>OX031019.1:15079011-16441097 GCA_943736025.1 Tenthredo mesomela
ATAAACAACTGCCCCTTCAGAAAGATGGATGCAGTTGTGGTGTGTACGTAATGTACTATATGGATCGTATAGGACGCGACCAACCCTGCTGAATGGAATTCCAACCTAGAGAGTACAGAACTGAGGTCGCCGAATTGTTATTGCAGTCGTCAGACAAAATGCAAGCAATTTGTCAATATTGCTTTCGCAATTGGAATGTTGCAACGATTATGTGTAACACCTGCAGGAGATGGGCACATATCAACTGTTTACCAAAGACGTATCCAGTTCTAACTGTGGAAGAGTGGACTGCATCATCGGCGAAATATAGATGCGCCTTGTGCTCCCACTCTGTAAGAGACTGGATGAAATACCAACGATAGAGATCAAGAATCAGCCAACAAACTATAGTCATGGGACTGGTTTCGAATTAGTTCCTAGTTGGACGGAACTGATTTAAGGCCTGTTCAGACCAGCCGGAATCTTCCGGAACAGAAGGAAACGGAAGAGTACGGAACCGAAGTGATGAAAGCGTGTGGAAGTCCGTGGAAGCATCAGATGTTTTCTGATTGGGCGAATGATATTCATTTAGTCATTGAAAACATCTGATTGCTTCCACGGATTTCCACACGCTTCCATCACTTCGGTTCCGTACTCTTCCGTTTCCTTCTGTTCCGGAAGATTCCGGCTGGTCTGAACAGGCCTTTAAGGAGATCGCAGACTTGGAACTCTAATCAAAACGGTTGCCTCCCAGGCTGCTGAAGTGCGAGCTTGCAATAAGCGAGGTTGAAAACTGCAACCGCAATTGAAGCCAAACAAAGTATACAGAAAATAAAAACCAGGTATTTTGATAACGTTGAAGACATTCTTCAAGCTTTCAGGCGGCCGATTTTTATGAATTGAATTTTGGCTGAGTTATCAAAAATCAAATTTGACAAACTTTGTTCTCGTGATTTTTAAAAGTGTTTTCGTCTGTGTATGAAAAACGAATCACGAGATTCGAAATCCGCTTCGCAGAAGCTCGAAGAATATGTACAACAATTTGAAAATATCCAGTTTTCATTTTTCGGATACTCCGTTTGACTACGATCGTGGTCGCAATCCTCAACGTCGCTTGTTGCAGCTCTCACGTCAGCAGCCACAATATTGATGCTTAATGAGATTTATTTATTGTGTAGTGACTCTATCGTTCGAAACCTATTAATTCATACCATATGTGAATTTATCGGACCAGTCGAACCAAATTTTTAAGTCTTCTAACTGAAGCTCACCTCTATATAGAGAGTGCAATCTCCAGATAGACCGAAAAAAACGGAAGTGCATCATAATTATTTTTTCAAGTAAAAATTCCTTCAGCCCGGGTTTGAACCGGGACCTCCGCATTTGTACTGCGACGCCTTGTCCAATTAGACCACTGAAGGACTGAAGGAATCTTTACTTGAATTTCATGTTATTGTCATTGACCTCTTAGTCCACAGGTCTGTGTTTATTTCATTGTGTAGTGACTCTATCGTTCGAAACCTATTAATTCATACCATATGTGAATTATCGGACCAGTCGAACCAAATTTTTAAGTCTTCTAACTGAAGCTCACCTCTATATAGAGAGTGCAATCTCCAGATAGACCGAAAAAAACGGAAGTGCATCATAATTATTTTTTCAAGTAAAAATTCCTTCAGCCCGGGATTGAACCGGGACCTCCGCATTTGTACTGCGACGCCTTGTCCAATTAGACCACTGAAGGACTGAAGGAATCTTTACTTGAATTTCATGTTATTGTCATTGACCTCTTAGTCCACAGGTCTGTGTTTATTTCATTGTGTAGTGACTCTATCGTTCGAAACCTATTAATTCATACCATATGTGAATTTATCGGACCAGTCGAACCAAATTTTTAAGTCTTCTAACTGAAGCTCACCTCTATATAGAGAGTGCAATCTCCAGATAGACCGAAAAAAACGGAAGTGCATCATAATTATTTTTTCAAGTAAAAAGAAGAAGTAAAAAGAAGAAGTAAAAAGTAACCCGGGCTGAAGGAATTTTTACTTGAAAAAATAATTATGATGCACTTCCGTTTTTTTCGGTCTATCTGGAGATTGCACTCTCTATATAGAGGTGAGCTTCAGTTAGAAGACTTGAAAATTTGGTTCGACTGGTCCGATAAATTCACATATGGTATGAATTAATAGGTTTCGAACGATAGAGTCACTACACAATGAAATAAACACAGACCTGTGGACTAAGAGGTCAATGACAATAACATGAAATTCAAGTAAAGATTCCTTCAGTCCTTCAGTGGTCTAATTGGACAAGGCGTCGCAGTACAAATGCGGAGGTCCCGGTTCAAACCCGGGCTGAAGGAATTTTTACTTGAAAAAATAATTATGATGCACTTCCGTTTTTTTCGGTCTATCTGGAGATTGCACTCTCTATATAGAGGTGAGCTTCAGTTAGAAGACTTAAAAATTTGGTTCGACTGGTCCGATAAATTCACATATGGTATGAGATTTATTTATTTTCGAAACTCCGCAAATGAGGCCCGAGTTTGGTACTTTCTAATCGTATGTCTCAGATTATTTTCCTCTGAATATTGTCGATACCAAAGAGTGCTGAAAACGATGTACTTCTTCAAAGTTCTGAGTGAGCGATCCCCTTAAGTTGTTCAACCAGATACACAACACTATTTTATATAAACTTTAAGATATTCCACAATAATATAATAATACTCGAGATAACGATAGTTGATGACGATAGTCGATAACGATAGTAGATAACGATAGTCGATAACGATAGTAGATAACGATAGCTGGTAACGATAGTCGAGACAGTACGATAGATGAGTGACGTAGAACGGAGCGAGGAATAGGCAGATTTGCGGTTCCACCCGCTTTATATAGGCCATATTTTCTACCGTCAACTCATCCCTCAGCTTAGTGAAATCACGTGTCATATCGATACTTTAATTGGTCCGTGTAACGACAAGTTTGACGAACGTAGCGTTGGAGAAATCTATCCTACCCCTGCCGCAGCTAATACCCCTCCTATTACTGCCGTCCTGTTGAATCCCAGGTGCTGGACTTACTTGAGGTCTCGCTCACCCGACTACCCGGTATTTCTTCTAGGTCCTGACTCGATTCGTCGATCCACAAGAAGGTTGGTCGTAGCTTCGTGGTTAGCAAACTGCAGCATGCTTAACTCACAAAGAAATTCGTTAGGTCGTAGCCGATCCGGGGGTTTTCATGACCAACCACGGTCGCGATACCAGCTTCGGAGATAGTTGTCGATGATTAACTGCGCTGACTGATGACCATTAGGTGGGAGGTTGTGAGGATGCACCCTCATGACCCCCACATGACCCTGTACGCCACCCTTGCATCGACAGTGCACTTTCTTGTAGGCGGTAGCTACTCCGGATGACGGGAGGATTCCGTCGTGCTCCTCGCACATCCCTGTACGCCGTCCATCCGATAGTTTGAGGTGGTAGTTTCTCCACTTGAGAGGAGGCGCTGACCTTGGGGTTTTTCTGGACCATCCATGGTTTGCACGCCGACAGACTCGTCCTTGACGATAGTGGGAGTTTCTGTACGTTCGTTAGTCATCGTTCTATCGGTAGTTCCCATGATAACAGTCGTCTCGTGGAGTATCGAGCTCGAGATTACATATTTTACAAAAATAAAAGAGTGTTAGTTAATCCTAATTAATTTTCCCTAATTTTTCCTTTTCCTGGAGACCCTGTCTACGTCACGCATCATCGCAATCTCGATAGTATCGCCATGTGACGAGGGATTATAAAATACCACGTCACAATATATATCAATGTAACGTGTAATTAAATAAAGTTTAATTACACATTACCAAAGTAATGTGTAATTAAACTCGATTTAATTACACATTACTTTACTACATTACCAAAGTAATGTGTAATTAAATAAAAATTCAATTACACATTACAAAAGTAATGAGTCATTAAAAAAAATTTAATTACAATTTTCACAACACTGGATAAGAGTAATGATGGGAGACATAAAAGAAATGAGAGCGGAGAGAGGAAAAGATAAAGAAGAAATGAGAAGCGAATTAGGGAAGATAAAAAAGGAAGTGATGGAGGAGCTAAGGCGAGGACAAGAGGAACGGAAGAAAAACGAAGAAGAATTAGAAAGAAAATTGGAATCAAGAATGGCGGCGTTGGAGATAAAGCTAATGACAGGGAGAGGGGAAGCAGAAAGAAGGATAAAAGAGCTGGAACACGAGCTAGAAAGAAGAGATAAAATAGAAAGAAAAAACAATATAATCTTTAGGGGAATAGAGGCAGAAGAAGGAGTCGAAATCCCACAACGGGTAAAGGACATAATGAACAAGGTAGCAGAGAAGGAAGTAATGTGGTCAGAGGCAACGGAAATAGGAAGATCAAGGAGTGCAATACTAGTTAAGCTAAGTAATTGGGAAGACAAGAGAGTAATAATGTAGAAAAAAGGGAAACTCAAGGGATCTAAAATTACTATAGAAGGAGACCTCACGAGAAGAGGAAGGGAGATACAAGATAAAATATGGGACACAGCAAGAGCAGAGAGAGCAAAAGGAAACAGAACCAAAGTGGGGCACAGAAAGTTGATAATAGCGGACAAAGTCTGGGAGTGAGACGAAGAAAGCCAAAAACTAAAGGTGAAAGACGGAGATACAGAACCAAACAGAGGAGAAACAAGCATAGGGGGATGGGTAAGGATCAGAAGAAGAGGAGGAAGAGGAGGAAGAAGAGGGTACGGAGTGCAATACCAAAGAGAGCCACAGGAAGAGATGGAACAATAGGAGAAGGAAAGAGGAAGAAAGGGTGGGAACAGAGAAGGAAAAGAAAAGAGAGAAGAAAAGAGAAGAGAAGAAGAGAAAAAGAGAGGCGGAAGAAGGAAAGCAGAGGCAGAAGAAAAGAGAAAAAAAAAGAGATGGAAGATAACATTCTGGAATGTAGCAGGTATGGCAAAGAAAGATGAAGAATTCTGGTAGGGACTAAAAGAGGCGGACGTACTGGTGCTTTCAGAGACTTGGATGGAAGAAAAAACATGGAAAAAAACGGGAGGAAAACTGCCGAAAGGATATGACTGGCAAGTACAACACGCAAAGAAAGAACACAGGAAAGGGAGAGCACTCGGAGGAATGATAATGGGAATAAGGAAAGAGCTGAAAGAGGACGAAGAAGAAAAGGAAGACGACACGAAGGAAGTCCAAGAAGAAGGGTGGATGAGTGGAAAGATAAAGATAGGAAAGGATAGATGGACAATAATCGGGCTGTACATAAGGGAAGATATAGAAAAAAAAATAGAAAGTATTAAAGAAATAGACGAAAAAGAGGGAAAGCAGAGATTGATAATAGCGGGAGGAGACTTCAACGCAAGAACTGGGGCAAGGGGGGGGGGGGGGGGGGATACAACGGAGAAACCGGTAAGGAAGAAAGGCAAAAAAGGTCGAAAAACGAAGTAACAAATAGAGAAGGAAGAAATCTGCTAGAAACCACAGAAGAACTAGGATAGATAGATAGATAGATATGTTTATTCTTATCCATAACAATATTGGATAATATCACAATGTTACACAGAAAATTACATGCATTAGTACATAGTGATCAAGAGAGAAAAATAAAGTATAAAGTAAGCAGAAATCATAAGACCAACTAAAAGAAAAACAACTAAAAACTAGCCTAACGACGGAAGGGGTGCTCGAGAAACTCATTATCAAACAAGAACTGCCGGAGGGAGTGCCTAAAAGTCGAGTACGCACGGATTTGGCGAAGGCCGAGAGGAAGCGACTGCCATACATAGAGAGCAGAGACCGCGAAAGATCTTCTGTAAGCCTCCGTAGAGAAGCGGGGAATCACAAAATCACCCCTGTCCCACCGAGACGGTGCAGCGGAAGACTCCGGACGTGCGCAAAAGAGGGCCCGCAGATAGTCAGGGGTCCCAGATCGAACTGTGATGAAAAATAGGGAACAAAGAAAAAAGATCCTGCGATCCCGCGCAGAAAGCCACCCCAACTCACGGCGATAGAGCGTGATGTGCTCGTCCCTAGCCACCCCACATACGAAACGGACACAGCAATTTAGAAGGCGCTGCAAGCGTACATTTAGCACCCCCGGTATGTCATTGTAAACCACAGAACAATAGTCTAGCAAAGGGAAAATGAGCGCAGTTACTAGACGCACGCGCAGAGGTCTCGAGAACAGGGGCCGCGACATGGAGAGATGGCGGAGAGTGCAGTGCACCCGATTTGACACGGCACCCACCTGCGGGAAGAAAGCGAGTTGTCGATGATAAGACCAAGGTTACGGACAGACCGCGACCAGGGGATAGGCGTGCCATTCAATGTTACTCGAGGGAGATCTAAAGAGTTCAACCTGGTGACGAAAGGCAGACTGCCGAGAAATATAGACTGGGTCTTGGAGGGGTTGAGGCTAAGCGAATTCGCACACGACCAGTCATGCACGGCCGCTACGTCTTCATTTAACCGCCGTATCGCGTCAGGAAATTCAGCAATGGTGCAATGCAGATAAATTTGCAGATCATCCGCGTAGAGAAGGTGCTGGGTGTGGGAGAGAACTAGGCGAAGATCATTAATGAAGGCAACGAACAGCAGCGGCCCGAGGACAGAGCCCTGCGGAACCCCCTGGTCAAGTGCAGCCCACGAGGACAGCTCACCGTCGGGCCCAACTACAGCCTGCGACCGCCCCTGAAGGTAGCTGGACAACCAGGCCAAGACGTGCTGTGAGAAACCGAGTGTAAGGAGTTTAGAGAGGAGAACGGAGTGCGGTATCGAGTCGAAAGCCTTAGTGAAGTCGAACAGGACCAACACAGTGATCAAACGATTATCAACAGCGCGACGAACGTCTTCGTCGAGGATGGGCGAGGATGGGCGATAATGAACGGGAACATAAAAGAGGACGAGGAAGGAGAATTCACATTTACCGGAGGGAGAGGAGAAACAGTCATAGACTATGTCAGCGGCGCCAGCTTTCAGAAGACCCCGTGGGTGCTCATCTCCTCATGTGCATTTGATGACTCGTTCAAAAGTACTGCCGGAGCGCGAGAAAAAAAATCACGCTCAAAGCCGATTGCTGATCAGTCTAAGGCGCCGACTTTCGTGCTGGATTCGTCACGGCAAGATTGCGAGTGCTCGGAAAAATGAGCGACGTTCAATTTTTTGATAGACTTTGAAATATTTCCTGATTTTAGGACTTAGAATATTTTTGCGTTCGAGGAACTTTAAAAAAAATTACTTCATTGTGACATCGAAAAATTTTGCATCCAAGGAGTATACACCGAAAGAAATTTATTCTTATTTCTAGTATGGTAACATACTAATCGTATATACTGTAATATTTTTAATATTTGTTGTAATAATAAGTTAATATTTATGGATTCCCGAGGGAAATAAAGTGAATCAGATGAAATATAATCAATTGGGCAAAAGGTTTAGGTATTCAGAAAATACAGGTCTGCTTCAGTACGAGGCTAAAGACAGACTAATTTGTTTTACAATAATACTTATTGATACGGCAACGGCGATTCATATATTTTGAGAGATGTCTTTTATCATATAGACTACTTGATCTAGATCGTATGAAAGTAATATATAGGGGTGAATTCATCAAATATAACACTACTCCCCCCTTAGTGAAAGAGTCGACCCGACTCGTAAGGTAAGTATAATAAAAATTGTCTATTTAAAATCATCATAAGGATCAGCAAGTCGATATTTGAATCATAAAATCTATGTGCTCTATTTAGGAAAATCGGAGCTGTGGCTCAAATAATTAAAAATTTTCCTAAGTACTATCTGACATTCGTCAACTTATTAGTAGGGAAACCACAGAAAACCTCTAAAAAAGATAGTCTAACTTAATTTCACAACATGGGTTTTTACAAAAATCTTCAAGAACAGGAACCAGGAACAAGAGTAGAAACTCAGGAATACAGGATCAGTAGACAGGAATCAGGAAATAAGAGTAGAAACTCAGGAACAAGGCGAAGAATTCCATGGTCATTATGAAGAAAGTCCTGAATACTGGAACAGGAAGGGGTTGGAGGGGTAGAAGGACCAAAGACTGGAACGGAAAGTCCGATTCTAAACTCCAGGAGATCCAACTCCAAACCTCTTCGAAATAAATCATATACGACCTAAATGGGAGGACAAATGTTATTCTCTCGAAATAATAAGGTCATAAATATGAGTTTCTCTTCTAAAAACTCTTCAAAATTATAGATTCCTTTCAAATCTCTTTTAAATCAAAATTATAAATTCCTTTTTAAATATTTTCTTTCAAATGATAAATTAAACTATCTGATATTAGATAGATTATTTCAAATATAATAAATTAATAAATTAAATTATTCTATTAAATAAATGTTATAAATATAAATTGGAACGATCTTATCTGAATAGAAGTGAGGAAACCGGAATAATAGGTCAGGATGGGATGAATTAGGCTTCCTTCTTCTCGTCTCAGAATATCATTTCGTCATTTAAATAGAATATCCTACTATCGGAATATCGGGAGCTGGAAAAACTTGGGTTAATGTTTGTAAACTAAAACATAACCTATATCTAGATTTTCCGCTCGGATCTCTTTTTATCTAGACGCCATTATTATATAAGTATATTGTAACGACACCTAGCGTTATATTTTTGTAATATTTTCGCGGGACTCGAGATTGAAATAAACGAGGGTCTTTTAAACGACCTATGACGAACCCTTTTAATTAAAACATCTATTAATAAATGAAAAGTTGTTTAAACAAATGCAAAATTGTTTATAACAAAAGAAATAATTATTACGAAAGAGAGCATATAAAGTTAGCGTCATTCGTCGTCATGTCGTCATTAAATGAAGAAGCAATCCTTCTTGGAATTTTAATAAGTAACTTAAACTTCGAAGGAATAGAAAATATGACGCAAGCCGAAGCTAGTGTTCGTTTTGAAGCTGAATGGACAAAGATACGGTGTGCTAAAGGAAAAGGAGTCAAGCTTCCCGGACTGCCGTATCATTCTTGTGTTGATTGCTATATGAAATAGTAAGTAAACCTTTATGAATGATCATCTCTTTTTTAAATTTAAGTTCTCTTTTTCAAAATCCTGTAATAATTTATTTTTAGTATCCCAATGGAAGAAACTCTCGGAATAATTGATTTACATCGATCTTTCGTTGGAGAAATTGTAATGCGAGGAGGGTATATATCCTGTTTCGCGTGTGAGACTCCTCTGGTCACGATTGAAAACAAAGATAATTGCGAGGACTGCAATAAAATAAAAATTCTTCTAAAACACGTCGTTGAGAAAATCTTCTTCAACCGTTATTAGGCATCTTTATAAAAATTTAAATATTAATGTATTTAATCAAATAAAAATTTAAATATTAATGTATTTAATCAAATAAATATCTTCTTATCTATTATATCTGCATCTTTCATTGACTTGATTATTTTTTTTTTTTTTTTTTTTTTTTTTTTTTAATCATTAATTAGATGGTATTCATAATATTCATTATTCTCCATTTGCCTTTAATAGTCTTCTTTATCGACTTGATCTAAATTGTTTTATTATTAGTTCCGATTTCTTCCGGGCTATTTCGAATAGTTACGAGTTGTTCCGAGTCCACTCCGAGTCTGAGTTTATTTTAGAAGTCATATGGTTTCATAACCTCACAAAAATTCATATAAACGTCGTCTGCGGAAGCTTCGGCGTCTAGGATTAAGACTGGTGCTGGAAGAGTCGCAAATTTCTTTCTAACTAACCAATCTTCGTGTACCTCGTGAAGAACTTTTAAATAAGATAAAGGAATACCGTCTTCTTCTGAACGAGCGCGTGAATTTATACGCGAAAATGATTCTTCAGGAGATAACCTCAAATAAACTATCAAGTCTACTTCGAAGGCAGGAGACTCGCTAACCAAAACCCTAACATTTTCTAATAACAGATGAGCTTCAAGATCTTCAAAATCTCCCATTCTCCTACGTGCCTCAACGAAGCAATTGCAGCTATAAATAGACCTTTCCATGATTTTATTAGGCAACGCGGTCTGAGTTAAGTGTCTAATTCGCATTGTCATAGCCGCGTGATGCTGAAAATGGTATGCATATTTGCTAGGATCCTTGTACATTTTCTCTAGGAGATTCTCACCAGCTACGTTACGGTACTCATCTAAAGGTTCTAATAGTGTAAGAATATTTTTATCATTTAAAAATCTTTTAGTAAACGTCGTTTTACCACATCCAATATTTCCTTCAATGAGGATAGTTAAAGGTCTATAATCTCTTCGTTTAATTCCATAAGGCAGTTCCTCAGACCACCTGGAAGAATCCAAAGTAAAAGCTTGATCATCTCTTAGAAGAGAGAAATTATTATTTACAGAATGATCTTCATCTATATTTAAAGAACGAAGATTCTTTATTTTATTATTGTGAGTAAGTTTATCTGAATTATAAGGAGCCAGGCGGTCCAAGTGTACCACCTTAGGTTTCGTACGAGTAGATCTTTGTATTCGATAAACTACATTATTTATTTTGTCAATTATTGAATAAGGACCTTCCCAATTAGATTGTAATTTAGGACAACGTCCTTTTTCTCGTCTAGGCTGAAAGAGCCATACTAAATCTCCAGTTTTAAATTCAAGATCTCTAGCCCTAATATCATAATGAGCTTTTGTCCTATCTGAAACGATTTCAATTCTTCCCCTAGCAAAATCATGAATTTGTTCTAATTTATCTCTTAAATTAGATACGAAATCCGTTTGAAAAGGATCTGGCGAAGGAATAGGTCCCTTATCTAAGTCTGAAGGTAACCGAAGATCTCTTCCCATAAGCATAGAAGCTGGAGATTGTTTAGTCGTCTCATGAACAGCTGATCGATAAGATAGAAGAAAAAGAGGAATCCACTCATCCCAATCTCGTTGACTTTTGTCAACGAAAGAAGCTAAATAACTTAGAAGAGTTCGATTTAGCCGTTCTACCATTCCATCAGACTGAGGATGAAGGGGGGTTGTATGAGTCTTTCTGATTCCTAAAACTGTTGATATTTCATCTATTAAAATTGATTCAAAATTACAACCTTGATCAGTATGTAATTCTAGAGGAGTCCCATATCTACAAACAAAATCTCGAACAAATACTTGAGCAACTGTCTTTGCTTCCTGATTAGGGATAGGGATGACCTCGGGCCATTTAGTAAAATAATCAGCAATAACTAGGGCGTATCTATTTCCAGATCTAGAAAGAGGGAGTGGCCCGAGAACATCCATAGCCACTCTCTCGAAGGGTGCTCCGACGTTATATATTTGGAGAGGACTGCGACCCTTACCACGTGGACCTTTTTTCGCAATGCAGACTTTACATAACCTACACCAATCATCTACATCCATCCTGCTACGAGCCCAGAAAAATCGTTCCCTAATTCGACCTAAGGTTTTATTGGAAGCGAAATGTCCACCTGACGGTGAATCATGATATTGCTTGAGGATGTCTTCTATTTTGTTCTTTGGTACTAATAACTGCCATCTAATTATCTTCAAATCTGGAGATTCCCATTTTCTATATAATATTCCGTTTATTAAAAACAGAGAATCCCATTGAGTCCAATAGATTTTTAAATCTTGACTCTTAGCAGAAACATCTTGCCACTCAGGGCGTAATTCAGATTCTTTCCATATTTTAATCTGTAATAAAACTTCATCTTCTTGTTGAGCCTTTTTCCATGGGTTCAGATCTCCTTCAAAAGTGATTGATCGGATTTTATAGGGTTCGTCTAGTTGTTTTTCTAATCTGGTGCATTGTTTACATTCGACAGGTCCTTCGCAAGGTCTTCTGGATAGAGCGTCTGCGTTTCCATGTAATAATCCAGCGCGGTGTTGAATATCAAAATCATATTGGCCCAGTCTCTCTATCCACCTAGCTACCTGTCCTTCTGGAGATTTAAAAGAAAGCAACCACTTAAGAGAAGCATGATCTGTCCTAATCAAAAACTTTCTTCCATATAAATAATGATGAAAATGTATTACTGTTTTTACCACAGCTAAAAGTTCTCTACGAGTGACACAATAATTCCTCTCCGTCTTACTAAGGACTCGACTGTAATAACTGACTACCCTTTCATTTCCGTCATGGATTTGAGACAAAACTCCACCTATTCCTGAAAGAGAAGCGTCTGAGTCTAAAATAAAAGGTTGTTCTACTTGGGGATAAGCAAGAATAGGAGAAGATGTTAAATAAGTCTTTAATTTGATAAAAGCTTCTTCACATTCTTGAGACCATTCGAATTGAACCTTACTCCCTGTTAAATGATGAAGAGGTTTAGCTATGGAGGCGAACCCTTTAACAAAACGACGATAATAAGTACAGAGCCCTATAAAACTTTGAACACCTTCTTTATCTACAGGACGGGGCCAATCTGATGCTTTTTCTATTTTTGTAGGGTCCGTCTTCACTCCTTCTGCGGAGACTATATGTCCAAGAAAATGAACTTCTCGTTGTAATAGGTAACATTTCTTCGGACTCATTTTGAGTCCTGCTTGTCTAAGACGAGAGAAGACTTCAGTAAGATTTTCTACTTGTTCTTCGAATGTTCTTCCAAAAACGATTATATCGTCCAGATATACCAGACACTTCTTTTCTGTAATTCCTCGTAGTATTGTTTCCATTGTTCTTTCAAAAGTTGCAGGAGCGTTACATAACCCAAAAGGCATAACCTTGAATTGCCATAATCCTCCTAAGCCGGTTACAAAGGCTGTCTTTTCTTTATCATCTTCATTCATTTCTACTTGCCAATATCCACTCTGTAAGTCTATAGTGCTGAACCATTCTGCTCCAGCTATTAAATCAAGGGTTTCTTCTATCCTCGGCAAGGGGTAAGAATCTTTTTTGGTTATGTCATTTAACCTCCTGTAATCGATGCAAAATCTCTTCGTTCCATCTTTCTTTGAAACAAGAACAATTGGTGAAGCCCAAGGACTTGAAGATGGTTCTATTACGTTGATGGCAAGCATTTCGTTGACCATCTTCTCTACTTCTTCTCGACCATTTAATGGAAGTCTTCGGGCAGCTTGTTTTATAGGTGCGTTATTTCCTACATCGATGGTATGAGTCGTTATGGTACTTCTTCCTTTATCGTTACTATTTTTAGCAAAAGCATCTTGATATTCTTCAATTAATGTTTTGAATTTCTCTTTTTGAATGGGATTTAAACCAACAGATGACTTTTCTAAGAGATTTTCTAAATGAACTGGAAAAGAAATTAATTCTTCTCTAGAAAGATCTATTACTTGAATATGAGGAAAATCAGATGTTTTATTCCTATTAGTTAGAAGAGCGATCTCGTGTCGACCTGACGTTAATAAATTCCCTTCTGTAGAAATAACACAATTATGCGCTGCAAGAAAGTCAATCCCTAAGATCCCTTCATCCTCAATATCTGCTACGTAAACTTTATGTGAAGAATCGATACACCCTATCACGTTAATCTGAACTAAAACTTCTTTTAAAACCGGAGTTATTTCTCCTGTAGCAGTTCGAAGGGAAGCAGAATTTTGAGAATGGTTAATAGATTTCAAGAGATCTGAACGGACTACTGTGACCTCTGCCCCAGTGTCTATCACCCAGAGGCAGTTAATTCCGTTGACAGTCCCTCGCGCATATAAACCTGTTTGTCTTAGGCTTCTTAATAAAAATTGTGTTAAAATAGGGCTTTCGTTGGATCGAACACTTGATGACTTTCGCCCTTCTAAATCATCAATAATTAGTTTTTTTGGTTAGAAGAACCCTGAGGTTTTTCTGAAGTTTTATGGGAATTGTCTGTATTATTTTCACTATCTTTCCTCCACGACATTTTTTTATCTAAAGAATTTTCGTTATTAGCTTGATTTAATTTTTCCAATGAAAAACAACGATTGGCGTCATGTCCAATCTTTTGACAGTATTTACATTTTAACGGGGGTCTGTCTCCGTAATTTGGTCTTTTATAATTATTATTACTATTATTTCTATTATAGTTATTATTATTATTATATCCGTTATTATAATTATTTTGCTGCCTGGGAGTAGTTTTCTCTGAATCATTGGTTTTACTAGGGAAAGTAGGAGTTTTATCTGTTTCGATACGTCGAACTTTTCCTACCCCAAGATGGTGTTTAGTTAATGCTTCTATTTCCAGACCCTTAATAACTGCTTCTTGGACAGAGGAAGGTCCCGTCAAACTAAGAGTATGTCTTAATTCTGCATCGTTTATTGCATTAATAAATTTGTTACAAGCTAATATATCTCTGGTTGGTTCATCACAATTAGGTAAAGCTATCCTAGCTAATCTTTCTATTTCTACTCCAAGAGAGGCAAGACCTTCTTCTTTAGCCTGTTTTTTAAGATCTAATTGAGTTAGAGATAATTTTGATATGAGTTGACTTCCGAATCTCAAACGTAAGGCTGCACTGAGTTTATCATAATTTTCAATATCTGAATCAGCAAGAGCTGATAGAACAGCCAAGGCAGGACCTCTTAAGCTACCTGCAAGTTGTCCGGCCTTAGTAATAGAGGACCAAGAGTTTACTTTTGCAATTATTTGAAATTGTCGCTCATAGTCAGCCCAAGGAATTGATCCGTCAAAGAAATTTACTTTAAGGTTAGACGATTTTTTTGATGACTCAGTATAACCTTCATTACGAGTAATAATTGTATCGTTAATCTGTTTATCGCGACTACTCCCGGCGCGAGATAAATTGAGAGGAAGATTATTAATTGTATTGTCTATATTTTGGTCACCAGCCATTTGATTAGTATGTTCTACGCCTCGTGCGTCCCGAATTGTACCTCCAATTCGGTCGCTTTGAGCTACAGTACGGGTGTGTGGCGTAAAAGTTGCCGCTCCACCCGTACGAGGTCTACGTATTGTTGGGGAAGGTTCTTCTTCCCCATAGTTTTGTACAGACCGTATATTTGTGGGTTCAATTATTTCTTCGATTCTCACTGGGGATCGTCGGGGAGTCGAAGTTTGAGACATTGTTTCCTGTGGTTCCAGGCGTCTCATCAGTAGGGACATGGTGGTTTGATGGGCTGCCATATTAGCTTCCCTGTCAGCTCGTTGAGCTGCTAAATTTGCTTCTCTTTCAGCTCGGCGTTCTTCTCTCTCTTCTTTCTGTGCTGATAAAATAGCTTCTCTTTCTTCTCTTTTTGCTAGTAGTTCAGCTTCTCTTTCCTCTCGCTTAGCCTCTCTTTCTTCGCGTTTTGCTATAATTTCGCGTTCTTCACGGGCTGTTTGTGCTGCTAAATTAGCTTCAAGTTGAGCGGTTTGGGCAGCTAGACTGGCTTGTTGTTGTGCAGCCATGACTTGGAATAGTCGTTCCATCATATCAACCTGGGGTTGAGGTGCTGGAGCTTGTTGAGGTTCTCGTCGACGAGACATTTCGTTTCTTTTTTTAAATTCTTTTTAAATCTTTTGACAATCACGAACTCTTTTTCAAAAATTCACTTTATCGATCCCGGTAAGATCCCGATTCTGACACCAATGTAATATTTTTAATATTTGTTGTAATAATAAGTTAATATTTATGGATTCCCGAGGGAAATAAAGTGAATCAGATGAAATATAATCAATTGGGCAAAAGGTTTAGGTATTCAGAAAATACAGGTCTGCTTCAGTACGAGGCTAAAGACAGACTAATTTGTTTTACAATAATACTTATTGATACGGCAACGGCGATTCATATATTTTGAGAGATGTCTTTTATCATATAGACTACTTGATCTAGATCGTATGAAAGTAATATATAGGGGTGAATTCATCAAATATAACAATACTAATGAAATCCTCTAAATGTTTAGTCTATTTTTATGTAGAATGCTAGAGTATTAGAATATCCTCTTAAAGTTAGTATGCCATCTATTAAGGTGTGACCACGTGATCAAAATTTGTCGCATTTTGCATATGGCCGCGTCCAGGTCCTGCATCGTGTCGTGCGTCGCGTTGTCTTTGAGTGTGAGTGATCAAGTTATATTTTTCATTCGAAAAAATCGACGAAGTCGTGAAGTGGCTCATCAAAAACGATCCAGGCGAACTGGTCGAAACATTTGAACGTAAGTAAACCTAAAATTCTGAGTATAATAGTACATTTCATTACGAGTAACGAAAGGCTTTTTTGACGAAACGAGAGCTTTACGGCACGAGCCGAAGGCGAGACTGATCGTAGCGAGTACGAGTACGAGTACCTCGAGCGAGTACGAGACTCGACTTCGGCTCGTGCCGTAAACCTCTCGTCAAAAAGCCTTTACGTACAAGTAATGATCATTATTTTTCATCGGGATTGCCGAGGAATCGCAACGAAGTCGCGATTTTGAGGCTAGAATGATGAAAAATAATTTTTTCCAAATTACTGCTACGCTCTGAGAAAACGTTCTAGTGACTCAGTTTTTCTACAGTTGATTAGTGATATTTTGATACAAAGTTCATGATTTTTCCAGATTTTATGTCCTCCGCTGAACATAAATTCAGTCCATCGAAGAAAAAGCAGTTGTCGAAGGGCACAGGCTGCTGCGTTGGATGAAATTTCTTCAACTTTAAACCAATAATATTTGATGAATTGTTTGAGACACAGAAATTTTTGATTGTAAGAACTTTTTTCCCACTTTCTGGAAAAAATGTGTTGAAACCAACACTTTTGTGCTATATAAATACTATATAAATATAAATATATTCCCTAAAATTGTTGAACATTTTTTTGTCTTTAATTTAATTAATTATCTCATAGTCTTGTATGATTGAAAAGTTTATAATATAAATAATAAATATACATAGTATATATTATAAAAATATAAAAAAAATATAAAAAAATATATGAATATAATATAGTATACATATATACATAAATATATTATACCAGGAATGTAAAATATGAATATAAAATGAAAATAAAGAGATTATTTTATAATTTCACTGATTCCTTTCCGAATATAACATACTAAACTTAGATCAGAGGATATTCTTAAAGCTAGTATATGTATTCACATTAGTATGTGTTTATTAAATTATTCTCCTCTAAAGATTAGAAAATATACTTACCGCCTATTTTAGACGGAAATATACTAAGTTTCAGTATATTATACTAACTTTGAGAATAAATTTCTTTCGGTGTAGAAAATATTGACGTTTGCCGGAGAAATTTATTAATTGTCTTTCTGAAAATTTCATTAATTTTTTTTTTCGAAAAATTTGTTTCCGACATATATTTTTTGTTTGTTCGCAAAAAAAATTTCAATTTTTTTTCTTGATATCTTTTGTGGAATTTTCATTTTCAACATTTTTATTTTTTTTTTTCAACATTTTTTCTTCCTACATTTTTTTTTCAATTCTTTTTATTCCGGTCAATTTTTTAAAACAAAAATTAAAAACAAAGGAACATTTCGAGTTTCCATTTCAAAAATCTCCACAAATACGTCGTCGTTCGTTGCTATAAACCAAATTAAATGTACCAATCATGTCAAAGTGCTCCCGGGCCTTCGGCCGAAGATGATACGCGTTACTTGTCTTGCCCATGGTAATCATCGAGTAGCCGAGGAAGGGAGGAGTTTGTACGATGCCGTTGATCGTGTGATTGCTGAGATTAGGAAATATTTTGAGAAAAAACATGTTGAAAATTAAAATTTGACAAAAATTATTGAGAAAAAAAATTGAAATTTTTTTTTGCGAACAAACAAAAAATGTATGTCGGAAACAAATTTTTCGAGAGAAAAAATTAAAAAAAAAGACAATTAATAAATTTCTTCTTTTATTTAACGAGTAAAATATTAAATCTTCCTTCTCCGACAGACGTAAATATTTTCTATACTCCTTGGATGCAAAATCTTCCGACGTCCCTGTAAAGCAATTTTTTTAAAAGTTCCTCCAAGGCAAAAATATTCCAAGTCCTAAAATCAGGAAATATTTCAAAGTCCATGAAAAAATTAAACGTCGCTCATTTTTCTGAGCGCTCGCAATCTTGCCGCGACGAAGCCAGCACGAAGGTCTGCGCCTGATCACTTTTGAATTTTGATGTGTATGGTCGTGGGTGCTCCGCACCCACTATTTACCTCTCATGGGTGCTGGAGCCCTCGAGCACCCACGGAGTCGGCGCCGCTGGACTATGTAATAGGAGGCACCGAAGTAAAGGAGAAAGTGAGGAGAATGGAGGTAGGTTACAGAATAGATTCAGATCATCACCCGATATCAGTAGAAATAAAAGCAGAGGGGTGGGGAAAGAAGGAAGAAGGAAAAGGGAGAGGAACCATGAGAGGGGAATGGACAAGGGAAGGAAAGGAAAAACTAGTAAGGGAGGTAAGATGGGGAGAGGAAGAAGAGAGAGAAATAAATGAAGAAATAGCGGAAAGAACGAAAGAAATAGAAGGAATAGCGGAAGAAGAAAGGAAAAAAGAGGTAACGCAAAAGAAGAAGAAAAAAGGATGGTGGGACGAGGAAACGATAGAAAAAAAATAAAGGAGTAAGAAGAACTCTGAGAAAGTGGAGAGAAGGAAAAGAGGGAAAAGAAACGTACAAGGAAATGAAAAAGGAGTATAACCAGATATGCGAAGAGAAAAAACGAGAAGAAAATGAAAGGTTTATAAGGGAGGCGGACGAAGCCAGAACGGAAAGCAAAGTATGGGAAATCCTAAACAGAGAAAGGAAAAGGAGAAAGAGAGTCAACGAAAACATAGGGATGGGGGAATGGAAAGAGCACTTCATGAGACTGCTAGGGGGAACGGAGAATAAAGCCACTGCGGGAAGGACAGACGTAAAAAGAGAAGAAGATGAAGAGGGAGAGATAAGCAGAGAAGAAGTAAGGACAACGATAAGAAAGTTAAAGGAGGGAAAAGCCCCCGGAGGAGACGAAATAACGAATGAAATTTGGAAGTATGGAGGAGAAGACGCGATAGAGTGGGTATGGAGAACATGCAACAGAGTGTGGAGAGGGGAAGGATGGCCCGAGGCGTGGAAAGAGGGTGTAATTATACCGATAGTGAAGACAGGAGAGGGGAAAAAAGCCGAGGAATACAGACGGGCCACACTCATGCCGACACTATACAAGATATACGGGTCAGTGCTAGCAGCAAGGCTCGAGAAGGAAATGGAAGAGAAGAGAATGATACCGCAGAACCAAACTGGCTTCACAAAAGGCATGGGAACAATGGACAACATATACGTACTGAATCACCTAATTAACAGAAGCATAAACAGAAAGGGTGGAAACCTAATTGTGATGTTCATAGACTTAAAGGCAGCATTTGACTCGGTGAACAGAGAAAAGCTATGGGAGGCGATGAAAAAGAGGGGCGTAAGAAAAGAACTAGTAGCGAGGGTCAAAGAGGTGTATAAAGAAACGAAGAACCGGGTAAAGATAGGGGCAAATGTGAGTGAGGAATTCTGGACTGTAAGCAGAGTAAGGCAGGGATGCCCGCTGAGCTCCTATCTCTTCAATCTGCTCACAGCCGACATGGAGGAAGAAATGAGCAAGGCAGGAGAATCAGGGGGAGCAAAGTTAGGCAACGGAAGGACATACACGCTTGCATACGCGGATGATGTGGCTGTGATAGCGGAGGAAGAGAAAGGGATGGAAGCTCTAATAAGAAGGTTGGAAAAGTACTTGGACGAAAAAAAAACTAACGCTAAACGCAAAAAAGACGAAGGTCATGAGATGCAGAAAGGCAGGAGGGAGATACAAAAAAGTAAACTGGGAATGGAAAGGAAAAAAGATTGAGGAGGTGAAAGAGTTTAAATACCTAGGGTACGTGATAAACAAAAACGAAAAACAAGACGCGCATATAAAGGATAGGGTAAGGAAGGCCGGGGTAGTAATGAAGCAAGTATAGATAGATAGATAGATAAGTTTTATTGTTATCCATGACAATATTGGATAAAGAGTGGACACTTGTGCATTTACAAAACATATGCCAAGTGCCCAAGCAGGAAAGAAATATACATTACAGTAATGGTAAATAAGCGGAGATACAGAAATGCTTAGCCTAAAGTGAGAGATAAAATTATAATGAAAAGTTAACGAGGGGAGGGACTCCCCAGGCAAAGAGAAGAAAAATAAAAATAACAAGAGCAAGAAAGAGAATGAGAAAAGAAAAGAAAACTTAGCAAAGATAAGGACTAAATTCTAGTGAACTCAGAATCAAGCAGGAACTGTCTAAGCCTAGTACGGAAAACGGCAAGTGAGGAGGCGCTACGCACAGCAGTGGGAAGAGAGTCCCAGAAATAGACGCCCGACACCGCGAAGGACTTCCTAAAGGCCTCGGTTTTTAAACGAAGGACGAGAAAATCACCCCGCACAAGCCTACCGGAGCGAGGGGCAGCGGCGGGACGGTGGACGAAGAGAACACGAAGGTAGTCTGGACAGTTGGTCCGGAAAAGAACGTAAAGCAAGGAGCCAACGAAAAAGAGCCGACGGTCCCTCGCAGAAAGCCAGCCCAACCCACGACGGTGCGGGGTGATGTGCTCGTCCCGCGCAACACCGCAAACAAAACGCACACAACAATTTTGGAGGCGCTGCAGCCGAGTGCTAAGTCCACCGGAGACTTCGCTGTAGACAACACAGCAGTAGTCTAGGAGGGGGACGACTAGCGTCGACACCAAATAGCAGCGGAGCGCAGGCGAGAGTAACCGACGAGATGCGGAGAGCTGGCGTAAGGCGCAGTGCACCCGGCTGGAGACAGCATCGATGTGGGGGCCCCAGGATAGTGAACTATCGAACATAACCCCAAGATTGCGAACTGTGCGGGAGAACGGAATGGCGACACCATTGACGAGAACCGACGGGAGAGATGCAAGGTTAAGCTTTGCGACGAAAGGGGTACTGCCCATGATTATGGCTTGCGTCTTAGTTGGATTGAGGCTAAGCGAGTTGGCGATGGACCAACTGTGTACCGCGGCTATATCAGCATTCAGACGAAAAATGGCCTCCGAGAGCTGGGTTGCGGGGCATTGCAAGAAAACCTGAAGATCATCAGCATAAAGCAGGTGGTCGGCATGCAGCAGGACTTGGGATATGTCGTTGATAAAGACAACGAAGAGCAAAGAACCCAAAACAGAGCCCTGGGGCACTCCCTGATGCAGGGGAGCCCAGGAAGACAGCTCATCAAGCGGACCTACCACAGCCTGCGAACGGCCCTGGAGATAACTAGCAATCCGGGTCAAGGAGTGGTGAGAGAACCCGAGAGCAAGAAGCTTCGCCAGAAGGGCGGCATGTGGTATTGAATCAAAGGCGTTGCTAAAATCGAAAAGCACTGCAATTGTGACAAGTCGGTTATCTATGCCACGGCGGACGGCATCAGCAAGCTTAATCAGTGCGGTTTGCGTACTACGGCCCGGACGGAAGCCCGACTGATGAGAGTCAAGTAGGAGGTGACTTTCGAGAAAAGCAGAGACTTGGACCAGCACAATACGCTCAAGAATTTTAGAGAAAAGGCAAAGACTGGCAATAGGGCGCATCTATTGGAGAGAAGTTGGAGACTTCACCTTAGCGAGCGGGATGATGCGAGCTTTTTTCCACTCAGCCGGAAAGACGCCTGACTGAAGCGACTGGTTAAAAAGAGCAAGTAAGCGCGGAAAAATAGCCGGGAGAGCATCCTTGACATTGCGAAGTGAGAGTCCATCAACACCTCGAGACTGGGAGGAGAAATGCGAAATCGCGGCAGTCAAGGCAGCGGGAGAGACATCACGGAAGTAGAATAGAGTGTCATCGTACTTTGGTGGAGGCAGGGCACGGAAAAATTCATCCACTTCCAGAGATGCGTTCGGACGGAACGAGACTGCAGCGAAATGAGCGTTGAGATCCTCACTTGAAAACCCGGCGCAATCGACTTGCTGCGAGGAGGCAAGTCCAAGAGACCTGAGTTCATTCCACAGGGCACGGGCGTCAGGAGCGTTAGAGAGTCGTTGAGCATAAAAGGCAGCACGAGCAGCCGCGATACGCTCGTGGAGGGCATCACGTGAGCAGCGGTAGGTCAGCAGATTGACACGAGAACGAGTGCGACGGAAACGGCGGTACAGGGCATCCCTGGCCCGAACCAGGTCTTTCAGGACGGGAGTGATCCAGGGCGGAGTGCAGCGGCGAGGCGAGAAGGTGCGGAAAGGGGCCAGCATGTCAAGTGCAGCAATGAGATTACCCTGGAGACGCTGTAGAAGGTCATCTACGGTACCCTGAGAGAGAGAGGAGCCCCAATCCATGGTGTCGAGTTGGCGGATGAAGGCCTCAGCGGAAAAATCGCGATAGGAGCGTGCAGTGACCAGGCGCGACTGAGCGGGAGCCGGTAGCGCGATGCACACGTGAATTAGGTCATGCCCGGCGATAAAGGGGGCCGCCGATTGCCCATGGCCGCGAACAACATCGCGATCAATAACCATGCAGATGTCAAGCCAGGAATCAGCAGAAAAACTGTGACATGTAGCAGCGTAAGGCACCATAAAAAGTGCGCGCGTGAGGCAGAAGGCGCGGAGGTTCTCCGCATCATAGGAGTGAACGAGCTGGTTGGCGTTAAAATCCCCGAGCACAACAGAGATAGCGTAGTCGGGCGCGAAACGGCCGAAATCACCCTCGAAGGATGCCAAGTTTGCTGTCTTGGGTGGACAGTAGACCACGGAGACGAGGAACGGGGGTACGCTCGGGGATTTGAGTTCGGCGATGAGGTATTCAGGGCTAGCGGTGTATACAGACGGAGAGGTTGCGAGGATATTCCCACGCAGCGCGTTACAAACGTACAATGCGACACCACCACCTATCGTGCCTACGCGATCATTCCGAAAGATGGTGTAGCCAGGCAGCTCCACAGATGAATCCGTGACCCCGGGGTATAACCACGACTCGCTGACGGCGATGACATGAAACGGATAGACAGCGAAGTGGAGCCGAAGATAGTCGATGTGGCTGCGGATGGAGTTCGCGTTGATATGACAGAGAGTGAGCAGTGAGCGTGACGGACCAGCGGAAGGCTGGGAGCCAGAGGCGGCGAGTCACTGTGGTGAGGAAGAAGGCGGCACAGCGGGGCGCGCCGAAGATGAAGACGCTGCGGAGGGTGCAGACACTACAGGGGCGGATGAAGCGGTGGAAAGCGTTGACTCAGAAGATAAGTTGACAGTGGGCGCGACAGGTGAGAATGCACGCAGGTGAGGTCGCGCGCGCGCACAGTGGTCCCAAATCCCAAATCGCTGGACAAAAATCGAAAAATGAAGTTTCTATTTAAGGAATTCTAAGTATTGGGTCAGGTAGAGAGGTATTACTAGCGTCCCTTTCAAGGGTCGGGAAGTGGCAGATGTTACGTTTAGCCGTTGGGTTTTCATTCGTAACGGAGCGCGCGAGCAGGTAGCGTCGGTCGTGCGCTACGCTCTAAAACTTCGGCTGTGTTAAAAGTGTAATAACTTCGAGTAGAATTCAGCCATTTCAATTCTACAAAATGGAATCTTCTCCTGGAAGTAAGTACATTTTCCATATCAGTACAGTTTTTCATATCAACCCCACACCAAGCAACAAAAAATGTATACATCTACTGTGTATTCACGTGCCCGCGAAGAAAAAAAATTCTGTTTACATAGAGTAAAAGTTAATAATTAAGGGGACCAGTACAGCGACTTTAGAGAAATTAACATAGTCTGAAATCAATTTAATTCATCACCAAAATTTATTTCACATCAAAAAAAATTTATTTTCAAAATCATGTGTCGTAAGGATTTTAGAGCACCGTTGGACCAATTCAATCTCTCGACGTCTCATTTCCTTCGGTGAACCATTCCTCATCTTGTGAATGTAGGGATCTGAAAATAAAAAATTATGTCATGAGTTATGATCAATATATCAAATTTTCAAAAACTATTATCACTCATTTCTT
This sequence comes from Tenthredo mesomela, assembly GCA_943736025.1. Taxonomy (NCBI): domain Eukaryota; kingdom Metazoa; phylum Arthropoda; class Insecta; order Hymenoptera; family Tenthredinidae; genus Tenthredo; species Tenthredo mesomela. Next base: position 15,102,864 of record OX031019.1, read on the forward strand.
ACATAACTTGGCGAAAACTGAAATTTTTCAAAATTCCTACATTCACATGATGAGGATTTTTTTTCTGAAGAAAATGAATCTAAGATGACCTGAATCGGTCCAACGGTGCTCCAAAATCCTTACGACACAGCTCGAAAAATATAGTTCTGAGATAAACGCATTTGAAGTTTTCACCAAAAAGTTCGAAATTAGTACTAAAAAGGCTCAAGATATAGAAAAATGTTTCAGATAAAAGTTGTTTGGAAAAAACGTTTTTTGATTTTTTTTCAATAAAAATTTTTTTCCCAGTTTCATTAAATATGGCCTAAAATATCAGAAAATTATTGACTAAAAGTTAGTAGCAATGGTGATGAACTGTTATTATTTGAGGTTGGAGAGGGGCTGGAGGGAGGGGGGGGGGGGGGGGGGGAACCCGCCCACCCACTTCCCCCCCTTCCTCCAAAGGGTTACTTGGATTAGTATGCTCCAGCAGCATACGATGGTCCTGCTTCTGCTTCTAGCGCAGCCTCATTTTGGCCAAGCCGCAATCTCCTGAAGGCGATCCGGAGTAGCATTCGCTGTTTGGCATCTTGCCTGCTTGAGGCGCGTCTGGTCAGCCTGAACCGCAAAGTTCTTTGCATTGGCCCCTGGAGTGATCTGAAGTGCCGACATGATCTCCAAAATACCGGTGGCTCCTACCGAAAAAGTTATCGCTGCCAAGTTTGCTCCGATACGCACCAGATTCTGTCCTGTGTAAACTCTTTTCGGGCAGATTTTCCAGATGACGTTATTCAAAGACTCATTGGCGTTCTGAGTCTTACCCCCTATACAGCGAGTGAGGAGTTCTGGAGCCGTCAAGTTTTTAAACACAGGCTTGATCGCATCCATGACAACTTGGGGGAGAGGATGTTTGTGTTTATACTGTTCCACTGTACCAGCCGCAGTTGCCTTGTTGTATTGACACCACGAATCTTTTCCACTCGGGCACAAATGATGCTGAGGTCTTAGGTCCGTGGAGCATTTATGGTACCAGATTGCCCATATCGCATCACTCATATCTTGAACCGAGCGTGAATTGTTCCGGATAGCATTTCCGTAATACGACTGCATTTGGTCGATTATTACATCTGTCAGTCTACCCTTTCCACCCAATGGTCTTCCATCCGACAGTTTTTGACCTTGAAGTCTGGATTTGAGTTTGCGCATCTGTGTTCCAAATCTTTTCTGAACATGTCCGCAGCACTCGATTTTGCTGATCGTTACTTCTGGTCCGTAAGGCTGTGCCTTCACAACGGCAGCGTAACTTTTTGTATCTCCATCGCCGATATAGCCGGTGTACTTGGCGTCAAAGTTTTCTTGTGAGCGCTGGAATATTTTAACCATGCCGTTTACTTCCATGGCCCCAGAAGAACCCGCGTGATTAGCCTGACAGTCGGGCTTGTGTTGGTCGTACCACATTTCCCATTCTTCTCCGGTCTGCTTCCCCTTCCATCGTATACATGCGTTACAGTAGGAAGATAAGACCTCAAGATCGACTACCTTTCCCGTTTCGCTGCCGATTACTGTACAAACGCCGTTGAGCGATCTGAATCCTCGTCTTTGCCATGACCCATCACATTGCACGGTGATCTCTCGAGCTTCAGGTGTCGCTGAAGCATCGATTTCCTCCTCAATAGTTTGGCGAAAGACTGTATCCGCAACTTCAGATGTGGCTTTGACCATACGCTTGACAACTATGTTGTAAGTTGAGCGTTTTACAGGTGGCGGAAGGTCCATTAGTCCACAAAACGTTGACAAGTTCTCGAAGCCCTGACCGACACATCGCATTGCTAGTATGCTTCGCCTATTTATTTCAAATGCACCTCGCGTTTCGTCAATCGCAGGGCTGCTCTTGAAAGTTTTCAATTGAATGCAATTTGTGCATGAGATGCCGTACGTACCGCCTAGGCCTTTCAAGCTGACTTCGGTCATAATTATCGCCCCACCGCAGGTCTTGCAGCATAGATGGTCCTGAAGAGTTTTGAATAGGGTTTCAATATGGAAGAGCCTATAGCCGGCAGAACCACTAGCCTTGTAATCCCCAGTGATCTTGGTTTCGGAGGCTGTCGAAATATTAGGGGCTACTTTTTCAGGGGTAATATTGCCACCAAAGACCTTTGACCGTTTTTTTGAACGGCCATGTGATCCTTTCACGCCGTCACCAGTACTCCGCTCTTTGCGTTTCATGTTTTCGCCTATTATTATTCTGAAGTTTCAAATTGATGAACCTAATGTGATCTGTGAACAAAAAAAGAAATCTTCCACCGCACACGAGTCGGCTGAAACTTTTTACGTGTATTAGTGTTCCAAGTCAGATACTTACTTTTAGGTTATTTCGTGGAACACTACGAATATTTTTCACGCTATCACTTCTCGTCGGCATACACAAGGATAACAATGAGGCAATCGAGTTATTATAATGGATTGCGGACTATTTAGTACTGAAAAGTACTGTTTTTTTTTTTTTATATGGCAATTTCTCACAACTCAGAATCTCAAAAACGTCAACAACGCTCGAAAGTGTTCGAAATGTGATGGCGAACCATAAAACATGTGATCGTGATGAAATCGAACGACAGCGCCACTTACGCCGAAATCGCTGCGGCTCGATTGGGATCTGACATTCCAGCTGGCGTACTCTTGCGGCCAGATAGATGAAGCTATTATTGCCGACGTCAAAATATGCAATTAGGTTGTAAGATTTGTTTTTTTTTTCATTCTTACAGGCGGTTAACGTAGAGTATGAAAAAATAACTAGGTCGTATTTTTTCTTATTCGTTAAAAATCATCATCACGAAAGTTATAGGTATTTGAATTTTCAATCCGCTGTATCAACTTCAATATTTGTTCGATTGAAAAATGAAAAAATACGACTCAATTATTTTTTTCTTAACTACTCAAATATCGAATAAAAAAAGACATTTTTTAACCTAATTATATCCCAATAACGGTTTTCGGTCGATAACTCCGTGATTTCAACGAATTTGTCAACGCCAATTTTTTTACAGATGGGTATGACCCTAAGATATCAGAATCCGTAAAAAACGAAAAACCGATTTTTTAAAAGTTCGGCGCTGTACTGGTCCCCTTAAACATAATTAAGTGGCCGGACAGGTTTCATATCATTCTTTAGACTCTTGAGTATTACGTAACCAAAAATTAGCTGCCTTCGACTGCCTTTTTCGTTTTGGTGAATTTTTTTATAAATAGACGTGGGAATTGACCTCAGGCTCGGCGGCGCGGCACGGCACGGCGCCTAGGCGCGCGGCGCATGGCATGGCACGAAGTCAAGGGATTATTTCCTCCAAATTTGTTGCTGAAAAATGTTGTTTACAATATTATTATTGTATTGTTTACAGCGTTGTAGTATTATTATTAATTATCTAAAATTAAATATTGTTGTCTTATTATTAAATTTTTTTTTTCTAGGCTCGCAGACACACAGTGAAGTTCGCTGCACTCGCGAGGAAATATTTCGCTTGGTTAAGAAGCATTTGAACGACAATGCAAAGGAAGCGCATGAAGTCATCGAGAATCATTTGTCTCAAAAACTATGCTGCTCGTACACGTTATCAAACACTGAGAAACAAACAATTCGTCAATTATTGCACTCCTTGTGAACGAAGTGGCAAAAAGCTAGGACTCAGGCTGTATTTCTTCAAAAAAATGTGGATTGGTTGAGCGGATTCGTCGTCTTCGGGAACAATAAGGTCGGGAACTCTATAGAAAAAGAAGGATCACCTGCAGTTCGTGTTCGTGGTCGCCCTACGAAAAGCTTTGAGAACTCGGGCGAACGGACGAAACGAAGAAAAATCGAAAATATACGTAACCAGGCCAGTACGGAAGAACTTGCCCTTGCCACTCAGATGAATCTTCGAGCTGAAGGAAAATTGGATGCCGCAAAAGTAATTCAAGATGTCACCGTGGGTAGTCCTACTAGAGCTTCGAAATGCAGGCAATCTTTACGTACTGTTTCAGCAGATTGTTATTCCGATGATGGTGCTCTGTCTCTAATGATTGAGTATCATATGTCCAAACATACGTATCCGGGAATACGTTCCGGAGCGCTAGAACTTAACTCGAAAATATATCCATCTTACAAATGTGTGCTGCAGGCCAAAAAAAAATGTTATCCGCCTAAAGATGATATAACCATAAGTGAAAGTAAGGCAGAAGTAAAGCTTCAAGCACTGTTGGATCACACAGCAAGCCGCATATTGTCAGTGCAAGAAGATGTTTTGACTTGCCTGTCATCCGATCAAATTTCTGAAGTGAATTTGATTTGCAAATGGGGATGCGACGGAACATCCGGGCAAAGCACTTTTAAGCAAAAATTTAACGATGACGATAGAGGTAAATCGGATGCGACCATTTTTTTTACTTCACTTGTGCCACTGCAGCTCATGTTTGTTGATGAGGTAAACAACAAAGACATAATTATTTGGCAAAATCCGCGACCCTCATGCCCTCGATTTTGTAGACCGATAAAAATCGAGTTCTTGAAAGAGACTGCGGAAGGAACGCGAGCTGAAGTAAACGGTATCCAAGAACAAATAAATCAGCTCCAATCTTTTCATACGATTGTTAATGGAAAAGAAATTAATGTGACCTACAAATTAGCGTTAACAATGGTCGATGGAAAGGTCTGTAACTCAATCACATCTACTACATCTTCTCAAAGATGCTATCTTTGCGGCAGTACATCAAAAGAGTTCAACGACATCGACAAGACGTTGAAGAAAAAGATAAACGAAGATCATTTACAGTACGGAATATCTTCCCTGCACGCCTGGATTCGGTTTTTTGAGTGCCTTTTACATATTTCGTAAAATTAGAAATTGAAAAGTGGTCCTCGAATAAGAAAAGCATCGAGGATCGTAAAAAAAATATACAAAAAGGTTTCCGGGAAAAATTGGGCCTTTTAATTGATCAGCCAAAACAAGGTTTCGGTAGTACAAACGACGGGAATACCGCTCGTCGTTTTTTTTCAAAATTCAAGCGTTTCTGCATCTATTACGGGACTAGATGAGGACCTAATAAAAAGATTCCACGTAATCTTACAAGTGATATCGTGCGGTTTTGAGATAAATGTACAGAAGTTTGAAGAATACGCTGTTGCTACAGCCCGTAGATTCGTGCTATTATATGGTTGGTACTATATGCCCACTACTGTACACAAATTGTTAATTCACGGGGCGCAAATACTACAATTTTCGATGCTGCCAATAGGACAGATGTCCAAAGAGGCTCAGGAAGCTTATAATAAATACATCAAATCATTCCGACAAGATTTTTCCAGAAAATGTAGTAGGAAGGACAATATGGAAGATGTTTTCTCGCGGCTTTTGGTTTCGTCCGACCCGGTCATTTCCAGTTTACGTAAGCTGCCAGCAAAGGCAACCAAATCCTTATCACGCGAAGCAGTTGCGTTGTTAAAGTCAGCTAGTGTTCATGATGATGAAGACGTTTTATCTAGTGACTATAGCGATAGTGATCACGACAGTTCTGCTGCGACTACAGATAGCGATTAATTTTTCCAACTTAAAAAATAGGTTTGTTTATTAACTGTTTGTATTTCATATAATTTCTCATTAAATGAGTGAATTTACTCATTTTACTCGAATTTGTATTGTTTATTTCGATACTTTACCTATCCACTATATCCCACATACATATATTAGCATGTTCTTCTGTCTTTTCAGAATAGATTCGTGTTCAGCGACCTCGAAAACCCCCGAGTACCAGATTTCGTGAAGATTAGTTAAATTTAGAAGGAAATTTTCCGCCATTTTTGGGTTGCCATCTTGTTTTTCGAAAATTTGGCTTCAGATTCAGGTTCAGTGACCTCAAAAACCCCCCAGTACCAGATTTCGTGAAGATTAGTTAAATTTAGAAGAAAATTTTCCGCCATTTTTGGGCCGCCATCTTGTTTTTCGAAAATTTGACTTCAGATTCGGGTTCAGCGACCTTGAAAACCCCCGAGTACCAAATTTTGTAGCGATTACACAATACCTTCTATTTTTGTCCGAAGATCTGGGATTTGGGACCACTGTGGCGCGTGGACGTAGCACCTCGGCCCCGCGTTGATGCCAATGTGCGTTGCAACCCAGAAGTACCAGGACGCGGCGAGGAGAATTGGTGTTCACCAGTAGGAGAAGCAAGAGGAGACTCCGCTTCGAAGGACTCGAGGTCCTCCAGGGTGCGAATCCGCCGTATGCGCTCACCGTCCCGGAGCTTCAGAAGGACGGTACCTTCACTGTGCCAGACGTATTTATATCCTCTCGCCTTTGCAGCCGTTCGCGTAGCGACGAGCAACTTGTAGGTTTCACCCGGGAGTGACTCGTTGACATGGATAAAGGAGGGTGCGCCGGAAGGCCGAGGATTGAGATCGGACGTACGAAGAGCGCCGGTAGATTTCTTAGCGGCAAGAAGCTACAGGCAGAGTTCACGAGAGCGAAGCCTAGCTATAATAAGGAGCGGAGCGACCCTTCTGTCCCGGCGAGCTTTGGAGCGCGGAACAAGAAACCTCGACGACAAGACATCTGCGTCAAGTAGGGCAACACCAAGCGCAGCAGCGACCTGCAGGACAGCGGCAAGAGTGGCGTCAGCAGAGGAGCAAGGAACCCCAGATAAAATTACTTCAGCCTCACAATTACGAGCCGCGGCTCGACGCAATTCAGATTGAGCTAGGCTCCCGAGACGTTGAGAGTCACCGAGTTGACCGCGAATTTCGCATGTCCTCTACGAGTGCGAGGTTTTGGCGCTCGAGCTCATAAATTCGGGCGGTATTATCGTTGACTTGCACCTGCATAGCAGGCAAGCAACTAAGACGACTGTCCACATCGTCGAAACGACCAGCGAGATTATCAAACCTAAGGTCGATGCGACGCATCATCGCATCGAGAAGAGTCGCTGGAGGAGTGACAGCTGGTAAAGCCGTAGGAACAGCCGAAGATGATGTCGATTGCTAGGAAGGCAACGACTGAGAAAGCTGCTGTACAAAAAGCAACTGTGTGTCACGACAACAGCCCAAGCAACCAGGGCGAGATACTTTCAACTTAAGGCAGCCGGGATGAAAGTGAGAATCACAGCCAGAGCAGTGGAGCGCATCCAGAACAGGCTTGTGACAGCCGGAGCACATAAGAGTAGGGCCCATCTTTAGCACCGGGTAGATCGAGGTCGAGAAAACTACGTTACTGACCGAGGAAGGCAGCGCGCAGCGCGCAGCCGAAGATATAGGTGGAGCCCCAGTCGCTGATCTGGGCAGGCGGTCGATGCTGATGGACGACGGGTAGCGGGACAGCGACGCATGCGCAGACATTGGCCAGTGACAGGTGCAGGTTATGCCGGCCAAGTTGACCAGAAAAACAGAATAGACCCCATCAGAAAAGCGGTGCAGGTGTGAAAACAGAGGTGAGGGCAGCAGACTTGAGCAAGCCAAAGAAAGCTTGCAGAAAGGCGCATGCAAGAATCTGCAAATAAAGCGGCCCGAAGGCAGAAAAGCGGCAGTAATGGCTCAGAGAGGAGGAGCAAAATAATAACGTGCAGTGTTACTCACAGGACAGGAGAGAGAGTATGGGGAATAGGAAAAAGAAGATTCGGAAAAGACTGGAAAAGAAGAATGTGGATATTTGACAGATTAGCATGGACAGTGATGGAATATGCAGCGGGGATTTGGGGATGAAGAGAGTGGAAAAGTGCCGATACAAGAAAGGTACATAAAATGGGTATTAGGGGTAGATAGAAAGACACCAGGGTACATGGTGAGAGAGGAGTTAATGAGGGAAAAGCTAAAGACGAGAGCAGGAAAGAAAGCCTGGAGCTTTGAAAAAAGACTTAGAGAAGGAAAAGGAAGCGAACTAGCAAGAGCTTGCAGGGAGCAGGTAGTGGCCAGAGCGGATAAGAAGCCAACAGAGCTATCGGAGTGGGAAAAGAAAAGAAAAGAGAGAAAAGGAAAGTGGGGAGAAGAAAAGGAGACGGAAACAGAAGACGAGGAAGGGCAAGAAGAAACCTACGAGAAAATAGAAAGAGGAGAGAGAGAAGAACAACAAAAAGAAAGGTTGGGGAAAAAAAGGAGATACAACAAATGGTACAAAGCAATAAAAGACGAAGGAATACCAGCGTGTCGAAAGAAAGGGTGGAGCGAAAACAGCTGGACAAGAATAGCAAGATTCAGAATGGGAGGAGAGGTAAAAGAGTCAAGATACTGGGAAGAAGAGAAAAAAAGAAGATACACCATGCATCTGGAAGCAGGAAACATGGGAGCACGTGTGGGAGGAATGCAGATACACAGCAGAAAACAAGGAAAGCTGGCAAGAAGCAGTACAAAGAATACTAGGAGAAGATGGAGAAGGGAGAGAATGGATGAGAGAAATAGAAAGAGTAAGAGAAGAGACAGAGAGAGAAAAGAAATAGCAAAAGCAGAGATCAAAGACATGGCGGCGACGCCTAGCGGCAGAGACGGTACAACAAGCGCGAGGAACAGTGGCGGCGAACCTCGGCCAGTACAAGCCGGCAGGTAAGAAAGAAAACGCCAGCCGACAGAGACTGAAGCGGAGTGTAAGGAAGCACAGAACCATCTAAGAGCAGAGCGGAACACCAAGAGAGAAAAAGCGAGGCGCCCAAAGACAAAAGAAAAGACGAAAACAAAAAGGCGGGAGAAAAGTAATCAGAAAACTAGCAGGCGGAAATAAACAATACGAGAAGGGCAAGAGAGGGGAGTAGACAGAAGCCAGTCAGTACAAGCTGGGCAGGTACTTGACAGCACATAAGAACGCAAAACAGCAAGTAGCAAAGCCACAGGGAAAAAGAAGAAACGTAAGGTAAAATAAAGAGACCAGGGGAGATAAAAGAAGATGGACAAAGATAGATAGATAGATAGATAGATAGGTTTATTATTATCCATGGCAATATTGGATAAAGAGTGGACACTTGTGCATTTACAAAACATATGCCAAGTGCCCAAGCAGAAAAGAAAAATACATTACAATAAGAAGTAAATAAGTGGTGATACAAAAATTCTTAGCCTAAAGTGAAAAGATACAATTATTATGAAAAGAAAAGAGAAAAGAAAAGAAACTTAACAGAGATAAGGACTAAATTCTAGCAAGCTCAGAGTCGAGCAGGAACTGTCTAAGCCTAGTGCGGAAAACAGCGACTGAGGAGGCGCTACGCACATCAGTGGGTAGAGAGTCCCAGAAATAAACACCGGAAACCGCAAAGGACTTCCTGAAGGCCTCGGTTTTGAAACGAGGGACGAGAAAATCACCCCGCACAAGTCTGTCGGAGCCAGGGGCAGCAGCGGGACGGTCGACAAAGAGAACACCAAAGAGGCAGTGATGGAAATGATAATGGTACTAAGAGAGATAAGAGACGATGCAAGGGAGCGAGAGGTAGTGAGGAAAAGAGAGAGAAAAGAGGAAATGAAGCAAAGAAGTGAGTTATGGGAGGGAGGTCAGGGAAAAAGAGAGGGAGAAAGTGTAATTGGAACGGAGTCGAAGGTAGGGACGGAGGAAGGAGAGGAAAACGCGGCTGGGATGGAGTGGACTCCGCAGACCCCCCAAGGAACCCCACCGCCGCAATCATACCACTCCTCGAGCGAGGCCGAGGGGTCGACCCCCTCGCGAGAGGAGGCAGAATGCGTCTATGCAGAATGTCTATCCGATTTTATCTCTCGCGCGAAAAAAAAAAAAAAAGTTTCAATGTCAATTATTTTTATCAACGAATTGGATGATGCGTGAGAATCTTGCATTGGTTTAGGCTGAGTCCCGTATAGTTGCTCCACGTTTTCAACAAGTTGAATAGCAAAATCGAGTATTGATACGTTCATATATATATATATATATATATATATATATATATGGGGCTTTCCACGCCAACTCGACCAGTGTTAAACCCCGACCATCTCGAAATCATCTCAGGTTTTTTTTCAACATTCTACTCAGTGAAAAATGCATCCAGATTTTTTTTCAGATTTTTTCATTTAGCCGTTGATTTTTTATAAATTTTTGAATTCCATTGAGAAAGCCCTTTTACAAAAATCTGAAAAAATTCTCAAAAATCTAGTGGATCATCCAGAACAGCTCCCCATACTCAAAAATGTGGAAAGAATTTTTCTTCCATTTATTTTCTCACCTTATAAGGATTTTAGAAATTTTCAACACTAAAAAAAAAATGAAAATACCGGCACTTACAATTTGATCCGTACGATCCCACTCATACGATTTTTCTCATACGATTGAACCCAAATTTATCTCTGACACGGTCAATTTCAGTTTTGAAAATTTCTAAATTCCTGATAAGGTGAGAAAATAAATGGAAGAAAAATTCTTTCCACATTTTTGAGTATGGGGGGCTGTTCTAGATCATCCACTGGATTTTTGAGAATTTTTTCAGATTTTTGAAAAAGGGCTTTCTCAATGGAATTCAAAAATTTATAAAAAATCAACGGCTAAATGAAAAAATCTGAAAAAAAATCTGGATGCATTTTTCACTGAGTAGAATGTTGAAAAAAAACCTGAGATGATTTCGAGATGGTCGGGGTTTAACACTGGTCGAGTTGGCGTGAAAAGCCACATATATATATATATATATATATATTTTTTTTTTTTTTTTTTTTTTTTACATAAAATGGGCATTTGGAAAAGTATTAAACTCGTGCGACAGTAATATAATTTGTGATCACAAAACAAAATATAAAGTTATAAATCATCCCGCCGGGGCAACTATAACTGACTTATTACCATATATAAATAACGAAGAAGAGCGGGGAAAAAAAAAATATGTCAAACGGTGGACCCGAACTCACGCCTCTGACCCAGCTGTCGTCGAGAGAGCGACGCTACCGTCTTTGCCACGGTAACCACTCAACGACGCACGCTATTCAAAGTTTATGACGTTTCCAGGGCCAGCCCGTTTCCATTGTCGCGCTGACTTTTCTTTGCATTTATCTTTGCAATAAAAATTACGTTTCAAAAGCCACCAATTTTCCCATAACAACCCACGGGCTTATTTCGAAAGTGCGGGGAAAGCTTGATGTATAAGTAAATTTGGATGGAACGTGACTGCAAATACTTCCAAAAAGGTCAAAATATGATTCATACAATATGGTACTTCGAGTTTCGAAAATTTGTGGCAAATCTAAAGGCGATTTTTGGCGAGCCTCTGGTATATAGGTACCAAAGGGTACCTATATAAAGTTTGAGTGACACCATAGAGATATAAGAATAGAGTACGAGAGTCGGCCGAAATGGCGATATCGGAATAGAAAGAAAGACAAGAACTACGGGGTCGAATGGTCCTTGTTTAATGACGCATGCGCTGTGCGTTTATGTCGACAAGTTGACAGGAACATAACCTACGTTCAGTGCTGCGTTCATACAGTCGCTCACTACGCACGCGTCATTAAACAAGGCCCATTCGACCCTGTAGTTCTTGTCTCTCTTTCTATTCCGATATCGCTGCCACTTACAGGCGTTCCGCTAACTCCCGTACTCTATTCTTATATCTCTATGAGTGACACACACTATTATTCTGGTACACTTTGGTACCTATACCAGAGCTCGCCAAAAATCGCCTCAAACAAAGCCAAAGTCCCCGTGAGCCGATCGCTGCTCCGATTCGGAAAATCGCGGCTCCGCCTACCGCTAGGCCGACGCGCAACGCTCGTATCTCGCGTGACACGTCGCTCGGTCGCGCGCTCATAACATAGGCGGCGGAGCTTTACACTTGCCTAGTGATTCGCCCATCATTCAACATTCGTTGGAAATTCGTTGCGGTAAGTAGTACATTTTTTCTTCATCGTGAAGTTTAATTGAGCCCCTTCTCAAATAGTACGTTGTTTTTATCAAAAGCTCGCTTGACTGGTCTAGTCGTAGGAACATGGTTTATCATACAACTAATTGTATCGTAAATACCCCACTGACTTCACTACCCGTAATATGTCTTTTTGGATTAGGAATAATGATGAGTAGGAAAGAGCTTGTGGAGTTGGAGGAGCAGTTAAAGCGGGAGAAAGAGTGAATGAAGAAGATGGAGGAGGAATACGAGGAGGCTAGGAAGATGCGGCGGGAACCAGAGAGGGAAAGGCGGAGAGTGGAGGAAGGAAAAGGAGTTGCGGAGGAGAAAAAAAAAGGAGGAAAGAAAGGTGGTCGTCGACCTCAGACAAAAAATCAAGGTAATTTGATTGAACCTCAGACTTATTTTTCGAAATTTACACAACGCACAGTTCTGATTATTTCAAAGGTCGTACAGCAGAACCTCGATTATTCGAACCAATTGGTACCGAGCCTAGTTCGAATTAGCGAGAATTCGGATAGTACACTGAGAGAAAAGTTCAGTAGCCACAACTTGAGACTCGGGTAGCTACTACCTGCCTCTGACAAGTAGGCATAGGTTCCGTTGTGGCTACTTCGGTTGGCAAGTAGCTAGTACTTGCCAATACAAAGCACGCTCAGCTTGTATGGCGTTGCTGTGCATGCGGCAAGTTGTAGCAACCGAAAACTCCGGTAGCTACTACTTGCCATATAGGAAGTAACCATTACTCTGCTGACATCGGTAGTCTCTACTGAACTTTTCTCTCAGTGTAGTACAGTCTGTACAGTCTGTACAGTCATAATACGTGACAACTGACACAATGTAACATTGTAAGAAATAACCGACATATCACAATATAATACATATATCTTCATTTGAATAATTAATTTGACGGATATGTAAAGTAAAGCTTCACGTATTTCACCCCCTAGGCCGGCAGAAGGAAGGCGGCACTGGCGGCAGGGGGATCGGAGGCGCCGGGGCGAAATAATCCCAAGCTCACGCAGGCGTAGCGGGATGAAAAGTGAGTGCAGCCACAGACAGTAATTCGAAATTTACATTTTATTCCCCACCATTCTCGATATATTTCGTGATAATCTTTTGTTTCTTTTTCAATTCGTATTTTCAAAGTGCAGTAATTATCGAATATGTGTTCTAGGTACGGCAATTGGGTCAAAAGGCGCTACCGCAGTTATGCGGATAGGTGAGAGGCGGGGACCAGCGGAAGGAAAGATGAGGGAAGAAGGAGTGGAAAACGAGAAGGGACGGGGTACGGGAGTAAGAAAAGCAATGGGAGAGTAGATGGGGAACGAAAAGGAGCGGGGGATGGGGGCGGGGGTGAAAAAAAAAGGAAGTGGTACGAGCGGGAATCAGGGCGGCACCAAAAATTTTTATTTTAATTTTTAAATAAACGTTTAATAAAACACCGCATGATCTTTTATTCATCTTTTATTGTATTTCCTATAAAACCCTGTCAATTGTAAGTGTCACGTGAGGGGTCAGTACAGGACTACCTACTCCTTATTTTACTTGGAATTGAAGTTATGAATTCAAATGTGAGAATTGTTATAAAAAAAAATTGGATCAACGAAATGAGGGGTAAAAATTACGATATATTCTGTAAACGAACATTATTGTGACCAATCTATACATTAGGGTGGCAATATTTTTTCGCCGTTTTTTTTTAAGCTCACATTAAAATTAGGAATTTCTTTTATCTGTAAACGTCAATGATTAGCTACTCACGTAACCACGAGTATTTGCAGGAGACGCCACGAGGAGGCTAATTGACCATGTCTCCCGAGAGGTTTCCCTCCTGTTGGTCAGCTCGTTCATCTCGGTGAAGAGATGCGAAACTTCGACGGGTTGTTTCATCAGTTCCGAAGAGATGCAAACATTCAGAAAATGATGAGAAGAGATGAGAATAAGAAAAAAGATGAGAATAATAGAAAAGACGGGAAAATCGGGAATAGTTTGAAAAAGGGTCATCTCCCTGGCGTGACCGTAAGTCGTGAGAATAATAGTAAATAAATAAGAGAAAATAATGGAAAAATAAAGTCAACCAGCAGACTCAGCAAACCACACCGACGATATATTATATTCCAGACTAAACGCTTGGAAAAGCGGTCAATTCTTTGTTCTGTATTATTCGAAACAGATGATTGCGTATTTTCATCACGTCTATAGAGTATATCGCATGAGCGGGGTTTCCTCCCAAGGCAAGTGTAGTAGCAAAAGCAGCTGCATATTGGGATCCTTGGAATGGGCGTGGCTTTGAAATTTTAGTGTATTTGAGTAGTTTTATTTTCGTCACTAGTTGGCGTATCGAGGTTCTAAGCCCTCTCATTGGTTACTGTATTGTATTTGAGTAGTTCTATTTTCTGCCACTAGTTGGCGTATCGAGGTTCTAAGGTTCCCAATACTCCACAGCTGAAACTGTCAGGCTGTTTTTGGACCGCTGGAAAGACAACATCTTCAGCTCTCAAACTCGGATACCACAAAGAAATGAACCTTTTCTCTTCGGTTTTCAACGATAGATAGCCATTGCAGCCTATACTGTCGTAAACACAGAGCTCGGTTCCGTCGAACGAAAAGCATCGCCAATGCCTGTACGTATTGCCGCCGATAATGCTGATATCCTGGGACATCCGTGAAGGCTCGATGAAGTTCGTATACGCTAGCCAAAGCGCGGAAGTCGTGTCGAACTGGGTTGTTTCGTCGATTACTGATAGAAATCTATCGATCGACGTATCATTAAGCAAAAAAGTTTGGGATATTACATCTTTCTGGTTATCGTCAATACTCACATCACGATTGATCAAGCGTAGAATGTCAATCCCTGTTTCGGTTGGTTTTTCCGTGACACGATCGTTGGATACAGTGACCCAAGCCCTTTCGCTGCGACGTTCCTTCAATGCTCCAATCGGTGCAACAGGGATGGTGCCACATGGTGGTTGACTTGCACACGCAGGTTCTCGTTCGTCTGAACACGATACAACATAATAGTTGCCGTTCCCAGAGCTACGTCTGCGCAATTTCATAGGCGGAATTCGCGCCGTTTTTTTCGCTGAAGCTCTTGGTCTAAGGATGACACAACGTGATACACTCCGTCTTGGGAGATGCGTTTGAGGAGTTTTATAGGCGTCATCCTCGATTCGTAATTTGAAATACAAGGACGCTCATCCGATGATGTAACCAGTGTTGCGAGTCACTAATTACATTTGTAATGGCATTACTCATTTAATTACACATTACTTTGGTAATGTGTAATTAAGCCAAGTTTAATTACACATTACTTTGGTAATGTGTAATTAAGCCAAGTTTAATTACACATTACTTTGGTGATGTGTAATTAAACCGAGTTCAATTACCAAAGTAATGTGTAATTAAACCGAGTTTAATTACACATTACCGAAGTAATGGGTAATTAAATGAAAATTTAATTACATATTATCAAAATATTTACACATGAATAAATAATTAAATTTTCATTTGATTACCCATTACTTTGGTAATGTGTAATTAAACTTGGTTCAATTACACATTACTTTGGTAATGTGTAATTAAACTTGGTTTAATTACACATTACCAAAGTAATGTGTAATTAAATAAAAATTCAATTACACATTACGAAAGTAATGAGTAATTAAAAAAAATTTAATTACAATTTTCACAACACTGGATGTAACGTACCAAGAATCCGGGTCTTCGGGGATCTACCGACTTAGCCTCGTAGGTACAACTTTCCTGACTTTGAAAGTTCCCCTACTTTGCATTCCGTGTTCGCTGTCCGTGCTTTGCGATTGGCTGTGTGATCTCTCGTCGCCATCCCTACCTGGTGTTGCGTCCAAGTCAGGCGTCGCCGTCGCTCTTCTACCCTTCGTTCATCTTCCTGTTTTTGGTGCTTGGTCGGCCTGGTTCCTCAGTTGCTTCGCTCTCAGAATATATTCTGGTTCACAGATTGGCCTTTTACGGATGTATCGGCTGTCTATGATTTCTGGCAGTGTGCACTCGTTGTAAAACCGGGTTAGATATGGTTCCATACGATCCCTCCAGAATGCATCGTCACGTGGCACTTTGACGTACTCCACACTCCCGGGTTTTGTCCACACAGCGAAGTAGCATGTTTCGGCGCGCGTTATATGCAACTGCCCCTGCACCTGGTAATAATAAGCATGAGTCCTGCTCATCTTCAATTGATCATTCGTGTCCAAATACCTTGAGATTTCGGTGACGCCTTGTTGGATCGGATCTCCTGGACAGCGATCCTGAATCGACTGCGGACATTTTACTTCAACGATGGTGGCATCGTCGATGATACCATCTGGACTGGCACCCAGAAATCCCAGCTCCGGATCGATGAACAATCCACACGATTTAATGATGACGGGGTGTTTTAATTTGTCCGTTAATTTGCACTGCAGCTCATCGATGGCCGTGGATTCGTGAGTGCGACCCCAGACCATAGAGGGTGTACTCCTCACCGACGGGTACAGTATGGCCTGCACTGCAGAAGAACACGATGTAGTGCTCCGCAATTTACAGACTCTAGCAAAGTGAGAAGCAGTTAGCATCTTTCTTGGCATCGACAGCCACAGTGCATTGTCCGCCTGCCCTCTTGTGTTGATTTCAATCTCGGTACAATTTTTCGATTTTCGAGTAATCTGTCTTGATGCAGCATTACCATCTCATTTTACGTATAGTCGGGCATGTCAGGCTTCTCAGCATTGGTCCCGTAATTTTTGTCCTGTCCCCGTTGCTTTCGGTTCTTACTACGACGGAGAGAACGCGACTCCGTTTTCAATCTCATACAAAGCGATCACGGTACTAGGCGGTATCTTTCCCTCGCTGTGGTGGAGTTTTGAGAGGGCACTAAGAGTGTTGTGTTGTAGCACAGCGCCACAAACTGTGCCTTGGAAGGATCCCTTCACGCCCCAGTTGATTCTTTTTCCACCCGTGAGCTTGCATACTATGCCATTGAAGGATTCTGTGATGTTATTGGTAGCATCGTAGAGTAAGCTGTTGGCGTGTATGCTCAAATGTTTTAAGTTCTCTTCCAGCTGCTGGAAGAGTCCTACTCGCTTGAGATCTTCGACGGCAGTTATCCCTTTGGCAGTGGTTTCTCGCTGGCAAAATCCTTTCAGCTCGTTGCATCTCTCGTGGTCATCGAAGACGTGGTACGGTGCGTTCTGGACATCAGCCTTCAGGAGCTCAATTTCCTGAGAAGTCGTCGAAGCTTTAACTGTGTCTCTTTGGCGATGCACTACTGACATTTCAATAGTCTCCCTGAACTTGAGCACGGTACCGCGTACCATCGTCTTCAGTCGAGAAATGTTTCGGCCTTTGGTATTGACTACCTCGGTAATTTTTCTCGCCAGATTTCGGTGTAGATCAAGGTTGACGCATTCTTTCTTTTCAACGATAAGACCGTACTCGGCGTACGGATCGTTGTCCAAAATGGATTTGTAGATACTGCTGTCTCCGTCTGCGACCAGAGTCCTGTAGATGAGTCCGTGCATTTCCATACTGCTTTTGAATCCTTCCAATATCGCGTCGCTTTCCATCGCTGTGGATGCTTGGTCACGGCCCCAATTCTTAAAGCAGACGTGATCCACGGGTGTTCCTCCGCGATGGGCGGCCATTTCGCAGATACAACAATATTTGTTGCGAACGCCGATGAATATGACCTTCTGGGTATGCTGGTCTACAATCGCAGCAACACCAGATAGTGAGTCATATTTCCCCGTTTTGTAGGACCGTTTCATCCAACCACAGTCGGCTACAACGGTAATAAATGGAATTTTGATGCCGTCGTGTTCAATGAAATCCCCTCTTTCCAGCGCCCGTTTCTTCGCAACCTCGCCAGCCTGTTTCATTTCGGTGAGAGCCGCCTTTCCAAATGCTGCGATAACCTGCAGGTCGTGTTTTGTATAAGTAGCTGACGACATGCACGTAACACTCATCGAAGCCAACAGTTCCTCCAACTGCCAGAACCCGATCCCCGTACGTAGGTCCCTGCGACAGCACTTCAATTGATGTCCATCATTTCGTCGTTCATACGGTCTGTCCAAACACTATCCTCAAGATGGCATACCCTGCACCGGAAGAAGATTTGCGTTTGCAAACCGTAGCGACGAGACTTCGTTTGTACAACGTCTCGAAACGTGCAAATCGACAGTGGATTATGATCATCGAATTTTTCATGCAACTGCTGCAGCATGTAACCGATGTCAACGATGTACCGTCCTTCGAGCGCTACCTCTTCTTCGTCAGAACTGTCGTTTCGGCTGTATTCTGAATAATGCGAATCCAGCTTTTCCTCTAAGCCTTCTTCAAAAAGAGGGTCCGATTCGTTTACTGAATCAGGGTTGGCTGTTCTCGTTTGCTGCGGATCCGATGTTACCTTTCCTTGTGGCCCTTCATCCGATGAAGGGTCCGATTCAACCTGTGAAATGAGATTGGCCATTTCGCCTGGCGGCGGGCGTAATGCTGCTGGGCTTCGTTGCGATCTATTCATTGGAAATGACTTATTGCTAAGGAATCCTGGCATAAATTTTGGTTGAACAAGTAGGGGAGGATGGGGAAAAATAATAACAAATTACACCTAGCGCATGCAAACTATAATATTCAAGAATCTTCCAACTAATGAATAAGTTACATAGTCCAGTCGAAATAGGATTTCACCTGGAATTAATTGGCGGCAGCGATTTTCTTTTTTTATACTTAGGGGGGGGGGGGGGGGGGGGGGGGGGGGTACCGTAAATCTCGATTTTCGGGAAAATCCCCCCATTGCGTTTGGCGCCATGTTTATTTAAAGGGGGATTATTTGTTTTTCGAATAACTCGCTTATTTCCAACTTTAGAGTGAAAATGATCATATCCAAAGTTGTGGGAAATATAATTCCCCACAAGTTTGCTGATTTCAATTTTTACCCTAGGACCGATATTTATAGAGTTAGACTGCAAATAGGGGTGAAAAACGTTTTTTTTTTTTATTATCGCGTTTATTATCGAGTACATCGTAAAAATGGTAATGAATAATCATACAGGGAATTTTTATTTCCTTTATAATTGGTTATTGCCATTTTTACCCTAGGATCAATATTTTCAGGCTTATTGGGATCCTTGGAATGGGCGTGGCTTTGAAATTTTAGTGTATTTGATTAGTCCTATTTTCGTCACTAGTTGGCGTATCGAGGTTTTAAGCCCTCTCATTGGTTACTGTAGTGTATTTGAGTAGTTCTATTTTCTGCCACTAGTTGGCGTATCGAGGTTCTAAGGTTCCCAATACTATATATATATATTTTTTTTTTATATATTTTCAATCATTTCGTATATTATTAAGTTTATCGTAAAAATGGTAATCAATAATAATTTTATTTCCAATCAACATTTCCACCCTAGGATATAATAATATATTGGTTTTTTCATTTATTTACTTTTTTATTTTTTTGTTTCTTCTCTATACCTTGCAACGTCCCAAGCTACTGTAAATAGTTTCTTTTTATTATTTTCTTTTTTTTTTTATATGCATGTACTGTAACGGGTTGTCCTGGGGCTCGGGTACCCCGGAATAATTAAGCCGAATACAAACCAGACCCAACTTGTAGGTAGGGGATGTTGTTGGGCGCCAGACTTCGTGGGAAGTCCTCTCTCTCTCTCTGGGACCCTCCGGCTAGCTACTAGGGGTAGAGGGATTTCGTGGGGGCGAGGAATAATGACACCAGATATATTATCACTTAGCTTTATTCAAAAAAGAAAAAAAGAAAAGGTTGCGAATTATTCAACACGCCCGCTACCTGGCGTAGGTTATATTTTAGAATATTGACTCTACTCTACTCGTCTATTGCAATTCTTAATACGGAGGCGACGGTCGCTAGCTCTCTCGGTCTGGCTACTTGACAGTCAGCTGTCACTGTAGCGAGATTGCGTGCCTCTCTCTATGTCTCTCTGAAGACTGACGCGGCGCGCTGTCCAGCGGCGGCGGAGGGGCGGAGGGGATGGCTAGGGAAGCGACGAAACTCTGACTCGTAGCAACTGAGTGCTCCGTGTGACGTCAGCAGTCCGTGGCTCTATAGCGTCGGCGCGATCACGGTGAATATCGGCGCAGCGGTGACCAAAATTGGCACGGCTCTACGCACGACAAACAACACGTGACTCCGTCCTGGTTATTTTAATTCCAACGGATCGCTAGATCGATTGAACGATGAACACAGGATCGGATCGAGGCTCGTAGGGTTTAGGGTGGTCCACGGGTCCTTGATTAGCGATCTAGTCAACCTCCAGTGAAGCGGGGAGTCTCACTCACACAAACACTCACTTAACACTATTCACTTAAAACTACACTCTCTCTCTCTCTCTCTCTCTCTCGATCTGACTTTTCGCCGGTCTCAACACGCGGTGCCTCGTACCGCACGCAAAAGCAGACTGACTCCTTTCCGCTAGGGATGGTTATTCTCATTACCACCTGTCCGGCGAGCGTTGACGACTATCGGTCGGCGGTTAGCAGACGCATGTCGTCAATATGGCTCCGCGGGACACGGCGGCAAGGGTTTAAACCACGGAAATTGGGGGTTTTGGCACTCGGTACTTGCGTAAGGCTGGTAAGGAGGAGGTCTTAACGTTTTGCCACGTTACAGTACATACAACTAGATATATAAGTCATAACGTATAGCCGCTTGGTCGACCAGGAACCAGGTAGTTCTTCAAGACTCAGCAAAAGCCTCAAATCATCGTTATATTGGGAAATAATCATATGGATCGAAAGATCAGAATGTCAACTCTCGTAAAACGCGAAAACCAATTTATATTTTCAACAAATATCAAAAATAGACCTCATAGAAACGCATGGAAACTTTTGTAAAAAACGTAAAATCATCCGATTTCAAAAAGACAACAACTAAAATTTAGAGAATGAAATTCTGTACAAAAATCCCAATATAACGATGACAAAAAACCGATAGTTTAAAAAACAGACTTTATGGAAACTCATCGAATAATGGGGATTAACGCGCCGACCATATATAAGCAGCAGCGCGTTAATCCAGGCTAGCTAGACGGCAGAGCGCCATACAGCGAAACACACTATAGCTCAGAGATAGCAAATTAGAGTCAAAAGGAATTTAGTAATAAATAAACTCTATTTCGAACCAAATATTATTTTTAAGCAGAGAGGCTTTATAACATATTATTTCTCTCAATTCAGTTGACCATTATAATAAAATAAATTCAATATATCTAATCAAAAAATAACTGTTTAATAAAATATATTCCAAAATCATAAAACACAGCCACCGTGAGTTTCACTACGAAGCAAACGGTTGTGCTAAAACCACATATGAGGCGTTGTATGCAAAAACCCCTTAACTCGACCGGAGCGCTTAGTGGGAAAATGCGATTAAAGGTTTTATTTTTGTATAACTTACTATAAATATGAAAAATTGTCTTCAAATTTATTTCGGGAGGTAGTCCAGTATGAATCTGAAATTTGGGGTGCACTATAAATACATCTCAAGGATTGTAATAATGTAGGTTTCAGCAAAAACCCCTTAACTCGAGTTAAGGGGTTTTTGCATACAACGCCTCATATATACAACACATCGGTTTGGCGGACGATTTGCGTTCCACTAAGGAACTGCGATCGGTATCCACCAAATTACGACTAAACAAGACACTGGTTAATCGGGCGATCTGTGAGCCATTGCGGATGCACGATCGTTACCCGATAGATTTTAAACACAAAAAACACCGATTCAACAGGCGACCTGTATCTGAATTGCCCGGATACGGTTGTTCCTTGGGGAATTTCGGAAGGACACACACGCAAACACACAAAGACACAGAAGTAACGCCCAATTGATAAATACATACATATATGAAAAACGAGCTGCCAGGAGCACAGTCAATTCAGGACGTTACAACCTGATTATTTATTAACATTCGTACGATGAACTCTATAATAAACGAGATAGTTCAAAAATATCGTTTTTTACCCCTCTTCGCAGTCTAACTCTACAAATATCGATCCTAGGGTAAAAATTATCACCAGCAAACTTGTGGCGAATTATATTTCCCACAACTTTGGGTATGTTCATTTTCACTCTAAAGTTGAAAATAAGCGAGTTATTCGAAAAACAACCCCCCCCCCCCCCCCCCCCTTAAATGAACATGGCGCGAAACGCAATAGGGGGGTTTTCCCGAAAATCGAGATTTATACTACCAATCACCCGCCCCTAAGTATAAAAAAAGAAAATCGCTCCCGCCAATTAATTCCAGGTTAACCGATTTTTAGACCTGTCTCGACTGGACTAACATATCATTGGTAGTGATGCCACAAAAGAGCAAGAGAAACAAGACAATACAAGAGAATAGGGACGAGAGACAAGACAAGACATGCGATTTTCTCTTCTTTGGTTGGACAAGACAAGACAAGAGAGCCTCCAGCAAGAGACAAGAGAAAACAATATTTGAGACCAGAAATAAAATCCACAATTTTTCAAACGACAAATAATTTATTTAAAAAACGGTACTTGAAGTTATAAAGTTCGTGTTTTTTTTTTTTTTTTTTTTACGCCGTTTCGACCTAATTCGCAGTCACGCGGACACATAGACAAGAGACTACGAGACAAGACAAGAGATATCTTTCTCTTGTCAATTTGAAACAAAACGAGAGAAAAAATTTCTCTTGTCGATGACAGCAAGACAAGACAAGAGGACTGTCTCTAAATGACAAGACAGATGAAATCTCAAAATTCGAGTTCAATATCCTCTTTTCAGTCTTGACTATTGAAAACAATGTGAATTTTGGAAATTTAATTTGTTCTAATTTCAGGGTGTCTAGTAAAATTTCAAATCAAAATCCAAGAACATTTTAAGGGCATGTCAAGGACTTTACAGGATTTCTGAAGGACATAAGCTCTTTTAATCACATAGAAGGGTACTTAAACTTTGGTTCACGATATGCGAAGGAAAAAAAACCTACATAGTGGAATAGGTACAATAGACATTTCTATTATTATTGAAATCTATGATTCTTCAACTTTCAATTTTACTCAAATCTATCTTTTACATCTATCGGTATCACAATGTTACACTCGATGTTACATTATTGCGTAGGTATATTATACACAGGGTGATTCTGAATTCGTGACGAATCTCCCAGATAACAATTTCCATATTTTATTTTTAACAATTATACATCGAATGATATGACATTACCAATATTCGTTATAACATTATCCATTTGAAGTTGGAAAATACCCATTTCTTCATACACGTATTTTGATTTTATATTTTGAGGAATTTTAAATTATATGAGGTTCTCAATGTTTGTAAAAAGTGTATAATTTCTTACATACACTTATTTTTACATGGAAAATGACCTATATAATATTCACATTTCACAGAAAGTTTATTTTCTATACTGTAGACTTTGCAATAATTCTATAATTTCTTCTTGTATAATATCGTAATATGGAAATTGTTATCTGGGTCTCTTGAGGGGTTAATCCTCGTCGAAATTGGGATCGGAAGTCTCTTAGCCATTTTTCAGAAAAATGGCTAAGGAACTGTCGATCCCAATTTTTACAGGGCCCTCAAAAGATTCGTCACGAATATTGAATCACCCTGTTTATACCGATTGCAATATTATCTGACTCGACTCGTGACATTTTAATGCGTTATAAAATTATAAAAAAGTGCTTTCACAGAAAAAAAATTAAATCATAAAAAAAGACCCTACACAACATTCAAGAACATTTCAAGGACTTCAAGGACGGCCAGACAACCTGAATTTTGGAAATCCATGTAACAAAATTAGCGAAATACAAAGACAACTTCAGAGGTGAGGAAGCATGAATTAGGAAATTCGGGAAGATATTTATGAGGGACACGACTACTTTGTAGTAACTCTATCCGGTGATAACCGTCTTTTGTCTCACATCTATAATAATGATATAACCTGAGTCTTGCTCCTAGCCGAGCATGAAACCAATGGAATAATGCTCAACATGTATGTACTCACCGTCGTTGGGCCATTCTCTTAGCTTTAAGACTTAAGGTGATGTAGCACTTATCACCGGGAATTAAAATTACAGAATACGCCTTCACTTAAAAATGGAACATTCAACTTGTCGCACAGTTAGGTATTGTTGTAGACCAAGAAACCAGTGAACCAGTGACCACGTATGCTTGGATAATAAACAGTACATACGGCGTTGTCGTCCGAGCCGTCATCACGAGGCCCCTGCGTGGTGCTGTCACGCAGAGACATAATTAACGAAATAGAACTTATTTTTTAGAATTTCTCGGGTTTTTTGGTCTACAACAATACCTAACTATGTAACAAGTCGAATAACCAAGTGAAAATTCGATCCGAGCTTCCCTTTTAAAATAAAGGCGTATTCTGCAATTTTAATTCCCGGTGATAAGTGCTACATCACCTTAATGACATCCGCCGCCTAGCAACGGCACGATGTTTATAAACAAGCTGCGGTTTTCCCATTTTCGTGGCACAAATATGCTAGCACAATGGTACTTCTTCTTCTTCTTATTCTTCTTCTTCTTCGTCCTTTTTTCGTCTTATCGCCCTCTCGGACATGTAGACTAGCACAATGGTACTCGATTTTATGTTTTACAAAAACAGCAAGTGATCAACGAAGTTTCAAGATAAACAAATTCTGCGCTACACAAAACTGTTCTATTCGCGATACACTGTTGCTTTGGATAACACTCGAGCAGAAGGCAAATTTTTGTAGGTGCTTTTCGCGCCGCCTATGTCATGAGCGCGCAACCGAGCGACGTGTCGCGCGAGATACGAGCGTTGCGCGTCGGCCCAGCGGTAGGCGGAGCCGCGATCTTCCGAATCGGAGCAGCGATCTTCCGAATCGGAGCAGCGATCGGCTCACGGGGACTTTGGCTTTGTTTGAGGCCATTTTCGGCGAGCTCTGGTATTGGTACCAAAGTGTACCAGAATAATAGTGTGTGTCACTCAAACTTTGTATAGGTACCCTTTGGTACCTATATACCAGAGGCTCGCCAAAAATCGCCTTTAGATTCGCCACAAATTTTCGAAACTCGAAGTACCATGCTTTTTTTTATCCTGCTCTACAATGTGTTGGGTTAAAGCCGTATAATGGTCAACATTGTCTTTGATGTTCTTTTTATGTTCACTAATTCGCTGCGACAAGTGTCTAGACGTTTGACCAATATAAGGCTTTGTACAATCTTTGCAAGGAATTCGATATACAACATTAGAACGTTTTTCCAACGGTAACGCGTCTTTATCCGAGTCGAACAAAGATCTCAGATCGTTCAAGTTCTTACCAACAAACTGGACATTGAATTTTTTAAAAGTGCGGTTTAGCGATTCAAACAAACCAGCAATGTAAGGGATCGAGATGAAAGTTGATCTATTAGGGTCCGCTTGAACACTCACATTACTGTTTATTCTCGCATTGATGGTAAGTATACGCTTAGCAATAGTTCGGTTTACCAATTGAATTGGGTAATCATTTTTGGTAAGAACCTCTCGTATAATGTCTAGGTTTTTTTCGTGAAACCGCGTGTTAGATAACTTAATTCCTCTATCAACTAAGCTCGTAATCGAACCAATTTTGTAAGATTTTGGGTGATGCGAGTGAAAGTTTAAATATCTCTGTGACCAAGTGGGTTTTTGGTACCAATCCGTTTCGATGGTCTGATTTGAGTTGATGATACGAGCATCTAAAAAACTGATAGACCCCTGTGTTTCCGTCTCACAAGTAAATTGTGATCTAGGGTGGAAATCATTAATAGTATATTATGTGGCATGCCCGTAAACCAAGTGTTTATCGGCGAGAATAATGATTTCAGGACGAGCTAAAGGCGAGCCGAAGGCGAGCCGAAAGCGAGTTTTGAAATCATTATTCGAGTCAAAAACGGTTTACGGGTGCGCCCCATACTGTATTTTTTTCGAAATAGGCATGAAAAGTCACTGACGCCTGTTGAGATTCACTAGACGAAGAGTGAGGTTATGGTGCGATCTGTCGCGCACTTCGAACCGCGCATCGAAACTGCCGTATAAAGACTTTATACGGCAGCTTTGGAATGCGCACTTCGAACTGCGCATCCAGACTGCCGTATAAAGACTTTATAGGGCAGTTCTGAAACCAACCGTATAAAGTGACACTTTGTGGATCGAAAACAGGCGTCAAAAAGTGACTTTTCAATGCCTATGCCGAAAAAATACATGTAACAAATGGATCACCGAGTCTCTCGGTACCGCAGTTAGAATATCGTCTACATAACGAAAATAGAACGGCAAATCGTAACCCAAATTATTAATACAATGTGACTCTAAATCATCCATCACGAGATCAGCTAGAATAGGTGACAGAGAAGATCCCATAGGTAGCTCAAAGGTCTGAGAGTATATGGTGTCATCAAATTCAAAAATGGAAGCATCAAAACACAATCTCAAAGCTATCACCAATTGGTTTAACGATACTGGTATCTTTCCTGACAACTGATGCCAACGTTTCTTAATGGCTTCGAGCGCGAGTTCTTTTGGTACATTAGTGAATAATGCTACCACATCCAAAGAAATTAACATGTAGTCAGGAGGCTAAACGATACCTCTCACTTTGTCGACCAGAGTAAAACTATCCTCGATAAAAGATTTCGGTTTTACCAAATTTAACCCCTAATACGATTCGTTTTAATTCTTCTACATACAAACAAAAGTTTAAACAGAATTCACGCAAGTTCCAATCTAGCTTACTGAACCTTGAAATTAGTGATATTCATAAGGAGATCTTAAATCTGCAAAAGTCTCTAACGGAACTGGAAAAGTTCATTCACCGTTCATTACCGTTCAACCTAGCACAGAGGTTTTTTATTTCACAAAATAATTCTTTAGAATCGTTTTTTACTAGAACTAAGAAAGCGAACCTATCTAAGCTGAACAATCTAATTGCGGTACAACAGAAAGCCAACCCGGTTCCTGATAGATCAAAATGGTTAGTCAATCTGTCGGATGTGCATATCCCGGATGAAGCTGTGCAATTGTTGGGTTTGGGTCCAAGACACGGTCTTCCAGTCCAAAAAGAGTTCATCCCAATAGCTAAGTTGATCTCAGATTTTGAGTCTAAAATTACAAGTATTCCTCCTGATACACGGAACCAGGCGAGAGTTGAGTTTGCGAACAAAATTAGCAATTTCAAACATGATCCCTCCACTATAAAAGGTCACTTCAGCGCTTCACAAATCAAAAAGGTTCGGGATGTTCGTTCAAACCATCCTGAGTTGATCTTTGTCAAAGCGGATAAGGGTAATACCACTGTATGCATTGAGTCGAAGGACTATATAGAAAAAATGTTACACCAGCTTTCTGACACTTACACCTACAAGATAGTTAGACACGAACTCGCTTTCTCACTCCAACAACGGGTTAATGATTTAGTTAACAGATGGTCTCATAATAAGTGGATTTCGGAGAGTTTAAAGCGCAGCATCTACACTAACAATAGTGTGGTGGCTAGAGCCTATGGTTTACCGAAGATCCACAAAGAAAGTTCCCCGGTGAGAGTGATTGTGTCTTTCATTAATAGTCCAACCTATTCCCTTGCTAAGACATTGAACTTCTGGCTAAAATCTAATTTGGTAAAACCGAAATCTTTTATCAAGGATAGTTTTACTCTGGTCGACAAAGTGAGAGGTATCGTTTTGCCTCCTGACTACATGTTAATTTCTTTGGATGTGGTAGCATTATTCACTAATATACCAAAAGAACTCGCGCTCGAAGCCATTAAGAAACGTTGGCATCAGTTGTCAGGAAAGATACCAGTATCGCTGAACCAATTGGTGATAGCTTTGAGATTGTGTTTTGATGCTTCCATTTTTAAATTTGATGACACCATATACTTTCAGACCTTTGGGCTACCTATGGGATCTCCTCTGTCACCTATTCTAGCTGATCTCGTGATGGATGATTTAGAGTCACATTGTATTAATAATTTGGGTTACGATCTGCCCTTCTATTTTCGTTATGTAGACGATATTCTAACTGCGGTACCGAGAGACTCGGTGATCCATTTGTTACATGTATTTAATGATTTCCACCCTAGATTACAATTTACTTGTGAGACGGAAACACAGGGGTCTATCAGTTTTTTTAGATGCTCGTATCATCAACTCAAATCAGATCATCGAAACGGATTGGTACCAAAAACCCACTTGGTCACAGAGATATTTAAACTTTCACTCGCATCACCCAAAATCTTACAAAATTGGTTCGATTACGAGCTTAGTTGATAGAGAAATTAAGTTATCTAACACGCGGTTTCACGAAAAAAACCTAGACATTATACGAGAGGTTCTTACCAAAAATGATTACCCAATTCAATTGGTAAACCGAACTATTGCTAAGCGTATACTTACCATCAATGCGAGAATAAACAGTAATGTGAGTGTTCAAGCGGACCCTAATAGATCAACTTTCATCTCGATCCCTTACATTGCTGGTTTGTTTGAATCGCTAAACCGCACTTTTAAAAAATTCAATGTCCAGTTTGTTGGTAAGAACTTGAACGATCTGAGATCTTTGTTCGACTCGGATAAAGACGCGTGGCCGTTGGAAAAACGTTCTAATGTTGTATATCGAATTCCTTGCAAAGATTGTACAAAGCCTTATATTGGTCAAACGTCTAGACACTTGTCGCAGCGAATTAGTGAACATAAAAAGAACATCAAAGACAATGTTGACCATTATACGGCTTTAACCCAACACATTGTAGAGCAGGATCATCAGTTTGATTATGATAATGTTAAGATATTACACGAGGAACCGTCTTATTATAAAAGAATTATTTTGGAAATGTGTAACATCGTTAGTCATCGAGGGTCTGTTAATTTGCGGAAAGATGTAGAGAAATTGAGTGATACGTATGTGAGATTGATTTCGGATACCTAACTTGTCCAGTGACATGTATCGATAAACTCTAGTGACTAACCTATACTAAGTCTATTTATAAGTACCGATTGAGTTTATTGTTTTGATACCATGTCTATATTCTCAGTATGACAGTCTACTTTCTCAATATTCATGCTCTGCGGGTTGCTCTCATAACAGTCTTGTCGAACTTCTGTCAAAGCCAGCCTTTCTTTTCTTTTGTAATTTAACTTATAAATTTTATAGATTAACAGTAGTGATGGATAGGTGGAAGTTCCGGAAGCATGAGTTTGGATTAACGTCTTTTGCTCATTGTTGATGATTTCTGGCACTATTTTATATCCCAAATTATATTTTTTAGATAAAGTCAGTTCGAACGTTACTTGTGTTTTTCAAATTTGTTTCTGTGTGCAAAAAAACTGTTACATGTAATTTGTTTGTAGATGAATAAATGTTTTGTCCTGAGGAGGGCCCACAACCAGGGCCGAAACGTTGACGATTAAATTGTATTAACGTTACTACGACCTTCATATCCAAGAATCCTGTCTACACATTCAATTCAGGTCAAAAATCAGTCCCCATTAATTCTATATGATCTAGATCAAGTAGCCTATATGATAAAAGATATCTTCTAAAATATAAGAACTACGGTTGCTACGTCAACAAACATTATTATAAAACAAATTAGTCTGTCTTTAGCCTCGTACTGAAGCAGACCTGTATTTTCCAAATACATAAACCTTTGGCCTAATTGATATTCTTTCATCTGATTCGCTTTATTTCTCTCGGGAATCCATAAATATTAACTTATTATTACAACAAATAATAAATTTGTTACAATATCTTCAAGTGGGAAGTTTGAAACGAATGAGAAAGGAGGATATCGCATTCTTAACGAAACAATTTATCCTCATTTACGCATCGGATATTATTGACGAGGTGTGGGGGAAACTATCAGAGGCTATGAAGAGGGACGAGGACATCATAAACTGTCGGAAGCAAAGAAGCAAACATATCTGTTACGACGAATTTGATGGTCCTATGACAAATGAATTTGTAAATTTCCAACAGTAAATGGTTAAATAATTGATGAAATATTTTACAACGGTATTAATACTAAATCTCTCCTTCCGTTCTAAGCTTAATCTAGAGTGATAAGATACCGCTGAGCGGCGGGATAGAAATGATTGAAACGTCACATATATTCAAAATCTTTATTTGCAGAAATACATATAATTATACCAATTTCTTCATTCCACCGCTTATGGGATTGTATCCAACTACCCGATTGTGTAAGATCAAGCAGTACGCCGACGTATCGACAGGGAAGTTGTCTTCAGCTTCAAACTCGAGACGAACATCTACAGGTCCAAACTTGAGCGACTCGTTTTGTTTCGAGCAGTCGATGACGCATAAGGGAGCGTACTGTAGGAATTCACTCTTTTTCAGCAACGGTTCAGGTTCCTTGCCGTAATAGGAGGTTTAGAAATTGGCGTACATTTCATATAACAAAGCATACTGATTATGACTCATATCGAGATTAAGGCTCCCATAGGGATAACATTGAGAATTCAAGAAGAGTTTAACGTCGGTGATGTTGCAGTGATCGAAATGGCTAGCGTTTCGATTCAGCTTATTCTTCCGACTTGTTTGGAATCCCAGTATAACGTAGCGAGGTTTTTCCAGCTGAGTCGATGTCTTCACCGTCCAAACGTGCTTCGAGGTAGTGGGAAGTACAGGATACTTGTACAATTCCCAATTGCGAAAACTCATGGAGATCGCCAGATCTTTCTCAATGAAATTCAACAGCTGTATTTTCCGTTGATCCGCGAGTTTCACACCGAAAAAAATTTATTCTTAAAGTTAGTATAATATACTGAAACTTAGTATATTTCCGTCTAAAATAGGCGGTAAGTATATTTTCTAATGTTGTTATGATTCTTGGGTATGTAGCACTGTAGTAGTACGCAAGGCAAAGTCATATACTGTAACGTGCCAGGCTACCCTAGCCTGTGCGTTTACATTTAAATCAGCAACGATCGAGCGAAGCGACTGGAAGAGCCTCGAAGCTTCGCACAACGACGAGCTGAGTGACGTCACGACAAGTATAAAAGGCGTGACGCCGTTCAGCTCATGAGCAATCTTCAGCAAAGCGACCAGGGTTGACTCACTACGCTCTTATTTTTCGGACACTAAAGGCATAGCGCCTAGTGATCCAGTAGCTTCACTCTATCAAGTATAATTTAGCAAAATCACTAGTTCAAATAGAATTATACTATGCGTCTCGTTCTCGATGATTAATTAATTGAATACATGTAGTACTGTCAAGTACGTGTCAACTACACAACGTTTAGAGTTTAAATAGGGACCTTTCTTCTCGCTCGCTAGCTCCCTCTTGCGGGACGTGCCCTCGAATCTTCATATTGTTTTGTTGTGTCAACAAGAACGGACGTGTGAGTCGAAAACAAATAATTAATCCGATTTATTTAATAAATCCTAATTATCTAGCTCGCAATTTCGTTTTCTCGAACGGCTTGAACCATGGGAAAGAATAAGAAAAGATCCCGCTCAAGCTCACGGGAACGAAGTAGATCGCCTAAGATCTCGAAACGGAAAATGCAAGAGCAGATAGATACCATGGCTAAATGTCTAAACGATTTTACAAAATCCCAACAGGCCCACAGAGATGTAACAAAAGCAGATGAATTGAATAAAGGTACTTCATTACTTAATTACGAGATCTGTGTGTGTATCTTCCGTACGAAGTATCACATTTTTAGGTTAGCGCCACACGTGCTTAACCTAGTCCCACACGAACACAGAAATTATACTGAGAGCATTACCTTTCCACACGAAATAAATGCTTTGCTATAGTGCAAATCAGGGTAATATATATATGTATATACATTTATCAGTTTCCTTTACTTTACACAGATAAAGAGTTTGATAAAGAAAACGAACCAGTCAATAAGACTGCGAGCTTGCCACCCCCTGTCAGGGACAATAAGTCGGCTGATGTAGAGCCTAGTGTCACTACCCTGGAGGAGGGAGAAGTGACAGCGGAGGATGACGAATATCAGGACATCGATGATGAGCTACTCGAAGTTCTTGGCGAAGAAGTTCCTGTTTCAAACCCTGTAGTAAAGATAAACGATGGTCTTAAGAAATGGTGGGGTAATTGGATGACAAAGGGCCTCGCTGAAGACGACAAAAAAGCCCTCCTTAAAAAATACCCCAAAACTGGAGAACTGGGAACTGAAGCACCCAAAGTCAATCTAGAAGTCCAGCGTCACCTTACTGACATGGCTAAGAAGCGTGACGAACACTTTATGGAAACACAGGGCTGCGTAGGGACTGCGATCTCAGCCTTGAGCGCAGCAGTATCTATGTTAACAGACTCTTCAGAGGATTCCATTGATCATACTCAGTTGATAAAACATCTCTGGAATACAGGGAAAGTCTTATGTGACGTGTTCCACCAACAGTCAGTGGCTAGGAAGTCATTCATCACCCCCAGCCTGGATAAAGATATAAGACCAACACTGGAGGCTAGTCTTTCAGACGAATGGCTTTATGGACAAAAATTGAATGATCAGGTTAAGGATGCAAAGGCAATAGTAAAAGCTGCTGCTACCTTGAAGCCAACAGAAAAGCCAGTAGTCAAGAAATCAGCAACTAAGAGCTACGCCCAGGGAAACTGGAGAGGCCCACCTGCAAAATACAGACAGGTGGGCGCCCAGTACCAGAGAAAACAATTCACCAATGTGAAATACAAGCCCAGGGCTGCAACAGTGGCATTGAGGACACTGCAGAGAACCAACACAGAGAAAAGACAAACATCGAACAGAAAGTAGATACAGCAACAAATAAGGTTGTTGAAGAGGTAAATGCAATTGCAGGCAGACTTAAATTCTTTATCAAGCAGTGGGAAGGTGTAACAGATGATAAACTCATCCTTGATTATCTTAGAGGTTACAGCATTCCCTTTGAGAGTTACCCTACACAGTTTAATGAACCTAGGGTACCTACATGGTCACCAGAGGATGAAAGGAGAGTCTACCGCGCAATACATAAGCTAATATCAAAAAAGGCTATCGAAGCTTGCTCCGAATCGAATTGACAGTTTATATCAACATATTTCTTGGTACCGAAGTCAGACGGTTCTGACAGATTTATCATTAACTTGAAACAACTGAATAAATTCATAAAAACGGTTCATTTCAAGATGGAAGATCTGAGATCAGCAAAAAATTTGATTAGTAAAGACGCGTTCATGGCCAATCTCGATGTTGAAGATGCATACCTCTTGGTTCCTGTCAACGAATCTAGTAGAAAGTTTCTTAGGTTCAGTTTTCAAGGCCAACTATACCAGTTCACTTGCCTTCCATTTGGCTTATGCACAAGCCCATATGTTTTCACGAAAATCATGAAACCGGTCGTTAATAAACTTAGGTCTCTAGGGTTTTTGTCTGTCATCTATCTAGACGATGTCCTATGCGTAGGTAACACCTATGGAGCTTGTGAAGTAAACGTACAGTATACTATTAGATTTTTAGAACAACTGGGATTTATCATAAACTACTCAAAAAGTTCGATAATCCCCAGTAAGAGATGCAAATATCTGGGTTTTATTCTAGATTCGCATAGATACCTAATAGAGATGGCTGCGGAAAAAAGAGCTCATGTTATTAAACTGCTAAATATCCTTGAATTAGGTAAATCTTATAAGATCAGAACAATTGCACAGGTAATTGGAGTCTTGGTAGCATGCTGTCCAGGAGTAGAATATGGTAGAACATATTGTAAAAGATTGGAAAGAGAAAAATGGTTAGCTTTACTGGTTAATAACAACAACTTTGAGGGTAGTATGAGAATTAATGAAGGGTTTTCCGAAGATATCTCGTGGTGGAAAGAAAATGTCATGGTAGCTAGCAATAGAATAAAATTACAAAATTATAAACTGGTTATAAGCTCTGACGCCTCTAGAACCGGCTGGGGAGCAGAATCAGATGGAGTAGTCACGCATGGTTTCTGGAATCAAAAAGACCAAAGATTTCACATTAATTACTTGGAGCTCCTAGCAGCCTTTTTTGGGCTAAAATGCTTCGCCGCAGAAGCATTTGACTGTGAAGTCTTACTCCGTATCGACAATACCACGGCGATAGCATACATTAATAAAGCTGGTGGTATAAAGTTCCCACTACTCAGTGAATTGGCCAGAAAAATCTGGCAATGGTGTGAGAGTAGGAGAATTTGGCTAGTCGCTTCGTATATACCGTCACGACTGAACGTGGAAGCAGACGGTGCCTCTAGAGTTACAAACGTAGATACAGAATGGGAATTATCGCAACCAGCTTACCAAGAAATAATAAACACTTTCGGAGAAGCCTCAATTGACCTCTTTGCCTCTCGAATCAATAAGAAATGTACTAGGTTTTGTTCTCGCTACCAGGATCCAGACGCAGAAACAGTAGACGCGTTTACAATATCCTGGAAAGATGAGAATTTCTATGCATTCCCACCGTTTGCTTTGATTCTACCAATCCTAAGAAAGATAATCAATGAGAATGCATCAGGTATCATGGTTGTACCTCTCTGGCAAGCGCAACCATGGTATCCTCTGTTCACCTCCCTACTCTGCCAACCTCCATTAATTTTTAAACCCTCTATAACATTACTGTTATCCCCTTCTAGGCAACAGAGCCACCCATTGGCGCACAAGCTCTCTCTAGTGGCCGGCAAATTATCCGGCAGTCTTTCCTCAGAAAAGGGATCACAGAAGGATCGGTTGACATAATGCTGAGCTCCATAACTGAGTCAACTGTCAAACAGTATGAAGGACCATTGAAAAGATGGATGACGTTTGCGGAGCTGAATAACTTCAACGTCTTCAATCCTCGAAACACAGACGTCATTGAGTTCCTTACAACTAGATATAACGAAGGCGCAAAATATGGAACTCTTAATTCAACTAGGTCGGCAATCTCTCTCATATCGAGAAATAATCTCTCCAAGGACACTCTTATATCAAGATTCATTCGTGGTACTTTCAAAAAAAAAGGCCATCAAAACCCAGATACGCTGAGACTTGGGACACGGAGCAGGTGCTCATTTATATCGAAAAAATAGAAAACCTCGAAAAACTAAAACTAAAGGAAGTCTCAGAGATCGTGGCGACGCTTATCATCCTCATTACGGCACACAGACTACAAACACTGGCTCTAATCAATGTGCAGAATGTAATTGAGTCCGCGTCTGGTTTGAAAATAAAGATACCAGACTTGATCAAGACATCAAGACCCGGAAAAGAGCAGCCAATACTTTCAATACCCTTTTTCAAAGAGAGAAGAAATATCTGCGTAGCATCCATCATCTTACAGTACTTTAATTTAACTAGAGATCTGAGGTCAGACTCAGATAAGCTGTTTATTTCTACAATTAAACCACATAAACCAGCAACCGCACAAACGATTGGTCATTGGGTTAAGTCGTTGCTTAAAAAAGCAGGAGTAGACACTAATACTTTCACTGCTTATAGCGCTAAACATGCAGCGGTCTCTAATGCTTATAATAAGGGAGTAGACATAGACACCATCAGAAAAACTGCAGGGTGGTCTAGCAAGTCCAATGTCTTTGCTCGTTTTTATAACCGACCGATACAAAGATCAGATGACGTCTTTGCTAATACTGTGCTTAGCCAAAAATCTTAAACATCTGTATCCGAGAACAATAAATGTTATCACTTTCTCTGAACTTCTACATGTATTCAATTAATTAATCATCGAGAACGAGACGCATAGTATAATTAGACGATCAAGCGAGCCCGCCGAAGGCGGGCGAAGCTCGATCGCGATTATACGTAGCGTCTCGTTCGAAGATGATTACTACCCCCCCAATAAGGTTAACCCATTGACTATTCATCCCGTAATCATCTCTACATAGTGACAACATTAAAAAAAAAAAAAAAAAAGAAAAAGGGTAAAAGGGACAACACGCCTTAAACACTCTAAAATTATGAAGACTCGAGGGCGCGTCCCGCAAGAGGGAGCTAGCGAGCGGGAAGAAAGGTCCCTATTTAAACTCTAAACGTTGTGTAGTTGACACGTACTTGACAGTACTACATGTATTCAATTAATTAATCATCTTCGAACGAGACGCTACGTATAATCGCGATCGAGCTTCGCCCGCCTTCGGCGGGCTCGCTTGATCGTCTAATCAAAAATGTAGAAAATAAAAATAAAAGATAACAGCATAAACTAAGAAAATAGAGAAATAAAAAAAAGTATCATTATATTGAATAAAACGAACAAAGAAAAAATCACGTTGATTAAAAATCTTGTATAACAAGTAAGTAGTTCATAGGCGACATTGTAAATATATAAAATAGGGTTGCAACCATAGATTTAGTTAATTGAATAAATAGATTTTTGGATATTATAAAAAAGCAATTTAATCAGATGCCAAACCCCTTCCTCCGCCATTTCCAGGTTATAGTTTAAATCTTAACGGGAAGCTAGATACAGCCTTGGTGGATCTCGGATCTACCCAGGTCTGGCACAGCTATTATTTGGGAATAAATTAACTTCAATAAATTAATATTTAACAGTTAAGAGGGTAGAGTGCAGCCTTAGTGCGTTTACGTATTCAGGTCTGTGGGGAGGCGGCTTCAGCTACACGGTAGCTCAAGTCCGTAATAGGCACGGCTAACAATTAATAGTAGAAGTCTCAATAAAAAATAAAAATCGAGTAAAGAAAACACAATAGCAAACCGGTTCGCGTCACCTTCGGTGACGCTCATCATCCGAAAAGTTACATTTGGCGCCCAACGTGGGGCTTCTCTATTCAAATTTTAGCTAGAAAACTTGCTTGAAATATCTAGTCATTTATTTATTAACTTAACTTCGTTGCATCAAATTAAAATCAAAAATTATTGCTAGTAGAGTCATTTTTGTGGATTACGTCAAAGTCCGATGTCACGACCTGGAAATGGCGGACAAGGGATCTGGCATGAGTCTAACTGTAGATCAGGGACTAGGGGGCAAGGATCCGGATAGGCGTAAACAAGAAATGAAAAACACAACGAATAACATGAATAATAGTATATTGTGTACCAAGGGCGAGAAGTGGGCCTTTTTCGCCCGCGTGTGGAGTTTGCAGTACGAGTCGAGGCGAGCAAGCACGAGCCGAAGGCGAGTGCGTATCGCGAGCCGGAGACGAGTAATGCAAACACACGAGGGCAAAAAAGCCCTCGCCCGTGGTGCACACCATATTTTTTGTGACACATGCACGATTTTGCGAAAAAAAAAAAAACTAAAAAAATAAAAAAATAAATAAATAAATATTTTTATTCCCGGCTCAACTGTAATGGCCACTTTATTGACCTGAAAAGCGGGACAAAAGTGGCATTTGATTCCCCATTGTACTTTTTGTCCCGCAAATTCACTTTTGCGGGAAAAAAGTAAAATTTGCGGGAATAAAGTAAATTTGCGGGAATAAAGTAAATTTTGCGGGAATAAAGTAAATTTTGCGGGAATAAAGTAAATTTGCGGGAATAAAGTAAATTTTGCGGGAATAAAGTAAAATTTGCGGGAATAAAGTAAAATTTGCGGGAATAAAGTACATTTTGCGGGAATAAAGTAAATTTTGCGGGAATAAAGTACTTTTGAAAAATGATTTTTTTCAAATTTTTTTTCCATTTCCTGACTTAACTTTTTTCCATATTTATATAGATTTTTGATCAATTTCAGCGTTTTTTCGTGGGTCCCACGCTTCAGGTCAATAAAGTGGCCACAGTTGAGCCGGGAATAAAGTACTATATGTAACACTGGAATAAAGTCCATCATTCCCTCAGGCTTACTGCCCTCGCGGAAATTCCCTTGGGTGATTACTGCCCTCGCTTCGCTCAGGCAGTAAACCCACCCGCGGGAATTCCGTTCGGGCAGTAAACTCACCTTCGGGAATAATATTCGACTTTATTCCCTTGTTGCATAATGTACTATTTTGCCCGCTAAAAGTCGGTAGCGGGCGCAAAAAGTTCTTTTTTCTCATCCCCTACCGTAAAGTTCGTACTTCTTTCCCGCTGATCAGGGAAAGAAGTGCTATATTCAGTCCCTGGTTTTACTTTCTTCCCGGCGTCACGCGCATGCGCGAGTGTCTAGCGCTTCGTACAGAGCCCTTTGATACCTATGGACTGCTAGTCCATATACCCAAGATGTGACCGTGACCTTACGAAGCAACGGCTGATTTTAGTACTACGATCAACTGATCGCGACTGCGTGTGTTACGTTGGTGTGACGCCTGGTTATGTGTGTTACGTAGGTGCTTCTTAACATCAACGTAATACACACAACCGATGCGTCACACCTATAGGCCTAATTTCGTTACTAATTTTCATTACTAATTTTAGTTATTAAAATAGGCAGTTCTAAATATCAATATTAAGAGCTCATATTTGGCTGAGATGTTCTATTTGAGATGCTCTACCGAAATTTCGATGCGCAGTTGAAAAATAATTTGTTTTTTTCCAGAGTCGTATGACTCTATGACGCTATGACTCAATGTTTATAGGCGAATATCTCCTAATCGGTGAGAGTTAGGAAAATTCTATCTCAGTACTTTTTTGTAGAGCTTGAAATTTCCTATAAGAATCTGTATTCAGAAAGTTTCTAAATCAAGCCGGTTACGAGAAAAAACAATTCGAAAATTTTCCGATTTTTTTTCACGTGTTATTCAAATCAAAAATGGGAAAACTGAGTTAGGCAGTTCTAAATATCAATATTAAGAGCTCATATTTGGCTGAGATATTCTATTTGAGATGCTCCACCGGAATGTTGATGTGCGTTCAAATTTTTTTTTTTTTTTTTTTGGCACACCCTAATATATATATATATATATATATATATATATATATATATATACCGCGATAATCAGGTGAAAGAGAATGGTCCATCCGCCCAGGCAGACAATATTTCGTATTTTTAGGGGGATAGCCACTCGTTGCGCTGAAAAGATCCCTAGGGTGATTTTGGCGCGCGGTCGATGCAACTCGGCAGCCATTGTTGATACAAGCCGGCTGACTGTCAATACATCGCGGAAGGTAGACAAGTGTGGTTATGTTCGTTTATTTGAAGGAAATGATAAATAAAGTGAATGAAACCTACGTGAATAAGCTAGGAATATTTATCAAAAATCGATCAATTAGTTTTAAATGATATCTTAATGCAATCAACGACTTAAACCAAGCTATAACTGGAAATTAATGAGAATCGAAAAGTTCATCGAGAACAACTAATTTGAACGAAATTATCATTTAAAACTAATTGATCGATTTTTGATAAATATTCCTAGCTTATTCACGTAGGTTTCATTCACTTTATTTATCATTTCCTTCAAATAAACGAACATAACCACACTTGTCTACCTTCCGCGATGTATTGACAGTCAGCCGGCTTGTATCAACAATGGCTGCCGAGTTGCATCGACCGCGCGCCAAAATCACCCTAGGGATTTTCAGTGCGACGAGTGGCTATCCCCCTAAAAATACGAAATATTGTCTGCCTGGGCGGATGGACCATTCTCTTTCACCTGATTATCGCGGTATATATTCAGACTATAATGAGATACATTTAGCGTGAACGAACTTTCCGCTGGGGATGAGAAAAAATTGTATATAGCACTCGGGAAGAAAGTAAGCTCCGCGCTCCCGCGTACGTGCCGCCCTCGCTACGCTCGGGCGGCAACTACACGCGGGAGCGCACAGCCTACTTTCTTCCCTCGGTGCATAATATACTATTGCGCCCGCTAAAAGTCGGTAGCGGGCGCAAAAAGTTCTTTTGCGCCCGCTAAAGGTCGATAGCGGGCGCAAAAAGTTCTTTTGCGCCCGCTAAAGGTCGGTAGCGGGCGCAAATAGTATATTATGCACCTAGGGAATAAAGTGTTCTTTTTGACGAGTGTGAGGTTTGTCGCCCGAGCGAAGCTAGGGTGACCTTCACACTCGGCTAGAAGAACACTTTACACCATGGTGCATACGATATTTTATGCATCCAAGGGCAGAAAGCGCTTTCTTTATGCGCGCAGCCGGGAATAAAGTACGCACTTTCTTCCCTCGGTGCATAAAAGTTCTTTTGCGCCCGCTACCGACTTTTTTCGCCCGCTACTGACTTTTTTTGCCCGCTACGAACTTTTTTTTGCCCGCCGGTCAATAAACGGCTACTTTTAGCCCTATTATTAGGTAAAAAAAACGCAAAAATCGTGCATGTGTTACAAAAAATCTTTATTTTTGTTCGGGCAAAGTATAATCGATCGCTTAGATCAGCTGGCCGGCCAGAACCTATCGAAGGCACACACACCATCGTGCAGTGTTTACCTGCGTAAAATCGTACGCCTACCGTATCATTGCGCACCGAGCGTAAGAACTATTCAATGTATGTGTGTATTCCTGCGGACTAAATCAAAGTCCATACATGAAAAATCAGTATGTCTCAGATCTCCCTGTGGGAAACATTGTAACTCTTTCGGCCTCGTGGTCAAACCTCTGTATATATCTCATCGTGAGAAAAAAATAAAGACACGAGTTTTAAGTAAAAGCGAAAGAAAACCCGTGTAAGCTTTTCCTAAACACATTTATCCCGTAGGTCACTCATCCTAGGCCTCTCTCTCTCGCTAATTCGTTCACCCATATCTAACGAACCTCTTAACTATCATCTCTCGCAACAATTTTTGAAGATACAGAAAAAATCGACGAGAAAACAGAAAACGAAATGAGTTTCAGAAAAAGGCTCGAAGAGCAATCTTTAAAATACAAAAAGGAGTTAGCGGAAATAGAAGATAAAATTAAAAACATTTCAGAAAGTACAGAGTATAAAATGATTGATCACAAATTGTCGGAAAATGTCGACAGCGACATGTCAAATTCAGATATGTTAGACATAATGGCATTTCTAGAAAAGATAGGAGATAAGCTAGACGAAAAATTCGATTCGCTAGAAAAAATAATATTAGAGCCAACGGAAAAAAACCGCGGAAACGATTGACGGGTCTAAACCCATAGAAAGTCAACAAACAATCGTCGAAATAAATAAAATCGAGCCAGTAGAGCCGGTAGAATTTAAAAGCCAAAACAAAGAGCCAATAAATGTCGAAAAACAAAATATTAAGGTGCAGCATGACACCGGTCACGTCAACGACCAAATCAAAACAAACAAAATTCGAACAGGAAACGAATTTTTCGTCAACTTAGTAGAATTAAAAAACTTAGAATTAGATAAAAAGAAAAACAATCAGCTAGCTAGCATAGGAAATAGAATTAAGTCAGATTTAGAAAAGATTAAAACCGATCAAACTAATCCGGATAATCCGTTAATCGGATTAAATCAAACTATTTTGATAGAATTAATACCGAAAACTTTCAATACCGATTCAAACGCTAATATT
The DNA here is from genome assembly GCA_943736025.1 of Tenthredo mesomela. NCBI lineage: Eukaryota > Metazoa > Arthropoda > Insecta > Hymenoptera > Tenthredinidae > Tenthredo > Tenthredo mesomela. Next base: position 15,144,054 of record OX031019.1, read on the forward strand.
AAATATCTAGCAGACACTGAAATAACGATACACCATGATTTAAACAAAAACGTCAATTCACCGCACTATAGTTTAGTTTTTGATTTAGATCAACCGCACGATCTGAATAAGAAAGTAGCAATAGATTCACTGCACTATAATGTAGACACAATTCTAGATCACTCAAACAAAAATCCATGGTCATATCACGACACTGTAGAGCACCATTCAGCAGGGTTCTATAAAAATCCGAAGCGCACTCAAATTCACCTGACGCGCACCACGCAGATGAAGATCCTCGGCTGGATGGAATCTGGAAAAGAAAAAGAAGACGGACTAATAAATTTAACGTTGATTCGGACGACACCTAATATAACAAAGACACCGAATTTGACAGATAGGATTAGACCGTATGTCGATTATCCAGGGGATAATCCGATCATGAAACGACTAATCGCAATCAAATTGCACAATAAGAAAAAATTAGAAGAAGGTCTGTACCATTTGGAGCCAGGGGGCGATACACGAGATGCTATCATCACTGACGTTATGGGACCGAGTATCAACTGCCTCTAATACGCAGTCGATTTCACGATCCGACTCATACCAATATCCACCAGCTGGGTGAATTCCACAGAACGAGACGAATACCTGGACAGACAAGGAAAACAATAATAACATCGACACAGACGATACAAGGAAGAAATGAGACGAAAGATAAAGACAAGACCAAGCAGAGCGAGATCGACGTACCTGTGGGTTCGAGGTTCCTTTCTCATCTATGCAAATGACGCCAGTGTCGATCTCGGTAGAAAAAGTCCAACGCAGAAAAATTTCCGTGCACGGGGATTCTTTTTGAAGAGGATGAGATCGATGAGCACCTGCAGAGATGCACATCTCAAGAGCACCACCAAAAATCCAGTGTGCACACAAAGAAAAAAAAAATTTCACGAAGCACAACCACGCACTGGTACACGTCACTATCACGATCCACGGTTCACAAAACTGCACTACGCAGTGCACCAACGAAAAAACACCACACCAAACGAAGAAAGAGTCGATCATCACCTCACTCACGATCAAAGATCATCAGACGAGCCGATGATCGAAGGGGGCTAATGTAACGTGCCAGGCTACCCTAGCCTGTGCGTTTACATTTAAATCAGCAACGATCGAGCGAAGCGACTGGGAGAGCCTCGAAACTTCGCACAACGACGAGCTGAGTGGCGTCACGACAAGTATAAAAGGCGTGACGCCGCTCAGCTCATGAGCAATCTTCGGCAAAGCGACCAGGGTTGACTCACTACGCTCTTATTTTTCGGACACTAAAGGCATAGCGCCTAGTGATCCAGTAGCTTCACTCTATCAAGTATAATTTAGCAAAATCACTAGTTCAAATAGAATCAAAAATATGGAAAATAAAAATAAAAGATAACAGCATAAACTAAGAAAATAGAGAAATAAAAAAAAGTATCATTATATTGAATAAAACGAACAAAGAAAAAATCACGTTGATTAAAAATCTTGTATAACAAGTAAGTAGTTCATAGGCGACATTGTAAATATATAAAATAGGGTTGCAACCATAGATTTAGTTAATTGAATAAATAGATTTTTGGTTATTATAAAAAAAAGCAATTTAACCCATTAACGCCGGGGCGGACGTAAACGGACACTCGCGAAAAAAATGTATCTATTCCCGTCAAAAAAGGCTGAAAATGCTATCCACGGGGTAAAATTGTCCGCTCTCTTCGAATTTTACATTAGTTTTGAGCTACGACCCCCCTGGGGGGATGAAAACAGGGGGTGAAGAGGGGAAAATCACAAAAATAAAAAGTCAGCGGACAAAAGCATCTAAAAAGGCCGGAATTGCTGTCAGAAGTGGGTAGTAATACCCTACAGAGGGTAAATTTTATGTTTTTAGTACTCCTGGCGAGTGCTGAACCCCCCCGGGGGTGGAAATGGGGGGGGGGGTGAAAATTGCACGGTCACATAGGGAGAGCTTTGGACGGTGGGAAATAGTACTCGGGGGTTTTCGGGGTCGCTGATCCCATTTCCGGGGTCAGTTTCTACGTGTACACCCCCCTGGGGGTGGAAATGGGGGAGGCTGGGGTGAAAGTTGGCCGATCACATAGGAAGGGCTCTAGCGAATGGGAAATAGTAGTTGGGGGTTTTCGGGGTCGCTGATCCCATTCCCGGGGTCAGTTTCTACTTATGCGCCCCCCTGGGGGTGAGAATGGGGGGGGGGGGGGGAGGCTCGGGTGTGAGATTTGCATATTGTCACGGGACGAGGCTTGGACGCTGGAAAATGAGATTTCTCTGGGCACGCTCCAGGGCTGCTCATTCGATTCCTGGGTGAATTCCCAGGTGCGTGTCCTTCAGATGATGAAGCAAATACTGACTGATATCACTCTGCTCGGCAGACGGTTAGCGTTACCCGGACTACACCACGTGGAGGTCTTCTGCAAGTAATCCTTTGTTTTTTTTTTTTTTTTTAATTTTTAAATTTTTTTTTCATTTTTTTAATTTTTTTTATCTTTTTTTTTTTACTTTTTTAAAATTTTTTTATGTTTCTTTTCTCGTATGTGTGTGTCTGTGTGTGAGTGAGTCCGTGTGTGTGTGGTAATTCCCAAAATGGAGGATTACTCTGAATCTGACGCGTGTTTTAGTCTATTGGTTGTGACTGTTGTGTAGGGGTGTGTGCTTCAGAGTTCTAGGTTGGTGGCTAGCTTCTTAAGGAAATTCCCTTCGAAACATGTCACGCACATATATTTGGAACACTCCGTACAAAATCTTTTGGTGCGCACGGCACAACTATCGTTAGTGCATTTCCTCTTATTTGGTTTCACCTGACTCTCATGGTTCCATTCATGTGACTCATTATAACACCCTCGACATATAAACTCCTTGCAGTGAAAACAATACGTGTCGACTTTCTTACTACATGCGGAACAGGCTCTCCTCATTTCTGCGAGTTGAATTAGTTTGTGCTTTTCATATTCATTTTTGGCATTTACTGCGAGATAATGACCTGCAATTTCTGTAACGAAATCGTGGGTACTTTTCTTCTTTCCCTCAGTACACAGGTTATAGAGAACAGTGGCATTAGATATAGCGGTTTCGATCAGTCGCAAAAAAACTGCCCATGTCCAGCGTTTGCTTTTGATATTGATCCTCACATCACTGCAGTGTTGATCGTACAGATCCACTCCACCCATTGTCTTATTATAGAGCTTGAAAGCCCGAGGAAAAGCGATTGATTTTTTACCCTCACCAGTACCACTTTGACGATCCAAGTTTACCGTAGGGGAAACTCCCGCTGCCGTACTCAAAACCGAGACTACTTTTGAATCCTTGACCGAAATATAATGCATTTTACTTTGGGAATCATATTTGCACTCATATTCCCCTCGTGAACTCTTGTTTGTGAGAGAAACTGGCACCGTGACTTTCTTTTGCTCTTTTTTAACGGTTTTTTTACCTTGTTCGATCTTCACATTGTACACTCTATTTTGTCAACGGTACCAGTTGCTTTCAGGCCTAGCTTTGCCAGATGCAATAATAAATCGGGACTCGTGAAAAAATTATCGAAGGTAACATGCTACTTTTCAAGCTGTTCCTTCGATAATTTTTTCAATAACTTATGGAGCAATTTCATCACAACTCTAGAACAAAGCGGACAGTTTCCCAATTTTTGATCACATTTGCCATCTTCCTTCCCGCAGTAAATATAAAAATCGAACAAAAAACCGGAAGATGACGCTATTGACCACAATTTCAAACCAAATCTTACTGGCTTATTCCTGATATACTGTTTGAATTTCAGTCTACCGTAAAATTTGACCATAGTCTCGTCGATGGAGCATTTTGACGAGAAAAAACCGTATCGCTGAAGATTTTTCCTGAAGATTTGAACCATTTTATCTACTCGCCAAACCTTGTTCTTTAGATCTTTGTCTGATTTCTTCGAAAATTTGATGAATCTTTTTATTTTCAAATAATCGTCCCTAGACAGGGCAGAAGCGATCACTTCGTGTCTGAGCAATTTATTCTTGGACCAAAAGTCGCGTTCTCTTTTCCGAGAATTTATGACACTGGCAATTAGAACACCAAGGAATTTATTGAAATTCCCAGGAGCTAATTTGTACCCATTTTCCAGTGTACAGTCAATAATGTGTGACTTGAGATCTTGAGAGAAGAACTTCTCGAATAATTGAACTGGCCTCATGCCCAGAATTTCTTGTTTTTGACTCGGTGATAAGAATATCTCCTCCTTTATATCTATAGGTTGAATATTATGCTCCCCTGGAACCCAGTCATAAACGTGACCAGGTTCTAGAAGCTTTTGCGAATCGTCGTATTTATCGAAAACATACTCATATGATCCACCTTCGATTTGATCAATATCAATATACCCATCATCATTAGAGTCTTCGGAATCCCCAGAAGCCACAGCAGTGGCGTCTTCAGTCCCAACGCTATCATTTACATTAGCGTCTGGAACGAAGACTAAATCGCCATTCTGATCATCGATTTCAGAGGAAGAATCATTTTCAAGATCCTCCAAGATATTGTGGAGATTAGTACGGTTGCGACGACTTGAGGGCATAATTTTTAGAAATAATTCACGAATTATCACTTAGTGTGATAGAACAAGTAGAAATTGCCTCAGGAAAGGTAATGTATTCCGATTGGTAATCGACTGATACTTGAATCCTTCGGCGTCAATTCCGTTTGTGAGAAAGGAGCGCCACCTAGTGGCAGAAGAAAATTGCGGACTTTGAGGGTAGTGAGACGATTCTTATTTCACTTCTCGACACTATTTGGCCTGGTCCAGAGCCCATCCAACGCAATTGTCCATTTTCGCGCCCCCCCCCCCCCCCCCCCAACCCCCCCAACCCCCCCCCTTTCCACCCCCGGGGGGATGCATAAGTAGAAACTGACCAGGCCAAATAGTGTCGAGAAGGGAAATAAGAATCGTCTCACTACCCTCAAAGTCCGCAATTTTCTTCTGCCACTAGGTGGCGCTCCTTTCTCACAAACGGAATTGACGCCGAAGGATTCAAGTATCAGTCGATTACCAATCGGAATACATTACCTTTCCTGAGGCAATTTCTACTTGTTCTATCACACTAAGTGATAATTCGTGAATTATTTCTAAAAATTATGCCCTCAAGTCGTCGCAACCGTACTAATCTCCACAATATCTTGGAGGATCTTGAAAATGATTCTTCCTCTGAAATCGATGATCAGAATGGCGATTTAGTCTTCGTTCCAGACGCTAATGTAAATGATAGCGTTGGGACTGAAGACGCCACTGCTGTGGCTTCTGGGGATTCCGAAGACTCTAATGATGATGGGTATATTGATATTGATCAAATCGAAGGTGGATCATACGAGTATGTTTTCGATAAATACGACGATTCGCAAAAGCTTCTAGAACCTGGTCACGTTTATGACTGGGTTCCAGGGGAGCATAATATTCAACCTATAGATACAAAGGAGGAGATATTCTTATCACCGAGTCAAAAACAAGAAATTCTGGGCATGAGGCCAGTTCAATTATTCGAGAAGTTCTTCTCTCAAGATCTCAAGTCACACATTATTGACTGTACACTGGAAAATGGGTACAAATTAGCTCCTGGGAATTTCAATAAATTCCTTGGTGTTCTAATTGCCAGTGTCATAAATTCTCGGAAAAGAGAACGCGACTTTTGGTCCAAGAATAAATTGCTCAGACACGAAGTGATCGCTTCTGCCCTGTCTAGGGACGATTATTTGAAAATAAAAAGATTCATCAAATTTTCGAAGAAATCAGACAAAGATCTAAAGAACAAGGTTTGGCGAGTAGATAAAATGGTTCAAATCTTCAGGAAAAATCTTCAGCGATACGGTTTTTTCTCGTCAAAATGCTCCATCGACGAGACTATGGTCAAATTTTACGGTAGACTGAAATTCAAACAGTATATCAGGAATAAGCCAGTAAGATTTGGTTTGAAATTGTGGTCAATAGCGTCATCTTCCGGTTTTTTGTTCGATTTTTATATTTACTGCGGGAAGGAAGATGGCAAATGTGATCAAAAATTGGGAAACTGTCCGCTTGGTTCTAGAGTTGTGATGAAATTGCTCCATAAGTTATTGAAAAAATTATCGAAGGAACAGCTTGAAAAGTACCATGTTACCTTCGATAATTTTTTCACGAGTCCCGATTTATTATTGCATCTGGCAAAACTAGGCCTGAAAGCAACTGGTACCGTTGACAAAATAGAGTGTACAATGTGAAGATCGAACAAGGTAAAAAAACCGTTAAAAAAGAGCAAAAGAAAGTCACGGTGCCAGTTTCTCTCACAAACAAGAGTTCACGAGGGGAATATGAGTGCAAATATGATTCCCAAAGTAAAATGCATTATATTTCGGTCAAGGATTCAAAAGTAGTCTCGGTTTTGAGTACGGCAGCGGGAGTTTCCCCTACGGTAAACTTGGATCGTCAAAGTGGTACTGGTGAGGGTAAAAAATCAATCGCTTTTCCTCGGGCTTTCAAGCTCTATAATAAGACAATGGGTGGAGTGGATCTGTACGATCAACACTGCAGTGATGTGAGGATCAATATCAAAAGCAAACGCTGGACATGGGCAGTTTTTTTGCGACTGATCGAAACCGCTATATCTAATGCCACTGTTCTCTATAACCTGTGTACTGAGGGAAAGAAGAAAAGTACCCACGATTTCGTTACAGAAATTGCAGGTCATTATCTCGCAGTAAATGCCAAAAATGAATATGAAAAGCACAAACTAATTCAACTCGCAGAAATGAGGAGAGCCTGTTCCGCATGTAGTAAGAAAGTCGACACGTATTGTTTTCACTGCAAGGAGTTTATATGTCGAGGGTGTTATAATGAGTCACATGAATGGAACCATGAGAGTCAGGTGAAACCAAATAAGAGGAAATGCACTAACGATAGTTGTGCCGTGCGCACCAAAAGATTTTGTACGGAGTGTTCCAAATATATGTGCGTGACATGTTTCGAAGGGAATTTCCTTAAGAAGCTAGCCACCAACCTAGAACCCTGAAGCACACACCCCTACACAACAGTCACAACCAATAGACTAAAACACGCGTCAGATTCAGAGTAATCCTCCATTTTGGGAATTACCACACACACACGGACTCACTCACACACAGACACACACATACGAGAAAAGAAACATAAAAAAATTTTAAAAAAGTAAAAAAAAAAAAGATAAAAAAAATTAAAAAAATGAAAAAAAAATTTAAAAATTAAAAAAAAAAAAAAAAACAAAGGATTACTTGCAGAAGACCTCCACGTGGTGTAGTCCGGGTAACGCTAACCGTCTGCCGAGCAGAGTGATATCAGTCAGTATTTGCTTCATCATCTGAAGGACACGCACCTGGGAATTCACCCAGGAATCGAATGAGCAGCCCTGGAGCGTGCCCAGAGAAATCTCATTTTCCAGCGTCCAAGCCTCGTCCCGTGACAATATGCAAATCTCACACCCGAGCCTCCCCCCCCCCCCATTCTTACCCCCAGGGGGGCGCATAAGTAGAAACTGACCCCGGGAATGGGATCAGCGACCCCGAAAACCCCCAACTACTATTTCCCATTCGCTAGAGCCCTTCCTATGTGATCGGCCAACTTTCACCCCAGCCTCCCCCATTTCCACCCCCAGGGGGGTGTACACGTAGAAACTGACCCCGGAAATGGGATCAGCGACCCCGAAAACCCCCGAGTACTATTTCCCACCGTCCAAAGCTCTCCCTATGTGACCGTGCAATTTTCACCCCCCCCCCCCCCCCCCCCCCCCCCATTTCCACCCCCGGGGGGGTTCAGCACTCGCCAGGAGTACTAAAAACATAAAATTTACCCTCTGTAGGGTATTACTACCCACTTCTGACAGCAATTCCGGCCTTTTTAGATGCTTTTGTCCGCTGACTTTTTATTTTTGTGATTTTCCCCTCTTCACCCCCTGTTTTCATCCCCCCAGGGGGGTCGTAGCTCAAAACTAATGTAAAATTCGAAGAGAGCGGACAATTTTACCCCGTGGATAGCATTTTCAGCCTTTTTTTGACGGGAATAGATACATTTTTTTCGCGAGTGTCCGTTTACGTCCGCCCCGGCGTTAATGGGTTAACTATAAATAAACTGTTTTCTCGGTGCGTGTATCAGATTATTTTATTAACATTTCATGACAACTTTGGGCACATTTGTGGCTAGCCTCCGCTCTTTAACCCAAAACATTTAATTCCAAAGAACCTAGCTTTCACGCACAACGGATTATCGAAATATTTCTTCATCCGCGAGAATCTAACGCGCGAAAATTGTGATATGTATAGTCTAAGCGTGGTCTACATGCTACGCATAAGATCCCGCGTAAAATGCCGCCATTAGTATAAAATCTCTGTAGGAAATGTAGCCATTCTATTGGCTCCTGCATATTGTTTACGCGCCGCATGATGACGCGCGGCGAACTAACCCTTGATTTCCATGCAAGCGTTGCCGCGCGGCATAACGCGCGCGGTTGGATGCGGTGGCTTTCGAGGTTGTTTCCATGCACGCGTGAGCCGCGCGCGCAACGCAGACGCTTGCCTTCTTTTTCACCGGCAAAATTTGTTTTTAAATCTGTTTTTATGTTTTAATTCCGACGCATCATAATTATTAAAATATTTACTTGAATAACGCAAAAGAAGGCTTACACATAATCACTGTCTGCAAAGTAATAAGGTAGGCAACATACATATCCTTGAGCATTGGTAAATCATCATTAACGTCATGCTGGCACACCGCAATTCGATAATGTATGTTCAATGTTCCTACTGCAACATTTCGCTGCCCTCTCCAAATCAAAAATTTAATCTTCAAATCATACATATGAATCCAATATGTGAAATGCTCCTTGATTTTCGATAGTCTCCTTACTTGACTATTCCTTAACTTTTCCCAGTTCCCTTGCCGCGTAATAATCCTCAAAAGATGTCCGATAATGAAGAGGATCTGCTTTTGCTATTATGGCTGCGACGAAGACGGCGAATTCATAGAGCCCAGCGTAGAGCAGCTCCCCGTTGGTGGGTTCGACCGTTCATTACCCTGAGGCACGAGCAAGGAGCCTACAACAACCTTATTGTTGAGCTTCGTAACGATCCAGAGCTTTTTTTCAATTATCACCGCATGACGCCGATTCAATTTGACTTTCTTTTACAAAAAATAGAACCACAAATCTCAAAACTGAATAATATAAGAGAGAGTATACCCCCTGGTTTGCGGCTATCTTTAACTCTACGTTACATTGCTTCGGGAGATAGTATGGCTAGTCTACACTACCATTATCGTGTTGGTCGAACAACAGTATCTAACATAATTTTTGAAACCTCCGAAGCTATATGGAATGCTTTGCAGCCAGAACTACTGAAACCACTAAACCAACACGAATGGAGGAAAGTAGGCACTGATTTTGGCGACAGATGGAATTTCGGAAACTGCGTTGGTGCAATCGATGGGAAACATGTCGTTGTACAATGCTTCAAGAACAGTGGATCATTATTTTATAATTACAAGGGCTCATTTAGTATAGTGCTGCTTGCAGCATGTGACGCACAGTATCGTTTCACATACGTCAGTATTGGCTCGGCTGGAAAGGAAAGTGACGGTGGTATTTTCCAATCGTCCGACTTTGGAAAAGCAGTTATAGATAAAACACTGCCACTGCCTCCACCAGCTACTTTGCCTGGTAGTGATATTTGTCTTCCTCCGGTATTTGTTGGAGATGCCGCATTCCCATTATTAGAAAACTTGATGCGGCCATATCCTGGTGTTGGCTTGACACCAGATCAAGTGATTTTTAATTACCGATTAAGTAGGGCAAGGATGTGCATCGAAAATGCATTCGGAGTGATGGCATCCAGAATGCGTATTTTCAGGAAGCCAATAATTGCATGCCCTAAGACTGTCGAGAATATCGTCAAATGCTGTGTAGTATTACATAATTGGCTTAGGGATATTGAGCTACAGCTAGCACCAGGTCAAAGACGTTACCTACCACCACGTTACGCAGATATTGAAGATCGTTTTGGTAACATTGAGCCAGGACAATGGCGTGAAGGAGCTAGATTTGACGGACTGCGCAATCTTTGTCCTAACGCTGCCAGAAATTCTATACAGGTCGCTAAAAGTATCCGAGATAGGTATAAGGATTACTTTATGAACGAGGGCAGTGTCGATTGGCAATGGAATAAATTGCCTGATTACCAGAGAGAATTGTATATTCGACGATGAAAATATTATCCTACAGGCACTTGAGATTTGTAGAATATCATAATCTACGGTCAAATCACCACGATAGTATGTAGTACATATCGTCGGTACTCTGACGTAACCTCGTATCTCAGAAAACACTGGTTTACAGAAGAGATAAAGAACATTTTATTGGAATAAACCAAATCGAAAACTTCTAATTATTTGTTGCCAATTTAAAAGTTAAATCGTTTTTTCATAGATGTAAATGATAATTATACTATAAAAAACATTTTAAGCTTAGTTTTTTAGTGAATTTCTGAGACGGGTGTTAACCTTCAAAAATCGAGTTACGAGGTTCCGTCAGAGTACCGACGATATGATAATTAAAACTCAATATATTATACCGTAAATTGTTATTTGTTATTATTTATTTACTTATTTATGAAAAATGATAATTGAAACTCAGCATTGAACCGTAAATTGTCATAAAGTAAAATCGTTATAACGTAGCATATGAATAATTGAGGTAAAATAAACTACGTAAAATAAAGTACGCAAAGTTGAAGTAGGGGACGGACGGGGAGGCCGGGCAAGACAAGTACGCTAAGAAAAAAGTAGACTTTCGTGAACTCAAAAGGATTGTGGAAGGGATAGATTTCGATTATTGTGATCAGCTATTTCGTCTTGAAATATCGACGCAAATGAATTTAATACAGTCTGTCTCATCCGTATCCGGTTTGAAAGGCTAAAATTTTTTACATCTCTAGCAATGGATAAATAAAAATGTTCGTCCGGGCTGAAGTCGTGCTTTGGCAGGCTATCCGCGTTTTGCTGCCGTTTATTGATAAGACCCAGGATGGCCATATCCACTGGATCGTGTTCATTGTGTGCTGAAAAATATCACCCGTAATTATGCATTTATTACAAACTCACGAAATATTGTTTGAAGAATTTTGTTTAAACTAACTTCTTTTAGAATTTCGCGTAGATTGAGACGTTCCATCGTGAACTACTGCTGATGATGCGGATCGCTTTCTACTAGATGGTTCAATCGCTGCTGCATCGCTGGTAATCGGTCGTGATAATTCTTGTGCTTTAACACCACGATGAAAGTTGATTTACATACCGGGTGTCCCATTTTAAAGTACCACCTGATTTATCTCGAAAAAGACTGCTCTGATCGAAAATTGACTCGAGTGAAACTTCTAGGGTTCGAAGGGGGACGTTCGAAGAAAAAATTGTTTTCAGTCTCAAATTCAAAATGGCGGTGCTACGATGGCAGACATGTTTTTTTTAAATGGAAACATGACTTTTTTCTTCTACCAAAAAATTCATCACATCAAAACTAACAACTTTTGCATGACCGTTTTTCGGATTAAGTCCGTAATTTTTGAGTTACAACGCAATTTTTGACTATTTCAGCGCTATCCAGGATGTACCACGAGGAGGTAAAGTCTTAACATCCCATGTGTAAATGTGTGTGTGTGTGTGTAATGTGTGCGTATGAGGGTGTGAAAAATTCATTCATGAAATACGAACCGTCGTATATGTCGTCTCGTGTGTCGAGCACTTCTACATTTGCCATCCTGGCATTGTTTCTCACGTTTGATGAAGTGGCGGATTGAGAGCATGAGGGAGGGATATTGCTGATACTAGTCATACTCGTTGTTGTTCTAGTCGAAGGAAAGATTGGCTTTGATTTACATATTATTGTATTTGCAATTTCGCTGCTGGGAATGACCAATGAATAGAAATCTATACCAGCGAATGACTTTATAGAAGTGATACATCTGATAGAATTAAAAATTTTAGGTGGAAAATTCCTAGACTCACTCTCGTGGATCTACAGTGCCACTGATGAAGGTCATCAAAGACATAAAAGCCCAGGCTGAGTGACCACTGGCTCCTTGTCCGCTCTTGGTGGCTAATTTCTTTTTTTCTTTGAAGTAGCGATCCCGTAGTGACTTCCATCTAGTTTTTGCAAACGCTTCTGTGAAATAGTATACACATTCGAAATAGAATTCATTGTTCATTTAACGATTCCGATATTAAATCAAATCTAGTAAGTATTTACCGTCAATTTTCAACTCAAAAGCTATTTCAGCCCATAGTTTTCGCTTATGGACAATATCCTTGTATAATTTATCGCGCATGTCCCATAATGGCTTTCGAAGTTTTATCGCATTTATTATGAGATCGTTCACAGTATTATCAATACTTAGAGAGCCTTCTTCCGTATCGTTCGTAGACATGCTGATGAAATATTGCTGTAATTCATATGAGAAATAGTATTTGTAATAATGTTTGCAAGTTGAGACATCCGTACTCCGAATTAAAAAAAAAAAAAAATGTACAGTTTAATTTAACATCAGATGCGGATTCATGATAGTTGCACCTGAGAACAATTTATTGTAGTTGAAAAGTATTGACAAGGAAAGATCTCTTTAAAATTCACGTTCGATATTCACAATTTATTATATTATAATCGATACTTTATAGAATTAATACTTGAAGTGAACCATAAATCAACCATATTTATTATATAATATTTATTAAGCGAAAAATATTACTTACATGCTCCGTATTTAATGCACCGTAAACAATAATCGGTTGGCCCAAACAAGAGCCCGCGAAAGCCGAGCTGCCACGAGGCACCCGAGCTTACCCGAACGCAACGCGTTGCCATGCGAGCGCGCGTCAAATATTAAAATTTTTTAATGCAGCGCGTCGTACCGCGAGTTACCGCGCGGTAGGCCGCGGTGCTGCTTCTCATTGGCTGAACGCGCTGCCGCGCGCGTTATGCCGCGCGGCAACGCTTGCATGGAAATCAAGGGTAAGTACTCCAAAACCGCTAGCGTTGGACTCGTTGGACTTGCTTTACCTATACAGGGTCTCACAGAATTCGTGACGAGTTTATAGGGTAAATCTTGATAAAAAAAACGGGATCGAAATTTCCTTAGCCGTTTTTTTCCGGAAATGTATAGGCTTTCCGTTATAATTATTTTAATTTCATATAAATATATATTTAGGTATATATATTTGTATATATAAATTATTTATACATAATTAATTTAATAATTTTGTTAATATTTTTTTTTTTTTTTCTTTTCATTTTTTTTAATCAAATATATATGGGGCTATTCACGTCAACTCGACACGGCTCCAACACCTCAACATCTCCGATTTGATTTTTAATTTTATGTTACTTCGCCATATCTGGAGAACCTTCCAAATTTTTTTTTGTATTTTTCAAATTGACGCCTTCGGAGCTATGATTTTTTTCATCCATGAAAAAAGGACCTTTTTCAAAATTCTGAAAAAAAAACCAAAAAAATCCTGTTGATGATATAGGACAACCTCCCATTCGCAAAATCGTGGGCAGAATTTTCCTTATATTTTTTTTTTCATTTTCGAAATTTTTTTTTCCGAAAAAGGCTTACCTATATTATTATTATCATCATTTATTGTAAAAACGACAGAAAATATTGATATAGTTTATAGGAAAAAAAGATGCGCAGTGAAATTCTCTGCCGAAATCCATTTTGAAAATTGATTTTCGAGCGAGTGAGAAAAATAATGTTCAAGACAATTTTTTTGAAAATGAAATAAAAAAAAAATTTAAGGAAAATTCTGCCCACGACTCTGCGAGCCGAAGGTTGTTCTATATCATCAACAGGATTTTTGTGATTTTCTTCAGAATTTTAAAAAAGGTCCTTTTTTTATGGATGAAAAAAATCATAGCTCCGATAGCGTCAATTTGAAAGATTCCAAAAAAATTTGGAAGGTTCTCCAGACATGAAGAAATAACATATAAAATTAATAATCAAATTGGAGATGTTGAGGTCTTGGAGCCGTGTCGAGTTGACGTGGATAGCCCCATATATATATATATTTTTTTTTAATTTTATTTCAATTTTTAATTATTTTATTTTTATTTTATTCGCGGCTCCATTGAAAACTAATTAATTCATGATCAATTTTAAAAGTGAAAATAAATCTTAATATGATGAAATGTATGAATTAATAAAAATTATTCAAATATCACATCAAAAAAGTAATTATTGGTAATTTTTTAACCAATTAGTTTCTGGGCGGATAACCGTCGGGGCCGGTCAATCGATTGAACCGTATGCTGATTAACCGGTTAAACCATTGGCTAATTAACAAGGTTAACTGTCTTGGCCAGTTCAGCCGTTTAAATCGTACTGCCGTAGTAACAACTGCAGATTGTTTATTGATTTCCCTTGAAAAAAATGTCGAATACCTTATTCTATGCAGCTGTGAATTAAAAGATATAGTGTTCAACCCCCAGCTGTTTTGTTCCGTCCCACCGAGTCTTTCTACGTTTTAATAAATTTACTGCATTCTCATTTAAAAACCTACTACAGTTCCCAATGAATTGTTCCATTTCTCGATGAACCTTGGTATGTGGTCAATATTAAGGGTCAGCTGCAAGGTAATAAGATAAGAGCTTAGCTGCAGACTGGGTTCACAATAGGTTTGACGATGATAAAACAAACAAGGTATTTCAGATAAAACCGGTAAGAATTAAAAACCATCGATATTGAAATACACTATAAAATATATACATAAGCGTGTCGAGTTACAAAGAATTATTTAAAATTTTTCCGTGTAATAATATCAGTTTGGTATACTTATAACTGAACACCAGCAATTTTTCAATGATTTAAATGTAGAGAGTAGGCCTATAATGAAATAACTGCCCAAAAGATCTTTGCATAACTGTAGTTAATCCTCAAAAATATTTTCTAACTGAATCCATGATATCGACTGAATGAAGAGTCTTCACAATTACATCATACGTATTGAGCATTAGATTCTACATTAGATAAATATATATTATACATCAGGGTAGTATGCATCCTAGGGTCTTCAAATTTATTATCCTAGGAGTAGTTTGAAAGTTTAGCTCGATAGTAGCCTTACTTTTCTGAGAATGGGGAAGGCAGAACGAATTAATAATTAAAAATAACAGCGGCTCAATTTTTCGTCATCAGAAATCTCTCTGTATTCTGAATCAGGTCCTTGTTGAGAAACACGTGAGTTACAACTAAACTGCGTGCCGAGGGATAAGGAGTGTTCCTTAGTAAATTATGAGACTCGCCTATGAGGGAGTCCGCCCACTCTGGCATAAATCCTCAACATGCGTCCATAGACACATTGCTTCTCGTCATTTATCAATTGTACAGCATTCGATTGGTGAATTGGAAAACCTCTGCCCATTTGAAAATGTTGGATATATTGTCCGTTTTAATATTCCCACTGGCAGTGTACAAAAGCCTGTAAATTACCACAAAGTGTATCAATTTTACTACAATACTATAGTTAATATTTCAGACAAATATTTATTACACACTCATCTGATGCAACAGCGTTAGGTAAGGATAAGTGAGGTTGGTTTGTACGATTGAACATTTTTGGCCTACTGCCTTTTTATAATATACTCACTTTTCACTACATATTACTATCAGCTGCTTTCTTTCCGATATGGATTCCCTCGGTCCAGATTATTCAATTGAATGATTTTCATTATACACTGACGTAGAACAGCCGAGCAGCAAGTAGACTGGTAGTTTTGACTTTATAATATAATATAAAATAAAAAATGAAGTTATAACATTTAGATTATGGAAGCTAGAACACTTTGAAAAAAAAATCTAGTTGATAACTATAATTTCAATGGTATTTTTTTCGGTGACGTTCTTTACACGGTTCCGTGACTCCAATAGAGACACGGGAAATACCCGATTGTGATTTATAATTATAATATATTATTATATATCATTGTGCATTATATTATATTTATTTCCAATTTGGGAGCCTAATTGCCTAATTGGAGTCACGGAACCGTGTAAATAACGTTACCGAATTTGTTATGTACTCACTTGCTTATTTATTGTCGCGCACTCTATATATTTATTTCTGTGACGATACACTCGCACGTGTGCGGTGTGACATGTGGCGACGGCAACATCGCAAAATTCGTATCGGAAAGATGCGCGCCATCCGATACACGAATCTTTCAGACCTTTCGGACGCATTCGCACGACAGCGAAACTCGTTTTTCGGCCAATTGCGACGTTTGCTTCCTTTGGAACTATCACATAATTGGTCGAAAAGCGAATTTCGTATATGAAAATTTATCGCATGATCACAAGAATCATTCCAATCTCGCTCAATATGTCAATCGATGAAGAAAAATTCAATTAACGGAATAAAATACTAATGGCCGGTTGCATAAAGGTGGGTTACCCGAACCTTTAAATACCCCGTAGGTAACCCCGCAGATACTACCCGTTCAACCGTTTTTTCATCTGACAGCTGTCATGAATCGCTGTTAACTTCTGACAGTCATGTAGGTTGAACGAGTAGTATCTGCGGAGGTTATTGAAATTTTTGGGTAACCCACCTTTATGCAACCGGGCATAAGTGGGACCAAGAGAACCCATATCGGAAAGAAAACAGACAGTAATGTGTAGTGAAAAGTGATTGCCAAGTGTTATTATGAAAGGCAGTAGGCCAAAAATGTTTGATCGTTAAGATTAACCTCACTTATTCTGACCCAACGCTGTTTCATTAGATGAGTATACTATATTCTTCTGAAATATCAATTATAGTATTGTGGCGAAATTGATGTTTCGCGGTAATTTACAGGATTTCGGACGCTTCCTGTGGGAACATTGAAACTGACTATATATTCAACATTCTTCAAGGGGCAAGAGGTCCTAGTAAATTCATCAAATAAATGCTGTACGACTGATGAAAGACGAGAAGCAGTGTGTCGATAGCCGAAAAATAAAGTGATTTTTCTAAGATAATAAATTGTAAGAATCTGATCTATGATAACTACAAAATTCAGTGTATTGTAACGTGCCAGGCTGACCGGGCCTGTGACATTACATTTCAAATACAACGGCGAGAAGAGACTGGAACGTGCGAGAACATTCCATCGCAAAGACGAGCTGAGTGACGTCACGACTGGTATATAAGGCGTGACCCCGCTTAGCTCAGCAGCAATCTACGGTATAGCACCGAGTTGTCTCACCGCGTAGCAAACAAACTCTCTCATTGAAGAGCAATTCATGGTGTAGCACCTGATTAACTCACTACCTATTTGCTTCGGATGTTAGAGGTATAGCACCCTAGCAATCCATTAGATTCACTTGGTTTTTCGAATATTGTCTAAAATAGAATTATTCACATAGATTTAATCATTACCTTTATCTAGTATACCAAATTATTGAAATCATTAATATCAAAGAAGTATGAAAGACGCGAAAGTATCAGATATCGTGCCAACTAAAAATAACTGTCATATTCCGCATAGTGGATATTAATAAACTCAAATCAACGCAGTTTTCAACGTAAGCTACACCCAGAGAAAAGATTTATTCAAATCAAATAAATTACCATATTTGTAATGTTTTTATTTGCGTCAAAGAAATATTTACTTGAACCAAAGAAGTATTCATTTGCATCAAATAGGACGACTTACTTCTCTCTAAGAAATTCACTTATTCACAATTTATCTATTTCAATTGCCATGTAGAAAGATGTAGTTTATTTCCCGTAAATATACTTTTATTTATTCGCAATAAATCTTTATTCGAACAAGGATTTGAACAAACAATATATTAGATATCAAATAAGCCTTCTATTTGACGAAATTGGAGCGAATATAATCTTATTTAAATCAAAGAATTGGCATATTCGTTTCTCATAAGAAATCAAGGTGGGTTCGTTGACGGATATACCCAATCTCGCTGCCGCTGTCATCACGCGTTGTAATTTGCATCAGTTGCTTGCACTCGCTTATTGATCTGAATCAATACGCGACGTGTTGTTCCGACGATAATCGCGAGAGCCAACTAACTATGGACCATAAAACGATCGATTTTCTCTTGAAAAATTAACTGGATAAGTACTGCGACTGTTCCAGCAGTAAATAATAACGTTAGAGATACGAACAAATCCTATATAACCTGCAAATCCTATGTATAATAAATATACATACAGGGTGGTCAATTTTAATTGATGCAGGCGAATATCTCGAAAACTAACAATTATAAAAGAAAAAGTTTTATACAAAACTTGAAGGGTTTCGAGGGGGAAAGATAATGCTGATATGTGTTGAATTGTGGATTTCGCCAATTCCGAGATTTCGCAAGCAACTTCGGATTTTAGATAGGGAATACATGTTTTGGTTGAGGGCATCTGATAGCGCGATCAAGGACTCATTCAACCACGCAAGCAAAAAAAATTGGAAAAAAAAATTTTGCAAAAAAAATTGGAAAAAAAAAATATTGCAAAAAAAAATTTCACGATTTTTTTTTTTTTCTCTTGCAAAAGATTGTGCTTTTTTGTCCCTAGCTTTCGAACACATTCATTGTTCATCACTCTGCGTTATTGATCTACGATTTTTTTTTCACTAATCTGGTACATTCAATCTTTCCAATTTCAAAATTGGCGAGAAAAATTTTGAGCTAGAGTGATGAACAATGAATGTGTTCGAAAGCTAGGGTCAAAAAAGCAATCTTTTGCAAAAAAAAAAAAAAAAAAAAATTCGCGAAATTTTTTATTCCAATTTTTTTTTGCAAAATTTTTTTTTTCCAATTTTTTTTTGCTTGCGTGTTTGAATGAGTCTTTCATCGCACTATCAGATGCCCCAAACCAAAACATGTGTTCCCTATCTAAAATCCGAAGTTGCTTGCGAAATCTCGGAATTGGCGAAGTCCACAAGTCAACACATATCAGCATTATCTTTCCCCCTCGAAACCCTTCAAGTTTTGTATAAAACTTTTTCTTTTATAATTGTTAGTTTTCGAGATATTCGCCTGCATCAATTAAAATGGACCACCCTGTATAATAACGCATCTTGTAAATAATAACTTGTATCTGTAAAATTTTATTATTCACCATGCTTGTCTAATCACCTCCCATTCGTAATACGTGATGTGATTCCCCCATCAGTTCATCAATTTTGGTGAATTCAATACAAAAATCATTTTTATAATAAAGTCGAACAAATTGTTTATTCGATTTCAATAAAACAAACATTTAATTATCATAATAAATAATTTATTCGCGATGAATGAAGACTCATCTTTCATTCATAATTTATTCGGATCAAATAGAAAGTTTATTACAACTGAATAAGCAATTGAAGGGCCGGATCGAATAACGACTTCCACGCTCCTGCCAGTCGGACAAGCTCCTGAAAGTATGCAATCGGCGCTGAGCGATAAGCATACTTTTAGGATTAAAAAAACATTAACAAATCTTATACTTGTACAAAACTGTCAGCGAGAAAGTTGTTCATAATGGTTCGAAGTATATGTTTGGTAAGTTACAATAATTTTCATACTATATTTTCGCAAATATGAGAAGTTACAGGCCATGGCCATGGCAACGGCTGCCATGTTGCTGTCAGTCAACGGAAAAGCGTCGTTTCACAGGTGCGTTTTGCATCGCCTCAAACGCATCGGATATCAACTATAGATATATGCCGTCGCGGACTTTTTTGTATAGAATTTAACGCTCTACAAAAAAGGTCCAGTCAAGTTATGGTCTATCTGGCTTCGTTTAAGTAGCGTTCGGCGCGAAAGGTACAGAAATGTGTTTGGTTCGAGATTTTTTCGGATTTTTAATTTTTTTATTCAAAAACGAGTGAAAATTAGATGTCACAAACGGTAGGGTATATTATTCTCATCTATCGCTACATTGGAGTATTTTTTTCAAGCCTTCCACAATTAGTGTAATTTGAAACCCTAAAATTGCATAAAGTGACTGGTCCATAGTCGGCACAAACGAAGCCGGCACTCTAACTTCTCATATTTCCGAAGATATAGTATGAAAATTATTGTAACTTACCAAACATATACTTTGAACCATTATGAACAACTTTCTCGCTGACAGTTTCGTATAAGTGTAAGATTTGTTAATGTCTTTTTAATCCTAAAAGTTTGCTCCGCGCTCAGCGGCGATTGCATACATTCAGGGGCTTGTCCGACTGGCACGAGCGTGGAAGTCGTTATTCGATCCGGCCCTTCAATTTATTTCAGCCAAATAAATTTTGTCATTTATTTAAAACAGTTTATTTGATGCCATGAAAATTCCTTATTCGATTCGAACAAATTTTTATTCGGATTTAATAAGAGAATTTGAATGAGAAATAAAAAATTCCAAATATTTTTAAATATTTGTGGCAAATGAATGCTTATTAGGTTCATATACGAATAAAAAAATTTATTCGCGGTAAATAAATTTTATTTAAATTGAATAAATCTTTTCTCTGGGTGTAAGTAACCATTGTAAATATAGTATAAACTGGTTGCGACCTTAAGAAAAGCTAAATTAGTTAAATAAATATTCTATTGTTTTAAAACAGAAGCAGACTTTCTCCTCCACCATTTTCCTGGTCTCTAAATTCAAATAAAATAACGTATTTGGCTGGACACAGCTTCGGTGAGGCTCGTCCTCATCTAAGTCTGCGACAGCCTTAGTGTGCTATGCATACTCAGGTCTGAGCTAGGGAATTCCGATCTTTATAATAGTTAAAAGTAAAGTCTAGGTGGAAATAAAAGACAGTCGTAGCGTGCATCTCATGCTCAGATCTGTTGGGAGACGGCTTTGAGCGCTTAAGCGTTCTAAGTCTGTAGTCAGATGTCACTATTAAATCGGGTAAGAGAGGTCCTAAAATTCATTAGAATAAAAAACTCACGGCACCTAGTAGGTTTGCGACACCTTGAGTTGTCGCAAAACATCAGAAAAGTTACAGTATAAATATTCAATCTCATGTGAAATCTCATGCCAAGTATGCAAAGTATTGTAACTTACTGCACCAATATCTCAGCTGATGGCTGGAGATACGGTGCTAGTCTGCGTGAGTGTCTTTGTCACGGGTGTGATTTGGAGCTCCTCTCGTGGAAAAAGTGAAAAACCACAAAATACCCTATTACAGACTCAAATCAGAAGTCAACCGATTTGAGCTGTTTACCTACTGACAAGGAGAATATACGGTCGACACATTTTTGTAATTTTTTATACTTATAGTACAGAAAGGTCCAGACCCGAATAGCAAATCCCCAAAGCCATAGGGCTAGATATCCAGAAGTTTTCGAGAAAATGAATTTTGAAAAATGTAGAAAATGATATATACGCTAAAGTTAAGTCGTTTGACACCGAGGCGCGTAGCTCACCGGGTAGCGCACGAGTCTAGTATCCCGTAGGTCGCTGGATCGAATCCCGCCGATGAACTTTTCTTTTTTTTTTTTTTTTTTTTTCTTCAACTCTGTTAACGGCTATACCCACATCACTTACACGAGAATGTTTATAACGAATTAACTTTTTTGTACAAAAATCAAAAATGTAATGTAAGAAATCCGTTTAATTTATATTTCTCCTTAATTCTAACTAACTTACAGTACAAAAATAATCGTTAAATGTATGGTGTTCATTCTTTTTTATTACATTATAATTTTTCTCACAATCAAGTAACCCTTTTACTCTTGCTCCATAGTTTCACAGAAGCCCGGATGATATTCATCGTATAAGCAAGGAAAGCAAAACGTTTTACGGCACCTTGCACACTGTATTGGAGAAAAAACAAAAAAAAAAAAAAAAGTTCATCGGCGGGATTCGATCCAGCGACCTACGGGATACTAGACTCGTGCGCTACCCGGTGAGCTACGCGCCTCGGTGTCAAACGACTTAACTTTAGCGTATATATCATTTTCTACATTTTTCAAAATTCATTTTCTCGAAAACTTCTGGATATCTAGCCCTATGGCTCTGGGGATTTGCTATTCGGGTCTGGACCTTTCTGTACTATAAGTATAAAAAATTACAAAAATGTGTCGACCGTATATTCTCCTTGTCAGCTCGATCGGTTGAAAAATCCTTGTCGCCCCCTGGTCGGTTAGAATTGTGATGCCACCTCTGATCAATAAACTGTGAGATGCTTGTATCGCACTTGATCTTGGGTCTGATGTTGAATTATTTAATCCCCCCGCTATATTCACCACAGCGTTTTCGTTCGCTTGGATTAAATGGTTCGACTCGTTTATATTTTCGTTGGTGCTAATCTCGTCAATCCCGTGGTTAAATTTGACATTCGAGGAATCATCGTCGGTTTTATTCGTTTTGTTTCCGAGTGACTCTTTTGACTTCTCAACTTCGCAGGTGACGTTGTTATTATAATCGGCAGTCTCACTACTCCGCTCGTCTTCGATTATTCGGTCCGTAACCTTGCAGTCTTCGATTTTATTTTCGTTTTCGCGGCCTTGATCATTATTTTCGTTTAAAATTTTATTTTCGTAATACGCCCGTAGTTCTGCATCTCGCTGCAACGGGTCACGCGAAGAGTCAAACCAAGCATCAATATTTTTTTCTCTCCGGTCGTATTGGACACGCAATATTTCTACTAGCCTCTGTATTTCCGCGATCTGATCATTAACGTTAGTTTTAGGTTTATCGACCGGCTCTATCATGTTTATGCCGATTGACTTTGAGAAGCCTCGTTCCTGACCCCTAGTGTCCCTATCGGTCCAACCTACAGTCTTAGCTTAGCTAGCAATAAGCAACTGCATCTTTCGCGTCCAGTTTCCTTTTGGTTTTATGCAAAGTTCGAAAGAGAAAAAAGGTTGAAGCTATTTTGAATGAGTTTAAGTTGTGTTCAGAATGAATTTAAGTTTAATAATAGTACTTTGCGATACAAGTGCGAGAAAGCGATCATTATACCCAGGCTGTGAAGTTGGTCGCACGAGCCTTACGAGTAAAGGCCAACGCGCACTACGCGGAAGCGAAGCGCGGCGAAGGTATCGGAAGCGATCGGAAGCGAAGCGCGGCGAAGGCATCGGAAGCGCGGCGACGGCATCGGAAGCAATCCGACGATAAACGAATTTTTCGTGAGCTATCGGATGCTGTAGGCTGGGCCACATCTTTATTTTTAATTAAAAAATTGTGAGAATAAGAAAAGATTAATTAAAAATAAAGATGTGGACCAGCCTACAGCATCCGATAGCTCACGAAAAATTTCCTTCATCTTCGGATTGCTTCCGATGCCGTCGCCGCGCTTCCGATGCCTTCGCCGCGCTTCGCTTCCGATACCTTCGCCGCGCTTCGCTTCCGCGTAGTGCGCGTTGGCCTTAACACGGCGACACGAGCCGAAGGCGAGTGCTGCTCGTGGTACGAGTACGGCGAGTCCGACCAACTTCACAACCTTCGCATGGTCGCTCTCTCGCGCGTGTATCGCATAATACTTTTTGTAACAAATGCATGAGAAGGGCTGCTTCTCGTGCCTGCCGAGAGGAGTGCGCGAGAGGAGTGTGAGAAGTGCGTGCGAGAAGAAAGCACTAGTGCGAGAAGTAAAATCGGGCCGATTTGCGCATGCGCAGCATTATTATTGTATCCCTGGCTGTAAAGCGCTACTTAGGCCACTCTCTGCAGGCATGAGAAGTAGCACTTCTCATGCATGCGTTGCAAAAATGAATTTAAATTGAATTTTGAATCTAGTGAATTTAATTTTATTTAAGAGGAGCCCCACGTTGGGCGCCAAATGTAACTTACTGCACCAATATCTCAGCTGATGGCTGGAGATACGGTGCTAGTCCGCGTGAGTGTCTTTGTCACGGGTGTGATTTGGAGCTCCTCTCGTGGAAAAAGTGAAAAACCACAAAATACCCTATTACAGACTCAAATCAGAAGTCAACCGATTTGAGCTGTTTACCTACTGAGCTTGGATCTGCTTCGCTAACCGAGCCTGCGCGACAGACGCGGATTGAGCATATAACTCAACCGTTGCTGCGATAATACAGAGCTGGGTGTCGCTAAGCGTACCAAGCTGTACGACTAGACTCGGGATTGGGTTTTGCACCCGCACCGTAGCTGTCGTTTGTTAACTGCGTATAAAGAAAGAAAAGCTGAAATTTTTAGAGGAAGGTCTCAATCAATCAAGTCGAGTCAATTATTCTTTTTAGTCAAAATTGCCTGACGTTTCGGCAGTCGTGTTCTGCCCTCATCAGAGGCTGTTTATTGAAAAAAAAACAAAATATTACAGAAATTTAGTTATTTGACACATGTGTACATTAATTACATATGTTAAAAGTCTAATGATTAAAATACAGCTTACAGCAGATAATACAATGGAAGTCAAACATTTAATGAAAGTCGCATTTGAAACAAAGTAAACAAACGGATAAGACCTAATGACAATTCGTAAACAAAATTTTAATTACCTTAATAAATTGGTGTTAAGTGAAAAAACTTGGCATACTTATTATAGCCATTGTCATTTGACCCTTTTGATTAATAACTTTTCATAGAAGGAAATGCTTCTATGAAAAGTTATTAATCAAAAGGGTCAAACATTTGAAATTTAAGAACCTGCAGAATAAGAATACCAACATAGTTATCACGTTAACTGACCCAGAACAAAACACGTCGGTTATCACAGTGGTCAGTGGTCCAGTCCGTTCGAAACGCAAATTAGTACCGATACCGTACATCAGGGGTTTTTCTGAGAGATTAGGTAGCTCACTCAGGAAATATGACTTAACACCTGTCATGAGTGTCAACAGCAATCTTAGGTCTGTCGTTACCAAAGGTAAAGACCTCACGGACAAACTTGACAAATGTAATGTAGTTTATAAGATTCAATGTAAGGGTTGCTCGGCGTCTTATGTAGGTGAGACCAAACGTGAGCTTAGGACTAGACTGAAAGAACACCAAGACAATCTTAAGAAAAACCCAGAATCACATTCTGTAGTTTCCTCACATCAAATTGAATTTAACCATGTTTTTGATTGGGATAAGACATCTATACTTGATAGGGAAGCAGTTTGGTCCAAACGGATCACCTCCGAGATGTTACGAATTAATTTGCAACCGAACAGTCTGAACAAGAAAGAGGACACTAAAAAATTACATTTACCTTATTCTAACATGCTTCACAGATTAAGATCTAAAAGCTGCTCTTAGTTTTGTTAGATGTTGTTGTTGGTGAAAAAACTTGTCTATGAGAGCGGGCTCTATTCAGAAGAATATAAACAACCATTGACGTCAGTCATTGACGTCATTCGCTAACGTCACGAAGTTTAAATTATTTACATTATCACCTGTGACGTTTGTCAACATGACGAGCCTCTGCAGAGTCCGTATATAATAAGAGTTGTCACACCCCCTTGTTTTCATAAGCGTTCCACGATCACAGGATGACAGACTGCTCATCCTGTTGTGTGACAATGGCTATAATAAGTATGCCAAGTTTTTTCACTTAACACCAATTTATTAAGGTAATTAAAATTTTGTTTACGAATTGTCATTAGGTCTTATCCGTTTGTTTACTTTGTTTCAAATGCGACTTTCATTAAATGTTTGACTTCCATTGTATTATCTGCTGTAAGCTGTATTTTAATCATTAGACTTTTAACATATGTAATTAATGTACACATGTGTCAAATAACTAAATTTCTGTAATATTTTGTTTTTTTTCAATAAACAGCCTCTGATGAGGGCAGAACACGACTGCCGAAACGTCAGGCAATTTTGACTAAAAAGAATAATTGACTCGACTTGATTGATTGAGACCTTCCTCTAAAAATTAAGAAGTTCGAGTGTTACCTTCATGATGAAGAAAAGCTGAAATGTTTAGAGATTGTTAATTAACAGGAGATAGGAAATTGAAAGAAAAAGATATCGTTTTAACAATAGATAATGTTTAATGAAATTAAATAGTCATTTGGTCATAGAAAACGATACAAAAGAATAAACAGAAAGTAGCATATTAAGCATAGAAATTAGAATAGAATTAAATCATAAAGAATAGAAAAGAGTAGTACAGAATATAAAATATTATGTTAACGAAACAATAAAGTAGAACAAGATTAGAATTAAATAGGGTTCATAAATTTTAATCAATGCTTCCGATTTTGATGTTTTAGATTCAGTTTTGTTAAAGCCGATATTTTAATAATTGTGGATTTCCAATCCACGATTGAATTAAATTTCGCCGATAGATCTGTCCTATGACGTCTTTTATGTTTGCAGTCTAATTTATTTAATTACAAAAAATTAGTAAAAAAAACTTTGAAGAATTAGATGTGAATTTTAATTTTAATTAGACTTATATTTTTCAATATCGAAAATCGCGATTTTAATCACTTCAATTTTAGCAAGTGTCGAAATGCGATTTAAGAGCAAATAAAGGTCACGCACTATTTTGGCTACGTGCCTAATGAGTTTAATAGATGTGACTCGACGGGCGCTTTGCCACACAATCGGTAGCTGTTGCCTCCGCGGCCCCCTTTTTATACCGATATTCCGCGGGGTGCGCGGAATCGCGGGAGGCGCGGAATCACGGGAAGCGCGGACTCGCGGGATGCACGGAACTGCGGGATTCCGCTGCTGGATGGACGTGCTCCGGCTGCGCTGGCGGTAGCCAACACAGCCGGAACGTTACAGTATATTTTGATGATTTGGAAGGATAGATTCCGGAGAGTTGTACAGCAGCTATGCTTCATATTTTGTCACACGAAAACACCCCTATAAGTTCGGGTAAGATCCATAACCTGGAGATGCGATCGACACCTTGTTAGCGAAACCTGGTATATTTGTTGCTTTAACCTGGAGAAAAATGCCCGAAATGATGTTTAAAAATTTGTCTAGTATTTTGATAATGAACTGCGAGGAATGACGGAGAAATTGCTCCGTATTTATTATCTTTTTATAATCATTTTATTAATATTGGTCACAATTCTTTACATTGGAGAAAAAAGTATAAACAACTGCGAATAAAAACTTTAAAAAATCACAGGTGCCCTACATATTAGACAAATCAAAGTCACTCGGGATTCATCCTGTGCGAGTTACCATGGAATACCCTGTATTTATATGATAAACTAAAACTTCTCGATTTTATTTAGATATCTTGCATGTAAGAATGGGCGGTACTCCCACTGTAAGGGACGTGGCATTATGGAGCATGGTATATTCACGGCGACGGCTGCCCACATTCATGTTAGAGATCCGAACGCCGAGTTGGTGGCGATTTTCAAGCGCGAGCTGCGTCTGGAATGCATGAACCAGTTCGACAGCCAGAAATCGATTTACAACACACTGCGTATATTGTGAGTATTAATGGACCTGGAAAAGTAATATGGAAAGCTCTGTGTTGTATAGATTATCAATCCAGCGGCTAACATACATATTATTGTGGTCTTTATTTTGTAAAAGTAAACATTTTTTTCTTAAGGGGAGATATACACCTAGACGGTAAAAAAAAACGATTTTTTTTTTTTTTGCATTATCTTGAAGTTTGAGGTCTCAAGAATATCTGGTGAAAACGGCAAGTTAATATTCCGAAAAACGAGCCAGTTACAGCCGAGAAAAAAAAAAAAAAAAAAAAAAAAGAAAAAAAAAAAAAATATAGGTCGACCGTAGGTGACCTACACTATGGGCCTGGTATCGATGATTCTATGTAAGTTGGCAAATTTCATGATTTATTTATTCTCAAATTTTCAAACGCGTTTTTCTCAAAACTACGTTTTTCAAATCGGTACCCAAAATTCCTCGAAAACTGATGAACCGATTGGCTTGAAATTTTTTGTCGTTATTTTATACACCATTGTCTAGTACTTGTCATAGGATTTTTTTTTTCCGTTACTTAGTTTTTGTTTTATAGGCAATATAATAACAAATTTTTGGCCCGAAAATCACTATTTATGTTCAAACGTCCGCCATTTTGTCATGAATCGATATTTTCAAAATCGGCTATGACAAGTACTAGATTATAGTATCTAGTTTATTAATCTTTTTGGTTTTTTGTTTTCAGATGATTTTTGAAGAAACGCCAATGGGTACCGTAAACCCAGTTTTTTTTACAACACTTCAAAAACCATACAATATCTTTATAAATTTTTGATATTTTTGAATAAAAAAAAAAACGAAGATTCTTGAATGTACATACTTTTAGATAATTGAAACCCCAATCCGAAATTTCAAATAGTTTTCCTTGAAAAAATTCACAAAAATGACCTTTTTTTCCGGCTCCTAGGTGTATATCTCCCCTTAAGCTCTAGATTTCTTCCACTTAGGAAAAAAAATAAGCCCGTAAAAAAGGTTGAAAGATAACATCAATCCGTGCCCAAGCTAAGCTTGTTTCATGCGCAAAGACTGTGGTCAATGATTCTGTAAGCCCCAGCTCTAATTTCGTTCTGCCAAGCTACATATAAAAACCGGAATCTCATTTTTTTTTCCAAGCTTTCTGGAGCACGGGTTAATGTTATCCAATTGGACTCGAACTTTACACACTTGTTTTTGTCAAATGGAACAAATCGAGGGTGTGAGACAAAAAAAATGTATGGTCTTGCAAAATAAGGACCAACCTAATTCATATTACAGGCATCCTGAGGCGGGTATTATTGTCACGTACCCAAGTATAGAAACAGTCATGCGTCAGTGGCGTAAGACCTTTCACCCCCCGCGTCCCGATTCGCTGAACGCGTTCGGGGACATACTTCTCGATCCCTAGTGGCACCGCATGCTGTCGTACAACCAGGGGCGTATGCAAACTACAACTCTTGTCGGTGTCGACAATTCGATTTCTGTAGTACTCGGAAATGCCGATTTTATAAATCTAATTTCCGATGCTACAGAAATTTTTGTCGATGCGACATTCAAGGTAGTTCCGGCCATTGATGGGGCGTATCAGCTGTTAACAATTATGGCAACCAAATTTAATCATGTTCGTATATTTCTCGACCAATTCAGGGTGTGCGAGTATCTGACATGAGGAAACAATGGATGATTGGCATAAAAATGAAAATGATGATAATCTGAAAGCAAACAAAAAATCAAAAAAATCGAGAGATTGCCATGTAAACAGAAATAATTAATCATCAGCACATCAACAATGAAAGTATAAAAATAATCAGTTAAGAAACTGGATAATAAAAAACGAATAATACTACATAGGACAATGGACAATAATAAATGTAGAATTTTTCTTCACCTGAAACTGCTAAAATGTAGAAAACTAATATTTTTGTTTCAAAGTAACAATAACATCCAGGCAATCGGAAAGTAGAATTGAAAAAAAAATTATTATTTTTTAGCTCACTTCCTTACGAAGATTATACGGATAACCGGATCTTGATCATCAAATGATATTTTTTGAATGCCATGCATATTTATTTATTGATTTTGATTTCTGTATTTACATTAGACTGAGTCAAAAAAAAAAAACGACATTTTTTTGTTCGGGCCCTTTCGAAAATAGTTAGTACTTGATATGAAAAAAAATTGTCCCCATAGCTATTAGAAGAATAAAAATAACAAAAACATTGAACCGGAGCGTATCACCGAGACGTAAGTAATACTTATAGAAAATATCGAAATTAAAGGTAGAACGAATACCATCACATTAGGGTGTTCCTTAATTAAGCGAATTTGAACATAAAAATAAAAATGAATATAAAATAAAAAATAAAAAAAATATGAGAAAATTGTCCCCAAAGCTCAGCTACGTAGCTTGAACACAGAATTAGCGCATTCGAAAATAAGATTTTTCATGTATTTCAAACGGCAAAATTTGTCTGTCTTAGTTTTATCTGTATAACTCTCTTTATTCAACTGATAAGAATAAAAAAGATATACGGTTCTGTAGAGAATTTCATGATTTACAAAAATGGGCCTATGGCCCAAGTTGCTCAATTGGACCGTTAACAAGTTACAGTGGTTTAAAAGTCATATTCATATTTGATTACTACTCACTTTTCGACAAATTAATTAAAAATTTTTTTTTTAATACATTTTCTAAGAAATTTCTCTCTCTTCAAAATCGTGTATTTACTTTATTTCTATCAGTTAAGGGGGTTTCCCAGTCAGGAGCTCCAGAAAGCGTGCATGTTTTTCGAAGCGTTGTTCCGTTGAGGGTTGTAAAAGGAGAATAAATGAAAGAATATGTTTTGAAAGTGCGCAACTTAAGCTTTAATTTGAAAGAAAAAGGTTGACAATATCATCAAAATTACGACTTCTATGGCCGTTACAGTCATGGTCTGCAAAAAGCAGCGTCGAAAACGGTAAACAAGATTGTAACCGAACGGACCATCTGAAACCCAAAAACAAGGAGTCATTTTAATGGTCAAGGTACCATCTAAGCTTCTATGGAACGGATTTGTCGTCCGTCTTTTGGTTTATTATTAACTTGCAAAAACAGTTGTCAAAATCAAAGAAATCTAAGCTTTTTGATTCAAAAATTCACAACTCACCCAAATTTCGGTTTATCAAAAATCGGTTCCATAGAAGCTTAGATGGTACTTTGACCATCCAAATGACTCCTTGTTCTTGGGTTTCAGATACTCCGTTCGATTACAATCTTGTTTACCGTTTTCGACGCTGCTTTTTGCAGACCATGACTTCAACGGCCATAGAGGTCGTAATTTTGATGATATTGTCAACCTTTTTTTTTCAAATTGAAACTTAAGTTTCGCACTTTCAAAACATGTTCCTTCCTTTTTTTTCCTTCTACAACCCTCAACGGCACAACGCTTCGAAAAACATGCACGCTTTCTGGAGCTCCAGACTGGGAAACCCCCTTAAATAAAAAAAGTTATAAAGATAAAACTAAAATAACCAAATTTGTAAATTTGAAATAGATGGGAAATCTCATTTTCAAATGCGCTAATTCTGTGTTCAAGTTACATAGCTGAGCTTTGGGGACAAGTTCTTTTATATTAAGGCACTAACTATTTTCGAAAGGGCGAGAACAAAAAGAAGATGTCGTTTTTTTTTTTACACAGTCTAATTTACATATTTGACAAAATGTGTATTCCCTTGCCGGGAAACAGCTACAATCACATGTCTCTGAAATTATCGTCTACGCGCACACCCAGAGCTATAACTCCATTATTTCTTCTTACTGTCAACAAGGAAAGCAATATCTATTTATATATCATCTCGTTGATTAGGCATTGCCATTTGCATGGGCTCCAATGAGCCGTAAGACCAAAGCGGCTTACGACTGCGTCCTGACGCATGTCAAGACGACGTTGGCGCCTAATCTTAGGCCAACTTTGTTAATGGCAGATTTTGAAATGGCCATCCAACGGTCACTCGCAGAAACCTACGAGGATGCGGCACCCCATGGTTGCTTCTTCCACTACTGCCAGGTCTTTGATTAATAATTTGTACCAATTACAAGCCGTACGACCAACATATACCTATACATATACTAACATACTCAACCCGAAATGTTGTAACCTGACAGAATTATATAATTATAGGCAGTTATAAGTTATGAGCTGTTTTTTTATGTCCTGCTATTCACTCTCTTCTTCTTGTGGTATCTCTTCATATCCTTTGTCTGATCTTCTGCGTGGGAGAAAATAAGGGTTCAGGACCATTCAAGACTACTTTTGCCGCAGTTTTATAACTTCTCACAATTCCAACCGCACTTGACCTGACTTGAATTAACCGAACTTAACTCACCCTACACTACTAACTCATATTCGAATTTGTATGAACAATTAGCCTAACGATCATTGTTTCATTTAGGCTCTATATCGAAAAGCAAAGAGCCTACATATAACTCAGGCTATCGCAGAAAATGATGAAGGGCAAAAACTACTACGAAAGCTGATGGCTCTCGCTTTGCTGCCAGGCTTGGAGATACCAGAGGCATTCCAAGCAATAGTGAATAATGCCAGCGATGAGCTTAAACGCATTTACATAGATTTTTTTCCCTATTAAGCCGGCGACACAAACTTCTACGTGAGCCGTAATACGCTTCATCTATAGGCCGGTCGGACACGCACACCAAGCGCCGACCAATCACGTACGCGTGTAGGTCTATAGGTGAAGCGTATTACGGCTCACGTAGAAGTTTGTGTCGCCGGCATTACGAGCGTCAATGGTTGGGTAGAGTGACCCCGGAATTATTCTCCGTCAACGGGCTGATCCGTAGAACCAATAATAGTGTAGAATCGTACCACCGAGTATTACTAGACAAAATGGCTCCACACCCGAACATTTTGGATTTCACAAGTAGGTACACACAGATATAACAGACTCCCACAGATTTCCCACAATCTTTCTCCAACGATACTAACTACACTGAAAAAGTTTTGGGGCGCCAGCAGCGCCAACGCGTGAGAGCGATGAGTTACTAGTGTCTTGGTACGTATGCCTTACCGGCACGGGAGCGCAGCGCTCTCGTGAAAGTCGGCTGCAGTACGCAAATAGAGAAAACGTCGCCTGCTCAAAAACAGTAGCCCGGCTCTCCCGCGCAACGGTGACACTTGTAGAGCTTGTATAACCTAAGTTGCAGATCTTCTCGGGCAGCGATTAAAGATATTGTTAGTGTTTGTTGATCCATCTCCAGTGTTTGTTGTTAGTTTATAATAGATGATGAATGAATTCTTCAACAAGAACGAAGGATCGCTGGGTATTTTAAGAGAGGTATTCGTCGGTAAGTTTTTTTTATTTACTAAAACAGACATAATTCAAGTCTATTAATTTTGCTGATGCTTTGGTTTGTTTTCATGGTGACTATTGGAACATTGCATGATTTTTAATCATTGTTGCATACTAATCACTCATACACTCCTAACAAAAATTAGCGGGCCACCCAATTTTTGCTTCGAAAAATGTTCGATTTCAAAGTCTCCTAATACGGCGAAAAATTGACTTAGCGAGTCGTTTGTAAAAGCATTTCAAAGCTTAAAGCTTCATCTTTCAGATGCTCACTTTCGATTGCGTTTATGTTTTTCTTGTCTTGAGCTATGGTCCCTTGAACCATCTCGTGCCAAATTTGTGTATTGATGTTCCAACTTCAAAACAACGCACGGGGTCGGTCAGTATCGGAATTCTGATTTCAAGACAGTCATTTTGAAGCTTGGAATGTCCTCTTTAAAACCCTTTTTTTTAAATTGCCCTACGATTTTTTTTCATGGAGTTATGCGTTGCTGAAGCAAAAATGGTCTTTCAATTTTTGATCGCATGCCCTGGGCGAACGAGTCCTCGTACCGAGGTTCCCAAATATGGCTTTTGAAGCTCAAATCTTCATTTTTCTGAAATCTCATTGCAATTTTTATTCGGTGACGTTTCCAAGCCATGATCACCATCCAAACGAGACCCTCCAAACCGCAAAATGGAAATTCGAACTTTGACCTCAGGTAGCACGCGCAAAAATAGCGACACAGGTGGCCCAAGGTTAGAACTTCAACTTTGAAGTCTTTCCTTCGAAACCATATCTTGGAATTCGCTCTACGATTTTTTTTCGTAAAGTTATTCGATTTTTAACACATACGGACGATTTAAACAGTACCTCCGGCATTAGCATCACTCAAAGTGGTGGAATAATCACGAGATCGGTACGACCATGCATGGAAATTGCACCACACACCAAAAATTGAAAGACCATTTTTGCTTCAGCAACGCATAACTCCATGAAAAAAAATCGTAGAGCAATCTCAAAAAAAGGGTTTTGAAGAGGACATTACAAGCTTCAAAATGACTGTCTTGAAATCAAAATTCCGATACTGACCGACCCCGTGCGTTGTTTTGAAGTTGGAACATCAATACACAAATTTGGCACGAGATGGTTCAAGGGACCATAACTCAAGACAAAAAAAACATAAACGCAATCGAAAGTGAGCATCTGAAAGATGAAGCCTTAAGCTTTGAAATGCTTTTACAAACGACGCGCCAAGTCAATTTTTCGCCGAATTACGAGACTTTGAAATTGAACATTTTTCGAAGCAAAAATTGGGTGGCCCGCTAATTTTCGTTAGGAGTGTATTTTGCTTTAACAATCAGCAAAAGGGACAGGAGATGAAAATTTCTATTCACTTAGTACTGAGCAATTGCAAGTTTTGTTTGCTAACCATGGAGAATATTTATTGACTTTCATTGCTCAGTATAATCTTGAGAAGAGTAGTCCTCTTCATTCATCTCACAATCAAACTACGATACAAACTGAGGCAGAGATAATTAGGACTTCCACTTGTCAATCTCAACTTGATGATAGTTTAAACAACATGGATATATCTCTGCCCCCTTCTAACGTATCATACATTAGTACGGAAAGGGATTGTACACAAAGTACGCTAGAAGGTTTATAATATCAATTTAGTGAATTCTATTTAAATTTATTCGCAATATCAAATTTTTTTTTAATTTCTAGAGGATAGTGTGAAATTCAAAGATAATGAGTTATATCATCTTTTAATAAGTACATTAGATGGTATGATTCTTCTGGCTAGATACAAATATATCAAAGAACTGTGTATGACAAAATTGAAGGATATGGTTATTTATCATTTAATAGCAAAAGATCCTGTTTCATACGAGTAAGTTTTAGATCACGAAATCTATCAATAAATTACTATCAATCTTGATAATCAATAAACATTTTGAATGTCTTTCAATCAGATAATTTGGAAACTGGAGAAAATTATCGATGATTTTGAATCTTTCTAGAGATCAGAACTTTGAAAAGTGAATAAGTGTACAATTTTTTAAACCATAATCATCTACAGTGTAGGTTTTTAATATAGCTGATATTAATTGAAGAGGTTTTTATATTTTGGTGTGTTTTGGTTTCGGTATTGGGAAACATTTTTTCTATTATAGAACAATTTTCTTGGTTTTGATGTTCTGTTTTGCAGTTTGATTTTGCATGTGATTTTGCTATGAATAATACTTCCTCTATATTTTATCAACATCATTGTCAATTATGGTATTTCACTTCTCATTTTTTATATATAAACTGTTATTGTGATTCTAGAATAAAACAGTCAGTTTTCGCTCAGTGGAAAATCTTCTTCCAAGAACTATTCCCTACAGAAAATGCAGATAATTTTTTCTATCCGTACACAGTTGAAAATAATCAAGTAATAGGATCTCATGGTTCCTTATATAACTATTATAAAACAGTGAGATGTTTTATGAGAGATGCTCGTATGTTGAAAGGGTCAGACATTGCGGATAAAGAAAATACAAAATCAGTTGGTAATATATTTTGATCCACATATTCATTATATGAATTAATGTACGATAGTTATGGTAACTGATTTTCATTTCAGCAAAAAATTCTCCGTATAATTGCCTAACAGATCCAGACCGATCAAAGTACAGTGCAGCAGAAGTTTTAGAAAGCTGGAAAAATGATTACGAAGAACGTAAAACTCAATTGACAAAGGCAGATAAAGGAAAACCAACTATTCGTATTGATAGTTTCTTGAATAGTTTTACATGTTTGAAATCTCCTCTGGCACAATCTTTAGTGAGTAACTTTTTTGAAAAAATTGATAATTTATATAAACAGAAATTTTTTTCGTTGTCTTCTTTATGTTTGTTGCTTAGAGTAATGAATTCTTATAATTTGTATAGTTGGAATAAGACTTTGAAAAGATAATTTCTGATTTGATACGTACTGGTGATCTTCAAACAAAGTTGCTTCCATCCAATTACCTGTCACTATTTCAAGAAAAGTGGGTAGCAACGGCAGTCAAAATTATAAAATGTGCACAGAACCCTTTGCTTAGAAATCCAGAACTGGAGAAATTTTCAGAAATACATAGAAGTTTGATCAAGCAAGGTATGAAAAAAATTATGGATGGAATATTTTTTAACATATGAAAGTCTAATTCAAACAGACAGAATCTGATAAATTCCAATTATATGCATATCTAGGTACACGAAATCATATAATAGCACTGTCGCTACTGCCATTTCTCATACAAGTTGTAACAAAAGTCAATACTGGTAGAAAGATTGAAAAACCTTCCGATCCCATTGATGAGTTAGAAGGTGATGAACCTGAAGACCTGCCTGTTCGTAAAAAACTCATGATTGATGAATCATTTACCATAACAAAACCAGAAGTTTTTAATAGCTTCATTTTGTATGTTGAGGTAATAAGCACCAACAATTCTCATCAGTGAAAAATCGTAATATTCAATTTCTTAATTATATCTTCTTTTTCAGTCTATGGGAGATCTTGAAGCTAAGAAAAGAGAGTATACGGATTGGCTGATTAAATTGAACCAACCTATCCATCCTTTCTTAGTTTTTGTCGGGGACTTCTCCAATACAAACGCTTTTATAATATTTAAGAACGAAGATTTGTATTGAAAATTTTTTTCAGTAATTTTTTATATAATACAGTGAGAACCAGGTATTCTTCGATATCAACAATTCATTTATATCTAAATGGTAATACTTTTGCTGTCAAAGTGGAAAAATTTGAAAAATAACTAAGTTCAACTTTAACCTTTAATAACTTTGAAAAAAGTTAATTTATCGAAAAATCATAAGAGATCTTTTTTGTAGAGCGTTCAATTACCTACAAGAATAATTTGTCTTTTGTTGCTATATATTCATTTGCTCAGAAAAAAAAAAATTAAATGTAAAAAGTGACAAAATCCCATGTTATTTAAATGGAAAATATATCGTCTTTGTGGCACGGTTTAATATGAATATTAAGGGCTTATTTTGGTCTCATGTTTTTTTTTTAGATCATAAACTAAAAATTTAGGGGGCGCTGCAAAGAAAAAAAACAACTTGGTAAATAACGGACACCCTAATATATTGTAACTTTTGGCGAGTATCTTGAACCCGAAAGTTAAGAGATACCCGCAGTTAGTGTGAGTTCTTTACCTACAAAAAAGGGATTTAAATTATCAAAATTAATAGGGCTTTTCTTTAAGGTCATAGGTAGGGGAAAAGGATGGGT
This sequence comes from Tenthredo mesomela, assembly GCA_943736025.1. Lineage (NCBI taxonomy): Eukaryota > Metazoa > Arthropoda > Insecta > Hymenoptera > Tenthredinidae > Tenthredo > Tenthredo mesomela. The sequence goes on from OX031019.1 coordinate 15,181,034, forward strand.
TAGCCACCAAAAGCCACCTATGCAACCTTGTGATTTTACATTAACTCAGGACTCGGGTAAATTACTCCACCAAAGCCTGTTCCCTTCGGACTCGGGTAGAACCAAAGCCGATCCTTCTCCTATTTGAACAGAGCCGGGAAGTGAATCCAAGCCTGCTTTCCTAAACACAAAACCTATTCTTTACTCGGATCCGGGAACCTTGCGATTCCAAGACCGTGTCTCAGACTCGGAATCGTATTTCCTTGGCCCTCGGACGCGGGAAGTTAATCCAACGCCGTTCGCTCTAGGAATGAACCAAAGCTGGTCCCTATAGGCTTATTCAGGGATGGAAATTGATTAGTTAGGAGTCAGTGCTGAAATATCCGACAAAGTTCAAATAAGAAAATATAATTGTATTCTATTGGAATCTAATAAACTAGTTTTACATTGATTTTCTTATTCTACTCCTATTCTAATTTCGTGACTCTAAGTCGCGTTTGTTTGTTTATTCCGTTTAGGTTATCGTTCTGTTTGTACAATCTATTTTTATATTTTAGGCTATGCGCGATTTTGCTTTCTGTTATGATTCTATTTCGATTTCATTTTATTGTTCTCCTTTTCTCTTCGATTATATTTTAAATTGTGACCAATGATATTTTATCTAATGGTATTTGATTTGATTCTATTTCATGAGTTTATGTTAGTCATTCGGATCTAGGCGATCAAAAGCTATACAAGTGAATTTATCTAAAGTTTTGAGTCGCACCGGTGCTCTACCTGACTACGCTATACAGGGCGACCCAGAACTCCCGCACCGTCCTGAACAGGCAGATTCCTTGTCGAATTCTAAGACGAAAATCCCTTTGCGAAAAATTCCGCAGATCAACGGTGTCCGAGTTATCGAATTTCCAAGTTAGCCATTCAGAGAGCCCAACACTGGCCGAGATAGTGCCGGCTCAAAAGTCAACAATTGGGGCAGTGCCCGCCGTCGCCTGTCTGATAATTTGGCTAGAAAATCTCATTTTTATTAATACGTAACGGATAACGGGTGGACTTTTTACTTTGATACTTCCGCCTTCCAGTCTTTGACAGCCAGGTCGTCTGCTCCTTAGTTATCGGCCGTCCAGGTTGACCGCTCCATAGTTTTAGCGGTCCAGGTTATTTGCTCCATAGTTTCAGCGGTCCAGGTCATTTTCTCCATAGTTTTAGCGATCCACGTCATTTGCTCCATAGTTTCAGCGGTCCAGGTCATTTGCCCCATAGCTCTCGGCCGTCCAGGTCGACCGCTTCATAGTTTTAGTGATCCAGGTCAGTCACTCCATAGTTCTCGGCCGTCTAGGTCGACCGCTCCATAGTTTTAGCGGTCCAGGTTATTTGCTCCATAGTTTCAGCGGTCCAGGTCATTTTCTCCATAGTTTTAGCGATCCACGTCATTTGCTCCATAGTTTCAGCGGTCCAGGTCATTTGCCCCATAGTTCTCGGCCGTCCAGGTCGACCGCTTCATGGTTTTAGTGATCCAGGTCAGTCACTCCATAGTTCTCAGCCTATGGAGAAAATTACCTGGACCGCTGAAACTATGGAGCAAATAACCTGGACCGCTAAAACTATGGAGCGGTCGACCTAGACGGCCGAGAACTATGGGGCAAATGACCTAGACGGCCGAGAACTATGGAGCGAATGACGTGGATCGCTAAAACTATGGAGCAAATGACCTGGACCGCTAAAACTATGGAGCAAATAACCTGGACCGCTAAAACTATGGAGCGGTCGACCTAGACGGCCGAGAACTATGGGGCAAATGACCTAGACGGCCGAGAACTATGGAGTGACTGACCTGGATCACTAAAACCATGAAGCGGTCGACCTGGACGGCCGAGAACTATGGGGCAAATGACCTGGACCGCTGAAACTATGGAGCAAATGACGTGGATCGCTAAAACTATGGAGAAAATGACCTGGACCGCTGAAACTATGGAGCAAATAACCTGGACCGCTAAAACTATGGAGCGGTCGACCTAGACGGCCGAGAACTATGGAGTGAATGACCTGGACCGCTAAAACTATGGAGCGGTCAACCTGGACGGCCGATAACTAAGGAGCAGACGACCTGGCTGTCAAAGACTGGAAGGCGGAAGTGTCAAAGTAAAAAGTCCACCCGTTATCCGTTACGTATTAATAAAAATGAGATTTTCTAGCCAAATTATCAGACAGGCGACGGCGGGCACTGCCCCAATTGTTGACTTTTGAGCCGGCACTATCTCGGCCAGTGTTGGGCTCTCTGAATGGCTAACTTGGAAATTCGATAACTCGGACACCGTTGATCTGCGGAATTTTTCGCAAAGGGATTTTCGTCTTAGAATTCGACAAGGAATCTGCCTGTTCAGGGCGGTGCGGGAGTTCTGGGTCGCCCTGTATGTTGTTTGAGTCGACCGGCCTTTTGCTCGTGTCGCTCGAATATTGAATATTGTGAGTCGCAAGGCCTCTATGGCTCAAATACGCTAATCAGTGATTGAGTGAGCCGTTTATATACTCTCTATCCCCACTTCTTAGCGTGACGTCAGACACTTGGTCGAACGTAGAGGATTAGTGTAATCCTTTCCTTTGTTCGGTGTTTGGAGATATTTCATGTGCAATATAGCTGGATATGTTACATTGCCCCCTTTCATCAAGTAAACTTCTGCATCTTCATAAAATTTTTTTTTCTTTGTTGATGTCGTGGAGTTTTGCTTGATGAATCTTCAGTCTTGTTAAGTCTTCAGTCTTGATCGGTCGATCTCTTTTAGTTTTTCTTCTTTGTTATATTTGGTGTTTTGTATTTATTTTATATGTCATGTCCGGTGTGTTTTATTTAAAGTTGTTCGTGATCTAAATGTGTTTATCGGATCTCTTTTCTTTAAATCGTCGGTGCATCTGGTTGTATAAAAGTGTTATTTTCGGTGTTGTTGGCTGAAATCTGTCGATCTTCTTCGCTTTCCGTGCTGCAGGAAATGCAGTTGGTGTATGCTGCATCCTCATGATTGACGAGGCTGAAGCTAGCAGCCGGAGTTAGCAGCCGAACGCTGCTGCGCATAGGCGTCAACGTGCCGGGGAAAAACAAAATCTCGTATATATCTAAGTGAGCCATTCGACGTTATTTCACGGCAACTGACGCGTGGGAAGTAACAATCTTTCTTTTCTAGGGAAATTCGATGGTTTTACATCTTGCAGCTGAAACTGTTGTTGTTACTACCCAATAATCATTAATTAATTATTAATAAACAATTGCAGCAGCCAGAGTAGGAAATGAGCCAGGACTTTGAAATTTGGTGGAGATGTTTTTCAACTCCAGTAAACGATATAAAAACTCGTTTCGCGAGGGTACGCGGTCGTTAACAATTATTGTTAATTAATTATTAATAAACAATTTCAGCAGCCAGAGTAGGAAACGAGCTAGGACTTTGAAATTTGGTGGAGATGTTTTGCAACTCTAGTAAACGATATAAAAACTCGTTTCGCGAGGGTACGCGGTCGTTAACAATTATTGTTAATTAATGACTAATTAATTACTAATAAACAGTTTCAACAACCAGAGTAGGAAACGAGCTAGGACTTTGAAATTTGGTGGAGATGTTTTTCAACTCTAGTAAACGATATAAAAACTCGTTTGGCGAGGGTACGCGGTCGTTAACAATTATTGTTAATTAATTATTAATAAACAATTTCAGCAGCCAGAGTAGGAAACGAGCTAGGACTTTGAAATTTGGTGAAGATGTTTTTCAACGATAGTAAACGATATAAAAACTCGTTTCGCGAGGGTACGCGGTCGTTAACAATTATTGTTAATTAATTACTAATTAATTACTAATAAACAGTTTCAGCAACCAGAGTAGGAAACGAGCTAGGACTTTGAAATTTGGTGGAGATGTTTTTCAACGATAGTAAACGATATAAAAACTCGTTTCGCGAGGGTACGCGGTCGTTAACAATTATTGTTAATTAATTACTAATTAATTACTAATAAACAGTTTCAGCAACCAGAGTAGGAAACGAGCTAGGACTTTGAAATTTGGTGGAGATGTTTTTCAACTCTAGTAAACGATATAAAAACTCGTTTCGCGAGGGTACGCGGTCGTTAACAATTATTGTTAATTAATTATTAATAAACAATTTCAGCAGCCAGAGTAGGAAACGAGATAGGACTTTGAAATTTGGTAGGGATGTTTTTCAACGATAGTAAACGATATAAAAACTCGTTCCGCGAGGGTACGCGGTCGTTAACAATTATTGTTAATTAATTATTAATAAACAATTTCAGCAGCCAGAGTAGGAAACGAGCTAGGACTTTGAAATTTGGTGGAGATGTTTTTCAACTCTAGTAAACGATATAAAAACTCGTTTCGCGAGGGTACGCGGTCGTTAACAATTATTGTTAATTAATGACTAATTAATTACTAATAAACAGTTTCAGCAACCAGAGTAGGAAACGAGCTAGGACTTTGAAATTTGGTGGAGATGTTTTTCAACGATAGTAAACGATATAAAAACTCGTTTCGCGAGGGTACGCGGTCGTTAACAATTATTGTTAATTAATTACTAATTAATTACTAATAAACAATTTCAGCAGCCAGAGTAGGAAACGAGATAGGACTTTGAAATTTGGTGGAGATGTTTTTCAACTCTAGTAAACGATATAAAAACTCGTTTCGCGAGGGTACGCGGTCGTTAACAATTATTGTTAATCAATTAATAATAAACAATTTCAGCAGCCATAGTAGGAAACGAGCTAGCACTTTGAAATTTGGTGGAGATGTTTTTCAACTCTAGTAAACGATATAAAAACTCGTTTCGCAAGGGTACGCGGTCGTTAACAATTATTGTTAATTAATGACTAATTAATTACTAATAAACAGTTTCAGCAACCAGAGTAGGAAACGAGCTAGGACTTTGAAATTTGGTGGAGATGTTTTTCAACTCTAGTAAACGATATAAAAACTCGTTTCGCGAGGGTACGCGGTCGTTAACAATTATTGTTAATTAATTATTTGTTACGTATTCCGCCCTGTTCCATACTCCTCTATGCTCTCTCACTCTCAATACCCAAGACATAACATCCTGCATGCATCCAGTCTCACCACCTCTAATCAGAGGAAGTCTCACCCTTACATTCCAAGAACTACATCCCTACCTATGCACCCATAAACTGCACCTGCATGAACGCGCCCATGCCCGGGACAAAGGAAAAGATGATCTCATTATTCAGCTCATCAGTAGCGATTATTAATATTAAACTTGCAGAAGACACTCTCTCCTAAATCGTCAAGAGGAGCACTAGCTCCCTTTTAGCTCCCGACTTTGATAAAGTAATCAATACAAAATCACTCATCGCAAATATCCAATAACGTGTAAAACTTTATAGATAATTCTACCATTTCTGTAACCAATAATAAAAACAACTATTCTGTTAATATACCCAAAATTCACTGTGATCACTTCAACCTCAACCCCGGTTACTTTAGAGTGTAAAAGCGAGGAACGAACCAACGAAATCCAACTCCAGCGTAATACATAACAAAGGTGGCAGCGTAATACATAACAATGGTGGCAGCTCTCTCTCACACTCCCCTTATTCATAACAATGGTGGCAGCGGAACTACCTCGTTTACCGGAAAATACAGTGACAAAATAAGTGAATTCTACAAAGCGACATATATGTGACACGAGTGATTACTGATTACCAATTTTCAAACGCACGATTTCTAGTGGAAAATCTTCCATACCTTAAATCATTGCAACAAGTCATACTAAATCTACCAAATCACTAAATCACAAAATCCACTAAATCTACAAAATCACGAAGTCTACGAAATCTACCAAATCACTCAATCACAAAATCTACTAAATCTACAAAATCACGAAATCTACGAAATCTACCAAATCACTAAATCACAAAATCTACTAAATCTACCAAATCACTAATTCTACAAAATCTACCAAATCCACAAAATCTACGAAATCTACTAAATCACTAAATCAACAAAATCTACCAAATCCACATAATATAAAGTGCATATATTATATACGTAGATATCAAAGTGAGAACGTAATACAGTGTTCTTCAAAATCAAAGAAAATAACTCAGCAATAAAATCAAAGTTGCTAAAAGAAAAGAAGTCCGACATCATCCTCGAAGGCACCTAGCCCCACAAAGATTCATCTGAATCCAACAATTAGCGATCTCGCTACAACGAAGCGCAGATTCCTGAGCCGTGACATCTATACTCTCATCGACGACTTCTCGACATCCGACATCCGACGCAGTCCAACACAACAGCTTCATCTCCAATATCAACTCAGATCCGTATTAAACATGAAATTTTTCCTAACCCTGATCATCAGCTTGTAAGTTATCTTTAATTATAATAAGTACACACATACCTCAAACGAAATAATCTAATTCACAAATCGCAAAATGCCTGACGAAAACGCAGAAACCTCATACTGGTCTCTTAAAGACTTATTAGATACAATCCCCTACTTTAATGGGAAAAACTTGAATATTAATAACTTCATAAGAAGCTGTGAAAATGCCAAAACTCTTGTGAAACCAACTCAACGCCCTATTTTGACGCGAATGATCAGAACTAAAATCTATGGAACAGCTGAATCATATTTAGGAAGTAAAGAATACGACACTATTGACGAAATCCTAACGGTCTTAAAACAAGCCTTCTTACCAAAGAAAACAATTTTCGAATGGCAAGCAGAGTTGAACAATATCAAACAAAAAAGCGGCCAACGTGTTTTAGATTATAGCGCTAAGGTCGAAGACTTACACCACAACACAACACAAGCGATCAATAATTCAGGCACACGTGATACTGCTGGAATGATTGCAGCAGTTGAAACAAATGTACTTAAATGCTTCGTTAGAGGCTTGATCCCGGAAATTGAAATTCGAGTAGCCGGCTCAAACCCGACCACTCTGGCTAAAGCCATCGAAACGGCACTAACAGAAGAACAAGAACTCCTAAATCGAACAGCTCATAACACAGACTATAACAGACGCCCTCCCAATCGACCAAATTCACAACACCCCCCTAGATTTTGCAATCATTGTAATCGACAGGGACATTCAATAGACGATTGTAGACAACGCGCCCGCGAAAACCAACCACAACCTCCAGACAGACGCCCTCCCAACCAACCAAACTCACAATACCCCCCTAGATTTTGCAATCATTGTAACCAACAAGGACATTCGATAGAAAATTGCAGGCGACGCGCCTACAATAACCAACAACCTCCTAACCAACAGCGACAGTCTAGCCAACAAAATACACAATATCCTCCAACTTTTTGTAACTATTGTAAACGCCAAGGACACACGATCGAAAATTGTAGAAAACGCGCCTATAATAACTCACGCAATCAACAAACACAGGCCCATTTAGAACTCGAACGCGCCGACGGACCCCGAACATACACAACAGCGTTCAATGATACAACAAATCACGTCTTTAACATAGAATCCAAACCATTAAGTGAACTGTTGCCAGTTGTCGAAATCGATATAAAAGAATTAGAAACAAAATCAAAATTCATAATAGACACCGGTGCGGACTTAAATATCGTTAAAATCAATTCCCTAAAAGAAGATACCGAACGTGACAGAACTAAAATACGGAAAATGACAGGAATAACAGACGGATTTACTAATACTTTAGCGGAAACCAAATTAAAAATCAACAATAAAGAACACGAATTTCACGTCGTCAGCGAAGATTTCCCAATAGCTCAAGACGGTATTATCGGACAACCCTTGTTACATAAAGAAAAAGCTACCATTTCCTATAAAAATAATACACTAACCTTGACAGATACTGTGATTCCCTTCAAACTCCAAAAACACAAACCAAAAATCGCAACTCTCATTACAATACCAGGTCGTACCGCTCAAGTAATTGCTCTTAAAGTTTCAAATTCGGAAATCAACGAAAGCTACGTAGATACAATTAATTTAGGTTCCAATATCCACTGCGGTAAAGCATTAATAACAAACAAAAGCGGTCAAGCATGTATACTCGCGATAGACTCGAACGAATCAGCTGTTGAGATAAAAGTCCCAACAGTAACTCTAGAACCAGTCCTCAAAACTTTCAGTACACCCGTCCGAGAAACTATTACAAACCACTCCACACTCAAACAATCGTCGAGAACTCACCCGCAACAATTAAGTAGTACAGATGACTCATCAAATCCCGCTCATATAAAAGGACATAAAGGTAACGTCGACTCGAAAACAGACGATGACGAATCTAATCAAATCCCTATGGATTGCTTACCACCAGAAATAGAAACAATACATTTTCCAAATAGACTCTTACCAAACTACTCACTAAACGAAAAACGAAATACTGACATCCCTTCAGACAATTCACCCATAAATAAAAAATCACGTAAACTCACAAAAACTTCTGAATCAACTTCATCCATAAACGATCGGAAACAAAACAAAAATTCAAACCTTATCTCAAAGCAGCCAAACGTTAATTCAGACTCAAGTGACGCACACAAAAATAAAACAGAGTACAGCGAACGCAATAGCATGCAATCTCCAACACATGAATACAAATATAAACTACGACTAAGAAAGGCTAAATCTCCTTCATTACCACCTGACTCCTCATCGTCGGAAGACGACCACGTTCCTCATTATAAACGAAAACTTCCTACCCCCAACAAATCATGGGACTCAACTTTTAAGAATTCCACGTATGAAGGAAAACAAGTATCAATACATCAAACTACAAAACCACTACAACACAATATATTCCCAATCGCGAAATCAATTCACAATAGACCGAGAAAAAAGAACCGGATCCAAACTCAATAACAAGTGCACCGCAAATCCACATACAATCTCACTAACAACAACTAAACACTATCAGACCATAGGACGAAAATAGTACACATAAATAAAATCAAATTAACTAAGTAAACAAAACATGCTTTATTATATCTCTTCCCTATTCGGCTCAGTATCGCTGGTCTACATAGCGCAAAAATTTGCAACAGCAGAGAGAATACTTAAAATATTCAGAAGATTTAGAAGTCCTAACCGACATCAAGACTCTACCGAACAAAATAATCCTCCAGCAATCACATGTGCACCAACTACAACTACACCGACTACACTAAACATAGAAGCAGCTCAGACAGCTCAAACATCTTTTTATACCTAAATAAGACATTTATAACTGATTTTATTGCCAATAAGTAATATTAACTATACTATAATCTATACTATAACTATTTCCAACATACCAGTTGTACTATCCATCTCATTGTAAGACAAATTGTAACAAAACCATACACCTAAACAAGGTAGATTCACTAACGTGAATCTACGCGTAAATGAATCTACTGACGTAGATCCACGTACATAAATACATTCACTAACGTAAATGTATACCTAGATCTATTCACTAACGTAAATATAAGTATACTTACTGTCGTTAATATACAACCTTATACCTAAATTATATTATTATATACATTTTAACTTTTACAAAAAAAAATTTCCCTCCTGCTTCACAGGAGCAATATTTTTTTCCCCTGGGGATGGGCGTGTTACGTATTCCGCCCTGTTCCATACTCCTCTATGCTCTCTCACTCTCAATACCCAAGACATAACATCCTGCATGCATCCAGTCTCACCACCTCTAATCAGAGGAAGTCTCACCCTTACATTCCAAGAACTACATCCCTACCTATGCACCCATAAACTGCACCTGCATGAACGCGCCCATGCCCGGGACAAAGGAAAAGATGATCTCATTATTCAGCTCATCAGTAGCGATTATTAATATTGAACTTGCAGAAGACACTCTCTCCTAAATCGTCAAGAGGAGCACTAGCTCCCTTTTAGCTCCCGACTTTGATAAAGTAATCAATACAAAATCACTCATCGCAAATATTCAATAACGTGTAAAACTTTATAGATAATTCTACCATTTCTGTAACCAATAATAAAAACAACTATTCTGTTAATATACCCAAAATTCACTGTGATCACTTCAACCTCAACCCCGGTTACTTTAGAGTGTAAAAGCGAGGAACGAACCAACGAAATCCAACTCCAGCGTAATACATAACAAAGGTGGCAGCGTAATACATAACATATTAATAAACAATTTCAGCAGCCAGAGTAGGAAACGAGCTAGGACTTTGAAATTTGGTAGGTATGTTTTTCAACGATAGTAAACGATATAAAAACTCGTTCCGCGAGGGTACGCGGTCGTCAACAATTATTGTTAATTAATTATTAATAAACAATTTCAGCAGCCAGAGTAGGAAACGAGCTAGGACTTTGAAATTTGGTGGAGATGTTTTTCAACGATAGTAAACGATATAAAAACTCGTTTCGCGAGGGTACGCGGTCGTTAACAATTATTGTTAATTAATTACTAATTAATTACTAATAAACAGTTTCAGCAACCAGAGTAGGAAACGAGCTAGGACTTTGAAATTTGGTGGAGATGTTTTTCAACTCTAGTAAACGATATAAAAACTCGTTTCGCGAGGGTACGCGGTCGTTAACAATTATTGTTAATTAATTACTAATTAATTACTAATAAACAATTTCAGCAGCCAGAGTAGGAAACGAGCTAGGACTTTGAAATTTGGTGGAGATGTTTTTCAACTCTACTAAACGATATAAAAACTCGTTTCGCGAGGGTACGCGGTCGTTAACAATTATTGTTAATTAATTATTAATAAACAATTTCAGCAGCCAGAGTAGGAAACGAGCTAGGACTTTGAAATTTGGTGGAGATGTTTTTCAACTCTAGTAAACGATATAAAAACTCGTTTTGCGAGGGTACGCGGTCGTTAACAATTATTGTTAATTAATTATTAATAAACAATTTCAGCAGCCAGAGTAGGAAACGAGCTAGGACTTTGAAATTTGGTGGAGATGTTTTTCAACTCTAGTAAACGATATAAAAACTCGTTTCGCGAGGGTACGCGGTCGTTAACAATTATCGTTAATTAATGACTAATTAATTACTAATAAACAGTTTCAGCAACCAGAGTAGGAAACGAGCTAGGACTTTGAAATTTGGTGGAGATGTTTTTCAACTCTAGTAAACGATATAAAAACTCGTTTCGCGAGGGTACGCGGTCGTTAACAATTATTGTTAATTAATTATTAATAAACAATTTCAGCAGCCAGAGTAGGAAACGAGCTAGGACTTTGAAATTTGGTAGGGATGTTTTTCAACGATAGTAAATGATATAAAAACTCGTTCCGCGAGGGTACGCGGTCGTTAACAATTATTGTTAATTAATTACTAATTAATCACTAATAAACAGTTTCAGCAACCAGAGTAGGAAACGAGCTAGGACTTTGAAATTTGGTGGAGATGTTTTTCAACTCTAGTAAACGATATAAATACTCGTTTCGCGAGGGTACGCGGTCGTTAACAATTATTGTCAATTAATTATTAATAAACAATTTCAGCAGCCAGAGTAGGAAACGAGCTAGGACTTTGAAATTTGGTAGGGATGTTTTTCAACGATAGTAAACGATATAAAAACTCGTTCCGCGAGGGTACGCGGTCGTTAACAATTATTGTTAATTAATTACTAATTAATTACTAATAAACAGTTTCAGCAACCAGAGTAGGAAACGAGCTAGGACTTTGAAATTTGGTGGAGATGTTTTTCAACTCTAGTAAACGATATAAAAACTCGTTTCGCGAGGGTACGCGGTCGTTAACAATTATTGTTAATTAATTACTAATTAATTACTAATAAACAATTTCAGCAGCCAGAGTAGGAAACGAGATAGGACTTTGAAATTTGGTGGAGATGTTTTTCAACTCTAGTAAACGATATGAAAACTCGTTTCGCGAGGGTACGCGGTCGTTAACAATTATTGTTAATTAATTATTAATAAACAATTTCAGCAGCCAGAGTAGGAAACGAGCTAGGACTTTGAAATTTGGTGGAGATGTTTTTCAACTCTAGTAAACGATATAAAAACTCGTTCCGCGAGGGTACGCGGTCGTTAACAATTATTGTTAATTAATTACTAATTAATTACTAATAAACAGTTTCAGCAACCAGAGTAGGAAACGAGCTAGGACTTTGAAATTTGGTGGAGATGTTTTTCAACTCTAGTAAACGATATAAAAACTCGTTTCGCGAGGGTACGCGGTCGTTAACAATTATTGTTAATTAATTACTAATGAATTACTAATAAACAATTTCAGCAGCCAGAGTAGGAAACGAGATAGGACTTTGAAATTTGGTGGAGATGTTTTTCAACTCTAGTAAACGATATGAAAACTCGTTTCGCGAGGGTACGCGGTCGTTAACAATTATTGTTAATTAATTATTAATAAACAATTTCAGCAGCCAGAGTAGGAAACGAGCTAGGACTTTGAAATTTGGTGGAGATGTTTTTCAACTCTAGTAAACGATATAAAAACTCGTTTTGCGAGGGTACGCGGTCGTTAACAATTATTGTTAATTAATTATTAATAAACAATTTCAGCAGCCAGAGTAGGAAACGAGCTAGGACTTTGAAATTTGGTGGAGATGTTTTTCAACTCTAGTAAACGATATAAAAACTCGTTCCGCGAGGGTACGCGGTCGTTAACAATTATTGTTAATTAATTACTAATTAATTACTAATAAACAGTTTCAGCAACCAGAGTAGGAAACGAGCTAGGACTTTGAAATTTGGTGGAGATGTTTTTCAACTCTAGTAAACGATATAAAAACTCGTTTCGCGAGGGTACGCGGTCGTTAACAATTATTGTTAATTAATTACTAATGAATTACTAATAAACAATTTCAGCAGCCAGAGTAGGAAACGAGATAGGACTTTGAAATTTGGTGGAGATGTTTTTCAACTCTAGTAAACGATATGAAAACTCGTTTCGCGAGGGTACGCGGTCGTTAACAATTATTGTTAATTAATTATTAATAAACAATTTCAGCAGCCAGAGTAGGAAACGAGCTAGGACTTTGAAATTTGGTGGAGATGTTTTTCAACTCTAGTAAACGATATAAAAACTCGTTTTGCGAGGGTACGCGGTCGTTAACAATTATTGTTAATTAATTATTAATAAACAATTTCAGCAGCCAGAGTAGGAAACGAGCTAGGACTTTGAAATTTGGTGGAGATGTTTTTCAACTCTAGTAAACGATATAAAAACTCGTTTCGCGAGGGTACGCGGTCGTTAACAATTATCGTTAATTAATGACTAATTAATTACTAATAAACAGTTTCAGCAACCAGAGTAGGAAACGAGCTAGGACTTTGAAATTTGGTGGAGATGTTTTTCAACTCTAGTAAACGATATAAAAACTCGTTTCGCGAGGGTACGCGGTCGTTAACAATTATTGTTAATTAATTATTAATAAACAATTTCAGCAGCCAGAGTAGGAAACGAGCTAGGACTTTGAAATTTGGTAGGGATGTTTTTCAACGATAGTAAATGATATAAAAACTCGTTCCGCGAGGGTACGCGGTCGTTAACAATTATTGTTAATTAATTACTAATTAATCACTAATAAACAGTTTCAGCAACCAGAGTAGGAAACGAGCTAGGACTTTGAAATTTGGTGGAGATGTTTTTCAACTCTAGTAAACGATATAAATACTCGTTTCGCGAGGGTACGCGGTCGTTAACAATTATTGTCAATTAATTATTAATAAACAATTTCAGCAGCCAGAGTAGAAAACGAGCTAGGACTTTGAAATTTGGTAGGGATGTTTTTCAACGATAGTAAACGATATAAAAACTCGTTCCGCGAGGGTACGCGGTCGTTAACAATTATTGTTAATTAATTACTAATTAATTACTAATAAACAGTTTCAGCAACCAGAGTAGGAAACGAGCTAGGACTTTGAAATTTGGTGGAGATGTTTTTCAACTCTAGTAAACGATATAAAAACTCGTTTCGCGAGGGTACGCGGTCGTTAACAATTATTGTTAATTAATTACTAATTAATTACTAATAAACAATTTCAGCAGCCAGAGTAGGAAACGAGATAGGACTTTGAAATTTGGTGGAGATGTTTTTCAACTCTAGTAAACGATATGAAAACTCGTTTCGCGAGGGTACGCGGTCGTTAACAATTATTGTTAATTAATTATTAATAAACAATTTCAGCAGCCAGAGTAGGAAACGAGCTAGGACTTTGAAATTTGGTGGAGATGTTTTTCAACTCTAGTAAACGATATAAAAACTCGTTCCGCGAGGGTACGCGGTCGTTAACAATTATTGTTAATTAATTACTAATTAATTACTAATAAACAGTTTCAGCAACCAGAGTAGGAAACGAGCTAGGACTTTGAAATTTGGTGGAGATGTTTTTCAACTCTAGTAAACGATATAAAAACTCGTTTCGCGAGGGTACGCGGTCGTTAACAATTATTGTTAATTAATTACTAATGAATTACTAATAAACAATTTCAGCAGCCAGAGTAGGAAACGAGATAGGACTTTGAAATTTGGTGGAGATGTTTTTCAACTCTAGTAAACGATATGAAAACTCGTTTCGCGAGGGTACGCGGTCGTTAACAATTATTGTTAATTAATTATTAATAAACAATTTCAGCAGCCAGAGTAGGAAACGAGCTAGGACTTTGAAATTTGGTGGAGATGTTTTTCAACTCTAGTAAACGATATAAAAACTCGTTTTGCGAGGGTACGCGGTCGTTAACAATTATTGTTAATTAATTATTAATAAACAATTTCAGCAGCCAGAGTAGGAAACGAGCTAGGACTTTGAAATTTGGTGGAGATGTTTTTCAACTCTAGTAAACGATATAAAAACTCGTTCCGCGAGGGTACGCGGTCGTTAACAATTATTGTTAATTAATTACTAATTAATTACTAATAAACAGTTTCAGCAACCAGAGTAGGAAACGAGCTAGGACTTTGAAATTTGGTGGAGATGTTTTTCAACTCTAGTAAACGATATAAAAACTCGTTTCGCGAGGGTACGCGGTCGTTAACAATTATTGTTAATTAATTACTAATGAATTACTAATAAACAATTTCAGCAGCCAGAGTAGGAAACGAGATAGGACTTTGAAATTTGGTGGAGATGTTTTTCAACTCTAGTAAACGATATGAAAACTCGTTTCGCGAGGGTACGCGGTCGTTAACAATTATTGTTAATTAATTATTAATAAACAATTTCAGCAGCCAGAGTAGGAAACGAGCTAGGACTTTGAAATTTGGTGGAGATGTTTTTCAACTCTAGTAAACGATATAAAAACTCGTTTTGCGAGGGTACGCGGTCGTTAACAATTATTGTTAATTAATTATTAATAAACAATTTCAGCAGCCAGAGTAGGAAACGAGCTAGGACTTTGAAATTTGGTGGAGATGTTTTTCAACTCTAGTAAACGATATAAAAACTCGTTTCGCGAGGGTACGCGGTCGTTAACAATTATCGTTAATTAATGACTAATTAATTACTAATAAACAGTTTCAGCAACCAGAGTAGGAAACGAGCTAGGACTTTGAAATTTGGTGGAGATGTTTTTCAACTCTAGTAAACGATATAAAAACTCGTTTCGCGAGGGTACGCGGTCGTTAACAATTATTGTTAATTAATTATTAATAAACAATTTCAGCAGCCAGAGTAGGAAACGAGCTAGGACTTTGAAATTTGGTAGGGATGTTTTTCAACGATAGTAAATGATATAAAAACTCGTTCCGCGAGGGTACGCGGTCGTTAACAATTATTGTTAATTAATTACTAATTAATCACTAATAAACAGTTTCAGCAACCAGAGTAGGAAACGAGCTAGGACTTTGAAATTTGGTGGAGATGTTTTTCAACTCTAGTAAACGATATAAATACTCGTTTCGCGAGGGTACGCGGTCGTTAACAATTATTGTCAATTAATTATTAATAAACAATTTCAGCAGCCAGAGTAGAAAACGAGCTAGGACTTTGAAATTTGGTAGGGATGTTTTTCAACGATAGTAAACGATATAAAAACTCGTTCCGCGAGGGTACGCGGTCGTTAACAATTATTGTTAATTAATTACTAATTAATTACTAATAAACAGTTTCAGCAACCAGAGTAGGAAACGAGCTAGGACTTTGAAATTTGGTGGAGATGTTTTTCAACTCTAGTAAACGATATAAAAACTCGTTTCGCGAGGGTACGCGGTCGTTAACAATTATTGTTAATTAATTACTAATTAATTACTAATAAACAATTTCAGCAGCCAGAGTAGGAAACGAGATAGGACTTTGAAATTTGGTGGAGATGTTTTTCAACTCTAGTAAACGATATGAAAACTCCTTTCGCGAGGGTACGCGGTCGTTAACAATTATTGTTAATTAATTATTAATAAACAATTTCAGCAGCCAGAGTAGGAAACGAGCTAGGACTTTGAAATTTGGTGGAGATGTTTTTCAACTCTAGTAAACGATATAAAAACTCGTTCCGCGAGGGTACGCGGTCGTTAACAATTATTGTTAATTAATTACTAATTAATTACTAATAAACAGTTTCAGCAACCAGAGTAGGAAACGAGCTAGGACTTTGAAATTTGGTGGAGATGTTTTTCAACTCTAGTAAACGATATAAAAACTCGTTTCGCGAGGGTACGCGGTCGTTAACAATTATTGTTAATTAATTACTAATTAATTACTAATAAACAATTTCAGCAGCCAGAGTAGGAAACGAGATAGGACTTTGAAATTTGGTGGAGATGTTTTTCAACTCTAGTAAACGATATGAAAACTCGTTTCGCGAGGGTACGCGGTCGTTAACAATTATTGTTAATTAATTATTAATAAACAATTTCAGCAGCCAGAGTAGGAAACGAGCTAGGACTTTGAAATTTGGTGGAGATGTTTTTCAACTCTAGTAAACGATATAAAAACTCGTTTCGCGAGGGTACGCGGTCGTTAACAATTATTGTTAATCAATTAATAATAAACAATTTCAGCAGCCAGAGTAGGAAACGAGCTAGCACTTTGAAATTTGGTGGAGATGTTTTTCAACTCTAGTAAACGATATAAAAACTCGTTTCGCGAGGGTACGCGGTCGTCAACAATTATTGTTAATTAATGACTAATTAATTACTAATAAACAGTTTCAGCAACCGGAGTAGGAAACGAGCTAGGACTTTGAAATTTGGTGGAGATGTTTTTCAACGATAGTAAACGATATAAAAACTCGTTTCGCGAGGGTACGCGGTCGTTGACAATTATTGTTAATTAATTACTAATTAATTACTAATAAACAGTTTCAGCAACTAGAGTAGGAAACGAGCTAGGACTTTGAAATTTGGTGGAGATGTTTTTCAACTCTAGTAAACGATATAAAAACTCGTTTCGCGAGGGTACGCGGTCGTTAACAATTATTGTTAATTAATTATTAATAAACAATTTCAGCAGCCAGAGTAGGAAACGAGCCAGGACTTTTAAATTTGGTGGAGATGTTTTTCAACTCTAGTAAACGATATAAAAACTCGTTTCGCGAGGGTACGCGGTCGTTAACAATTATTGTTAATTAATTATTAATAAACAATTTCAGCAGCCAGAGTAGGAAACGAGCTAGAGTCTTGAAGTTTTTGTAGAATAAAAAAATCGTATTAGTTCGATCATTGAAAGAATTAACATTATTTCATTGAGTAGTGACTCTATCGTTCGAATCCTATATTAATTCATACCATATGTGAATTTATCGGACCAGTCGAACCAAATTACTAAGTCTTCTAACTGAAGCTCACCTCTATATTGTTACGTTTCGGTTCTTGAGCGATACCACCGGTATCGCGAACCGAGTGTAATTGTGAGTTCTTTGCTCGAAATTAATGTTCTAGACCTTTATATCAATAATTTAATGTTCCCTATTACGGACTTGAGTCGCCGTGCAACTAAAGCCGCCTCCCCACAGACCTGAACACGTAAACGCGCTAAGGCTGCACTTTACCCACCTAACCTTTTGATTTTAATTTTGTTAAAGTTAGTTTATTCCCAATTTCCTAAACAATAGAACCTGCTGTGCCAGACCTGAGTGCGTCAGAGACACACTAAGGCTGTATCTAGCTTTGGTTAGTTTTATCGATGAAGAAAGACCTGGAAATAGCGGATAAGGGATCTGCATAGAGTAACTTACTTTTTTAAATAATCAAGAATTCGATTTATTATATTCTACTATAACTAGCGGTTGCTTCAGATACTTATTCTATATTTACAGAGATCCTTACTTACTAATTTCTAATATGAAGACTATTTTTGATCTTTAAGCGATGATTGACCGTTACGTCGTTTTCAAATGAATATTTCGTTAATTTTCTTTATAATTTAATTTTCTAATATTCTGAATTTTGTATTTTCTTTTCTGATATTTTCTTTTCTTTTATTTCTTGATTCTATTTTATTTTTGTTGAAATTTGCGATTTTTGATAGAGCGATATAATATTTGAGTGAAGCTACAAGTTCGCAAGGCGCTATGCCTATTGCGACTGATCTGCAAAAGGGCTGTGAGTCAATCCGGTGCTATACCGTAGAATTGCTGGTGATGAGAGCTGTGTCTCGACTTATATACTTGCTATGACGTCACGCGGCTTGTCGCTCTCGTCGAATGTTCTAGAACGTTCGATGCTAGCAACGGTTGACGTTTGAATTGCTAACGGTCAGGCCTATGTTGTCTGATCCGTTACATTGCCCCCTTCGATCATCGGATGGTCGGATGATCTTTGATGATACGTCTCGGCTGATGATCGACCCTGATGTTTGATGCGGTTTTTTTGATGATGTGATGCAATTTTGAATTATCCCCTCTTTAATCCAAGTGGATCTGTGGGATCCATGAGTATGGGAATCTCCACAGTGTCGTTGGTCGATGACCGATGGAGATTTCTGCGGTAAACAGCTGACGATCTGATGGCTGACTTCGCCCGTTGTTCTTGTAGTCGCCTTAGTGTCATTTCCTCTCCCTCGTCATCTGATAAATCTAATGTCCCAAAATTCCGGAGCATATTTATCAGTTCTCCTGTCTTGCGGTTACTTCGCCGATCATAATCCGCAATGCGGTTTCGTTTTGAGCCGGTCGCCGAAGTGCTTTCAGTGACCTTGTGGAAAGCTGTTCGTCCATTTTTTTCTCTGGTCGTTGAAACGTCACAGGACCTGTCAGTTATCCGAGGTATTTCAAACTTTCGGATTTCTGGCTGATTAAACTGCAACTCCTCGATCTTCCTGACGGTAGGTGGAATTTTGTTGCTTTCTTTGGTTTCAGATGTTAATGTTTTTTCTTTCAGTTCTTTTATTTCAGATATCTTCAAGCGCGGAATGCAGATTTTTAACACCCGGTTGTTGTTCTGATCTGACGTAATTTGTGAGTCTACCTGGTTCTCCTGCACAACTGTCTTTGGATCGATGCTGGTGGTCGGCGCATCCGTGATTGCATTCACCTGCTCATCCTTAGCTGGTCGGCTGGGTTGAATTACTTTTCGCCGGCGATTCAAACGTGATGGATCCATGAGGTGGCTTGCTGTTTGATATCCTCTCCCAATTACATATCTTCCAGATCCTGATTTAAACTTTCCTGAACTAATGATGATTTTATCTTTTTCAGATATATGATCGTCATCGTCGAAGGCTTGGGTTTGCGTTCCCTTATCCTGCACACTGATGTATCCGTATTCGAACATGATAAACGAATGTGATGACTCATATTCGACCTCGAGCTTTTATATCGTCCTCTTCGTCTCATCGAACCAAGGTACGTTAGCAATTCAAACACAACCGCTGCCAACGATGACAGTCAGCTCCCCTATGTGCTAGCTTCGTTAAATTTTCAAATTTCAGGTAACACATAGTGCTTCAGCATGTTTGTGTGAAAACGACCTCGCTCTTTTCGCGTGTTTATATTTTCTAGAATAAATGTAGCTTCGCCAATTCGGTTACAAATACGGTAAGGTCCCTCATATAAAGCTAGAAATTTTGCCATTGTTTTATTTTTTGAATCAGAGACATTTAAAGCTCTTACCAAAACCAAATCGTTTACTTTAAATTCTGTCATTTTATGACTTTCATTGAACCTTTTGGCTCTGCTACTTCCATTCTTCCTAATATTATTCTTAACTAAACTTAATTTTAATTCTAATGGTATATCTTCTTTATCTAATTTGAACCATTTCTTCCAGAAACGTGTAGGCGGTTCACCGAGCTGGATCTCGCACGGACAAAATCCAGTCGATTCATGGTACACCTCGTTCACGCAGCTTTCGATAACTTTCAACCAATCAACCCATGAGGTATGTTTTCCTGTCAAGAAAGTTCTAAAAAACCTTCCTAATTCACGATTTACTCTTTCGACCATATTTCCCTGAGGATGTCTAATTGATGAGAATATAGGTGTTATATTTTCCTCTTTCAGTTTCTTTAACCATAGCGCTGACGTGAACTGTGTTCCATGATCGAACTGGATCTTGCTCGGCTTCCCAAGCTCCGGTATGTATTTCTCAAAGATGCATCGGATTGTGGAGCGCGCGTCTGCAGTTTTCAATGGATATAAACGCACAAACTTGCTGAATGTGTCAATGGTCACTAACAACCATTTGTAATTTCCTTTACTCGCGGGTAACGGGCCTAAAAAGTCAATAGAAACCAATTCCCCGACCTCACTCGGTGTGATGTTTTGCATCCGAGCGTAGCTGTAACGATTAGGTACTTTACATAGCTGACATCGCTCGCAACTAGCTAGAATTCTTCGAATGCATCGCGCGAATTTCGGAAAGTAGAAGTTTTCATTCAACAATTTGTAACATTTTCTAGCCCCAACATGTCCGTATGCCTCATGTGTCTCTGTTACTAATTCTTTTATCAAATCCGACGGAAGGTAAGCTCTCTTAAAGCCCCCTGGTTCCCAGTGGTACCAAATCCCTTGTTCCAATTTTAATCGTTTTTTATCCCTTGTTAAATCCTCATCGACGAGGCGTTTAATATGCGGATCATCAGCTTGAAGCTGTCCGAACATTTTCAATTTATTTTCTAAATTTTGGTTTACATTTCTTGCTAACGGCGCAATTATTTGTAGTTTGTTTATTTGTGGTATTTCGTTGATCTTGTCAGGTGGGTATCGGCTAAGCGTGTCTGCAACGATATTGTCCTTGCCTTTAACGTATTCAATCTCGAAATCGTAAGTTTGAACAAACAATATCCAACGCGCCAACCTTGAACTGACTAACTTGCATGTCGTCATGAATGTAAGCGCATGATGGTCGGTCCGAATTGTTAATTGAGCACCGATAATAAATGTCCGGAACTTCTCCAGCGCAAAGACTATCGCCAAAAGCTCTTTTTCCGATGTAAAATAGTTAAGCTCCGCCCCCTTAAGCGTACGACTAGCAAAACCTACAATCAATTCCTCGTTTTTGTCGGATAACTGATACAATACGGCACCGATCGCAAAGTTGCTTGCATCACACTGCAGATAATACCGTTTTTTAGGGTTTGGACGATGAATGATCATCTCTTTACAAAATAATTGTTTTACTTTATTGAAATGCGCTATCATTTCTTCGTTCCAATCCCACTTGACATCCTTTCGTACTAATTTTAGCAATGGAGCTGTTGCATCTGAGTAATGTCTTGCAAATTTTCCATAATAATTCGTCAGACCTAAAAATCCTTTCAATTGTTTAACGTTCTTTGGATCGGGAAAATTTGTTATTGCCTCTATTTTTTCTGGTTGTGGCAGAATTCCATTCTTGGTAATCCGATGCCCTAAGAAATCGATTTGTTCCCGGAAAAACTTTGATTTACTGAAATTTATGGTCATGTTGTGCTTCCTAAAAACTTTAAATAATAACTCCAGGTGTGCCAAGTGAGATGGGAATGAGTCAGATAGACACAATATGTCATCAACGAAATTGATGGTAAATTCCTCTGTTTCCTTTAAGACTAAATCAAGAGTGCGGATGAGACTTGCTAAGCTGGTGCTTAAGCCATAGGGTGTCACCGCGAATTGATACGTCTTCCCCTCGTACATGAACGCCGTATATTTTCGTGAATCCTTATGCAATGGTACTTGCCAAAAACTCGCAGTTAGATCAAGGCTGGACATAACGGAATTGTTTCCGCACTTTTGAAACAAAACCTCAGTAGATTGCGCACAATCATGGTCAGGTACTATTAGCTTGTTAATGTAACGCGCATCTAATACCAGACGAATGTCGCCTGATTTTTTAGCTACCACCACTATAGGGTTTATATACTCGCTGTATGATCGTTCAATGATACCAAGATTTAACATTTTATCAATCTCTTCTCTGACTTTATCTCTGTGCATAATCGGCACGGGGTATGATCGTCTTATAAAAGGTCGATCCTCATATATTTTAATCTTATGTTCGTAAATAGTGACTCTACCAGGTACTTTTGAGAAAATGTCGCGATACTTTTTTAACAAGTTTGAAAAAGCGTTAATCTCACAAGCTTCTAGTATCTGACATTCTGATAATTTGCTATTAATCTCATCATCGGTTAATCCCGGATTATGTCCAGACTGATGACTATTAATTGCTTCGATGTTTGAAATTGTCTCTTTATCCTCGTTCGTGTTTTTACTTTCATTCATTGTATTTATCTCAACTTGATCATGTCTTGTATTTATTTGAAATTGTAATTTATTTGAATCCAAATCTAAATCGGCTTTCCATTTATGTAAGGTGTCAATCCCTATTATGGCATCTTGCTTTAATCCGTGTACGATGAGAAAACATATCTCATCGGATGACGACCCGATCTTGATTCTGGCTAATATCTGCTCTTTTACCCGAGTAGGTTTGCCCCCTAGCACTCCCGATATCTGAAAGTTCACTACAGGAAATTTTGCGCAGTCTTTTAAAGATGTCTTATGTCGATCGTACCAGCTATTCGACACGCACGTTACATGACTACCCGTGTCTATCAGAGCCTTTACTTCGACATTCTCAATGCGCAAGAGAACCTCCGGACATTGTACTAATGGCTGACCTTCTCCTGTATCCTCTTTGATAAGATAATTAAACGGATTTTCGAATAAATTATTTTCTGTGTTGTTTTTATTTGATCTTACCGCCGAAACGCTTTGAACACGCTGTACTAGTGTCGGTAAGGATTCTTCTTCTAGCACAGCGCCTTCTAGTTTCCCGCAATAGTTGAATTTACATCGTTTACCGACTGGTCATTATCTGTATTTACAACGGTCGCTTTGACTTGGCGATTTGTCCAGTTCGACCTATTGTTATCATGTTCGCTTTGTCCATGTTGATGTCGCGTCTCATGCTCGTTGTTTGTCGGTTTGAAATTCTGACTAGCAATTTCATTCCGCCATGACACTTGTTTGTCTCGGTTTTCATGTTGACGGTTGACGGTTTGATACTGTTTGTTCGCGTACGTATTTCTCGGTCTTGGTGCGTTAGATCTACCACCGAATTGCATTTCGTCTAAAAATTCTAGTAGCGCGTCGATGTCAACTATGTTTCGGCACCTAGCAGCTTCTATTATCGGCTCGTCGAAGTGTCGTGTAAGGTTACGAACAATTTCCGTTTCTGACATGCACGGATCTAAACCCACGGCTGATGCGAATTTTCTATTTGCATATTCAGACCACGTTACCCTCGCGTCTGGAATATAATACCCGAACTCTATGTCTTTTCTTAATTCCCGCTGTGTTTCGATTCCCCAGTATCTTTTTAGAAATCGTTTTTTAAACTCGTCCCATGAATTGATTACTTCGCGACGCGCGATCCACCAATCCTTCGCATCCGAAGTGAGACTCTGTCCTATCAGTTTTAAACAAATGTCATCGTGCCGAGCATCAATGACGGTAAAATACTCTTCAATTTCTTTTATGTAGTTAGCCGGTCTTTCCCAGCTTTTTCCGGAGAATTGCGGCAGTCTAATATGTTTGGAAATAAAGCTATTGTAGTCACCTCCTTGATATGAGTTATTCGATTTTACACGTCTGATTTCAGCGTTCACGCTTGTTTGGAACTTTTCCTGATTTTTCTCGATCTCAGTCAATTTTTCTACATTTACCTTTTGGTGTTTCTCTATCTTTGTTTCCAAACAATTTAAACCGTCGCCAAACTCTTCTCTTATCGTATTATGCTCTTTAGTGTATTGTTTCTGACTTTCTTCTATCTTTTCGTTGAATATTTCGCTATTTATATCTAATTTCTTATCTAATGCTTCTAATTGTTTTCTATATTTTAACGCTTGCTCTTCGAGTCTTTTTCTGAAATTATCCTCGCTTGATATTATATTATCGGTATTTACCGCTTTTGATTCGACGATCGCTTTTTCTAACCTAGCATATTTTTCATCTATTCTTTTATTTATTTTTTCTAGTGATTCCATCACCGAAGACTGCTCGACGACCATCGGCCTTCGACGCTCTGTTTCTTTATCTTTTTCTGTATCAATAAATGCTTTATCTAAATTTGCTGCGTCTTTTTCTCTATTATGCCGTCCTTGATTTCTGTCACCTAACCCTAGCTCTGTAACCGAGTTGATGCTAGATCCCTTGTCCGCCATTTGCCTGGTCGTGACACCGGACTTTGACATAATCCGCAAAAATGACTCTACCAGCAATGAAGTTAAATTTATTAGTGCAACGAAGTTAAGTTAATTTGAATAAATGACTCTAGATATCTTTTAAGTAAGTTTTTTACTAAATATTGATTATAAAAGCCCCTCAGTTGGGCGCCAAATGTTATGATAGCCCCACGTTGCGTGACAAATGTTACGTTTCGGTTCTTGAGCGATACCACCGGTATCGCGAACCGAGTGTAATTGTGAGTTCTTTGCTCGAAATTAATGTTCTAGACCTTTATATCAATAATTTAATGTTCCCTATTACGGACTTGAGTCGCCGTGCAACTAAAGCCGCCTCCCCACAGACCTGAACACGTAAACGCGCTAAGGCTGCACTTTACCCACCTAACCTTTTGATTTTAATTTTGTTAAAGTTAGTTTATTCCCAATTTTCTAAACAATAGAACCTGCTGTGCCAGACCTGAGTGCGTCAGAGACACACTAAGGCTGTATCTAGCTTTGGTTAGTTTTATCGATGAAGAAAGACCTGGAAATAGCGGATAAGGGATCTGCATAGAGTAACTTACTTTTTTAAATAATCAAGAATTCGATTTATTATATTCTACTATAACTAGCGGTTGCTTCAGATACTTATTCTATATTTACAGAGATCCTTACTTACTAATTTCTAATATGAAGACTATTTTTGATCTTTAAGCGATGATTGACCGTTACGTCGTTTTCAAATGAATATTTCGTTAATTTTCTTTATAATTTAATTTTCTAATATTCTGAATTTTGTATTTTCTTTTCTGATATTTTCTTTTCTTTTATTTCTTGATTCTATTTTATTTTTGTTGAAATTTGCGATTTTTGATAGAGCGATATAATATTTGAGTGAAGCTACAAGTTCGCAAGGCGCTATGCCTATTGCGACTGATCTGCAAAAGGGCTGTGAGTCAATCCGGTGCTATACCGTAGAATTGCTGGTGATGAGAGCTGTGTCTCGACTTATATACTTGCTATGA
This sequence comes from Tenthredo mesomela, assembly GCA_943736025.1. NCBI lineage: Eukaryota > Metazoa > Arthropoda > Insecta > Hymenoptera > Tenthredinidae > Tenthredo > Tenthredo mesomela. The sequence goes on from OX031019.1 coordinate 15,206,600, forward strand.
CGTCACGCGGCTTGTCGCTTTCGTCGAATGTTCTAGAACGTTCGATGCTAGCAACGGTTGACGTTTGAATTGCTAACGGTCAGGCCTATGTTGTCTGATCCGTTACAATATAGAGCGTGCAATCTCCAGATGGACCGAAAAAAACGGAAGTGTATCATAATTTTTATTTTTTTTTCATTCCAAGTAAAAAACATTAACATATTTTACATTATTATTGTAGCGTTATTGTTATTTCCATTGTTATGGTCGGTTTCATTATGATCGAATAGAAAAAAAATTATATTATCATTATTGTCAATATTCATGTCATCATCATCATCATCATTATTATTTATATTATGGTTATCTTTATTATTAGCATTTTCATCATTCATGATACATCATTGTTATCATTAATATCATCATTAGGTACATGGTCATCCTTTTCGGGACTAGTTTCATTTCATTTTATATTGGGATCCTTGGAATGGGCGTGGCTTTGAAATTTGAGCGTATTTGAGTAGTTCTTTTTTCGTCACTAGTTGGCGTATCGAGGTTCTAAGCCTTCTCATTGGTTACTGTAGTGTATTTGAGTAGTTCTATCTTCTGCCATTAGTTGACGTATCGAGGTTCTAAGGTTCCCAATATTTTTTATTTTTTTGTTTATTTTTTATTTATTTATTTATTTTTTATTTATTTATTTTTTTTTATTTTATTTTTTTTATTTATTTTTTTTTTTTTAATTATGGAACACTACTATTTACTATATCATGCATGTTGATATCATTATTATTATTGTCATTATTAGGTACATGGTCATCCTCATCGGTACCAGTTTTATTATATGGAACACTACTATTTACTATATCATGCATGTCAATATCATTATTATTATCATTAGGTACATGGTCATTGGTCATCCTTATCGGTACTAGTTTTATTATGGAACACTTCTACTTACTTTATTATGCATGTCACTATCACTATTATTATTATCATTATTAGGTACATGGTCATCCTCATCGGTACCAGTTTTATTATATGGAACACTACTATTTACTGAAAGATTATTTCGATGAGAAAAATTAACGGACGAACCCAGGAATCGAACCCAGGATCTTCGGACGCCTATCCGGGGACTTACACCCGAGACCACCTAGCTCGCCCAGTATACGACTTTGCCTTGCGGACACCAACGTACTAACACAAGATTATTATATCACTACTATTTACTATATCATGCATGTTAATATCATTATTATTATCATTAGGTACATGGTCATTGGTCATTCTTATCAGTACTAGTTTTATTATGGAACACTACTACTTACTATATTATGCATGTCACTATCACTATTATTATTATCATTATTAGGTACATGGTCATCCTCATCGGTACTAGTTTTATTATATGGAACACTACTATTTACTATATCATGCATGTCAATATCATTATTATTATCATTAGGTACATGGTCATTGGTCATCCTTATCGGTACTAGTTTTATTATGGAACACTTCTACTTACTTTATTATGCATGTCACTATCACTATTATTATTATTATTATTAGGTACATGGTCATCCTCATCGGTACCAGTTTTATTATATGGAACACTACTATTTACTATATCATGCATGTTAATATCATTATTATCAATAAAAACTATATGGTTTTCCTTTTCATGGCTATAATTATTCTCATTTCTGTCACTATTATTAATCATTATTATTTTCACCACCGTGAGATATATGGTTTTTTCATTATTCTTACGGACAATAACATATCATTGGAATTGATGTATAGATTCATCTAATCGAAATCGAGAGCTACATGCTTTTTTCATATTTTGTATAACGCAACGCAGTATGCCAAGTAGGGTGAGCCAAAAAAACTAACCAATCGAATCTATGGGTTAAAATGAACCTATATACCGAGAAAAAAATTCCCCTGCAAGGCAGGATTTTTAGCTCAATTTTAAAAGGTGGCGCTCAGCATTCAAAGTTTCCCATTTAAATAACACGGGAAAAAATCTTTTTTCATTAAAAATACCATAACTTTTGAATCGTTTCGGATAACATTTTTTACATCGCGGATTCTTGTAGAGCATAAAATTTCCTAAGAAATCAATCTTAGGGTGATTTTTTTCAATTCAAAAATTAGTATATTTAAAAGCTTTGAAAAGTGAAAAAAATCAAAATTCAGTGCATATTTTGATTTTTTTCACTTTTCAAAGCTTTTAAATATACTAATTTTTGAATTGAAAAAAATCACTTTAAGATTGATTTTTTAGGAAATTTTATGCTCTACAAGAATCCGCGATGTAAAAAATGTTATCCGAAACGGTTCAAAAGTTATGGTATTTTTAATGAAAAAAGATTTTTTCACGTGTTATTTAAATGGGAAACTTTGAATGCTGAGCGCCACCTTTTAAAATTGAGCTAAAAATCCTGCCTTGCAGGGGAATTTTCTTCTCGGTATATAGGTTCATTTTAACCCATAGATTCGATTGGTTAGTTTTTTTGGCTCACCCTAATGCCAAGGTTGTCTGGTAACCGCGCGGTGGGTCTCTGTAAGTTTTGATCTTAATTTTTTCATTGTAAATTTTTCCTCCTTCATCTTCGGTTAATTGTTGTCTGATTCTGATGCGTTTTCTAGATTCTCCATCACTTGTCGATGCTTCAATCAATATTCTTGCTATCCCTTTACGTGCGTAATCCATGTCAGATTCATCGAATTGTATAGCTGCGGAGTTTGCAACGATATATCCCCAGGTACAAACGTGAACGCCACATGAACCACCTTTGGATTAACCGGTACCTTGATAGGGCACGTCGAGGGGCGCATACATTGCCCATTCATTCCAATCCACGTATCTTTCCTCTTCCCTCATTTGGCTACTGATAAAAGAGGCAAATCTGTCCATCAAATGATGAGGCGAAGGTTTGTGTAGAGAATCCAGGTAAACGAACACCTTTCTGTCAAAATCTACTATCAGCAGAGACCAATGCTGTCGGTGATGCACAGGGACTAACCACACATCAAAATCACATACCTGGTTTGCTATTACCCATTTTCGAAAACCTGGACTCAAATTCCCCTCTAACAGTCTCGATACCAATAGGGTTTCAAATGTAATTAGTTTTTTGCCGATATCTTGTGCAAGATTGCACATGATTAGGAAGAAGGCATTGATCACGTTATCGTCCAAATATTCACCAGGTTGCAGTGATGAGAATTTATGTTCATCTAGAAACATTCCAGCAACATCTTTGAATAATTTTGGTAACCCTACAGGATAATCTAACGACCTTCCGAACAGCTTCATGCTCAGAGAGAGGTTAACTTCGTCTAACACAGTTAAATCGACGTTGTCAATGAACTGTACAGCGTTTGTTGTGGAGCTCACTTGCGAGTGTGCGTTCAATCTCCCATCGTGTGAATCTGATTCTTCGTCACCACCAGTTGGAACTTCATCCATCTTTTCGTCCGTCACATCGTCGCTGTGCGACTTTTCTATTGCTCCGTTGCCTGAATTATCATTTTCACCCTTCGAAACAAACTTAGGCAATTTGAAATAGAAGTTTGACTTCTGCCTCTGCTTAGAAAGCCAAAATTCTCTGCACTGGTCGGGATCTTCTTCTTCGACGGGTGCAACAGGTTCAGAATCGGGCTCTGCAACGACGACTCGGGGACGCTTTTTTAGAACCTTTCCCGCCTTCTGCCGAGTTGTTTTGAGCGAGTACTTTCTTTCGGTCAAACGAGGTTTTATGTAAGTTTCTTGCTCTTGAATGAACCTTGTAGCTGGTATTTTTTTCTTGCCGTCAAACATGTGGCATTTAATTTGTTTTTGCCAATTTTCCACTGAAGCGTTTGAGTCTCGGAGAATGCCAAAACGTTTGATGTCTAGCGCTGACCACAACGGATAGTACGGTAGTAGATAGTTGAGTAGGTACAGTATAAAATCATGACGCTCGTACTCATTTGATTGAGCAGTTCTCTCATCCATGTTTGACACCGTCACGTCATAAATTTTTTTGAACACCTTATAATACGGAGATTGATCACGTACTGTATCACGTATAAAATTATCGTCTTCCTTGCTTGGCTCAAGAGTGTCTACAAGAGTGTCTTCACCAGTATACTTTGGCAAAGCATCTGTGCAAGCCAGTTCTTGGAGACACGTCTGAAAATTGGATACTTCACTCTTTATGCCAAATATAAATACCATCGACCGAAATACGGTGCAAGCTTGGTCCAAGGTTTCACAATGAATCAATTTGGTAACTCCCGTGGTGGCCACCTTCAGTTGACAGCTGGACGTTGCAAACAAAGTTTTGGCTTTTCTGATAGCCGTATGGATTAAATGTGCCGAGCATACATGCAGAATCGTCACTCGAGTCTCGCTACACTTCTCGTGAACGTCAAACACATACTTCAGGTACCCGAGAATTGACATTTTATTGAAAGCTAACGAAGCAGACTGTAGCAACGCCAGACTAAAGTCAGTCTCGATCTTATCGATTACTGGTCGGCGCGATGTTAATTTTTTCAAGAAATAGTCAACCCAGGATAGATAATTGCTTATACTTGGTACGCAATGGTCTGTACTGATGTACTCTGCAACCGGAAACGTACCGCATTCGCTATTGCCAGGTAAAATTAATGAATAGAGATATACTTGTTTCTCTGATCCTTGGGGACGCGCAATGATAGACCCTGTACCGTCTAAATGAAGGAACACTCGTGATGCTGTCGATGCCACTAACTTCAGCTGTTCTTCTGTAAACAGAATAATGGAAAACGGTCGCAAGGTAATGCTTTGAATATATCCTTGGACAAACGCACCGGACCATTTTACCCGTTGCTCATCGAATAATTTCAACAAAAACGTTGTAAAGTCTCGATCTAAGTCAAGTCTCGAGTGATTTTGGCTGGAGATTTTTTGCAAAACTGATAAACTCAACGCATTGTTCATATTTCCATTTTCTAGTTGATCTTCATCAACGGAGTTTAACTGTTTTAATTTGAATTTGCTTGGCAAACAGTGGACGAGATTCTTGCCGATTTCCTCTCTTCTGGCACCTCTGACATGACGCCTATATGATTCTCCAGGATTATGACATATAGATTTGTCCCTAAATACGTTAACACGAATCGCGGTATGTGGTACCTTTATCTCGTGATCTACAGGGAATTTAAATTTTGTGCAGAAGGTGTTTTGGCACTGAGCAGACGCAATAAAATATTTACCGTTTCTGACGCGCGTTTTTCTACATTTATGCCAATTGAATTTGAGCACACAATTGGGGTATAGATCTTCAAAATATTTGTTGAAATCGTCGCACCAGCCATTTTTGAGAGACGACTTCCCGGTCCAATATTTGTTCAAAAAATCGGCGGGGAGAGTAATAAACTCATCTTCACAATTATGACTTCCTGGTGTCTCCCTTGCGCTATCAGATTCTAATTAGAAATCGCGTTTCTCGCCGTTCCCATCAGCGTCCGGGTAGGTCACGTTTGATTTTGACGTGAAGTTACTGTCCGAACGTATTTCCCAATCAACCGCGGGTGTATCGTACCTAACATGACAATCTTTGGTTTCAATGTTCGTGGTTTCCGCATACTTATATCTTGGATTACAAAAATTGTGGGCCACCGAATTACCGTCAACATATTTCGAATCGATCACGAGTGATAAATTTCCATCAAAGCCTCCATCCGAAGATGTTTTGTCGAAGTGATCAAGAGTTTCGGATTTAGGACCCTCCATATGTGGCTCAAAATTAACTTTTCGGCGTTCGAGCATTCCACGTATTACTGCTACATTTCGACGAAACATCATAAAACATTTTATGACGTGGGCTCGTACTGTCTTCTGAGATTTGCCGACCAGTATCAATGAGCATAGCTTTTCCCAAACACAATTCTTTTTTTTGTGCGATTCTCCCAGTAAAAATGTTAGTTGTGCATCAATGTCATACAAACTAAATAGAGTTTCAATAGCTGCCGCTATCATCTCGGCAGAAATATGCATCTTGGCAAGCGACTATGTATCAAATGCAAATGAATTGTTATAGAGTATGAAGGCGATTAAATAGGGGTAACCATGAAATGATTTATCTTGAGATCTACAGAAACATACAGTGTACAGTTGCTGGATACTGCCGTTGTAGTAATGACACGTATAAACTACAATAAAATAGGGTATAATATTTTTGGTACAGTGATGTGATTTTTACACGTGGCCATTCATATTCATTAGATTACATATTCAGTTTATTGTGCTGATACTCGATCGCTGCCTGACAATGAAAACGCTGCTACAAAGGCGCCCATATGCCGTAATAAGTAACAAATTTGACGCATGCGAAGCATGAAAGATCTGTTCAGTTTCAGGGTCTGGTATAGTGCAGGAGTAGAACCGTATGCATGTGCAGTCAAAAATACTCAGTCAGTAGTACTTCAACGAAATGCGAGGACCAAACAAGCTAGCGTACGGTCATGTGATCAAAGGCGACGTACAATGCGTTGATATTGAGTTGCACCGTACATATTCTGGCGCGATAGTCGCTGGCCCACGCCGCTTACCAACGCTGGGGCTGGAGGAGGTGGAAATTGGAAGTTGTGTGGATCCGAAGGCGCTAGCTTGTTGGCCGAGCTAATTTTCGAGCTAATTACAATAATTCTAAAATTTAATTACGCATTTTCAGTTCAACTATACGAATTATGGGTGATTTCGAGCATATTTGGGTACACCCAAGTATATATGGGGTATTTCCATTATATATCGGTATTTCCAAATTGTATGGGTGATTTCGAGCATATTTGGGTACACCCGAGTATATATGGGGTATTTCCATTATATATCGGTATTTCCAAATTGTATGGGTGATTTCGAGCATATTTGGGTACACCCAAGTATATATGGGGTATTTCCATTATATATCGGTATTTCCAAATTGTATGGGTGATTTCGAGCATATTTGGGTACACCCAAGTATATATGGGGTATTTCCATTATATATCGGTATTTCCAAATTGTATGGGTGATTTCAAGCATATTTGGGTACACCCAAGTATATATGGGGTATTTCCATTATATATCGGTATTTCCAAATTGTATGGGTGATTTCGAGCATATTTGGGTACACCCGAGTATATATGGGGTATTTCCATTATATATCGGTATTTCCAAATTGTATGGGTGATTTTGAGCATATATGGGTATATCCCACGATGTACAGGGTATTTCGAATAGATCGGTATATCCGGGTATGTATGAGTAATTTCGAGTAAATATGGATTTATCCGAGTGTGCTCTTCGGCTGGAATTCTCAGTCTTATATGATTGAGCGCACACTCCCGAGTAAGCTCGACAACAGACGCTGTACAGTTAATTGACAACGTCGATTTAACTGATTCGAACGAAGTCAACCTCTTTCTAGGCATAAAGCTGTTCGGAAGGTCGTTAGATTATCCTGTAGGGTTTCCAAAATTATTCAAAAATGTTGCTCGAATGTTTCTAGATGAATATACATTCTCACCACTGCAACCTAGTGAATATTTGGACGATGACGTGATCAATGCTTTCTTCCTAATCATGTGCGATATTGCACAGGGCGAAAAATTGATAATATTCGAAACTCTATTGGTATGAGGACTGTTGAAGGAAAATTTGAGTCTATAGGCTTTCGAAAATGGGTAATAGTGAACCAGGTATATGATTCCACTGTGTAGTTGGTCCCTGGGCCTCACCGACAGCATTAGTCTCTGCTGATTGTATATTTCGACGGAAAGGTGTCCGTTCACCTGGACTCACTAAACAAACCTCCGCCTCATCATTTCATAGACAGATTTGCCTGTTTTATATTGCGTTTCATTATGAATAATATGAAAAAGGCATGAAGCTCTAGATTTCGATTAGATGAGTCTACAGAGGTGAGTGGGGCAAAGAGGCCCGCGGTAAAAAGGGGGCACCTCGGCCAACTTTTCGAAATTGGATTAAAAAAAAAAAAATTATTTTTGGGAAACGATTTTTATTGCGAACAAAAAAGAATTAGGGGCCGTCTATAAATTACGTAACGCACTTTAGGGGAGGGGGGGGCCTGACCGAGCGTTATGCAGCGTTACAGGGGGGGTCGGGGGGGTCGGGAGCCTCTGTCACGTAACGCAATTTCTTGCTTTTTTCGTGAAAAAATGGATTTTTTATTCGAAATTATTATAATCGTTGGAAATGATGAAAATCGTTATTGTTGACACATGAGAAAACCTGGTGCTCCGTTACCTCCTGGGGGGGGGGGGGGGGGGGGGGTGCTTAGCGTTACGGAGCGTTACATGGGGGGGAGGGGGGTCAAAATTGCCCAAAAAGTGCGTTACGTAATTTATGGACGGCCCCTTGAAAATTTTCCAAATTCTTTTTTCTGCTGAGGTGCAACCTTTTCCCCGCTCTCCCCTTCATCAATTCCAATGATATGGTATTGTCCGTATATGTATAGTGATAAGAACAATGAAAAAGACGATATCTATTACGGTAGTAAAAAAAAAAAAAAAAAATGATGATAGTAATAGTCACAGTAGTGAGGATAATTATAGCCATGAGATTATTGCCATGAGATATTAGCTCATTTCCTACTCTGGCTGCTGAAATTGTTTATTAGTAATTAATTAGTAATTACTTAACAATAATTGTTAACGACCGCGTACCCTCGCGAAACGAGTTTTTATATCGTTTACTAGAGTTGAAAAACATCTCCACCAAATTTCAAAGTCCTAGCTCGTTTCCTACTCTGGCTGCTGAAATTGTTTATTAGTAATTAATTAGTAATTAATTAACAATAATTGGTAACGACCGCGTACCCTCGCGAAACGAGTTTTTATATCGTTTACTATCGTTGAAAAACATCTCCACCAAATTTCAAAGTCCTAGCTCGTTTTCTACTCTGGCTGCTGAAATTGTTTATTAATAATTAATTAACAATAATTGTTAACGACCGCGTACCCTCGCGGAACGAGTTTTTATATCGTTTACTATCGTTGAAAAACATCCCTACCAAATTTCAAAGTCCTAGCTCGTTTCCTACTCTGGCTGCTGAAATTGTTTATTAATAATTAATTAACAATAATTGTTAACGACCGCGTACCCTCGCGAAACGAGTTTTTATATCGTTTACTAGAGTTGAAAAACATCTCCACCAAATTTAAAAGTCCTGGCTCGTTTCCTACTCTGGCTGCTGAAATTGTTTATTAATAATTAATTAACAATAATTGTTAACGACCGCGTACCCTCGCGAAACGAGTTTTTATATCGTTCACTAGAGTTGAAAAACATCTCCACCAAATTTCAAAGTCCTGGCTCATTTCCTACTCTGGCTGCTGCAATTGTTTATTAATAATTAATTAATGATTATTGGGTAGTAACAACAACAGTTTCAGCTGCAAGATGTAAAACCATCGAATTTCCCTAGAAAAGAAAGATTGTTACTTCCCACGCGTCAGTTGCCGTGAAATAACGTCGAATGGCTCACTTAGATATATACGAGATTTTGTTTTTCCCCGGCACGTTGACGCCTATGCGCAGCAGCGTTCGGCTGCTAACTCCGGCTGCTAGCTTCAGCCTCGTGATAAAAACATGTCTTCTGGAGGTAGTGAATTTCGTACTTCATATACGGGAGTTCGATGGTTGAAATGGATTGATAAAAAGCCAGTACATTTCTTGTCAAATTATCACGACCCGTCAGTTGTATCAGAAGTCAACAGGAAACAGAAAGATGGTTCTTCGGAAGCAGTTACATGCCCACAAATGGCCAAAGATTATAACAACCACATGGGATGTGTTGACAAAGCTGACATGCTCAAATCGTATTATGAAATCAGTCGCAAAAGTAAGAAGTGGTGGCACCGAATCTTTTGGCACTTCGTGAATGTAACATTAGTGAATTCTTTTATTATATATAAACAACTTTTCCCAAATGACACCATGTCACTGAAAAACTTTCGTTTATCAGTAGTTGACTATTTGGCAGGGTTTCCGAATCGTCCGAAGAAAGGAAGACCAGCTAGCAAATCTCCATTGAAAAAGTGCAAATCAAAAGTATCTGATACAGTTCGAACCGCTCAAACTTCTCATTTTCCAGGTTGCCAAGATACTCGCAGAAGATGCGGCTATTGCAGTTCAAAAATCAACGAAAAGCGAACAAAATTTCATTGTAAGACGTGCAATGTTCCTTTATGCATTGACGCAGACAAAAATTGCTTCGTAAAGTTTCACGAAGCCTTGTAGGTACTGAAAATTGAAAATGATTAAAAAAATTAAAAAAAAAAAAATTTCAATTCTGAAAACTGAAAACAAAACAAAAAAAGCTGTAATGTCTTATATATGGGGTCTTGTCCCTGTTCTAAATACTACGGTATAACCGAGGGATATCGATGATAGGTAATTGGACAGTTATTTTGCGGTGAACTAATGGTTGTATTTAAAACGAACAGTATTATATTTTATCTAGGTATGATACATTGGTCTTAGTGGTATTTAGTTATATTTAGTAGGCCAAGTTATTTAGTTATTCTAGGTGTCTACTGTAACGAGTATAGTTGGGAAGTGAGTCGAAGGAAGGATAGTCAAGTAATTGTTAGAATAGTAAGGTAAAAGGTTTTAGCTGACTCGTTGCATTTGGCAGAGCCGTGTGCAACGAGCGTTTTCTAAAATGTAGGAAAGGAAGTCGCGGAGATCAGGTAGCAAGTAGATAAGAAGAGTAGGGACGTAGAGATGTAGAGGAGTAGAGATGCAGAGGGAAAAAGGGGGGAAGCGTGTGAAGAGTTAGAGGACAGAGGTATGGGCGAACGTATGGGTGGTGATACCCAGACGTAACACCCCCCCCCCCCCCCCCCCCCTTAGAGGAAACATATCGCCTGTATTCGGGCGGTATGTTTTCTTTTAACGCAGTTATTTAAATATCATCTAGGGTTTACAAATAGGTATTATTATCCTAATGTTAAGGTCTGAATTATATTCTAAAGGCTTATGTCTAACTGAGTAAGTGATTACATCTTTTCACAATGGTATATAAGGTTGTGTGTCCTAATGTTGTGTCTGAATTATATTTTAAAAGCTTATGTCTAAGTTAATGATTACAATTTCAAAAGCGTTGGTAATGGTATGATAATATGGTTAACATGATATAGGTATTTAAAATCTAGCTTACATTATTCAAGTTTATAATAAGTATATATAAGTAATTGGATATAAGTCTAATGACGTTATAATATTGTCGTTAAAATTAGAAGAGCGTAGCGAAAAACTTTCCCGTTTTTAATCGTAATATTTTATTGGTTCCAGCGGGTGTGATTTTGCGGTTGTCCTGTGTGGGAGGTGGGTTCTTCGGGTTTTGTCTTTGTGTATGGTCGGGTTTGTTGGCGGAAGTGGGGGTGGTGTTCCCTTTTCGGGGGTGTTGTATGTTGGCTTGTCTTGTCGGTGGTCGTTTAGGTGGGGGTGAATAATGCTCAATTGAATAGGTTTTTCGTACGTCGATGGTCTTAGGCGTCTGTTGCCGCGTCTTGTCTTCTTCAGGCAAGAGAAGACTGTTGATAGTTTTGAAAATAGTGAGAATTTATATGCTACAAACAGGGCTGCTATAATTCCTAGGCCGACGGCGGCGTAAGAGAGACTAGTCGTTAGGCTGTCGGTGTTTTGCTGTGCGCGCTTGTGTGTACTCAATTCTTTAGCTTGTTTGATTATATCTTCCAGTGCTAGGCTGTTAGATTTTATGTCATCTGCGTCTAGGGGTGTGGTTTTATATCGGTGGAATATGGGAATTGTGGATAGGTTCACGGTATGGTTCTTATTCAGGTCCTGATATATTTTAGTTAGGTTTAGACTAAATTCTGGGACGTATGAGTGCATTTCTGTTGACGTCATGGTGTTAGAGGTACTGAGCGTTACGATTTCTGAGCGTCCTGAACATTTACTTTTCAGTTTTAGTATCCCGGATTTGGAAAGGGTGACACGTGTTGTAGGCATATTGGGGCACAGGATATGGATAGTTTCTGGGTTTGGTAGGGAGTAGATCCAGGAGTTTGGTGATCTTAGTTTCGACCAATATGATCCATCGAACGAATTAATCCTGATGTTGCAAGTGTTTAGTTGGTTAGGCGTATTACCTAGGAATAACTGCATTTCGCATGATTTGTGATTGTTGTTGTGATAAATTGGTTGGGTCTGTTTACAGATGTATGAGTTTTGTGAGAATTCGCACTCTGCGAAATCTGCTTTTGATAGGTGAAAGTAGGAACTCCTGTCTTTTGATACTGCTATGTAGTCATTATTGGGGACTATGCAGGCGAAGGTATTTGTTCTGTCAAAGTTCTGTTTGACTGGAATCGGTAGTAAATGGTATAAGTCGAATGTGTCGTCGTCTAGTAGTGGGATTGATAGGGCATAGATTATGTTGGGTTCGTTATAGATAATGTCGAGTTCCGATAGTCTGATTAATTCTTCGGCGTATTTATTTCTTAAAGGGGTGGGAAATTGTAGAAGTGGTTCTAAGGTTTGTATGTGTTGCAGGCTGTTAATCAATTGTCTTGGTGATAGTAGTTTCGGGTGAATGATTCCTTGTTTCGCGAATAAAATGGCATCGATTACGCTGTTTAAGTCTAGTTCGTATTCATTCAGCATTTTGTCTAGTTTGTTGAGGTGATGCAGTAATGTCATGGTCATTGTATTACGTGTTTGGTATCTTTTTATGTCTGATAAAGTGAAGGTGAAGGATACTACTTGGTTGTCTAGTTCTATGATGTGTTTTTCTATATTGTCGATTTCTTTCTGTTGCGTGCCCAGCATTGATCGCATGATGTGCGTTTGATTTGCTAGTAACGTGGCTACGTGGCTCGTGTCGTTAAACAGTCTGTCGATTTGTCCGTTAATGTAGTCACCGTCCGCTTCTGTTAGCGTCCCGTAGAGCGTCTTGTGAATACTGCCCACGAAGTTGAACCATCCTCGTTTGACGCGTATATGGGTTAGTTCTGCTAATTTTTCGTGGAGTCTATCTGTTTCGTGGTATCCTATCAAGTCTTCTATCTGGTTTTGGTATTGTTTTATGGTTAATAGTCGGTTTTTTGATATATTTATTGTGTCTTGTACGATGCAGTCCTCTCCTGTCGTGTTGCAACTTTTATCGATTAGGTCGCAGTATCTTCCTAGTTCGTCGGATATGTCTATAAACTGTTTCATGTTCAAGAAGTTTATCAGTTTCCATTTGTTGTTCGATGTACGTAAGTTTTCTAGTTGTTCATAGTAAATCCCAGGGTTTGTTGTGAACGGTATCAAGGTGTAAGGTTGGTTTCTATCGTTCTCGAGTGTCGTGCCGTATCTGTAATTATTTGTCGTGTTAGTCTCGTGTGTGTGCTAACTTCAATTTGTTTAGGTGAACTATTTTTGTTCTGTTCGGCGTAATGTAAATTTCTGCGTTGATATTGTCAATTATTTGTTTGATAATGTACGGACCTTTGTAATGGTCGTCGAATTTTGAGCGTGTTTCGTTTAATAGGAAGGCTTTTTGTCCGGCTTCAAAGGTTTGTGGATTAATTAGCCTGTCGTAATATGTTTTTGATTTCCGTTTGGCTTCTTTTAGGTTCGTTGCCGCTTGTTTTCGTATGTCGTGCATATTTGTTATTAGGTCGAGAATGAAGGTGTTGTACGTATTTGTTGTTGCATTGGTTGGTGTTTTGTCTGTCGGTAGGCGTGCTTCTTTTCCAAAAATGAGATTGTGTGGGGTGAAGTTTGTGCCTTCGTGTTTAGCTGTGTTGTAGCAGAAGATTGCAAAGCGAATGTATTCGTCCCAGTCTTTGCCAATGTTTGTGTAGTGTTTGATATGTTCGGTGAGTACGAGGTGACTACGTTCTAGTGATCCGTTCGATTGTGGGCGGTAGGCAGTTGTTCGAACTTGTTTGATCTTGAAGAGTTTGCTAATTTGTTTGATTGTAGTACTCATAAAGTTCTGTCCTTGGTCCGTCAGTATTGTTCGCGGAGCTCCGTAGCGCGTAATGTATTCTCTGGCAAAAGCTATGCCTATTGTTTGGGCAGTAGCGTTAGGAAGTGGTATTGCGTCTAGGAATTTAGTGAGGTTGCATTGGATCGTTAACAGATATTGGTTGTTGGATTTCGTGATAGGAAGTGGCCCTACAATGTCGAGTGCTACTTTATCAAAAGCGTCCGCTGGTGTATCTGTGATTATCATCGGTAACTTGGTCTTGATTCTGACTAATTTTTTTTCTTTGGCAGCTATCGCAAGCTTTGATAAAGTTTTGTATTTGAGTTTTGAGATTTGGCCAAACGTATTTTTCTCTTATTCGGTTAAAAGTCTTTGTTACCCCTTGGTGTCCTCCAATTAGCGATTCGTGGTTTTCTTTGATTATTTCGTGGCGTAGTGTTTCGTCAGGCGTGGTAATTTCTTCGGTGCAGAGTGTGATTTTGATATTGGTATTCGCGAAGATGTAATAAAACAGTTTTTTGATCGTTGACCACTGAAAGCTACCTAGCCCTACGTTGTTTTTTGTGAAGGTGAAGGAGTTTATATTTTTATATATTAGGATACGTCTCAAGTTGAGGAGTATGTTATGAAAGTCTTCCAGATTGTCTTTGTCTGTGCGTTTGTTTTTGATTATAAGTGTGAGAATGGATCTTTCTCCGAATTTTGTCAGGGCTATTTCTAGTTTATGTGGTGTTCGGATTGTCAACGTTTTTTTGTTCAGCATTCCCTTATCTATCAGTTGTTTTGCCAATGGGTCATCTAACGGGTGGTCCGCTGGAACGCAGTGAACGTAGTTGTCGTTTATTAGGAACATTTCGTCCTTTGATTCCTTGACGTTAGTTACAGGTATTATATCATCAAGGTTATTTATAAAATGGTTGAAGTCATTAGTTGTGTCGTTGGTATCGTTATTTCGAACGCCTGTATGTTGTGGGGTGTCAGTGGGGGTTGGGGTGGGAGAATCATTGTTGCGTAGGTTTCGGGAATCTAAGGTGTCCATTGGTGAGTCGGTGTCGTCGTTTTCTGTTGATCTTGAGTTTTCGGAATCTGACGAGTAGTCTGTGTCCGTCGTGTAATCGGTAGTGTTATCTACTTCCGTTGGTGGAGTGATGTTATGTTTTGTCGTCGGGTGTGGGGTTACTGTTACTGGGTCAGGTTGTTCGTTGACTTCGAGGGTGGATCCGTGGGATATCGGATTTTCGTGTACACAAATAGTGATTTTAATGTCTGCGTCTTTGAATATATAATGAATCATACGACTAATTATGTCCCAGTTAAGTTCGTCTAGGCCGCAACCTAATCTTGGTATTGATACTGATTTCACTCCTTCTTTGATAAGTGCTATTTTTAGTTTGGCTAGTATCTTGTACAGGACTTCTTTCGTAGGTTTGTCGTAGTGATGTTTTTTTGTTACCAAATTATAGATTATGCGTCGTGGGTATGTGACTGTTATAATGTCTGTCACTTCGGGTTTCATGGCTAGAAGTTGTTTACGTTGTATCAGTCCTTGTTTCACCATCTGATCCGCGACACCTAGTGAAGCTTTACAGTCTGCTGAAATGCAGTGTGCTAGGTTGTCTTTTTGTTTCAATATGTCAGCGTTTATTTCTGTAATGTGTTTATTGTAAGTCAAAGGTAGAAATTCCATATCTCGGAGGAATTGGCCGTATGGGGGTGTGTCTTCTGGGTTCTGGTTGGTGGAGGTTCCGGCTAGTCTGTCGCGTGAGTCTTCTCATTTTCTTATATCGAATCTAGTGGGTGTTTGTCTTGATTCTGAGTCTGTGGTCAAATTTGTGTCCGAGAGTTTGTTATAAACCCTTTTGCGTATGTAGGGTGCATGTTTTGGCTTATTATTTTTTGACGTTCCCGGTTCAGCATTGGGTGGTTTGCTTTGCTCGTTTGTGTTGCGGTCCGTACGCATGTACGGGAGTTTACTTTTCGTTGGTTTTTTTGTGAAAATCGCGCCTGTGGTTTGTTTGCGAACTTTTTTGTGAACTCGTCGATTCGAGCTAGACAAAGTCGTGATCATGCGTTTGTGACGGATGTGTACCTGGGTGTCTGAGTCGTCCGTAGAGTCTGAGTCATTATCTACGTTTGGTTTGCCTCGTGGTGCTGGGTTACCTGTAGATTGTGTATCGCGATAACGTTTATTTGGCTTTGTAACGCTCGGGCAGGTTTCTGGAGAGTTTGTTCGTTTATTGTCGTTTTCTTCTGGCGGTGTTGAGTCATGAGCGAACTCGGATAAGTGAATTTCCTTCTTTTTGGCGGGGGGCGGGCTACTAGAGCACTCAGTAGTCCTTCGTCTTTTAAGGGGTTCAGATTTTTGATAGGTAACTTCCATATCTGAACTGTCCGAGGTTGTTGACGTTATCGTAGTTGGCGTTTCTTGTTTTTTTGTTCTTTTGGTCGGGGCAGGGTTAGTGGATTCGTCTGTGGTTTGTCGAGGACGTGTCGGGTATTGGTGCGTTAGTTTTTCCTTTTTGTTCTTTTCGTCTGAGGGTTCTGTGTTGGTTCTAAGGCGTTTTGAATCAAGAGGTAGGATTTGGATTGTGGCGGGTGGTGGATTTCTGGATAGCGCATCTGCGTTTGAATTTATCTTTCCTTTTTTGTAAATAACGTTGTAAGAATATTCGTCGAGTGTCAGGCGCCATCGTAGCAGTCGTGAGGTAGGGTCTTTCACATTGTTTATCCAAACTAGTGGTCTGTGATCTGTGACGAGTGTGAATGTTCGTCCGTAAAGGTATGGTCGGAAGTGTTTTACGGCGAAGATGATTGCTAAGAGTTCTTTATCGATCGTTGAGTAGTTGACTTCCGCCTTTTCGAGAGATCTCGAGGCGTATGCGATCGGTAAATCTTCACCGATTTTGCCTTGGCTAAGAATCGCGCCCACCGCGCAGTTAGAAGCATCGGTCGTTAATACAAATGGTTTCTCAAAGTCCGGGTACTGTAAGATAGGTTCGTTACAAAGGCTATCGCGTAATGTTTCGAACGCAGATTGGTGTTCGGACGTCCAAAGGAATCGGTTGTTTTTCTTCAGTAGGTTGTTTATGGGCTTTGCGATTTTTGATAAATTAGGTATGAATCTGCGGTAGTAGCCGATCAGTCCGAGGAATTGTTTGATTTGTTTAGGATTCGTAGGGATAGGGTAGTTTTTGACGGCTGCTATTTTGTTTGGATCCGGTTTTACTCCGTCTTTCGTGATGACGTGGCCTAGATATGCTATCTCTTTGCGTAGAAATTCGCATTTGTCAGGCTGAAGGGTTAATCCGGCATTGGCTAATCGTTCCATAAGTTTTTTGAATTTAATTGCATGTTCTTCTAATGATCTCGCATAGATTACTATGTCGTCCAGATAAACGAAAACTTCGTTGCCTAGGAGTCCGGAAAGTACCTGATCCATTAGGCGTTGGAAGGTCGAGAGTGCATTTTTTAGGCCAAAGGGCATTCTGTTATATTCGTAGTGGCCATGCGGGGTTGAGAAGGCCGTCTTTGGACTGTGATCAGGGTGCATCGGTATCTGGTGGAAACCTGACGCTAAATAGAATTTAGAAAAGTATTTGGCGGATCCTAATTGGTCTAAAATGTCTGTTATGTTGGGTAGCGGATAAGCGTCACCGACAGTTTTTTCATTAAGTTTTCGGAAGTCTATGACCATGCGCCATTTCTTATTGCCGGCGGCGTCCGTTTTCTTGGGTACTATCCACACTGGGGAGTTATACGGTGAAGAAGAGTGTTTGATGATATCTTGATCGAGGAGTTTGGCAACTTGTGTATTTATCTCTTCTTTGTGAATTTGAGGATATCGGTACTGTTTTGTGTGGATTGGAATTTCATCTGTAGTAGGGATGGTGTGGCTGACTAGTTGTGTATGTTTTAATTTGTCGCCTGGTAGGAAGAAAAGGTGGTTATATTTTATAGCAAGGTCGGTTATCGATTGTTTTTCTTCGTCATTTAAATGGTTCAATCGAAGGATTTCCATAAGGGTGTTAAGACGTTTCGAGTCATAGTTAGGGGAGAAGTGAAGCGTACGGGAGTTGTTACTGGTATTAGTTTGACGAGCCTTGGTTAGTAGGATTGATTGAACGCTCGTGAGTCTTGTGTCGGTCAGCTGGGGTCTTGTATCCCCGAGTTCGTCGACTTCTTCTAAGGTTACTACAGGCCTCCTTATCTCAACAGCTGTGTCGCTGGAGTTGATCGCGTAGGCATATGCTAAACCGTTTCTGTTCGTGACTAAGGCCTTACCGAGAAAAATACTGGGGCCGAGGTCTATGTTATCAATTAACCCTGTTTTCAAAGTCGGGTTGGCGACTTTCAATGATATTACTTTACCAGTTCGGCTAGGAATAGATATGATATTTTCGTCTAGTATTTTCAGTGGTTTACAGTTATCCGTTGTTACTGTACTAGTTCCGAACGAAATTGTGGCGTTCTCATTATATAGGAATTTCGTACCCAAAATACCGTCTTCTTTTATCGGGAAGGAATTATCAACTAGATGGAATACGTGCCAACTATTGCCGATTTGTACGTTGATGCTTCCGAGTGTTTCTATAGTACCGTCTGTTGTGCCGGTTATCTGCGTATTGTCCGTCGGGGTACAGCGTATGTTCGGTTTGACTGCGTTGAGTTTTATCACGTTTATGTCAGCTCCGGTGTCGACCAAGAGCGTGCTTGTCTGTCTCACGAGTTGGGGCGTGTGTAGATGTATCTTAGGTGTTTGTGTTACCGCCGTTGTGAGGATGCGGGATGTTCTTATATTATTATTCGGGGTTTTGTAACGTAGTGGGATAACGCCCGTGTTTCGTGAATGGAGTTGGTCGTTTTTAAAACAGATCCTTGCTTCCTCGAGTCGCAGGAAATCTGCGCTCAGGATCCCGTCTTCTTTTATAGGAAATTCGTTGCTTATCAGGTGGAATTCGTGGCAGGTGCCGGCAAATTCTAGATTAATGCTACCTAGTGTTACTGTGAAACCTTCTGTTATTCCCGAGATGTAATGTTTATCCCTTGGTTCAACACGAGTGTCTGGGGTGATACTTTTTTGTTTTATTAGGTTTAAATTCGCACCGGTATCTACTATTAGTGTTCCGATGTTGCCAATGAGTTGTGGTGATTGAATAGTAATAGTCGGTGATTCTAGAAAGATCCTTTTTACATATTCGGACGCATGTCTAGAGTTCGGGACGGCGTTGCGTCCGTATGGTGGTCCCGTTACTCGTTTAAAGTCTGCGATTCTAATGGGAAATTGTCTGTATTCGCGAAGCTAGTATTTGCATTCGTAAAGTTTATGCGTGCGTATCTTGGCTGTTCAGAGTCTGGTTTATTTCGTCTTTCGTTATTAGGTTGGTTTGGTCGATGACCAGAGTTGTTGTATTGGGGTCTGTCGTGTGCCTGAGCTTGTTGGGCGTATTGTGGAGTGTTTGATTGGTAGAATGAAGGATTTTGGGGTGTTTGTTGGTTTTGGTAGTTTCGCGTGCGGCACCTTTCGACCGTATGACCTTTACGTTTACAATATGTACAAGATAGATTGTCGGTACGCTCTCGTGATCTACAGTTATCTATTGAGTGCCCAACACGCTTGCAGAACCTACAGTTTAGCGACGGGTCGTGAGGCGGTGTTTGTCTCGAGCTATTATTGCTAAGGTTTCGCGTTGGTTCATTTGTTTTTGAGCTGACTTCGTTCGATTTCCTGTCGTTTGGTGTCTGCGCTCTAAGTTTTTGCCTTTCTAATACTATTCTTTCCGCGCTCACCGCCTTATCGACTGCCGCTCGCAGCGTGCTTGGCTTCTCGTTTAATACCCTTTGTTCTAGCGCGTCACACAGACCTTTTATGAATGCGCGTAGAGCGTTTTCTTCTATGTTTTTGTTAGTATAGTCGCATGTTCGGGGGTCTCTTTTGAATCTATAATCTCGATGGCCGTATCTACAAGTTCTTCTATCCTGGTTCCGTACTCTAATGCGGTCTCGTTTTTCTCTTGGCGTGCACACGCTATAGCGCATTGCACGTCTGATAGTTTTTGTTTTGGTTCAAACGCGCGTTTTAAGTTGTCTGTAATAGATTGTAGTGTCAGGAGACTATCTCGCGGGAGTACTCTTTCTGCACGGCCTTCGATTTTTGATCGTACTAGTGCAATGAATAGCAGCGTATCTCGCGGTGCTATGAGTAATCTGGTGTTTTCGACTTTTTTGAGGAAAGATTTTACCGTGATATTTGATCCATCAAAAGTTGGGATCAGTGTAGCCGCGAGTTTTAAGTTCATGAATGCTATTTCTGTGTCGGACATGGTTTCTGGCACGGTTTATGACTTGTCTTAACTGGTATACATATGTTAAGTTAGCTTACGTTCCGCAATTTATGCTGAGTAGAATGATAGTGATTTTTCTCAGCATGTTTCCGAAGTGGTGATTGTTGATGTCTTGGGGTCGTCAAGGGAATACCTCGTTGGAGCGAGTTCGCTCTTTGTGGGGCTCAGATGAGCCTTTGAGGGGCGAGGTGCCTTTGAGGTTCGTCGATGAAATTCGGCTTTTGCCGCGAAGTATAGTTAACTTCCGTGTTTGTTTGAGTTTTTCGGCTGTGTAGTTTCTCGATATTTGGTAACTACGTTTTGTTTCACAAGTTGTAGGTTGATGTTTCCGTCTCAGTTAGATTTTTATATTAGTTTTGCGTCTTTTGAGTTCTTTTCACTAGTTCACTGGTTTATGTCACAATTTGTTTAGTTCGAAGTTTATATTGTCGTAGTATTGGTTTCGCTCGTTCACTTTACTTCGATTACCCTCAGTAACAGGGGGACCACCGCTGCCACCAGTGTAATGTCTTATATATGGGGTCTTGTCCCTGTTCTAAATACTACGGTATAACCGAGGGATATCGATGATAGGTAATTGGACAGTTATGTTGCGGTGAACTAATGGTTGTATTTAAAACGAACAGTATTATATTTTATCTAGGTATGATACATTGGTCTTAGTGGTATTTAGTTATATTTAGTAGGCCAAGTTATTTAGTTATTCTAGGTGTCTACTGTAACGAGTATAGTTGGGAAGTGAGTCGAAGGAAGGATAGTCAAGTAATTGTTAGAATAGTAAGGTAAAAGGTTTTAGCTGACTCGTTGCATTTGGCAGAGCCGTGTGCAACGAGCGTTTTCTAAAATGTAGGAAAGGAAGTCGCGGAGATCAGGTAGCAAGTAGATAAGAAGAGTAGGGACGTAGAGATGTAGAGGAGTAGAGATGCAGAGGGAAAAAGGGGGGAAGCGTGTGAAGAGTTAGAGGACAGAGGTATGGGCGAACGTATGGGTGGTGATACCCAGACGTAACAAAGCAATGAAAATGTCAAATGAAAAATTGATAAAAGTGAAAAAAAATTGAAGAAAATTAAAAAATTAAAAAAAAAAAAAAATGGACAAATTGAAGAAAACTAAAAAAATTGAAAAAAAAAAAAAAAATTGGAAATTAATATGAAAAAATTGAAAAAAAAAAAAAATTGAAAAAAAAATGGAACTAGTTCCTTCCCACGTCCACGTCGTTAGTTCCGGGTCACGCGAAGAGGGAGGAACAATAGCAGTAGTGGACTCTCTTCTGGTTTATGTAATTGCGGCGTCAAAATCGTAATTTCGTAATTTCCACTTCAGAATCGTGATCAGCGACCTCAAAAACCCCCATGTACTCATTTTTTCGTGAATTGCGCAAAAAACCCGAAAGTTGCCCCATTACAGTGGCCATATTAGATCCGCCATATTGAATTTCGTAATTTCTACTTCAGAATCGTGATCAGCGACCTCAAAAACCCCCATGTACTCATTTTTTCGTGAATTTCGCAAAAAACCCGAAAGTTGCCCCATTACAGTGGCCATATTAGATCCGCCATATTGAATTTCGTAATTTCTACTTCAGAATCGTGATCAGCGACCTCAAAAACCCCCATGTACTCATTTTTTCGTGAATTGCGCAAAAAACCCGCAAGTTACCCCATTACAGTGGCCATATTGGATCCGCCATTTTGAAATTCGTAATTTCGACTTGAGATTCGTGATCAGCGACCCCAGAAACCCCCGAGTGCTGATTTTCACCCGAATCGAATGGTTTTCTGAGGAATTTTTAGCCACACCGGATCCGCCATTTTGTTTTTTCAAATTTTGACTTCAGAATCGTAATCAGCGACCCCAAAAACCATTAGATAACCTATGACTTTGAAAATTTGTTCAATAGAAAAATGTGCCCCTCAAAGGGTTAACTAAAATTGTGAAGCGAGAAACTAATAACTGAGATGTCCTCAAACTTAAAACTTAATTAATTAATAGGCTTCGAACGATAGAGTCACTACTCAATGAAATAAACACAGACCTGGGACTAAGAAGGTCAATGACAATAACATGAATTTCAAGTAAAGATTCCTCCAGTCCTTCAGTGGTCTAATTGGACAAGGCGTCGCAGTACAAATGCGGAGGTCCCGGTTCAAACCCGGGCTGAAGGAATTTTTACTTGAAAAAATAATTATGATGCACTTCCGTTTTTTTCGGTCTATCTGAAGATTGCACGCTCTATATAGAGGTCAGCTTCAGTTAGAAGACTTAAAAATTTGGTTCGACTGGTCCGATAAATTCACATATGGTATGAATTAAAACTTAATTCTTAACTTATTTTTTAACTTAATTTTTACTTTAATTTTAATTTATAATTTTATGATGTCTTTTTGAATAATTTAAGCATTATTACTATTAAGCGGGCCCGCAGGACGGAATAACTAATTGATGTACTCGAAACCCAACAAATTAAGCTCGACTCTTCCTTGTACAAGACTATGTATTGTCTCAAGCAATGAATAAACTGACGAATACAATAAATTCACTAAGGATTATTCTGAACTAACCTATCCACTTTTACAGCTATTACGAAAAGAAGTAAAATGGGAGTGGACAGAAAAAATTAACGAATATTTCATAAAAATAAAAGAGTTGTTTTGCGAAACTATGATAGTTCACCACCCGGATCTAAAAGCAAAATATTATCTGAAATGTGATGCAAGTAATTATGCAATTGGGGGTATGCTATATCGAATCGACAAAGATAACGAACATAAAATCATAGGATTTGCTGGTCGAACGCTCAAGGGGGCAGAACTAGGGTATTTTACTACCGAAAAAGAATTACTAGCAATAGTGTATTCACTTGAGAAATTCAGAACGTTCATTATAGGCGCGGAATTGATTATCAGAAGTGACCATAAAGCACTTTCGTTCGTTTTAACTTGTAGGTTAACTAGTTCAAGATTAACCAGATGGGTGTTGTACATACAAAACTATGATTTCAAAATTGAATACATTAAAGGAAAAGCAATGTCGTAGCTGATATTATCAGTAGATATCCTCCGGAACAGAATCAAGAGTCAAGCGCAGTAAATTCAGCCGAAGGAATCGCGGAATTAGCGAAGAAGGTCAGCGAAGATCTGATGGGAAAGCTCCGTTCTTTAGCGAAGTTACAAAAGGCGGATCTCCGGATTGCTGATCTGGTGGAAAAGGGAATAGCAAACAATCAATTAAAATTTAAATACGAAAATGACATTTTGTACCAAAGAGAAATAGGGGGCAAATTACGAGTATACTTGCCAGAATCAATAGTAAAAACACTAATCCTTGAATGCCATGAAGTTTATGGACACGTAGGATCAGCAAAATGCTACAAGTTATTGCGAGAAGGGTTTTATTACCCGAAATTCGGTAAAGTCATACGAAAGGAACTAGCCCGCTGCATCATATGTCAAAAATGCAAAGTAACGAACTGTTACAGTTATTCAAATATGCAAAATATCATACCTGCTGACCTATGTGAACCTGGCACCCGACTTTCGAAAAAAAAATATTCGAAAACTGGTATCGATTGTACTCCGTTTGTACTCAATTGTACCACTTTTTTTTTCGTTTGTACTTCAAAGGAAAAAGAGATATAGCGTTTTCTAAAAATGACCCGCACCCCACTTTTGAAAATTTCGTTTTTTCCAACGGGAATCGCTTCAGAATCGTTTGTACCCGTTTGTACCATCTTTTTTTTCGTTTCTGCCGCGACCCAAAAAAAAAGAGAGTCGTTTTTTGATTTTTCGGAAACCTAACTTTTCTGTTTTCGAAGATAATCGAATTCTGCCGACGGGAGTCGCTTCAGAATCGTTTGTACCCGTTTGTACCACCTTTTTTTTTGCTTGTACCCCGACCCAAAAAAAGGGGGAGTTGTTTTTTTATTTTTCGGAAACCTAACTTTTCTGTTTTCGGAGTTTGAGTTTGTACCCGTCCGTAACACCTTCAGAATCGTTTGTACTCGTCTGTACTACCCTTTTTTTCGTTTGTACCTCGATCTAAAAAAAGAGGGAGTCGTTTTTTCATTTTTAGGAAACCTACACTGAAAAAATACTTTCGTTGACAGAACGTTAGAGCGCCGCGTCATTACCACTGAGTTGCCAACACATCAGAGTCTACTGTGCTGTCGTGTTATTCCCACCATTTCATCTATGACATAACATGGATAACATGGTGGGGATAACACGACAGCACAGTAGACTCTACTGTGTTGGCAACTGAGTAGTAATGACACAGCTGCGCTCTAACGTTCTCACAACAGAAATATTTTTTAAGTGTAACTTTTCTGTTTTCGGAGTTTACGTTCGTACCCGTCCGTAACACCTTCAGAATCGTTTGTACTCGTCTGTACTACCCTTTTCTCGTTTGTATCTCGATCCAAAAAAAGAGGGAATCGTTTTTTCATTTTCAGGAAACCTAACTTTTCTGTTTTCGGAGCTAATCGGATTCTGCAGACGGAAGTTGCTTCAGAATCGTTTGTACCCGTTTGTACCACCCTTTTTTTCGTTTGTACCTCGATCCAAAAAAAGAGAGAGTCGTTTTTTTAATTTTCGAAAACCTAACTTTTCTGTTTTCGGAGATAATCGAATTCTGCCGACGGGAGTCGCTTCAGAATCGTTTGTACCCGTTTGTACCACCTTTTTTTGCGTTTGTACCCCGACACAAAAAAAGAGGGAGTTGTTTTTTCATTTTTCGGAAACCTAACTTTTCTGTTTTCGGAGTATGCGTTTGTACCCGTCCGTAACACCTTCAGAATCGTTTGTACTCGTCTGTACTACCCTTTTTTTCGTTTGTACCTCGATCTAAAAAAAGAGGGAGTCGTTTTTTCATTTTTAGGAAACCTACACTGAAAAAATACTTCCGTTGACAGAACGTTAGAGCGCCGCGTCATTACCACTGAGTTGCCAACACATCAGAGTCTACTGTGCTGTCGTGTTATTCCCACCATGTCATTTACGACATAACATGGATAACATGGTGGGGATAACACGACAGCACAGTAGACTCTACTGTATTGGCAACTGAGTAGTAATAACACAGCTGCGCTCTAACGTTCTCACAACAGAAATATTTTCTAAGTGTAACTTTTCTGTTTTCGGAGTTTACGTTCGTACCCGTCCGTAACACCTTCAGAATCGTTTGTACTCGTCTGTACTACACTTTTCTCGTTTGTATCTCGATCCAAAAAAAGAGGGAATCGTTTTTTCATTTTCAGGAAACCTAACTTTTCTGTTTTCGGAGCTAATCGGATTCTGCAGACGGGAGTTGCTTCAGAATCGTTTGTACCCGTTTGTACCACCCTTTTTTTCGTTTGTACCTCGATCCAAAAAAAGAGAGAGTCGTTTTTTGATTTTTCGAAAACCTAACTTTTCTGTTTTCGGAGATAATCGAATTCTGCCGACGGGAGTCGCTTCAGAATCGTTTGTACCCGTTTGTACCACCCTTTTTTTCGTTTGTACCTCGATCCAAAAAAAGAGAGAGTCGTTTTTTGATTTTTCGAAAACCTAACTTTTCTGTTTTCGGAGATAATCGAATTCTGCCGACGGGAGTCGCTTCAGAATCGTTTGTACCCGTTTGTACCACCCTTTTTTTCGTTCGTACCCCTACGGCCTTATCAAAGAGCGTGAGGGTCAACTATGTGCAGACAATATTTCACATAACCAGAGCTAGGTAGCATGTAGTCTTTAATTCGAAGCTATTATTGTAACGATTGTAACGATTGTAACGATCCCGGTAAGGCACCTGATGTCAAAAAATCTAAGACCAGTTTGTTATTATTCTGATATTCACAAAAATGACAGTATGTTTCTGGGTGGATGGTTCGAGTTAATTGTATCACTTGTCCCAAAATAATATGTAGAATCGAGAGGATATAACCATTCCAAACTGTAACGAATTTTTCGCTACAACTAATTTTTAAAGATAATTATATAAAAATAATAATAA
This sequence comes from Tenthredo mesomela, assembly GCA_943736025.1. NCBI lineage: Eukaryota > Metazoa > Arthropoda > Insecta > Hymenoptera > Tenthredinidae > Tenthredo > Tenthredo mesomela. The sequence continues at coordinate 15,232,893 of OX031019.1, forward strand.
TAATAATTAAAATAATATCGTTCAATTAGGTTTCAAAGATAAAATGTTTAATTTCATTTGTTCAAATAATCTTTTTATTTTTTATTTAAATATTTGTAGAGAATAAATATTTAAAGTTATATTCTTTTTTTTTTTTTTTTTTTTAATTTATCAAAGTTTTGACATATATTTCTAGTGTAGAACAATCACGCTTATTATTTAATATACACATTCATACTACATTCATACATTATTAAAATTGATTACTTGGCATATTTATTTAAATTTTTAGCATTTGTTATATCCATATAATTAGGTTTTAATATTTGTGAATTTGTAGAGAGTCATAAAATTGTTACTTAGCTCATTTAAATCGTTAATTTTATTGATCTCAAATATGATCGTCCATTATACACATGGCCAGTGTGATATTCAGATTTCGTTTTCGTAGTTTTCAGATCTATTTTGAATCTTCTTCGATGTTTATCTTCTTTACATATTGCTTTCAAATTTTCTTTAATTCTTAAACGATGTGATCTATTATAATAAAGCTATAGTAACATTTTTGATTTTAATAAAATATCATTTAAGATATGTAATATATACGTAGTACGTGTTGACTCTACTCTGAGTAATGCGCAAGTGAAGTGTAGAAGAAGGCGGAAACTCCTTGACCATATATCTTGTTTTGATTTCTCAGGTGATATTTTCAAATGACTACGTTGACCATTAGATTTCAAATAGCAGGCTATTTGAGTATTACAAAACGCATTCAAAGAAGTATCGAAAGTATAAAAAAAATTCATTGGACTCGATTGTACGCCATTTGTACCGATTTGTACCGTGTTCAATCAATTTCATACCCGTATACAGGCGGTACCGAAATCCCCCCTCCCATTCGAGTACTCAACATTCTCGACACAGCCTTTGATTCTGCGTCGTTTGTACCCATTTGTACCACAATCCTTTTCATCCTTAACCGAACCAAAAGAAAGTTACAGACATTTTTTAGAATCCAACAACCGGAATTTCGTCGAATTAACGGGGTATATACACCTTTAAATGGGTTGAATTTCTGAAAAACAATTTTCCTTTTTTTTCAACTTGAAGACTCTGATAAAATTAAAAAAAATCATCATGTTTGGGGAGGGTTTGACCTTCATTATCCATATCTTACATCATGTATTACTTCCAGTCTAATAGTGGTTGCGCTGAAGACAGGAAAATACAAAATCACTCGGTTGCCGCAAAGAATCAGACCCAGCTTTGGACCGATCTTGGAATTTTTGGTTCTCAATTGTTCATAAGACATGCCTCTATCAGATGAACATAGAACTTTTTGATATTGCAAGAATTACTTGAGTTATTGAATTTTTCCGATTTTTTTTCTGAATTTGAAAAAAAATTTTGCTTATTTTTCTAATATTCCAACTAAAAATGGGTTTATCAAAAAGTTCTATGTTCATCTGATAGAGGCATGTCTTATGAACAATTGAGAGCCAAGAATTCCAAGATCGGTCCAACGCTGGGTCTGATTCTTTGCGGCAACCGAGTGATTTTGTATTTTCCTGTCTTCAGCGCAGCCACTATTAGACTGGAAGTAATACATGATGTAAGATATGGATAATGAAGATCAAACCCTCCCCAAACATGATTTTTTTTAATTTTATCAGAGTCTTCAAGTTGAAAAAAAAAGGAAAATTGTTTTTCAGAAATTCAACCCATTTAAAGGTGTATATACCCCCTTAAGAGATAATCTAAATTTGAGTACGGGGGCTGTTCGCTTTTCCCCCGTGAACGTATGGACCGTTCCGAACTCCGATCGTACCTCAAAGGGTCCGAAGGTACCAACGTTTGAAGCCCTTGACCATCTAACACTGCTTGCGAGATCTACAAAGACACTGCCATGCGTATTACCCAGAGAAAAACGGAAGTCGGGTATTAATCAAAGGTTGACTCGTTGTCAGTTAAAGGATTTAAATTTGCAGCAAGACATATTCGGTACGCAATATTTTCTATCGTTGAAATGATATACCAACATTATAAGCCTGCAAATTACCACGGTCAAAATATGTACAGCATCGTTTATAAGGTCGGGATCAATTTTCAAAATTTGATTACGACAATAAAGTTAGGTACATATCTCCGCCAAGAAAAGACCCAGACAAATGATCAAAATGGCATTTGAAAGTAAAAAAAAGCCAGCTACATTGGGCCTTTTTTTTTCACATTGTCCACGTTTTTGTTTGCACTCACCAGGTAACGTTGAATTCGTTTTTTTTTTTTTCACGCTGTTCGTACTTCTATAAAGTTGCATGTAGTTTTTTGGGAAATAGTAATAGGAATTTTTTCACTAAAAATAACACGAGAATCACAATAAAGCAAAGAAATTCAACGTCACCCAATGAGCGCAAAAGAAATCATGGAATGAAATAATGCATTATGCTATAGACGTGGGATTTAGAAGAAACAATATCATGAAATTTCGTTTCCAAATCTATATGTTGAAAACTTTTAATGTCTGTATTTACGTAAGAAGAAATATATAATCTGGCGACTAGGTACACTTAATTGTTATTATATCACAGAACGCTGTATCAACAGTTGTAACCGGCGTTTTGTGTATAAATGCCTCGCGCTCGCCAGCTGAGGTTCGTTGTTGACGGACGTTCCGTCGTGAATTTCCCATGTAGACTTGTATCTACGTCTTATCAGTGCTCGATAATGGCCTACTTCTTCAGTGCTCGCTAACCCGTTGAATTCAATGGCACCAACTAGCGTATACACTTTTCCTGTAAACTTGAAATTAATTGGTAACTGTAGGACTGTGTGCTTCCCTGTCCAATCAGAAAATCCACAATTAACTGCCACATTAACCCAAGTCAGACATTCCGTGTCAACGATTAAGGGGGTATCCCCACCTTTAAATGAGTTAACATTCTAAGAAAGAGATTGATATTTTACAGCGAATTTGAGAGTCTGATCAAATCCAAAAAAATCAAGAAGTTTAGGGAGAGTTTGACCCTCATCATCCATACTTAACATTGAATATTATTTTGAGTCTATTAGTAGTTACGCTGAATATAGAAAAACACAAAATTACTCGGTTGTCGCAAAGAATCAGTAGTACCGTTGGATCGATTTTGGAATTTTTGGTCTTCAATTGTTCAGAAGAGATGCCTCTATCATATGAACATAGAACTTTTTGATATGACTATTTTTGGTTGAGATAATAGAAAAAATAGAGAAAAAAAATTGAAGAATTAGAAAAATCTCAGTAAAAACTAAGCGAGTCAGGCAATTTTCGCGATATCAAAAAGTTCTATGTTCATATGATAGAGGCATCTCTTCTCAACAATTGAGGACCAAAAATTCCAGAATCGATCCAACGGTACTACTGATTCTTTGCGACAACCGAGTAATTTTGTATTTATCTATATTCAGCGTAACTACTATTAGACTCAAAGTAATATCCAATGTTAGGTATGGATAATGAGGGTCAAAACCTCCCTCAACTTCATGATTTTTTTGGATTTGATCAGACTCTCAAATTTGCTGTAGAATATCAATCTCTTTCTCAGAATGTTGACCTATTTAAAGGTGGGGATACCCCCTTAAGTGGTGCCCAGAAGTAATGGTGCGCGTGACGTCGATGGAGCCACAAGTTGTACATGGACGTTGGGCCTCTACATATCGGTGATGCAATTTCATTTCAATTCCTGCGAGTCCATTTTGATAACAAGCAATAGAGTCTATATCTAGGCAGACCTTGAAATGTGTTTCACATGTGGAGCAATTTTTACAGTCAATATTGATCGTGACGGAGGTATTCTCTTCCATCAAATTGTCACACATTCTATTGAGGTTGAACTTACAGTCTAATACGCCCTTCGCGTTCGGAGGGATGAAGTTATTTATCAAATGACCTCTTTGACGGTAGACCTCCTGCGAAATGCCGTTCTCAACTACTTTTTTAACAAGCTGTAGGAATTCACATTCTATATTGTCAACGAAATCTCGGTAGGCCTCCCATTCTAAGTATGCCACTATCATACATTGAATAACAGTATCGAAAGGGCATGTGTTAGCAACTTTGACTAGTTTGTTGTTAATTCTAATCGGGTTTTGGCGGTTCGCATTTTTCAACAGAGGTATCTTTTTGTGTATCTTCTTGTTGGTTGTAGTCCTTGCTTTGCCATCATTTCCTGCGATATCCAACGGCTTTCTCAAGGGAGTGAGATATGTACCCCTCTTCTTCGGTGGTTGATTCGGCTTATTCTTACCCCTCCACTGTTCCTCTTCCTTGAGGCATTGATTTATCGAGCATTCTGACACACCGCTCCCCGTGTCATTCAGTTGTTCATCTGAAAAACGGTGAATCGATAATTGTTTGAAAAGTACCTCATCGTGAAAATTTTCCTTCTTAAATTAGATTATTATTTATGATTAGCATACGAATCAAGTCATCTGTCTAATTCTATATTTTGACCTCTATATCCACAAATCGCACCACGGAAGTCCAGAACATAACGTAACATATTTGCTCATCATTTGAAATTCATTGGGTACAGAAATCGATTTGTATTTATTGTTATGATTATTTACGATTTACCTCTCCTATTTCAAATCTGCGCATTCACATTATGTGTCGTGTCGAAAGATAGAAAATCGAACTAGTTCGGAATTTACCATAAGTATAGGCAAAGAAAAAGAATGTATCCAAAGAAACAGAATATAACCAACTAAACGTGTGTAATAGAATGCAAAGAAATATCCCGTAATACAACTGAGTGCATACCTCCTTCTGCAGAGTTCGCCAAACTACTGGTCAAACTATAATCATCAGATAATCGGGTTTGTAGTTTCGGTGGTGTTTAAACTCCCGCTAGTGTTTCAACTTCCTGTTGGATTACTTCAGATTCGGTGACGATCTCATCAGATTCATTGGCCAAATCACCTACGTAATATAAAAATGAAGACATTCGGAGGAAACATTAAACGACGATATCTCGTTACATATTTTCAGAACTATTTATGACACGCGGTGTCCATGTGGAATTGCTATGTCATACAGTAAAGTGACCTATCATGAAATGTATTATTATCCTGACAAGGGGATCTTACAGCTACGGAGATGGGAATCAGGATGTTGGTTTTTGTCCCGTTCCGTGGACTGAAGAAACGCTTGCGTAAAGGAAAAATTACTTCAATAATATGTGGAAAAAAAAGAATATAACCAACGAAACGTGTGTAACAGAATGCAAAAAATTGTGCATATCAAGCTTTTCAAGCAACCTAAAGAATAGAAATATCCCGTAACACAAATGAGTGCATACCTTCTTCTGCAGAGTTCGCCAAACTACTGGTCAAACTATAATTATCAGATTAACTATAATGATCGGATTTGTACTTTCGGTTGTGTTTCCACTCCCGCTAGTGTTTCAACTTCCCGTTGGATTACTTCAAATTCTGTGACGATCTCATCAGTTTCATTGGCCGAATCACCTACTTAATGTAAAAATTAAGGCATTCGGAGGAAACATTAACCCTAGAATGGTAACCTGGGGTCTTTTTGGACCCCAACGATTTGATGAAAACAGGCATTTTTACGATTTTCTCACGTTTCCTACCCCGTTACCCAATTTTTGACCAACTTTACAGACTTCGGGCAAAATGTCCATAGGCTCACGTGATTCTGCATTGAAAGACGAACCGAAAGAGCCCCCGTAGGACCTTCTACGTGAAATTATACCCGAGATATGAATTTTCAAAATTGGGGTATTTTATGACCCCAGGTTACCGGAATGGGTAAAAAAAAATAAGGTTACCATTCTAGGGTTAAACGACGATATCTCGTTACATATTTTCAGAACTATTTATGACAGGTGGTGTCCATGTGGAATTGCTATGTCATACAGCAAAGTGACCTATCATGAAATGTATTATTATCCTGACAAGGGGATCTTACAGCTACGGAGATAGGAATCAGGATGTTGGTTTTTGTCCCGTTCCGTGGACTGATGAAACGTTTGCGCAGAGGAAAAATTATTTCGATAATACTTGTTTTTTCAATATTTTTTCGATTTCAAATCTGTAGCCGATAATCCGTTGACTTTTTTACGTGAATATCACCATTATTTTTTATTTTTCAATCTTTGTATTGAAATTCAAAATGTGTAATGACCAGAATACATATTTTCTTATTTACAACTTTAATAAAACGATGGCCAATTTCTATAGAATATGGCAAACAAGGAAAGAAAAAAAAAAGTTTCAACAAATTTGAATATTACTGTGGTATATTCTATCACTCGACATCTTGAATTGTATGTAGCAATAAATTTTTTGAGAAGTTGATAAAAGCAGTGGTTATATTATTTGATGACGATTCTGACCATCTATACATTGTGACGTGGATTTTTCCTGGTCCTCAGACCAGACCGGAAAGCTAGGCTGAGAACCGTCCACTCGACAATTGACCAACGAAAAATTAATAATAAAACAAAGATGCTGGGCGCCAGGCTTATAATCGCCACTTTCTGAAAATCTAACTAAGAAAAAAAAAAAAAAACTACAGATACTTGAGCGCCGGCTAGCGTCAGTACCACGGAGAGGGGTCGGGATTAATTGAAGGATTAGCAGGGCGTATTAACGACTCGGTGAATTTGAATGTAACAAAGAAAATAAAATTTATTCAAGAAAAATAGTATCCAAAAAAAAAATTAGAAATAATAATACTAGTACCCGGGGGTACTCCCCAGCGGGTATGAATTGACTACAGGTCGTGTAAAAGTGACCTGGCCACGTTTGGCGAGTTTCACAATAAAAATTAAACTACTAGCTTCCACGTAGGAGAGCGATAACATATAAAAAGAATTCATGCAACAAAAAGAATATATAACTCGTCAAATAAAGTCCTCGCTAGACAATACTAACTAAATTACTAATAAGGTCTTTGAGGCTTTCGCGGTGAGATTCTGAATAAGACTTGGCTTCCGGGATGGAGCCGCGTTGTTTAACGGTTAGGTGCCGACGTTTCGTAAACATTGCAGTTTACTTCATCAGGGCGAGAAACAACCTGATACTGGTTGCTCCCCAACAGGGTGTCCCTATTTATGCCAGTTGCGGAGCCGTCCATGTGTGACGTTCCGCTCGGGTGGAGTTGACCAATCATATGTTTTTAAATGGTTGGCCAAACATTAAAAAAAAAACCGGGAGGATGGCGTTCCAAATTGGATGGGTTTGAAGTCCGTTGTCTCTGTTGATGTTGTTAGGATGTTTACGGATTTCAAAGATTTCTCTGTATTTTCGAGGAAAATACTGATTTGAGTTAGCCAAGGAGGTGGTTTGGTCAAATAAGATTTGGTGGCCCGTTTCCATTTGGTGTTCCGCCAGAGCTGAGATAGTAAAGTGCTTCAGTTTGACGCATCTTTGGTGTTCTTTAAGGCGAGTGCTGATCTTCCTCCCGGTTTCTCCGATGTAAACTTTTCCACAGGAACAAGGGATCCTGTATACCCCTGAAGAGCTGAGCGGGGGGAGTTTATCTTTTGGGGAGTTGAGGAATTGCCCGATTTTCTGTGGTGGTTTGAAAATCGGTTTGATGTTGTTTCTCCTTAGGATTCTCCCTATGGAGTCCGTCACTCCTTGAATGTAGGGGAGGAAGGCAGTTCTTCTCGTTACTTCCGTTGGTAAGTTTGAAATGTCTGTCGATGGGTTGGGCTTGTTCTGGAGTTTTTGGATGGTTTGTTGGATTTGTGTGGACGAGTAACCATTGGATTGTAGGGTTTTCTTCAGGTGGGCTAGTTCGACGTTGAGGTTATCTGAATCAGAGACTGTCAGTGCTCGGTGGACGAGTGAGCTGATCACTGATCCTTTTTGTGATGGGTGGTGGTGTGAAGCTGCGTGGAGATATCTGTTGGTGTGTGTGGGTTTGCGGTATACGCGATGTCCCAATTGACCATCTTGTTTTTTCGTGACTAGCACGTCCAGGAAGGGAAGTTGGTTGTTATTTTCTGTTTCCATCGTGAAGCGTATGTTAGGGTGTCGGGAGTTGAGAAAGTCTAGAAAGGTTTGGAGGTGTTCCTTACCATGTCGCCAAATGACAAAAGTGTCATCAACATATCGGAGCCAGAGTTCAGGTTTTAGTCGGGCTTCTCCGAGGGTGTGGCTCTCGAAGTGCTCCATGAATATGTCCGCTATGATGGGAGAAATTGGAGATCCCATAGCAGCGCCTGAGGTTTGTTCGTAGAATGCTCCTTGGTAAAGAAAGTAGGTGGAGGTGAGGCAGTGTTCGATGAGGGGGAACAGTTGTTGGGGTATCTTTTTGGATCTTTTTATGATTTCCAAGGTGTCTGGGATAGGGACTTTCGTAAACAGTGATTCTACATCGAAGCTGACTAGAATGTCATCAGGATGTAGTCGAATCTGTTGGATTTTCTCGACAAAGTCTTTCGAGTTGAGGATGCGTGAGCCGGAGTCGGATAGGAGTGTTTGGAGTTGGGACGCCAGATACCGTGAAAGTTTGTATGTGGGCGAGTTAATCGCACTAACTATTGGTCTCAAGGGTACGTTGGTTTTGTGGATTTTGGGTAGGCCGTAAAGTCTGGGAGGGCAGGATTCTTTGGGAGTCAAAGCTTTTTTGGTTGGTTCCGGCAGATTGCTTTCCTTGATAAGGAGGGTGGTGCGTTTTTCTATTTTCGGTGTAGGGTCTCTTGAAATTTTGCGGTAGGTAGTGTCGTCCAGGAGTGTTCGGATTTTGGTTTCGTAGTCTTTCCTGTTGAGGACGACCGTGGCATTGCCTTTGTCTGCTGCCAGTACGATGATGTCGGGGTTGCTGTTGAGTTCTCTCAGTGCTAGGCGTTCCTGTCTAGTGAGGTTTGGCCTGGGTGCTTTGGCGTTGCGTAGAATGTTGGTTGTTAGTCTTCGAATGTTGTTTGCTGCTTCCGTTGGTAGTCCGAAGATGGAGTTTTCGATTTGGGAGATGATTTCGTCTTTTGGGATTCTAGAAGGGGCAATAGCAAAGTTCGGGCCTTTGGCTAGGGCAGAAGTTGCTTCTTGGGAAAGGATCGTGTCACTGAGGTTCTTGACAGTATCTTTAAGCGGTGTCGGGGTTTTTGGCTGTGGCGAGAGTTTTTGGTATTTGTCTATTTGTCGTTGGGTACACTGCAAGTGGATCCGTTCAGCTTGTTCAGCTGAAACGCGGTCCACTGTTTGCCAGATGTGGGGTCGTAGAGTGGAGGCGAGGAAGAGGTGAAGACGCAGTGTCCGTTAGTAGTACAGATATGACAGTTCTGGATCCAGCCTTCCTTACCGGCCATCAGGCAGTCGGTAACCTACTGACCGCGTGGGTAAGTTACCGACAGTCGGATGGTAACGATCGTCGATCACTGTTACCGACAATCGGCTGGCTGCAATTCGCCGTTGTGCGATGGCGCCACTACCGACTGTTACCGATAGTCCGATGGTAACGATCCGATCTTTGGTTACCGATAGTCCGATGGCTGCAATTTTCCCGCAATTTTCCGTCTTGCGATGGCGCCACTAACGATTCGCTTTCGAATTATGGTAACGATTACCGATCTTTTTTTTTTTCTTACCGACAATCGATCCAAGATGGCTGAAATATCTAATTCTTAGCTTATATATACGAATTATACTAGCTGAAAATGCTTGAAGAGTGACAGGGTGTTATATATATGCAATCAATGACGCGAATTATCTGATAATATATGCGTTTATTTGTTATGTCTCAAGTCTAACCTATTCTAAAATACAACAATTTCAATAATAATAATAATAATAATAATAATAATGGCCGTAACATTTATCCCTCATGTGTATTCATCATCATTCCCTATGAGAATGGGATCTGAAAATAGAAAAAGTGAGCTTAGATGTGTCATAATGATTCCTCAATGATAAATCATACACACTATTTTTCTTCAGACGCATTCTGTATATCTTGATCATATTCGCCCTCGCTACCGCTATCCAGTCTTTCGTCTATTCGATCCCGAAGAACCATAGAGACTGCATAATCTTCGGAATTCGGGTAATAATGTTCATCATGCGCCTTCTTAAACCACCAACAGCGAATATCGTGGTCTATCTGAAGCTTTGCCTGGACACCATTAATTGTTAACACGGCACCATCCACACAACGCCTGGTTACATATGGCTTCAGCTGTGGATCAACCAAGTCATCAAGATTAGGAGCATTACCCCATTCCACAGGAGTCGCCCAATCATATCGTGCGTGAATTCCTTGAACAAATACATAATCAACTTAGCAATTCTAAAATAACAATATCGTATCCAGACATCGGGCTCTACTTACGATTGCGCATGTTTGCGGAATTATGAGCCATCACATCGACATCTTTCCTCATCATCTCGTCTATTTGATGCCGAAGAACATTGGCGATTGCATAATCTTCAGGATTAGGGTAAGCCTGATAATGATCCACCCTCCTAAACCACCAACAGCGAATATTGTTGTCTATTCGGAGGCCAGCCTGGATACCATTAATTGTTATTAAGGCACGATCCACACGTCGTCTGATTACATATGGTTCTAGTTGTGTATTAATCAATGCACCAAGATGAGAATCATTACCCCACTCCACAGGGGTTGCCCAATTGTATCGTGAGGAAACGTCTTGAATAGAACACAATATTAACTTAGCAATTGTAAAATAATATCATATGAAGACATCAGGCTCTACTTACAATAGTATATGCTTGCACGATTACCAGCCATCACGTTCAGGGATTTTCCTTCGATTCTATGAACTTGCACTATTCACCGATCTTTTCAGACTGAAAGTTGTCTTTTTCATCTTAGACTAACCTGGCAGAGGTTAGGTTGCACCCTATTTGCTGCATACCATCCCCAAAATAAAATCAAACTCAACCAATAAAAGAACAGCTCTCAAAAGACACCACCTCGGCTCATAAAAACCGGCAAGCCCCCAAAGGATCGAGTAATAAATATCATTCAGAATTTTTGGTTTCGGCCCCTGATAATATTTGTGTTTTTATTTTAGTGTTTCTTAAGTCTAACCTATTTTTAAGTAACATTTTTTCCTACAAACTACTTAAAACTAACTTAAACTATATTTCTTAATATTGTAAGGTCACAATTTTCTTAAGGTAACTAAGAAACTTGTAATAGAAAAGTACTATCCTACTCCGCCCTATTCTCCACCCCTCCTGCTCCTCATTCACCTCCACCCTTTTCTTCTCCTCCTTCCCCTTCCTCCTCTCCTCCTCCTTACGATCAGCCTCCACCCCCAAATCCTCCTCCTCCGGCTCATCCGCAAGTTCCTCCAGCGGCTTTATCTCTATCCACATCGGGAAACCATCGTCACAATAAATCTCCACCCAGCGCACCCCTTCGTTTAAAGTCTCATAGCCGTCATCTCTGCCATCGTCTTCCCACCCTTGCCAGAACTCGTCATCGAAGATTTGATCATCCATTTCTGCAATATGAAATATCAATTACAAACTATACCCATCATGAAAACTATGATATCGAAGAATAACGATACTTACCTCTTGCTTCCGATTTGGTGCTTGAGTTTTCTATATAATGTTTCTTCCTTGGACTGGCTGCGGATTGTGTAAACTCAATGCGAACTCGCACTTTTATACCCAACTAGAAACCCGAAATACGCCCCCAATATTGGAGGGGCTGATCAATGGGAAACTCGGAAAATATTTTTTTCGTATGGAGGTGACAAAGATGCGAACCCTCCCAGGTACAAAACCCCTGACCGATGGTTGAAAACGCTTGAATTTTCATAGTATTTGAACGATGGAGGAGGAGGGGTGGGGCGTGTGCATATAAACCCCAACCCTAAGGCGGGTGTGAGCAATCGTCTAGTACCAGTTTGACTGAGAAATTCTACGAAGAAAAAAATGGACAACGCTATGTATATGAATCTCGTTGAGATGATGGAAGATGCATACAAGTTACTGTGTACACTACCATCAGAACAGGCGAATGAAGATATTTTTATTCACTGGCGTGACATTGCGCTTGAAAATATTCGATCCTTGAACAATATTTTGACGCAATCTAAACCAACTGTGAGTGAAAAGCAACGGCTACAGCATATAATTTCACTCCTCCATTCGTGGGCTGTGAAATTTGACCGACATCGTACGACTATTGATGGAGGTAATATTGGTGATGATATTCATAATCGTGTTCGATGGGATGATATGGAGAGTGCCTTCAAGTGTCGCATACGCACCGGAGCCGTAACGAATCTTCGACATAAAGATTTGGCAAGGTTTTTGACTGACGCTGGGGTGGTAACGATGGAGCGTTTGAAAAATGCGCTACGCAAAGAAGGAAGTATTAAGGTGAATGTGGGTGTTTCGTGTAAATTCGAAAACATAAAAAGCGATGAGATCAGTCTGGAAGTAAAGAACTTCAATACACGCAACACTGCAATTCTTCCATCGACAGACCTGGACACCTGGTTCAACGATAATGTAACGAATCCACTGCTAACCATGGTGGAGGATTTCGAGCAACGAGACTCTGGTTGGAGTATGATTGAGATCATAAATGCTGTGATCTGCATCAACCGATATGAGCCTCTTCGTGGTGGACTCTCCACATTCACACAACTACCCGAGGATATTCAGCGACAGAAAGCGGTGGTCAACGTGCAGAACGACGATGATCGATGTTTGCTGTGGTCTGTTGCCGCAGCACTCCACCCCGTACACGTCAACGCAACCAGAACACACAGCTATCTGTCATATGCTAGGGATATTGAGATCTAAGTAAACAGCGTCATTCGCCATAGGGAATATCCCCAGAAAGAAGTTGGCCACACTGGCGACGCTCTGCGAGCAGAGCGACACAACAGAGAACACGATGTAACTCGACTGTAAGATCACCCGTGCAATAAAGTATTAATAAACAACAAGCAAGTATCATACTTACTCTGAACCCCTGAAAACATTACATGGCGCAGTCGGATATCGAACAGCGACAAAAAAAAAAAAAAAAAAAAGCGGTCCAGGAAAAGGAAAAAACAAGAAAAACTATCCACGAAAATACGTCGCCTGAAAAAAAAAAAAAAAAAAACGTTACAAAATGGCGACACCAAACATCGTCAACCTGAACCTCAAGCCACCTGAATCACTCTCCATTGAAGGTAACTTGGCTGAGAATTGGAAAAAATGGCAGAAGAAATTTAAAATATTCTTAGAAGCAACGGAGTCCACTACGAAACCCGACAAGGTAAAAATAGCGATCCTATTGCACACAATTGGCGATGAAGCGGCAGAAAAATTCGAAACTTTCGACTTAACAGCAGCCGAGAAAGAAAACTACGACAGAGTCGTCCGCTCATTTGAAGAATACTGTGTCCCGAAAAAAAACGAAAGTATAAACAGGCACATATTTTTTCACCGCAACCAACGTGAAGAAGAAAACTTCGACCAATTTCTGTCCGAACTGAAAAAACTAAGTTTAAACTGCGAGTTTGCTAGCTTACGAGACAGTTTAATAAAAGACAGAATAATAAGTGGAATACGAAACAACCAGGTACGAGATAGACTACTGAGAGAGGAAGACTTGACACTCGACAGATGTGTCAAGTTGTGTAAAACAGCAGAATTAGCAGAGTTCCAGCTGAAAACACTAAAGAACGAGACAACTGAAATAGGATACGTCAAAAGAAGCCGCACAGACCCGAGCAAATACAACAGAGACCGCAACAACACGGGAGAGAAAGCAAAATCAACACGAGCAACCAACCAATACCAACGACAAGAAAGAAGAGGAGAAAACCAAGACAAGAAGACAGGTGAAAAACGAAACTGCAACAACTGCGGATACGAACACCCCAGCCGACAGTGCCCGGCATTCGGCAAACAGTGTAACTATTGTAAAAAACCTAACCACTTCGCACAGGTATGTAGAGGTAAAACTCATAAAGTCAACGTCGTAGAGGAAGAGGAAGAATCCCAGTGTTACGTCTTGAGTTGAATGATATTTAGAAGAACGAATCACGAGTTATTTTATATGATGTTGAATTGGTAGAGTTCTGTATTTCTTACCGAGTCTTAAATTACTAGTTCTTCTGGACGTCGCTGAGCTCGTATCTGTTGAGATATCTGTTGAGGTATGGGTATTATCAGCCACCACTATGCGTGGGTGAAATAAATGTTTATAGTTTCACCTTTTAATTATAACAATATTTATTAAACAATTTAATAATAACAATCTGCACTGTAGTTTTGATAATTAATCTTCACGCAAGTGGAGATTAATTTAAGTTTGTAGTTTCTATTATTTTATTTAGTAATTCACTTATTAATTAACTGTTACACCAAACACTTTGAGTTGATGATTCAGAGATCTAAGATTCTATAAGTTCGATCTTTACTGATTGAGGTTTCCTGACTAACTGCTAATACTGCAGTAGAAAAGATCTCTCCTCGCGGATACGCGAAGGGGAGGTTTTGGAAAACTCGCGGGAAGGCGAGGTTTTTTTCTATTGGTAAAAAGAACATTAAAACAAAAGCGGGAAAAAATATGGTTGGCTAGAAGAGCATTTGCGCAAGGCGATTGGGTCAGAGGCCCAAGCGTCGAGGCGCTAAGAAGGGATGCTGTAAGCATCTATATCTCTCTTCTTTTAAAACAGAGCTGTCTTTGTCTTTAGACTTTTCCGCTTTGGGTCGTAAAAATCTGAAGGATCTGAAGATTTATGTTTCCTCAATAAGGATTTTCAAAGTTTACTTAAAGTTTAGGCTTTCAGTTTTATGGTGTTTCAAGTGTTCCAGAGCATATTCGTTTCGTGAGAAAATGGGATGAAATTGTCTATATTATAGTTAAGATTGTTCCTTTCAAAAGTATTGACTAATATCTATGAGTAAAATAATATATAAAAGAATAAAGGAAAAAATTATAAATGGAATTACATCAGTAGATGCATTATTAAAACTCTGATGATAATTGCACGTCGGTATTTTTATACCTGAGATAATAACTAATGGTAACTGTTGTACCTATAGATTAAATATTCGGCTTCCAGCCTAGGACGTAACACCAGCATGAACAAGAGTTTAAGCTAGGAACGATAGGTATAAACATAGTAAATAGTAGCACATGGTCACAAAAGATACAGTTTACAGAATACAACAAAGATCTAGAATTTAAAATAGATACAGGCGCAGGCTGCAATGTAATCAGTTACAAGCACCTACAAGACTTAGGCATTAGAGTCCAAATCAAACCAAGCAACACAAAACTTACTAACTATAACGGCTCAGACATAAGAGTCCTAGGCACTATCGTGCAAAACTGTAAAGTTAAAGATGAAGAACACAAGATACAATTCTATATCGTAGACTGTGATTCAAGGCCCCTCCTGGGTCTTCCTACCCTGGAAAGACTGAACCTAGTTCAGAAAGTAGATACGGTAAACTTGTTAGAGAAAATGACTAATGACTTCCAAACTATTTTCTGAGGAATGGGTGAGATCCGAGGCTTTGAGTATGATTTCAAACTAAAACCTGGCTCGACTGGGAAAATAGAACCATGCAGAAAAGTACCATTCAAGGTACAAGACGCTTACAAAAGGGAGTTGGACAGAATGTGTCAAGAGAATATCATTGCTGAGGTAAAAGAACCAACAGATTTCGTCAACCCAGTAGTTATAGTTCGGAGACAAGAGGGTGCGTTAAGAATTTGCTTAGACCCACAACACTTAAATTCATGTCTCTTACGCGAACACTTCAAACTACCCTCCTTCGAGGAAATAGCAGCTAAAATGCATAACGCAAAGATTTTCAGTATACTAGACGCGAGAAAAGCTTTCTATCAGATCAAATTAACCGAGAGAAGCTCGAAAATGACCACATTCCAAACTCCATTCGCTAGATATAGATTCTTACGGATGCCCTACGGAATTAAAACAGCCCCTGAGATCTTTCAAAGGAAATTCATAGAAATTTTTGGAGACATACCAAACGTTCAAATATATATGGATGACATAATCATATGGTCAGACACCGTTAAGGAACACGAGGCCACGCTCTCAGAACTCTTCTCGAGAGCGGAGAAATACAACATTAAATTTAACGAGAAAAAATGTACACTAGGGAAAAACCGTGTTAAATTCCTAGGACACATATTTACGGACAAAGGTATAGAGTTAGATGGTGATAGAGTTAAAGCAATAGACGGTCTAAAGTCCCCACGCAACATCAAAGAACTAGAGAGTTTCTTGGGCGTAATAAACTACGTCTCAAGGTTCATACCCAATGCGTCGGATCTCACGGCACCTCTAAGAGCTTTAACTAGAAAAGGCAATGAATTCATATGGACGGAATCCCACGAAAAAATATTTAATAACTTAAAAACACTCCTGAAAACAAGCCCGGTATTACGATTCTATGATGCTAATAAAAAATGTACACTAAGTGTAGACGCAAGCAGCTTTGGAGTAGGCGCCGTACTACTCCAGGACGAACAGCCGATAGCGTATGCCTCTAGGGCACTCACCCAAACCCAGATGGCGTGGGCCCAGATTGAGAAGGAGTTATACGCGATCGTGTTCGGCTGCGAACATTTTCACCAATACATTGCAGGACAACCAATAGACGTCCAAAGCGACCACAAACCACTGACGCCCATACTAAAAAAACCTCTGAACGAAACACCGACTAGATTACAAAAAATGCGACTTAGACTACAACCATACGATGTAAAGGCATACTATAAGCCAGGAAGAGAACTCCATATCGCTGATGCACTGTCTCGCTCAAACATATCAGACGATCCTCCGGAGGACACAGACCTGTCCTCACACGTCCTGCTGGTTGATCTCAAAGAACTCGCGAGCGACAAAAAGATAGAACAATTGCGCAGAGAGACTGCAAGCGATACGGAGTTACAAACCGTAATAAAACTAGTCAGACAAGGCTGGCCTAGCGATAAGTCACAGGTACCAGAAATAGTAAGACCCTACTTGACCTACTGTTGTGAACTGACGGAATTTGAGGGTTTACTCTTAAAAAATAACTGCATAGTTATACCTAGAGCCTCAGAGCTGAAATGCTATCCAAACTGCACTATAGCCACTTAGGCATAGAGAAAACCAAGATCCGCGCCAGAGAAATACTTTTCTGGCCTGGAATGAGTAAAAATATCGAATCCGTCATATCAAACTGTGAAACATGCCGTAACTTTCAAAACAATAACCAAAAAGAACCACTGATTCCACAGGAAGTCCCTCAAGCTCCGTGGCTCAAACTGGGCACAGATATATTTAAGTACAAATCACACGATTACCTACTTGTAATAGACTATTACTCTAAGTACGTTGAGATCGGTATGTTAGACTCGCTAACGAGCGGTGCAACCATTAATGCTCTTAAAGCAATATTTGCCAGACAAGGTATTCCTAAAGAAGTTCACTCAGATGGAGGCCCGCAATACTCGAGTCAACAATTTAAAGACTTCGCTAAATCATGGGACTTTGTACATATAGTGTCGTCCCCTAGATACCCTAGAAGCAACGGAATGGCAGAACGATATATCCAAACAGTTAAAAAGCTGCTTCGTAAAGCAGATCAGGATAATAAAGACCCACACCTAGCTCTCCTAGAATATCGTAACTCCCCAGTCTCAGCAGACATCCAATCACCTAACGTCCTGCTACATGGTAAAAATGTAAGGGGTATCCTACCCGAACTGTCCCCAACAAAACATATAAGCCATGATACAATCAGGAAAAAATTACTAGATAGACAACAAACGCAAAAACAATACTACGCCAAACATGTGAAAGCCATGCCACAGTTCAAAATAGGAGACCAAGTCAGAGTTAGAGGTGAAAACGACAAAGCATTCTGTTCGGGCAAAGTATAATCGATCGCTTAGATCAGCTGGCCGGCCAGTACCTATCGAAGGCACACACACTATCGTGCAGTGTTTACCTGCCTAAAATCGTACGCCTACTGTCTCATTGCGCACCGAGCATAAGAACGATTCAATGTATGTATGTGTGTATTCCTGCGGACTAAATCAAAGTCCATATATATGAAAAATCAGTATGTCTCAGATCTCCCTGTGGGAAACATTGTAAATTTCTCGGCCTCGTGGTCAAATACCTGTATGTATATATCTCATCGTGAGAATTAGAAATAAAGACACGAGTTTTAAGAAAAGAAAAGGAAACCCGTGTAAGCTTTTCCAAGACACATTTATCCCGTAGGTCACTCATCCTAAGCCTCTCTCTTACTAATTAATTTACCCATATCTAACGAACCTCTTTATCATCTCTCGCAACATTTTTTGGTCCTTCGAGCCGGATCGGTCGCGAAGTGATTTGAACAATCTTTGAATCGTCGCGAATCTCGGGGAATTAATTAGTGGGTGAGTGACACGGTAGTGTTGTGAAAAGTTCATCCAGAGCGTTACGGAAAACGCTAAAAGTGAAATCTCTCTGTAGAATATAACTAAAAACGGTTAATTTCAAACTCGCATCAAAGTCGCTGATCACCTTATCGAGACTCGTAGTCAGTGTGTGTCAACAACCCGAGTGTAGTGTGCGTGCAAGTAAGTGTGTCGTGCGCGTCTATCTCTCTCTCGCAGTTTAAATACTCAAGTCAGATTCCCGTAGAATCGTTTGTTGACATATCTCGCTGTCATGTCTCTCAGCGAGCTAATCGATCGTCAAAACGAACTTTTATGGCGCGTATCGCGCACAATAGAAAACCTCCAAAAACTCGGGGAGGCAAATATCACCTACGGCCAGGTGCCATCGCGACTCAACGCTCTCGAGCCAACCTGGACAAAATTCCAAGCGAATCACGACCTGATGGGCAAACACAAATCCGCGGCCGATGAAAAGCAGCTTGCATTGATCGAGCAACGATCGTATTTTTCAAAAGACTACTTCGGGCAGTGCGAAGAAAAATACCTAGACTCGAGGGGACACATGCTTGATCTCCTGGAGTCACTCAAACCAACACCCGCACCTCAAGTGGATGCATCTCTAGCTTCAGCGGCTAAGACGACTTTACGACGGCTACCTCCTATCGCGTTGCCATCGTTCTCTGGTAGTGTTTCTGAATGGCAACCCTTTCACGATCCCTTCAACTCAATCGTTCGCGAGAACAAACAGCTCTCGGATGTGGAAAAACTCCATTATCTAAAAACCAGCTTGACCGGTGAGCCCTCTCAACTAATCAGAAACATCGCTGTCACCGGTGACAATTTCTCTCGTGCCTGGAACACTCTCGTATCCCGCTACGAAAACAAGCGATTACTCACAAGCTCTCATCTCGGAAAACTCTTCGCGATTCCGCGAATCGGGAAGAAATCATCTGCAGAAATCAAACGTCTGCACAGTGATACTTGCGAAGCCATCGGTGCTCTGGAAGCCCTCGGTCGCCCAGTCAAACACTGGGATGACATTATCGTGCACATGACAATAAGCAAACTCGACTCTGGATCTCTCGAAGAGTGGGAAAAGCGCGTTAGTGAAACTCGTGACCCTCCAGCCTTCACAGAGCTCGAGTCATTCCTTCTAGGTCGCATTCACACCCTCGAGGCTGTGGAACAAGCCCAAGGTCAGAGTGCATCCAACAAGACGCAGGCATCACCAGGAAAGCTTAGCGGTTCCACCACAAAATCTCACGTGGTTCAATCAAAAGAATCATCGTGTTCCTATTGCAAGGGAAATCATTACATCGCGGCGTGCAAATCGTTTCAAGGAAAACCGCTCGAACAAAGAAAGGACTTCGTCGCATCTCACAGTCTTTGCTACAACTGTCTTGGTCCACATCCAGTAAAAGACTGCCGATCAGACAAGAGATGTCGTACTTGCGAAGGTCGACATCACACTCTACTTCATCGCAGATCCTCCACATCTGCATCAGCATCTGGCAACGATGCTCTGCAAGGACAGGCTACCGCAGGCCAATTATCTCAGCCTGCATCAAGCACCTCATCACAGGTCAGCAGCCATGCAGCTCAACCGAAGAACGCGCAGTGTTCACCGGTCCTCCTTGCAACAGCTCAAGTTCTCGTTTCGAACCCCGAAACAGGAGAATGCATCACCGTTCGAGCCTTATTGGATCAAGGCTCAGAAAGCTCGTTCATCTCGGAGTCGCTTACGCAGCGATTGCGATCAACTCGGCGCCACGCTTCAATCCCAGTCATCGGAGTTGGAGCTCAACAATCCGGAGTAACTCGCGGTATTACGACACTCCAGATAAGATCTCGGGTAAACACCGAGTTCTCGTGTGTCGTGGAAGCCTTTATACTCCCTCGCGTGACATCCTTCCTGCCATCTTTCCGAGTTCACGCGGAAGACTGGCCTCATCTACAAGGTCTCACTCTCGCAGACCCAAGCTTCGCGGAACCTGGTCAAATTGACGTCATCCTCGGTGCTGATGTTTATGGCCACGTGCTCATCCAAGGAATAAGTAAGGGAGCTCCTGGCACACCAATCGCTCAAGAAACCCAGTTTGGATGGGTATTATCGGGTCCTGTTTCGTCAGAAGCAGCAAGCATCTCTCATACCGCAGTTCAAGGGCTGCAATGCTCTCTAGACACCGAACTGATCGATCTCGTTAGGCGTTTCTGGGTGCAAGAAGAAGTGTCTACTCCAGTCGCACTCACAACTGACGAAGAAAACTGTGAGAAGCATTTTCGCGAAACAGTGTCTCGCGATGCGACTGGTCGCTACATCGTTCAGTTACCAATCAAAGACAGTTCGGTCGATCTCGGTAACTCGCGTACCCCCGCGCTTCAAATGCTCCTACGGATGGAGAAACGGTTCGTGAGTGATTCGAAACTAAAGGAAGCTTACTCGAACTTCCTTCGCGAATACCTTGACCTCGGGCATATGTGTCGCGCCCCCAGTGGATCAAACAGTGACTCTCGCGTGTTTTATCTACCACATCATGGTGTCGCGCGCGAGTGCAGTTCAACTACCAAGTTACGTGTGGTGTTCAACGGATCTCAGAGAACGGAACTGGGACTCTCTCTAAATGACAATCTCTACGTCGGGCCAAAAGTGCAGACAGACCTGGCCGACGTGCTCTTACGGTGGCGACAATATCCTGTCGCTTTTTCCTCAGATATCGCCAAGATGTACCGACAGATTTTGGTTCACCAAAACGACTGGGATCTTCAGCGGATCCTTTGGAGAGAAAACTCACAGCTCCCAATCGAGGAGTATCAACTTCGTACGGTAACGTATGGTCTCGCCAGCGCTCCATATCTCGCGATACGTGTCCTTCATCAACTCATTCAAGACGAAGGGCAACGTTATCCCCTAGCAAATCGAATCATTATCGACAACACGTACGTCGACGACGTACTCTCGGGGGCAGACAACCCACTGCAAGCTCGTGAAAAAATAGTAGAGCTCAATCAGCTGCTCAGGGCGGGCGGCTTTGAACTCAAAAAGTGGACGTCGAGCCACCCCGAAACTCTTGTAGACATTTCACCAGGTGATCGGGAAGTCGCAAAACAGCAGAATCTCGATCAAAGTCCATTCTTTCGTGCACTCGGTCTCGTGTGGAGACCCGAGATCGACTCATTCGCATTCGCGCCTCAAGCTGTAAAGGATGAGCACATCCTTACAAAACGAAAGATCCTCTCGGAAACTGCTCAGCTGTTCGATCCTCTAGGTTGGCTCTCGCCAATCACGATCCGAGCCAAGATTTTTATGCAACTGCTGTGGGCAATCGGCCTCGGCTGGGATCAGCCACTCCCCGACCCACTCGCGTCGCGCTGGAACACCTTCCGACAAGAGCTACAAGATGTTTCCTTAATCACAATCCCTCGGTGGATCGGGCTCAGCTCAGAGTCTCCAGCGGTGGAAATTCATGGGTTCGCGGACGCTTCTCAAGAGGCTATCGCGGCGGTAATATATTTGCGAACGTACATCGACACTCACGAAGTGCGCGTCTCGCTAATGTGTTCGAAAACAAAAGTCGCGCCTCTCAAAAAAGTGACAATTCCGCGTCTCGAACTGTGTGCCGCGCTCCTCCTCGTTAGACTCGTGCGCCACGTGGAAAGCACTCTCAGTCTCGCGAAAGCTCCGGTTCATCTGTGGTCGGACTCGACAGTCGCGCTCGCGTGGATAAAAAGTCACCCTTCTCGCTGGAAAGACTTTGTCCGCAATCGTGTCACCGAAATACAAGAGTTCGCGCGTGCTCGGTGGCATCACGTATCGGGTTCGGAAAACCCAGCGGATCTCGCGTCTCGCGGTGCCTCTCCAGAGCAAGTTCTAGCCTCAAAACTCTGGACTGGTGGTCCATCATGGCTTGCCAAGCCTTCAGTCAGCTGGCCATCCTCATCTCCTACGTTGAAGGGAGACGAACCTCTCGAAGAAAGAAAGCAGGTAGCAGCTCATCACCTCGCGGAAACTGATCCGCTACCAATCTGGGATCTCATCGATCGTTACTCATCATTAACGAAATTGGTGAGAATCACCGCTCTTTGCAAACGTGCTGCAGATTTATTCTTATCAAAATCGGTCGCGAAATTTCCTAAGAAAATTGTTTCGCGCGGCCCGATCATGACGTCCGAACTAGAGGACGCTCGCATCTTTTGGGTTGCAACAAGTCAACACGCCTACTTCGGAGCCGAAATCAGATTGCTCAAACAAGGTTCGCTTCTCACTCGGCGCTACTCACTCTTTCGGCTCGCTCCATTCGTGGACCGAAACGGACTTCTAAGAGTTGGAGGACGGTTGCAGCAATCATCTCTAACTTATGACGAGAAGCATCCTCTCATTCTCCCTCGAAAATCGCCATTCACTACGTTAGTGATTGATCATTATCATAAAGCGACTCTCCACGGGGGACCACAGCTCACCCTCGCCACCATCCGACAACGCTTCTGGATCATCGGTGGAAGAGTACCGGTCCGCTCGTACATCCATCGCTGCGTTTCGTGTGCGCGTCAACGCGCTACTCTTAGCGTCCAGCAGATGGGTCAGCTCCCTCAGTCTCGCGTTTCACCGGCAAGACCCTTCTTGCACTCTGGTGTCGACTACGCAGGGCCTTTCGCAATTCGAGCCTCTCGCGGGAGAAACCCAAAAACTTACAAGGGCTACATTGCTGTTTTTGTATGCTTCTCCACATCAGCAGTTCACCTCGAACTAGTCTCGGACTGTACAACGGAAGCCTTTATCGCGGCATATAAGCGCTTCACCTCGCGACGCGGAATCTGTGCGACTATCTCAAGCGATTGCGGTAAGAATCTCGTTGGAACTGATGCTGAACTTCGTCGCTTACTCGCGGCATCATCGAAGGAATCCGCACGAATCGCTAACATCCTCGCGTCACATGGAACACAGTGGCGCTTCAACCCTCCGTCAGCACCTCACTTCGGTGGCAAGTGGGAAGCCGGGGTGAATCAGTGAAGTTTCACCTCAAAAGGGTAATTGGCGAAGCCAAACTCACTTTCGAGCAGTTTGAAACCTTCCTCGCGCAGGTGGAAGCTACCCTTAACTCGCGACCACTGTGTGCACTCTCGGACGATCCAACAGACTCGAGTGCCTTAACTCCAGGGCATTTTCTCATCGGCACAGCTCTAAATACCGTGCCAGAACCTTCGCTCGCGGACGTACCCGTCCAACGCCTCTCGCATTGGCAACACTCACGCCATATGCTCGAGCATTTTTGGAAACGTTGGAACACGGAATACCTCCAGACGTTTCAACATCTGCCGAAGTGGCAATCAATCAACGGAAACATCGAAATCGGAGCCATCGTTCTCATCAGGGATGAAAACCTACCACCATCAGTCTGGCCACTCGCGAGGGTCATCGACGTCCACCCAGGATCGGATGGACTAGTTTGCGTTGTGACAGTGAAAACGAAATCGTCGGTGTTGAAAAGACCGATAGTAAAATTGTGCGTGCTACCGGTTAAACTTCAAAATGAGCCCCTCACGGCGGGCGGCATATCATGATTTCGCAATCGTCGAACGATAGCGAGGCGGGCGGTATGTTCGGGCAAAGTATAATCGATCGCTTAGATCAGCTGGCCGGCCAGTACCTATCGAAGGCACACACACTATCGTGCAGTGTTTACCTGCCTAAAATCGTACGCCTACTGTCTCATTGCGCACCGAGCATAAGAACGATTCAATGTATGTATGTGTGTATTCCTGCGGACTAAATCAAAGTCCATATATATGAAAAATCAGTATGTCTCAGATCTCCCTGTGGGAAACATTGTAAATTTCTCGGCCTCGTGGTCAAATACCTGTATGTATATATCTCATCGTGAGAATTAGAAATAAAGACACGAGTTTTAAGAAAAGAAAAGGAAACCCGTGTAAGCTTTTCCAAGACACATTTATCCCGTAGGTCACTCATCCTAAGCCTCTCTCTTACTAATTAATTTACCCATATCTAACGAACCTCTTTATCATCTCTCGCAACACATTCAGCAAAAAAGCTCTAATAGTTGAAAATGCAAACAAACCAAGGTCGTACAATATCCTACTAGAATCTGGCAAGACTTATAATAGAAATAGATTCCATTTAATAAAGGACTCGAATCGCAACGAGTTCGAAATCATTAGCGAGCCCATAGATCTAGATGTAGAACCAGATAAAGGTGACGTAGCAGCTCAAAGATCTGGAACAACCCAAACCAACCCGATTCCACCCCCACAAAGTCCTGAACACACCCCAAACCAGAGTATACCAAAAGAGGCAAGCCAAAGCAATTCACAGGGCGAAACCACCAGAACCAGAAGTGGTAGAACTGTAAAAACTCCAGCATACCTCAAAGACTATCTTAAGTAATCTAAAGAAAATAAAACCTTCTGTAAAAGATAAGGATGTCATATGCTAGGGATATTGAGATCTAAGTAAACAGCGTCATTCGCCATAGGGAATATCCCCAGAAATAAGTTGGCCACACTGGCGACGCTCTGCGAGCAGAGCGACACAACAGAGAACACGATGTAACTCGACTGTAAGATCACCCGTGCAATAAAGTATTAATAAACAACAAGCAAGTATCATACTTACTCTGAACCCCTGAAAACATTACACTATCGACGATACATCTCAGAGCTAGATTGTACAGGTATAAAATTCCCCGCAACCCTGCGTAGCGTAGAAAAACTTGAAAAAGCGAATAATTTAAGAATCAATGTATACGGAATTGCAAAAGAAACTTCCTCAAATTCAAAATCAAAAAAGAGCATTATCACGCCTCTTTATCTCAGTAAAAATTCAACAAATCTCGATAAAAAGACAATTTACCTACTTATGATTGAGTGTAACATTGAAATAGATGGCGATGATAATGATCATGATGATGATGGTGAAGATGCTAACTTGAATAACTTCAAAGCCAGATTTCACTTTGCTTGGATTAGGAATCTTTCACGTTTGGTTAGCAAACAATTATCGAACCATGATGGTGAACAATTTTTGTGTGATAGATGCTTGTGTCACTTTAGCGTACACAGCGCGTATGATAGTCACAGGCAAGATTGCATGCGAATGAATAGCATCCGAATGGAATTTTCAGAGAAAAAAAAATTGGAATTTTCTAATTTTCAGAATAAGGGAACTGTGCCATTCGTGGTTTACGCGGATCTCGAGTGTATATTGAAACCGGTTGCAAATGAATCTCAAGAGCATATTCCGCACAGTGTCGCCTATTATGTACATTGCTCATATGATGAGACATTATCGAGATATGTGAACAAACGCGGACCTAATTGTGTTGAATGGTTCATCGAGCAGCTTCGCGAATTATCAATTGAAGTAGAGTCGCGCATAAAAAATATAATTCCAATGGAATCTCTGAATCAGGCACAACGCGATCGTCATATGCGTGCAAAAAATTGCTACATTTGTGAGAAGCGATTTTCACCGGAAGAAAAAAAATGTCACGATCACTGTCATTTCACGGGTAAATATCGCGGCCCCGCCCATAATCGGTGTAACTTGAATTTCAGTGAGAAACACGCGATTCCGGTGGTGTTTCATAACTTGTCGGGCTATGATTCGCATTTCTTAATTAAATCTTTAGCCTCAAATTTTTCGGGTGAAATCACGCTATTGCCCATTAATAAGGAAAAGTATATATCATTTACCAAGAGGGTTGACGGCACCATGATGAGCTTGAGATTTATAGATTCGCTGCGATTTATGGCTAGCAGCATTGACAAATTGGCATCATACGTGTGCGATGCGGATAAAAAAATAACTCAAAAATTTTACATTGATCAGGGAAAATTCGAGTTGATGATTCGCAAAGGTGTATTCCCCTACGAATACATCGATTCTTGGGAAAAACTTGACGAGCCGGAATTACCCATTGAAAAATATTTTTATTCGAGACTAAGCGATTCTCATATTTCCAATGAAGATTATGAACATGCGAAAAATGTTTGGACCAAGTTTGGTCTGAAAACTCTAGGCGAATATTCCGATTTATACCTGAAAACCGATGTACTTTTATTAGCCGATATATTTCAAAATTTCCGCGATAGCTGCTTTAAAACATACAACTTGGATCCTCTGCATTATTACACAGCACCGGGGCTTGCTTTTGATGCAATGTTAAAGCAAACGAAAATTAATCTCCAACTTCTAGACGATCCGGAAATGATATTGTTCATCGAGAAAAGTATAAGGGGTGGTGTGGCACAGTGCTCCAATCGCTATGCCCGAGAAAATAATCGATTTATGGGTGAAGATTTTGATCCAAGCAAAGCGGAATCATATTTAATGTATTTCGATATAAATAATCTTTATGGTGCAGCTATGAGTGAGCATTTGCCGAGTGGGTCGTTCGAGTGGGAAAATGATGCCATTGATGTGATGTCCCATCCGGATGACGCACCAATCGGTTATATTCTAGAGGTGGATTTAGATTATCCCGTAGAGCTCCATAAACAGCATGCCGACCTACCTCTCTGCCCCGAGCATTTTATACCGCCGGGTAGTAAAATTAGAAAACTTGCTACAACGCTTCTACCCAAGGAAAAATATGTTCTGCACTATCGTAATTTGAAACAATGCATCAAATTTGGTTTGAAGCTGGTAAAAGTGCATAGAATTCTAAAGTTCGCACAATCACCATGGTTAAAATCATACATCGATCTCAATACAAATATGCGAAAGCAATCGAAAAATGAATTTGAGAAGAATTTCTATAAGCTTATGAACAACGCTGTATTCGGCAAGACCATGGAGAATGTGCGTAACCATAAGACCGTGAAACTAATCACGAAATGGGAGGGCAGGGGCGGTGCACGTGCTCTTATTGCACGGCCAACATTTCGTAGCTGCACCATATTTGATGAAGATATGGTAATTATTGAGCTAAGTCGAACCAGGGTATATTTTAACAAACCTATCTACATTGGCGCTGCTATTCTCGATCTTTCGAAAATATTTCTATACAACTTCCACTATGATTATGTAAAAAATAATTTTTCAAGTACCGAATCAAAATTAATGTATACCGATACAGATAGTCTGATATATCAATTTACTGTTCCAAATATCTATGAAATCATCAAGCGTGATGTTGCGACAATGTTCGATACATCAGACTATCCACCTGATAATACCTATAACATCCCCTTGTTGAATAAAAAACGCCTTGGTCTGATGAAGGATGAGAATAATGGAAAAATCATGAGTGAATTTATCGGATTGCGCGCAAAACTCTATTCATTCAGAACTTGTGGCGATACTGATAAGAAACGTGCAAGGGGTGTAAAAAGCTCGACATTAAAATCTATCACGATTGATGATTACAAACGATGCCTTTTCGGTTATCAAAATTTAGATAGGAAACAGTGTATGATAAAAAGTGGTCGACATAAAGTTAGTACTATCATACAGAATAAGTTAGCTCTAAGCTGGTGTGACGATAAGCGAAAATTAATACCTGGTAAAACTGATACTTTGCCCTGGGGTTACCAAGATCTTGCAAACTTGTAAATTTCTCACATTTTCTCACATTTTCTCACATTTTCTCACATCTTCTCAAATAATTCCCCATTTACTTTACACGTAAATGTGAGAAAATGTGAGAAAATGTGAGAAAATGTGAGAAAATGTGAGAAAATATGAGAAAATGTGAGAAAGTGTGAGAAAGTGTGTGTGTGTGTGTGAAAACATTTTTCCGCAATTATCATGTAAGCTAGCATTAAGATTGAGGAGGGTGAAGAAACAAATGTTAATAAGTTGATAATAAATTTATTCATGAAAATTATATTACATATCCGATTTATTTATCCAACTATTATGTGAACCGTCGAATCCCAACCATTTTACATAGAGTTGATCACCACGCCTCCACAAGACCTTTTCTACAAGATAGCCATCGGGATATTGCACCCTGCTGAGCTCCTCCTCATAAAATCCGCCTTCAATGGGCTGATTCAGGTAGTCGGTGAGTTTGTAAGTTGGAGGGTTGGTATTTTTCACATCATGAATCGTAAATATTTCTGTTGTCCAATTCGGCGTACAACCCTTTTCGAACACATTTTTATATTTGCTAATTCTAACTTTATCGCCAACCTTAAATTTACGTTTTCGTTTGCTTCTTTTTATTTGACGCGGTTTATACACACTTCGATACAGTTGTTTTTCATTAGTCGTAGTCACATCTTTCGGCTTCATTCCAATCGTGCGATGTTTGGTATTGTTGTACGATGCAATTAAATCTGGTAGAATGCTAGTCCACTTATAAGAACCTTGAAGTGTGAACTGCTTCCACATTTTATTTTTCAGTGTACGATTGAAGCGTTCGCATATCGATGCCTTCAAGTTGCTAAATGTCGAGTACATGTTGATCCCATAATGTCTCATGAGAGTTTTAAATTCTTTGTTGTAAAATTCCTTGCCCTGATTGACGTGTAGATGTTTCGGTATGCGACCCAGAGTTAGCAGAGATTTCATTGCAGCTGTTACATCTTTGGCATTTTTACTCTTGATCGGCACGGCCCACGCGAATTTTGAAAATATATCAATCACTGTGAGCAAAAATTTTGAGCCCTTGTTGACGGATGAGTATGCGGACATATCGACAAGATCGGCCTGCCAGGTCTCATCCAGACCGCGTATATCGACATAACGCCGAGGATAATTACGTCGGGCGGGTCTATGAAGTTCGCTCGCTATTACCAACTTCATGTTCATGCGTCTTCAACCAATTTTCAATGTATTCGTTGTCTAAAAATTCGGGTGGAATCGGAATTCCGAGGATGTAATGCCGGCTAAGTGTTTCAGCGCAATTCTCCACTATCGCTAACCGTTTTTCCAAAGATTCACTTTCCCCCTTCAGTGCCGCAATCCTTTCTTTTGCCTAGATCCAAATACGCTGATCTTCTTCAAAACTTTCGCTGTGTTTTTGTGCAATCCGAGCATTGAGTTTAGATTCAAGAGCTGCGAGCGCCTCTTGCATGGATTGCTCGAATGCTTCCTTTATGGTACGCTCAAGACCAATATATGATCGCTGTGTAATATCCTCAAGACTTTGCAGAGAAACGGCATCAGTTGGCTCCTGCGAATGTGCGATATTACACAATCGTTTATTGTCTATGTCGTACTGGTTATCGATGGTGGTTTTGAATCCAACACCGGGCGGTCCACGACTATTCACACTTTTGATTTTCCTGCTAGCCGTCCAACGACCGAATATGTCTATGCCCATTATCGATCGATCTAGCTTCATTCAGGGTGAATATTATGGATTAGCCCGTTGTGGTAGAGTTTTGCAAGATTAGATCCTACGGCGGCTAATCGAATCTTCAGAAGTTCCTTTTCCGCTGTCAGAGTGTCAATCTCTTTTAGTATGAGAGTCTGAACGTTTTGATTCTCACTCAAATTGTTGTTGGTATGCTCTCGATCAAGGCGTGCATTAAGTTGAGATTCAAACTTGTGAAGTGCTTGTAGCGTAGAGTTTGCAAATGTTTTTTCCATAGAATGTTCGAGAACACTCAAGGCTCGCCGTGTAATATCTTCAAGACTTTTCAGAGAAACAGCGTCGTTCGGCTTCTGCGGATTCGCAATATTACATAATCGTTTGCCGTCTAGATCATACTGCTTATCAGGGGTGAATTTGAATCCAACACCTGGAGAACCCCGGATAACAACTTTTTCGTAGCTGTTTCTTGCCAACGGTCGTCCGAATATGTCTATGCTCATTGTTCAACGATCTGTGACTGAATGATTATTTTATGATCAATCTCATACTAATAAATGATTCCCGCCTCACGTAACTCCTCAATAATGGAGGAAATTTCATTGGTATGGCTAGTATTACCAGCCGCTTGAGATGCCGTGAGTAACCGGAGACGATCAACGAGCTCATTAGGATTATCCCAATAAACATAATCCATGCTTTGCCCCCGCGCGATTTTATGGGTGGATAATAAACCTTCACCGGATTTTTTCACCGGTAGGTCGATGTATGGGGCAATAAAATCTCTATACTTTGAATACTTTTCCCTATCATGATGAGGACTTGTCTCAGCTTCGTAATATTTCCGATAAGCATTCGTTTTTTTCACGATTTTGATATAATTCAATTTGTCGCTTTTATTCACCTTGGCGTGATCGGGTGACTTTTTGAATAGCAATTCACGCAATCCAGGTGTATTGTCATAACTCATATCACCTACATATATCTGATTATCATCAAATGCGATATCCGAATTGCCAATCTTCAATCCGCCAGCTAATTTTCGAACTCCAAATTTCGGATCCAATTTCTTGCGCTCTTTTTCAGAGGCAAACATGTTTAAATAGCGCGTCGTCTTAACTTCTTTTTTCAACATCGGTGTGCTTGTAGACGCGGTTAACGTGTGATCCAGGTTGTTATCATCATCTTCATCATCCGTATCATCCATGGTGGTGACAGTTGTAGCATTGTCCCCACTAGCAATGTTAGTTGCCAAGCTCTCCTCAATCGCACTTTTATATGCATCATTATCATCATCCTCATCATCATCATCACCGGCATCCTCATAATCTTTTGGTTCCACAAAATATTCCGTCTTCTCCGTCTTGACCAAACCCGGCTCTGCCTTCTCTGTCTTGAACGAACCCGGCTCTACCTTCTCTGTCTTGACTGAACCCGGCTCCGTTTTAATAAAAACGGAGAAATATCTCGCTTCATTAGTAGCCGCTGCTGCTGCTTCGATGAATCTACCAATTTATGCAGCGGTGTGGCCAGTGGTTTGAAGATTTCACTAATAGCCCGCTCGCTGGTGTCTTTCCCCATTTTTATCATTTCATGTTTACGTCGAATGATATCGCTGGCCCTCGCTATTTCCCGCAACACATCGTTTTGCTTACGTATCTTGGAGCTCTCCATGCTGCTAGTTTGATCGATGTGTTGTGACTGTATGTGGTTTATTCGTGATTCAGGCTTATAAAGCAGTCAAAGCCTCTTCTATATCGTCCAGCGCTAATCTCGCTATCTTTGTCGATGGTCACAAAACTATATCTACCGTCATTCCAACACGCCAAGCACAAATCTTTAAATTGCTGATAGGTCATATCAGTGTTCACATGATCAGCATAGATGTGTTTCAAATTCATTTCATCTTGACGAAAAAGAACCAACAAGTTTGCATTATCACGCACCAAATGTTTCGGAATTCGGGCATACGTTTGACAAAGATAAAAACTATCGACATCCCTGTGCCGCCCCATACAGAAATAGGCTCTGATATTATCTTGCTTCTCACAAGCCACGTCATCGAAAATCATAATAGAGTTGGGATGTGCATCTTTCGGTGCCACTACCTCCTTGTGCTCATCAAACGGGAAATAACCCAGCCCCTTCACCGGTTCCAACAACCTCTTCAAGAACTCATACTTTGGCTGATTGAGGGATTTTGAATAGACGTACACATTCTCAAATCGTATGTTTGTCACATGTTTGGCGATATGCGTTACGAGTTGAATGGGCATGAGATTGATCAGAATAAGAATGTCGGCATCACGAGTATCATGAAGGGGTACCTATCATTCACCCCTGGACAACAACATCTTCTGGGAAACACTGGTTGGTTGGTGGATGATAAAAATAAACTAACCGACGCTGATGGATACTTTGATGTTGTTATACCGCTGAATTTTTTGCTCGGATTTGCCGAGGACTATAATCGAATCATCGTCAATGCGAAGCATGAGCTAATTTTAACGCGATCAAACAATGATCTAAACACCATACATCAAACAACTGCGGAGGGGATCAAAATTTCACTCGAGAAAATTGAATGGTTATTGCCATACATCAGACTGTCGGATTCTGCAAAAATCAAGATGCTCAATTATATCGCCAAAGATCCGGCTATATCTATGAGTTTTCGCTCGTGGGAAATGTACGAGTACCCGATGCTGCCTGCAACAACGAGACATGTATGGGTTGTCAAGAAATCTACACAGCTAGAGAAACCGAGACACGTCATACTGGGATTCCAAACTGCACGACGAATCGATGCAACGAAAAATGCCAGTCAATTCGATCATTGTATGATTAGAGATGTGAAACTTTTCCTAAACTCACAGTGCTATCCTTATGGAAATTTGAATCTTGATATTGCTCGCAATCAATACGCCATTCTCTACAATATGTACACAAACTTTCAAATTTCATACTACGATAAGGAATCCGAACCTCTTTTGTCGAAGAGTGATTTTTTGGAGAGAGCCCCACTCATTACTATAGACTGTTCCAAGCAAAGTGAATCGTTAAAGAGTGGACCGGTGGATATTCGTTTGGAATTCGAAACTAGCGTTGCATTTCCAGCAAATACTTCAGCCTACTGTATGATTATACACGGTCGCATTGTTGAATATAATTCAATCAGCGGTACCGTCAAAAAATTAGCCACATTTTAAGGATTCTATATGCTTGAGAACTATAGATTAAGCTTATTCTATATAGAGGATCTATATAGCATAATTGCAATTTCATTGTTATTTATTCAACCCTAACCCATTGTGTGTGTGTGTGTGTGTGTGTGTGTGTGTGTGTGTGTGTGTGTGTGTGTGTTTACATTTTGCTACAGAATTCAAATTTATTGTATGGTCCTCCAAGATAGAGTATCTGCAGACGTTTCTGATCAGCCTCATTGTTTAACTGATCCAGCTGAGTGGAATCGTTCTCTAGAGCCTTTCCGATTCTTGCAGGCAGGAACACGATGTATTCGTTGGCAATAGTGGCGATGATTCTACAGTCGAATTTCGTTTTCACAAGCCTCAGTCTTGTGATATTGTACTTTTCGCCAACCTTCAGCTCCGACATCTTTTTCATTGGTAGATTATTATCCAGACGGCTGGTGCTGTTAAGGCTGCTGAAGTCCATCTCTACAAAATGAATAATTCGAAATTAGTTTTTATATTATAATTAAATATGATTATCGTGTAATGGGATTCTTACCTTGTTCAAAAGAGTTTGCGGATTCGAATATACGAGGAAGATGTGTTAATGGTGAGGAGTCGAGATGCACGGATGCAGCTCCCTGCGAGCTCTCGACTTTTAAGCCATCATCCCCCGCCCTCGGGACATGTGGGGAGGGTTTTTTATGCCCCTCCTCCAAATACCATTTTTTCAACCTCTGAACGTTCTCGAAGGCGTAATGGTAGCCTCCAGGTACATCGCCATGACAGTCTCCATGCCAACGAAATACACGCGATTCCAATCGTAGTATTCGAAAATTCGGGCAGCCCAGCTCGTCTAAATCAATCACCGGTTTCGAGTCGTCATTGAGGATTTTTTCGATCCAGAGTTTCTTCTCCAATCCCTTCACATAAATGCGCCTCGCATCTTGTGCAACTTTTCTCACAGTTTTCACTACATCCCTATACGGTGTTTCTCCTGCAATCCAGGGTATTCCATGATGACGCCATGTCAGCCACGAATTGAGATTTTTATACTCGCGTGAGAGAGTCACCCAAGAGCGTGGTGCTTTGAAGAGAATGCGTGTGATATCTTGCTGATATTCCTCATGCGCACGAATGCTTATTGCAGACAGCTCTTTTATTACAAATTTATCACCGAATCGCCCAAAACCTTGTAGATCTAATATTAGCTCCATATTGGACGACTTCGTGTGCGGTCTCAAGCAGAGTCGGAAATTGACTGAGCTGGCGATTTATTGTGGGGATCGGTATGCACGCAGGTGCGTATAGAGGTACCCTGAAAAATACTTGAATGATATTTATTGCTCGACCTTTTTGAGTCTTGTGGCTCGTTATGAGCTCTGATGGGATCTTTTGATTATTGTGATCTTTGCAAGATTTCAGCATTTTCGAGTGATGGGAGTATAGTGAAAAACCCTCTTAATGATATTTATTGTCGGATCATTAAGACTTGCCTATTTTATGTGTCGGGGACGAGTCTTTTGAAAGCTGTTCTCAGGTTGGTTAGGCTTGATTTTATTTTGGGGGGGAGTGGTGTGCAACCCAACTCCACCAGATCGGTTTGCGAACAAGAAGACAATTTTCAGTTCTAAAAGATTGGTAAAGAGTGAAAGTTCATTGAATCGTGGGGGAAAAGCATCAAGGGGAAGAAGAAGAAGAAGAAGAATTTCAAAACTAAACGTGTGAAAAAGGTATGTTGTTAGCATTGAATACTCAAATTTAAACAGATTTTAAACATAAGAATGCGTGATCAATCCAGATGAATCCAGCTCATCAAAGACCTGCGCAGCGGGCGGCTCAGCTGCGGCGGAGGGCCGAGTTGAGGATGCGATTCCTCAGGAACGCTCAGCTTGTGTTGCGTATTTTGCGCGAACAAAACGTGGATGAGCGCTTCGTTGTCGAAACGTCAAGCATCCATTTCGAGATGATTGAGAGCATCACGAGGCAATATGAGATAAATGATCGGGCAATGCGTCGTATTGCCGCGACCGAAAATGCTGCACAATCGACCGTCCAATGTGCGGATATAACATCTTCCACGCAAGAAGATGCGGAAGATTCGGATGCGGAGACGGTGCACATTGATAGGGGGAGAAGTAGATCGCGATCATTCGGTTCGGACTCATCGAGATCGAGTCCGGAATCACCATCGTCGTCGAGGTCCTCATCCCCGGCCATACCACCGCCGCCGGGGGTGATTCCACTCGAACAGCTTCGTATTCACGAATATGGTTTTGAGTGACCCAGAAAGTTGTCATTTTAGAATATAGGTTAGACTTAAGACATAAGAAAATAAACATATATATATATATATATATACAGGGTGTTCCAGACCTCGCGACGAATACTTCACAGGGTAAATCTTGATCAAAAATGGGATCGAAATTTCCTCAGCCGATTTTTTTTAAAATGCATATCTTTTCCGTTATAATTAATTCAATTTCAGTCAATGACGCGCGGCTTACGAACGGCCGCACGTCGGTGTGCTTACCGCTCGGTTGTGTGCACTTTTTTTCGTGGCGACAATAGGGCGAGAGACGCGCACACAACCGAGCGGTGATTACACCGACAAACGGCCGTTTATAAGTCGCATGTCATTAGCTGCAATTAAAATAATTATAACGGAAAATCCATGCATCTCCGAAAAAATCGGCTGAGGGAATTTCGATCCCATTTTTGATCAAGATTTACCCTGTGAAATATTCGTCGCGAGGTGTGGAACACCCTGTATATATATATATATATATTAGGGTGGCCGTTAAAAAAAAAGTTTGCGCTCCAACTTGAAAAACCTTAAGTTTACCTCGAATAAATAGGATCCTCCAAATTTCAATGTTCTCTCTCATTTTTAAAAGGTGCCGGCAATTTTTTATTTTGATTTTTTTTTTTTTTTTTTTTTTCTTTTTTTCGAATTTTTTTTTTTTGTACTTCTGTTTCTTTTTTTTTTCTTCATCCAAAACGGCAGAAAAATAACTCTGGGATTGAAAATACTTTTCACTCAAACATTTTCCATTTTTCATGATAGAATATTTAACATGGCGTAAAAAAAAAAAAAAAAATATAGCTTAGAAATTAGTCTGTATCAATTTCATAATACATAGGCTTGGATCTGGGGTTCCTTAAAATTTTTTACAGTAATTTCTAGGCTATATTTTTTTTTACGCCATGTTAAATATTCTATCATGAAAAATGGAAAATGTTTGAGTAAAAAGTATTTTCAATTCCAGATTTATTTATTTGTCTGCCGTTTGATTTTTTCTAATCGATATAAAATTCGAAAAATATCAAACAAATAAAATCTTATTTTGGATGAAGAAAAAAAAAGAAAAAATAAGTCAAAAAATAAAAACAAAAAAAAATTAAAATAAAACAAAAAATTGCCGGCACCCCTTAAAAATGAGATAGAGCATTGAAATTTGGAGGATCCAAATATATTATATATATATATATATATATTAGGATATATATATATATATATATATATATACTAGGGGGGCTTCGCCCCCCTGCGTGCTACGCGCGCCAACCCCCCATATTCTAATTTGTATCAGTTGTTTCTAAAATTCAAATAATCCGTGGATTTTATGTTCTTCGTATTCCTCGTTGTCCAGGTCGTTCAGTGAGTATATCTCGTAGTCCAGGTCCTGGGCTTCGTAGATCTCTTAGTCCGGGTCACTCGCTAAGTATTTCTTGTAGTCCAGGTCCTCGGCCTCGTAGTTCTCGTTGCCCAGGTCCTCCGTTTCGTATTCCTCGTTGTCCAAGTCTTTCGCTAAGTATTTCCAGTGTCCAGGTCTTCGGCTTCGTAGTTCTCGTAGTCCAGGTCCTCGGATTCGTATCTCTTGAAGTCGTGTGTATAGATTATTAGGATATATCGCCGCCGCCGTGTCAGACATTTTGTGCTCTCCTCGGCTATCCTCGGCCATCCTCGGCTATCTTCGGCTATCCTCGGCTATCTTCGGCTATCCTCGGCTATCTTCGGCTATCTTCGGCTATCTTCGGCTATCCTCGGCTCTCTCCGGTTCTCTTCGGCTCTCCTCGGCTGCTTTGGCTCTGCTTCCCCCTTTCCCTTTCCTGGGCCCTTAGACCGAGGGGAGGACCGGGTTCGGCTCCCCTTGGCTCTCCTCGGCTATCCTCGACTATCTTCGGCTATCTTCGGCTATCCTCAGCTATCTTCGGCTATCCTCGGCCATCCTTGGCTATCCCCGGCTATCTTCGGCTTTCCTCGGCTCTCTCCGGTTCTCTTCGGCTCTCCTCGGCTGCCTTGGCTCTGCTTCCCCCTTTCCCTTTCCTGGGCCCTTGGACCGAGGGGAGGACCGGGTTCGGCTCCCCTTGGCTCTCCTCGGCTATCCTCGGCTATCTTCGGCTGTCTTCGGCCATCCTCGGCTCTCTTCGGTTCTCTTCGACTCTCCTCGGCTCTGCTTCCCCCTTTCCCTTTCCTGGGCGCTCGGACCGAGGGGAGGACCGGGTTCAGCTCCCCTTGGCTCTCTTCGGCTGTCCTCGGCTATCTTCGGCTATCCAGGATAGTTTTCGATAGGGAAGCCGAATGGGCTGGGGGGATGGGGCGAAAACATCTGAGCGGGGTCGAGGAGGCCCAGGGCAAGAGGTAGGGGAGGGAGGGATAAACAAAAGCCGAGCGGAGCCGAGATCGCTGGGATACTGACAAAGGTTAGGTTAGATTACCTAACCTAAGCTAACCTAACCCAACCCAACCCAACGCACTCTATCTTGACCATGGCAACCTAAGTCAACCTGACCTGACCTAACCTCACCTCAAAGGTCAGGTCAGGTAAGGTTAGGGGTCAGGTACGGTTAGGTTAGGTTAGGTTACCAGCCTAACCTACTCTATCCTGACTAAGGCAGCCCAACCCAACCTGACCTGAACTAACCTCACCTCAAAGGTCAGGTCAGGTAAGGTTAGGTAAGGTTAGGTTAGGTTACTAAGCTAACCTTACCTACCTTGGCTCTCTTCGGCTGTCCTCGGCTATCTTCGGCTATCCAGGATAGTTTTCGATAGGGAAGCCGAATGGGCTGGGGGGATGGGGCGAAAACATCTGAGCGGGGTCGAGGAGGCCCAGGGCAAGAGGTAGGGGAGGGAGGGATAAACAAAAGCCGAGCGGAGCCGAGATCGCTGGGATACTGACAAAGGTTAGGTTAGATTACCTAACCTAAGCTAACCTCACCCAACCCAACCCAACGCACTCTATCTTGACCATGGCAACCTAAGTCAACCTGACCTGACCTAACCTCACCTCAAAGGTCAGGTCAGGTAAGGTTAGGGGTCAGGTACGGTTAGGTTAGGTTAGGTTACCAGCCTAACCTACTCTATCCTGACTAAGGCAGCCCAACCCAACCTGACCTGAACTAACCTCACCTCAAAGGTCAGGTCAGGTAAGGTTAGGTAAGGTTAGGTTAGGTTACTAAGCTAACCTACTCTATCCTAACCAAGGCAACCTAACCTAACCCATCCTAACCTAACCTAGCCTACTCTATCCTGACCATGGCAACCTAACCCAACCTGACCTGACCTAACCTAGCTGAGTTAGGTTAGGTTACCTAACATCTCAAAGGTCAGGTCAGGTTAGGTTAGGTTACCAACCTAACCTACTCTATCCTGACCATGGCAACCTAACCCAACCTGACCTGACCTAACCTAGCTGAGTTAGGTTAGGTTACCTAACACCTCAAAGGTCAGGTCAGGTTAGGTTAGGTTACCAACCTAACCTACTCTATCCTGACCATAGCAACCTAACCCAACCTGATCTGACCTAACCTAACTGAGTTAGGTTAGGTTACCTAACACCTCAAAGGTCAGGTCAGGTTAGGTTAGGTTACCAACCTAACCTACTCTATCCTGACCATGGCAACCTAACCCAACCTGACCTGACATAACCTAGCTGAGTTAGGTTAGGTTACCTAACACCTCAAAGGTCAGGTCAGGTTAGGTTAGGTTACCAACCTAACCTACTCTATCCTGACCAAGGCAACCTAACCTAACCTGAAACGACCTAACCCATCCTAAGGGTAAGGGGGAGGGGAGGGGCGAAAAGAGCCGAGCGGGGTCGAAGAGGCCATGGAAAGGGGGGGGCGGGAGGTAGCGAGCGGGGTTGAGGAGGCCATGGAAAGTCTGACACGGCGGCGGCGGCGGCGGCGGCGGCGGCGATATATCTTTATAATATAGAGAGATATATTATTATATATATTATATATTAGGGTGGCCCTTATTTTGTGAAAAAAAAATATTTGGTTCGCCGCCCCCTCAATCGGTTCCAAATTAAACAAAAAAAAATTCGGACCAAATTTTAGGTGATTCGGCCAATGGGAACACGTGCCCCAAGGACGTTAATTGTTTTAATTCTTTTTCTTCTTTTTCTGCCTTCACAGGACATAGTATGACAGAAAAGGAAGAGAAAATGTTGTGACAAATTTTTTTTCAACTTTTGGTTTGGTAGGAAAAGTAATATTTTGGAATTCCGTTAGCCAAAATCGATTAATACGTGTAAAATCACAATCAAAATGGTATGAATTCCTCTTAATGGAAGAAAAATTTGCTACAACCTTTTCTCTTCCTTTTCTGTCATACTATGTCCTGTGAAGGAAGAAAAAAAAGAAAAAAAAATTGAAAAAATTAAAAAATTAACGTCCTTGGGGCACGTGTTCCCATTGGCCGAATCACCTAAAATTTGGTCCGAATTTTTTTTTGTTCAATTTGGAACCGATTGAGGGGGCGGCAAACCAAATAATTTTTTTTCACCAAATAAGGGCCACCCTAATATATATATATACAGGGTGTTCCAGACCTCGCGACGAATATTTCACAGGGTAAATCTTGATCAAAAATGGGATCGAAATTTCCTCAGCCGATTTTTTCGGAGATGCATGGATTTTCCGTTATAATTAATTCAATTTCAGTCAATGACGCGCGGCTTACGAACGGCCGCGCGTCGGTGTGCTTACCGCTCGGTTGTGTGCACTTTTTTCGTGGCGACAATAGGGCGAGAGACGGCGCACACAACCGAGCGGCGATTACACCGACAAACGGCCGTTTATAAGTCGCATGTCATTAGCTGAAATTAAAATAATTATAACGGAAAATCCATGCATCTCCGAAAAAATCGGCTGAGGAAATTTCGATCCCATTTTTGATCAAGATTTGCCCTGTGAAATATTCGTCGCGAGGTCTGGAACACCCTGTATATATATATATATTATCAGATAATTCGCGTCATTGATTGCATATATATAACACCCTGTCACTCTTCAAGCATTTTCAGCTAGTATAATTCGTATATATAAGCTAAGAATTAGATATTTCAGCCATCTTGGATCGATTGTCGGTAAGAAAAAAAAAAAGATCGGTAATCGTTACCATAATTCGAAAGCGAATCGTTAGTGGCGCCATCGCAAGACGGAAAATTGCGGGAAAATTGCAGCCATCGGACGATCGGTAACCAAAGATCGGATCGTTACCATCGGACTATCGGTAACAATCGGTAGTGGCGCCATCGCACAACGGCGAATTGCAGCCAGCCGATTGTCGGTAACAATGATCGACGATCGTTACCATCCGACTGTCGATAACTTACCCACGCGGTCAGTAGGTTACCGACTGCCTGATGGCCGGTAAAGAAGGCTGGATCCAGAACTGTCATATCTATACTACTTCCGTTCTGCAGTCTGGTGTAGTTGGAGTTTGGTGTGTGTGATGCGTTCGCGGATAAGGGCTTGGCTGGTGCGTGTGAGTATCCGTTTGGATTTCTCAGTGCTAAATGGATCTTTCATCCGAAGAAATTTGGGGATGATTTTATTGTCCCTGCATCTCTTCAGGAAAGCTAGGTTGGCTAGATGTTTCGATAGGGACGACCTGTTTTTGCTAAAGGAGTTAACTTCAGCGAGGATGCCCTCCCCGTTGAGGAGCTTGATAAGGTCTTTGAGGCTTTCGCGGTGAGATTCTGAACAAGACTTGGCTCCCGGGATGGAGCCGCGTTGTTTAACGGTTAGGTGCCGACGTTTCGTAAACATTGCAGTTTACTTTATCAGGGCGAGAAACAACCTGATACTGGTTGCTCCCCAACAGGGTGTCCCTATTTATGCCAGTTGCGGAGCCGTCCATGTGTGACGTTCCGCTCGGGTGGAGTTGACCAATCATATGTTTTTAAATGGTTGGCCAAACATTTAAAAAAAAATTTTTAAATCGTCCACTCTCGCCACAGCCAAAAACCCCGACACCGCTTAAAGATACTGTCAAGAACCTCAGTGACACGATCCTTTCCCAAGAAGCAACTTCTGCCCTAGCCAAAGGCCCGAACTTTGCTATTGCCCCTTCTAGAATCCCAAAAGACGAAATCATCTCCCAAATCGAAAACTCCATCTTCGGACTACCAACGGAAGCAGCAAACAACATTCGAAGACTAACAACCAACATTCTACGCAACGCCAAAGCACCCAGGCCAAACCTCACTAGACAGGAACGCCTAGCACTGAGAGAACTCAACAGCAACCCCGACATCATCGTACTGGCAGCAGACAAAGGCAATGCCACGGTCGTCCTCAACAGGAAAGACTACGAAACCAAAATCCGAACACTCCTGGACGACACTACCTACCGCAAAATTTCAAGAGACCCTACACCGAAAATAGAAAAACGCACCACCCTCCTTATCAAGGAAAGCAATCTGCCGGAACCAACCAAAAAAGCTTTGACTCCCAAAGAATCCTGCCCTCCCAGACTTTACGGCCTACCCAAAATCCACAAAACCAACGTACCCTTGAGACCAATAGTTAGTGCGATTAACTCGCCCACATACAAACTTTCACGGTATCTGGCGTCCCAACTCCAAACACTCCTATCCGACTCCGGCTCACGCATCCTCAACTCGAAAGACTTTGTCGAGAAAATCCAACAGAGTCGACTACATCCTGATGACATTCTAGTCAGCTTCGATGTAGAATCACTGTTTACGAAAGTCCCTATCCCAGACACCTTGGAAATCATAAAAAGATCCAAAAAGATACCCCAACAACTGTTCCCCCTCATCGAACACTGCCTCACCTCCACCTACTTTCTTTACCAAGGAGCATTCTACGAACAAACCTCAGGCGCTGCTATGGGATCTCCAATTTCTCCCATCATAGCGGACATATTCATGGAGCATTTCGAGAGCCACACCCTCGGAGAAGCCCGACTAAAACCTGAACTCTGGCTCCGATATGTTGATGACACTTTTGTCATTTGGCGACATGGTAAGGAACACCTCCAAACCTTTCTAGACTTTCTCAACTCCCGACACCCTAACATGAGCAATTCCACGTCAGACCGGACAGCTTTCTGACCTCGATGTTACCGATTTCGCTATTATTTTTTTTACGGGTTCTATGGAACAAATAAATCAATCAAACAATTTTTTGTTTTTTTTTTTGGCCCCTATTTTCCAAGTTACACGGAGGTGAAATTCAGGAAAAAGAGCCAAAAATCGAAAACATACTCCTCTTCAAACGGTCATATCTTTGATTGTATTAATCCTAGAGACTTCATCCAAGAACCATTTCAAAGCTATTGAATGACACTATTATAATATATTTATTTCATTTCGCGGTAACAAACAATTCTATTTGTTATAAACAAATATATTATTCAAACGTGATTTTCATAGAAAATACCAAGCGATAAAATTATCAAAAAAATATGAGCGTATTCCTTGATCAATTCTCTACAAAATCGTTAAGTCAATTTTATGGAGAACCGATGGGAACCATGTTAAAACGATTTATTTATAAGCGACGGCGCGCGCTGCCACCGAAAAACCGTACCCGAGCCGGGTCTTTCAGCGGCACCGCGCACCGTCGCTTATAAATAAATCGTTTTCACATGGTTTCGATCGTTTCTCCATGAAATTGACTTAACGATTTTGTAGAGAATTGATCAAGGAACACGCTTATATTTTTTTGAGAATGTTATCGCGTAGCCCTTGCTTTGAAAATCACGTTTGAATAATATATTTGTTTATAACAAATAGAATTGTTCGCTACCGCAAAATGAAATAAATATATTATAATAGTGTCATTCAATAGCTTCGAAATGGTTCTAGGAAGAAGTCTTTCGGATGAAAACAACCAAAGATATGACCGTGAACATGCCCACCGATGCTTTCTCATGCTAGCCACACGTACCTGAGCCGGGTTTTTGGGTGTCAGCGCGCGCCTTCGCTTATAAATAAATCGTTTTAACATGGTTCCCATCGGTTCTCCATAAAATTGACTTAACGATTTTGTAGAGAATTGATCAAGGAATACGCTCATATTTTTTTGATAATTTTATCGCTTGGTATTTTCTATGAAAATCACGTTTGAATAATATATTTGTTTATAACAAATAGAATTGTTTGTTACCGCGAAATGAAATAAATATATTATAATAGTGTCATTCAATAGCTTTGAAATGATTCTTGGATGAAGTCTCTAGGATTAATACAGTCAAAGATATGACCGTTTGAAGAGGAGTATGTTTTCGATTTTTGGCTGTTTTTCCTGAATTTCACCCCCGTGTAACTTGGAAAATAGGGGCCAAAAAAAAAAAAAAAAAAAATTGTTTGATCCATTTATTTGTTCCATAGAACCCGTGAAAAAAATGATAGCGAAAT
The DNA here is from genome assembly GCA_943736025.1 of Tenthredo mesomela. NCBI lineage: Eukaryota > Metazoa > Arthropoda > Insecta > Hymenoptera > Tenthredinidae > Tenthredo > Tenthredo mesomela. The sequence goes on from OX031019.1 coordinate 15,276,430, forward strand.
CGATAACATCGAGGTCATTTTTTGATTTATTTTGTCCGGTCTGACGTGGAATGGCTCACATACGCTTCACGATGGAAACAGAAAATAACAACCAACTTCCCTTCCTGGACGTGCTAGTCACGAAAAAACAAGATGGTCAATTGGGACATCGCGTATACCGCAAACCCACACACACCAACAGATATCTCCACGCAGCTTCACACCACCACCCATCACAAAAAGGATCAGTGATCAGCTCACTCGTCCACCGAGCACTGACAGTCTCTGATTCAGATAACCTCAACGTCGAACTAGCCCACCTGAAGAAAACCCTACAATCCAATGGTTACTCGTCCACACAAATCCAACAAACCATCCAAAAACTCCAGAACAAGCCCAACCCATCGACAGACATTTCAAACTTACCAACGGAAGTAACGAGAAGAACTGCCTTCCTCCCCTACATTCAAGGAGTGACGGACTCCATAGGGAGAATCCTAAGGAGAAACAACATCAAACCGATTTTCAAACCACCACAGAAAATCGGGCAATTCCTCAACTCCCCAAAAGATAAACTCCCCCCGCTCAGCTCTTCAGGGGTATACAGGATCCCTTGTTCCTGTGGAAAAGTTTACATCGGAGAAACCGGGAGGAAGATCAGCACTCGCCTTAAAGAACACCAAAGATGCGTCAAACTGAAGCACTTTACTATCTCAGCTCTGGCGGAACACCAAATGGAAACGGGCCACCAAATCTTATTTGACCAAACCACCTCCTTGGCTAACTCAAATCAGTATTTTCCTCGAAAATACAGAGAAATCTTTGAAATCCGTAAACATCCTAACAACATCAACAGAGACAACGGACTTCAAACCCATCCAATTTGGAACGCCATCCTCCCGGTTTTTTTTTTAATGTTTGGCCAACCATTTAAAAACATATGATTGGTCAACTCCACCCGAGCGGAACGTCACACATGGACGGCTCCGCAACTGGCATAAATAGGGACACCCTGTTGGGGAGCAACCAGTATCAGGTTGTTTCTCGCCCTGATGAAGTAAACTGCAATGTTTACGAAACGTCGGCACCTAACCGTTAAACAACGCGGCTCCATCCCGGAAGCCAAGTTTTATAAATTACTAATTTATTAGATATAGGCTACGAGCCGAGTTGATAAAGAATTACTAACGATTTTATACTACTTGACTAATTAAGGATTATTCAGTCTTTGGTAATAATACGACGACTAGCTCGTCTCCGAGAGACGAAGTCTCCCGTTATACAAGTGCTCCGATGAGCTTATTATTTACAAACTATTTACAGATTGTTCCTACAACTCATTTAAACTAACTCTGCGGATAATTTATTGAATTTATTGACTACGAAAGTTAAATAACGAACCCTAAATTCTAACGCGAAGAACAACAAATACTCTTGGCTAAGCCTCGAGCTACGTCTCTCCCCGCAGGAGGAAGAGAGAGCGACAATGACCGACTCGTACTGTCTCTGTCGAGGGGCTATTCACTCGGGAAGTCCTATGTACACTGGTCTCGGAAGTCTTTGGAAGTCTTTAGTAGTCTTTGGTGGTCAATGGAAGTCTCGGGGTTATTCACTTGGGAAGTCCTATGTACACTGGTCTCGGAAGTCTTTGGAAGTCTTTGGAAGTCATTGGTAGTCAATGGAAGTCCTTGGAAGTCTTTGGAAGTCACTATGAAGTCACATGTAGTTTTCTGGAAGTCACTATATATGGAGTCATTGAAAGTCATTGGAAGTCTTTGGAAGTCATTGGTAGTCAATGGAAGTCATTGGAAGTCGGAAGTCACTTGTACACCCAAAATTGAAGTGAATAGCCTCTCGGTCTCTGTCGTACTCGTGTACTACAGGTACGCACTTGACTCAATTATTAATTACGCGAATAATTACTCCAAAAATAAAGACTCGAACTACAAAATCTAGGGCAAAGGGACACTGGTGACGGCCTACCCTTCGGAGATCGGCTTAATTCGATCCCAAGAATATTAATTAGCCTCGTGGCTTGATCTATGGCAAGATGGCGGATAGCCGTTGCCGGACACGAATTATCCTGGGTAAGATTAGCTAACGCTTACCGTCTTCCAGCCACGCTACGAATCGTTCTCTCTCTAGGAAGGGATCCATCCTCGGAGACTACAGGAATCCCTCGATTTCTCCTATCTCACTCACACAGACTCGAAATATTTGTTCTAATAATAATAGGTAACCCACGGGGTTGAGCGCAAAAAGAAAAAGATACAAATTTCAGACTAAGAACGTAGCGGTATTTTTCACACGAGTGATAAGGACGCTAGTCTAACGCAGAGTGAGTAGACCGCATGGCGCCGGTACTCAGCGCACATATCAGGCGATCGACTATTGATTTCCCATCGACCGAAAGATCCCTAGTTTCGCTACGCGCGAATATTCAAAATCCACCGCGGTAGTTGTAGCTCCTTACATCCAAGGAACACGGGTTGCAGGCTCTTCTAGGCGGCGGGAATCTCTTCCGCCACCGATATCCCTCGTTGCAGAATGCCCTCGGCATTCCCCCGTGTCCTCTATTTCCGCAGTGGAGGTAGCCTGGCCAGTACTACCTCCTAGAGCTCACGCGGTGTTCCTTATCAGGGATCCTTCTGGTCGATTTTGGGCGTCGTAGGTGCGTCTACTCGTTCTTTCGGGGTGAATGTGAGCCTTCGCCTAGGCCTCGTCCCCCACATGCCAGAGAAAATGCGTAAAGAAAAACAAAAGAATCAATAAGGAGTTCTACAGATTTTAGTCGGTCACGGTCGTCTCTCGGAATTATTGCCAGGCCTCAGGGCCACCCTAATCATTCATACTACCCAGCAAACACGTATCCTTTCCGTTACACAACATGGGACCCACAAAGCAACCTCACATCGGTTACCTTGCATCAACATAAGTGTAAAGTCACATTTGTTGGTTCAAGTGTCATAACATTAGTCAAGTTGCATAAACCTTGATTAAATGTAACATTTGTTACTAACTTCGAGATAACAAATGTAACTTTACGGATTATGACCGCGTGCGTGCCATTAGGTGGATGTTATATTGCCGCTATATCACGTTTTTGAAGTTCGAGAGCGCGCCAATATATATGTATACGTATAGCGACGTCCCGCGCGCCATTTTCCGAAGCGTTTCGGCAGTCGCGTCCCGCCGGTTTTATCTTTCCGACACGTGTACATTTCTTACAGTGAAGTTGTGTATTTGAAGTCTGTAAGTATAAATATAAGTAGTGACGATTACATCATCCTGTTTCGTGGTAATCCGAGAACAGCAAGTGGAGTTCATCGCAGGTAATATAAATTATTATTTTACATTACGGGGTTCTAACCTCAATCTCATAGTGTCTTATTTGCATGTGCGCATCATATATTCCTGACTTGTTATTATTATTATTATTATTTTATTCATTATTATTTGATAATATACGGGCGAGCCCTTTTACAAAATTTGCACATTTTGTAGCAAGCGACGCAGTGGGTAAGATTAGGAAATTATTATTAAGATCAGCATACCAGAATGAAACACTAAAAAAGAGGATTATTATTATTGTCATTTACTCTCATTGGCAACAAATTAAAAATGCCTAGAGATATTCGGTATTTATCAAAAAGGCGTAGAAACCAACTCAGTTCCGAACTCGCTCAGACATCTATTGCGTCATGCGTTCCATCACGTAGGTGGAGTGATCATGAATCTGATCCAATAGAATTTTCAAACCATGGATTAACAAGTCAAACCTTGCCTACTCTCCCTGAGCCGAGTAGACCACCGTCGGTTGTTTCAAATATCTGTGAAGATAACATCGTCGAATTCACATCCGCAGAAAATCATGACAGTGACTCAAATTATAGTCATATATCATCGGATATAAGTCAAGAAGCTGTAGATGGTAATACTGAGGCTAACCAAACGACAAGTCTCAAGCAAGACTTGCAAAAATTAATCGTAGAGTGTAATGTACCTCATAATACCGTTAACAGATTGTTAAAAGTCTTGCAAAAACATGGGCATACAGATTTACCCAACAGTGGACGTAGCTTAATGAAAACGCCGCGAAATATTTCTTCAAAAATACAAAACTTAAGCTGTGGAGGTCAGTACATACATTTTGGGCTTGTTTCGGAGTTACAGCATTCCATAAAAAAATATAGTACACTTGCACCGACAGTGCTAAAATTAAATATTAATTGTGATGTCTTGCCACTATCAAAAAGTTCGGGTAGCCAATTTTGGCCTATACTGGGATCAATAGAATCGTTTGATTGCTATACAGAACCATTCGTAATCGGTGTGTTTCATGGCATGTCTAAACCCGGTGATGCGAACGAATATCTCACACCATTCGTTGACGAAACAAAAAGTGTGTTGCAAGAAGGTATATTGGTCGAAAGCTGTAGTCCATGTAAAGTCAGTATTAACGCGATATTATGTGATGCACCTGCCAAGTCATTCATAACGTACACCAAAGGCCACAGCGGCTACTTCGCATGTCCAAAATGTATGCAGGAAGGCGATTATGTGCAGCACAGAGTAACGTATCCAGAAATAAAATCTGTTCTGCGAAGCGACGACTCTTTCAGAAATAGGATTCAGGATGAGCATCATACAGGCAATTCCAAGTTGGAGGAGCTTGGAATTGGCATGGTAACACGCATTCCGTTGGACTATATGCATTTAGTTTGCTTAGGTGTTATGAAGCGTCTTTTACAATTTTGGACTAAAGGGAAGAAGAATGTTAGACTTCCAACAGCTATATTGAATACAATATCTAAATTTTGAATAGCAATGAAAGCTTTCATTACACCTGAATTTGCGAGAATGCCACGAGGCTTGGACGATGTAGATAGATGGAAGGCGACAGAGTTTCGTCAGTTTTTGCTTTACACCGGACCTGTTTTGCTGAAATCATACATGTCAAGAGAGTATTATGACCACTTTCTATCTTTTAGTATCGCTATACGTATCTTAGCTGATCCTGAGTCATGCGTATCTGGACTTGATTATGCACAATGGCTATTGTCAGATTTCGTTTCAAAATATGGGGAGCTCTATGGGCAAGAATATATGTCCCATAACGTTCATAACTTGATACACCTACCAGAAGACGTTAGAACCTTTGGCTGCTTAGACAATTTTAGTTGCTTCAAGTTTGAAAATAAAATGCAGAAAATTAAGAAAAAATTGAAAAACTGTGGTAAACCGTTACAGGAATTTGCGAACCGTGTTTTGGAAGAGAAGGAGCTTCCAATACTGACTTCCGATATTCCTTGTCACTATCCCGTCATTCATTACAAAGCAGGTCCAAGCTCAGTATTAACAGATAGATCAATTTCTCATCTTCAATATAAAACATTCATGCTATCTAAAGAAGAAAAAAACAAGTATTGTTTGTTGAAAGATAACACGTTAGCTCAAGTAATCGATATATTTTCAGAAAATAATGTTGTACGCGTCTCAGTCAAATGTTTTTCAAGTACAGAATCACTTCACAGTCATCCGTGTGAATCGACCAAACTGGGGATCGCAGTGATTTCACAGAGAACCTTGTTCGTATCTAGAATTATATCAGCCGCTCAAATCAAACGAAAATGTATCAAATTAAAATGCCCAAATCAAACTGAGACGTATGTAATAATTCCACTATTGCATGCGAATAATTAGATTTTGCAGCTGCATCTTCAGCTGTTCATTAGAATTAATATAGCTATTCAAATTTCTTCTACCACGTAATATTCTTTCATTCTCTACATTTTCTCCATTTTGTAGTCCATCAAATTCATTTTCTTCGTTGTTTTGATTCAAAACTACTCCTAGATTATCTTCATTAATTTGATCCCCTTGTTCATCTTCATCGATTTCTAGTATAGTTTCTATGTTTTCCTCCGTTGTATTTTCTTTTTTACATAATTCATGTAAATCCTCCATTTTAGTATCTTCTTCTTGTATTACTAATTCTTGAAATATGACATCCCGTACAATATGTATTCTGTTAGTCTCAGGATACCAAATTCTATATCCTTTGACATTTTCATCATATCCTAGAAAAAATCCTTTTCTACTTTTTACATTCCATTTTCGACGTTTTTCTCTTGGTATATATATCCAAAAGCTTCTATTCCAAAAATCCAGAAATGTTTAATTTCTGGAATCTTTTCAAAACACATTTCAAACCGGTGTCATACTTTTCTCAGTACTTGTTCCTGTTCAATTAAGAATATAAACCTCTGCATCAGTTGCTTCTGCCTATAACTTCAAATCCATTTTCTTCGCATGAATCATCGTTTTTGCTGCTTCTACAATTGTAATGCATTTCTCGTTCTGCTGATCCATTCTCTTCTGGAGTATATGCCACCGTTCTCTGATGACGAATCCCTTCCTGTTGAGTAATTGATAATATAATAATGATAATAATAATAATAATAATAATAATAATAATAATAATAATAATAATAATTAATAATTAATATGACGAAGAAATCTTTCTAAGTCTCAGCTCTAAGTTGGCTCTGGCAGATTAATGTTTTGTTTGTATACTAACTCCCTTCTCTTTTGATTATTGTCCGTTGGCAGATTGCCGTTCATTCATTGAATAAAATACTATTAATTGTTCAATTAAGGCGGTGCATACACCTTTAAAATAATTTTTTTTAAATACCTGCAACGCATTGAGAAAACATTACAATCCGAAATTAAATTCGTATAGAATATTTCCTCAAAAGTTGAAGAAATTTCATCCAACGCAGCAACCTGTACCCTACGACAACTGCTTTTTCTTCGATGGACTGAATTTATGTTCAGCGAATGACATAAAATCTGGAAAAATCATGAACTATGTATCAAAATAGCACTAATCAACTGTAGGAAAACTGAGTCACTAGAATGTTTTCTCATAGCGTAGCAGTAATTTAAAAAAAATTATTTTAAAGGTGTATGTACCCCCTTAAATAAGTGCGGTTGAGAAACCTTTAATTACAACAGTACATAAATAGCTATTTCAATCTCGAGAAGCATGTGAATGTTTGAAATTAATTCCATATGCACACGTGACTGCTGATGAATTTTTCTTAGAAGATCTATCATTCAAAAATGGACAACGGCGCTAAGAGAGGACGGTATGTAGTAATCAAATTTATGGATGACAACTCGGTTTCGGAAGTACCAAAGTCATGGATCGTTGAAGAAAACGGTGTGCAAACACAATGTCGGTGGCCCTCACATGCCAATAATGTGACGAGTCTAATTGCAAAGTACGCTAAACCATCACCAAGATGGGATGTGTACGACGTAGAAATTGTCAAAGACAACTGTTGTGAGTTATGTCATTCATTTTCATTATAAAATATTGTATTGCTATTCGTGCTTTCATAATTCTTCTGTATCATAATGCTTTTGTGATTCTTTCTGATCTGAAGCCGCAAAGATTTTCAATTGAAGACTTCGAATTCCATCTCTACATCTTTATTAACAAGAATTCTTCCCTTTTATAGCATCTCAAAAGTCTGCGAGAAGTGCAGCAGCTGATTCAGACTATCAAACTACTGACAGTGAAGACCTCGGTAGGGGGAAGCGAAAAGCTATGAGCATCTTAGTTGAGTCCACTGATAATGAGAACATCCTACCACAGAAAGAGAAAGAGATACGGAAGAATTATGTTCCAGCAAAAATTCTAAGTAAGAATTAGATTGCTCAAACCGGAGTGTCATATATTACAGAGTGATATACATCATTCACTCGACACACGTTTTGTGATGTGTCCAGCGGTTAGATTTTTTGAAACAAAAAATCATATACACTATAACCTTACTTATTTTACCATCAGTTATTTGACGAACTCGGCTATTTGACCGGCTCTGCCTCAGCTATTTGACTGCCTGTACCCCACCACTTGACTGAGTCCCCTTCTTTTCAAGGCTGTGTATATGCGAAGTCTAACGGGTTAGCGTTGCGCACGGAAAGCCTGTGCAGTTTGCGACACAGAGAGGGGGCCCCTCTTCTCGTCAAATAGCTGAAGCAGCCCGGTCCCAAGTCGGTAAAATAAGTGAGGTTATAGTGTATAATTCTTACTTCAAACTATGTGTATTTCATATTTTGCAGAGAAGAAGTTTTCCAAACTGAAAACACCACCGTGCCCTAATTTCTTTGCGCCGAAAAAAGTTTGTACTACTACGACAGTGCAACGAGGTAGTCTTATCACTCCTCAGTAATTTATTTTTATATATTCCGAAAATTTTCCAGTAAATCTTTTAATTCGTTGACAATATTTCAATATGCAGTGAAATCACTTTATTGCAATATGCAAAGTCATTTCATTTTGAAATTTTGTAGCGGAGGAAGAACCTTCTGAATTGACACAACTGGCCGATCCTAACTCTTCTGCCTCGAAGAAGGCTAATTCTCCCTCTGTAGAGGTACCAGAGAACAGTTCTTCAATTCGTGAGGAAGAACCTTCTGAATCGACACAACTGGCCCGTCCTAACTCTTCTGCCTCGAAGAAGGCTAATTCTTCCTCTGTAGCGGTACCAGAGAACAGTTCTTTAATTCGTGAGTAAATGAATATATTATAAATATGTGTATATATAAAGTACTTTGACATATTCTCTCAGATTTTTGAGGATTCACATTCATCATAGTATATTCTGCAACAATTGAATTCATAGTCCAATAAAAGAAATAAACGAATATATTGGCCAAGCCATTATGTGAGAATTATCATCAACATCATACATAACTTTCAATAAATATTTAAGCCAACAACACAAATGTTGACAACGAAGAAGAATTGTCTCGATTAGATGTTGCCAATTCAACTGTCGTGACCTGGTCCTCGCTGGTGGATAACCAAGATAAAGTCGAAGTTGAGAACAACAACAATACATGGCAGTCAGATTGGAATCTTGCTCCTGATCTGGAACAGCTTCCGATCGTTATTGCAGAATATGACGATAACGCTCAAAAGGGTAAATAGAAAGATTGTCATTTGTTCATTGCATGCTCAACATTTTTCCCAATGTTTCATCCTCTTCAAACAGGAATCCTTATTGATCATAATTCAAGACTGAAACCATCGATACGTGAGGACTTAATCTTGGATACACCCATCGATGTGTATGGTGTTGATAACGCTCGTCGCCACAAAGAGCAATTTTCAAATCATGTTTGATTGACTGCAACTAAAGGAAGCGCATTTCCGAGGGCCACACAGGCTAACAACTCTGACTTCAACAATAAATGTCAGGAAATCGATCCGTTGCCAGTACCCAGTACTCTGAAGGGTAATTTTCATGACTCATCCTCATTTTCTGAACGGAATTTGTACGTATAGCATATCATTAACTTGGTTACAGAGTATCTGGACAGAATTTTGACTTTCCAAGCCCGTATGAGTACCAACACGCGTAGCATTGATTCACGACTGAAAGCACTTGAAACTGTGAAGAATGTTGTTTCATCAACCAGCGAAGACACGAATGTCATTAAAGATCTTTTACCCCTAAAAACTATTACAGACGTTAAAAACTTTGAGCAACTGATAACAAAATCGGAGAACACAGCAGCAGTAGCGTTTGTGAGGGACCAAATAGAATTGAACAGTCATAATAATATTGTGACAAATCACATTACTTATTTGTAATTATAATGTTACCAGGTTTTAATGGCTATACATATAACACTTGGCTTTTCTCTTTCTACAGAAAAAAAGAGTTGTAAGATTGGGCGGAAATTCGCCACGTGATTTTGTTCAGAGAGCGTTGAAGATGACTTTCACCAATACTTGTGCTGTTGGATGTTCTTGGAGAGGTTTCAAAAAGCACTATGGTGTAGAAAAACTTAAGATTATAAAAATTATAACCGGTGAGTATACCTGTTTTATAAATTAAGACTTATTAAAAAACGAATTGAATGAGCCAATGAAAGTATGAATAAATGCTTACAAACATATTCATGACGCTTACAGATTCAATTTTCCAAAAGTATGCCGACTTCACTGAATCAGAATTCAGAACGGTGGCCTCTGAATGGTTCTCCTTTGCCGGCCAAAGACAAAGCCGAGAGATGAAAGGGAGATCCACGTAACAGGATTGTCATGGGACAGCACCTCCAAAATTACAAAGATAAAAATTACAAACTGTTTTACTCCAATACATCACTACTATAATAATATCAAAAGAGCTTATCTTATATGACTCAACAGACTTCCTTGATTATTATATTACATATTATTATTATTATTATTATTATTCACTTATTATGATGCTATATCGATCTAAAAAGACTGAAAAATCAATATCATTAACACAGTATTATATATCGATACCAACGTTCTAATACGTCGTAACCCACAAAATTTCAGAAATTGACTTTTTTTTAAAATTGAATGATAATAATGTTGTGCAGCTTAGTTTAAATTTTAGCGGTCAAATCGTTGATTTACTATTTTTAAATAAATATTCTGATCCGTAAAATCCTATCTTCTCAATGGCAATAGTGAAGCGTTTTCATGGCCTCCTGAACAATTTTCCAAATGTGGGTTACGTCATATTAGAACGTGGGTATCGATATAATACATGATATATTAATATTTAAGATTGTACTTGATATACCGTGATAGGTAAAAGATGTGATAGTAGATGCATAATTAAAAAAGTATTATTTTACATATAATATTATACTTACTGTAATGATGTGTAAGAGATGTGATATGGCGTATGATTAATTCACAGATAATTTTGCAATACATACCTATACCTACTCATCCCGAGAGATTCGGAAAATAAACGTACCTGTTTAGAGATAAATAAATAAAGGAAGGAAACCTCTGATTTCAAATAAAGATGTTGAATATTTCATTGCTAGTCATTGGAATCTCAATTTGAATCTATTGAGAGGAATCTGCGGCAATAATCCAGCGACTATTCCAATTTTTCGGGTATATTCGCTCGATTATGTGCGCATAATTCTCATCTCAATAGATTCAGGTTGAGAATCTGAAGCCTACAGGCTTTACTAACATACTCACCACAGCGCTACGTAACATGTTACCAACCGTTACACAACTGTGATGCTACTGTTAGGTGTTGGAAATGTAACCGTAGTAACACGGTGACATGGATGTTACGTGCCTGTTACTTTGAACTGAGTGGGAAATCACCACTAACGAGACGGTTGCAAGGGACTAACCAGCTATATTACACGTTATATCGAGTTTGCAAAATGTGAGCTTACGGTTACCAAACTGCGTTTGCTGGGTACTTTCAGACACTCCGCTAAGGTCGTCTAAGGGGTAAGGAGCCTGTGGTAACATGCAATGTTACAACATATATCTATCTATAAAATGAAATGTTTCGGTCTGTCTACTGTTGACCATCTTGTTCTCAAGTAAAATCGAAGTGTTAAACACTACTACAGCGACAAGCTAAATAAACGAAATCAGCTCTTTGGGTAGACCTGAACTTATGCGTATCGTCATTTACTAAGAAGGAATCATACCTTTATCATTTTCGCTGTTTTCGAATGAAGCATGACCCTGTTCGTTTTCGGGAGCTGTTATAGGGATGTCTTTGTGGTTCGCAAATAAAATTTTCATGGTACCTGCAAATTATATAATAATGACTAGATGATTAATTTCACCTACAAGGTGTCTTCGAAACTGTCATGTTTGAATATGGCTAACTGATTTTCCACGCTATTTCTCAAACTGAAGTATCGTTTCCCTGAACGCTGATACGACTGCAGAAAACTTCCAAAATTAGGCAAAGCAAACGTAAATTATGACTTGGGAAATAGACCTACAGAGCTTTTTTCTGAAGGAAAAATAACCAACATGAGTAAATACTTCAAATCGACGGCAGTATGGAAGAACGTGCTATCTCAAATTGTGCCAGAAGAACGTGCTATCTCGAACAGAGACTATATTATCATTGATATGGCACTGGAATTCGAGGTGCCTGGAGTATACAAAGCACTGTTTTTTAATAGATTGATCAATCGTTCCAATCATTTCCCCATTCATTTAGCTCCTATATAATACGGAAACAGAAAATTAAGGACAAGTTTCAATCAAAAAAATGTTGTTAATTGAAACTTATCTTAACTTTTCTGTTTCTGTATCAAATGAGCTAAATGAATGAGAAAATTTTTGGAACAATTGATTAATTTATTAAAAAACAGTGCTTTGTATACTCCAGACACCCCAAATTCCAGCGCCGTATCAATGAAAATATCGTCCCTGTTCGAAATAGCACGTTCTTCTCGCACAATTTGGGATAGCACGTTCTTCTGGCACAGCTTGGGATAGCACGTTCTTTTATACTGCCGTCGAAATGTAGTAATTATGTTCATATTAATGTGCATATGCACGCATACCTGACAATGACCGAATGTGCTCGACCAGGAATTTATCCACCCTTACTTTTTTCCGATTCATGAAGATTAATCGCTTAATTTGGCGGAAATATTCCTCGCTACGTGCGGATGTCGCAACAGACTCAACAGTGCACCAAATGCCCGTCCGGGATGGGAAGAGGAGACATAAATTCATCAAATCAGGAACAAAATGAGGACAATGGTACGGATTACGACGATTGCCTGACGTCAAAGATTCGCGACATTCCGTCTCGAGGTCTCGTAAGTACTTCTGTATTTCTCTTCCTGTACATTCATGAAAATCTTCGTTATTGTTGCACCGAACGAAAAATTCTTTTGTGCCAGAGTCTGCGTTTTTGAAGCACTTCCAATTGCACACAGCCTTGATTAGATGAGCAATGTCCAAACGAATTACAGTATGCGGCATTTCGGATCTATGCGTCTTACCCTCAGCAATACTCAAACACTTATCTATGTAAGTGGATAATTTGCAATCACAAAACGTTAAAGATACCGCATTTAATAGGGCCTTTGAATTGTCTGTCACTATTTCGCGTGGACAGGGTGCACCAGAGCTTAACCAGACACGCATCCAATAGGATAACATATTGGCATCATGTTTCTCACACACCATTTGAAATAAAGGCAAAATTTTCCCATTGAAGCCGGCGACAGCTTGGTATAAAAAAATCACATTTTTTCTGCCGTCCGGTCTTTCGATTTGTCCAATAATCGAACCAGTTGCGTCGATACTGATTCGTCCGATGGGATCTTTTTTGATCTTTTTTTCTTTTCACACCCAAATTTGTTCGGGTGTGAAGTATATCACGAAGAACTTATCCAACCCGATTTGAACTATTGATGACGTAAATTCCGCCTTGTACTTCAGATCAAGTACTCCTTGTATCGGATTGGTTACCCCAAACAGCCCGAGCTCAAGATCACGAACTTCTTGCCGAGCTTTTCGTAGCACATTTTCTGAATATAGATCAGCTGGTTCTTTATCACCGAAAGACATAGTTTCATCAGCTTTCTGGCGACGCCAACTATACGTCGATGATCTCTGCAATTCTTTTACAATGCAGTTCCGTTTGGGTTTACGCAGTTGACGTTTCTTTGAATGCTGGACATCCTTCGTATCAAAGGTGGATACGTTCAGTGATAAGCCATCGTTCGTTGGCGGGTTTTGCGCGGAAATATTTATTTGTGTCCCACATTCTGTGCATCTTCCGTTGACTCTCAAATATAATTCTCCAGGTGTGAGGCTTACCTTTGCACGTTTGAATGCAAACGCGCAAGGTAACTTCAGGTTGATCCATAAATGGCTGTACAAAATATCAGTCCAACCGGGCTTGAGAGATAAATAGGATCTACCTTGATACTTGACATTATGAGCCGCCATTTTCATGGAATCTTCATTTGCGATGGTCATGGTAGTTCTTAACGGTGGTAGAATGTTATCTATGGAGTCCATGGACCAATTAGATTGGTCACTAATGTTCAACCTTGCCAAAATAACAATCGAAATCATGGTAAAAACAGAACAAAGTGAGTAATTAGAGTCAAAGAAGACTGGGTAGAGGGTATACAAGTTATTTCTGACCAACTCGGTGAAGGTTTACCATGGCCATTTCCGGTTAAAGCTATGATTTTTTACGTTGCTGTACCTGCTAGAAAAAACGTTAAACTTTTGTAAGTTTAACGTTCTAGCCTCAATTTCCAAGTCTGAATTTTTTTTTTTTTTAATCCTGTTCTGACATGTATAAAAATTTGCAAAATTTTTCAGCCTAGACCCAAAATCGGCAGGCGTTCACTTCTCATTTTTTCAAGTTTCATTTCTTCGGAAAAAAATGGACACAAATCAGTATAGAAACAGGAAAAGTAGATTTGACATGGTGACCGCCCAGAAAGAAAAATGTAGTCCAGACTGTCCTGGTGGAGAGTTATTTCGCATATGTGAGCAACACGAATAACACTGTACAACAAAAAACTATTTTTCAACCCACCTTGACAAACTTCACTTTTTTTTTTTTTGTTCAAGACATCTCCATGTTAAAACCGCTAAGATCAAGAAAAATTGCGCATTGCGTCAGGATTCTGAGATCTTCCAATTTGGAAGTGCAAAAACCACGGGTTTATGCTATTTTCTATTGTTCATATTTCAGGAATGAGATTTATAACAGAACTCAGCCACGGCTCCAAATAAAGCTCAATCTTCACACGTTACAAAACGAAAAAACAGATCATTAAAGCATATGGGGCATTTCCATGCCAACTTAACCACCATCGAAGTTAACATTTTTGGTTTGGTTTGATTTTTGATTTTGTATCTTTTCGTACTCTGTGAAAAAAAAATCCATTATTCATTTCGAATTTCTTTGTCAAGCCGTTCCCGAAATATACATTTTTCAAAAATTTTGGGGTTTTTTTTTTAACGCTCTTTACTTTTAAAAAAATATATCAATTTGAATATCTTTTTTTCTTAAAAATGTGTGTTTTCTAATTAATTTTTCAAAAACTTGGTGCAAAAAAGAAAAATTATTTACCAGATTTTTTTCAATTCATAAATCAAAATCTGATTTTGAAAACTGTTTGTATACTTCGATTTTTTTTTTTCAATTCTCAAAAAAACTACTTCCTATTTCACAAATTCTTAGCTTGGTCCCGTAGTGGGAAAATAGTACATTACAATACGAGTCCGGTGAAACTTTTTCTGACGAGTGTCAGGTTGCAGCATGAGCCGAAGGCGAGTTCTGCAATCACACGAGATCAGAAGAAGTTTTTCCGACGAGTATTGTACAAAATTTAACTTTAGGAGGTGTGAAAATTGGGGTTTTAGCCATGCGAAGCGTGGGTAAAACGTCCAAAATCACACTGACTAGGAGAGTATCGCACCTCCGGATCATCGATCTTGACCAAACTTATAGGGGTGATTTCTTGAGCCAAAATATTAATTACCCGCTGAATAACTCTCCGGAATGGGCCTTTACTCTGTCAATTTACCTAAATGTACAACAGAAGTCAGCGTAACCTGGGTTTTGTAAATCGCCATGAAATAACCAGTTTTGGTGCTGCGTTATGAGATTCTACGTTGCACTGAATATTTATACACTGAATACAGTCATTATTGGACATCAGATTGTTGAAATTTAACTTCGCAGCTATAGAAAATCACCTTATTCTGCGCCTATCGACACATTGCTTCTCATTGTTTGTCGCTCGTACACATTCATTGGGTGAATTTGAAGAATTACTCCGACTTGAAAGATGTTGAATATACAGGGTGTCCCAGAACTAAGTGCAATAAATGATAGGGGTAATAGAGGGGGCTGAGCTGAGTAAATCGACCCAAAGAACATGTGGCCTCCGAGTCCGCGTTCCCGAGATACGACCGGTTAAAAAAACGCATTGGGCGCCGGCATGTATAGGCAACCGCGGACACAGCAGGCAGCAGTTAGCAGTCTTTTTGATAAGCGCGATCTTTCTAAAGCGAGTCATAACACTTTTGAATTCGAAAATTTCAAACAAAAATACTTTTGATATGAAATTTTATTATTGAAACAAGTAATGTTGTTGTGTTTGGCGGAAAATCAATGTCGAAAGTGTTTCTGTTTGAAATTTTCGAATTCAAAAATGTTATGACTCGTATCAGAAAGATCGCGCTTATCAAAAATACTGCGAACCGCTGCCTGCTGTGTGCGCGGTTGCCTACATGACGGCGCCCAACGCGATTTTTTAACCGGTCGTATCTCGCGAACGCGGACTCGGAGGCCACATGTTCTTTGGGTCAATTTACTCAGCTCGGCCCCCTCTATTACCCCTATCATTTATTGCACTTAGTTCTGGGACACCCTGTATGGTCAGTTTCAATACTGACACTGGCAGCTTAGAAATCCTATGAATAACCACATAATATTAGTTTGACCACAATACTATAGTTATTATTTCAGAAGAATATACCTATATTAAGGTCAACGCGCACTACGTGGAAGCGAAGCGAAGGTATCAGAAGCGATTGGATGCTATGCGAGTGTCCACATTTTAAAAAACGTTCAAATTCAAGTTAAAGTGAATTCAAATATGATTGAGGGCTCATTTGGTTCGGGATAATTTTAATATGTTTATAACTTCTGCAAGTGTTTATGAGCGGGTCGGGTATGAAGCCTTCGCACATTTTTCTGGACGTCATCGCGAAGCGAATGAACCTTCCATCATATTGTAATTCACTTTAACTTGAATTTACACATTTTTTAAGATGTGGACACTCCTATAGCATCCGATCGCTTCCGATACCTTCGCTTCGCTTCCACGTAGTGCGCGTTGACCTTAATATAGGTATATTCTTCTGAAATAATAACTATAGTATTGTGGTCAAACTAATATTATGTGGTTATTCATAGGATTTCTGAGCTGCCAGTGTCAGTATTGAAACTGACCATATATTCAACATCTTTCAAGTCGGAGTAATTCTTCAAATTCACCCAATGAATGTGTACGAGCGACAAACGATGAGAAGCAATGTGTCGATAGGCGCAGCATAAGGTGATTTTCTATAGCTGCGATGTTAAATTTCAACAATCTGATGTACAATAATGACTGTATTCAGTGTATAAATATTCAGTGCAACGTAGAATCTCATAACGCAGCACCAAAACTGGTTATTTCATGGCGATTTGCAAAACCCAGGTTACGCTGATTTCTGTTGTACATTTAGGTAAATTGACAGATTAAAGGCCCATTCCGGAGAGTTATTCAGCGGGTAATTAATATTTTGGCTCAAGAAATCACCCCTATAAGTTTGATCAAGATCGATGACCCGGAGGTGTGATACTCTCCTAGTGAGTGAAGTGAAGATTCTTTTTATTTTTCAGAATCTCTTTAAATTAAAAAAACAAAAAAACTTTAAATATGATTTTTAATGTTTTATAAAATAAAATATCAATTGAAAATTAAAAATAAAAGTAATCGGAAATCGTGAAAATATCGAATATCGTTCAAAACTTAACTTCGTTGTTTGGTAAATCAATAAAATATTTCAACGACAACAAAAGCAAAACAAAAATATTTAAGAATAAAGATTTTGTTCCAAACACAGATTTCGTATTTTCACAATTCCCGATTACCTTCATTTGTAATTTTTTATTGATATTTTATTTTCATCACTCCTGCACGAAAAGTACGACTTTCGGCCCCTCGCGTGAGCGAGAAGTCGTACTTTACGATGCCAGGGGGTGATGAAATTTAGTATATTACTCACCTAGGGAGGGAAAGTAGGCTAACCCAAACTGCGTGTGAGATTGACACCCGAGCCGAAGGCGAG
Source organism: Tenthredo mesomela (assembly GCA_943736025.1). Classification (NCBI taxonomy): domain Eukaryota; kingdom Metazoa; phylum Arthropoda; class Insecta; order Hymenoptera; family Tenthredinidae; genus Tenthredo; species Tenthredo mesomela. The sequence continues at coordinate 15,294,134 of OX031019.1, forward strand.
TAATATACTATTCATAAAGGTACTATTTCATGCATGTGATTGCGACAATCGCGCGACAAAAACACGCTAATTTGTTGAAAATTGGTGTACGCCCATTCCCCGCCAATTTTTAAGCAATCAGTGTGGTTTTGTTGCGCGACAATTGTCGCATCGCATGCATGAAATAGCACCTTAAGACATTGAATAGTATATTGTGCATTAAGGGAGCAAACAACGTTTTTGCTGCCAAGTGTTTTTTTGTTTTTTGTTTTTGCTGTCCGAGCGGAATGCGAGGGCGGCAAACTGCACCGAGGGAGCGACACGTGGTTCACACGATATTTTTTTTTTACACATGAACGGAGGCCGATTTCGCTACCTGTTTGCGGGGATAGCGGTTTTATCGATTGATTTTTAATTAATCAATTAAAGTTATGATTTATTTATTTGGTTGCTGCTTTGAACAAAACAGTTAGGTATGAAGTTGGTCCCACCGTCTTCTGTTTTTTTCCTTGTCTATAATATTATTATGAAGGAAAAAAGAGGATAGATGAATCTATTGGGAACTGTTGGATGGGCGTATGACACCTGGTGGCGTGAAGAGAAACCATCTTTAGATATTAGTGCGTAGAAGCAAGTGCCAGTGATTACGCGTGCGTTCCATTTAAATTAAGACTTTATTGTAAAAATGACATCTTTCGAGATCAAATCGCTTACAAAATTGAAGCTTAAGGTGCTTTCCTAGGCAATTCCACCAGTCTCGAAAACATCGTGAAAAAATGTGATATTAAACAGAATATCTCTGCCTGGGCACCGAAATTAATGAAACGAAATACGTCGCGCAATTCTATGTGCGACTCCGAACATGTACAGCCCAAAAAATGTTCGTTTTGCGCGAAAATAGAGAAGATATCCATGAAAAACGTTTCTAAAACCGTTTTTTATGGATATTTTCTCTATTTTCGCGCAAAACGAACATTTTTTGGGCTGTACATGTTCGGAGTCGCACATAGAATTGCGCGACGTATTTTGTTTCATTGATTTCGGTGCCCAGGCAGAGATATTCCGTTTAATATCACATTTTTTCACGATGTTTTCAGGACTGGTGGAATTGCCTAGGAAAGCACCTTAAAGTTGTTTGTTGTGTCCCCGGTTGTCAAAGTCGTTCCAATAAGGATAATATCGCCTTCCATAATTTCCCAAAACCTGACAAGCGTGTTGTTGTTGTGAAGGATATTTTCGGCAATTCAGAAAGAATCGACCAATTTCAAGCTTGGAAAAGGGCATTGAAATTGAAGGAAATATTTCCAAATCGCAAAGTGTGTCAACTCCATTTCACTAGGGATGATTATATCTTTCCAGGTAAGTCAATTGTGTTCATCACTCACACGTATTTAACCTCGAAAAAACAAGTACTCCAAAATGTTTGACCTTATTTTTTAGATCTCGAGGTTCAAAGGAAACGCTTGAAGCAAATTGCCATTCCATCTTGCAACTTGCCGAATCAGAGCAAGGAAAAAAAAAAGTGTGCGGAAAATCGAAAGCTGCGATTATTAAACAGAAATTTGGAGAAAATGAAAACTGTGGTGAGCCCAGAAACACCAAAACAAGACATCGAAGAGGATGAATCAATGTCAGTCACAGAAGATCCAACCAACATCTGTGATCAACAACCAGCTGAGAAGTTTGATGTTGGAGTTCAAGTGGAAACAGATTTGTTTAGACCAAAATTTTCAAACTTCATAACGAGTGACAGTGAATTAAGTACACTTACAGGCATTGAATCCTTCCAGATTTTACAAACGATTGTAGCTATTGTGACCAACTCATTTGGTCATAAACTTCAACATCACAATACAAAAATTAGTATTAATGATAAAGTTGTGCTTACTTATGTGAAATTGAAGCAAAATTTATCATACAGTTGTTTGGCAATTTTGTTTCAATGCTATCACGCAACACACTGCCGCAGCGTGTTTCATGAGATGTTGAAAATTCTGAGTGCCTGCTTGAAGGAAGTTATCGAGTGGCCATCTAGAGACAATATCTCCATAAATTTACTCAAATGTTTTGAGGGCTTTGAAGACACCAGGGTAGTTCTTGATTGTACAGAGATATTTACCCAATGTCCGAAGAATTTGTGCTGCCAGTTAATTACTCATTCTTCGTATAAAAAATCTCAGACTGTAAAATTCATGACTGGAGTAACACCAGCAGGGAATATTTCTTATATTAGTCGAGCATATGGAGGTCGTGCCAGTGATAAAGCCATTTTTGAGAAAAGTGATATCGTTACTCTACTAGAGAGAGGAGATGGTGTCATGGTAGACAGAGGATTCACAATCGATGAAATATGTGCTAAAAATGGTTGGAAGTGCCACCGTCCTCCCTTTTTGCGAGAAAAAAAACAGTTCTCCAAAGAAGACGCTCTCTTTACATGTAACATTGCGAAAGTAAGAGTTCACATCGAACGATCCAATTAAAGGATAAAGACATTTAAAATCGTGGGTGAAACCATGTCCTGTAAATTAATTCCATATGTAGAAGATATTTTTATAGTAATTTGCGCTACAGTGAATCTAGGTTCTCCGATTATAAAAGATGACAAATTCATGTACAATTGAAAGAAAACAATAAATTCAATGAATACTATTCATAATTTTTTGAATAATATTTCCTATTTTTCTTTATTATCAAGTCTTCTGGTTACAGAAAATATAATTCAGTCTAACACAGAATTTTTTTTTAACACTGTATGAATACAACAAAAACATTGTTTCTTAACTTTCCTACTTTATTTGGGTATCAATCTTTTCAAGGGAGTCCAATACTGAAATTTGCAAAAGAATAGTTTTTTATTTTTCAAAGGTGTAGAAAAGGTCCAAATGAAAAAAGCCTACGTCACGTTGTATATGCTAGTATCTATGTATTGAAAAAAATTCAATTTTCTGTCATGAAAGTGTATACGCAAGGATCTTTTTGCAGAATCTTGCTGCGCAGCGAAGGAGGAGAAACTTTCCTTCGCTTTCCTTCGCTGCGCTGCAAGATTCTGCAAAAAGATCCTTGCGTATACACTTTCATGACAGAAAATTGAATTTTTTTCAATACATAGTGTGACGGGCACCGCCGACGGTGGGGGATTTATTCCGGGCAGCTACGCGACTACAAAAATCAGACACTTCCAGCGTTCTGTTTCAATTAGAGTTTGGCTATCAAATACTACTTCTTGTAATCTAGCTTAGTCGAACTGAATTTACGATATGTTGGGCACCAGGTACCTTCAGGTACCGCGGTACGAAACGAAACTCCAAAAACTCAAAATGAAAGAATAATAATAATTATAATAGTAATAATAATAAACGAAATGAATTAAATTAAAGGTAATAAATGAGATAAAACTAAATGTTAGATAAACGAAATGAATACGGTATTACACGGTAAGCTCAGCGTGAGGGGAACATGGGGGCGAAATAATATAAGGGAAGACTGATATAATTTTATGGTTTATGGATCAAGTCACAAAGAAACCCTTTTATTAAAAATATCGGTAATAACAATTAATCCGAGTAATCACACACACGATAAACTGATTAAACAATCAAAGCCGATCGCTTGGGTCGGGACTAACGCAAGTTAAACAACTTAAACTAAAATAATCGGAAACAGCTGACTGACTAGGTCACCCAAGAAAGAGTAGGACATTAGACAATATAGAACATAAGGTAAGGTAGGACACAAGGTAATATAAACAAGGTATAGGTAATGTAGAACAAATAAAATAACAGAACAAGAAAGGAAACAAATATCTTATGGTACGGTAGAAATAAATAATAGGAGGGTATTAGTTATAACAAATAGGTCGATAACGTAGAGAGATCAAAAGTCCGGAATCAATAATTTGGGGACTTCTAGTAACTAATGAACAAGTCGGTATTACAGAATATTTCCCTAGACAAGGGCAAGGCGTCGGAATCTAATTCAAACAAGTTCACACCAAGATGGCCAAAGGCAACGTTACACGATATACAGGCGTCGGTTACAAAATAACAAGCTAACAAAAGGGACGCTAAAACCTATTACAAATAATAATCCGAAACATAATAATTATACCAGTTCAAGGTTTTACTAAGGTCTTAAAGCTACTTTCAATCGGAAAGGGACTAAATTAATCGGAATCTTAACAATCGGAAAGGGACTAAATTAATCGGAATCTTAACACGATATCAGATCTACAACCAGTAGATCGATTCTTCCAGAAACACGTGGCTCAACAAGCCGTCGAGATCAATTATCGTATTTTACTACTCAACTAATTTTTCCACGTGGGGATTCTTATTTCTGGGACTTGACAAAATAATAATTACCGGAATTCAGACTATCAATTAATAATGTTTACAAGAGAATAGGTACGGAAAGATGCAACCAAAAGACAAAGAAATAACAGTAAGATAATTAAATGACGATATGGTAATAAATGACGATACTATAATAAATGACGATAATGACGATACGATAATAAATGACGATACGATAATAAATGCCGATAATGACGATACTATAATAAATGACGATAATGACGAAACGATAATAAATGACGATACGATAATTAATGACGGTACTTTCTCAAACAATCGATCAATAAGGCAATATTACATATAATTGAGAACACAATAATCGATAATATAATCAACAATCAATAACTAAACGAAACTAAAGCACAACAATTCGATGATATGTTAATGGCGTCACCCTCGTTGAGGCTTGACCCAAGTACGCAATAAGAAATGAATCTTCTTTTAATCAATCTAATATCAATCGAAGGGCCGTCTAGAGTTGGAATCTTACCTTAATCAAGGTGTTAACAACACTCACTAACTGAGTTTATTCAATTTAATCTTATTTAGGCTTTTATCAAGTATATTTTTGGGAACAAAGGATCAATTAGATATCTTTTTTTTTTTTAATGCAAGACTCTACGGTACGATATCCAAGCAAGAAGTGAAGCGTCTAGGTCTATCTCTATGCAGATGCAATTTTGGGGTGGAGGGGGTTCTACGCATCTCATTAATGGGCGTATCTTCTTTCCGCTGAGTTTTGTCGCGGGCCTGACAGGGCCTTTTGGCACTTCAAGCTTTCGCCAGGGGGTTGTTAGATGGCTCGTCATGTTCTTAATTGTCGATATCCTGGAAGGCGGAATTACTGCAGTTTGGACCGGTGGACCAAGCCGGTACGGGACAGGTAGAGGAAGGGAGAAAGCTACTCCATGCGATTGATTCTTCATGCAGCGCTCTTCCAGGCATATCTCTGGATACGACGGCAGGATTCCCCCGGTTAATCACTCGAAAGCCGGGTGGCCCGCCAGGCCGGATGATCCGAAGGGATGATCGTGCTCGTTGTTTTCTCGGAACGGTACGGGACATATGAGATATCGGGAACGGGAAAAAGTATTAGTACATGAACTTATAATTACTACAATGGACCTTGGACACTTGAGCTGGGACTTCTCGCTTTGATTTCAGTATTCTTATTAAGGTGGTCACTTTGGTCTGGAGAAGAGGAGATGGTTCATTCACGAGGCCTAATAATCTGCCTCCTTACAATAGATACTAGCATCATATACAACGTGACGTAGGCTTTTTTCATTTGGACCTTTTCTACACCTTTGGAAAATAAAAAACTATTCTTTTCAAATTTCATTATAGGCCCCCCTTATCGTTTTCGCAACGAACAAACGACTAGAACAACAGAAATAACTAAATAACTTCTCGTATAAAATTTAGGTAATAAAATTTAACTTCTCTTTAGAGTTCATCAGTATTTAACATTATCGTTGTTTTTACTAATACTCAGGTCCTTTCTCTCAGTCTGACAGTATAATATTCACAGCTCCATTATTATTCTCATCATTTTCCTTTTGTTTTTCGTTCTTCAGACATATTTCATGTAGCATAACATTAAAATAAATGTATTTCAACGTAGATAACATAGTAACAACAAACTCCTGATCGAATGGGACACTAATATTATAATAACTCTTATCAGACGCTGAATAAATGAAAAAAAAGGCAAATTTTACATTTAGAACAGCCATTCCTAGTTGCACTTGAGCGTAATACTTGTGTTTTTTTTCATCGAATATTTATCATCAGAAAAAACAAGACACTGGCCAAACTCGTGCTTTATGGCTTCCAAAACAGTCATTTTTTTTCCTTTGAAAGGGCATTTTATTTCCAAGAGACCAATGGGCTTCATGTCATCGAAAAGAACCCCATCAGGAGAACAAGCTAGCCAAGGGTTTTGTTTGCATATCACTAACCCAGTCTGCACAACTTTGAAGTTTGTAACTTCCTTGAAACGCTCCCGAGCTTCTCCCTCTTTCTCTTTACCATATTCTGAGTATTGACTTTTGAAATTTTTAATACCAAAATAGGAATTACACTTTTTTGTCCAATTTGGCGTTTTATTCTTACTGTACGTATAAAATTCATAGCACTTGGACGCTGTTATTCTAAACTGACGTTCTCTCTGCCATTCTGAGTAAAATTGCATCGTGTCCAAACAAATTTTTAAATAATCCCCTTGCAGCTTAGCATAATTATCACAACAACACTTCATACAATTGTCCACTGATATTTGAGCAATTCCTTCCATCGGCTCACTTCTTTGATATAAGAATACAGCCTCCAGGGCCTGGTTATCAATTTCACACATTTTATCACTTTTTTGAGTCACAGTGATAGGTTTGTGTTTCCCTTTTATTTGCAGGGAGAATGCAGATTTTGGAAGTTCCTGCAAAATTCTTCTTCTTATATCCTCTCGTCTAGCTTCATCAATGTTGTATACTTTCACTGTCTCATCCCGGAAACATTGATGCTCTAGAAGTGGATGGTAATCAACGTAGTTAGCGACACTCTCTTTGAACGAATCTTTCCAAACGCAGGCTTTGTCAGTACATGAGAGTTCCTCCAATTCATCGAAAGTGTGCCTAGAAATATTCGCGGTTGACTGACAGTTGTCGTTTATGCGATGTGTTAAATTTGGAGAATATAGATTTTGGAGGTTAGTTATTTACCTGGTACAAAAGAGTAGAGTTGCGAGGATGTGTTTACACCGTTCACCTTGCCCAGCCTTGCACGAACACACAAAACTTTCGATTGCTCCACTATCACTGAAAACGCCATCAATTTGATGTGGTTTTTCTCGTAGGTGAGAAGTTTGCAGGCAGTAAGCGGTGATACTCGCTGTCCCCTGACTTGAATCTGCATTTTTCCCGCATTTAATAATATGATTCGCGTTCAAAACACGTTCCCCCTCAATGAAATTACGATTACCTGGCTTAGTCTGAGCCCAGGTACAGATTTCATTTATTTGAAGCATTTTATAAGAGAAAAACGAGATTCGCCCTATGCTGTCACATGTAAATTGGTATCTTAAATGCGCCATATTGATTTAGGCTCCGCCCATAGTTCAGATCCCAATAGTGCAACTTCATATCGGTGAGCAAAGACTGGGGGAAAAGACTTTCAGGGAGGAAAGTTTTTCGGTCGATAAAACCGCTCTTTGCTCCCCGAAAATAACTAGCAAAATCGGCCTTTGCGTTCATGTGATAACATCATATTTGAAGTTTTTTTTAATTTTATTTTAACAAATTCTGAAAAATAAAAAGAATTGCTTTCTTACAACGGGATTAGGCTCAGAATTTGTGAAATAGGATGTATTTTTTTGGGAATTAAAAAATAAATCGAAGTATACAAACAGTTTCCAAAATTGGAATTTGATTTATGGATCAAAAATATCTAGTCGATAATTTTTTTTAGCGTCAAGTTTTTGAAAAATTCATTGAAAAACACATTTTGGAAAAAAAAAGTATTGAAATTGATACATTTTTGAAAAGTAATGAGCATTAAAAAAAAAAACATCTAATTTTTGAAAAATGCGTATCTTGTAAACGGATTGATGAAAAAATTCGAAATGAATCATGGAGCTCTTTTCCACAGAGTACAAATAGATAAAGAATTCAGGCTAGGCCGAAAATGTGAATTTCGATGGTAGGTTGAGTCGGTATGCAACTTGTACTTGAAAAAAAAAAAACATGTCATTAAAGGTATCAACAAAATAGTTTTTTTTTTTTTTTTTTTTTTGAAAACCTAATGTTTTGAACTGAATTACAACCTCTCACTTGCACACAGGTATGGATTCGCAGCACTACTTCATTCATTTCTATGAAACCAATCGTGCAAGTGTTTTATCGTCATGCACTGTAACGTGTTCGGACTTGCCAGCAAGCAGAGCGACCGAATAACGACCATACTACCGCGCAGATAGCCACGCGCCGATCGCCGATCAGAAGACCCTGGCGTGACGTCAGGAGTAGTATATAAGCCGGCACGCTGAAGCAGTAGCCAGCGATTCGTACTAAAGCAGTCAATCGACTCATACGCGTTATTAGAATAATTCGGTAGAATTAAAATCACTTTCACATAACCTCAAATCAATTAAATTCAGTTAGCTAAAGCAGCAGCTAGAATAAAATCAAACATAACCTCAAATCAAATCAGTTAGCTAAAGCAGCAGCTAAAAATATCAAATCAAACAGAAAAAGAAACAGAAACAGAAACAGAAACAAAGCAATTAGAAATAAGAAATAGAATTAGGATTTATCATTTTATTATTAAAATCAACATCTTTAGTTTACTATCATTTCTTGTAAATATTGTAAATAATATCAGCTACGCAGAATATAATATAAAACTGTTAATAATCGAATCCTTGCCTTCTATTTTGTGTCTTATTTCTTTACTTAATTATCATAAATTCTTTCAGAGTAAAATCATTAGAATTAAAATCGTGATTAGCTAGCTAGCGTAGGAGGCAGCTTTGGTTGCCTAAACTAAATGCGAGCTCTATTAGATCATTACGCATCTATCCGAGTCTGTGCAGTTAGGCTAACCTTAGTCTGTAACACCAGCTTCGGTGAACTATATCGATACCAGCTCTGATAGATCAATACGCATCTACCCGAGTCTGTGAAATTAAGTGATCCCAAGTCTGTAGCAAAAACAGCTTTGGTGGGATAAACAGATACCAGCTCTGTTAGATCAATACACATCTATCCGAGTCTGTGAAGACAATCAATCCCAAGTCTGAATTAGGGAAGCAGCTTTGATAGATCAATACGCATCTATCCAAGTCTGTATTAGGGACGCAGCTCTGGTGGACCATTACGTGTCTATCCGAGTCTGTATTAGGGAACAAAAGGTTTTTCATATTTTTCCTAAGAGGAGCTCCAAAAATCATACCCGTGACAAAGAACACACGCGAACTCGCATAATTTCACGAACCTTCTACCGCGAAACATATGCAAGAAGTTACAGCACTTTTCACAATAATAATGATGTTTTTCGATATTGCATCGCATGGTATAAGATTCGTTACCTTTTTTCATTGAAACTGAAAGAAAAAACAGATTAAATTGGCAACTTTTGAAGCAGAGTTGTGAGCCGACAAAAGTTGCGTTGTGTGAATCCGCATCTGGGTGCAAGCTGAAGCTCGCCAAAGATGTGTGCGGGTAGAAGGTTAAGCCCTAGTAGAACGTAATAAAATCTTCGATTCCTTCGAAATTGCCGATTGAATATGGGAAATTCCACCTCAAATCGGCCGAGAAATGACCTCGTGTTTTTTTAATCGTTTCGAACTTTTTTTTACATGAAATCTACGTCGAAAAAGGGAACCCGTATTTTTTCGTTGGTCCAAAAATTTTTTTTTTTTTACGCTAGTTATGAATTATCGCATTTTACTGTAAAAGTGGCGCGCGGGCGGCCTTGAAAATTAATATCTCGGGTCCCCTTTACCGTAGAGAGATGTTCCAAAACGCGTTTTAGAGGCGATGAAAGACACTTTTCAATTAATTTTTTTCACTTTTCGAAAAATATAGTTTTGTTATTTTTAGGAGCAATCTAAATGTTCATCGATTTGTTTCGCAAACTAAGGCCATTTTTAAAATTCTAAAAAAAGTATCGCATTCCTTATTCAATTCTGAAGATGGCGATTTTTTAAAAAAGATGGAGCTATTCTTCTAAGTATTTTTTTTTACAATTATTTGTCCGGCGCTGCGTCAGGTTGCCTCGCTACTACCGCATCGTACGGGGCTCGGCCAATGGCGTGGCGCGCTGCTTTCCATACATGCAATGACGCGGTAGTAGCGAGGCGCGCGGCGAGGCAACCTGACGCAGCGCCGGACAAATAATTGTAAAAAAAAATACTTCGAAAAATAGCTTGATCTTTTTTAAAAAATCGCCATCTTCAGAATTGAATAAGAAATGCGATGATATATTTTTGAGAATTTTAAAAATGGCCTTAGTTTGCGAAAAAAATCGATAAACATTTTGATTGCTCATAAAAATAACAAAACTATATATTTCAAAAAGTTGAAAAAAATTGATCGAAAAATGTCTTTCATCGCCTATGAAACGCGTTTTGAAACATCTCTCTACGGTGAAGGGGACCCGAGATATTAATTCTCGAAGCCGCCCGCGCGCCACTTTTATAGAAAAATGCGATAATTCATAACTAGCGTAAACAAAGCTTTTGGACTAACGAAAAAATACGGGTCTACTTTTTTGACGTAGATTTCACGTAAAAAAAAGTTCGAAACGATTCAAAAAATACGAGGTCAAAAAACACCCAAAATTGACCGATTTGAGGTGGGATTGCCCGTATATAACAAAAATCATTCATATTTATTTATGAATATCTGAGAATCCTGACCACACTCAACGTTTATCCTGACACCAATAAAATCGTGATTCCGGTATTTACTAACATCCTTCATTCAATGACCAAGGCAGAATTTCATGTTCTGCAATCTCATTATACTTTTATCCCAAATGTTAAATATGTTACCTAGGCTTCTTGACCACAGTTCTAATTGGTGAAGCTGCTATATCCTCGCCTTTCAAAATACTTTGAATATTATGGTCATCACGCCGAATGTAAAGGTATATATGGGCAAGTCCACCAATTATCAACCAATGAACGGGATGTCAAAAAATTGATTTGTCTCAAATTTTTACCTCTTGTAGTGTGTACTAAGATCGAAAAGTTCACCAAGTTTGAACCCTCTAGGACTTACCGTTCGCGAGAAATGCCATATGCAAGTTTACCATTTCGACCTGATTGAGCTTTAAATGCGAATTGTTTTCGTATCGTTATCGGGATGAAAGAATTGGAAAAATATAGGTCTCTAATGTGAAAAACTCTCACCTTTTCGAATATGTTATTTATTTCCGGATACATTCACGGAATCAGTCTCAAATACACGATTTTCGTCAAAATAACCGCTTTTCTCATGCGCCACCAAAATTGATCTTACTTTTGAGTTTTTCACGTGAAAGCTGAGATTTTTTCAGTAAGAAACCCAAATTTTCAGAGTGGGACGGCCATGGGATCTCACGTGAGCTACGTTCAATTGATAAAGGTCTGATGATAATACTCTCTTTTTGAAATCCAACGGATTTGAAAAGATTATTAATAAATACTACTATGTATATCCATCCGGGTCTTGAATTATTTTCATCGTTAGCGAACTGCGAATCGCTGCTCATATACTCTCGCTATAATCTACGCGCGCGGTAGACGGGCGATGGTAGAATAAAACATTAACAATTTCTAAACCATTTATTCGATTAAAGTAAGACTTTTCCGAAAACTTATTTGTACCTTAAAAAACAACTTTCTCACTGGAAGTTTTCGATGGTTTGAAATACGTTCGACTTTCGAAGCGTTCGGAGATATCCGTTAAGGCCCGACTACGCTCAAATCGCAACGCGTGCGCTAACGTAAACGCAGTAATCTGACGCTCCGGATTGGTTGAGCTTCGGACAAATTTTTTCAACGACCAGTAAGGAGCATCAAATCACTACGTTTGCGTTCGCGCACGCGTTGCGATTTGAGCGTGGCCAGGCCTTGACTGATTTTCGCAATGTCTCGTAAAATAATTATTAACTTCCTTATTAACAACGATATTAACCTTTTTTCTTTCTCAGACGATCTTGAAATACTACAACTCTTTTTTTGGATCTAGGTACAAACGAAAAAAAGGGTGGTACAAACGGGTACAAACGATTCTGAAGCAACCCCCGTCTGCAGAATCCGATTAGCTCCGAAAACAGAAAAGTTAGGTTTCCTGAAAATGAAAAAACGATTCCCTCTTTTTTTGAATCGAGATACAAACGAGAAAAGGGTAGTACAGACGAGTACAAACGATTCTGAAGGTGTTACGGACGGGTACGAACGTAAACTCCGAAAACAGAAAAGTTACACTTAGAAAATATTTCTGTTGTGAGAACGTTAGAGCGCAGCTGTGTCATTACTACTCAGTGGCCAACACAGTAGAGTCTACTGTGCTGTCGTGTTATCCCCACCATGTTATCCATGTTATGTCATAGATGACATGGTGGGAATAACACGACAGCACAGTAGACTCTGATGTGTTGGCAACTCAGTGGTAATGACGCGGCGCTCTAACGTTCTGTCAACGGAAGTATTTTTTCAGTGTAGGTTTCCTAAAAATGAAAAAACGACTCCCTCTTTTTTTAGATCGAGGTACAAACAAAAAAAAGGGTAGTACAGACGAGTACAAACGATTCTGAAGGTGTTACGGACGGGTACAAACGCATACTCCGAAAACAGAAAAGTTAGTGTTAGGAATATGGCTTAAGCAACCAAGAAGCGAGAAAGTTCGGAACACTGGCAATTGGCTACACGGTCGACACCGCCAGCCGATCAACAATAACAAAAGGGTCGCTAGAGATTAGCTGCAAAGCCGGCTGAGATAGATATTCATTCTAGCAACAGACGGCGCCGAGAACGGTCGTGAGACAATGTTGTGCCATTTATAGAGACAATGTTTTCTGATTTACATTAGGTTTCCGAAGAATAAAAAAACAACTCCCTCTTTTTTTGTGTCGGGGTACAAACGCAAAAAAAAGGTGGTACAAACGGGTATAAACGATTCTGAAGAGACTCCCGTCGGCAGAATTCGATTATCTCCGAAAACAGAAAAGTTAGGTTTTCGAAAAATCAAAAAACGACTCTCTCTTTTTTGGATCGAGGTACAAACGAAAAAAAGGGTGGTACAAACGGGTACAAACGATTCTGAAGCAACCCCCGTCTGCAGAATCCGATTAGCTCCGAAAACAGAAAAGTTAGGTTTCCGGAAAATGAAAAAACGATTCCCTCTTTTTTGAGATCGAGATACAAACGAGAAAAGGGTAGTACAGACGAGTACAAACGTTTCTGAAGGTGTTACGGACGGGTACGAACGTAAACTCCGAAAACAGAAAAGTTACACTTAGAAAATATTTCTGTTGTGAGAACGTTAGAGCGCAGCTGTGTCATTACTACTCAGTTGCCAACACAGTAGAGTCTACTGTGCTGTCGTGTTATTCCCACCATGTTATCCGTGTTATGTCATAGATGACATGGTGGGAATAACACGACAGCACAGTAGACTCTGATGTGTTGGCAACTCAGTGGTAATGACGCGGCGCTCTAACGTTCTGTCAACGGAAGTATTTTTTCAGTGTAGGTTTCCTAAAAATGAAAAAACGACTCCCTCTTTTTTTAGATCGAGGTACAAACGAAAAAAAGGGTAGTACAGACGAGTACAAACGATTCTGAAGCGACTCCCGTCGGCAGAATTCGATTACCTTCGAAAACAGAAAAGTTAGGTTTCCGAAAAATAAAAAAACAACTCCCCCTTTTTTGGATCGGGGTACAAGCGAAAAAAAAAGGTGGTACAAACGGGTACAAACGATTCTGAAGCGACTCCCGTCGGCAGAATTCGATTACCTTCGAAAACAGAAAAGTTAGGTTTCCGAAAAATCCAAAAACGACTCTCTCTTTTTTTGGATCGAGGTACAAACGAAAAAAAGGGTGGTACAAACGGGTACGAATGATTCTGAAGCGACCCCCGTCTGCAGAATCTGATTATCTCCGAAAAAAAAAAGTTGGGTTTACTCAAAATCAAAAAACGACTCTCTTTTTTTTTTGGTCGCGGCAGAAACGAAAAAAAAGATGGTACAAACGGGTACAAACGATTCTGAAGCGATTCCCGTTGGAAAAAACGAAATTTTCAAAAGTGGGGTGCGGGTCATTTTTTGAAAACGCTATATCTCTTTTTCCTTTGAGGTACAAACGAAAAAAAAAGTGGTACAATTTAGTACAAACGGAGTACAATCGATACCAGTTTTCGAATATTTTTTTTTTCGAAAGTCGGGTGCCAGGTTCACATAGGTCACCAGCAGGTAACCTTAAGCTCTAGCAGGAGACTTAATCTCTATTGATTTTTTTGGTCCATTACCTGCAAGCCGTGGAAATTACCGGTGGTTGTTACTAGTTATAGATGCTTTTAGTAAGTACGTGAAATTGTACCCGCTAAAAACCGCTAACGCGCAATCCACCATCCGCAGCATATTCGATAAGTACGTACCAGAGCTAGGGAAACCTAAAAAGATACAATTTGATCATGGTACACAATTTACATCGGTAAAATGGTTAGATAAGCTGAAAGACGAAAATGTAACGCCGATATTCTCTTCTATAAGACATCCGCAAGGAAACATTGTAGAAAGGGTTAATCGGGAAATCGGGAGATTTTTTAGAACTTTCATAACGAATAAACATACAGATTGGATAAAATGGTTAAGCACAATCGAGTCATGTATGAAGGAAGTATACCACGACACAACGGGATTCGCGCCTTGTGAATTGCAAAAGAAGGAAAAACCTCAAAGATTTTTGGAAAATCACCTATTTGAAAATAAATTTGATTTACCTCATGAGTATAAACTCAGATTAGCTAAAGAAAACATAAAAAGGAGAGGAAAATATCGTGCGGATCGTTACAACAGTACACATAAAATGTCTAGCTTTAAGATTGGCGATTTAGTATTAGTTCGTGCATTAAACGTATCTGATACGCAAAACAAAAAAATGGCAAAGTTTTTCTTTCTCTACGAAGGACCGTATCGCATAAAAAGTCAAATTGGTGACGCGATATTTATACTGGAGAATCCTACGAATTTGAAAGAATGAGGACGATTCCACGTCAATATGTTCAAACATTATATAAATTAAACGCTAACTGTGTGATAATAGTGTTAAAGTCCGAAATATTCAAGAAACAATTAATATAATCCATTTCGAAGGCGTGATTGACGGATTCAAAATAAATCCATTATAGCTTTCGACTATATAAATCGGCTTGTCAATTCAGATAATCCAGTACAGCTAATCAATATGATGTCGTACGGATATATCAGTGTACAAGACAAGGGGGTACAAACTTACCGTGATGGAGATGAAGTGGACTCAGAAGAGGACAGACTTATCTATCCCTCGGGAAACTTCACCAGTGGATATGGAAAAGCACGACCAGGAAGAGACACGATGACACCGAAACCAGGAAAGCCATTAGACCTGAAAAAGAAAGTTAAAAAAACAGAAATGTGACGAAAACAATAACCTGATGGAAGAAATATCTACGGAAACTGGAGAGATTTCAAATGAGGAAATCGAGGAAATAAGAGATAGCCTCATACGTGAAATCGAAGAATTGGTACATAAGCCAGAGATTAACCTACCTGTAATCACCGAAGATGTCATTTGACCGAACTGCCAGAAGATACGCTGGAAAGATGACGTCGTGAAGGAAGTCAAGAACGTTGATTTTGAACTGCAGTGGGGTATGAGAAAACTCGACATCGTTGACCGAACTCCTGAGGAGAAAAAGGAATATAAGAAAAACATGTACACGTTCATCGACTCACACAGACCATACGTACCTACCAAACCGACGATCGACGATAAAAAGACATTAATGGTACAACATAAACCACCTACCTTACCGGATGCACTGAAGACGACAAAGGCAGAACGACCTGGACCATCACTTCCGGAACTGCCACTATTCATTGCACCCACACTACCGGATTACATAAAAAATATAGACCCGACAGATCCGTTAGGTCTTAAACAACTTTAAATAAAACACACCGGACATGACGTATAAAATAAATGCGAAACACCAAATTTAACAACGAAGTAAAACTAAGAGAGATCAATCGATCAAGACTGAAGACTTATCAAGATTGAAGATTCATCAAGCAAGACTCCACGACATCAACAAAGAAAAAAAACTGTGAAGATGCAGAAGTTTACTTGATGAAAGGGGGCAATGTAACATACTCGGCGATATTGCAGCTAGAATATCACCAAATCCCGAACAAAGGAAAGGATTACACTAATCCTCTACGTTCGACCAAAAGTCTGACGTCACGCTAAGAAGTGGGGATGGAGAGTATATAAACAGCTCACGCAATCGCTCACTAGCGTAGTCAGGTAGAGCACCGGTGCGACTCATATCAAAATTAACTTCAATTGTCTAGCATTAGCTCGTCTAGAACTGATGACTAATATAAACTCATGCGATTAGATTCAAACTTAAAATACCTTTAGATATAGCATCATTGAGTATAAAACAAATATTATCGATGAAAAGAGGAGAGAAATAAAAGAGAAAGGAATAGAATCAAATAGATAGGATACATGCGTCTAGCACTTAATATTAAAATAAATACAATAAATAGAACGATAACTTCAAACGACACGAACACAAACAAACGCGACGTAAAGTCAAACGATTAGGATAAAATTAGAATAGGAATCTCAATGTAAAATTAGTTTATTAATGATCAATTCAATACAATTATATTTTCTAATTTGAACTTTGTCGGATATTTCAGCACTGACTCCTAACTAATCAAATTCAATCCCTGAATAAGCCAATAGGGACCAGCTTTGAATCAATCCTAGAGCGAACGGCGTTGGATTTACTTCCCGCGTCCGAGGGCCAAGGAAATACGATTCCGAGTCTGAGACACGGTCTTGGAATCGCAAGGTTCCCGGATCCGAGTAAAGCATAGGTTTTTGTGTTTAGGAAAGCAGGTTTGGATTCACTTCCCGGCTCTGTTCAAATAGGAGAAGGATCGGCTTTGGTTCTACCAGAGTCCGAAGGGAACAGGCTTTGGTGGAGCAATCTACCCGAGTCCTGAGGTAATGTAAAATCACAAGGTTGCATAGGTGGCTTTTGGTGGCTAATCCATCCTTTTTCCCTACCTATGTACCTCAAAGAAAAGCCCTAATATTTTTAATAATTTAAATACCTTTTTTATAGGTAAAGAACTCACAATAACTGCGGGTATCTCTTAACTTTCGGGTTCAAGATACTCGCGCAAAGTTACAATATGTACGCAAAATCCATATATGTTTGATGAATTTTACATAGTGTTGACATCTATGTCGACATCTATGTCGACATATATGCCACAACATTGATGTTGACATTTATATCAAACTTATCAAAATAAATGTTACTTATATATTTTAACGCAAAAAACAAATATGTTGCATATATTTTTCGCATATATATATTTCCGTGCGGGACTCTGCCTTTCGTTAATAGTTAACGAGCTTCGTTAATAATAACTGAACCTTTCTATCAGTGTACTGTGATAATATTTCATTCGGCATGTGATCGCGGTTGATAGCAAGTTCCGGAATTCCATTCATTTCTAACATTTTGACGCGAATGACGATTAGATTCTGACACGATGCGGTGAAAATTCATAAAGAAAAAATGGAAACACCTGAATTGTTTTTCATGCGTTATAATTATTGGCTTTATTGTCGTGCGCAGTGTTGCGAGTCACTAATTACATTTGTAATGGAATTACTCATTTAATTACACATTACTTTGGTAATGTGTAATTAAATGAAGTTTAATTACACATTACTTTGGTAATGTGTAATTAAATGAAGTTTAATTACACATTACCAAAGTAATGTGTAATTAAACCTAGTTACTTTGGTAATGTGTAATTAAACTCGATTTAATTACACATTACCAAAGTCATTGGTAATTAAATAAAAATTTAATTACACATTACAAAAATAATCAAAAATCGTAAAATTAATCGCAAATCATAAACGATGGCCTGAGTTGACTTCACTTACACATTATCTGTATGATTAATTTCACATTACCTAATCTTATGGGTGACGTCAGAACGTAGCGTCGAACGCGATGCGCTGGTACTCCATTGTAGACTTAGCATGACGCGTTGCGCATACACGCAGCCGACGCGCAGCCTGCTGAGCGCCCGGAACATCCGCTTGTTGGTCGCTCGGGGGATTCCCCACAGTCCCGCATGCGGTAGACAGATGGTCGTTTTTGTTACAACGGGTAGCACAAGTCAATGAAGAACATCAGTATTTCTATAGTAGTGACCAATTACGCATATTTTATTACGTGTATGTAAAATACAGGTATGTGGAATGAATATTAGTGCTACACATCGCGAATTACACATTATTTCAAACAATAATTCATTAAATTTCAGAAAAAAAGATATAAAATTATATGAAATGCAGAACAGAAACACGTGTTGTGCAGTGGCTGTAACCACATCGAATATTTGAATTATTATTCGTACGTGTATTAAATACATACGTGAGTGTAATTTAATTTGTACATTGATTTGTGTGTATAGAATTATATGTAGCTAGGCGGAAAATGAGAGAATAATAATAACTAGAAGATGAAGAAGAAAAGAAAAACACGCATTTGTCTAAGGGCGCCGTCTACAAATGTAGTACGTAAATCATGTAAGTAAGATATTGAATAGTGATATAATTGTTAAATATAGAAAATTAAATATAAATATAAAGAGTTAAATGTGAATATTAGGGTGTGCCAAAAAAAAAAAAAAATCTAACGCACATCAACATTCCGGTAGAGCATCTCAAATAGAATATCTCAGCCAAATATGAGCTCTTAATAATGATATTTAGAACTGCCTAATTTAGTTACTAATTTTCGTTACTAATTTTAGTTACTAATTTTAGTTACTAATTTTAGTTACTAATTTTAGTTACGAAAATAGGCAGTTCTAAACATCAATATTAAGAGCTCATATTTGGCTAAGATGTTCTATTTGAGATGCTCTACCGAAATTTTGATGCGCGGTTGAAAAATAAATTGTTTTTCCCAGAGTCGTATGACTCTATGATGCTATGACTCAATGTTTATAGGCGAATATCTCTTAATCGGTGAGAGTTAGGAAAATTCTATCTCAGTACTTTTTTGTAGAGCGTGAAATTTTCTATAAGAATCTGTATTCAAATAGTTTCTAAATCAAGCCGGTTACGAGAAAAAACAATTCGAAAATTTTCCGATTTTTTTTTCACCTGTTATTCAAATCAAAAATGGGAAAACTGAGTTGGGCAGTTCTAAATATCAATATTAAGAGCTCACATTTGGATGAGATATTTCATTTAAAATGCTCTACCGGATTCTGCGTGTGCGTTGAAATTTTTTTTTTTTTGCACACCCTAGTGAATATACATAGTTAAATATAAAAAAATACGGGTGTATTTATGTCGAGTGTAGAATTACATACAGGTATAAATTATTTCAGAAATAAAAAATGGCTAGGGGTTGAGAATGAACATTTGTTATAGGCTTCCCCAGGTATACTATAACATCAAGCTTAAAACTAATGCGTGATCGTCATGTCACAGTTAATATTTACAAGTATGCATTTATTTACAGGTAGGCTTTCGATGAATTTGCTTTCAATAGCACTCTTTCCTCAAAATGTGCGTCAGTTAATCTATTGTATTTCGGTAGGTTCATCATCGTAGCATAGCAAACAGTCGTTCCACCGAGGCTGAAGATGGCAGTGGAGTATTATACCTAACGAACAATGCCCGTACCAGTGGAAACTCGTTCAGAATGTTGAGGTCAGTGCCGCTGTGTTTAATGTACCTTGTAACTTCTAATTCTGTAGTTACGTTATTGGGAAAGAGCTCATAGCCCAGTCAACTTAGGAGTCAACCGCGGAATGGAACGGAAGAAGCTGAATTTTTGTGAGAACCTTTATTTTGGCATTCTAAATGTTGTCTCAAAAGTCTCATAAGGTCACGTGTGAGCGTCCTCAGATATTCAAGGTCAAAGGTCACAAAAATCAGTTTTTTTTAAATATCTCCCTTTCTCTACCTCAAATCGTTTTTGCATATATTACAAAAATTGTAGAGCATAAAATTCCCTACAAATTTTGTTCGAAGCGATTTTTCATACGTTCAACCGTTTTTGAGATAGAGGGCGGTGAGTGCGGGGCGCTCAGCCATACATGCCAAAGCGCAAGATCAATCGCGAATCCTAGTCCAAAGTACGGTTTTTTAACTTAATTATGTCTCAAATATTAGTTAATTGACTATTTAATACATTATATTTGCAAATATTACTCATAAATCGAACAGTCATTCAATATTACTTACCTTTCTCATGTGAATGATAGAGTCATTGAGAGAATTATTTTGAATATATTTGAATTATATTCTAATTACGGATAATTGCATCTCGAGCAGAAAAGAGATTAAGAAAGTATTTTTCGATAATATTTGTATTTAACAATCATACACAACAAAATTAATACAATCCAAGTTAAGGAAGAATTTTTTTCGACTGTGAGCTAGTTTTCTTCTTCTTCTTCTTCTTCGTCGTCGTCGTCTTCTACCAGTCACTCGATCGTTTCAGAATCATCATCTTCATTCTCCTCGTCAATACTAATAACATTTAACTCCAAATCTTCTATGATTGTTCGATCGCTTGCGGCCAATATAATGGACATGCGTGTCTCAACGCTTCATCGTATCAAGATGACCTCGATGAAGAAATTGTATACGACCCTGAAGTTATAGAAGATTTGGAGGTGAATGTCATTATTGGCGAGGAGAATGAAGAGGATGATTCTGAAACTATCGAGTGACTGGTAGAAGAAGACGAAGGAAGAAGAAGAAAAACTAGCTGACAGTCGAAAAAAATTCTTCCCCAACTTGGATTGTATCAATTTCATTATGTATAATTGTTGAATAAAAAATTATCGAAAAATACTTTCTCAATCTCTTTCCTTCTTAAAATGCAATTATCCTTAATTAGAATAAAATTCAAATTTATTTAAAATAATTCACTCAATGACTTTATCATTTACATGAGAAAGGTAATTAGTATTAAATGACTATCCGATTTATAAGTAATATTTGCAAATATACAGGGCTGAGTAAAATGGTTTTAAAATGTATTTAAAATGGAAAATGGAAAATGGTTCTAAAAATATATTTGAAATGTGAAATGGAAATGATTTCCTTGAAAAACATTTTGAAAACCATTTTCCATTTTCCATTTAAAATGGAATTTTGGGACCATTTTTACCCAGCCACAATTATAATGTATTAAATAGTTAGTTAACTAATATTTGAGACATAATTAAGTTAAAAAATCGTACTATGGACTGGGATTCGCGATTGATCTTGCGCTTTGGCATGTATGGCTGAGCGCCCCGCACTCACCGCCCTCTATCTCAAAAACGGTTGAACGTATGAAAAATTGCGTCAAACAAAATTTGTAGAGAATGTTATGCTCTACAATTTTTGTAATGAACGCAAAAGCGATTTGAGGTACAGGAAGGGAGATATTTAAAAAAAAACTGATTTTTGTGACCTTTGACCTTGAATATCTGAGGACGCTCACACGTGACTTTATGAGACTTTTGAAACAACATTTAGGATGCCAAAATAAAGGTTCTCACAAAAATTCAGTTTCTTCCGTTTCATTCCGAGGTTCACCCCTTTTTTTGGCTTAAGCGACTGGGCTATCATGACTACTAGACATGGCATTATCTTCGCCGAAATCGAAATAATCCTCCATCGGAACACCTACATTGGCCTGGGGAGCTATCGTGCGATCTACTAGGTCAGATGCAGCCTTGATAAAAATCTCTCGCACTTTATTCTGCAGCTCTCGACTCAGGCAAGGAAACCACCGACACTTGAACTTTGGATGAGTTACTGCTGCTATGGCTGCGAGTTCTCCTTCGTTAACCACTTGGAAGATGTTTTTAAACCTGGCTTCCAATGAGTTGATCATACTCCTCAATATCGGTAGGCAGAGCTGAACCGTATTCGAGGTTTGCAGCTGAGATAATTTTCTCCTGAGTGAAAGTAAGGTGGGCAGCAGGTAACCATAATAGCAATATGTTTCACCCTGCAAAATATCGAGAGCCTCGGCAAGAGGTTTCATACACAGCAGGTATTCCTCTAGATACCGGAAGTCGGAATCTCTTAATGGTATCCGGGTTCCGAGGATACGGTTAGCGTCACCATCGGTAATTTTGGCTCTCAATGCTACTATTTGTTTCAGCGCATCGTATAATGAGTTCCAGCGAGTCACAACTGGTCGAAGTAAAGCCACACCCAAGTACGCCCTCAACTGCTCGTTAGTTTTTGGTGAGCGCAAGGATCTCCATAATGATGTGCATCGTTCGAGACATTCACAATGGGTAGCATTGAGGTGTACTGAATCTCTGATAGCCCTCATGACATCAGCGGTTGCAACAAGGTGTAATGTGTGGTTCGCACACCGAAAGTGACGAGGTAACTTAGCTCGAATCTCTCCAATGGCCTCAAAAGTTTCCCATGTAGCTTTATCATACGAGGAGTTTTCCTCGTCAACGTTAGATGATTCTGCGTCCTCGTCCAATTCGACTGTCTCAGAAATCTCTCCTATACGGTGATAGAATATGATTGCAATTGGTATATTATAATTTACAAACTTGATTATACTACGCGTTGAAATCATACATCGATTCATATTAATTTTCTGGCTAAGAAGTGATTATTATATCGATCGGACAGTGATGTCAAGGAATAAAGAATTAAATACCGGCAAGTGACTGAAACGTCGACACCAAATTTCTTGAATGCCTTCACAAAGTTTGCGCCGTTGTCTGTGATCGTAGCGACTATCTTCTGAGGGTTCAATCCAAAACTTGTGTGAATCTCAGTCAGTGGACTCGCTATGTTTTCATGAGAATGAGTTCCCGGAAAACGTCTACATGATCCAGCATATTAATCATAAGCAAAATCTTAGAACTTAATTTTCTGTAGATACATTTTCTTGTCTGGGAAAAGTAGAAAATGAAAAAAAAAATAAAAAAATAAAAAGTTTAAAAGTTGATTTCTGGAGAATGAATATTTTGACCGGTTGTCGTAAAGAATCAGGAGCATCGTTGGACCGATTCTGGAGTTTGTGGTCTTCAAATTTGTAGAATCAAAGCCTCTATCATATGAACATAGAACTTTTTGATATTACTATTTTTGGTTGAGATAATAGAAAAAGTAGAGAAAAAAAAATTGAAGAATTAGAAAAATCTCAGTAAAAACTAAGTGAGTCAGGCAATTTTTGCAATATCGAAAAGTTCTATGTTCATATGATAGAAGCATCTCTTCTGAACAATTGAGGACCAAAAACTCCAGAATTGGTCCAACGATACTACTGATTCTTTACGACAACCGACCAATTTTGTATTTTTCTATATTGAGTGTAACTACTATCAGACTCAAAGTAATATCCAATGTTATATGTGGATAATGAGGGTCAAACCCTCCCCAAACTTCACGATTGTTTCGGATTTGATCAGACTCTCAAATTCGCTGTAAAATATCAATCTCTTTCTCAGAATGTTAACCCATTTAAAGGTGTGGATACCCCCTTAAGTTTTATTTTTGACTCGGGCAAAGACCCCCTACTGCAGGATAATCGTTCAAATGTAATTTACAGAATCCCTTGTAATGATTGCAACGATGTGTATATTGGGCAAACTGGAAGACAAGTAAAAACTAGGATTAAAGAACACAAAAACAACATTAAGGAATCCAACGATAGGCATACCGCGCTCACTAGACATATCACTGAATGTGATCATTCTTTTAAGGGGGTATATACACCTTTAAATTGGTTGAATTTCTGAAAAACAATTTTCCTTTTTTTTTTAACTTGAAGACTCTGATAAAATTCAAAAAAATCATCATGTTTGGGGAGGGTTTGACCTTCATTATCCATATATTACATCATGTATTACTTCCAGTCTAATAGTGGCTGCGCTGAAGATGGGAAAATACAAAATCACTCGGTTGCCGTAAAGAATCAGACCCAGCGTTGGACCGATCTTGGAATTTTTGGTCCTCAATTGTTCATAAGACATGCCTCTATCAGATGAACAGAGAACTTTTTGATATTGCAAGAATTACTTGAGTTATTGAATTTTTTCGATTTTTTTTCTGAATTTGAAAAAAAATTTTGCTTATTTTTCTAATATTTCAACTAAAAATGGGTTTATCAAAAAGTTCTCTGTTCATCTGATAGAGGCACCTCTCCTGAATAATTCAGGACCTAAAAATCAAAGATCGGTCTAACGGCTGATTTTATTCTTTACGGCAACCGGTCAAAATAATGATTGTTCAGGAATCAACTTTTAAACTTTTTATTTTTTTTTCTATTTTTTTTTATTTTCTACTTCTCCTAGAGAAGGAAATGTAGCTACAGAAAATCAAGTTCTAAGATTTGGCTGATGATTAATATGCTGGATCCGCAGCTGCTCTCGCATCGATGTGTTATGAGTCGAGTCTAGACACATGTGCCAGGCGGAGGTTTGTAGTGAGTTTTAACCTGTTCTGTTCAACAACAGTGTCCGGTAGGTGTCCAGTAAGACTGCTAGAAAAAGAATGAATTGCTTCAGGGAAAATCTGATGAAAATTTTTCAAAACATAAAAATTCTTCAGAATTCATGATCTTCAATATTTTGAGATTCAGAAGATGCTAGATATTGACAATTTTTGTCAATATTCCGAAAATTCTCTCATCTTTCATCAATCATACCTTTTTTCTTATAATATTTATCAAACTTTCGCAATTAATATATGATAGAAATACTCATCTTTTAAAAAATCTGAATGTGTAGTCTCCTGGCATCGATTTCAAATGCACTTTTCGATGGATCATCTTCTTTCGATTCCGAAGTCTCATCTCAGACATATATATACACTGTCTTTGTTCAATATTGGAAATTACTATTGGTTTGAATTCGTTATGAAAGCATGACATTTGACAAACAAGTGGACACCTAACCTCGAAAAATGTAGATCGCAGCCATGTGTTCTATCAATAATCACAATTCAAAAGAATATTGAAAATTGAATACGTATAAAAATCATAATTACAAAGAATTGAAAAATCACAGAATAAAATTCAAAAACAAAATATATGAAAACGTCAAAAAAAGTGAGATAGTGGTGTTGGCGGTACTGTAGATAGTGTATAATATTTACGAGACGAATATGAGCGTCCGCGCGCTGCGCGGCGGCGCTTTTTCGCAACTCGGGACTGTCATGGCTATAACTTTTCAAATCCTCT
This sequence comes from Tenthredo mesomela, assembly GCA_943736025.1. NCBI lineage: Eukaryota > Metazoa > Arthropoda > Insecta > Hymenoptera > Tenthredinidae > Tenthredo > Tenthredo mesomela. The sequence continues at coordinate 15,319,482 of OX031019.1, forward strand.
AGATTTTCTGACGCCAATTTATTTGCAGGTAAAGTAGGTCACTAGCATTCAAAAAAAAATATAAAAATAAAAACGATTTTTTGAAAATTCAAAGGTGTATATACCCCCTTAATTATGACAGTATCAATATTTTAGATGAAGAACCTAGATACCATAAGCGGCTACTATTAGAGATGTGCAATATTGTTAGTCACTCTTCGGCGGTTAACCTCAGACAAGATGTAGAAAATCTGAGCTCTATTTACTCCTCGGTCATTAAGTAAGTTGTCCTCTTTATCTACGTCTCACTATTGACACAACATCGATCCGCATCATATGATTGATTTTAACATCGACTCTATTTCCTGCTTCAGAGTGAAGTCTTGCTCCCATCTTGTCTTGCCTACTCTGACAGAGTTGCTTCCTTTGACCGTTAATTCTAATTTCCTAATAATTTTGATAATGGAGAAGTGGGCTCTTCTGATAGCTATTCTATCGCTTCCTTTTGTTGTTTTTTCTCCTTTAAGGTAATATTATTGGGTTCTAATTCTATTTGGCTCCTAGTTCTGATACACGTGCTAATACATTCTATCTCAACAGCCGTTACTGCAGTGTTATTGTTCCGCTACGGGATGCCTAAATGTTTTTGTCTATTAATTCTTAAGGTATGTTGTTAAAAACGAAGTTTGTAAATATCTATAACTGTTTGATTTGTTAATAGTCTTTTATTTATATATTTTATTTGTTTGTCGATTATAACTTAGGTTTGTATATCCTTTAGAATAAAATTCGTTCTGAAGAGGGTCCTCAACAGGACCGAAACGTCAACTGATGTTTTTATAACCGACCTCTACCCAAGATTTATTCACAGATACTAACGAGGTCAAAGAATACTATTTCTTCTATAAATATTACTGTGTGCATCACTTACTTTCAGACGGATCTGCTTGAAACATTATTTTGTTTCGGTTTTCTTTTTTATCAAACTTTTTGTTTCAGTCGTCTTCTTTATCATTACACAAGTGCACTGTGAGATGGACGTGATATTTTCGAATGGTTCGAAACAATTGAAAATTTCATAAGGCTATCGAAAACAATCGAAAATAATCGATAAATTTTCACTTTTACGCGGTAATCGCGCGCAGGCGTACAAAGCAATGCTCTAGTATATCGACAGTTTCGACCGCGATCTATACGCAACTTCGGTTATAACGCTCGGCATGTTCGAAAACTTTCGTAGATTTGTATATACAGGGCGACCCAGAACTCCCGCACCGCCCTGAACAGGCAGATTCCTTGTCGAATTCTAAGACGAAAATCCCTTTGCGAAAAATTCCGCAGATCAACGGTGTCCGAGTTATCGAATTTCCAAGTTAGCCATTCAGAGAGCCCAACACTGGCCGAGATAGTGCCGGCTCAAAAGTCAACAATTGGGGCAGTGCCCGCCGTCGCCTGTCTGATAATTTGGCTAGAAAATCTCATTTTTATTAATACGTAACGGATAACGGGTGGACTTTTTACTTTGACACTTCCGCCTTCCAGTCTTTGACAGCCAGGTCGTCTGCTCCTTAGTTATCGGCCGTCCAGGTTGACCGCTCCATAGTTTTAGCGGTCCAGGTCATTCACTCCATAGTTCTCGGCCGTCTAGGTCGACCGCTCCATAGTTTTAGCTGTCCAGGTTATTTGCTCCATAGTTTCAGCGGTCCAGGTCTTTTTCTCCATAGTTTTAGCGATCCACGTCATTTGCTCCATAGTTTCAGCGGTCCAGGTCATTTGCCCCATAGTTCTCGGCCGTCCAGGTCGACCGCTTCATGGTTTTAGTGATCCAGGTCAGTCACTCCATAGTTCTCGGCCGTCTAGGTCATTTGCCCCATAGTTCTCGGCCGTCTAGGTCGACCGCTCCATAGTTTTAGCGGTCCAGGTTATTTGCTCCATAGTTTTAGCGGTCCAGGTCATTTGCTCCATAGTTTTAGCGATCCACGTCATTCGCTCCATAGTTCTCGGCCGTCTAGGTCATTTGCCCCATAGTTCTCGACCGTCTAGGTCGACCGCTCCATAGTTTTAGCGGTCCAGGTTATTTGCTCCATAGTTTCAGCGGTCCAGGTAATTTTCTCCATAGGCTGAGAACTATGGAGTGACTGACCTGGATCACTAAAACCATGAAGCGGTCGACCTGGACGGCCGAGAACTATGGGGCAAATGACCTGGACCGCTGAAACTATGGAGCAAATGACGTGGATCGCTAAAACTATGGAGAAAATGACCTGGACCGCTGAAACTATGGAGCAAATAACCTGGACCGCTAAAACTATGGAGCGGTCGACCTAGACGGCCGAGAACTATGGAGTGACTGACCTGGATCACTAAAACTATGAAGCGGTCGACCTGGACGGCCGAGAGCTATGGGGCAAATGACCTGGACCGCTGAAACTATGGAGCAAATGACGTGGATCGCTAAAACTATGGAGAAAATGACCTGGACCGCTGAAACTATGGAGCAAATAACCTGGACCGCTAAAACTATGGAGCGGTCAACCTGGACGGCCGATAACTAAGGAGCAGACGACCTGGCTGTCAAAGACTGGAAGGCGGAAGTATCAAAGTAAAAAGTCCACCCGTTATCCGTTACGTATTAATAAAAATGAGATTTTCTAGCCAAATTATCAGACAGGCGACGGCGGGCACTGCCCCAATTGTTGACTTTTGAGCCGGCACTATCTCGGCCAGTGTTGGGCTCTCTGAATGGCTAACTTGGAAATTCGATAACTCGGACACCGTTGATCTGCGGAATTTTTCGCAAAGGGATTTTCGTCTTAGAATTCGACAAGGAATCTGCCTGTTCAGGACGGTGCGGGAGTTCTGGGTCGCCCTGTATACATATATATTAGACTGACAGTTATTTTGGCTTTCGACGAAATGTTTCGCTCCGAGTACATGAATGGGTTCGAAATAAATTAAAAAAAAGCCTCTCCAAATTTTAGCCCTTAATTTTAATATTTAGGGGTGCCGACAGCCCCTTACTTCTTCCCATTTGAATAACATGGGCTTTTTGACTGTTTTGATCAATTTTTTTCTCGAAGGCCTAATTATGCGTCAAAAAATCTAAGATTCAGCAACAACGTCGGTGATGATACTCTCTTCCAGGAAAACAAAATTTGTCCACATCCATTCGGAATTCCATGTTGGTTCCCATCCCTAACTTATTGTGAGACTTTCGAGCGAAGCGAAAAAATTGTTCTCTCCTACAAAGTTGTTGAATATTCTTCGTCAATGTCGTACCTCATCAACTCATCAGAATGTGTAGCTCGCATGCATGTTCATAACTTGGAAAATCACCCCCATCCCCTAAAAATCGTACCAAAAATGGTGGGTAGATTAAAAAAAAAAAAAAAATGGTTTGGCTATAAAAATGATCTGTTTTCAACAGGAGGGTTACAAAATAGTATATTGTGTACCAAGGGCGTAAAGTGGGCTTTTTTAGACCGAGTGTGGAGTTTGCAGTACGAGTCGGAGGTGAGCTAGCACGAGTCGAAGACGAGTGCATCTGCGAGCCGAAGACGAGTACTGCAACCACACAAGGTCAAAAAGCCCACTTAGCCCTTGGTGCACACCATATTTTTTGTAACAGCACGATTTTTGCGTTTTTTCTTCATTTCTGATAATTTTCTTGAAAATATGGAAAAATATTTTAGCGGGCGTTTTCAGTTTATTATTGCCCGCTTATGCTCGAGTAGCGGGCGATAAAAACTGAAAAACGCCCGCTACTCGATTTAGCGGGCGATAAAAACTGAAAAACGCCCGCTGCTCGATTTAGCGGGCGATAAAAACTGAAAAACGCCCGCTGCTCGATTTAGCGGGCGATAAAAACTCAAAAACGCCCGCTGCTCGACTTAGCGGGCGTTTTCGGTTTATTATTGGCCGCTCGTCTGAAAACTGCCACTTCACGCCCGCTTAATGGGTCAAAAAAACGCGAAAATCGTGCATGTGTTACAAAAAGAATATTTTTTATTTTTTTACTACATTCTTCTTCGATACATTCTTTAAGTCACCCCTATCTACAAAAATTGGAAAAATCGCTATCCAATGTTATCGATTTTGGTTGATGCGTTATTCTATGTAGCGAGCTTAAAATAAAAGAAAAAAAAATAAAAATAAATAAATAAATAAAAAAATGAAAAACAAAAAAATATTATTTTTCCAATTTTCGTAGGTGGGGGTGACTCAAATAATGTATCGAAGAAGAATGTAGAAAAAAAATGATAAAATTTCCTTTTATAACCCTCCTGTTGAAAACGAATCATTTTTATAGCCAAACCATTTTTTTTTTTTTTTTTTTTTTTTTTAATCTACCCACCATTTTTAGTACGATTTTTAGGGGATGGGGGTGATTTTCGAAGTTATGAACATGAATGTGAGCTACACATTCTGATGAGTTGATGAGGTACGACATTGACGAAGAATATTCAACAACTTTGTAGGAAAGAACAATTTTTTCGCTTCGCTCGAAAGTCTCACAATAAGTTAGGGATGGGAACCAACATGGAACTCCGAATGGATGTGGACAAATTTTGTTTTCCTGAAAGAGAGTATCATCACCGACATTGTTGCTGAATCTTAGATTTTTTGACGAATAATTGGGCCTTCGAGAAAAAAATTGATCAAAACAGTCAAAAAGCCCATGTTATTCAAATGGGAAAAAGTAAGGGGCTGTCGGCACCCCTAAATATTAAAATTAAGGGCTAAAATTTGGAGAGGCTTTTTTTTAATTTATTTCGAACCCATTCATGTACTCGGAGCGAAACATTTCGTCGAAAGCCAAAATAACTGTCAGTCTAATATACAGGGCGACCCAGAACTCCCGCACCGCCCTGAACAGGCAGATTCCTTGTCGAATTCTAAGACGAAAATCCCTTTGCGAAAAATTCCGCAGATCAACGGTGTCCGAGCTATCGAATTTCCAAGTTGGCCATTCAGAGAGCCCAACACTGGCCGAGATAGTGCCGGCTCAAAAGTCAACAATTGGGGCAGTGCCCGCCGTCGCCTGTCTGATAATTTGGCTAGAAAATCTCATTTTCAATAATACGTAACGGATAACGGGTGGACTTTTTACTTTGACACTTCCGCCTTCCAGTCTTTGACAGCCAGGTCGTCTGCTCCTTAGTTATCGGCCGTCCAGGTTGACCGCTCCATAGTTTTCTGCAGCCAGGTCATTCGCTCCATAGTTTTAGCGGTCCAGGTCATTCACTCCATAGTTCTCGGCCGTCTAGGTCGACCGCTCCATAGTTTTAGCGGTCCAGGTTATTTGCTCCATAGTTTCAGCGGTCCAGGTCATTTGCCCAATAGTTCTCGGCCGTCTAGGTCGACCGCTTTATAGTTTTAGTGATCCAGGTCATTCACTCCATAGTTCTCGGCCGTCTAGGTCGACCGCGCCATAGTTTGAGCGATCCAGGTCATTTGCTCCATAGATTGAGCGATCCAGGTCATTTGCTCCATAGTTGCAGCGGTCCAGGTCATTTGCTCCATAGTTTTAGCGATCCACGTCATTTACTCCATAGTTTCAGCGGTCCAGGTCATTTGCCCCATAGTTCTCGGCCGTCCAGGTCGACCGCTCTATAGTTTTAGCGGTCCAGGTTATTTGCTCCATAGTTTCAGTGGTTTCTAGATGGTAATTCATATCTCTTCTTAGTCCCGTGTTGGGTTCGCCCGTTAAACTTGTTGACCAAATAAATGAAAATAAATTAACACTGAGTCTACTTACTTTTTTTTTCTCATTTCATAGACATAGTCAGTTACTTTCGGATCATTATTTCCAGGCTCGTCTCAGCGAGCATCAACGCAGTAAGATACAATCTTCTGCAGCTAGGCACAGATGTACCTGTTTCGGTATTATTCAGTATCTACCATTTTGCAATTTTTTCAACGTTTCGCCACATTTTTGTCGATTCATAAAGATCGCGTTCGGTTGCGATTTGTATTTTCTGATGAATAAACCCTCAGGTCACCGTCTAGCGGTCGAACTATTTCATCTGGAATCATGTCTTCGATGAGGAATCGTTCGTCAGATCCGCTATTTCTTTCATTCACTAGTAGCTAATAGCCAGACAAATCACAGAAAACATAGGTAGGTTGACCTGGATGGCCGAGAACTATGGAGAAAAGGACCTGGATCGCTAGAACTATGGAGCGGTCGACCTAGACGGCCGAGAACTATGGAGCAAATGACGTGGATCGCTAAAACTATGGAGCGGTCGACCTAGACGACCGAGAACTATGGGGCAAATCACCTGGACCGCTGAAACTATGGAGCAAATAACCTGGATCACTAAAACTATGGAGCGGTCGACATAGACGGCCGAGAACTATGGGGCAAATGACCTGGACCGCTGAAACTGTGGAGCAAATAACCTGAACCGCTAAAACTATGGAGCGGTCGACCTAGACGGCCGAGAACTATGGAGTGAATGACCTGGACCGCTAAAACTATGGAGCGAATGACCTGGCTGCAGAAAACTATGGAGCGGTCAACCTGGACGGCCGATAACTAAGGAGCAGACGACCTGGCTGTCAAAGACTGGAAGGCGGAAGTGTCAAAGTAAAAAGTCCACCCGTTATCCGTTACGTATTATTAAAAATGAGATTTTCTAGCCAAATTATCAGACAGGCGACGGCGGGCACTGCCCCAATTGTTGACTTTTGAGCCGGCACTATCTCGGCCAGTGTTGGGCTCTCTGAATGGCCAACTTGGAAATTCGATAACTCGGACACCGTTGATCTGCGGAATTTTTCGCAAAGGGATTTTCGTCTTAGAATTCGACAAGGAATCTGCCTGTTCAGGGCGGTGCGGGAGTTCTGGGTCGCCCTGTATACATATTACAACTTACATAATTTCGTGGTACATGTATTGAAGAAAATTGCAGCACTGTGAGATGAAAGCATACACACAGGGTTATTTTGCAACAATGATATCATTGTGGAGATTTCCTTGTGCAGACTTTCATCAAAGGGGATGAAATTTTTATTTTCTACTGTTTCTAGTTATTTATGAAATCGATGTTTTTTTCACAATTTCGGTAGGATTCTCCCTTGCCGTTACAAATTTTCTTTTTTTTTTTTCTTTTTTTTTCTTATGGCTTCAGTGAAAAATCACAGGGGAAATATTTGTGGCTGATTGATTGAACGAAAAACGTGACTCTAATTTTTTAATTATTATCTCAATGAAAAGTAGTATATAAATTATACTTACCGCTGAGTTCTAATATACGTGCCGGATATCGACCACCATCCGTATATTTTACGGAACACGTGTCATCAGATTTCGAGGTTATGCGTGATTGCCGGCATACGAAATAGACGCCGTCGTCGTCGAAAAGTACTAATGCAAACATATTTGACGGAGGCACAGTACGTTTTAAACAACGATTATTCTTCCTTTTCATAGCCATCACAACTATAGCCATCAATACTATATCAACGATTGAAACGAATTTTTATACCCAGCACACTATCCGGCATTACGATATTCCATCGAAAGATAGAAAGAGGGAGAGAGTGTGAAAGAGTGAGCTGGACTGCAGCGTTGCCAACCCTCTAGCGGGAACAGACCGTACTACATACGAAAATGTGCCGTACTTTCAGTGTTGCCAGATCAGGGGATTTTCCCCTAGATTCAGGGTTTTTCAGTCATATTAGGGGGGAAATAGGGGAAAAAATTGTTTAGGGTATTTTTCAGGGGAATATTACCAAGGCTATATATAGGGAATTCCACGTCAGAACAGCAAACCAAAACCCTCACTATTTCAGATTGACTTAATTATCATATATGATGCTTGTTAGGGTTCAAAATGATTAAATTATTTTTTTCAATTTTTTATCATTTATCATTCTTTCACAATAAGGCAAAAACAAATTTTCCAATGGGACCCGATTTAAAATTACCAAAAAAATCATACGCACTCTGTGATGACCTAGAAACATTCTCACACAAAGATTAAAGTGGAACTACGATCAAGAACCGAGACAAAAAATTAATTGTTAAAAATTAAAAAAATCACAAAATCATCCGAATTATTTCTTTTAATAATTAATTATTTGTCACGGTCGTTGATCGTAGTTCCACTTTGATCTTGGTGTGAGAATGTTTCTAGGCCATCACAGAAGGCGTATGATTTTTTTGGTAATTTTAAATCGGGTCCCATTGGAAAATTTGTTTTTGCCTTATTGTGAAAGAATGATAAATGATAAAAAATTGAAAAAAATAATTTAATCATTTTGAACCCTAACAAGCATCATATATGATAATTAAGTCAATCTAAAATAGTGAGGGTTTTGGTTTGCTGTTCTGACGTGGAATTCCCCATATATGTTTTCGTGAACAATTTTTTTTTTTTTAGTCAATAACATTTATTAAACAGGCATATTTATCATAAATAAACACCATATATTTCTTTGGAATATGTTTTCTATACAGAAATTCTATTTCTGTCGAAATAGATTTACATAACATCGATTTTCCACTCGACAGTCGATACCACATGCGTTTAAAAAATCCGCGGTTTTTTACAGTTTTCTTGGTGGGGGTAATTTAAGGGATTTCTAGGGGGAAACGGAACTGAGTTTAGGGGTATGCCGCAGAGACCATCTGGCAACACTGCGTACTTTGCTTCTTCTTCTTCCTTGGTTCGACTTATCGCCCTTTCGGGCATGTAAAGCCGTACTTTGCGATATCCAGGGCCGGAATTCTGGATCTTTTAACGCCCGTGCTAACATGCAGATAGCGACTTTTTCATAGCGACTACGACTGTTAGCGAGCGTCGTCGTAATGTTTTGGACGAGCGGTTGGCTGCTGACAAACGATTAACGAATATGAGAGCTGTATTTTTCTCAAAACATAACGTCAATAATTATCACCGGTCGCTACGTAAGCACTGAAAGATCCAGAATCCCGGCCCAGAACAATTCATTTGAGTCCAACTTCAATTGAATCAGTACACGGAAAGCTGAGATATGATTAATTTAAGTTTCCTAGTACCCATTTCGTCTGAAATCCTTTTTTATCCTTTAACGTCATATCGCCCTTACGGGCATGTAGACGATTTTTCGTCTCCTTTTTTTTTTCCCCTTTACTGACTTATCGCCTTGGTGTAGGCATGTAGTCAAAAAAATTTCGTCTCCTTCTTAGTTAGTTAGTTATCCTTTAACGACTTATCGCCTTATACAGGCATGTAGTCGGAATTCGTCTCCTTCTTCTTCTTCTTCAATCCTTTGACGACTTAAGGTTGTTGTCGTGCGACAGTCCGACCCAAAACTTAAAACCCACAATATTCGTACTAGTCAGCGACAATGTATGGCTCTGTGAGAGTGAGAGCCAGGAGATATTCACTCGAGAGCAAGAAAGATACGCGCCGCTTCATGTTTCAGTTTTAACTATAAAATCCAAACGAGACAGTCGAAAATGCTGAATGATGAATCAAACGATTCAGAAGATGACAATTTACCACTAGATATTTTTTTTATCAAAAAATTTCGAGTTGTTCGTTTTTTAATAATTAAAACCGGTGAATTTGCATTTAAACACATTAAAATTCGAAAAAATTCAAAACTTTTTATCTCGAGTTTGAGACGGTCAATTGCAATCATCCTAGGCTTATTTTGTAGCTAATTATTGGAGCTATTTACGATAAAAAATTCAAAAATCATTGTCGAAAAAAAAAGTTACAGGCCAACAACCTTAATTCGTCTCCTTCTTCAGACCAAAATAATAATCCTTAAACCTATGTGTCTGAGAATTAGGAAAGAGCGGCTACCACTAAGTAGCAGAGATATACTAAGTACTCGACATCAGCTGCCAGGTGGCGCTCTTGTCGACGCTGTTGACGTCGTGATCGCGAATCAATTGCAGACCTTGGACCACGGAGTACGGACTGTCAGAATCCCGCAACACAGCTGAAAGCTGTCAGTTCTGTTCATATTCGTACATCCGAACATTTTGCAAATTTCATTCTCTTTTATGCTTCCTATACTTACTTATTATGATAAAATTCACATTTAAAGTGGAGGGCGAAATTATAACAATCTCTCATGAAATGACGAAGCGCGCAATTTTGAGGTTGGGTTATAGGTACAGTTATTGAATCGCATGAAGTTTAGTCTACAACATAAATTAATAAGTGACGAAGCTTTCAATCAACGTGGCAGGTCTTCAATATATTATTATTAATTTCCAAATATTTTCGTATATTCAATGGGTCAAATATATCATATTTAGTACATGCACACAAGAACATATCTTTACAAGGCTTGGAAAACAACGAAACATGCATCAGCTTAGTTTGTTTTCTTTCAGAGAACGTCAATTCACTAACCTAAAAGGTAATTACTAAAATCGTCACAGCGGATAACCCCAAAATGCGTGAATGTTTTTCCTAATTAGGTGACTGAAAATAACCTAGTTCTCGTGAGGTGTTTCAAGGGTTATAGGAGGGCTCTAATGAAACTTACTGTGATATTTTTCATGAAATCCGATCGATTTTTAATCCTTAAAATTTATTCAAGCTGATCTTTGAAAGTTATTCGAATAATATCGAAATATCAGGATCAACCATCAAGAACAATAGGCTCTTAAATTGTAGAAACAGGTCTCGTTGTTCTATTGAGAAGAATGTCAATGGTTTAATGAACAACGCTTAAGGATAAGTTAACAGGTGGTAAAACTATGTAGAACCCATATGCTAATTCAACGCAGGACTATATGAATCAACAACTTGTAAGAATTTTTACTTCTCACTCATATATTATCAACCATCTTGAACGTCTAGTCTTACTTAAGTATGGCAGTTCAATTAGAGCAAATGCAATTCAAACAACTAATTGAATGGTCGTATCAACCCTTAAGTATTTATTTTTCCTTACTCTTTTTGCCAGGCTCATCTTTGAAAAATAATTTAATACTATTGAAATATCATGATCAACCATTAACATGAACAATAAGCTTTCAAGTTGTGGAAAGAGGTCTCGTTGTTCTATTGAGAAGAATGTCAATGGTTTAATGAACAACGCATAAGGATAACAGGTGGTAAAACTATGTAGAACCCATGTGAGTTCAACGCAGGACTATATAAATCAACAACTTGTAAGAATGTTTACTTCTCACTCATATATTATCAACCATCTTGAAAGTCTAGTCTTACTTAAGTATGGAAGTTCAATTACAGCAAATGTAATAAAATAAAAAAATTAATAATAAATAAATGAAAAATAAATAAATAAATAAATAATAATAAATTCTGTCCCTTTCAGTTATGTCTGCGCTGTTGTCTCCATCAATTGCCGTTGATGGTAATTCGCATACAGGATATCTATATTTGATCAGATTCTATCATAAACCTTCCAACATTTGTATTGGAACGTAGTCATTGACACTAGTGACACATCTGTTCTGACGCATGGGTAGGATGTTGGGATCATAACGTTGGTCGCCTACTGCCACGTTATTTTTTTTTTTTTTTTTTATGTTTAATGTTATATTTAGTATTGATTTTTCCTTTTTCATTTGCTATAAAGCAACTAATTGTCGGTGGAGTAAACCTTGTTATCGGTAAAGAATACGAGATGTAAATATGTATATAATACTGTATATAATGTATAATAGAACCTAGAGCTCATGGTTACGTTGTGCTCTAGTCAAAGTAAGAACGAGACCTGTTTCTACAACTTGAGTTAGATTTTGAGCAGAGCGAAAGAAGGATCTGCCAAAAAGATCTAGCGAAGAGCATTTTGAATATTGATTGGAATCACGTCGCGGCTGTGTATTCGTTATTGCGTCCCTATTCTACGCGATAGAATATAATCCTTTATTTGTTTAGTTGTAGTTTAGAATACTTGATATCATTAAAGACAATTATTAGTTTAGGTTTCTTTATATTATTGCTCGTGAATAACCACGTAGTCTGCGAGTTAAGCCATGGCCGATAAACGTACTGTTCGACCTATATAGATATTTTACATCAATTATACTGCGTTACACTGAAGTGGGTTACAGTTCGAATGAGTTTACTCTCTATCGCAGCATGCTATACCTGTGAGCCTATCCTTAAGCGTCGTTAACTCATGAATAGTTTTACGCCCAATATCAATGAGAAAGAGTTGTTGGCTTATATTCCTGCGTTACACTCAAATGAGTTATCGTTTTAGTACCTGTTAGCTTGCCCTCGAGCATCGTTAACTAATGAATACTTTTGGGTCAAATATCCACTAAAAAGAGTTTGTAGCGACTTACGACGTTCACTACATTCAAATGACCACAAATGTCTGCAATTAACAAAATTTCTGAAATGTGAAATATTAATATTCACTTCCATAATTGAGTAAGACTAGACTTTCAAGATAGTTTATAATATTAGTGAGAAGTAGGAATTCTTACAAGTTGTTCATTTATATAGTCCTGCGTTGAACTCACATGGGCTCTACATAGTTTTACCACCTGTTAACTTATTTTTAACTTAAGCGTTGTTGATTAAACCATTGACATTTTTCTAATTAGAACAACGAGACCTGTTTCTACAACTTAGAGCCTATTGTTCATGTTAATGGTTGATTCTGATATTTCAATATTATCAAATTATTTTCAGAGATCAGCTTGAATAAAGTTTTGGTTTCTCTCATTGAATTCGTTTTATTGTAATCATCTATAGGAATACAACGTTACATGTATTTTTATTTACGTTATTTAATTAGTTGTTAACTTGTGCTTGATTTGTTACTGGAGATCTATTAGCCAAGACGAGCATTGAAATGAGAATATACGGCGTAAGTACCAGAAGGATGTCTTAGTTGGAACCAAGACTCGATTATGCAGCGTGTATCCGACACTTGGGATTCTTCGCCAAAGTGTTCTGACCACATTGCCAAAATTTGCATAGCTGGTGAACATCATTGGTGCGAAACTCCTGTATCTAGGCTTGAGTTGGGAATGTCAGGTGCAGATCTCATTAGTTTCAACTCAGACTCCAGGAGGATTAAAAATCGATCGGATTTCATGAAAAATATCACAGTAACTTTCATTAGAGCCCTCCTATAACCCTTGAAACACCTTACGAGAACTAGGTTATTTTAAGAGTCACCTAATTAGGAAAAACATTCACGCATTTTGGGGTTATCCGATGTGACTATTTTAATAATTGCCTTTTAGGTTAGTGAATTGACGTTCTCTGAAAGAAAACAAACTAAGCTGATATATCGCCTGACAGATGTCCGAATTTCATACCAACTTTAAGAAAATTAAAATCAAAATGTATGTACGGTTGCCCGTGCCAGTGCGGTGGGTACTGATCCTCTTACAACGAAATTACCCATTTAATTACACATTACCAAAGTCATCGGCCTACTGGTAGATTCCGGGACATGAATGATTTATGCTATTTACCACATTTGTTTTAATAATATTGCCAGCAGCAACTGCATCTAGTGCACATACTGCATGGAGCAATCGTGTCGAGCTGAATGTGCATACTTCCTACTTGCAATATTTTTTAAGTAATTGTAATAAGATATCTTTCAATCAGCTGAGAAATAGCTTTCAACAGCTGAGTCCTGGAATTCGCCCGTAGGCCACAAATCATTCTCGATTGGATAACGAGTAATAATTGGAAACACAAATAACATTATTAACGGTTCAACACAGAGAAAAGAGTTTATTTATAGTTAAAGAATGTATATTTGTATATAAGCAAATAAATATTTATTCATAGTTAACGAATATCAGTTGATCCGAATGAGTCATTGTTTGACTCAACCGATATTTGTTAACTATGAATAAATATTTATTTGCTCATATACAAATATATGTTCTTTAACTATAAATAAATTAAAGAAACTCTTTTCTCTGTGGACTTTGAATTATCTGGGCTATAAGAAGCAATCGTGTTATAGGTCAGGCGCGCTAGATATTCACCTCGGAATACGCGGATCCTGCATGGATTTTGATGAAACTTTGGCAATCCCTTCGAAATTGAATTAGAATCAAAGTTTGCCACCTGAGAACACTTGCTTCTTTTTTTTTTCTATTCCACGCAGAAAAAAGTGCATTTTTAAGAATCTAAAAATCTGAAATAATTCACAACCGTATAGAACAGATTAGACTTTCTATCCTATCACGAACCCTTCGCGAGATAAATGCCAATACACGAAATACCAATAAAATGATGAAATAATTTTTTTGAATCTAAAAATCGAAAATAATTCACGGTTACGGAGTAAATTAAGACGAATGAAAGAGTATGATAATTTTTCTCTTCGCCACGTTTCCGTCGAGAGATAAGCGTCGAAACACAGAACACGTAACACCGTCTCTAGATGCTTTAACGCGCATGGACACTTATCTCTCGAAGGGAACGTGGCGGAGAGAAATAACTTGTCATAGTTTTTCTTTCGTCTCAATTTACTCTATACGGTCCTGAATTATGTTAGATTTTCAGATTCCAAAAAAGTTATTTCACAATTCTTGTTACAACATTCACCTACAATAATCCCAAAAGTATGCAGCGTCAATTCAAAGTTGCCCGAAACAAACGGCGTACAGGCGAATCCTAAATAACGCAAATCTCAGGTTGGCTTGAAAACCACTGTTACATGCCCAAAATTAGAGCTTATGGAAATATTTCGACGAAATTTTCAAAAACCAAGCTACAGCCAAACAGGCTTGTTATCTGAAGCTGTAATGGGACAATCGAATGCTTCGTACATAGATATCGATCTATTAGCAGTCATTCTGTAAGAACTAGGCTTATCAATGTAATGTGTCCCGAAATCCACCGGCCTGTTTCGCATGAAAAGTCAACAGATAATTGACTGTATTTTCGATCAGAAACGAATAACTGCTGTTATTTCTTATCTAGGGAAGCGAGAGCAGGCGCGGTAGGTTGCCTGAAGCAGGTCTTTTTATTATGAATCCGAAAAATAGCCAACATTATAGAAGTCTCGGATTCGACCGGTAGGCCGAAAATCAAAGTCACTCGCATGTGAATAAGCGATAAGTTCTGATTTTCGGATATATTTATGTTTTTCGGATTCATAATCAAAAATCCAGCGATCGCTGTCTTGCTGTGTCACAACTTGTTTGACGGTATATTTGAGGACCTGAAATTATTATCAAGCTGCTTGTAACAATGTCCTGAAAACTACCATTATATATACAGTGCCCCGAAAACTGACGTTTGTATATACAGTGTCCCGAAAACGACCATGAATTTTGAAGTCCTGAAAGATGCCGCATGGAGCCTTTTTCGTTTTATATGTATAACGTCCCGAAAACGACCGATTGTATGAAAGTCCCGAAAACTGACAATGCATACATTTTCTCATGTATCTCTGTATGGAAACCATGAAACATGAAAAAAAGTATAGGGTTAGTCTCAGAACGGATTAATTGATAAAACAAGCCTCAAAATTATATGGGTAAGAAAATGTCCCCCAAACTGCCACCTGACATATATATATATATATATATATATATATATATATATATATATATATATATTAGGGTGGGCCAAAGAAAACTTTTAATTTTTTTTTCTTTAGTTAGGGTAAAAGCACCAATAGATGGACGCCTAAGAAAACGACCCAGTAGATGGACGTTTCTTTTTTAGCAATTGAAATAAGAAATCGATCAACAAAAAACTTTCATTTCGGGATTAAAAATGACAACAGTTATCGAAAATTCAGAGCAACAGATTACATTTTAGTATTCCTTCGCGTAATTTCCTATCCAAAAGTCGACCGTCCATCTTTAGGGCCGTGTCCATCTACTGGGTAGGTTACCCTACCATGAAAATATTGTTCAAGATGATGAAAAAAAAGTCCTCTGAAAATTTGAGCTCTTAATATCAATATTAAGAGGTGCCTCATCGCGATTTTTGATTTCCCATTTAAATAACACAGGAAATTTTTTTTTTTTTTATTTGGAATTTTATTCCGTTCCAACGAATCATCGTGTTATAAAAATCAATACATATTCTTGTAGGAAATTAAACGATCTCCAAAAAAGGTCTAATGTGATTTTTTGCTAAGTCGAAAAAAAAGTCGTCATACACCGTTTGAGGTTGAACTTTAACCTTGAATAACTTTGAAACGAGTGAACTTAGCGAAAAATTACATCAGACCTTTTTTGGAGATCGTTTAATTTCCTACAAGAATATGTATTGATTTTTACAACACGATGATTCATTGGAACCGAATAAAATTCCAAATAAAAAAAAAAAAAATTTCCTGTGTTATTTAAATTGGAAATTAAAAATCGCGATGAGGCACCTCTTAATATTAATATTAAGAGCTCAAATTTTCAGAGGATTTTTTTTTCATCATCTAGAACAATATTTTCATGGTAACTAAAGAAAAAAAAATTAAAAGTTTTTTTTGGCCCACCCTAATATATATATATATATTAGGGTGGTTTTTTTTTCAACTTTTTTTTTTTTTACCTCGTACACCCTTGAAAAAGTGAGTTTATAGTGTAAAACGAAGCCTTGTGGAACCGGGGCCTGGTGGCTCAATTTTAAAAGGTTTCGCAGTCGGTTTGAACTTTTCCCATTTGATTAACATAGGATTCTTGCTGGACAAACACTCTCATCAAAATATCTCGAAAACCATGCAAGTTAAGAAGCTGTCCTTGGTCTCATTTTGTAGATCATTGAATTTCCTGCAAAAAAAGTCTCATCTATTTCCGAGCTAGAAATTGATCTTATACTCGTTACGGACGCTTAAACTTGGGCTTTATTTGATAAATAAATTTTTTATAATTTTTTTTTCAATTTTTAGATCTAACATAGATCAGACTTTTTTGTAGTGGATTCAATTACCTGCCAAATGAGACCAAGAACAGCTTCCTAGCTTGTATAGTTTGCGAGATATTTTGATAAGAGTGTTTGTGTAGCAAGAATCCTATGTTAATCAAATGGGAAAATTTCAGACCAACTGCGGAACCTTTTAAAATTGAGCCACCGGGCTCCGCTTCCACGAGGCTTCGTTTTACACTAGAAACTCACTTTTTCAAGGGTGTACGAGGTAAAAAAAAAAAAAGTTAAAAAAAAAACCACCCTAATATATATATATATATATATATGCAATCAATGACGCGAATTGTCTGATAATATATGCGTTTATTTGTTATGTCTCAAGTCTAACCTATTCTAAAATACAATAATTTCAATAATAATAATAATAATAATGGCCGTAACATTTATCCCTCATCTGTATTCATCATCATTCCCTATGAGAATGGGATCTGAAAATAGAAAAAGTGAGCTTAGATGTGTCATAATGATTCTTCAATGATAAATCATACACACTATTCTTCTTCAGACGCATTCTGTATATCTTGATCATATTCACCCTCGCTACCGCTATCCAGTCTTTCGTCTATTCGATCCCGAAGAACCATAGAGACTGCATAATCTTCGGAATTCGGGTAATAATGTTCATCATGCGCCTTCTTAAACCACCAACAGCGAATATCGTGGTCTATCTGAAGCTTTGCCTGGACACCATTAATTGTTAACACGGCACCATCCACACAACGCCTGGTTACATATGGCTTCAGCTGTGGATCAACCAAGTCATCAAGATTAGGAGCATTACCCCATTCCACAGGAGTCGCCCAATCATATCGTGCGTGAATTCCTTGAACAAATACATAATCAACTTAGCAATTCTAAAATAACAATATTGTATCCAGACATCGGGCTCTACTTACGATTGCGCATGTTTGCGGAATTATCAGCCATCACATCGATATCTTTCCCCATCATCTCGTCTATTCGATACCGAAGAACATTGGCGATTGCATAATCTTCAGGATTAGGGTAAGCCTGATGATGATCCACCCTCCTAAACTACCAACAGCGAATATTGTTGTCTATTCGGAGGCCAGCCTGGATACCATTAATTGTTATTAAGGCACGATCCACACGTCGTCTGATTACATATGGTTCTAGTTGTGTATTAATCAATGCACCAAGATGAGAATCATTACCCCACTCTACAGGGGTTGCCCAATTGTATCGTGAGGAAACGTCTTGAATAGAACACAAGATTAACTTAGCATTTGTAAAATAATATCATATGAAGACATCAGGCTCTACTTACAATAGTATATGCTTGCACGATTACCAGCCATCACGTTCAGGGATTTTCCTTTGATTCTATGAACTTGCACTATTCGCCGATCTTTTCAGACTGAAAATTGTCTTTTTCGTCTTAAACTAACCAGGCAGGGGTTAGGTTGCATCCTGTTTGCTGCATACCATCCCCGAAATAAAATCAAACTCAACCAACCAGAGAACAGCTCTCAAAGACATCACCTCGGCTCATAAAAACCGGCAAGTCCCAAAGGATCGAGCAATAAATATCATTCAGAAGTTTTTCACTATACTTTCGTTGCTCGAAAAACGCTAGAATTCTGCAAACACGAAGATTGCATGCAATAATCAAAAGATACCACCTAGGCCCATAAAAATCGACAAATCTCAAAGGATCAAGCAATAAATATCATTCAGAAGTTTTTCACACCCTCTTGCCGCTCAAAACGTTAGAAGTTTGTGAAGACACAGATCGCAATAATCAAACGAGCACACCTCGGCCCATAAAAATCGTGCATAATTTTCATGATCCTGGTAATACCGATTATTATCCACCTTCCTCAACAACCAACAGTGAATATTGTTGTCTATTTGAAGCCTTGCCTGGATACCATTCTTTGTTATCATGACAGCATTCACACGTTGCCTGGCTGTATATAGTTTTAGCTGTGTATCAACCAATCCACCAAGATGAGGATCATTATTCCATTCTACAGGGGTTTTTTCAGTCATATTGTGCGTAAAATCCTTGAATATAACACATGATTAACTTGGTAATTGTCAAATAATATCATATGAAGATATCAGGCCCTACTTACGGTGGTGCATATTTGCGAAATTACGAGCCATCACGTTCAACGATTTTCCTATGATTCTATGAACTTTCACTATTCACCGATCTTCTTTCAAAAACTGGAAGTTGTCTTCTTTTCCCAAACTGATCAGGCGGGTGGGTTGCATCCTATTGGCTGTATACCACAAAAAAGAATCAACCCCAGCCAAACAGTTATCAAAATACTCCGCCACAGATAAAATCGGCAAGTCTCAATGGATAGAGCGATAAAACGTCATTCAGAAGTTTTTCACGCTTTTCGCTGATCAGGACGGAAAATTGATCATAAAATCAGTCAACCCTTGACGAATAAAGCAATAAATTCTGTTCAGAGCATCCGAATTTTTCACCCATTCTTCGGTGATTCTAAACGCTTGAATTTTTTGCGGAACGCCATCTGCGTTTGATTTATAAACAGAATTTGGTTGTAAAGTTATTGCAACAATACTGGTCAAATACATCATATTCTAATCAACGAGAATCGGGAAGGTTCTAGACAAGGACCCTATTCGACTAGACCTGCTGAACAAAGAGGTGGATGAAAAATGATTGCAGGACTACTCTATCTCAAAAGATTATACAACAAATTTGAAGTTTCAGGCAAAATTTAGACACACACACACACACACACACACACACACACACACACACGCATGTAATACGATGGGTTGAGTTGAATAAAAAACAATGAAATTGTGATTACATTTGCAGGGTGATGCTAATTATATAATAGAGTCGTGTTCCCCACCACCGTTCCTCAGTCATTTGCCTGTTATCGAAAAAATCGGATTCGTCGGTGGACATCATCCCATGGTTGGTGATTAGCTCTAGCTGTTGCAAAAAAAAAAATAAATAAATAAATAAAAAAAAAAGCTCGGTTGAGCCACTTCTCATCCATATCCTCCTTCAAAACGAATCTTCTTGAATCCATTCAGGTGTACAACCCACGACAAACAGATTCAAACATGTCCATTGAATGATCAAATATATTGGATATAATATTAGAATCAAATGAAATTCTGTTGGGCAAAAGTATAATGGCCGAGGTCCACCAGCTGGCAGCGAACGGCGGTGACCGGCCGAAAACAGCGATTCACATTCAAAACACTAACCAAATCTAACTTTAACGCCAGATTTGGTCGATGTATGGGATGTGAACCACTGTTTTGCCGTTTGCCACCGCTCGCTGCCGGCTAATGGGTTTCAGCCTTAACTGGAAGCATTGCCGGGAAATAGAAATCTATAATACAAGTACTTACTATGATATTCCCATAGGTGTTACGTCATGAATAAATGTTATGTAAAGGATGCGAATCACTAGTTAGATGCGTTGACATTCTGATCTCGAATTGGTAGAGTTCTATGTTTGTTACCGAGTCTTGAATAGATAGTTCTTCGAGGTGTTGTCTAACTCTTATCTATCGATGTAAATGCGTTTTATCAGTCGCCACTATGCGGAGGTGAGATAAATTATCGACGATTTTACTTTCAATTAACAATATTCATTTAACAATCCGTCGGAAATTTGGTTGTTAATCTCGCGCATAAATGCCAATTAACTTTAGTTTGCAATTTTGATAGTTATACAGGGTGTATCACCTCATGTGTTCAGAATTGGAGGGACTCAGTCGACGCGAAGCCACGTCTCTATAGCCAATCAACAAACAAGAGATTTTCGTAGAGCGAAATTCTCACGAGAATAGAAGATACAATTTCTTGGTTTTGGAAAAAAAAATGTCAACAACGACTATTAATATTTGTATTGATAGAGAGGGCAGACAATTCGAGGCGTATGTGTCAGCGTCATAGTGAATAAGTACTTATAACAAGCACATTAAATCGTTGTTGACATTTTTTCCTACACCAAGAAATTGTATCCTCTATTCTTGTGAGAAGGGATACAATGCTCATAATAACAACATGCCGACTTACCGCTCTGTCCCGAATATTTCACACCACCGAGTAAGTAAAATTAGAAAAGTTGCGACAATGCTTCTACCTAAGGAAAAATATGTTCTACACTATCGTAATTTGAAACAGTGCATCAAATTTGGTTTAAAGCTGACGAAAGTGCACAGAATTCTAAGGTTCGCACAATCACCATGGTTAAAATCATACATAGATCTCAATACAAATATGCGAAAGCAATCGAAAACGAATTTGAGAAGAATTTCTACAAGCTTATGAATAACGCTGTATTTGGCAAGACCATGAAGAATGTGCGTAACCATAAGAACGTGAAACTAATCACGAAGTGGGAGGGTAGGGGCGGTGCACGTGCTCCCATTGCAAGGCCAACATTTCATAGTTGTACCATATTTTCTGAAGATATGGTGATTATTCAGCTAAGTCGAATCACTGTATATTTCAATAAGCCCATCTACATTGGTGCTGCTATTCTCGATCTTTCGAAAATATTTCTATACAACTTCCACTATGATTATGTAAAAAAGAATTTTTCAAGTACCGAATCAAAATTCATGTATACCGATACAGATAGCCTGATATATCAATTTACTGTTCCAAATATCTATGAAATCATCAAGCGTGATGTTGCGACAATGTTCGATACATCAGACTATCCGACGGATAATACTTACGGCATTCCCCTGTTGAATAAAAAACGCCTTGGTCTGATGAATCATGAGAATAATGGAAAAATTATGACCGAATTTATCGGCTTGCGAGCAAAACTCTATACATTCAGAACTCGTCGCGATACCGACAAGAAACGTGCAAGGGGTGTAAAAGGCTCGACATTAAAATCTATCACGTTTGATGATTACAAACGATGCCTTTTCGACTATCAAAATTTGGCTGAGCAACAGTGTGTGATAAGAAGTAGTCGACATACAGTTAGCACTATTCTACAGAATAAGTTAGCTCTAAGCTGGTGTGACGAGAAGCGAAAGTTGATACCCGGTAGAACTGATACTTTACCCTGGGGTTACCAAGATCCTGCAAACTTGTAAATTTCTCACATTTTCTCACATTTTCTCACATTTTCTCAAAAAATTTCCCATCTACTTTACACGTAAATGTGAGAAAATGTGAGAAAATGTGAGAAAATGTGAGAAAATGTGAGAAAATGTGAGAAACTGTGAGAAAGTGTGAGAAAATGTGAGAAAGTGTGTGTGTGTGTGTGAAAACATTTTTCCACAATGATCATGTAAGCTGGCATTAAGATTGAGGGGAATGAAGAAACAAAATGTAAATATGTTGATAATAAGTTTATTCATGACAATTATATTACACATCCGATTTATTTATCCAACTATTATGTGAACCGTCGAATCCCAACCATTTTACATAGAGTTGAACATCACGCCTCCGCAAGACCATTTCTATACAAAATAGCCTTCGGGATATTGCACCCTGCTGAGCTCCTCCTTATAAAACCCGCCTTCGATGGGTTGATTCAGGTAGTCGGTGAGTTTGTCAGTTAGAGGGTTGGTATTTTTCACCTCATGAATCGTAAATATTTCTCTTGTCCAATTCGGCGTATAACACTCTTCGAACACATTTTTATATTTGCTAATTCGAACTTTATCGCCGACCTTAAATTTACGTTTTCGTTTGCTCATTTTTATTTCACGCGGTTTATACACTCCTCGATACAGTTGTTTCTCATTAGTCGTAGTTATATCTTTCGGCTTCATTCCAATCGTGCGATGTTTGGTGTTGTTATACGATGCAATCAAATCTGGTAGAATACTAGTCCACTTACAAGAACCTTGAAGTGTGAACTGTTTTCACATTTTATTTTTCAGTGTACGATTGCAGATTCCATTGCAGCTGTTACATCTTTGGCATTTTTACTCTTGATCGGCACGGCCCACGCAAATTTGGGAAATATATCAATCACTGTGAGCAAAAATTTTGAGCCCTTGTTGACGGATGAGTATGCGGACATATCGACAAGTCCGGCTTGTCAGGTTTCATCCAGACCGCGTATATCGACATAACGCTGTGGATAATTATGTCGGGCGGGTCTATGAAGTTCGCTCGCTATTACCGACTTCATGCTCGTGCATTTGCACCTACTTTTAGTTTATTTATTTTGATTGTTGTTCAACGAGTTAGCCGGAATCGGAATTCCACGGGTGTAGTGCTGGATGATCCTGTGTAAATGCCATCACACTTTCCGCCGCCAATTCATAAGCCTCGACAGTTTCCATAGCAATAGCTTTTTCTCATGCTATAGCCGCGGCATCCTCACGTGGTGCCATCCTCATCTTCCGTCCTAGCCGCTTGATGACATCTGTCACTATTCGAAGATCTGATGGTATAAGGGCAGCTTCCGCGACTTCCAGCATTTGTATCATCCAAAAAGGGTTGTCCACTAAGTCCGACAATGTCATGATTTGCATGACTATCGGCATGTCAAGTATACCGATAATATTACGTAGAACTGTCGTCACTTCCTGCTCAGTATGCATTCCCTTGACTCGATGGTACCAATCACGCATACGCGTCGTAATAACTTCCCGCCTTGTATTACCGCCTTGTTCAACGAGTTAGCCGGAATCGGAATTCCACGGGTGTAGTGCTGGATGATCCTGTGTAAATGCCATCACACTTTCGGGTACAGTACGTTTCGGCGCCGCCGTTTCGGCGCGACCGATTCGGCGCGAGTACTTTCGGCGCTAGGACGTTTCGGCGCGAGCCGTTTCGGCGCGAGTCTTTTCGGCGCTGGGACGTTTCGGCGCCGGTCGTTTCGGCGCCGTTCGTTCGGCGCCGGCCGTTTCGGCGCGATGGCCACTATGAAATAATTTAAGTGCATTCAATTTTTTCTCAAATGTGTAACTGAATACACGACCGGAGGATATGGTATGGGTATGGTGTTGTGGTTTTGGATGAGCGACAAATCAATTGAGTCCTAACCTATTCTAACCTTTGGGGGTGCGATAGCCACCGACTACGCGTTCCGTAATGGGTATGGTGTTGTGGCTTCGGATAAGCGACAGATCAATGGAGTCCTAACCTATTCTAACCTTCGAGGGTGCAATACTAGTGGCCTAACCCATTCTAACCTTTAGGGGTGCAATACTAGTGTCCTAACCTATTCTAACCTTTGGGGGTGCGATAGCCACCGACTGCGCGTTCCGTAATGGGTATGGTGTTGTGGCTTCGGATAAGCGACAGATCAATGGAGTCCTAACCTATTCTAACCTTCGAGGGTGCAATACTAGTGTCCTAACCCATTCTAACCTTTGGGGGTGCGATAGCCACCGACTACGCGTTCCGTAATGGGTATGGTGTTGTGGCTTCGGATAAGCGACAGATCAATGGAGTCCTAACCTATTCTAACCTTAGAGGGTGCAATAATAGTGTCCTAACCCATTCTAACCTTTAGGGGTGCAATACTAGTGTCCTAACCTATTCTAACCTTCGAGGGTGCAATACTTATGTCCTAACCTATTCTAACCTTTAGGGGTGCGATAACTACCGACTGCGCGTTCCGTAATGGGTATGGTGTTGTGGTTTCGAATAAGCGACAGATCAATGGAGTCCTAACCTATTCTAACCTTCGAGGGTGCAATACTTATGTCCTAACCTATTCTAACCTTTAGGGGTGCGATAACCACCGACTGCGCGTTCCGTAATGGGTATGGTGTTGTGGTTTCGGATAAGCGACAGATCAATGGAGTCCTAACCTATTCTAACCTTCGAGGGTGCAATATTAATGTCCTAACCTATTCTAACCTTCAGGGGTGCGATAGCCACCGACTGCGCGTTCCGTAATGGGTATGGTGTTGTGGTTTCGGATAAGCGACAGATCAATGGAGTCCTAACCTATTCTAACCTTCGAGGGTGCAATACTAATGTCCTAACCTATTCTAACCTTTAGGGGTGCGATAACCACCGACTGCGCGTTCCGTAATGGGTATGGTGTTGTGGTTTCGGATAAGCGACAGATCAATGGAGTCCTAACCTATTCTAACCTTCGAGGGTGCAATACTAGTGTCCTAACCCATTCTCACCTTTAGGGGTGGAATACTCGTGTCCTAACCTATTCTAACCTTTGGGGGTGCGATAGCCACCGACTGCGCGTTTCGTAATGGGTATGGTGTTGTGGCTTCGGATAAGCAACAGATCAATGGAGTCCTAACCTATTCTAACCTTGATCGATCAGAAAACTCATAACAAACGTCCCCGTGCAAAAGCAGACGCGCCAAAGCTTCCACGTGCCAGAATAGTCCAGTCAAATTGTGAAATGAATAAACATTAAATTATGTAGTTTGGGGATTGTTAGGGATCGATCGGGGGGTGCATTCTGAGCTTAAATTTCAATTTGAGGGGTTCTCCGAAGGTCAGCTGACCCCCTTTTCGATAAAAACGCATTTAATTCAATATCTCGAGAACTGTTAGTGTTAGGCAAAAAATTATAGACACCTTTTCTCTTCTAAATTGAATTTACTAACTTTTTTATTCGAAACTTTTTTTTGTAACATCAATACAATATTTAACCATTCTTATTAACCATTTTTTGTAACATCAATACAATATTTAAATGATTGCCAAAAAAACATGGCTGTCTCAGATACAGTTGTTTAATCGATTCACCTGTTTATACAGGTAAGTTGGCTAATAAATGATCATGGAATAATTTGATATTTCTTTCAAGTACTGAATACTCACTGGTGTGGATGATATTGCGACAATGGCGCGGATTTCGCTCGGTAAAGTAAGCTGTAACTCCAAAGGTATTGGTAGTAGAGAAAAAAGTTTCGAAAAAAGTTGTTCGCAATTAAAAGATCTACAGCTTTGATAACCAGAGAAATTTCATAAAAGTCAACGGTTGGGGAGAAAATGGCGAAATATGAAAAATACGGAGAAAAAAAATAATTTTTTTGCCTTTCGGAAGTAATAACTTGAAAAATATTGATGTTACACAAAAAAGATTCGAATAAAAAAGTTAGTAAATTTAATTTAGAAGAGAAAAGGTGTCTACAATTTTTCGCCTAACACTAACCGTTCTCGAGATATCGAATTAAACGCGTTTTTATCGAGAAGGGGGTCAGCTGACCTTCGGAGAACCCCTCAAATTGAAATTCAAGCTCAGAATGCACCCCCCGATCGATCCCTACAATCCCCAAACTACATAATTTAATGTTTATTCAACCCATTTTGAGCGACAATTTGACTGGACTAGAAGGAGTGCGCCGAAACGACTCGCGCCGAAAATGCTCGCGCCGAAAGGACTTGCGCCGAAACGGCTCGCGCCGAAAGGGCTAGCGCCGAAACGGCTCGCGCCGAAAGGGCTCGCGCCAAAACGGCTCGCGCCGAAAGGGCTCGCGCCGAAACGTCCCAGCGCCGAAAGGGCTCGCGCCGAAACGGCTCGCGCCGAAACAGCTCGCGCCGAAATCGCTCGCGCCAAAACGGCTCGCGCCGAAACGGTCGCGCCGAATCGGTGGCGCCGAAACGGCCGCGCCGAATCGTCCTGCTCCCCACACTTTCCGCCGCCAATTCATAAGCCTCGACAGTTTCCATAGCAATAGCTTCTTCTCATGCTATAGCCGCGGCATCCTCACGTGGTGCTATCCTCATCTTCCGTCCTAGCCGCTTGATGACATCTGTCACTATTCGAAGATCTGATGGTATAAGGGCAGCTTCCGCGACTTCCAGCATTTGTATCATCCAAAAAGGGTTGTCCACTAAGTCCGACAATGTCATGATTTGCATGACTATCGGCATGTCAAGTATACCGATAATATTACGTAGAACTGTCGTCACTTCCTGCTCAGTATGCATTCCCTTGACTCGATGGTACCAATCACGCATACGCGTCGTAATAACTTCCGGCCTTGTATTATCGAGGTACCGTATCACCATCAGGATTGAACCCTTCACGGTTGATATGATACGTTTATCCTCAACACGATTCATCGCAAAAAATATCCTTCAAAATAAATTCAAACAAAAGAAAAATAAGGACTTGTCCAGAATTTTCTCGAAGCTCAAACTTGTTCGCTTGGTAACAATGCCTTTCACGAATGAAAAAACAAACGCAACAGTAATTGCTTAACCACTCGAAATGGGAAGATCACAACCAGCAGAGTCTTCCCTACTGAATAGTTTTTCAAACTGATAAAATGACACACTTTTGGCGAGTCTATATATGTTATGCTTGGTACCCTGCTCATCCCCACTCAGTGTAAATGAACCAAACGTCGATGTATAGTGACAGTGTTTCAGGTAGGCAAAAATGGTCAAGGGTTGGCGGGTGGTGATACGGTACCTCGATAATACAAGGCGGGAAGTTATTACGACGCGTATGCGTGATTGGTACCATCGAGTCAAGGGAATGCATACTGAGCAGGAAGTGACGACAGTTCTACGTAATATTATCGGTATACTTGACATGCCGATAGTCATGCAAATCATGACATTGTCGGACTTAGTGGACAACCCTTTTTGGATGATACAAATGCTGGAAGTCGCGGAAGCTGCCCTTATACCATCAGATCTTCGAATAGTGACAGATGTCATCAAGCGGCTAGGACGGAAGATGAGGATGGCACCACGTGAGGATGCCGCGGCTATAGCATGAGAAAAAGCTATTGCTATGGAAACTGTCGAGGCTTATGAATTGGCGGCGGAAAGTGTGATGGCATTTACACAGGATCATCCAGCACTACACCCGTGGAATTCCGATTCCGGCTAACTCGTTGAACAACAATCAAAATAAATAAACTAAAAGTAGGTGCAAATGCACGAGCATGAAGTCGGTAATAGCGAGCGAACTTCATAGACCCGCCCGACATAATTATCCACAGCGTTATGTCGATATACGCGGTCTGGATGAAACCTGACAAGCCGGACTTGTCGATATGTCCGCATACTCATCCGTCAACAAGGGCTCAAAATTTTTGCTCACAGTGATTGATATATTTCCCAAATTTGCGTGGGCCGTGCCGATCAAGAGTAAAAATGCCAAAGATGTAACAGCTGCAATGGAATCTGCAATCGTACACTGAAAAATAAAATGTGAAAACAGTTCACACTTCAAGGTTCTTGTAAGTGGACTAGTATTCTACCAGATTTGATTGCATCGTATAACAACACCAAACATCGCACGATTGGAATGAAGCCGAAAGATATAACTACGACTAATGAGAAACAACTGTATCGAGGAGTGTATAAACCGCGTGAAATAAAAATGAGCAAACGAAAACGTAAATTTAAGGTCGGCGATAAAGTTCGAATTAGCAAATATAAAAATGTGTTCGAAGAGTGTTATACGCCGAATTGGACAAGAGAAATATTTACGATTCATGAGGTGAAAAATACCAACCCTCTAACTGACAAACTCACCGACTACCTGAATCAACCCATCGAAGGCGGGTTTTATAAGGAGGAGCTCAGCAGGGTGCAATATCCCGAAGGCTATTTTGTATAGAAATGGTCTTGCGGAGGCGTGATGTTCAACTCTATGTAAAATGGTTGGGATTCGACGGTTCACATAATAGTTGGATAAATAAATCGGATGTGTAATATAATTGTCATGAATAAACTTATTATCAACATATTTACATTTTGTTTCTTCATTCCCCTCAATCTTAATGCCAGCTTACATGATCATTGTGGAAAAATGTTTTCACACACACACACACACTTTCTCACATTTTCTCACACTTTCTCACAGTTTCTCACATTTTCTCACATTTTCTCACATTTTCTCACATTTTCTCACATTTTCTCACATTTACGTGTAAAGTAGATGGGAAATTTTTTGAGAAAATGTGAGAAAATGTGAGAAAATGTGAGAAATTTACAAGTTTGCAGGATCTTGGTAACCCCAGGGTAAAGTATCAGTTCTACCGGGTATCAACTTTCGCTTCTCGTCACACCAGCTTAGAGCTAACTTATTCTGTAGAATAGTGCTAACTGTATGTCGACTACTTCTTATCACACACTGTTGCTCAGCCAAATTTTGATAGTCGAAAAGGCATCGTTTGTAATCATCAAACGTGATAGATTTTAATGTCGAGCCTTTTACACCCCTTGCACGTTTCTTGTCGGTATCGCGACGAGTTCTGAATGTATAGAGTTTTGCTCGCAAGCCGATAAATTCGGTCATAATTTTTCCATTATTCTCATGATTCATCAGACCAAGGCGTTTTTTATTCAACAGGGGAATGCCGTAAGTATTATCCGTCGGATAGTCTGATGTATCGAACATTGTCGCAACATCACGCTTGATGATTTCATAGATATTTGGAACAGTAAATTGATATATCAGGCTATCTGTATCGGTATACATGAATTTTGATTCGGTACTTGAAAAATTCTTTTTTACATAATCATAGTGGAAGTTGTATAGAAATATTTTCGAAAGATCGAGAATAGCAGCACCAATGTAGATGGGCTTATTGAAATATACAGTGATTCGACTTAGCTGAATAATCACCATATCTTCAGAAAATATGGTACAACTATGAAATGTTGGCCTTGCAATGGGAGCACGTGCACCGCCCCTACCCTCCCACTTCGTGATTAGTTTCACGTTCTTATGGTTACGCACATTCTTCATGGTCTTGCCAAATACAGCGTTATTCATAAGCTTGTAGAAATTCTTCTCAAATTCGTTTTCGATTGCTTTCGCATATTTGTATTGAGATCTATGTATGATTTTAACCATGGTGATTGTGCGAACCTTAGAATTCTGTGCACTTTCGTCAGCTTTAAACCAAATTTGATGCACTGTTTCAAATTACGATAGTGTAGAACATATTTTTCCTTAGGTAGAAGCATTGTCGCAACTTTTCTAATTTTACTTACTCGGTGGTGTGAAATATTCGGGACAGAGCGGTAAGTCGGCATGTTGTTATTATGAGCATTGTATCCCTTCTCACAAGAATAGAGGATACAATTTCTTGGTGTAGGAAAAAATGTCAACAACGATTTAATGTGCTTGTTATAAGTACTTATTCACTATGACGCTGACACATACGCCTCGAATTGTCTGCCCTCTCTATCAATACAAATATTAATAGTCGTTGTTGACATTTTTTTTTCCAAAACCAAGAAATTGTATCTTCTATTCTCGTGAGAATTTCGCTCTACGAAAATCTCTTGTTTGTTGATTGGCTATAGAGACGTGGCTTCGCGTCGACTGAGTCCCTCCAATTCTGAACACATGAGGTGATACACCCTGTATAACTATCAAAATTGCAAACTAAAGTTAATTGGCATTTATGCGCGAGATTAACAACCAAATTTCCGACGGATTGTTAAATGAATATTGTTAATTGAAAGTAAAATCGTCGATAATTTATCTCACCTCCGCATAGTGGCGACTGATAAAACGCATTTACATCGATAGATAAGAGTTAGACAACACCTCGAAGAACTATCTATTCAAGACTCGGTAACAAACATAGAACTCTACCAATTCGAGATCAGAATGTCAACGCATCTAACTAGTGATTCGCATCCTTTACATAACATTTATTCATGACGTAACACCTATGGGAATATCATAGTAAGTACTTGTATTATAGATTTCTATTTCCCGGCAATGCTTCCAGTTAAGGCTGAAACCCATTAGCCGGCAGCGAGCGGTGGCAAACGGCAAAACAGTGGTTCACATCCCATACATCGACCAAATCTGGCGTTAAAGTTAGATTTGGTTAGTGTTTTGAATGTGAATCGCTGTTTTCGGCCGGTCACCGCCGTTCGCTGCCAGCTGGTGGACCTCGGCCATTATACTTTTGCCCAACAGAATTTCATTTGATTCTAATATTATATCCGATATATTTGATCATTCAATGGACATGTTTGAATCTGTTTGTCGTGGGTTGTACACCTGAATGGATTCAAGAAGATTCGTTTTGAAGGAGGATATGGATGAGAAGTGGCTCAACCGAGCTTTTTTTTTTATTTATTTATTTATTTTTTTTTTTTGCAACAGCTAGAGCTAATCACCAACCATGGGATGATGTCCACCGACGAATCCGATTTTTTCGATAACAGGCAAATGACTGAGGAACGGTGGTGGGGAACACGACTCTATTATATAATTAGCATCACCCTGCAAATGTAATCACAATTTCATTGTTTTTTATTCAACTCAACCCATCGTATTACATGCGTGTGTGTGTGTGTGTGTGTGTGTGTGTGTGTGTGTGTGTCTAAATTTTGCCTGAAACTTCAAATTTGTTGTATAATCTTTTGAGATAGAGTAGTCCTGCAATCATTTTTCATCCACCTCTTTGTTCAGCAGGTCTAGTCGAATAGGGTCCTTGTCTAGAACCTTCCCGATTCTCGTTGATTAGAATATGATGTATTTGACCAGTATTGTTGCAATAACTTTACAACCAAATTCTGTTTATAAATCAAACGCAGATGGCGTTCCGCAAAAAATTCAAGCGTTTAGAATCACCGAAGAATGGGTGAAAAATTCGGATGCTCTGAACAGAATTTATTGCTTTATTCGTCAAGGGTTGACTGATTTTATGATCAATTTTCCGTCCTGATCAGCGAAAAGCGTGAAAAACTTCTGAATGACGTTTTATCGCTCTATCCATTGAGACTTGCCGATTTTATCTGTGGCGGAGTATTTTGATAACTGTTTGGCTGGGGTTGATTCTTTTTTGTGGTATACAGCCAATAGGATGCAACCCACCCGCCTGATCAGTTTGGGAAAAGAAGACAACTTCCAGTTTTTGAAAGAAGATCGGTGAATAGTGAAAGTTCATAGAATCATAGGAAAATCGTTGAACGTGATGGCTCGTAATTTCGCAAATATGCACCACCGTAAGTAGGGCCTGATATCTTCATATGATATTATTTGACAATTACCAAGTTAATCATGTGTTATATTCAAGGATTTTACGCACAATATGACTGAAAAAACCCCTGTAGAATGGAATAATGATCCTCATCTTGGTGGATTGGTTGATACACAGCTAAAACTATATACAGCCAGGCAACGTGTGAATGCTGTCATGATAACAAAGAATGGTATCCAGGCAAGGCTTCAAATAGACAACAATATTCACTGTTGGTTGTTGAGGAAGGTGGATAATAATCGGTATTACCAGGATCATGAAAATTATGCACGATTTTTATGGGCCGAGGTGTGCTCGTTTGATTATTGCGATCTGTGTCTTCACAAACTTCTAACGTTTTGAGCGGCAAGAGGGTGTGAAAAACTTCTGAATGATATTTATTGCTTGATCCTTTGAGATTTGTCGATTTTTATGGGCCTAGGTGGTATCTTTTGATTATTGCATGCAATCTTTGTGTTTGCAGAATTCTAGCGTTTTTCGAGCAACGAAAGTATAGTGAAAAACTTCTGAATGATATTTATTGCTCGATCCTTTGGGACTTGCCGGTTTTTATGAGCCGAGGTGATGTCTTTGAGAGCTGTTCTCTGGTTGGTTGAGTTTGATTTTATTTCGGGGATGGTATGCAGCAAACAGGATGCAACCTAACCCCTGCCTGGTTAGTTTAAGACGAAAAAGACAATTTTCAGTCTGAAAAGATCGGCGAATAGTGCAAGTTCATAGAATCAAAGGAAAATCCCTGAACGTGATGGCTGGTAATCGTGCAAGCATATACTATTGTAAGTAGAGCCTGATGTCTTCATATGATATTATTTTACAAATGCTAAGTTAATCTTGTGTTCTATTCAAGACGTTTCCTCACGATACAATTGGGCAACCCCTGTAGAGTGGGGTAATGATTCTCATCTTGGTGCATTGATTAATACACAACTAGAACCATATGTAATCAGACGACGTGTGGATCGTGCCTTAATAACAATTAATGGTATCCAGGCTGGCCTCCGAATAGACAACAATATTCGCTGTTGGTAGTTTAGGAGGGTGGATCATCATCAGGCTTACCCTAATCCTGAAGATTATGCAATCGCCAATGTTCTTCGGTATCGAATAGACGAGATGATGGGGAAAGATATCGATGTGATGGCTGATAATTCCGCAAACATGCGCAATCGTAAGTAGAGCCCGATGTCTGGATACAATATTGTTATTTTAGAATTGCTAAGTTGATTATGTATTTGTTCAAGGAATTCACGCACGATATGATTGGGCGACTCCTGTGGAATGGGGTAATGCTCCTAATCTTGATGACTTGGTTGATCCACAGCTGAAGCCATATGTAACCAGGCGTTGTGTGGATGGTGCCGTGTTAACAATTAATGGTGTCCAGGCAAAGCTTCAGATAGACCACGATATTCGCTGTTGGTGGTTTAAGAAGGCGCATGATGAACATTATTACCCGAATTCCGAAGATTATGCAGTCTCTATGGTTCTTCGGGATCGAATAGACGAAAGACTGGATAGCGGTAGCGAGGGTGAATATGATCAAGATATACAGAATGCGTCTGAAGAAGAATAGTGTGTATGATTTATCATTGAAGAATCATTATGACACATCTAAGCTCACTTTTTCTATTTTCAGATCCCATTCTCATAGGGAATGATGATGAATACAGATGAGGGATAAATGTTACGGCCATTATTATTATTATTATTATTGAAATTATTGTATTTTAGAATAGGTTAGACTTGAGACATAACAAATAAACGCATATATTATCAGACAATTCGCGTCATTGATTGCATATATATATATATATATATATTAGGGTGGTTTTTTTTTTAACTTTTTTTTTTTTTACCTCGTACACCCTTGAAAAAGTGAGTTTCTAGTGTAAAACGAAGCCTCGTGGAAGCGGAGCCCGGTGGCTCAATTTTAAAAGGTTCCGCAGTTGGTCTGAAATTTTCCCATTTGATTAACATAGGATTCTTGCTACACAAACACTCTTATCAAAATATCTCGAAAACTATACAAGCTAGGAAG
Organism: Tenthredo mesomela; assembly: GCA_943736025.1. NCBI lineage: Eukaryota > Metazoa > Arthropoda > Insecta > Hymenoptera > Tenthredinidae > Tenthredo > Tenthredo mesomela. Next base: position 15,353,256 of record OX031019.1, read on the forward strand.
CTGTTCTTGGTCTCATTTGGCAGGTAATTGAATCCACTACAAAAAAGTCTGATCTATGTTAGATCTAAAAATTGAAAAAAAAATTATAAAAAATTTATTTATCAAATAAAGCCCAAGTTTAAGCGTCCGTAACGAGTATAAGATCAATTTCTAGCTCGGAAATAGATGAGACTTTTTTTGCAGGAAATTCAATGATCTACAAAATGAGACCAAGGACAGCTTCTTAACTTGCATGGTTTTCGAGATATTTTGATGAGAGTGTTTGTCCAGCAAGAATCCTATGTTAATCAAATGGGAAAAGTTCAAACCGACTGCGAAACCTTTTAAAATTGAGCCACCAGGCCCCGGTTCCACAAGGCTTCGTTTTACACTAGAAACTCACTTTTTCAAGGGTGTACGAGGTAAAAAAAAAAAAGTTAAAAAAAAAAAACCACCCTAATATATATATATATATATATATATATATATATATATATATATATATATAACACCCTGTCACTCTTCAAGCATTTTTGAGGTAGTATAATTCGTATATATGAGCCATTCCACGTCAGACCGGACAAAATAAATCAAAAAATGACCTCGATGTTATCGATTTCGCTATCATTTTTTTCACGGGTTCTATGGAACAAATAAATGAATCAAACAATTTTTTGTTTTTTTTTTTTTTGCCCCCATTTTCCAAGTTACACGGGGGTGAAATTCAGGAAAAAGAGCCAAAAATCGAAAACATACTCCTCTTCAAACGGTCATATCTTTGATTGTATTAATCCTAGAGACTTCATCCAAGAACCATTTCAAAGCTATTGAATGACAGTATTATAATATATTTATTTCATTTCGCGGTAACAAACAATTCTATTTGTTATAAACAAATATATTATTCAAACGTGATTTTCATAGAAAATACCAAGCGATAAAATTATCAAAAAAATATGAGCGTATTCCTTGATCTCTACAAAATCGTTAAGTCAATTTTATGGAGAACCGATGGGAACCATGTTAAAACGATTTATTTATAAGTGAAGGCGCGCGCTGCCACCCAAAAACCCGGCTCAGGTACGTGTGGCTAGCATGAGAAAGCATCGGTGGGCATGTTCACGGTCATATCTTTGGTTGTTTTCATCCGAAAGACTTCTTCCTAGAACCATTTCGAAGCTATTGAATGACACTATTATAATATATTTATTTCATTTCGCGGTAGCGAACAATTCTATTTGTTATAAACAAATATATTATTCAAACGTGATTTTCAAAGCAAGGGCTGCGCGATAACATTCTCAAAAAAATATGAGCGTATTCCTTGATCAATTCTCTACAAAATCGTTAAGTCAATTTCATGGAGAAACGATCGAAACCATGTGAAAACGATTTATTTATAAGCGACGGTGCGCGGTGCCGCTGAAAGACCCGGCTCGGGTACGGTTTTTCGGTGGCAGCGCACGCCGTCGCTTATAAATAAATCGTTTTAACATGGTTCCCATCGGTTCTCCATAAAATTGACTTAACGATTTTGTAGAGAATTGATCAAGGAATACGCTCATATTTTTTTGATAATTTTATCGCTTGGTATTTTCTATGAAAATCACGTTTGAATAATATATTTGTTTATAACAAATAGAATTGTTTGTTACCGCGAAATGAAATAAATATATTATAATAGTGTCATTCAATAGCTTTGAAATGGTTCTTGGATGAAGTCTCTAGGATGAATGCAATCAAAGATATGACCGTTTGAAGAGGAGTATGTTTTCGATTTTTGGCTCTTTTTCCTGAATTTCACCCCCGTGTAACTTGGAAAATAGGGGCCAAAAAAAAAAAAAAAAAAAATTGTTTGATCCATTTATTTGTTCCATAGAACCCGTAAAAAAAATAATAGCGAAATCGGTAACATCGAGGTCAGAAAGCTGTCCGGTCTGACGTGGAATTGCTCATATAAGCTAAGAATTAGATATTTCAGCCATCTTGGATCGATTGTCGATAAGAAAAAAAAAGATCGGTAATCGTTACCATGATTCGAAAGCGAATCCTTAGTGGCGCCATCGCAAGACGGAAAATTGCAGGAGAATTGCAGCCATCATACTATCGGTAACTAATGATCGGATCGTTACCATCGGATTATCGATAACTAATGATCGGATCGTTACTATCGGATTATCGGTAACTAAGGATCGATAATCCATAGTGGCGCCCTCGGATGACGGCAAATCGCAACCATCAGATTGTCGGTAAGCGGAGATCGGCAATGCAGGATTCTCGATCCTTACCATCGGAATATCGGTAACAATCGGCAGTGGCGCCATCGCACGACGGCAAATTGCAGCCATCCGATTGTCGGTAACAAAGATAGACGATCGCTTACCCAAATCGTTACCATCCAACGGTCGGTAACTTACCCCGCACGGCCGGTAACTTACCATCACAACTCGGCCGGTAAAGACGTCTTGATCCAGAACTCTCATATATACACTACTGCAATAACTAATATTTAATTTAGCCATTCTTTTTTTGTAAAATGTCAAAGGCGAGAGTTGCCCACAAGATTCCAATCATCGTGGGATGCCCTACGGGAAGAGATGTCATCCCAATTCATCGTTATTCTGGGGTCCTGCTACCATTATTTGTCGAGCGAGAAGACTACGAATAGGCGTGTAACCTTTGTTTCGCCATCTCAAAATCGATGACAATACCTTTCTTCAGCAAGCGGGGTTACCTCACCGCCAAGTGGTTCTTCTTCTTACACCTTTGGCTTCACTGAGTGGTTCTAAAATACAGAGCGGCAGCATATATAGGGTTGTATGCCTAGTACATCGAAATCATGCTATCATCTGGGCGACTGCTGCCTACAAGAATCACTGGCTCAGGTTGGCGTGACAAAGGTGTCGACTCAGTATACAATTCTCTTGCTATCCGAACAAAATTAATATCTGCTATTTCGGAGAGTTTCATCGTGGTCAGGATTGTCGTTAAAAAACTACCAGACCAGAGATTTCCTTCGGCGAAATCCCTCGTGAAAAAGGCCCTCGTATACCTAGCACAAGTTGCAAGTTCAAGTTCAGATGGATCAACTATCGCCTATGTAAGGCTATCAGCGTACAAGCAACATCTCTGATCAGTGAGAATTTTGCTGAATTCAATGTCAGAAAGCTCCCGAAGGACAATGGTAAGCTGAAGTGCAACGACGAGACAGCAGGCCTATGGTATATGCTTTCTATGTACTACACTGCCGTCAAACATGCAGAGGTTCCTATTGTCAAAGATTCAACATCTTAAACATGTTGCGCACAACGCTCACTAAGTAATGCAGAAACTGTAAAAGAATTGACCAGGATGACCATGACTCGTTGCGATCCTCATCTACATATTGGGATCAAGCTTGATCCTCGATCTACTTTGGGCTCACCAGGTAACTAGATGACGTCTCGCTCTCGCTCTCGCTCTTGACAAATCATGCTCTTATGTTAAACTGTACAAACCGAGAAAATTTGGTGCAAGTTAACAATCCTCTCGGTACAAAGCTCATAAGCTTATTTAATATTACCTATTGCTTTAGAAACCAATTATTGATACGATAAGGCTTGTTTTTCTTCCTAATTTTTTTTTTTTTTTTCTTCGCGAAGTCACGAAGTTGCGGTTGTTGGTTGATAAAAACTGGTAAATTTAATTATGTTGGAGCCAAGTAGTCTCATCTCTTACGTTAGTTTGTTGTGCAACCTCGTGGCTGGCCAGAGTTTTTGAAGCATTTGTAGAGTGAAATTTTGCTTGCAATTGTACGTATCTGAATGCTATTTGAGGTATTTACAATTCAATTCACTCAGTGTGATAACGGACGCTTTACGCACGCTTCGCGTGGGTAAAACCCCCATTTTCACAACTCACACAGTAAAATTTTATACAATACTCGACGGAAAAACTTCTTTTGATCTCGTGTGATTACAACACTCGCCTTCAGCTCGTGCTGCAGCCTCACACTCGTCAGAAAAAGTTTTACCGCACTTGTATCGTAATGTACTATTATTTCATTGCATTTCATCGTGTTATCTTGATTGATACTGTTTTCTTATGGGTGCCAAAGTTTCCTGAAATACCCTGAGCAGAGTTAGCCACGGAGAGAGATTAGCGCGTCATGTTGGAGTAACATAAATTATCGAGAAGATATTGAGTTATTAAATCTTTAACCGTTTCATGTGTTATGATTTATAACATGAAGCCTGTTCTCGTAATTATTGTGTGATATAGTCTATCCCCCAGTAAAGTGCGTTATTAGGCAAATTTTACCCACGTACAGAGTATTACGTTGCGATACCTAGATTTTAATCACCCTAGTTTTATATCGAGTCAATTAAAATACATGAAATCTCTTGTGAAATATCAAAATCGTATTAGAATTTGTTCGATTGTAGATTATTGATTGAAAATTATGCGCTGGGAAGTTTGTAATTAGGAAACTAATTTATTACTGAGTTAATTGTATTACCAAAATTGTTTGAACATTGATGTTTAATGTTGTTATGATTCTTGGGTATGTAGCACTGTAGTAGTACGCAAGGCAAAGTCATATACACTATAGCACCTGTATGACGGCTGTGTCACGAGCAGGCTGTGAGTTTATTGTATATAGCGGCCTTTTTGTGTGCGTAATATTTTTATTAAGTAATTAATTAAATAATTAATTGATTACTTAACTTTTTATCTATCCCTGATGTTTCAAATTGAAATAATTTTTGATGAGAAAAATTAACGGACGATCCGGGAATCGAACCCAGGATCTACGGACGCCTATCCGGGGACTTACACCCGAGACCACCTAGCTCGCCCACGGATCACCGCAATTTTTCTCATCTTCTATACAGGTGCTATAGTGTATATGACTTTGCCTTGCGTACTACTACAGTGCTACATACCCAAGAATCATAACAACACATACATGTGAGCACAAGAATAGAATATGAGAAAAATTTCGGTGATCCGTGGGCGAGCTAGGTGGTCTCGGGTGTGAGTCCCCGGATAGGCGTCCGTAGATCCTGGGTTCGATTCCCGGATCGTCCGTTAATTTTTCTCATCAAAAATTATTTCAATTTGAAACATCAGGGATAGATAAAAAGTTAAGTAATCAATTAATTATTTAATTAATTACTTAATAAAAATATTACGCACACAAAAAGGCCGCTATATACAATAAACTCACAGCCTGCTCGTGACACAGCCGTCATACAGGTGCTATAGTGTATATGACTTTGCCTTGCGTTCTTCTACAGTGCTACATACCCAAGAATCATAACAACACATACATGTGAGCACAATAATAGAAGATGAGAAAAATTGCGGTGATCCGTGGGCGAGCTAGGTGGTCTCGGGTGTAAGTCCCCGGATAGGCGTCCGTAGATCCTGGGTTCGATTCCCGGATCGTCTGTTAATTTTTCTCATCAAAAATTATTTCAAATTGATGTTTAATGGTTCGGCTCACAGAATTTATTTGATACATACCATATTGTTAGTATAATTGACAATCCCACTGTTCTCTGTGTTTTTTTTCTACTGAATACATGGCCGTCTGGTTCGTTGAAAGAATTACAATTTTGTTTAGTCTATGGTGTACCCTGACCCTATTTGCACGTTAAGTTAACGCTGGTGAATTAGCCGAGCTTGAAGCAGTCGACTCTCAAAGTTCCTTGCTGGTATTTAAATTATATGTTGAAGGAAGTGTGTCTGGCGCCCGATTCTTTAAAATTTGATCTCATATCGTAGGCTTGGAGGAGCACCGAAAATTAGTGAGCAGGGTATCCGAGTATGAGTGTGTGCTTCTGGTGTCTGATTTGTGTCCAAGCATGATTCAAGTAATGCTAGCTCGTCTATTATGGCCAGTGGTGTATTAGCTGTGACCGATAGATCGACTCGTCTCTTTCTCTCATTCAAAACTGTTGAAAATAAAATATAGTCTCTCCCTCGCATACATCTAATTATTCCTTCCACCCATTCCTTCCTCAAATATTATATAGTTACAACGAACATTAGATGGGGAATAACCCATGTTTGAGTCGACGATGGAGGGCTGTTATATGTTGAAATTTGTACAGCTTAAAATTTGAATCCTGATTGATGAAAAGTTTTACGTAGTAAATCATTTTTGCACTCCCCGAATTTCATAAAAATCTTACTATTAGTAGGTACTGCAATGGTTCGCATATTACCTCACAATTTTGTCTATTACTTATGGATCGTTCACCTATATCGCACACCTAGATTTAAACTAGGGTAAGTAAAAGAACCTGAATTTTGAGTTATTATTATTTTTGTATACCTCGATACCATACGCAACTAACCACAAGAACAGATTCAACTTAATGTTCATAATCATGACGACAGATTGCGATAACTTGGTTTTGCTGAATTACTAAATAATTAATAATAATTATATAATAATATAATTATAATAATATTAATAATAATAATGAATGATAATTATTATCAATAATATTATGTAATTACATTCATTATGCGGAGAAATGGCGGTGTCGTGATAGTGAGTGACACGGTGACAGAAAACACAGAAGAAAAAGCGGCATAAGTGAGGCAAACAGAGAAGGCGCAAGGCAAGGGGAGCAAAAGGTGAGGGGAAAGAGGAGAGGAGGCGAGGACGCACGAGAAAAACACGCGGGAGGCAAAAGGTCAGCCGAAAACACGTGAATAAGAAATAGAATATAAGTAGGTCACGTGACGTAGAGAGAGCAAGGCGTATAAAAGAAAGGAGAGCGCATGAGAGGAGAGCATAGTAAGGAGGTAAAGCCGAGCACGCAACGACAGCAGACGGAGCGCAAGCACCGACCGAGCGTCTGACGTCACAAGAACGGCGCCACAAGCGCACGTTGAAGGGAAAAAGGCGCGAGACGAAGACAAGAACAACGGCGGGAAAGTAAAGGGGAACGGAGGAGGGGAAAGAAGAAGAAGACAAGAGGAAGGAGACTCAGGCAAGAGTAGGGAGGAAAAGGGAAAAGACGAATGGAGAAATACAGGAGGACAGAAGACGCATCCAAGGAAAACAAGCAAAAAAAGAAGCTAGAGGAAACCGGACGTAGGAAAACAAGCGAAGAGGTGGGGATAAGCATAGCAGCAGAGGAAGATCTACAGACGGCCAAAAGAGGGAGACCCACTAAGGCGGAGCAACTCAAAAGAGAAAGGTCGAACAGTACGGGCGGACTGAACATATACTTGAAGAGGAAAAGGGGAGAAGGAGAAGAGGAGTCAGCTGAAAAGCCGAGCAAAAAAGAACAGAAAATGCCGATACAAAGATCCCCGGGCAAGGGAAAGGGACAGACAAACGCGACACAATGCACACCAGGGCAAGCAACGGTATCGGGACAGGGGCAGCAAGGGAGCTACGCAGAAGAAACCAGAAAAGGAGGGGGCGAAGAAGCAAGCATAAGAGAGATGCTGGCGATCATGATGGGAGATATAAAAGAAATGAGAGCAGAGAGGGGAAAAGACAGGGAAGAAGTGAGAAACGAACTTAGAAAAATAAAAGGGGAAGTGATGGAGGAACTGAAAAGAGGACAAGAGGAGCGGAAAAGAGATGAAGAACGGCAAGAGAGATGGATAGAACAAAGACTGGGAGAGATAGAGAGAAAACTGCTCGCCGGAAGGGAGGAAGCAGACAAGAGAATAAAGGGGTTAGAAGAGGAACTGGAAAGGAGAGACAGAACGGAGAGAAGACTCAACATGATAATAAGGGGAATAGAAGCAGAGGACGAAGCGGAAGTGCCTCAAAAGGTGAGGGAAACCCTGGACAATGTAGCGGAAAAAACGGTAATGTGGTCCGAGGCAAGAGAAATAGGAAGAGCGAAAAGCGCAATTCTAGTAAAGCTAAAAACATGGGAGGACAAGATGGCGGTCATGGGGAAAAAAGGTAAGCTAAAAGGATCGAAGGTGACAATCGAGGGGGACTTAACAAAAAAAGAAAGGGAAGTACAGGACAAGCTGTGGGACAGAGCAAGGGCGGAAAGAGCGAAAGGGAATAGAACAAGGGTGGGGCACAGAAAACTGCAAATTGGAGACAAGACATGGGAATGGGATGACGAGGAGGGGGACTTGAAAGAGAGTGAAAGAGACAACGCGGAATACAGTAGAGACCCGCGCAGAGAAGGAAGAGGAGGAGTGAGAGGGGGAAGGGGAGGAGCCAGTACGAGCCAGAGAGGAACTGTGCAAGAGGAGATGGAGCAATAGGATAAGGAAGAGGAAGCAAAGGGAGAGAAGAGAGCAGAAAGAAGAGTAATAAGGGAAGAAAGGGAGCTGGAGAGTAACGTTCTGGAACGTCGCGGGTCTGGCAAGAAAAGACGAAGAATTATGGAAAAGCCTAGGGAAGACCGACGTGATGGTGCTGACAGAAACATGGCTAGAGGAGAAAAGCTGGGAAAAAATAAGATATAAACTACCAAGAGGATTCGAGTGGCAAGTGCAGCACGCAAGGAAGGAGCACGTGAAAGGAAGAGCAATAGGGGGGATGCTGATGGGGATCAGAAAAGAACTAAAAGAGGAAGAAAAAGAAATACAAGTCAAGGAGAGGGAGGAGCAATTCGAAGGATGTATGAGAGGAAGGGTGAGGGCAGGAAAAGACAGATGGACTGTGGTGGGTCTATATATAAGGGATGACATAGAAGAGAAGATGGAAAAAATGAAAGAGATAGAAGAAAGGGAGGGAGGGCGAAGAATGATACTGGCAGGAGGAGACTTTAACGCGAGAACAGGGAACAAAGGGGGAGAATACAGAGGGGGAAACGATAAAGAAGAAAGTGGAAGAAGATCAAAAGATAAAGGAACGAATAAAGAAGGCAAAAAAATGTTAGAGACCATTGAGGAGCTAGGCTGGGCGATAATGAACGGGAACACGGAAGGGGACGAAGAAGGGGAGTTCACATTTACGGGAGGGAGAGGGGAAACAGTCATTGACTATGCAATCGGCGGCATGGAAGTGAAAGAAAAGATAAGCAGAATGGAAGTAGGAGACAAGATAGACTCGGACCACCACCCGATCATACTGGAGATAAATGCGGACAGGCGAGAGCGAGAGAGCGGAGGAAAAGGAAGAGGATTACCCAGGGGCAAGTGGACAAGAGAAGGGAAGGAAAAGCTCAGGAGGGAGGTCAGGTGGAGAGATGAAGAAATAAGGGAGATAAACGAGGAAATAGAGGAAAGAACAAAAGAAATGAGAAAGGTAGCAGAAGAAGAAATGAAAAAGGAGGAAACGAGGGTAAAGGTGAGGAAAGGCTGGTGGGACGAAGAAGCGAAGGAAGGAAAAAAGAGGATGAGAAAAGCACTGAGAGGATGGAGGGGGGGCAAGGAAGGGAAGGAAGAGTACAAGAAGAAGAAGAGGGAGTACAATAAACTATGCGAGAGGAAAAAACAGGAAGAAAGGGAGTGGTTCATAAGGGAGGCAGAAGAAGCCGGAACAGAAAGAAAGGTCTGGGAAATAATAAACAGGGAAAGAAGAAGAAGAAGGCAGAACAACGAAAACATAAAGACAGGGGAATGGAAAGAGCATTTCATGAGACTGCTGGGAGGAACGGAAAGGAAAGCGGTTGCGGGGAGAACAGACATAGCAAGGGAAAGGGATGGGGAAAGCGAGATTAGCAGAGAAGAGATAAACCAAGCTATAAAGAGGCTAAAGGAAGGAAAAGCCCCAGGAGGAGACGAAATAACCAACGAGATGTGGAGATACGGAGGAGAACCAGCGGAGGAATGGGTATGGAAGACGTGCAACAAAGTATGGGAGGGGAGAGGGTGGCCGGAGGCATGGAAGGAAGGCCAGATAATACCGATAGTGAAGACAGGGGAAGGAAAAAGAGTAGAAGATTATAGGGGGGTCACGCTGATGCCGACGATGTATAAGATATACGCGACGGTACTGGCAGGAAGGCTAGAGAAAGAGATGGAGGAAAAAAGGATGATACCGCAAAACCAAACAGGATTTAGGAAAGGCATGGGAACAATGGATAACATATATGTGCTGAATCATGCTGATAAACAGGAGGATTAACAGAAAGGGAGGAGGGTTGGTAGTACTGTTTATAGATCTAAAAGCGGCATTCGACACAGTAAACAGAGCAAAGCTGTGGAGCGCTATGGAGAAGAAAGGGATGAGGAAAGAGCTAATAGCGAGAACGAAAGAGGTGTACAAGGAGACGAAGAATAGAGTGAAGGTAGGGACGGAGGTAACGGAAGAGTTCTGGACAGTAAGCGGAGTAAGACAGGGGTGCCCGCTGAGCTCATATCTGTTCAACCTGTTAACGGCCGATATGGAGGAGGAGATGAGTAGAACTGGAGAGATGGGAGGGGCAAAACTGGGCGGAAGAAGAACATACACCCTGGCATATGCGGATGACGTAGCGTTAATAGCGGAGGAAGAGAGGGGCATGGAGGCAATGATGAGAAGGCTGGAAAAGTACCTCGACGAGAAGAAGCTCACACTAAACGCGAAGAAGACAAAGATTATGAGATGCAGAAAAGCAGGAGGGAGGTACAAAAAGATCACATGGAAATGGAAAGGAGAAACAATAGAAGAGGTCAAAGAGTTCAAATACCTGGGGTACATAGTAACCAAAAATGGCAGGCAGGACGCGCACATAAGGGACAGGATAAGGAAAGCAGGGGTCGTCATGAAGCAAGCGTGGGGCATTGGGAAAAGAAAGTTCGGAAAAGACTGGGAGAAGAGGCTATGGATATTCGATAGGCTGGTATGGACAGTGCTAGAGTACGCAGCGGAGATATGGGGATGGAAGGAATGGAAGAGCGTAGAAGCTCTGCAAGAAAGGTATCTAAAATGGTTACTGGGGGTGTATAAGAGGACTCCAGGATACATGGTGAGGGAAGAACTGATGAGGGAAAAACTAAAGACTAGAGCCGGAAAGAGAGCGTGGAACTTCGAGAAAAGAATGCGCGAAGGAAAAGGGAGCGAACTTGCTAGAACCTGCTGGGAACAAGTGGTGGCAAGAGCTGAAAAGAGAAATGAAGAGCTCTCAGAATGGGAAAGGAGCAGAAAGAAGAGAAAGGAAGAATGGAGAGAGGAGGGAGTGGGAGAGCAAAGTGACGAGAGAAGGACCGAAGGAGAGTATAGAGATATAGAGAAAAAGGAGAAAAAGGAGCAACAGGAAGAGAGATGGGAAAGGATAAGGGAATCTAAATATAATAAATGGTACAAGGTAATAAAAGGACCGGGTATACCAAAATAGCTAACAAGAAAATGGAGCGAGAATAGCTGGTCCAGGATAGCCAGATTCAGAATGGGGGGTGAGGTCAAGGAGGCAAGGTACTGGGAGGACGAAGGGAAAAAGCTGTGCAGAGTGTGCAACTGGAAAAAGGAAACCTGGGAACACATCTAGGAGGAATGTAGGAGAAAAGGGGTAAGGGAAGAGAGTTGGCAGGAAGCGGTACAGAGAATACTGGGAGACGAAGGTGAAGGAAGCGAATGGATGAAGGAAATAGAAGGGATACGAGAAGAGGCGGAGGGAGAAAGGGAAACAGAAGAGACGAGAAAAAAGGAATAAACAGCCGAGAATGAAAGCATTAATGGACAACCGTGACGAGCGAGTCAGCAAGCAGGGGAGAAATGTACCAACACGTAAGCTTACCGACATACCAGAGGAGCATACCGACAGAGAACTCAGGAGGAGTAGGATAAAACAGAATCCCATCGACGGAGTAGAGTTGACCAGATGACAAAGAAGGTAGGACTGACGACCACTGCAAGAGGGCCGACGGAGACTAGGACAGCCGGGAGACAGGCAGGGTGAAACAGAGACAGGCGCGATACGCAAAGTAAACAAGCACGCTCAGAGGCAAGGAAAACAAAGGGGCATGAACAAAGGAGTGCACGAAAACAAGGCAGAGACTTCGGAAGCGGAAAGGGGGAGGACACGAGCAAGGGAAACAGACGACAGTACGACTCGTGCGAGCAAGGTAAGAGCACCAGTAACGGAGCGAGAGAATAAAATGAACAAAGAACAGGCGGAGGAAATAATTGAGGTGCTAAAGGAGATGAGGGACGCGATGATAGAGGTGAGGGAGGAACTGATAGGGATAAGAGCGGACGAAAAAGCGAGAGAAGAAGCGAGAAAGAAGGAAAGAAGAGAAGAAAGGGAGCAATGGAGAGCGTGGACGGGAGAAGGAGGGAGTCACAACGAGGAAGGGGAAGCCGAGGAGAGGTCAGAGGATTCAGAGCAAGGAAGTGAGGGAGCAGAGGAGGAAGTGTGGCGACCTCAAACGCCAGAGGGCACACCACCGCCAGTCAGCGGGTATACAAGTGGCTCGAGCGAGGCCGAGGGGTCGACCCCCTCGCAAGAGTCAAACGGGAGGAACGAAGAGGAAGAGGAGGCGGGTGAGATAGGGAGAGAAGAAGGGGAGATAAAGGAGACGGACGACGAAATCAGAATCGTGTGGGGAGAAAAAAGACATACGCCAGAGATATTGCAGATAGAGGCGGCGATAAGGGAGGCGGCGAAAGAGAGATTGGATGTAAAGGTCGAAGCAATAGAGACGAGAGAGAAGGGCGGAGGGAAGATAACAATAAAAACAGGCAGCAAGGAAAGAAAGGAGAGGATAATGAGCAAGGCAGAGGGAATAAGAAAGAAGTGGGGGTGGAGACTAGAAGGGAAGAAATAGGTGGGAGAAAGACTTCGTGAGGGGAAGAAGAAACGAAAAAGACGAAAAGGCAGAAGTAGGCGCATAATGCAATATAAGAAAGATAATATAGTAAAGTAAGGATAAAACAAAGCACAAAGTAATAGAATAATAGTATATTGTGTACCAAGGGCGAGAAGTGGGCCTTTTTCGCCCGCGTGTGGAGTTTGCGAAGGCGAGTGCGTATCGCGAGCCGGAGACGAGTAATGCAAACACACGAGGGCAAAAAAGCCCTCGCCCGTGGTGCACACCATATTTTTTGTGACACATGCACGATTTTGCGAAAAAAAAAAAAAAAAAAAAAAAAAAAAAAAAAAAAAAAAAATAAGTAAATAAATAAATAAATATTTTTTTGCCCGCTAAAAGTCGGTAGCGGGCGCAAAAAGTTCTTTTGCGCCCGCTAAAAGTCGGTAGCGGGCGCAAAAAGTTCTTTTGCGCCCGCTAAAGGTCGGTAGCGGGCGCAAAAAGTTCTTTTGCGCCCGCTAAAGGTCGGTAGCGGGCGCAAAAAGTTCTTTTGCGCCCGCTACCGACTTTTTTCGCCCGCTACTGACTTTTTTTGCCCGCTACGAACTTTTTTTTGCCCGCCGGTCAATAAACGGCTACTTTTAGCCCTATTATTAGGTAAAAAAAACGCAAAAATCGTGCATGTGTTACAAAAAATAATAATAGAGTCAAGATAAAGATAAGAACAAAGTAAATAGAATGTAAGGATAAAACAAAGTACAAGGTAATAAAAAAAAAAAAAAAAAAAATAATGATAGAGATAATATAATAGAGTAAGATAAAGATAAGGACAAAGTAAATAGAATGTATAAGCAGGTGGGCGAGAGCTTTGTAACCCTTCGGGGATCAAATAAACATATACATTAGACCGGTTCAAAAAAATCGACTATTCTTTTTCTTTCAATTTTCGCATTGAAATACTTTCGGGGGGCTGAGAAAAGATGCCTGTTAAAAGCGGAGCTCTTAATATTAAGATTTAGAGGTCGCTCATCGCGGATTTCTATTTTCCATTTGAATAGCATAGGAAATTTTTTTTTTTTTTTAAATAATTTTGTAGCTCACAAACCAATGAACAAATCCAAATGACTCAAACATATTTTCATAGGAAATTGAACACTCTACAAAAAGCTTCTCCTATCATTTTTTGATAAATTGACTCCTTCCAAAGTTATTCAAGGTCAAATTTCGATTTATAGTTGAGATAATTATTTTTTTTTGTGATTTTTTTTCCACAATGATAGATACATTTTTTAGAGTGTTCAATCCCCTATCAAAATATGTAAGAGTCATTTGGATTCGTTCATTGGTTTGTGAGCTACGAAATTCTGAAGAAAAAAAAATAAAATTCCTATGCTATTTAAATGGAAAATAGAAATCCGCGATGAGCGACCTCTAAATCTTAATATTAAGAGCTCCGCTTTTAACAGGCATCTTTTTTCACCCCCCCGAAAGTATTTCAATGCGAAAATTGAAAAAAAAAGAATAGTTGATTTTTTTGAACCGGTCTAATATACATACATACATACATACATACATTCATTGTGAATAATAATTAATTAATTAATTAATTATCCAAAGGCATAATTGGAGCAAAACGTTTTTACCTCATACTGAAAAATGAGATTTTTTTACTTGTCCTAGTTTAGATCTAGGTGTGCGATATACTCACGCCATTGCTCAGCGCAAGCTGAAACCGTTTTTCATGAGACCCATCATGTATAACAGCAATTTGACGAAAAACATTTGTGTGCTCATCTATCTGAAATACTGTTTGATTTAGGTAATGTCGAACAATTACACAGTGTGTAATTGCAGTCAACTCAGGCCATCATGCTTATGATTTATGATTATTTTTGTAATGTGTAATTAAATTTTTATTTAATTACCAATTACTTTGGTAATGTGTAATTAAATCGAGTTTAATTACACATTACGAAAGTAATGAGTAATTAAAAAAAATTTAATTACAATTTTCACAACACTGGTCGTGCGCATACATGGATACGATTTTCGTAGATTATTATTGACGGCTTATTTATATTCCGCCTCATACAATATAGGGTAGAGGGGGGAAAAATGGGCACACAGAGAAAAAAAATCCTCAATTTTAAGAAAAAATTCCTTAATTTATTATGAGCTTGTTTTTAAGGTAGTTCACGATGCGAGTTTCTATAGATGTAGGGGAGGGTGGGGCAAAGCCGGCAGTGGGGGCAAAACCGGCACAAAAAAAAAAAAAAAAAATGACCCAATGGTATTTTCGAATTAAGGCGAGTCATACGACACGCCCTACCGAGTGGCTCCGCTGAAAGCGACAAAAATTTTAGAGGTTGGGGCAAAACCGGCACCAAAAAAAAAAAGCGGCTAAATCGTATTTTCGCGAAGAGGCGAGTAAGAAAAATCTGTATTTAACGTATCTCTGCTGAAAACGATAAAATACCGGGAAATGGGAGAAAAACCGGCCAGACGCTCTATTTAATTTCGTCGAATCTTCTAATTTCTAGAAAACTGTATAAATAATTGTTCTTTCGATTAAAATTTTTTGGTTCATTTCAAATGGTATAGTAATAGCTCTTTTGTTAAACACATCTAGTCTCTAAAACTTTTCTATTTTTTCTTTCATTAAATTGATTTGTCTATTCTTTGTTACATTGAATTTGTAATATTCATATAATTTTCTTGTTTAGTGGCCGGTTTTCCCCCATTTCCCAGTATTTTATCATTTTATTTTATTTTTATTACACACATATATGACACACGAAACGAGGAGGAGAGTCACCAACTGAAAGTTTTCTCTAGAGAGGGGTTACCGAAGCACGCACGGTATATGTTCAGCGCGCTCAAACTTTTGGCTTGGACTGTGGGTAGTCCCAATTCCACAACATTGTAATAAACGCGTGCAGAAGGTGCTATTAAACGGAATATCTCTACCTGGTCACCGAAATCAATTAAACAAAATACGTCGCGCAATTCTATGTACGACTCCGAATACATACGGCCCAAAACATGTTCGTTTTGCGCTAAAATAGAGAAGATATCCATGTAAAACGGTAATGGGAAACGTTTTACATAGATATCTTCTCTATTTTCGCGCAAAACGAACATGTTGTGGTATATTGGGTAGGGCAGCACCTTAACCAAAACTCTCTTGAAATGATGCCAAATTTTCCATTTTATCTATTTTTGACTAGGATTGAGAATTATTTCCATTAGATCAATGCTATTTTTTTTTTTTTTTTTTTTACCAAGAAACATTCATTCTTGAATTTGGAATCTTTTCTTTTTCCAAAATTAATTCATAAATTCAACATTAAAATTATTCTAATTTCCTCTTATTGCGGGCAGAGAAGTATCCTCAATTCAAGAATAGATTTGAGTTGATTTTGTCGTATAAATGCGAACAAAATTTCAAAGATTTTTTACGTATATTAATCAAACTTACAGAGAATATTATTCGAAGCATACTTTTTTTCTAGATATGAAGATGAAATTTTCTCCACCTAGACAAAATATAATCAAAAACTGATGATTTTTCACATAGGATTTCTTATTTTTCAAACAAGAACTTTTTTTCATGAAACAAGATTTATTTTTCTTGAAACTAGAAATTGTTTTCTTGAAACTGGAAATTTGATTCTTGAAACGAGAAATATTTTTTTCTAGAAATAAGTATTTCTTTGTTTTATAGATTCAAAGATATTCGAACCCACTTCATTTTGACTCTTCCCAACATTAATTATAGAGAATTTTCCTATTAAATTGATCGGATTTTCATGGATTGATTTCATCTGTTTTTTACCTTGAATTAAGAACATATTTCCTTGATTTAATCAAAAAACATTCAAGAAACTAGTTTCTTAAATGGAAAAATATTTTTCTTGAAACGAGGAATTTTTTTCTCTGTGCACGGGGACAAAACGAGCACTGTTTTAACTTTTTCAAAAACGACTTGTTTTAGTTTTCTGATGATACCTCAACAAAGGAAGTGCGGAAAATAGGTCAAATTGTTCATGAAATTTTTTTTCAATTCGAATTGAATCAGATTTTTCTAAACACTTTCATTACTTTTTCAATAAGATCAATGATAAAATGAGTTTTGATTCCATTTTTGACGAGAAATACTACGGCGTCTCGGAGAATTGAATTCTGCTACACCCTGTATAATAGCCGTACGCAATTTGCGCGCGAATAGTATGTGATATCATGCATTATACGAAATAGACATTCAAGCCTAAGAAAGCCGTGAGATGAACCGATTAGATAACTTTTTGTTCATCCTCTACACAGGTGATAAAACAAATGAGACGAAAAGCAGACAAAAAAACGAAGTTGTGACTCAAAAGAATTTGGGACCGTGATGAGAGTTGTATTCGCGATCGCGTCGAGGAATTATTGTGTTGTAGATACGGCACCATGAAAAAAATTCCAATATCTCCAATTTCTGAAGTGAGTGTAGAAATTCCGCAAACAAATATATCGCGACAGGTAAGTGACGGTATAGATGACGATACCATGTTCGTTCACCGTCAATAACTCTAGACGCGACGAAATTGCAGGAAACGCCGAATTCAAGTAAGAATTTTTTTATTTATGATGGTGAGGACGATCGAGAAGCTGATAACGATCTATGCCACCCCTGTTAAAAATTTCGTATAGAGCCGGATAGAATGTGCAGAAAACGCTAAAGAAACAGATAGAAACGGATGGAAACGGATACGCGAGCTATCCGTTTCTATAGCGTTTTCTGCAATTCTATCCGTCTCTATACGAAATTTTTAGCAGGGACGTTCGATCTGCTGACGTTTCAAGTACCGAGATGAACTCAGTTCTGGAAACTAGAATAGACTTGGATGATAGTTTCTCGCTAAAAGTGAGTGACGTTGAACACGATGATGCCTGTGTTCGTTCATCATCAACAGGTCACGATGTGACAAACGTCTGGGACACACCGAAAACCAGTAGGAATTTCTCAACTCATACAGCCGAAATCGACTTGGGATCACCGAAAAAACTAGACCTCTTTGTTTCTGACCACGATTCAAGTCCTGAAGGTAATTTTCTGGATGATAATTCAGAAGAATCATCTAGTGACAGCGTTTCTGGTTATATTGAACCTCCAAAATCACCAGCAATGCAAAAAAAGTTTAGCGAGGCTCTGGGTAATATTCAAATTCCTTCTGCCAAAATACGAGATGAGGATGGTAATGTTGACAATGATAAGATCAGGCATGAGATTTCAGAAGCTATGCTCAACGTGCTGAGGTACTGTTGTCCTTTAAGTTTCTACGGCGGTATCCGACCAAATTTAGAATCCTTGGTGACTTATGCAAAATGCCGATATGTAAGTCACGAACAAAATTTCCGATTTGACGTAGCTGATTTTGAGAAGCCCATCTCGCGTATTTATTTTTCATCCAGCAAGTGTGGAGAAATAGTTCATGACGGTCCAAAGATCCATTGTACGCTAAAAGATAAAGCAAGAGCTGCTGTCAAGGCTAAACTAAGAAACATCGCTCCCAGAACTTTGCAGCTGGAAACGGCGAAAAATATAGATTTGAAAATTGCTCAAGATGGTCATATGCAAGACCTAATGCGGCTATCTACTTATCAAAAGGCCAAGTCGGAAGAAAATTGTAAGAATGATGCTATGCTCCGATCTAACGATCTATCAGACTTATTTCAGCAGCATGTCGTAGAGAGTGCATCTAGCGACCCGTATATAAGGTACACAGGCCTTCCGCTGTATGTTCACATGCATTCGGCAGAACAACTCAATGTCGTTGGTCCAGAAGACGTGATTGTTCATTTCGATTCTACGGGATCTGTGGTACGGAAGCCGGTAGATGTGAAATGCAAGCGCATCATGTATTACGCGATGGTAATTAATAAGAATGGATCGTTTATACCCATTACAGAAATGGTCAGTTCAGAGCATGATGTTGCATCGATAAGTATTTTCTTGAAACGATATCGTTACTTTTTGCTCACTCAGAGTGTGCGTTGGCCAATATTTCGCGTAGTAGTCGTAGACTGGAGTTGGGCCTTGATCAATTCTGTACTCCACGAGTGGAATGTGACATCAGTAACGGAATATTTAAGAAAGGCTTATACTTGTTTGTTAAGTGAAATTGAACCCGGTTTCAATCTCATCGTAATTCAGAGCTGCTGCGCACATTTTCAAAAAAGGGTTTCGTCGAATATTCAAAAGGATTTTGCGAAATTCCTAAACCTCAAAACTTTCATTCTCGAATCTATGGGATTGATGATTCATTGTTCCGAAATCGCAGTTTTAGATGAGGTATTCGAAGAATTTATGACGGTCCTTGTTACAAATGAAAAATATCAAGCTGAACTAAGTATAGCTAGGCTGCATGAATTACATGTCCGTGTTACCGGTATTTCAATGGGTTCACACGGCACGGAGGAAAACTGTAGTGATCAATGTGTTAGTGAACCAATATTAGGAGATACAGTTACAGGCAAAGTTTCCACGGATTCTCCATTTTTCAATCACTATTTTACCAAACTAGCGAAGATAAAAGACGCTATCTTCGATACTGACGTTTCCAACAAATATTTTGCGCCGGAAATTGCTGATTACATAACCGTAAGGTACATGCCGTTTGTGCCTATGTGGTCTGCGTTATTGTTAAAACTTGTCACACCGAATATCAGCAGACTTAGCAACGCGAACGTCGAAAGTCATTTTAATTTGGTTGAGAAACAAGTGCTCAATAACCAAGTTAGCTTGAAAGTCGGTCGATTCGTGAAAAAAATGAAGGACTATACGAGTCAATTATGCGCAGAGGTAGCCATCGAGGCCCCCATTAAACGTCTTCGAAGTAAAACGCACAAACGTGTCCGACCGAACACGGAGAGTCCGATTAATCCGTTAGTTCAGGAAATGTGGAAACGTAAGCGTAAAGCACAGTTTAGTCACTTCGAAAGTAGATCTCTCGGTAGAATAGCGAAGAAGGTTAAAACCACATCGTTTGTAACTAGTACACCGAAAAAAAATACAGTAGATCATGAACAATCACTACTGAATAAAAGTGATAGTTCTACACATGCAAACGCGTTGGCCAATGGGCTCTTTCATGATGTCGATTATTACATGAAAGTCAAAGATATCCTGTTTACAATCGGGCGATACTTTTCAACAGTATGCGCCCCAGTTGTAGGTTTTGATGAATTTATTTTATTCTCCAAAGAATTTCAGACTCTAGATGGATCAAGGTGGCTAGACGGCGATGTTGTCAATTGTTTTTGCGTTTCCAAATTAGCAAATTGGAAGAACGTTATTTATATCCCCCCTAAGTACACAGGCTATTTGCTCGGAGACAATTGCGAATTATCGAAAGATGAAACATGGCGGATGTATAACATTGGCGAACAATTGAACGGGATAATTGTCATGCCATATCTGTATCATAGTCATTGGTGTTTGTTAGTCATAGACGTAGACGAACGAACTCTGCAGCATTTGGACCCACGATATGCAAAAGGCCCGGACAATCGACGAGCTTGCAATGCGTTCAAAGAGTACGTTGCGCAATGTTCGGCTCTAGGACGTCCGAATAGACTGTGCGGAATAACGTGGCGCGAGACACGTAGCGAGACTGCTCGTCCGATGCAAAGTATACATGACGGATCTAATTGCGGTCTTTATGTATTACATGAGTAGTGTAGATATGACAGTTCTGGATCAAGACTTCTTTACCAGCCGAGTTGTGATGGTAAGTTACCGGCCGTGCGGGGTAAGTTACTGACCGTCGGATGGTAACGATTTGGGTACCGATCGTCGATCTTTGTTACCGACAATCGGATGGCTGCAATTTTCGGTCGTGTGATGGCGCCACTGCCGATTGTTACCGATATTCCGATGGTAAGGATCGAGAATCCTGCATTGCCGATCTCCACTTACCGACAATCTGATGGTTGCGATTTGCCGTCATGCGATGGCGCCACTATGGATTATCGATCCTTAGTTATCGATAATCTGATGGTAACGATCCGATCATTAGTTACTGATAGTCTGATGGCTGCAATTCTCCTGCAATTTTCCGTCTTGCGATGGCGCCACTAAGGATTCGCTTTCGAATCATGGTAACGATTACCGATCTTTTTTTTTTCTTACCGACAATCGATCCAAGATGGCTGAAATATCTAATTCTAAGCTGATATATATACGAATTATACTAGCTGAAAAATGCTTGAAGAGTGACAGGGTGTTATATATATATGCAATCAATGACGCGAATTATCTGATAATATATGTGTTTATTTTCCTATGTCTTAAGTCTAACCTATATTCTAAAATGACAATTTTCTTGAAAAACTAACTTAAACTATGTATACATATATCTAATTTAAACTTAAGCTATATTTACAACGGGTGACGATCATCCACCGAGCTTCACGCATATCATCTGAAACATACAGGTATTTTTTAATAACCGAACGATATGTAATGAAAATTACGTGTACTTACCTAGCAACGGGTCATTCAAAACCATATTCGCGAATGTCAATCTGTTCGAGTGGAATCACCTCCGGCGGTGGTGGTATGTCCGGGGATGAGGACCTTGACGACGATGGTGATTCCGGACTCGATCTCGATGAATCCGAACCGAATGATCGCGATCGACTTCTCCCCCTATCAATGTGCACCGTCTCCGCATCCGAATCTTCCGCATCTTCTTGCATGGAAGATGTTATATCCGTGCATTGGATGGTCGATTGTGCAGCATTTTCGGTCGCGGCCGCGCGCCTTGCCCAATTATTATTTATTTCATATTGTCTGGTGATGCTCTCGATCATCTCGAAATGGATGCTTGACGTTTCGACCACGAAGCGCTCATCCACATTCTGCTGGCGCAAAATACGCAACACAAGCTGAGCGTTCCGGAGGAATCGCATCCTCAACTCGGCCCTCCGTCGCAGCTGAGCCGCCCGCAGTGAAACTCTTACGCCAGCCGGATTCATCTGGATTGATCACACATTCTTATGTTTAGAATCTGTTGAGATTTGAGTATTCAATGCTAACACAACATACCTTTTTTTCACGTGTTTAGTTTTAAAATTCTTCTTCTCCGTCTATTTCTTCGCCTTGATACTTTTTCCCGCTATTCAATGATCTTCCACTCTTCACCGATATTTTCAAACTGAAAATTGTCTTCTTTTCTCAAACCGATCCGGTGGGGTTGGGCTGCAATCCTATCGGCTGCATACCACCCCCAATTCGAAATGAAATCAAGCCTAACCAACCCGAGAACAGGACACAAAAGACTCCACCTCAACTCATAAAAATGGGCAAGTCTCAAAGGATTTGGTGGTGAATATCATTCAGAAGTTTTTTTTCACTTTACTTTCGTCGCTCGAAAACGCTAGGATTCCGCAAAGCACGAAGATTGCAATAATCAAAAGATCCCACCTGGCCCCCCATAAAAATCGACAAATCTCGAAGGATCAAGTAATAAAATATCATTCAGAGTTTTCACATCCTTTCGCCGCTCAAAAACGCTAAGATTTTACAAAAGATTACAATAATCTAAAGATCCCACCTGCACCTATAAAAGTCGGTAAGCCTCAAAGGATTAAACAATAAACATCATTCAGAGTTTTTCACATCCTTTCGTCGCTCGAAAACGTTAGAAATTTGTAAACACAAAGATTGTTTGGAACACCTGAATTTTTTTTTGCATTTTTTTTCACACGGTACCATCTGCACACCTGCACGCATACCGATCCCACGCAATAAATCATCAGCTCAGTCAATTTCCGGCTTTGCTTGAGATCGCACACGAAATCGTCAATATGGAGCTAATATTGGATCTACAAGGTTTTGGACGATTCAGTGATAAATTTGTAATAAAAGAGCTGGCTGCAATAAGCATTCGCGCGCATGAGGAATATCAGCAGGATATCACACGCATTCTCTTCAAAGCACCATGCTCTTGGGTTACTCTCTCACGCGAGTATAAAAATCTCAATTCGTGGCTGACATGGCGTCATCATGGAATACCCTGGATCGCGGGAGAAACACCGTATAGGGATGTAGTGAAAACTGTGAGAAAAGTTGCGCAGGATGCGAGGCGTATTTATGTGAAGGGATTGGAGATGAAACTCTGGATCGAAAAAATCCTCAATGACGACTCGAAACCGGTGATTGATTTGGACGAGCTGGGCTGTCCGAATTTTCGAATACTTCGATTGGAATCGCGTGTATATCGCTGGCACGGGGACTGTCATGGCGATGTATTCGGAGGCTACCATTGTGCCTTTGAGAACGTTCAGAGGTTGAAAAACTGGTATTTAGAGGAGGGGCATAAAAAACCCTCCCCACATGTCTCGATAGCGGGGGATGATGGTTTAAAAGTCAAGAGCTCGCAGGGAGCTGCATCCGTGCATCTCGACTTCTCACCATTAACACATCTTCCTCGTATATTCGAATCCGCAAACTCTTTCGAACAAGGTAAGAATCCCGTTACACGATAATCATATTTAATTATAAGAGGTGCACGCGCAAGAGATTCTCGCTCTAGGAGGAGATGAAAAAAAGTGTGAAAGTGCCCTCAGGGAATAATAGAAAGGAACTGGAAAACCTCTTGAGTTTGTTGAGTTCTTAGACCAAAGGGTCTAATAACAAATTATCAAAAAAAAATAAAAAAAAAAAATTTAATTATAATATAAAAACTAATTTCGAATTATTTATTTTGTGTAGATGAACTTCAGCAGCCTTAACAGCACCAGCCGTCTGGATAATAATCTACCAATGAAAAGGATGTCAGAGCTGGAGGTTGGGCAAAAGTATGATATCACAAAACTGAGGCTTGTGAAAACGAAATTCGACTGTAGAATCATCGCCACGATTGCCAACGAATACATCGTGTTCCTGCCTGCAAGAATCGGAAAGGCTCTAGAGAAAGATTCCACTCAGCTGGATCAGTTGAACAATGAGGCTGATCAGAAACGTCTGCAGATACTCTATCTTGGAGGACCATACAATAAATTTGAATTCTGTGGCAAAATCTAAACACACACACACACACACATACACACACTAATGTATATAAATATAAATATATATTAGACTGACAGTTATTTTGGCTTTCGACGAAATGTTTCGCTCCGAGTACATGAATGGGTTCGAAATAAATTAAAAAAAAAGTCTCTCCAAATTTTAGCCCTTAATTTTAATATTTAGGGGTGCCGACAGCCCCTTACTTCTTCCCATTTGAATAACATGGGCTTTTTGACTGTTTTGATCAATTTTTTTCTCGAAGGCCTAATTATGCGTAAAAAAATCTAAGATTCAGCAACAACGTCGGTGATGATACTCTCTTCCAGGAAAACAAAATTTGTCCACATCCATTAGGAATTCCATGTTGGTTCCCATCCTTAACTTATTGTGAGACTTTCGAGCGAAGCGAAAAAATTGTTCTTTCCTACAAAGTTGTTGAATATTCTTCGTCAATGTCGTACCTCATCAACTCATCAGAATGTGTAGCTCGCATGCATGTTCATAACTTGGAAAATCACCCCCATCCCCTAAAAATCGTACCAAAAATGGTGGGTAGATTAAAAAAAAAAAAAAATGGTTTGGCTATAAAAATGATCTGTTTTCAACAGGAGGGTTACAAAAAGAATATTTTTTATTTTTTTACTACATTCTTCTTCGATACATTCTTTAAGTCACCCCTATCTACAAAAATTGGAAAAATCGCTATCCAATGTTATCGATTTTGGTTGATGCGTTATTCTATGTAGCGAGCTTAAAATAAAATAGAAAAAAAAAAAAAATAAATAAATAAATAAAAAAATGAAAAAAAAAAAAATATTATTTTTCCAATTTTCGTAGGTGGGGGTGACTCAAATAATGTATCGAAGAAGAATGTAGAAAAAAAATGATAAAATTTCCTTTTATAACCCTCCTGTTGAAAACGAATCATTTTTATAGCCAAACCATTTTTTTTTTTTTTTTTTTTTTTTTCAATCTACCCACCATTTTTAGTACGATTTTTAGGGGATGGGGGTGATTTTCGAAGTTATGAACATGAATGTGAGCTACACATTCTGATGAGTTGATGAGGTACGACATTGACGAAGAATATTCAACAACTTTGTAGGAAAGAACAATTTTTTCGCTTCGCTCGAAAGTCTCACAATAAGTTAGGGATGGGAACCAGCATGGAATTCCGAATGGATGTGGACAAATTTTGTTTTCCTGAAAGAGAGTATCATCACCGACATTGTTGCTGAATCTTAGATTTTTTGACGAATAATTGGGCCTTCGAGAAAAAAATTGATCAAAACAGTCAAAAAGCCCATGTTATTCAAATGGGAAAAAGTAAGGGGCTGTCGGCACCCCTAAATATTAAAATTAAGGGCTAAAATTTGGAGAGGCTTTTTTTTAATTTATTTCGAACCCATTCATGTACTCGGAGCGAAACATTTCGTCGAAAGCCAAAATAACTGTCAGTCTAATATATATGTAATGGGAATGGGCTAAGGTTGAATAAATAACAATGAAATTGCAATAACATTTATTTATTTATTTATCGTTCCTTTAGAATAAGCTTAATCTATAGTTGTCAAGCATGTAGAATCCTTAAAATGTGGCTAATTTTTTGACGTTACCGCTGATTGGATTATATTCAACAATGCGATCGTGTATAATCATACAGTAGGCTGAAGTATTTGCTGGAAATGCAACGCTAGTTTCAAATTCCAAACGAATATCCACCGGTCCACTCTTTAACGATTCACTTTGCTTGGAACAGTCTATAGTAATGAGTGGGGCTGTAGCCAAACAATCACTCTTCGACAAAAGAGGTTCGGATTCCTTATCGTAATATGAAATTTGAAAGTTTGTGTACATATTGTAGAGAATGGCGTATTGATTGCGAGCAATATCAAGATTCAAATTTCCATAGGGATAGCACTGTGAGTTTAGGAAAAGTTTCACATCTCTAATCATGCAATGATCGAATTGACTGGCATTTTTCGTTGCATCGTTTCGTCGTGCAGTTTGGAATCCCAGTACGACGTGTCTTGGTTTCTCTAGCTGTGTAGATGTCTTGACAACCCATACATGTCTCGTTGTTGCAGGCAGCATCGGGTACTCGTACATTTCCCACAAGCGAAAACTCATAGATACAGCCGGATCTTTGGCGATATAATTGAGCATCTTGATTTTTGCAGAATCCGACAGTCTGATGTATGGCAATAACCATTCAATTTTAGCGAGTGAAATTTTGACCCCCTCCAGAGCTGTTTGATGTATGGTGTTTAAATAATTGTTTGATCGCGTCAAAATTAGCTCATGTTTCGCATTGACGATGATTCGATTATAGTCTTCGGCAAATCCGAGCAAAAAACTCAGCGGTATAACAACATCGAAGTATCCTTCGGCGTCGGTTAGTTTATTTTCATTATCCACCAACCAACCGGTGTTTCCCAAAAGATGTTGTTGTCCAGGGGTGAATGATAAGTATCCCTTCATAATACTCGTGATGCCGACATTCTTATTCTGATCAATCTCGTGTCCATTCAACTCGTAACGCATATCGCCAAACATGTGACACACGGCCATATTGACCAATTCTGTACCTGCACTAACAGCGGTGCCGTCTGATTTTGTAAGCCGACCGTAGATGTGGAGTGAACTTTTGCTGGGTAATACACACGCATCTTGATTCTGTACAGATATTCGAATCTCATCGTTATTTCTGAATGTAGATGCAGCATACGGTTGATGCGCGTGTATTTCACAGTGGGCAATCGACTCGTCGAAGGTTACAGGTGTTTGAATTTTTATCATTTTTGTGATGGACATACGCAGATAAAGCAATGGATTCTTATTTTCCACCACAACGAAGTCGAAGTCCTAGGCTCCGGAGAAACTGAGCGTTCTGATGTGTCACTCGAATCGGAGCTGCTCGACGACTGATGATGCTCGGACATGTTATCGAGCTTTTATAACTACTACCAGATTTTCTTGTCCTCTCAAACACAATGCCCATATTATCTCAAAGATTTCACGTGTAATCGTATAGTTACAGTTTCTCTACGAAAATTGATTAATTTGCCGTCCTGATCGACTATTCTCAATTGTATATCGTGTATTGACCGTACGGTGATTGGATGATAAATGACATTTGTCGGCACTTCCACGATCTTATATCCGGCCGGTACGGTTGGGAAAAATTGATGAATCGTATGCACCCGACGTTCATTTATATACGCACCGGTGGTAATATTACACTCAACTCGCAAGGCGTTGACTTTGAGTATGCGAACGGGTAACTGGGACTTATGGGTAATACCACTTTCAAGCTTTTCTGGGGTAAAACCGAGCAATCGGCCGATGGAATCTTTTGGTTCAAAGTTCACAGAATGATTGCATCTAATTTCACTGAGTAACTCATTGTTATTAGCCTTTAGACTGAGATTTATATCCTTAGGTAGTGCCCTTTTCAGATAATTTGCGATATCCTCAATTTCATAGCTCCCGGTGGGTATTGTAATCACAGCGTCTGGTTCTATATAAAACTTATTACACCCTTCATCTATATTGGGGATTGCATTAAATGTCAGAAGCTCAATGAGTCCGAGAACATACGTCTTTGTTGGTGATAACTCGATAGGCGGAAAATATTGAGTCCTCAACACCGACGATTCTCCGGAGAGTGTCAACGTGAACGAATCAGCCATGACTAATATCACATCGGCGATTTGCATACATTTTATAGTTGTCCGCTGAGAAACTTGAGGCACAGGTGACCGCAAATTACCGTGTTATATTCTTGATATCTCTTATGATTATATTTTACGCTACGAACACCAAGATATTTCATTAGATCTCTAGGTGGTTGTAAATCGCCAAAACTATCGAAATACACCGCATCGTTGCCATTTTTGATGTACGCAACCCAATGCGTCCCCGGACCGTTTTTATCATCGAGATTGATAATTGCAGATTCACGCTTTCTAGGTCCTGAACTGGGTAAATCATTTCGCATAAAAACACCCCGGAAATGTGGAATTTTCATTGCTTTTGCATAGTTGAGCAAATCGGCATCTGTGAGGGCTCGGTGTGGTAACTTTATTAGTTTTTTGCAGGCTTCAAATACAGCCCCATACCCTTCTTATATGGTTTGAGGTATAAGCCCTTCCCCAACGCAATCGCTTCCATTGTCGCGTTGTGACGCTTGGATTCTTGTAATTGATGTTTATTTGCTTTAGCCTCATTGACAACCTTTGCTATACCGGCAGCACCACCGGCTAAAGCACCTGTGGCACTATGGGCCGCAAATATTGGGATGAGAAATGGTAATAAACCGCCAATTTTCTGGGGGACAGGTAGAATACGAGGCACGCGCACTTTTCCTTTAGACACGGCCGAACGGGCACCCGCCAAAGCCGACTCAATAGCTTTAGGGCCCGACTTCATGGATTTCTTTGCTGCTTGTATAATAAAGTTCAATGTTTTTTTTTTCTTGTTCTTGAGCGATGTTTGCGTCTTGACCCTCCTCATGCCCATACCTAGTTTGGATTTTGCTTTCATGGTGTTGGTGACCGCCCAGGCGACAGCTTTTTCAGCTGTACTTGCGTCTTTGGCTAAAACCCGATTCCAAGCCCTCTCGGCAAGCACTTTATCAGCCTCATGACGCTCCGCAATATTATCGTTTTTGGAGTATGCGATATCGTGCTGCTTGCATGCAGCGTCTAGAGCATTGATACCACGATCACCGCGAGCTAACCTCTTAGCTAATTTTGTACCAGGTCCGCAGTACTGATAACCGGGAACATGCAATTCGACGGGGAGATTGTTGATGATTTTATTTATTATTAGCCCACAACCACTCCTTTTTCTACGTGTGTGTCCAACCATGGTTCACCATGAACTAACACGAATTCTATAAAAGCGTGTATTTTATACGTGAATATATTAGTTCTCATCGAGACGTTTGTCGAGCATCATGAAATTTCAAGATCAAACGATCAAACTACCCATCGCCAATTTTGATAATTTGGTCGAGCGAAAAAAGAAGAAGGGGGAAACGACACGGGGCCCTACTACCAAATAGTGTGAGGGCTGTCTTTTGCGGACCTTCGAATTGCGGCAAAACTAATGCCCTTCTCACACTACTGACCCATGCGAATGGTCTACGATTTGAGAATGTGTACGTCTATTCAAAATCCCTCAATCAGCCAAAGTATGAGTTCTTGAAGAGGTTGTTGGAACCGGTAAGGGGGCTGGGTTATTTTCCGTTTGATGAGCACAAGGAGGTTGTAGCACCGAAAGATGCACATCCCAACTCTATTATGATTTTCGATGATGTGGCCTGTGAGAAGCAAGATAATATCAGAGCTTATTTCTGTATGGGGCGGCACAGAGATGTCGATAGTTTTTATCTTTGTCAAACGTATGCCCGAATTCCGAAACATTTGGTGCGTGATAATGCAAACTTGTTGGTTCTTTTTCGTCAAGATGAAATGAATTTGAAACACATCTATGCCGATCATGTCAACACCGATATGACCTATCAGCAATTTAAAGATTTGTGCTTGGCGTGTTGGAATGACGGTAGATATAGTTTTGTAACCATCGACAAAGACAGCGAGATTAGCGCTGGACGATATAGAAGAGGCTTTGACTGCTTTATAAGCCTGAATCACGAATAAACCGCATACAGTCACAACACATCGATCAAACTAGCAGCATGGAGAGCTCCAAGATACGTAAGCAAAACGATGTGTTGCGGGAAATAGCGAGGGCCAGCAATATCATTCGACGTAAACATGAAATGATAAAAATGAGGAAAGACACCAGCGAGCGGGCTATTAGTGAAATCTTCAAACCACTGGCCACACTACTGCATAAGTTGGTGGATTCATCAAAGCAGCAGCAGCGGCTACTAATGAAGCGAGAAATAAAAACAGAGCCGGGTTCAGTCAAGACAGAGAAGGTAGAGCCGGGTTCGATCAAGACAGAGAAGGCAGAGCCGGGTTTGGTCAAGACGGAGAAGACAGAATATTTTGTGGAACCAGAAGATTAGGAGGATGCTGGTGATGATGAGGATGATGATAATGATGCATATAAAAGTGCGATTGAGGAGAGCTTGGCAACTAACATTGCTAGTGGAGACGATGCTGCCGCCGCTATGGATGATACGGATTATGAAGATGATGATAACAACCTGGATCGCACGTTAATCGCGTCTACAAGCACACCGATGTTGAAAAAAGAAGTTAAGACGGCGCGCTATTTAAACATGTTTGCCTCTGAAAAAGAGCGCAAGAAATTGGATCAGAAATTTGGATCTCGAAAATTAGCTAGCGGATTGAAGATTGGCAATTTGGATATCGCATTTGATGATAATCAGATATATGTAGGTGATATGAGTTATGATAATACACCAGGATTGCTTGAACTGTTATTCAAAAAGTTACCCGATCACGCCAAGGTGAATAAAAGCGATAGATTGAATTGTATCAAAATCGTGAAAAAAACGAATGCTTATCGGAAATATTACAAAGCTGAGACAAGTCCTCATCATGATAGGGAAAAGTATTCAAAGTATAGAGATTTCATTGCCTCATACATCGACCTGCCGGTAAAAAAATCCGGTGAAGGTTTATTACCCACCCATAAAATCGCGCGGGGACAAAGCATGGATTATGTTTATTGGGATAATCCTAATGAGCTCGTTGATCGTCTCCGGTTACTCACGGCATCTCAAGCGGCTGGTAATACTAGCCATACCAATGAAATTTTCTCCATTATTGAGGAGCTACGTAAGGCGGGAATCATTTATTAGCATGAGATTGATCATAAAATAATCATTCGGTCACAGATTGTTGAACAATGAGCATAGACATATTCGGACGACCGTCGGCTAGAAACAGCTACGAAAAAGTTGTTATCCGGGGTTCTCCAGGTGTTGGATTCAAATTCACCCCTGATAAGCAGTACGATATAGACGGCAAACGATTATGTAATATTGCGGATCCGCAGGAGCCGAACGACGCTGTTTCTCTGAAAAGTCTTGAAGATATTACACGGCGAGCCTTGAGTGTTCTCGAACATTCTATGGAAAAAACATTTGCAAACTCTACGCTACAAGCACTTCACAAGTTTGAATCTCAACTTAATGCACGCCTTGATCGAGAGCATACCAACAATTTGAGCGGGAATCAACACATTCAGACTCTCATACTAAAAGAGATTGACACTCTGACAGCGGAAAAGGAACTTCTGAAGATTTGATTAGCCGCCGTAGGATCTAATCTTGCAAAACTCTACCACAACGGGCTAATCCATAATATTCATCCTGAATCAAGCTAGATCGATCGATAATGGGATCGATATGGGACATATTCGGTCGTTGGTTGACTAGCAGAAAAATCAAAAGTGTGGGTAGTCGTGGACCGCCCGGCGTTGGATTCAAAACCACCATCGATAACCAGTACGATATAGACAATAAACGATTGTGTGATATCGCACATCCGCAGGAGTCAACCGATGCCGTTTCTCTGCAAAGTCTTGAGGATATTACACAGCGATCATATATTGGTCTTGAGCGTACTATAAAGGAAACATTCGAGCAATCCATGCAACAGGCGCTCGCAGCTCTTGAATCTAAACTTAATGTTCGGATTGCACAAGAACACAGCGAAAGTTTTGAAGAAGATCAGCGTATTTGGATCCAGGCAAAAGAAAGGATTGCGGCACTGAAGGGGGAAAGTGAATCTTTGGAAAAACGGTTGGCGATAGTAGAGAATTGCGCTGAAATACGTCGCCGGCATTACATCCTCGGAATTCCGATTCCACCCGAATTTTTAGACAACGAATACATTGCAAATTGGTTGAAGACGCATGAACATGAAGTCGGTAATAGCGAGCGAACTTCATAGACCCGCCCGACGTAATTATCCTCGGCGTTATGTCGATATACGCGGTCTGGATGAGACCTGGCAAGCCGATCTTGTCGATATGTCCGCATACTCATCCGTCAACAAGGGCTCAAAATTTTTGCTTACAGTGATTGATATATTTTCAAAATTCGCGTGGGCCGTGCCGATCAAGAGTAAAAATGCCAAAGATGTAACAGCTGCGATGAAATCTGTGCTAACTCTGGACCGCATACCGAAACATCTACACGTCGAACAGGGCAAGGAATTTTACAACAAAGAATTTAAAACTCTCATGAGACATCATGGAATCAACATGTACTCGACATATAGAAACTTGAAGGCATCGATATGCGAACGCTTCAATCGTACACTGAAAAATAAAATGTGGAAGCAGTTCACACTTCAAGGTTCTTATAAGTGGACTAGCATTCTACCACATTTAATTGCATCGTACAATAATACCAAACATCGCACGATTGGAATGAAGCCGAAAGATGTGACTACGACTAATGAAAAACAACTGTATCGAAGTGTGTATAAACCGCGTCAAATAAAAAGAAGCAAACGAAAACGTAAATTTAAGGTTGGCGATAAAGTTCGAATTAGCAAATATAAAAATGTGTTCGAAAAGGGTTATACGCCGAATTGGACAACAGAAATATTTACGATTCATGAGGTGAAAAATACCAACCCTCCAACTTACAAACTCACCGATTACCTGAATCAACCCATTGAAGGCGGGTTTTATGAGGAGGAGCTCAGCAGGGTGCAATATCCCGATGGCTATCTTGTAGAAAAGGTCTTGCGGATATGTAATATAATTTTCATGAATAAATTTATTATGAACTTATTTATATTTGTTTCTTCACCCTCCTCAATCTTAATGCTAGCTTACATGATAATTGCGGAAAAATGTTTTCACACGCACACACTTTCTCACATTTTCTCACATTTTCCCACATTTTCTCACATTTTCTCACATTTTCTCACATTTTCTCACATTTCCTCACATTTTCTCACATTTTCTCACATTTTCTCACATTTTCTCACATTTACGTGTAAAGTAAATGGAAAATTATTTGAGAAAATGTGAGAAAATGTGAGAAAATGTGAGAAATTTACAAGTTTGCATGATCTTGGTAGGGTAACCTACCCAGTAGATGGACACTGCCCTAAAGATGGACGGTCGACTTTTGGATAGGAAATTACGTGAAGGAATACTAAAATGTAAACTGTTGCTCTGAATTTTCGATAACTGTTGTTATTTTTAATCCTGAAATGAAAGTTTTTTGTTGATCGATTTCTTATTTCAATTGCTAAAAAAGAAACGTCCATCTACTGGGTCGTTTTCGTAGGCGTCCATCTATTGGTGCTTTTACCCTAACCCCAGGGCAAAGTATCAGTTTTACCAGGTATTAATTTTCGCTTATCGTCACACCAGCTTAGAGCTAACTTATTCTGTATGATAGTACTAACTTTATGTCGACCACTTTTTATCATACACTGTTTCCTATCTAAATTTTGATAACCAATAAGACATCGTTTGTAATCATCAAACGTGATGGATTTTAATGTGGAACCTTTCACACCCTTTGCACGTTTCTTATCAGTATCACCACAAGTTCTGAATGTATAGAGTTTTGCGCCCAATCCGATAAATTCAGTCATGATTTTTCCATTATTCTCATCCTTCATCAGACCAAGACGTTTTTTATTCAACAGGGGAATGCCGTAGGTATTATCCGGTGGATAGTCTGATGTATCGAACATTGTCGCAACATCACGCTTGATGATTTCATAGATATTTGGAACAGTAAATCGATATATCAGGCTATCTGTATCGGTATACATTAATTTTGATTCGGTACTTGAAAAATTCTTTTTTACATAATCATAGTGGAAGTTGTATAGAAATATTTTCGAAAGATCGAGAATAGCAGCGCCAATGTAGATAGGTTTGTTAAAATATACCCTGGTTCGACTTAGCTCAATAATTACCATATCTTCATTAAATATGGTACAGCTACGAAATGGTGGCCGTGCAATAAGAGCACGTGCACCGCCCCTACCCTCCCATTTCGTGATTAGTTTCACGGTCTTATGGTTACGCACATTCTCCATGGTCTTGCCGAATACAGCGTTGTTCATAAGCTTGTAGAAATTCTTCTCAAATTCATTTTTCGATTGCTTTCGCATATTTGTATTGAGATCGATGTATGATTTTAACCATGGTGATTGTGCGAACCTTAGAACTCTATGCACTTTTACCAGCTTCAAACCAAATTTAATGCATTGTTTCAAATTGCGATAGTGCAGAACATATTTTTCCTTGGGTAGAAGCGTTGTAGCAAGTTTTCTAATTTTACTACCCGGTGGTATAAAATGCTCGGGGCAGAGAGGTAGGTCGGCATGCTGTTTATGGAGCTCTACGGGATAATCTAAATCTACCTCTAGAATAAAACCGATTGGTGCGTCATGCGGATGGGACATCACATCAATGGCATCATTTTCCCACTCGAACGACCCACTCGGCAAATGCTCACTCATAGCTGCACCATAAAGATTATTTACATCGAAATACATTAAATATGATTCCGCTTTGCTTGGATCAAAATCTTCACCCATAAATCGATTATTTGCTCGGGCATAGCGATTGGAGCACTGTGCCACACCACCCCTTATACTTTTCTCGATGAACAATATCATTTCCGGATCGTCTAGAAGTTGGAGATTAATTTTCGTCTGCTTTAACATTGCATCAAAAGCAAGCCCCGGCGCGGTGTAATAATGCAGAGGATCCAAGTTGTATGTTTTAAAGCAGCTATCGCGGAAATTTTGAAATATATCGGCTAATAAAAGTACATCGGTTTTCAGGTATAAATCGGAATATTCGCCCAGAGTTTTCAGATCAAACTTGGTCCAAACATTTTTCGCATGTTCGTAATCTTCATTGGAAATATGAGAATCGCTTAGTCTCGAATAAAAATATTTTTCAATGGGTAATTCCGGCTCGTCAAGTTTTTCCCAAGAATCGATGTATTCGTAGGGGAATACACCTTTGCGAATCATCAACTCGAATTTTCCCTGATCAATGTAAAATTTTCGAGTTATTTTTTTATCCGCATCGCACACGTATGATGCCAATTTGTCAATGCTGCTAGCCATAAATCGAAGCGAATCTATGAATCTCAAGCTCATCATGGTGCCGTCAACCCTCTTGGTAAATGATATATACTTTTCCTTATTAATGGGCAATAGCGTGATTCCACCCGAAAAATTTGAATCTAAAGATTTAATTAAGAAATGCGAATCATAGCCCGACCAATTTCGAAACACCACCGGAATCGCGTGTTTCTCTCTGAAATTCAAGTTACACCGATTATGGGCGGGGCCGCGATATTTACCCGTGAAATGACAGTGATCGTAACATTTTTTTTCTGCCGGTGAAAATCGCCTTTCACAGATGTAGCAATTTTTTGCGCGCATATGACGGTCGCGTTGTGTCTGATTCAGGGATTCAATTGGAATTATATTTTTTATGTGCGACTCTACTTCAATTGATAATTCGCGAAGCTGCTCGATGAACCATTCAACACAATTAGATCCGCGTTTGTTCTCATATCTCGATAATGTCTCATCATATGAGCAATGTACATAATAGCCGACACTGTGCGGAATATGCTCTTGAGATTCATTTGCAACCGGTTTCAATATACACTCGAGATCCACGTAAACCACGAATGGCACAGTTCCCTTATTCTGAAAATTTGAAAATTCCAAGTTTTTTTTCGTGAAATTCCATTCGGATGCTATTCATTCGCACGCAATCTTGCCTGTGACTTTCATACGCGCTGTGTACGCTAAAGTGACACAAGCATCTATCACACAAAAATTGTCCACCATCATGGTTCGATAATTGTTTGCTAACCAAACGTGAAAGATTCCTAATCCAAGCAAAGTGAAATCTGGCTTTGAAGTTATTCAAGTTAGCATCATCGTCATCATCGTCATCATCGTGATCATTATCACCGCAATCTATTTCAATGTTACACTCAATCATAAGAAGGTGAATTGTCTTTTTATCGAGATTTGTTGAATTTTTACTGAGATAAAGAGGTGTGATAATGCTCTGTTTTGATTCTGAATTTGAGGAAGTTTCTTTTTCAATTTCATATACATTAATTCTTAAATTATTTGCTTTTTCAAGTTTTTCCACGCTACGCAGGGTTGCGGGGAACTTTATACCTGTACAATCTAGCTCCGATATGTACCGTCGATAGCTGTGTGTTCTGGTTGCGTTGACGTGTACGGGGTGGAGGGCTGCGGCAACAGACCACAGCAAACATCGATCATCGTCGTTCTGCACGTTGACCACCGCTTTCTTTCGCTGAATATCCTCGGGTAGCTGTGTGAATGTTGAAAGTCCACCACGAAGAGGCTCGTATCGGTTGATGCAGATCACAACATTTATGATCTCAATCATACTCCAACCAGAATCTCGTTGTTCGAAATCCTCCACCATGGTTAGCAGAGGATTCGTTACATTATCGGTGAACCAGGTTTCCAAATCCGTTGATGGAAGAATCGTAGCGTTGCGTGTGTTGAAGTTCTTTACTTTCAGACTGATCTCATCGTTTTTGACGTTCTCAAATTTACACGAAAGCCCCACATTCACCTTAATACTTCCTTCTTGGCGTAGCACATTTTTTAAACGTTCCGTCGTTACCACCCCAGTGTCAGCCAAAAATCTTGCCAAATCTTTATGCTGAAGATTTGTCACGGCTCCGGTGCGTATGCGACACTTGAAGGCGCTCTCCATGTCATCCCATCGAACGCGATTATGAATATCATCGCCGCTATTACCACCAACAATAGTTGCACGATGTCGTTCAAATTTCACCGCCCACGATTGAAGGAGTGAAATTATATGTTGCAATCGTTGTTTTTCACTCACACTCGGTTTAGATTGCGTTAAAATGTTGTTCAAAAATCGGATATTCTGATGTGCAATGTCACGCCAGTGAATAAAAATATCTTCATTCACCTGTTGCAGTGATAGTGTACACAGTAACTTGTATGCTTCTTCCATCATCTCAACGAGATTCATATACATAGCGTTGTCCATTTTTTTTTCTTTGTAGAATTTCACGGTCAAATTGGCACTAGACGATTGCTCACACCCACCCTAGGGTTTGGGGTTTTTATATGCATACGCCCCACCCCTCCACATTTTTTTTCCACCTGGGAGGGTTGGCATCTTTCGTCCATCCGTACGAAAAAAATATTTTCCGAGTTTGCCATTTTTCAGCACCTATAATATTGGGGGCGTATTTCGGGTTTAGTTGGATATGAAAGTGCGAGTTTGCAGTGAGTTTTACACAATCTGCAGTCAGTCTAGAGAAGAAAAATTACATACAAACCTCAACAACCAAATCGAATGCAAAAAGTGAGTATCGTTATTCTTTGATATCATAGTTTTCATGATGGGTATAGTTTGTGATTGATATTTCATATTGCAGAAATGGATGATCAAATCTTTGATGACGAGTTCTGGCAAGGGTGGGAAGACGTTGGCAGAGATGACGGCTATGAGACGTTAGACGAGGGGGTGCGCTGGGTGGAGATTTATTATGACGATGGTTTCCCGATGTGGATAGAGATAAAGCCACTCGAGGAACCTGTGGATGAGCCGGAGCCGGAGGAGGATTGGGGAGTGGTGGCCGATTGTAGGGAGGAGGAGAGGAGGAAGGAGGAGGAAAATGGAGATAAGGAGGAGGTGCAGGCGGTGGCAGCCGAGGCGCCGGTGGATGAAAATTGGGATGAGGAGGAGGTGCCGGCGGTGGCGGAAAAAAAGGAGCCGGTGGGGGAGGGGGGAGATGGTGGAGGAGAGGCGAATAATGCTAGGTAAGTACACATAATTTTCATTACATATCGTTCGGTTATTAAAAAATACCTGTATGTTTCAGATGATATGCGTGAAGCTCGGTGGATGATCGTCACCCGTTGTAAATATAGCTTAAGTTTAAATTAGATATATGTATACATAGTTTAAGTTAGTTTTTTAAGAAAATTGTCATTTTAGAATATAGGTTAGACTTACGACATAGGAAAATAAACACATATATTATCAGATACTTCACGTCATTGATTGCATATATATATAACGCCCTGTCACTCTTCAAGCATTTTTCAGCTAGTATAATTCGTATATATATCAGCTAAGAATTAGATATTTCAGCCATCTTGGATCGATTGTCGGTAAGAAAAAAAAAAAGATCGGTAATCGTTACCATGATTCGAAAGCGAATCCTTAGTGGCGCCATCGCAAGACGGAAAATTGCAGGAGAATTGCAGCCATCAGACTATCGGTAACTAATGATCGGATCGTTACCATCGGATTATCGATAACTAATGATCGGATCGTTGCCAACGGATTATCGATAACTAAGGATCGATAATCCATAGTGGCGCCATCGCATGACGGCAAATCGCAACCATCAGATTGTCGGTAAGCGGAGATCGGCAATGCAGGATTTTCGATCCTTACCATCGGAATATCGGTAACAATCGGCAGTGGCGCCATCGCACGACCGAAAATTGCAGCCATCCGATTGTCGGTAACAAAGATCGACGATCGGTACCAAAATCGTTACCATCCGACGGTCGGTAACTTACCCCGCACGGCCGGTAATTTACCATCGGAACTCGGCCGGTAAAGAAGTCTTGATCCAGAACTGTCATGTCTACACTACTTACATTGTCTAGAATGCATCGGTTTAAATTGCGAATACGATCTACAATTCGAACCCGAATCATATCGAAATGAGGTTGCCGAATCTTTAATTACTCTCTTTCACGATATGAGAGATATATGCCAATATTGTTTCAGTAGACGAGAAACTCATTTGGTTATGTGCAGCACCTGCAGACGCTGGGCGCATTAATCATGCATAAAACGGCAGTTGTGCATAGACAAGACTGACGACGAATGAAATAAACCAACAGCAAAATACAGATTTCCATTGTGTAGCAATGGCCTCAGGCATTGGATGCGATATTGACGTGGACAACTCAATGTACCATCATAGCATCTCTAAGCCAAAGGTTAAAAAAAAAAAAAAAAACCATCATAGCATCTAGATATATTGTTGAATGTACTACGTACGCGTAGTTAAGGTGGTTCTTTACCTACAGTCCCACCAAACGTGGGTTTCAGAGAAGATTCTGAATACTTCTCGATGGGGAAAAAATCTGAAAAAGATCAAGCATGTAGAAGATCCTCGGGAGATTGATTTTGCATAATAATAATTCAAAAAAGTTATTAACAAATTGATGGAAAAAACAACTGTTCAAGAAATTAGCCGATGACCCAACTTTTCATACCTGACAAAACGCAATTTTCAAAAAGTTAACAAAATTCTAAAAAAATTCGTACGTGTTCAGAAAAATTAAAAAATAATTTTCACCTGAAAAAAAAAGTTGGGTCATCGGCTAATTTCTTGAACAGTTTTTTTTCCATCAATTTGTTAATAACTTTTTTGAATTATTAATATGCAAAATCAATCTCCCGAAGATCTTCTACAAGCTTGATTTTTTTCAGATTTTTTCCCCATCGAGAAGTATTCAAAATCTTCTCTGAAACCCACGTTTGGTGGGACTGTCGGTAAAGAACCACCTTAAGGGGAGGGGTAACCCTTGCCGGGGTCATTTTAATGTACTTGTTAAAGAGGCTGGGATGAGTGCGGTGGGTAATTGATGTAAATGACGTTATACACTATTGAAAGATACAGTATTCTTCTTTATTTTGATTGGTGAAACATTGAAAAAGTTGATAAATACGTGAGATATAGGGGACTGAAGTTGAGGCTGCGATTTACGCTTGCCTGCACGGATCACAAGATATTTTCTGAACCAGTTATCCGATTGCGTTCCCCTTCGGTACACATTATCTCCTGGTATGTGGCTATGTCCTGAACCAGAACCGCCAACTTCTAAACCAGACTTTCGGACTTATAGCCGAAAATAATGATAAAAATGAACCAAAACTGAAAAAACCGCTTCGAAAATTCATTTCTTCCGAACTACGGCATATACAAACATAATTTTGGTTCAGGCGAGAACTGCAAGTGTACTCAGTGTGAAGATATGTCGTTTTTGTGTTTCAGATAACGTACTCCGACAAAATCTTGTGATCCGTGCAGGCAGGCGTAAATCGCAGCCTCAACTTCAGTCCCCTATATCTCACGTATTTATCAACTTTTTCAATGTTTCACCAATCAAAATAAAGAAGAATACTGTACCTTTCAATAGTGTATAACGTCATTTACATCAATTGCCCACCGCACTCATCCCAGCCTCTTTAACAAGTACATTAAAATGACCCCGGCAAGGGTTACCCCTCCCCTTAATAATTTCAGTGATGATTCGTCACTTTACAAGAAGTGACATCTGCTGTATCTCAGTGAATGAGCAAGAGAACTGTGCATGTCGTAGCCGTATGATACTCATTTCTTAAATCATTGTGATTTATGAAGCGTCGATCTCGAATATTATACAAAGGTCGATTTTGCTGCTCTTATTATATCCATAGGAGATTCGTGCATTTCGTAGTCATCGGAACGTTGTATGACCGATTTCTCTCCGATTATGGTGTGACGGATCGAGATCCCTGAGTGAATCCTAACTCACACTGACAAGTGAAATGGTTAGGTTGAATATGGCACTATTGAAAAGTTTATTTATGTCCGTGGTTCAACTCATTATGTGGAAGAGTTACGGAATCTAGTGTGGCAATGCAGGGTTTATAGAAAAATTCATATGTGGCATGGAATTAGCCGTACTACACTAGGCCGGCAATAATTCAATTGGATATGAGACTGAAAGCTTATCAACGCGTGACTATCTAGTTCATGTTTCAACAAGAAACTTGTAACTAAGGGCAACAACAAAAAATATTTATTTAGTAAAAATGAATCAATATTCTAAAATTAACATAATAAAGACTTTTGTAACGAATAAACTTTGGTGTCATAAGATTAGGTATACTAGACTCGACTTTGCTGCTCTCATGATATATGTTATAGATCATTGTGTATGTTGTAGGCGCACAGACTCGGAACGTCAGATACTATTGTGATTAGAATTCTAGCGAATTCAAGTAGAATTCTATATTCATATCAGAATTATTTCTGCCATATATGATCTCTCAGAACCTGATCTAGGACCTAAGTATCTGATCGAAGATTTTGTGTACCTCGATTTTGCAAGGCTCGTATGAAAAAAATAAAATGATCACACGTATGAAATATATTAAATACATTACCTTTAATCACATATAACTATAGTAGAATTAAAAAAAAATTAAGCTCCAAGTAGAATTTTGATTCAAGATGCATGCATTATACAGTCTGTGATGTGATGTGGTACCTTTACAAACATTATTGTAGTATACTATTACTATTGCTACCATTTCTAAGACTACTTTATATACTAATTTTTCGTGTTTGATCCACCACTCTCGTTGAGTGCACAAAAAAAAAACAAAACACATCCACACACAACTAAACGATAACACACTACTCGATACAACCAGACACAACCTGAAATCGCTGAGAAAACAATGATTTTGATTACATTCCTTTTCTGGTCAACAGCGTTGGGGATTTCTCGACGATCTGAGAAGTGAACAAATTCAGATGGAAAGGCGCCACATGATTTTTAAGAGAGAAAAATGCGTCGATCGGGCCCGCAAATGAATTTCATTCGTTTTTCCGCCATAATACCGGGATTATCACCCCGTCCCATTTTTTCTAATTTTCACTGATTTTTTATCAGTCTTCCGACATCGCGAGAAAGACTACACATCATTTTCAAGAGGGACAAACGCGTCTATCAGGCCACAGTGGAAGAAAATGAAAAAAAAGTGGAAATAATTATTTTGTGCAATGAAATGCGAGATTTTGTTATAGTTTACAAATATAGTTTATTAACTAAGTAATTGAATACATATAACCCACTTATCATATACAGGGTGTCCCATTTTAAATCATCCACTCGATCATCTCCTCTGGATAGCATTGAAAGTGAAAACTTTTCAGATGGAAGTTGTTCGGTTCGGAGAGGGACATCTGATGCTGACCTCCATTTTGACCTTGACCTTCAC
Organism: Tenthredo mesomela; assembly: GCA_943736025.1. NCBI lineage: Eukaryota > Metazoa > Arthropoda > Insecta > Hymenoptera > Tenthredinidae > Tenthredo > Tenthredo mesomela. Next base: position 15,395,008 of record OX031019.1, read on the forward strand.
CTTCAAGGTCATATAAGGGTCAACTTTATTTTTTCAAATGGAAACCCCCATTTCTGACTCCAGAAATGAAAAGAGCGGAAAATTTTACGTTCAAACATGCTAGGGGTTTCCATTTTGTTTTTAAATGAAGTTGAGCCTCAGTTAACCTTGAAGGTCAAGGTCAAGGTTAGAATGAAGGTCACCATCAGATGTCCCTCTCCGAACCAAACAACTTTCATCTGAAAAATTTCCAGTTTCAATGCTTTCCAGAGGAGATAATCGAGTGGATGAGTATGAATAAAAATGGGAAAAACATTGGAAAAGGACAAAAGTGGTCGCTAAATCAAAATGATTTTTCAAGTAGGAAGACATGATTACAAGATCGTGGAAAAAGTTATGGAAAATGACGAAAAATGATAGGTTAATTCTCAGATTTACTACTATCAGTGAATAATTATTACATTATCGGCCATAACACTCCTAAAAAACCATCATATTCCATGAATATAGTGATCAAACTTAAGAATATACTTCGTAACTCATTTGCCATGTCACAGTTTTCGAATTATTGTTTTACAGCACTTGATACACGCCCGCTATCTACAACCACTCTAGCTCAGTCGATAACCGCGGCTATGCTTACAACGTTGTCGACCGTCCACTGTGCGAAAACCGGGTACTTCGATTTGTGTACCAAAAACTACAGAGTGTTATAGTGAATACAAAATACATAAAACTTTCATTTGAAAAAAAATTCTGAAAGCACTTATTTCCACCTTTTCTTAATTTTCTCCCACTGTGCAGGCCCCGGAATTAATTCAATTCGTTTTTCCACTATAATCCCGGGATTACCACCCCGTCCCATTTTTTCTAATTTTCACCGATTTTCCATCAGTCTTCCGACATCGCGAGAAAGACTACACATCATTTTCGAGAGGGACAAATGCGTCAGTAGAGAGGGTGCAGTATACCGTTTATGACCCTCCCCCCTCCCCCCTCCCCCCCCCCCCCCCGGCCCTTTTTTTTACTTTTTTTTTCCCCTTTTTTTCCTTTTCTTTTCCTTTTTTTTCCGCCTTTTCTTTTCCTTTTATTTTCCTCTTTTTTTCCGTTTTTTTTTCTTTTTTTTTCTTTTTTTTTTCTTTTTTTTTTTTCAATCCTAACCTGAGTTAATTTCAACTATCCTAACCTAAGAGAATTTCATCGATCCTAATCTAAGAAAACTTATGTATACTTATCGAATGGAAATGAATATATATGGTGAATGTAGGGAAAGGATAGGGTTGGTAAAAAACGCACAGGTGAATATTGTTATAATGGTTGTTTATTCATATCATTTAATATTTATAAAGGTAAAGACTCAAACTTATGTTTACTAAAAAAGGTTCAAGCTTATAACTAAGATTTATTCAACAGTATTGCGTATAAAAATTACAACTAATTATGTTAAGGCTTATTCTAGAGAAAGAACAGTCGTTTCTTGTGACAAACTATAGGCGTTATTTCAACAAGTGCTCAAGCGTGGGTATATACTATATGTTGAATCCATGGATCCCTTAATTTCCTCGGATATGTCAAGAGCGAACAGAGCCTTTAGTTCAAGCAAAACAATTTTATACATATTCGTACTAAGATTCGGTTTCAAATTCGACTGTACCCCATCCAGCCGCTCGTTAAAAGCTTTTAAGACAAGATCTGTGAAGCGATAAAGAGGTGTATCCGTAAAGCCAAACGCATTTGGCAGTGTAGAGAGTTCCCTTACCATTTCGTCTTTTAGTTCGTTCACAGGAACCGCATGTTCTCTTAGACGACATAAATGGTTACAGACGCACGGCATTATGGCATTTAGTCCATCGAACGATGTTTTCTGCAGCACGATGGACGGCGAGTCCAACCTCCGTTTCTTAAGACTGGTGGAATTGTAAGTAGATGACTCATCGTCTGTGTCTCGATCTTCTTCCTTTTTCCACTGCTCGGCTGGTTCTGTTAGCTTGATGGCTCTCGAACCGTGAGCCAAGATGAACGAAACGGTATAGCCGTTCACATCTATGGTCGTAGTATCGGTAGAAACGGCTGGAGTATAGGCTGTGGTCGTTCGTTTAGCGAAGTATTCGTTGATTTTGCTCAACTTTGTTAAAAAGTTCCACCAAACGTCAGTTTTCATCGCGATAATACTTCCACCTTGACCACAGAACTGCACAATAGGTTCGAAACGTTCTCCGACTAAAGAATATCCAACCGAGACTGTTGTTGAAAACGAAGGGTTTATTCCATATGTGGTTGATAGTAGCATCCGCCTGGTTGGTCGCAGAGGGTCAATTATGAGTGGTTTATCAACTGAATGAGGTTTTTGTAATGCACGCACAGATTGAGAGTTAAACATGATGAAATTATGATTCAGACACTGAAGAATATTGATGCAGAGTAACTGTTTTTCACTGTTGCAAGCACGGGCTATTCGTAACTACTGGCGTAGATGCTTACAGACCCCTTAATATTTCAAGAAAAACCCCCCACTACTGGGTCAGGTTTTATTATTCCTCGGAGGGTAGGGACAAGTTTTCAGCTAGGCTGAGGGATTTCAAGGTTGTAGCAGTGGACGCAGTACTTACATATAAAATCAGCGTGGCTCTGGGATACCATAGGTGCCGACCCCTGCATTATGCCCAGGCAGTATGCCGTTTATGGCTTTGCAGGTAGCTGTAGATTTTGGCCTAAAAGTTTGAAGGAAAAGTTTGCAAGACTTCAATCTGCACGGATAGGTTCAAGTAATTACTTTTGGGTTATATTGCCGTCTGTTGTAAAACCGATCCTAGAAAAAATAAAGAACCCCCGTCTCTTTGGAAACTATTTGTCAGGTCAGGCCTACCAGTTTCAGCCTGTCTGATAGTACGACGCGACAATGGTCCGGTAATAATTACTTTTCTTAGCAACCTAACAATATGAATGTATTATACGGTGTACGCCTTTCAAACAGATAATCGGTCATTTACGGTGCCATTGTTCAAGTATCGTTGGAGAATAAACACTGTATTATATACCCGCAAAATTCGTCGAAAGATGGCAATTATACTCTGCTGGTTAAACATTGAAAAATTTGTTTGTCAGGAGTAGCTTAAGACAGTGAAAGGAAATAGATAGGTGTACGATGCAGCTGCCTTTGTAATCAGCCTGCCCCAAAAATGTAATTAACTGATTTCTATTTTCAAGTTCACGCTTCGACTACCCCGCAAAGGTGCAAGTGTACGTTCTTTTGTCTCGCGTGCCATGGTGCGGTAGGGGATTAACGATGACCGTTATGCCGGTTCAGACTTGCGGGCGTAAGGTACGCAATAGTAAATACCGATTTCTATGTTCAAGTTCACGCTCCGGCTACCCTTGCGAAGGTGGTACATTCTTTTGTCCTGTGTGTAGAGGTGCGATTAGGGATTAGAGGCGCAATGCATGCAGGTACAGACTTGCGGGCGCAAGGGCCGGTCGGGTGAAAGGCAATATGAAGGTGACGTCAGTCAGGTCGAAGTATAGTGACAGTGTTTCAGGTAGGCAAAAATGGTCAATGGTTGGCGGGTGGTAGTAATATCAACGATTGGTTCATTTACACTGAGTGGGGATGAGCAGGGTACCAAGCATAACATATATAGACTCGCCAAAATCGTGTCATTTTATCAGTTTGAAAAACTATTCAGTAGGGGAGACTCTGCTGGTTGTGATCTTCTGATTTCGAGTGGTTTAACAATTACTGTTGCGTTTGTTTTTTCATTCGTGAAAGGCATTGTAACCAAGCGAACAAGTTTGAGCTTCGAGAAAATTCTGGACAAGTCCTTATTTTTCTATTGATTGAATTTATTTTGGAGGATATTTTTTGCGATGAATCGTGTTGAGGATAAACGTATCGTATCAACCGTGAAAGGTATAATCCTGACGGTGATACGGTACCTCGAAACTACAAGACCGGAAGTTTTTACGAAACGTATGCGTGAGTGATACCATCGAGTCAAGGGAATGAATACTGAGCAGGAGGTGACGACGGTTCTACGTAATATTATCGGTACACTTGAGTTGTGGATAGTCGTGCAAATCGTGACGTGTTCGACCTTAGTGGACAGACCTTTTTGGATGAGACAAATGTTGAAAATCGTGAAAACTGCCCTTATACCATCGGATCTTCGAATAGTGGCAAATGCCATCAAGAGGCGAGGACAGGATCTGAAGACGGCAGCATGTCAGGATGCCGCGGCTATAGCACGAGAAGAAGCGGTTGCTATAGAAGCTGTCGAGGCTTATGAATTAGCGGTTGAAAGTGCGATGGCATTTACACAGGAGGATCCTACTGTAGATACGGACGGTGCACCGGCAATAGAGGAGACTATGGAGCGGCTATCACAAGTCTCGATGAAGGATGCGGAGGATGCGAACGAGACGGAGATGATTGCTAAAACGACGGATGAGATTTGTCGATATGCGCCGAGTTTATCGAATGAAAATACGCGGTATACACCTGTGAGCGGTAAGTGTTGTTAGAAAATATGCCACGAGTACACTCCTACCCGAAAAATGCTGAATCTTATTCTCTGTCATTCAAATTTATGCAATTTTTTTCATAGTTTTGAATAATTTTACAGATGATGTACCGAGAACGAAACCAGCGACAGGTCTGTTCAACGTTAACGCTGGAGCTTCTACCTCAACGTCAGGAATTCCAGTCAGAATATACGCGGTCAACGAAGGGGCTAGCACTTCAGGAATACAGCAGGGTGGAGCAGCTCGTCGTGCAGGAAAGCGTAATGCTCCATCGGACGATGTACCTGAACAGGAGGATCGAGCGGAGGTTGTCAGGCGGGTTAGTGTACCGATTCAGGATGCAGGGTTAGATCCAGAAGTAGAAGACGTAGAAGGCAATAGATCAGGACGATTTAGAATCACACAGCGTGTGAATAAAAGATATCCGCGTTTTGGGTTAGCTGGAAATCAGGTCACGGTAAAAATCATAATTCCGCCAGAGACGGAAAACTCACTACGTTGGTTAGAGGACGCATTTAGGGAACTTCATAGTTATTTCAGATCATTGTGCGGTCAGGGGGATCTAATGGGTATAACATTTGTTACGGATGGTTTCACGAGGGGTGCAGCGGGTTTAAACTTTCGACCGGCACGCGATTTTCAATTCGAGGATTTATGGGGTCTTGTGTTTAGAATCACGCAGAGTGCGCGTGAGTTTTCGATAGATCAGCCTTTTACTATCAATATATTTACGGTCAATTCACCTGTCGGGAGGGGTAAACGCTTACGGCTGGACGGGGAGGGAATATTAAATAAGCGGTCGATCTTAAAAATTAAAAACGATGATAATTTATGTTTACCACGGGCGTTGTTCGCAGCTGGGGTATACGCGCGTAAGGGTACGCATCCTGATTTTAAAAATATGTGGAACAGGGCTAGGGACAACGAAAAATATCAAAAAGAGAGGGCTGAGGAATTAGTTAGAAAGGCACACGTCACGATACCCGAGCAGGGCTGCGGGTATAATGAGCTCCTGCAGTTTCAGCAGTATTTGGCACGATACGACACTGTCATAACTGTTTACTTTTGGCGTACACTTGGAAAGGGCGGAGAACCTTTTTTTAATGGCGAAGATATTGTGGTAGGCTTGGGACGGACTGCAACCTATAGAGTCAACATTATTTACAGCGAACGAAACAGACATTATGACGTAATTTTAAATATCAGTGCAGCAGCCGCCTCTAATTTTTTTTGCATACCGTGTAATGTAGGCTATTCTCGTGGTATGGAGCACAGGTGCTCTAATATATGTCCTCGTTGTTTGACGACGCCCGCTTGCGATACGAGGGCTGATCGAAGGGAATGTATCTCGTGTAGACGTGAGTTTTACGGCATTGAATGTCTTAATAATCACACAAAGCCCGGTTCGTTTAGCGGAAAGCGGTCAATCTGCAGTACCCTGCGGATTTGCCAAACCTGTGATATCTATATGGATAAATCCAAGGGGAAACATGTCTGCTGGGAAACATACTGCAAGACCTGTCGTTCAAATCAAAAGATAGAGCATAGCTGCTATATGAGACCTGTGAAACATACCGTAGGAGATCGTGCGAATTATATATTCATTTTTTATGATTTCGAGACACAACAGGACCAGACACTAGACGGAGACGATGCAGTGAACGTACACGTGCCAAATCTGTGCGTCGCGCAGCGGGTCTGCACGCGTTGTATAGATGAGGATTTTAGTGAGGGTTGCGCAGGGTGCGGTGCTCAACGAGAATTTGTTTTTAGTAGGGACCCAGTGAAGGAGCTCATCGAACTCGTTGATAGGAAAGTTGACGGTTATAGAAAGATTATATGCATAGCACATAACGCCAAAGGTTTTGACGCGCAGTTTATTCTGAAGTATCTGGTGGAGAACGGAGGCGAACCGCCGCGGGTTATACTCAACGGGAGTGAAGTAATACTTTTGGAGACAAACAACACCCGTTTCTTAGACTCGCTGGCATACATGCCAATGGCTTTGTCGGCATTGCCAAAGGCATTCGGTTTACCTGAGGCCACCCAAAAAGGATTATTCCCACACTTGTTTAATACCCCGGCTAATCAGGGGTATGAGGGTCCCTTACCTGCGGTCGAGTTTTACTCACCAGATACTATGACGAGAGAGGCTAGGGAAAACTTTTTTAAATGGTATAATAGGTCAGTTAGAGAGAATTATATTTTCAACTTTGATGTAGAATTGCTAAGGTACTGTCAGTCAGACGTGACAATTCTACGACTCGCCTGTCTAGCTTTCCGGAAGATCTTTCAACGTACAGGAAAGGTTTGTCCGTTTACGGAGAGTACGACTATTGCGTCAGCTTGCTCGATGGTTTTTCGAAAGAACTTTTTACGTGACAATCAAATCGGGATTATTCCTCCTGCCGGGTACAGGCTAGGCGATAAACAATCACGTAAAGCCATCGAGTGGTTGGTATGGCGGGAGCATGAGCTCGGTATTGAGATCGAACACGCTGGTAGAGGAAGAGAGAGACTGGTACAGGGACGTCGAGTTGATGGCTACTACGCGGAGCCTGATGGCGTAGAGCATGTGCTGGAGTTCCATGGCTGTTACTGGCACGGCTGTCCCCGTTGTTTCCGTATCAACAGGGATAAGCGACCAGCGGTTGGCGAAAACATGGATCGGCGGCTCGAACAGACTATAGCCAAGACAAGACGCCTGCGGAGCCAAGGGATGATCGTCGAGGAGATATGGGAGTGTGAGTTTAATAGGATGGTTGAAACAGATGCAGTGCTGCGTGCATATATCGAGGATAACGCACTTATTCCGATGTTAGGTATAACTAAATTGAATCCTCGTGATGCCTTTTTCGGAGGTAGGACCGGTAATACGTCGCGGCTCTACGAAGTAGATGGCGAGGGTAGCGAGCAAATACACTACGTTGATGTTTGCTCGCTGTATCCGTACGTCAATGCGACTGGTGAATACCCGCGTGGTCACCCAAAGGTATATGTAGGGCGAGAATGTGAGTCGTTAATAGGGAAGCAGGGTGTAGATCTTACCAGAGTCAAGGGACTGGTTCAATGTGTCGTGCTGCCACCTCGTAGACTTTATCATCCCGTGCTGCCGTTCCGCATGCATAATAAGCTAATGTTTCCGCTTTGTTACACGTGTTGTCGCGAATTATTACAATCTCCATGCCCGCATCATGAAGAACACAAACGATATTTATCCGCCACTTGGGTTTCGGTTGAATTGGAAGAGGCTGTAAAAAAAGGGTACAAAGTCATATCGGTATCGGAAATCTGGCAGTACGAGGTCACCAAGTTTAATCCAGAGACCGGAGAGGGTGGGCACTTCACGGGTTATATACGTACTTTTCTCAAACTTAAACAGGAGGCCAGCGGCTGGCCCGCTGGTTGCAACACCGAAGATGCGCGATCAGACTATATCCGGCAGTATAAACTAGTAGAGGGAGTAGAGTTAGACCGTGAGAAAATCGAAAAAAATCCAGGACTTCGCTCTGTGGCGAAGTTATGCCTCAACTCATTCTGGGGTAAGTTTGGTCAACGGGACAACATGTCAAAGACGACCATCATTGATACGCGGGAGGGACTGTTGGCTCTGCTAACAAATCCAGCGATTTCACTGGAGGATCTAGTCCCCGTCAACGACGACGTGTTGTACGCCCGCTGTTCCTATATAGATCAGAGTATTGAGCCATCCGTCCTCGCGAATGTAGTCATAGCGGCATATACAACGGCACAGGCGAGGCTGACATTATATTCTTATTTGGAAAAGTTAGATCGTCGTGTATTGTATTATGATACAGATTCTATTATTTATGTTCGTTCGGGTAGGGCTGGAGAATACGAACCGCCGGTCGGTAATTTTTTGGGTAATATGACCAACGAGCTTGAGCAGTATGGTAGGGGTAGCTACATACGGGCGTTTGTATCCGGTGGTGCGAAATTCTACGCTTTCATAGTGGTGTGTCCAGACGGAAGGGAGGTAGAAGTCTGCAAGGTTAAAGGAATTAGCTTGAACTATTCAACTCGCTTGAAAATAAATTTTAAATCTGTCAAGGAAATGGTAGAGGAGGATGCAGCGCCGATTCGAGTAGAGTTTCGAGGAATAGGACGAACTGTAACACATGATGTAGTGACCAGGAACCAGACGAAGACCTGTCGGCCTGTTTTTGTAAAGAGGCGATGCTGTAGAGATAGTTGGGATACCCTTCCCTACGGTCACACCGATGAATAGTCGAAGTAGGTCGTGTCGTGTTCGTAGGTCTAAACTCCACTATAGGTCATGATGAACAGATTCACTGTTTCAACCATCCTGTTGAGCTCTTTGCATTTTCGTACTTTTCGCTATCCTTCGTCTTATTTATTATATTAATCTTGCCTATCTTTTTTAGCTTATTTACAGGTGATATTTATAATATTAATCTTGCCTATCTTTTTTAATTCCTTTGCAGGTGATATTTACATTATTTACTCTGTCCATAATACTCTTATATTATTTAAGTAACTCAATTGTAATATATGTAACATCGATAATAATATTCATCTTGTTCGTAATATTCGTATATCCTTTATAGTATTTGTGTCATAACCTTGTTATTAGAAGTGTAAAATAATAGAAACTGTGTAAATATCAGCTTTAAATATAAACCAATGCATACCTACTTTGTCACGGTCTATCGCTGTAATAAATAAAATTGTTCCCTAGTAAGCCCATACCTAACCACTGTAGCAATAAGTACAAGATATTCTATGTAAGATTATTGACCATATAACAACGCAGTCAGTTTTTCTTTAAATATACCTGTGGAAAAAATTTCTGTTTATTTTGCTACCTCCCCAACGAAATAAACATCTGAATCCGAACCCCAAACATTTCGTATTAATAACCTCCCACCCAGCATTCAACCCTAATCGGTATACGTGCTAGTTCAGACTTTGATACGTATATATGTAGTAAAAACAAATTTTTCATATGATATATCTACTCTGAGAAAAAGCGCGCATCGCATGAGAGATGGCGCGTGCCACGCACTTAGACTCCTTCGGAAAATATTGTAGCATAGTTAGTCGCAGGTTGAGTTAAACTTCATTCATAGTTTCTAAATCACTCGTCGCGTACAGTCGGAAATAGTGGGAGCCCTCCATAAGAAAAATGGACACACGCTGGCGACACCCTTTTTCAGCGATAATCGCCGGACCGTCCGGTTGCGGTAAATCAATCTTCGTCAAAACCTTTCTGCGAAACATCGACGAATTGTGCGATACACGATTTTCACGTGTCCTATGGTACTATGCTGAGCAGAATTCGCTCCAGGGGTCTCTCAATAAAAACGGTACAACGGATGCTGATGTTGAGTATCGGGAGGGTTTACCTCAGGAATCCGACTACGATACGGATAGAACACCTAAGCTAATTGTGGTCGATGATTTAATGCGGGAGGCTTCCAGCAACGTAATAGTTGACCTGTTCACCAAGGGTTGTCATCATAAGAATCTGAGCGTGTTTTTCATCACACATAACCTATTTCATCAGGGTCGGGGTCAGAGGGATATATCGCTCAATTCAAATTATATCGTCTTTTTCAAGAACCCGAGAGATCGTGCACAAATACAACATTTAGCACGCCAGGTTTATCCTGAGAATCAGCGTTTTTTACAGGAAGCCTATCATGACGCAACTGCGCAACCGCACGGCTATCTATTACTCGACTTGAAACAATCGACGCCTGAAAACTGCCGCTATCGCACCAATATATTTCCATCTGACGAGTATCAACACGTCTATGTTCCACGAAAAGATATAAAGTCGCGTTCTATTTCCAATTTACCAGTCGTTCGCTTGTAATGCCACGCGTACGGCAGTCTCGTGGTAGCTCGGATAGTACCCTAAGTGTAAAAGGTTCAACGATTGCAGCCGCACGTAGACGCTTCGGAAACGGAAATACAGCAACACTACAGGCACTCTGCAAGCTGAGTCCTAAACAACGTCTGGCACTGCTACGTACTGCCGATAATTCTCTTGTGAAAAGTATATGTGAGTGTGCCTTGAACACAGTGCATGGTAACGTCGTATTGACGCAGAAGGAGAAATCTAGACTTGCTAAGCATAAACAACTTCTTCGTAAATTGGCTAGCAGCAAAGGAAGCTTGAAAAGTGAAAAACAGATACTGGTTCAGCGCGGTAGCGGTTTTCTGCCTATGTTACTTGCACCCGTTCTCGGGACTCTGTTTTCACACCTGTTTAGCGGATAGAAACAGGAAAACGATGGAACATGCAAAGAAAATGGTTTTGATACCTTCGGAGAGTGTAGAACGTCTCCAGCGTAATGCCGCGTCTTCAGGACTACTTTCCAGTAATAATTACGAGAATACAGACCAAATCGCTAGAAATCCATTCTCTAGAATCGATAACGAGATGCGAACCATTCTGGATTCACCTACCGGGGATGACGCTGCGAAATGGAAACTATATCAACAACTACTACAACGTTTTTTATACTTCGCCGAGGATTCACGAAAACCTTTAAGTCTAGAACTTCACACAAAGTCTGTAAACGATAGTTCCGCAGATATCACGCATGAGAAAGAAGCAGAAGTGTCATCTGACAAGCAGCAATCGTTATCACGAATTGTTTCTACAGTACCAAAGAAATACCGATCAAAGGCAGAACATCTACTTAGACACCTTGCCGATGTTCCGACGCGTTTTTCCTGGGACAGTAATGGAGTGGTGACTATAGACAACAAGGTTGTACCTGGCACAAACATCGTGGATTTGGTGAACGATTCTATGCGCTCTAGAAAAGGCTTTCAACCTGACGGCAGACATTTGTACGCACGTTTTCTTCAGAGTATCAATGTTCCGCGGGAATATATTGGGAATCAGAATGTCTGGAAAAATGCGGCAGCATCACCATCGACAGCGGAAAATATCGTGATGTGGAGCGGTGCAAAGCGGCGTCAAGCATCCAACCGTTCTAGAGTCAGCGGGGAAAGCAGTAGTGAACATTCGGCCAAGAACGACGGAAGTACCGACGGGAGAGAGGACGAGTCCTTCTCTCTACCATCAAAACTACCGCGCGATCGAAAAACACCCCGTACTTCTCCGAGCAAATCGTCAAAACAAGGCTGGTTGTCATTCGGATATGGAAAATGAAAGAACTAGAACGTCTGTATTTTGACCCCTCACACCCGGTTGGCTATGCAGGAGCAAGAAAGTTGAAAAAAGCCGTTCGAAAAGTGAGCTCTACAGTAATTGAGAACTGGCTGAGTGCACAGGATACTTACACTTTACACAAACCGATACGGCGTAAATTTCTACGACTTCGGTACAACATTTCAAATATTGACGAACTCTGGGAAGCCGATTTAGTTGAACTTGGATCGATAAAGGAATATAACGACGGATTCCGTTACCTATTAGTAGTCATCGATGTCCTGAGTAAATTCGCATGGGTGATCCCACTCCGTAGTAAATCGACTGGTGACGTGGCCGATGGCTTCAAGCAGATTTTAGACTCTACCGAACGACGACCTGCTACCGTGCAGACTGACAAGGGTAAAGAGTTTGTTGGTGGTGCTTTTCAAAAACTCCTTGCCCAGAACGATATTCGTTTTCGAGTGACGCGTAACCCTGACATAAAAGCAGCTGTTGTTGAACGATTCAATCGTACTCTAAAAGACCGCATGTGGAGATATTTTACTCATAAAAACACGCATCGATACATCGATATCCTGGAAAACATCGTTAACTCGTATAATAATACTATACACTCGAGCATCAAAATGGCTCCATCGGCTGTGACGCTCTACAACGCGGCTGAGGCCCGTGCGAATATTCAACGCATGCATCCTCCACACAGGGCGCCCGGCTGAAATTCAATAAGGATGATCTTGTACGCATAAGCAAGACAAAGGGTACCTTCGCTAAAGGATACGAGGCTAACTGGAGCGAGGAGTTGTTCAAAATCAGACGCGTTTTACCTGGTTTACCGAACGTATATGAGTTGGAGGATCTTTCTGGAGAGGAGATTGACGGCTATTTTTATGAAGCGGAGCTGCAGCGTGTGACGGTGGATATTGAAAATACTGAGTTTCAAATTGATAAAATCATTCGCAGCATGGGTCAGGGTCGCAGTAAGAAGGTTCTTGTCAGCTGGAAAGGTTACCCTGAAAAATTCAACAGTTGGATTCCGGCCACCAGTCTTCAGAGTCTTGCACCATAATGAAGTCGCAGTTCTACATAACACTACCTAGCAATAGCTCGATGCAGGTTTTCCCCGATAACAGGACCTGCTGCTATATTACACAACTACCACGGACGATCGAGCTCTCTGGCGAGTGGGAAGTCGCTATTGTTGAAATACAGTATCCTCTGACATACATACATAGTAAGAAAGAGGTGTTGGCTCGTAAATTAGCTGCAAACAAATATAGTGTAAATACTGTTAGCAATAGGATTACGAGTGGAGATGACATTTCGCAATCCCGCGATAAACCAGAGGTTATCATTGTACCGCTGCAAACCGGTCAAGAGGTCCAAGAGACCCCATCGCTCATGTTCGTCTATTGCGATATCATAGAACCACGTATCGTGGGAGACGTCTATGCTCCCCTTCTGCGTATACTACAGGTTAAACAAAGGGCCGACACCGTAGATGTGGAAGTGAAAACGTTTTCACCGCCGCACTATCTTCCTTTACTTCTTTCGAGCTTCCGGACCATCGAAATATCTTTAAGAGACCACCAGGGTAAATCTATACCATTTGACCACGGGACATTGACAGTCACGCTACACTTCAAGAAAATATACTAGTTCATTGCCAATATTAAGGATACCTGGAAGAACGGAATAATACTATGGCTCAGTACATAGAGTATTACGAATCACAAGTAGGTGGGGGAATCGATCGCGTTTACGTCGGTGCACCCAATCAACGGGGCCATGGAATCGGTAGTTTTCTGGGCGGTCTATTTAGACGAGCTATCCCACTGTTGAAAAAAGGAGCCCGTGTACTCGGTAAAGAAGTTTTGCGCAGTGGTATGAATTTCGTGTCAGACCTAGACAATGACGTACCGTGGAGACAGGCGTTTCAAACACGCGCCAGCGAGACACACCAGAACTTGAAGCGGAAGGCCAAGGATGGGCTTGAAAAGGTTATGAGAGGAGAGGGCTATAAACGCAAGTACGGGGGAGCGTTGGGCCAGTCTGGACTTGTCCTTGCACCGAGGCTATCGATAGCAGCTACTAAGTCTAAATCGCTTGGAAGTCGTAAAACCCCTACGAAGACAAAGAAAAAGAAAACGACCAAATCCTCTTCGAAGAAAAAGACAACTAGTACTAGGGGATCGTCCAGCAGAGGTAGAAAGAAAAAGTGTTGTAACAAAAGAGCCGTTACGGATATTTTCGGATCCTTGTAAAATCAAAACCTACAGTGAATAATCCTACCATTGCACACTACAAAAATGGCCTACCTTCATGCTCACTCCTGTGAATGCTTGAAATCCGAGCTGGATCTCTTCACTCAACCGCCTACACAGACATCTATCGAGGGTGGCCAATGGGTGCAGTACAAACCTGTGTCCGCGCTCACCGATGACTCACCGATTGAATTCGTCGTACCGGGTCAGGGTGATGAGTACTTAGATCTCTCACACACGATGCTCCGGGTATGTGCACGTACATTAAGAATGAAGTCCGATTCAACCGTTACTGATTCGTCACGTGTAGCCCCTGTCAACAATTTCCTGCATACTATCTTTAATAAGGCGGATGTATATTTTAATCAAAAACTGGTTTCTCCGAGTAATAATTCATATGCGTACAGAGCATACATCGAGACTTTGTTAAATTACGGCGACGCAGCTAAAAAATCGCATCTCACCTCGGGCTTATGGTATTCTGATACACCCGGTTATTTTGAGGAGACAACGGGTGTTAACAATACGGGATTTAGAAGTAGAAATAAATATTTCGTTGATAACGGTCCTGTGGATATGCTCGGTCGTTTGCATTGCGATGTCTTCAATCAAGAAAAATTTCTGTTAAACGGAGTGGAGCTCCGATTGAGACTCGTCAGGTCCAGGGACGCCTTTTGCTTGATAGAAGCTGGCGACTATCATAAACTGGAGATCACCGACGTGACCTTACTCATACGTCGTGTGAAAATTAGCCCCGGTATTCTGTGAGCACATGCACGAACCCTTGCCAAAACGATTGCGAAATATCCGATGACGCGCGTTGAGGTCAAGACAATGACAATACATAGCGGCGTGCAAGCCGAGACCCTCGATAATGTTTTCCTTGGCCAACTACCGAAACGTTTAATCATCGGATTTGTCGATAACAAAGCCTATAACGGAGATAAAAAACTTAACCCGTTCAATTTCTCGTCTTTCGGACTAAGCCACCTATCCTTATATATCGAAGGCACCCAGATTCCGTCAAAGCCTTTACAGCCAAATTTCACGAACAAATTATTTGTGGATTCCTACAACACTCTGTTCACGGGTACCGGTATACATTTCCTCAACGAGGGGAACTCGATTCCTCGTGAGGATTATGAGGAGGGATACTGTCTCACGGCATTCGATCTTACCCCTGATCTCTCAGCCAGTGATAACGGTCATTGGAACCTCATCAAGCATGGCAGTGTCCGAATCGAAACGCGTTTTGAGCAGGCTCTGACTACGACTATAAATTGTATCGTCTACGCAGAATTCGATAACGTGATTGAGATTGATTCTATGCGTCAGGTCATCACAGATTTTGGTAATTAGAAATGGTAACGAACAGATGGCCTGTACAAGACATGCTTCTACTTGTTTAGGGCCAACCTGTAGGTGAATACACCCGACGCTAGAGAAAATACCTGAGGGTCATAAACCATGCTCAGACCCGTTTGAACCGGCAAACGGTTTTCGATACAGGCCTAGGTATTCCTCTTCGGTAGTGGGAGGTAGTGACCATCATAAAACAGAAGACCTTAAATACTTCCAAGCGTACCCCCAATAGTTTAGTTCTCTACTTCTGCTTGAAACGTTCGCATTCAATCCTGTCGCCCGTACCTCGAAAAGTCATGCATTACATAGTCGATATACAGGGCTGTTACGATAATAACGGCCAGTTCATACCAAAAGAAGTTGCTGTCGTGACGTACATGTATGACACCGCGTCTCACTGGCTCATCAAACCACCGCACGTGTTTTCCGAACTCTGTATGAAACAACAGATACAGAACAACGTTCTAACTCGCAAACATCACTGTATAGAATGGTTCGAAGGCAATGTGACTCTTGAGGATTTGAAAGCGGATCTACGTTCTCTTACGCGTAAGGCTATGAACATTTTCACCCGCGGTGCACAAAAAGCTAAATTCCTTGAAGATGTGATGGCACGTGAAATCATAAATCTGGAAGGTGGAGAGTGGGAATCACCAGCATTCAAAGATATGTAATGTTATGATTCTTGGGTATGTAGCACTGAGTAGTACGCAAGGCAAAGTCACATACACTATAGCATCTGTATGACGGATGTGTCACGAGCAGGCTGTGTGAGTTTATTGTATATAGCGGCCTTTTAATGTGCGTATTATTATTTATTAAGTAATTAATTAAATATTTTTTTTAATCAATTACTTAACTCATCTATCCCTGATTATTTAATTTGTAAATAATTCTTTTGATGAGAAAAATTAACGGACGATCCGGGAATCGAACCCAGGATCTACGGACGCCTATCCGGGGACTTACACCCGAGACCACCTAGCTCGCCGACGGATCACCGCAACTTTTCTCATCTTTTAAATTCTTGCGCTCAGTATATCTAATGTTATGATTCTTGGGTATGTAGCACTGAGTAGTACGCAAGGCAAAGTCACATACACTATAGCACCTGTATGACGGATGTGTCACGAGCAGGCTGTGTGAGTTTATTGTATATAGCGGCCTTTTAATGTGCGTATTATTATTTATTAAGTAATTAATTAAATATTTTTTTTAATCAATTACTTAACTTATCTATCCCTGATTATTTAATTTGTAAATAATTCTTTTGATGAGAAAAATTAACGGACGATCCGGGAATCGAACCCAGGATCTACGGACGCCTATCCGGGGACTTACACCCGAGACCACCTAGCTCGCCCACGGATCACCGCAACTTTTCTCATCTTTTAAATTCTTGCGCTCAGTATATCTAATGTTATGATTCTTGGGTATGTAGCACTGAGTAGTACGCAAGGCAAAGTCACATACACTATAGCACCTGTATGACGGATGTGTCACGAGCAGGCTGTGTGAGTTTATTGTATATAGCGGCCTTTTAATGTGCGTATTATTATTTATTAAGTAATTAATTAAATATTTTTTTTAATCAATTACTTAACTTATCTATCCCTGATTATTTAATTTGTAAATAATTCTTTTGATGAGAAAAATTAACGGACGATCCGGGAATCGAACCCAGGATCTACGGACGCCTATCCGGGGACTTACACCCGAGACCACCTAGCTCGCCCACGGATCACCGCAACTTTTCTCATCTTTTAAATTCTTGCGCTCAGTATATCTAATGTTATGATTCTTGGGTATGTAGCACTGAGTAGTACGCAAGGCAAAGTCACATACACTATAGCACCTGTATGACGGATGTGTCACGAGCAGGCTGTGTGAGTTTATTGTATATAGCGGCCTTTTAATGTGCGTATTATTATTTATTAAGTAATTAATTAAATATTTTTTTTTTTTAATCAATTACTTAACTTATCTATCCCTGATTATTTAATTTGTAAATAATTCTTTTGATGAGAAAAATTAACGGACGATCCGGGAATCGAACCCAGGATCTACGGACGCCTATCCGGGGACTTACACCCGAGACCACCTAGCTCGCCCACGGATCACCGCAACTTTTCTCATCTTTTAAATTCTTGCACTCAGTATATCTAATGTTATGATTCTTGGGTATGTAGCACTGAGTAGTACGCAAGGCAAAGTCACATACACTATAGCACCTGTATGACGGATGTGTCACGAGCAGGCTGTGTGAGTTTATTGTATATAGCGGCCTTTTAATGTGCGTATTATTATTTATTAAGTAATTAATTAAATATTTTTTTTAATCAATTACTTAACTTATCTATCCCTGATTATTTAATTTGTAAATAATTCTTTTGATGAGAAAAATTAACGGACGATCCGGGAATCGAACCCAGGATCTACGGACGCCTATCCGGGGACTTACACCCGAGACCACCTAGCTCGCCCACTTTTTCTCATCAAAAGAATTATTTACAAATTAAATAATCAGGGATAGATAAGTTAAGTAATTGATTAAAAAAAATATTTAATTAATTACTTAATAAATAATAATACGCACATTAAAAGGCCGCTATATACAATAAACTCACACAGCCTGCTCGTGACACATCCGTCATACAGGTGCTATAGTGTATGTGACTTTGCCTTGCGTACTACTCAGTGCTACATACCCAAGAATCATAACATTAGATATACTGAGCGCAAGAATTTAAAAGATGAGAAAAGTTGCGGTGATCCGTGGGCGAGCTAGGTGGTCTCGGGTGTAAGTCCCCGGATAGGCGTCCGTAGATCCTGGGTTCGATTCCCGGATCGTCCGTTAATTTTTCTCATCAAAAGAATTATTTACAAATTAAATAATCAGGGATAGATAAGTTAAGTAATTGATTAAAAAAAATATTTAATTAATTACTTAATAAATAATAATACGCACATTAAAAGGCCGCTATATACAATAAACTCACACAGCCTGCTCGTGACACATCCGTCATACAGGTGCTATAGTGTATGTGACTTTGCCTTGCGTACTACTCAGTGCTACATACCCAAGAATCATAACATTAGATATACTGAGCGCAAGAATTTAAAAGATGAGAAAAGTTGCGGTGATCCGTGGGCGAGCTAGGTGGTCTCGGGTGTAAGTCCCCGGATAGGCGTCCGTAGATCCTGGGTTCGATTCCCGGATCGTCCGTTAATTTTTCTCATCAAAAGAATTATTCAAAGATATGGTAATGGACAGGTCATGCATCCTACATTCGGGTAACCGAAAAAACTTTATCTGCGCATTGAGCAATGCATTGAAGCTGAAGAAATAGCTGGAGCCGTACGAATTATCAGATCGAATTGTGACATCGTTTTCGTTCTCTATCAAATCGATGAACGCGCATATTCAACCAGAATTTTCGAAAAAACCTGTGAAGAAGGATACAACAGACTTCGTGGGTATTAACAAGTGTGGTGACTCGTGGCAGGAGCGGGAAAACAAGAGGTTACGCGAGAGGACAGTGTCATCGTTTGCTCCCATTACCAAATCCTCGACATCGCCTGATGAACCAGAATGCTGCGAGAGGTCAGATCTAGGCTACGACGAGATTGATGACTGTTCAACATCAACCAACAGTGATAATTACCTCAGTACCTAGTCAACCAGGTTACAGGATGGACAGTCTTCAAATCTACAAAGCGTTGGAGATGATACCTGCCCGTTCTAGGGGAGTGTTTCCAGCCGACCAGATACCCCTGAGATGGTCATATCCAGCTGTTATCGTAGCGAACACGGATGAGCATACCAAACCAGGATCTCATTGGGTTGCCTTTTATGTGCCAGACTCTTACAACGGAATATACTTCGACAGTATGGGTATGCCACCACTCATACCGCATTATCTACGTGCCCTGCGACGAAACTGCACATCCTACCGATGGAATGACAAACAACTACAGAGTTTTTCATCCCGTGTATGCGGACAATTCTGCATTATGTTCCTGCACCATATGAGTCAGGGTTTCACACTTGAACAATTTACAAATATCTTCACTGAGAATCTCGAGTCGAATGATAAGGTGGTCGAATCCTTCTACAGCTGTATAAGCCGCAAGTCTAAAGGCATGTGTTCTAAAAATGAAACCTGTGTGCTCGAGTGTATTCAACACTGCTCGCCGTGTAAGCATTAAAGTTTGAGCATTTAGCATAAGAAACGACTGTTCTTTTTCTAGAATAAGGCTTAACATAATTAGTTGTAATTTTTATACGCAATACTGTTGAATAAATCTTAGTTATAAGCTTGAACCTTTTTTAGTAAACATAAGTTTGAGTCTTCACCTTTATAAATATTAAATGATATGAATAAACAACCATTATAACAATATTCACCTGTGCGTTTTTTACCAACCATATCCTTTCCCTACATTCACCATATATATTTATTTCTATTCGATAAGTATACATAAGTTTTCTTAGATTAGGATCGATGAAATTCTCTTAGGTTAGGATAGTTGAAATTAACTCAGGTTAGGATTGAAAAAAAAAAAGAAAAAAAAAAGAAAAAAAAAGGAAAAAAAGAGGAAAAGAAAAGAAAAGGAAAAGGGGAGAAAAAAGGAAAAGAAGAGGAAAAAAAGGGGAGAAAAAGTAAAAAAAAAGGGGAAAAAAAAAGTGAAAAAAAAGGGGAAAAAAATGGCGGCGGCCGGGGGGGAGGGGGGAGGGTCATAAACGGTATACTGCACCCTCTCTACTTGCGTCTATCAGGCCCCGGAATTGATTTAATTCGTTTTTCCGATATAATCCGGGGATTACTGTTAGGGAAATACGAAGGTATTGAACCTCTATATATGTATTAGGCATAAGTACCGATAAGATGTATTTGTATTGTGTATTGTCCACGTCCTTGGACTGGACACCTGTATCAGACAGTTGAGGTTTACCTCTTGGACTGTCCACTGCTCTTCTATGTTATAATAAATCTAAGTTAATCTGTCTACCTCTCGATATTTTGTGATAACCTTTCCTCAACAGGTTATGGGCCCAGAGAGCGTAAAGAAGTAAAAAAAAAAAAAAAATGGGCAGGGGCAGATTCTAGTGAGTGTAAAGTGAAACGGGAAGACCGTTAGGCGTAGTGAGACATTTTTTTGAATTGTGTACGTTAGTTGCGAAACATGGCTACGATCAAGATCGATCCATTGGATGGAAGTAATTATGATACCTGGAAAATCCAAATGCGCGCAATCCTAAAAAAAAATGATTTGTGGGAATATGTGACGGGAGACAAAGTTAAGCCTTCACCGCCCGGGACAGACTATGAAAAATGGTTAAAGATGGACGAAAAAGCGGAGTCAGACATCGTGTTGGCCATCGCTCCGAGCGAGCTCGTTGCTCTCGACGGCTTGGAATCGTCAAAAGCTATCTGGGATAAATTAAAATCTACGTACGAATCAAGTGGACCGGCAAGAAAGGCAACTCTATTAAAGAGATTGGTATTAACGTGCATGCAAGAGGAAGACGATCTCAAGAAGCATTTATCAGATTTTTTTGATGCCGTGAAGAAATTAAAAGAGATCGGACTGGTAGTGATAGACGAGCTACTGGCTATTTTGTTGCTGTATAGCCTTCCGGATTCCTTTGGTATGTTTAGAACGGCTATGGAAACGCGTGATGAGTTACCGAAAACGGAAACCCTGAAGGTAAAGATAATGGAAGATTACCAGGGGCGCAAATCGTGTGATTCAAATAACGGACAAGGCGCGATGTATTTGAAACAAGTAAACACGAAATACTCGAAGCCGATGTTCAAATCCGAAAAACGCGAGGCTGGCACCGGTCAAAGCAGCTGGACGCCGAGAGAATGTTTTCGATGTGGTCGTGTGGGTCACATAGCCAAAACTTGTCATTATAAATACCCACAACATACTCCGAGTGCTCGAAGGTGCGAGGACAATGAGGAAAATTCAGCGAGTGGGAGGGATATGAGTCAGGCGTCAACACTGTTAGCCACAACCGAAGAGGTGTTGTACAGTCACGATAATAAAAGTGAGTGGTGTGTAGACAGTGGGTGTACTAGTCATATGTGCAATAACAAGGATATGTTCGAAAGTTTTACCTGCGTTCGTACAGAATTAAACCTGGCTAATAGTGACAGCACACGTATCACGGGGACTGGAAACGTACGCGTAACCGTCGATATAGATAATCGTGACAAGGAAATAAATATTGAAAAGGTGTATTATGTGTCCGATTTACGTACAAACCTACTGTCGGTCTCAAAGATGACAGACCGTGGACACGAAGTGATATTCAACAAGAAGGAAGCAATTGTGATTGACAAAGACAAAAAGGTAGTGTTACGTGCAGACCGAATAGCTAATTTGTATTACCTAAGGAAAAGTGTGAGTAGTGCGAATACCGCGGAACAAAACCCTGAACAAAGGAAATCCATCGATGAGTGGCACGAAAAAATGGGTCACTTGAACGAGCGTGACCTTAAAACGATGGCAAAAAGGGGATTAGTGCACGGTTTGAACATAAAAACCGATGAGAAACTAACAGAATGTGAAGTGTGCCTAAGTGAAAAACAAACGCGTAAACCATTTCAAAAATGCACTGGTGAGCGTACGAAAGAGGAGTTAGAAATAATCCACTCCGATGTGTGTGGTCCTATGCGCCATCCGTCTTTTTCGGGAAAGAGATATTTCGTTACGTTTATAGACGACAAGACTAGGTGGTGTGAGACCTTTTTTGTGAAGCACAAAAGTGAGGTTTTGAACGCATTCAAGGACTATAAAGCTGTAGTGGAGACATTCACTGGTAAAAAAATAAAAACGTTGCAAACAGACAACGGTACGGAATATTGTAACAATCGTGAGTTCGACACTTTCCTAAGAAATAACGGTATACAAAGACGCTTGACTGTTCCATATACACCCGAGCAAAATGGGGTAGCTGAGCGTCACAATCGCACGCTAGTCGAAATGGCGAGGTGTCTGTTGCGACAAGCAGGCGCCCCCCCGGTTTTTTGGGCGGAAGCGGTTAATACAGCTACATATGTACGGAATAGGTGTCCAACGAGCGCACTTGCTGGGCAAATACCGCATAAACTGTGGAAGGGGAAGACCCCCACGGTGATGTACTTTCAAGTCTTCGGATCTAAGGTATACGTGTTGGATAAAAGGCAAAACAAGGGAAAATTCGACCCAAGGGCGGAACAAGGAATTTTTATCGGATATTCTAAAGAGTGCAAAGCGTATCGAATTTATATGCCAAAATCCAGAAAAACAATAGTTAGTCGCGACGTTAGTTTTTTGCGTGCGTCGGGTTTTCAAAAGGAATACCGCGAGTTTTTTGAAGAAACCGACAAGTGCAGTGACGTGCTAGTTGAAGAAGATGAAAGTGAAAATCATGAGGTTGAGAATCAAACAAGGCAACCTCCAACAGGTGAGAGACGCGCAAAAAAAAGAGCAGCCGCAATTTCCTGGGAAACAATGGCCCAACCTTCCAAGCGAGGTAGAGGACGACCAAGACTTATACGCACGGGGTCAGTAGGAAGACCACGAAAAGAATATATAACTGCCAGAGGATCTGTCATCGACGAAGACGAAGACGAAGACGATGACCCAGGGAGCGCCGAAAACGGAGACGAGGGAGATCACGATGTCGAGACAGAAGAGAAGGATGACGGTGAGGTATTTACCGAGTCAGTAAATTTTACAGTGACCGAAGATCCGGTAACATGGCGTCAGGCTAAAGATACAGAAGATGCCGCGCAGTGGAGAGTTGCATTAGAAGACGAGTATATCGCTCAGATCAAAAATGGCACGTGGGAAATCGTAAAACGACCACCAAAGAGGAAAGTCATTGGCAGTAGATTTGTTTTTTGCACGAAAAAAAACGGAGATACAGAGAAGAAAAAGGTAAAGCTGGTAGCGAAGGGATGCTCTCAGAAGCCAGGGGAGGACTTTCGCGAAACATTTTCACCAGTCGCGAGATCCACTTCGATAAGGCTTTTGGTAGCATTGGCCGCGGAGATGGGACTAGAAGTACATCACCTGGACGTTGTCACCGCTTATCTCAACGGAGACCTCGAAGAGGACGTGTATATGGAGATGCCCGAAGAATTGTGCAGAGTGCTATTTAAGGTTAATAATAATGAACCTGTAGGGTCTAATGTCAGCAGTGCGCGAGAAAAAACCGTAAAAGAAACAGCTAACCGTTGGAGTAGTGCAATAAGAGCATGCGACGATTGTGTATGCTTATTGAAAAAATCATTATATGGCCTTCGTCAATCGGGAGTACAATGGCACAAAAAATTAGTGAGTAAACTCAGTGACCTTGGCTTCGAATCAATGTCACAAGACCCGTGTATGTTTGTATGCAATGAAAGAGATCGCAATAGCGTTATGTTAATTACAATCTATGTAGACGATTTGTTAGTCGCGTCCGACGATTTAGACTGGATGAATGAGATAAAAAGAGCCTTGTCAGAAGCGTTCGAAATTAAAGACCTAGGGAAAGTCGATCGTTGTCTCGGTATCGAGTTCTCGCGTGGGGATAAATATAGCATAACTATGAAACAAAAATATTACACTGAGGCACTACTTGAGCGTTTTGGTATGAATGAGTGTAAGCCAGCAGCCACACCGATTGAAATGAATTGTAAATTGGAGAGGCCCGAGCGTGCGAATGAGAGTGAAATGAGCAAATATCCTTTCCAATGTCTAATAGGTGCGTTAATGTATTTGGCCGTTACCACAAGGCCGGATATCGCTTACTCAGTTAATTATTTAAGCCAGTTCAATAAATCCTATAACGGTGAACATTGGAAGGCCGCGAAGCGCGTACTACGCTACTTGAAGGGTACCTTGGAGTACGGCCTGTTGTACGTAAGGACAGGCTTACCATTATTTGGGGTAGTAGATGCTGATTGGGGTGCAAATATTGTCGATAGAAAGTCCTATTCGGGCTTCGCTTTTTTATTGGCAGGCTCAGTTGTAAGTTGGGAAGCGCGCAAGCAGAGAACGGTCGCACTGTCTAGCACAGAGGCCGAATATATGGCATTAGCGGAGGCGACAAAGGAAGCGATATATCTGCAAAGTCTGGTGAACAAACTGGGTGTCGTGGATGGGAATGATTGCGTGGTGCTTTTGAACGATAATCAGGGCGCCTTGAAACTCGTTGAAAACAACAACTACCGTTCAAAGACAAAACACATTGCGATAAGACACCACTTCATTAGAGAGGCATTCGCAAGCGGCAAAATCGAGTTAAAATATTTGTCCACAGATCAAATGCCTGCGGACGTTCTGACCAAGGGGTTGAGCGGGCCAAAGCACAGAGAATGTTTAATCAATCTGGGTATGATAAATGTGAATGAATGTTAATGTTATGTTCAAGACTTCGAGGGGAGGTGTTAGGGAAATACGAAGGTATTGAACCTCTATATATGTATTAGGCATAAGTACCGATAAGATGTATTTGTATTGTGTATTGTCCACGTCCTTGGACTGGACACCTGTATCAGACAGTTGAGGTTTACCTCTTGGACTGTCCACTGCTCTTCTATGTTATAATAAATCTAAGTTAATCTGTCTACCTCTCGATATTTTGTGATAACCTTTCCTCAACAATTACCACCCCGTCCCATTTTTTCTCATTTCCACCGATTTTTTATCCATCTTTCAACATCGCGAGAAAGACTACACATCATTTTCAAGAGGGACAAGTGTTTCTATCAGGCCCCGGAATTAATTTAACCCTCTGTAATAGCCGCGGGTCACAGTGACCCCACGCCGTTTTTAAACTCGATTTTCACCCCTCAAACTTTTGGAAAACCGGCTACTGCTGCTATCTGCAAGGAGCAGGATAGTCCAACACTAGACCCGTGAAGTAGGGATCTGATTCAAAGCATTAGCATCCTCAGGGCAGCCGTCGAGAGCGGCACGTGCAGAATTGTGGGGGCACTGTGACCCCGTGCTAATATTACGCGTGAAAAACTTTTTTTGGAGCAATCTTTTATTTTTTTTTCAAGTGATTGGAGACATCAAGGTGAGTGCAAATAATGAATATCTGAAGACTAGATTTTTGTAAACCACTTTTTAACGATTTTTCTAACAAATTTTGAGATGACATAGGGTAATTCCGGGTGAGATGGCCATAGGGGGGAAATGGCCTTCGATGATATTTCTCATGTGGCCTCTGTGAAAGAACTAAAGACAACAAAACATTCCCCCAGTGCCCATCGTGCCAGCGGGCAATGTGCGACAAGCACAGGGCCTATTTGTACATCGAGTGCCGCCATGGGGCTGTTTAGACAATGGTATTTCAGTGTTACACACGTCTGTACCTTTTTTCATTTTTGAACAATTTTTTAAAGTCATTATCAACAATAAAATTATCGTATTTTCGTGAAATATCTTGTGCTTCCTTTTTCCCTAAAACGCTCCCGTCATTCTTCAAAATAAATATACTTTTTGGAAAGGCTGTAAAAACCATTATACTCACCTAAAAGAGGCATCTTTAAGGATTCAAACGCCGTTTGAATTGTTGCAAAATCTCAAAAAACAAAGAAAATAGAGCAATTTTTGTAAAAAACCGTAATTTTTCGTCATTTTTTTTTCGGGAATTTTTTTAACGTATTCAAAATAAAAATTTCAACTAAATTTTTTTTGACAGTCAAAGAGAAAGGTTTGAAATGCACTCCCATATTTTTTTTTGAGTCATTTGAAGGGGTCTGGACAGTTCTGCAACCCTTTAAAGTCGCTGGGGTCTAATTGACCCCGTGCTATTTTGACGTAATTCGCGGGAGGTGCTATTACAGAGGGTTAATTCATTTTTCCGATATAATCCGGGGATTACCACCCCGTCCCATTTTTTCTAATTTCCACCGATTTTTTATCAGTCTTCCGACATCGCGAGAAAGATTTCACATCATTTTCAAAAGGGATAAATGCGTCTATCAGGCCCGAGAAATAATTTAATTCGTTTTTCCGTCATAATACCGGGATTACCACCCCGTCCCATTTTTTCTAATATCCACCGATTCAGTCTTCCGTTATCGCGAAAAAGACTTCACATCATTTTCGAGAGGGACAAATGCGTTTATCGGGCCCAGGAATTAATTTAATTCGTTTTTCCGCTATAATCCCGGGATTATCACCCCGTCCCATTTTTCTAATTTCCACCGATTTTTTATCCGTCTCTCGACATCGCGAGAAAGACTACACATCATTTTCAAGAGGGACAAATGCGTCTATCAGGCCCCGGAATTAATTTAATTCGTTTTTCCGATATAATCCGGGGATTACCACCCCGTCCCATTTTTTTCTAACTTTCACCGATTTTTTATCAGTCTTCCGACATCGCGAGAAAGACTTCACATCATTTTCAAGAGGGACAAATGCGTCTATCGGGCCCGAGAAATAATTTAATTCGTTTTTCCGGCATAATACCGGGATTATCACCCTGCCCCATTTTTTCTAATTTTCACTGATTTTTTATCAGTCTTCCGACATCGCGAGAAAGACTAGACATCATTTTCAAGAGGGACAAACGCGTCTATCTGGCCCCGGAATTAATTCAATTCGTTTTTCCGCTATAATCCCGGGATTATCACCCCGTCCCATTTTTTTTAATTTTCACCGATTCTCCATCAGTCTTCCGACATTGCGAGAAAGACTACAAATCATTTTCAAGAGGGACAAACGCGTCTATTAGGCCCCGGAATTAATTTAATTCGTTTTTCTGGTATAATCCCGGGATTATCACCCCGTCCCATTTTTTTTAATTTTCACCGATTCTTCATCAGTCTTCCGACATTGCGAGAAAGACGCCGCATCATTTTTAAGAGGGACAAATTCGTCGTTGAAGAAAAAGAATTAATATGGTACAGACAAGGGTGATTTCTGAAGTCCTTTGAACCATTTTCAAAGTTCTGAACTCTGAAACGTCTCATTTGCTACCCTATAAAACACAAAAAAAAAAAAAAACTAGACGTGTCAAAAAAATTCTGGAGGAGTCGTTCAAAGAACGTTCCAAACTTTAACTAGCTAGAGATTATAATAAGTAATAAGACAGAAATTTCGTCTGCAGACAAGTTCAAAGGAGTATCCCCATTTGGTGACGTGGCTATAGGGAAAACTGCAGAAAAACCTATGCCGGGTACAGCGAAAATAGACCTCAGCTCGCTTCTGAGCATGAGGCACTATATGCCAACTTGAAGAGATGAGTGAAGAGTTTGGCTTTGAACGAATTTAGACTGTTCATGTTCCGAATTTCCGTGGGCAGTGTATTCAAGAAATTTGGTGCTGCTGATCGAAAGGACTTCTTCAACATTTCGGTTCTACAGATGGGCACAATAAGATGGTCAGTTTGTGCTCTTGTGTCACGTGATAACGTCGGATCCCTGAAGACAAAGTACTGCGATAGGTAGTGAGGTGTTTTGGTCTTGAGTATGTTGAAAATCACCCAGCAAACACAGAACTGCCGAAATGATAATGGCCCAGCACTGGCAGTGCTGGCAATGTGCTGGTGTAGGCAAGCCTTTGCTGCGCCACTACATATAAAATAGCGGTATTTCGGTGAAGTTTTACCAGTATCCAACCATTGATGGAACGGTGTTGGTTACCAACTACTGATTTCCTGCAGGGCATTTTGCATCTTGCCACAACCGACTTGCCATCACTTGGCCGTTTTCAAACACACTTGCATCTGTATCTTGATGGCCCGGCATTGGCAACTCCGGCACTTTTTTACCGGCATCCGGTCGTTGATTCGCCGGCGTACATAGTATAAGCTTTTCTGCTGACTGCAGTATTTCTAACACTTCCACCGAATTTACCAGAAAAAGAATGTTTCTATGCAATCGAACAAAAGTATATACTATTTAATCATCAGAAATCTTCGAAGTCACCGTGAAATTTTGCTATAATTTTTTTTTTTTTTTTAAAGTACATATTGATGTAAATCCTCACAAAGTTTACCTATCGAGTCAAAAAGTGTTGAGTATTGCAACAGGCGACGTTTGGGTGCAGATCAACACTGGACATCAGACGATCAACGAAGTTAAGCAATTTCAACTGCAGCCAGAAGTCGGATGGGTGACCCTCATGAATACATCTAATTAGTCTTCGAATAGCTAATTTCTAACATCCTGAGAACATGAACTTTGCTCTACCGCTCGAAAAAGAATCAACTATTAGTGAAAGAAATATTTTTTGTCCGAATAGTATCGAAAATAAAAAAAATCGAATGATCGGGTCATCGACTGATCAATATTGGGCTCTTGTTGGGCCATTGACGACTGCCCGACAACTAATTTAGGCAATTGCTGGCCCTGCGCTGACCAACCGTTGGGCCGGTATAACACTGCCGGCACTGGCCCAGCTGTCGGCCACTGTGGCACCAGGGTACAGGGTCATCACAAGTCTTCCGGCAGCGGTTCGGCAACTCAAGTATCGGCATTCCTCCACCTAACTAGCAATGGCCCTGCACTCTGTGTTTGCTGGGCATGCACCCGAGGAAATATTTGCGTCTATCGCTGATCTTGAGCCATCCAAGCTTTTTGTAGTAAGGTGTAATATGTTCATCTCGTCTTAAATCGAAGATGAACCTCACGCATGCATTTAGGGCTCTTTCCAGGAGAAGATTTAGTTCGCCCGTCAAGTCCAGGTAAATGAGGCAGCAATAGTCGATATGTGGGAACACAAGTGTGGTTATAAGAAGAACCCTAAGTTCTTGGGGGATGTTTCTTCTATTTATCCGCAGCTGATGAAGTGGGCCGAAAATCTTCCTGACTGTGGAGTCGGTGTGTTCATGCCACTATAATTTGTTCGTGATAGTGATCCCAAGACACTTTGTGTTCGTCGAGTATTGAAGGGGTTGCCCATGGACAGTGACTGGAGCTAGGCTGATAAGGTTGATCGTATTTATATGCCTAGTTGTTCCGATGACCATGACCTTTGTCTTATCTGCGTTTCGTAGAAGCCCTTTCTCAAGCGTCCACGCATAGAATGATGCCACATCTTCGTTGACCTGTCGTATACCAGTTTCGAGTTCTGATGGTGCACAGTGGAGATAGAAAACCGTGTCGTCAGCGAAGATACTGTGATTGCAATGCCGTATCCTTTTCCTGAGATCTGAAACATGAATGGAGAATAGGAGGGGTCCGAGTACCGAACCCTGAGGAACTCCATTCTCGACCTGAAGCCAATCTGAAATATTTTCCTGTCCATCCCAGACCGCCTGTTTTTTGTCAACGAGGTAAGAGCATAGCCATCTGAGGGCCGAGTTTGAGAAATTTAACTCCCTGAGTATCGAGAGAAGCACGTCATGTCGAACCCTGTCAAAAGCTTTCGAGAAATCAAAGAACACCACCACTGTTACCATTCTAAGATCTGCAGCCTTGCGAATGTCGTCCGTCAGCCGGAGTAGAGCAGTGTGCGTGCTGAAACCCTTTCGATACGCAGATTGGAAGGGGTCATGAAGGCCGTTTTTGTTGAGAAATATATAACTAAGTAATTAAGGGGGTATCCCCACCTTTAAATGAGTTAACATTCTAAGAAAGAGATTAATATTTTACAGCGAATTTGAGAGTCTGATCAAATCCAAAAAAATCAAGAAGTTTAGGGAGAGTTTGACCCTCATTATCCATACTTCACATTGAATATTATTTTGAGTCTATTAGTAGTTACGCTGAATATAGAAAAATACAAAATTACTCGGTTGTCGCAAAGAATCAGTAGTACCGTTGGATCGATTTTGGAATTTTTGGTCTTCAATTGTTCAGAAGAGATGCCTCTATCATATGAACATAGAACTTTTTGATATGACTATTTTTGGTTGAGATAATAGAAAAAATAGAGAAAAAAAATTGAAGAATTAGAAAAATCTCAGTAAAAACTAAGCGAGTCAGGCAATTTTCGCGATATCAAAAAGTTCTATGTTCATATGATAGAGGCATCTCTTCTCAACAATTGAGGACCAAAAATTCCAGAATCGATCCAACGGTACTACTGATTCTTTGCGACAACCGAGTAATTTTGTATTTATCTATATTCAGCGTAACTACTATTAGACTCAAAGTAATATCCAATGTTAGGTATGGATAATGAGGGTCAAACCCTCTCTCAACTTCATGATTTTTTTGGATTTGATCAGACTCTCAAATTCGCTGTAAAATATCAATCTCTTTCTCAGAATGTTGACCTATTTAAAGGTGGGGATACCCCCTTAATCTAATATAATATGACATAATTTTTATACATACTACGATATGGTATTTTATGATTTGACTAGTCCTATTCATAATACTAAATGTAAGACTAGTTCACATTTATTAGTGTGTTTTTCGTGTGTATGTGTGTGTTGTGTCTATCGGCCTATATAAGTGTGTTTGAAGCTGAGTGAGGTGGATTAGATATGCTATGGAGGCCTACTCAGCGAGTCCCGGCATTAGCCCTTAGTCCACAAGGAAAACCCATGGCCAAAATAACCTGAGGAAGGACTTCATTTAGGTGACTAGTTTAAAGGACAGCATTAGCTTGTGTCTGACTAGAAAATAAGTAATTGAGCAGATGGTGTTTGAAAGTAACTAGAGTCTTACAATTACGGATATCCAAAGGTATGTTGTTCCAGTACGCAGCACCTCCATGTGCGAATGACTTTTTTAAATATTGAGTCCTACACGGTTTGATAGCTAGATTCTCGGCTGGTGCTCTTGTGCTTCTAATCCCTACTTCTGTTTTGTGCTTAAATTTACTTTTCAGGTACATTGGTACTTCAGTCTTCAATACATTGTACATCATGCAGCCTAGTAGATATTCTTTTCTAGCGTTGACTTTTAACCACCCCATCATTGTAAAATAGGGGGTGATATGTTCGTCCCTACGGATATTATAGATGAATCTAACGCAAGAATTCAGGGCTCTTTGTAGCGAGATCGTGAGTTCGTCAGTCAGGTCGAGGTGTATAATGCAGCAATAATCGATCAGAGGAAAAATCAGAGTTGATGTTAGCTGTATGCGTAGCTGTTCAGGCAATAGTTTGCGACAAAGGCGTAATTGACACGCGGTGCTGTATATTCTTTTAGTAACGTTATTTACGTGAGGCCTCCAAGTGAGGTTGCTCGTTAGCGTGACTCCCAGTATGTTTAGATTGGATGAGTACTCAATCCCCGTTTCCCGTACTTGAATACGTGGCATAGTGGCAAAATCGAAAGAATTTATGTACCTGGTGGACCCAACTAATATCACTCTGGTTTTACCACTGTTCAATTGCAGCCCGTTATCGTCTGCCCATCCGCAGACCGCATCGACATCTTCGTTGACCCTTGCAATGCCACTGAGGATGTTGGCTGGTTC
Organism: Tenthredo mesomela; assembly: GCA_943736025.1. NCBI lineage: Eukaryota > Metazoa > Arthropoda > Insecta > Hymenoptera > Tenthredinidae > Tenthredo > Tenthredo mesomela. The sequence continues at coordinate 15,426,679 of OX031019.1, forward strand.
ACACTCGATCATCAGCTGGAGGTCATCGGCGTAGAAGTTGTAGCTACAGTTACATAAGATATTGCGAAGATCTGAAACATAAATGATAAAGAGCAGGGGTCCCAGAACCGATCCAGAGGGGAACGCCCAGCGTCTGATTGACCCATTCAGATATTGTCCCGTTTGTTCCCCTGACAGTCTGCCGCCTCTTGGTGAGATATGAATAAAGAAATTGTAGGACAAGAGGTGAGAAATTCAACTTCCTTAACCTTATGAGAAGTATGGAATGATTAACCTTGTCGAAGGCTTTCGAAAAATCAAACGAGACCATAATAACGACCTTTCTGTTGTCTATCGCCTGGCGGCAGTAGTGTACGACCCTGATAAGCGCAGTATGAGTGCTATGTCCCTTCCTGTATGCCGATTGGAATGGGTCGTACAGGTTTCGTTCCTCAAGGTAATCAGAGATTTGGTCTGCTACCAACCTCTCGAGGCACTTAGAGAGTGCACATAAAATCGAAATAGGTCTGTAATCATTGCATGACATCGGAAATTTCTTTTTCGGAAGAGGCACAATGACAGAATCTTTCCATAAAGAGGGGAACACCCCATGTGAAAGCGAGAAATGGAACAGGTGCTCTATGATGGGCAGGAGAACAGGAAGACTTTTCCTAAACACATCAATTGGAATACCGTCTATCCCAATTGCATTCGATTTGGAGAGGAAGACGGCTTTGAGGACCTTTTCGGTTACGATGTTGCAGAAATGGAACTTATTATCATCGAATGGTTGCTCTGATGCCTGACTGAGGGTTTCGGGCGCCACTTGACGACCGTAGCCAACCTGTATAGAATCGCAAGACGCAAAGTGTTTGTTCAATTCAGAGATCGAGAAGTGCAAGATACGCGATGAAGATTTCGATTTGACTAGTTCTAGCCTCCTAAGCTTTGCCGATACCTCTGATGAAGATTTCGAGGTGCCGAGAGTCGTGGTGTAAAATTCATTTCTAGCGCTATCGATTTTAGTCCTGACCAGGTTCCGAAGACGTTTGAACCTTTCATGCAGTGTCAGGCATCTCTTTCTTCTCCAGGCTCTACGTGCCTGGTTACGCTCGTTCATGAGAGCCCTAATTTCTAATGTCAGCCAAGGTGCAGGAGCCCTATTTGGTTTAGTCTTTGCTCTAACTAGGGGGTGCATGCCTATCAAGGCAGGCAGTCACGGCGATATTCATGTATTCGACTTTCGAGTCAATGTCATCGCTACAGAAGAAGGGTTTTCAATCAACGCTACACAAATCTTTCAGAAAGTTGTCTATTGAGAAGTTTTTGAAATCTCTATAGGAGATTTCTCTCGCCTCCTCCTCTACTCCTACATCCAGCACGATGTAGATGAGGTCATGCGCAGAAAGAAATGATACGTCCAATTGCGTAGATGTAACTAAATCGTCAGGACCGCCAATAATACAGTGGTCTATCCACGTCGCACTATTCTTGAGATTATGCGTCGGCTCGAACGGGACGAGATGAAGATTGGAGCTATTCACGAAATTCCATAACCGGTCACGCATCTTGTCGCTATCATATGCCTCTGGCCTGAGGTCAAGGTTGAGATCACCCATTACAACATGTTTGGAGTAATGCACGAAGAATTGCAAAAAAGAGTTCTCGAAATCACTCAAATAAGCCGTGTCCGGGGGCCGGTACACTACGCTCAACATTAGCTTCTCTGTCCGAGAGACCTCGATCTCCGCGATGATGAACTCTGGCTTTCGACAGTATTCTCCCCCAGAGTCCTGAAGTATTCGCGTCCGAAGATTGCACTTTACATAGAATCCTACGCCTCCACCCTTCTTGCCTGTTCTATCGCATCTGTATAGATTGTATCCCTCCAGATCAACGAAGCTATCTGTAATGTTAGAAGTGAGCCAGATCTCAGACATGCAGATTATGTGATAATCAGAGCCAATAAAGAACTGTTTGAATTCGGCAAAATGATTAGCAGCTAGAAGGTTTTGGCAGTTTACATGACAGATTTTAAGATGTTTGACATTAGAACTAGATGCTGTATTGCTAGCCATAGTGCGTTCTAATGATCTTGTCTTTTAATTTGTTGATTAGTATTGGGCACTTCTTGCCGTCGAGAGCAGAGTGCTTGTCATCGCCGAGTTTTGCTCTGCTACAGTTATGGCATTTAGAGAACCCAGTGGTATTTTCTTTGACAGGGCATGTTCTTGTTTCGTGCTGTCCAGCACAACTGCCACAGCGAGCCTCTGACTTACAATCTTTTGCAAGGTGCCCAAAAGCTAGGCACTTGAAACATTGAAGTATTTTGACACGGTTATCAAATCTGCACGCCGAGTGGCCTATATAGATACGGTTCTCATCCTTGAGAGAAGACCAATTTCCGTGAGATACCTCTACTACGCAGCTAGTGTAGGCCGTATTTCCTTTCGGAGGATAGACGTACACAACTCTGAGAGCCTTATCATTTTCACCATTTAAGTTCAGTGCAATGAAATCTGACCTAATATCGTCCTTGCTCAAAGCGACTGGAATGCCATGAAGAATTAGCCTAGGATTGTACTTGGCATCCTCTTTTAACTCCAACCCGGCTTCAGCGATGGCCGGAAGGGCCTTCACCTTATCCAGGTCCACCGACCTCGCCTCTATCCTGACGCTGCATTTCCCTGCACTTCTAATATTTTCTATTCTCAGCCGCATTTGTGATGCTCTCAGAGCTCCTATTGCCGCCTCCCTAGCCTTTTCGTAATTAGGATATCTATCCACCGACCCGGTTTTGGGGGCTAACACAAATGTTTGATTATTTGGAACTCTGACTGTAGGCCCTTTCGGCACTTGGATTTTAGAGCCAGATGATTTAGCGACCTCTGCAAATGACCTAGCTTTTCCCGCCTTACCAGCAGTCGCCTCGGGTATATGTCCCTTTACGATGGCTGTAAGATCAGGAAGTAGTAGGTGACAGACATGGCGAGTCATAACAAATGACGTCACCCGGCGGGAGTGGGGATTTGGCGCCAGTGAGAGAGACGACAGATAGTCTGATCCAAGATGGCGCCGCCCATACAAACCAAGATGGCTACTTTTTTTCAAAATCCAAGAGGGCGGTAGTTTTTCAAAATCCAAGATGGTGGTCGTTTTTCCAAAATCCAATATGGCGACTGTTTCGACTTTTTTTTCAAAATCCAAGATGGCTACTATTTTTCAAAATCCAAAAAAATCCAATATGGCGACTGTTTCGACTTTTTTTCAAAATCCAAGATGGCTACTATTTTTCAAAATCCAAGATGGCTACTATTTTTCAAAATCCAAGATGGCTACTTTTTTCAAACCAAATATACTAAGACACCAGACAAAGACGATGGTTCTAAAATAATAAATTCTTATCCTATATAAAGCATGACAGGGTATAAGCAAGGATCGAGACAAATTATTTTTCAAATATTCGTTTATTCGATGTTACTCTTGAGACTGGTTTTACAGTAGGTACAAATGAGTATCAAGTGACCAGCCTTGTTATATTTCTCATATCTCCAAAACTGCTGAGGTTGCTGAAATACTGGTGGGATGCGCTCGCAATAAACAACACACGTTATTTCGTTACAAAATTTTCGTTTTATTCCATATTTCTTGAAACTAGCTTATAATTAACAATGTTTCCTTGAACATATCTGTACACAAGATAGACAAGAGGTGTCGAGTTTGTCGCAACTCTTCATTTTTTTGGCCACGCAATTGTAAAACGACGCGGCCATCGAATCATTTTTTACATAATCATCCGTAAAAATATCGACAAAAGCATCAAGCGTGTAACCACAATGCATATAATAGAGAAACATAACACAAAACTGACCACACACGTCGGAAAAGATACTCTGGAGCTGGCGCGTGTTGTACCGGTAGCGAGGACAGTTTCTCCGCAGACGACGCACGTGGTGTGGGATGAAGGGCGCAACTCCGTAGCTGTCAAAGTAGACCCCGTTGCCGGACTCGTCGCTGTAGAAAGCGACCCAGTGACTTCCCGGCTGTGTGTGGTCATCGGTGTTTGCGATAAGGGCAGCGGGGCGGGACCACCGCAAAGGAATACGATCAGCCGGGTACACCCCGCACGTACTCGCCGGTATCAAAGCCAAAACCCTCCTCAGCTCCAGACTGTTCATTACACGTTTCGGATTCGGCTGTAGAAAACCCGCTAGAGTCCACCTCGTCAACCGTTTTTCTCTCCAACAGCCAAGATTTCAGTACAGCCACACGATTTAGCGAACAGACAAACTCTCCGGGGTTGCACAGAGCGTGATGCATGCAGTACGTATCCGATGGCGGCAGCTTTCCAAATGCCGGGCAGTCCTCGTCCTCTAGATTCGTCACCTGACGCGACATAACGCGCCGCAACAATTTCGCTTTTTCCGCACCGCGCGTATAAATCATGCTGGCTGAACGTGCCACGGCGCGCAGTTTTCTGTAGATTTGTTTGTATTGAATATCACCGTCGAACCACTCTATACCGTGGTGGCTGCGCGTAAGATAATTGTTCTGAGCACAAATGTTCGCTGGGAGATCGGTGAAGGCGCAGGGTGGTGTGGCTACCCAGTGCCCTATGTACTCGTGATTCAAAGCTAGCACGGAAACCTCCTTGATCGCGAAACCGTTCTGAGCATCCCGAAAACCCTGCATATCGACCACGTAGTCCACCATATTGCTATAGACGTGTTCGCGGGTATGCGGCAAACTGGATACTGCGTGTGTCGTTCGACCGCAGCTGCCTTCCGTCAATCTGCAACGTCGGCTTTTCTTTTTTCAATGGTGGGGGAAGGTGGTTCAGGTTTCACATTGCTGTCTATCCTCCAAAGTCCACTATAACCTGGCGTGCTGCGTCGATTTCCAAGACGTTGTCAAATTCCGCGTATACGATGCAATTTATCGTCTTTTCCAGGGCAGCCTCAAACCGCACCTCGATTCTAACGCTGCCGTATCTCACCAAATTCCAGTGCGTACCGCTGTTTGCCGACAAATCGGGGGTGAGGTCGAAAGCCGTCAGGCAATACCCGCGGGGGAAATCTTCACGATCTATACCGTTCCCATCGTTTAGAAAATGTATGCCTGTTCCGGAGAAAAGGGTGTGGTAGGTATCCACGTAGAGCCTGCTTCGCGTAAAGTCGGGTTGTAGCGGCTTCGAGGGGATCTGCGAGCCGTCCACGTACAAAGACAAAAAGTTGATGTTGAAATCGATACCTGCGCGGAATAACCGGCTATCTCAGAGTCCGCTTGAAAAAGCGGCTATCTCAGAGTCCGCTTGAAAAAGCGGCTATCTCAGAATCCATTCGGAAAAGCGGCCTGTGCCTATATTAATAATATAGGCTACAGTCGGTTTTTCGAATGGATTCTGAGATAGCCGCTTTTTCAAGCAGACTCTGAGATAGCCGCTTTTTCAAGCGGACTCTGAGATAGCCGGTTATTCCGCGCAGGTATCGAAATGTTGAAAGTTGAAGGGGTTGTAGGTTTTATCACCGTTGAAGGCCTTGTTATCGACAAAACCCACTATCATTCTTTTCGGCAGCTGACCCAGAAATACATTGTCCAACGTATCACCCTGCACACCGCTGTGAATAGTCATAGCCTTCACCTCCACTCTGGTAAGAGGATACTTTGCCGTACCTTTACCCAGAGCTCTAGCGTGAGCCAGCAGGACGCCGGGGTTTATCGTTGTGCGTCGCACGAGCAGCGAGGCCTCTAGTATGTGTATGCCGTGTGTGTTGGTGCTCTCCATGAGGCAGAAGGCGTCCCGCGAGCGCACGAGCCGTACTCGTAACTCGACACCGTTTAGCAGAAACTTCTCCTGATTAAACACGTCGCAGTGAAGATGCCCGATCAAATCCACACTGGTTTCACCGTTCAGAAATTTTTGGCGCTGGGCAAACCCCTTGTTAGTCGATCCGATTTCATCCATCTTCCCCGCTGTATCCCCGTAACACAGGGTGGTGGTTAGGTGTGATTCCTTCGCAGCCTTATTGTAATTCAGCAACGACTCTATGTAGGCTCGGTAAGCGTACGCGTTATTAGCCGGTGAAACTAGCTTCTGATTAAAGAACACGTCGGCCTGGCTGAACAGAGAGTGTAGCAGGTTGTTTACAGGGGCCACGACGGCCTTTGCAGCCCCCTTTGCCGGCTGCTCCCCGCTGAGCGGTTGTAGACTCACACGCAGGCTGAGCATAGTGTGGGAGAGGTCGAGATACTCGTCGCTGAGGCCGGGCACCATAAACTCTATGGGTGAGTCATCCGTGAGCGACGACACAGGCTTGTAGTGGACCCACTGCCCGCTCTCGATCGTGGTTTGCGTCGGTGGTAGAGAGAACAAATCCAGCTCCGATTTCAGACACTCGCAGGAGTGCGTGTGCAAGTACGCCATGGTCGATGTTTATTATTATTATTATTATTGTTGTTAGCGAGCTTCGAAGATATCAGCTACAGTTCTTCTTTTACTTCCGCAACAGCTTTTCTTCTTTTTCTTGAGAGTTGTCTTTTTCTTCTTAATTCCGGCAAGCCCTGGTTTCTTCTTTCTCGGTTTGATTTTCTTGACAGCTTTCCTACGAGACCCGATCGATCCTGCACCGCGACCCCGCAACAACTGTCCCCTCGGTCCGCCGCGCAACGCTTTATATCCGGATCCCTTCATCAGATTGCCCAGTTTCTCTGTAGCTTTTCGCTTCAGATTGTGACCCGACTCGATGACGCGTTTCTTGAGAGCCTCTTTGAAGGGTGTGTTGTTGTCCATATCTTCCATGACACTCACACCGGTCCGCAGAGCCTCCTTGCCCAACACGCGCGCACCGCTCTTCAGAATGGGTATCACGCGGCGAAACAATCCCCCCAGGAAGCTACCGATTCCGTGACCACGCTGTTGCGGGGCACCGGAATAAACTCTGCCTATACCACCACCACCCACCTGATTGTCGTAATGTTCAAGGTAGTGAGCCATCACTGCGACCTCTTGAAGTGCAACGTAGCCGTCAATGTCCCGCGCGTAAATGGCATAGGTCTACCCAGAGAGTCCCTTATATCGATTTCAATGGTTCGGAAATTGGTGAGAAGCAGAGGTACGTAGTGCGGAGGTGCCAGGGATTTGCTTTCCGAGACACCGTTTTGAAAATTTTTGCCAACAGTCTGCACTATACGCAACAGCGGAGCGTAGACATCGCCCACTATTCTGGGCTCAGCGAGATCCGCGTAGACAAACATCTGCGAGGGTATTCCGCTGGGTAGGTTCAAAGGGTGGTTGGCCACCACCACCCTGTCGCGTATGTTGGTCGTAAGCTTTGGAAATCCAAGCTGTTGGCGAATACCGCCGGAAAACGAGAGGTAGTGACCATCCTTGCAGCTGCATTTTCTGACCACATCCAAACGATCGTCCGCGCTGTCGGCTCGTCCAAACTCCAAATGCTCCTTGATGGTCGGGAGGCTGTTCAATACTTGGATAATTTCCCAAATATCTGTGTAAATACCAGGCTTGATGAGGAGTTGACCATGCGCCACTCGTTTTTCCCCCGACAACGATGAAATTTCGTGAAAATTTTCTGCAGGTGTGTCCGAACGATGCACGTGAAATCCCACCGCGTTGTAGGGTTCGTTTATGTTTTGAAGCGTCAGCGGGTACTGGATCTCCACCAGGGCGACTTCCCACTCTCCGACCAGCTCGATCTGGCGCGGTAGCTGGGTGGTGTAGCGAGCCGTCGTGTTGCGAGGAAAAAATTTCATCGAGCTGTTGCTGGGCAGCGTGATGTAAAACTGATCCTTCATGCCTGTTTTCGCACGCTGCTCGCAGCGATCCAAGAGTTGAACTTTTCCGGATAACCGCGCCAGCTGACAAACAGCTTCTTACTGGCCCCCTTTCCCCGCGTCCGTATTATTTTATCCACAGTCTTAACATCGTCTTTGATCACACGTTGCAGCTCAGCCTCGTAAAACAGCCGGTCTATTTCCTCACCCTCCAAATCCGCCAACAGGTAGACGATCGGCGCGCGGTGCAGAACGCGTCGAATCTCAAACACCTCTTCGGTCCAGTTGGCCTCGTAACCCTTCTTGAAGGCACCCTTAGCCTTACTGATGCAAACCCGCTCCCCCACTCGAAACCGTGGCTTCGCACCGGATCGCGGCGGGCCACCGCGTGCCTTTTCCATGTTTAAGCGCGCGGCGGCCGCATTTTCCAGAGTCACCATCGACGAAGCCATTTTAATGGTCGAGTGGGTGGTGGCGTTGTACGCCTCTACCAGTTGCTGCAGCACATCCAGGTAGCGGTGGGTATTTTTGTGGGTGAAGTAACGCCACATTCTCTCCTTGAGAGTGCGATTGAAGCGTTCCACAACGGCCGCCTTTATGTCGGGGTTTCGCGTGACTCTGTAGCGCACCCCTCTGGCAGCGAGCAGCTTCTGGAATTGAGCTCCGACGAACTCCTTGCCTTTGTCGGCCTGCAGTTGTATCGGGCAGCGTTCCGTGGAGGATAACACGCGCTGGAAAGCCCCGGCAACGGTGGTCGCACTCTTGTCGGCGAGCGGCTCGACCCAGGCAAACTTGCTGAGCACGTCTATGATCACCAACAGGTAGCCGTATCCGTCGTTGTACTGTTTGATCGATCTGAGATCCACCAGGTCAGCCTCCCACAGGTCGTCTATATTCTGCACGTTGTATCTGGCTCGGGGAAATTTCCTACGTATGGACTTGTGCAGCGTGTACGCGTCCTGCGACGCCAGCCATTCGACCACCGTAGCGCGAGGTATTTTTTTCCCTTTTTTTCTTCTTCCCACGGCTCGAGTCAAGTTCCTGGCACCAGCGTAACCCGCCTCGTTTGCCGGATCGTAGTACAGTCGTTCGAGGATCTTCATTTCAACCTGAGTGTCAACCAAGCACCGTTTCCAGTCTGTCCTGGTTGTTGTCTGTTCTTGGGTGTGGAAAATACCGAGTCCGAATCCGTATCTCCTTCCTCCTCACCCGCCTCGTTCGTGTCAACGTCACCATACACAGCCTGGTCCTCGTCCTCGTTGGTACGCCACTGATGAGATGGACCTGCTGTCGATCGTGACGAGGCGTGACGCGTAGGTTTTTGAAAAACGGGGTTACCTATGTACTCTCGCGGCGTGTTGATCGAGTGAAGGACCCTGGCGAACTGTTCCCTCCCCCTGGCCTGCATAGATTTTCTCTCGCGTACCGCGTCGTTTATCAGATCGATGATGTTTGTCCCGGCTATCTGAGCCCCCCTTATGGCTATTGTCCCCTTGTCATCCCACGAGATCTCGGAGCGACCGTTGGTGGTCAAATAGTTCAGCAACAGCTCCGCTTTTCGCTGAAACTTGTCCGGCACGCTCACTACGATATCCCGTATAGGTACACCGCTGTTACCACCTGCATTCCCCTCCGTCACCCCATCCATCTCTTCTTCTTCTCCCCCACCAGCGGTATTACCACCAGCAGCAGCAGCCTCGCCACCCACCCCTCGTATAGAGAATTGCAAAGGTTTTCGCGACTCGGCGGCAAAAAACAAGAAACGTCCCAGCACCTGTCTGTACAGCTTCCATTTTTCCCGATCGCTTTTCCCCGGGTCGTTGAGAATAGCGTGCATCTCGCTATCGAGCCGACTCGCGGGATCCGCAGCGGGTCGGCGGTGCTGGATACGTTCGGCTGTCTCCTGCGGTATCAGGACCATTTTCTTGGCCCGCTCCATTGCCTCAATTTTCTTCACCCGCCGATCAGACTACCCACCAGAGTGCCGATAATCGGGGTCAGCAGCAAGGGTAGAAATCCACCCCGTTGAAGCAGCAAACGTTTCTTACTTTTCCAGCTGCCCGTGTTGCAAGCCAGGCGACGTAAAGTTTTGCTGTGTTTGCTCAAACGTCTCTTCTGATCGGTGCTCAGGCTCACGTTACCCCTGAGAGTGTTAAGAGCGCACTCGCAAATGTTTTTCACCAGAGCGTCGTCGGCCGTGCGTAGCAGAACCTGTCTCCGAGCGGGGTCCGATTTACAGATAGCGTGCAAGGCCGCGGCGTTGGAAGAGCTGAACCTGTTTGTCGAACCTCTTCTTCCTCCTCCTCGTCTAGGTCCAGGCTTCATCACTGACGAAAGACTGGCGCCGCGTGCGATCCTCCACCCTTTATATCTCTGCGAGGCACGTAAACGTAGTGGTGCGGATCCGAGGGAAATATATCGGTGCGAAACCGGCAGTTCTCCGGGGTGGATTGTTTCAGATCGAGGAGCAGATAACCGTGGGGGCGCGCTGTGGCGTCGTTGTAGGCCTCCTGCAGGAAGCGAGGGTCCTCGGGGTGTACCTGACGAGCCAGGTGATGTATCTGCGCGCGATCGCGCGGATTCTTGAAGAAAACTATATAGTTGGCGTTCAGCGAGATATCCCTCTGCCCGCGTCCCTGGTGAAACAGATTCTGCGTGACTAGGAACACGCTCATGTTCTTGTGGTGGCAGCCCTTGGTGAAGAGATCGATGACCACGCCGTTGGACGACTCGCGCATCAGATCGTCGATGACGAGTAATTTGGGCCGCGTGTCCGCGTCGTAGTCGGCCGGCTGCGGCAAACCCTCTCGATACTCTATAGCGCTCGATTCCCCGTACAACGGTTGCCACTCGGCATAGTGCCAGACTACCATCGCGAACTCTGTGTCGCACATCTCGCTCGCCTGTTGCACAAAGTTTTTCACAAAGTTGGATTTTCCGCAACCAGAAGGACCGGCTACGATTGCCGAAAATGGGTGTTTCCAGCGCGTGTCCATCCTCGCGACTCATCACTCCGCCGTATCTGCAATTGAATATATATTTATTATAGGTGGATATTCGGTGTGTGAGTCGATGTCCCCTGTCGTGATGGCATAACCGCGGTGGGGGGGCCCGCGGGGTGCGCGCGTTACGTACAAGCTTTTGGGAACGCGCGCGCGCTGCGACGACCCGTCTTAACAGCTTGAGATACGGGTCGCCGGCCGGGAAGCAGCTCGTGACGCGGCAAAGGCAACCCGTGTCAGCTTACTCGGGGGGTTGCCTCGCGGCGTGCGGAGCTCTCAGCATCTCGACCCACCGCACACACCCCGCACCAGCCGTTTTACGCTCAGGTTGATAAACAATTACTGGCTACTATACTACTATTACTACTGACCTACTTAGACGAGCCACCGCTGCACACATCTGTTCCTGCCGGTCTGGCGAGCAGAGGTTTATCTCTCTCTCAACACGTGTCAGATAACAGAGTATAAGACTAGGTAGGTAGGTAGAGAGAGAGAGAGTTTCGCTGCAAAGCTCTTGACTAAAGAGAGAGATGTACAATTTACTCCGCTCGGCTGTGCGATTTGTAGCCGAAAGGAAGAGTGTCGTAGCCCGTGTCGCAGAGACGTCTTTTGGTTTGAACTGGACGGCATATCTTGTTTACGCTCAGCGTGACCACCCGATGCAACGCTGTACGCTGTATAGCCCGTCACTCGACTCGAATAGGTTCCCGAGCCTCGACCACCATGCCCCGGATCGAGTTGAAATTTATCCTCATTCGAGTCTGATAATTTAGAGTGACCCCCTTAACTTTGCAAACCTCGGCCACCTCCCCATCCCCCTTTCGTACCAGGAACGCGTAAAATTTCGGGCCACCGGAAACGAAGGCTTTTATGTAGCTACCCTCCTCGTATTCCGTCAGCTCGTCGGTCAGATCACCCAAAAAGTTACCCGTAGTCGGCTCCCACTCCCCGCTTCTCCGCAAATAAATAACAGAGTCCGTATCGTAATACAACACCCGGCGCTCGAGCCTCTCGAGATAGCTGTACAGCTTGAGGCGAGCCTGAGCAGTGGTGTAGGCGGCCAGCACAACGTTAGCCAAGGGAGACGGAGCGATGCTCTCCTCCGTATTAATCCAGCGCGCGTAAAGTATTTGCTCAGTCACCGGTAAAATATCCGTCACCTCGTTCTCGGGATCGGTCAACAGTTCCAAGAGGCGTTGGCGGTCTTTGATCACCTCGGTACGCGGGAGGTTTTCGCGCTGGCCAAATTTACCCCAGAAAGAATTCAGGCAGAGCTTGGATACGGAACGCAGCCCGGCGTTCTTTGTTATCTTCTCCCGTTGCAACCTGATACCCTCAACCTGCTCGTACTCCGCGAGATAACGGTCGCGGGAAGCCTCGTCGGTGCACTCGCTAGGCCACCCGCTGGCTTCTTGTTTTATTTTCAGGAAAGTGTCTATGTAGGGTGCAAAGAGTCCCCATTGACCGCTGGCCGGATCGTACACTGTGCTCTCGTATTGCCAGATCTCCGATACATCGATCACGCTGTAACCCATAGCCACGGCTTTCTGCAGCTCGGCCGACACCCAAGTACCTGTGAACCACCGATCGGCCTCCGACTCGTGCGGACAATCGATCTGCAGAGAATCCTCGCAGCAGGAGCGACACAGGGGAAACATGAGTTTTCCTCGCATCCGGACCGGTAACACGGGGTGATAAAGATTCCTAGGCGGCAGAATCACGCATTTCACGAGGCCCTCGAGTCCGGAGATGTCTGTGTTGTACGGCCCGGTCAACGCTCTGCACTCCCTACCGACGTAGACTCGCGGATGACCTACAGGGTAGCGACCGGTTTTGCACACCCAAGGGTACAGAGAGCATACGTCGACGTATCGGATTTCCTCCCCCGGGGCAACCTCGTGATAACGCTTCGTGTTCCCCGTACGTCCTCCGAAAAACGCGTCTCGAGGATTCAGCGAGTCGCGCGATACGACCAACGGATGCTGATCGACGTAGTCGCGCATTTCCGGATCGTTTTCCAACATCTCGTCGAACGTGCACTCCTACATCTCGGTGACCCTGTAACGAAGCTCTGTCATGCGTTCCGTTTTTGCCCTAGTCTCTTCCCACCGTCTGTCCATCGTATTCCCGCCGGATAACTCTTTGTCGCGATTGACCGTGTGGCATCTTCGACACCCGTGCCAGTAGCAACCGTGAAATTCCAACACGTGTCGTTCACCCTCAGCGTCTGTGTAATACCCGTCGACAAGCCGTCTCGTCTCGGGGATCCTGTACTCGCGACCTCGACCAGCGTGTTTCACCTCTGTCCCCAGGCACCTCTCTACCCAAACGAGCCATTTCACCGCTTTCATCGATTGATTGTCGGCCAACCTGTACCCACTGACCGGTAGTATTCCTATGCTGCGGGGTCGGAGGAAATTTTGTCGAAACACGACGGAACAGGCCGATGCTATGGTGGTGCTTCGCGAGAACGGGCAAACACCGCCACAGTTCAAAAAAATATCTCTAAACGCGACGCATGCCCTGCGAAGGATGTCTACGTCGCTGCGACAATATTCCACAAGCTCCCGATCGAAATCGAACACGTAGCCCCCGGTCGTGGCTTCCTCGTACCATTTGTAAAAAGCGTGCCTGTCCGAGGTCTTCATGCTGTCGGGGGAGTAAAATTCCGCGGCTGGTAACGGACCTATGTAACCACGATTCTCCGGTGTATTGAACAGATGCGGAAAGATACCCTTGCGCGATTCCACAGGGAGTCCGAATGCCTTGGGCAACGCCGCTAGAGCCATAGGCATGTAGGCCAAAGAGTCCAGAAAACGCGTGTGACCCGTCTCCATCAGTATTATCTTGGTGCCGTTTAGAATCACCTGCGGTGGATCTCTGTTGTTCTCCACCAGGTAACGCAGTATGAATTGAGAATCGAATCCGCCGGCGTTATGCGCTATGCAGAAGATCTTTTTGAATCGACAAACGGGCCGCGTCGCAAACTCCACCAACTGTTTAACAGGGTCGTCTCGGAATATGAATTCGCGCACGAGACCGCAGCCGGGACAAGGTGTGTTTATATCCGGCTCGTGTATACAGCTAGTGCACGTCTGTTGTACCACGCACAGATTTGGTACGTGCAGGTTGACATCCTGGCTGCCGGCCACCGAGGCGCACTGTTGCGTTTCAAAGTCATAAAATATAAATATGTTTTCCGAGTTTCCGGTTGGTGGCTTGAGAGGTTGCATGTAGCACTCGTGGTTGAGCGGCTGTACGGATCCGCACGTGTGACAGTACAGGTTGCCGCATGAGTGATCCTTAGTTATCATGAGTAGCCCTTAGCGCGATCGATGAAAACACCACACCCGCTGCACATCTGCAGGGTGTCACAGACGCTTCTGCGAGGATCGAACGATCCCGCGACCCGATGTCTCCGCAAACACTCCTCCCCGAAAAACCACCGGCCGCAGGCGCCGCATCGCACCCGTACTCCCGCTCTGTCGCACTGTGGTACGGCGTTGCAGCCGGGGCATCTATTCGAACACCTGTGATCGCCCGTGTTTCGATAGGCGATGTTGCAGGGCTCGCAGAAGCGTCTGTTGGCCGCTGTGGCAGTTAGATTCAGTATTGGCTTGTAGTGGCCACCGCGAGGAAAGTACAGTATGTTCAATGTACCTCTGGAGCATTCCCCCCGCTCAGCTAGTACGCGCGCCCCGTTGTAAATGGACACCCCCGTGTCCAAAGGTGTTAAAATCATATATCACAACGCTTAGACCCAGAGGAGCCAGATATTCTTGAAATCTGACGATCTCTCGCATACCGCACCCCTCTGGGGGGACTTCTACGCGCGCCTCTCTGCACAAAACCACGGCAGCCTCCCTCTGAAGTCTCGATTTCGCGTGACGTACGTCGGACCATCGAGGTGTGGGGTCCGCGTCGTTGCCCCCGATACCCTCCCTGCTCAGGTAGGCACGAGCAGAAATTATAGCGCGAGGTAGACAAAGATTGTCGCGTTCGACCTCGAGAAGCGATCGTTTGCTCACCTCCTCGTGCGTGAGAGGTTTGCTCTTTCGACCGCGACCCACAGGTACGCTGACCCGATTAACCGTGATTCTCAACGCGTCATCCACACAAAATTCGGATGCGCTTTGGGAGAGACTAAAAATGAGCCGCCAGAGATCCTCATAGCGAGAGTCCCGGACCGGCCTAAACGACAAACCGGCCATTCCCAGAGCAAACGAGGGTGTGTCTAGCCCGAACCCTATATAATCGTTCGCGGGATCATCGACAGAGTCCGGGGCAGGGGTCGTGGCGTAATTATGAATATCCCTGATGGCTTCTTCGAGCCAGGTCGCAGGATCGACGGTTTCCGGCGGTGTGATAATTTTTAACGTCAAGACCCCCAAGGTCCCTGTGATGGCAAATCTACGATAATATTTACGACTCTCGTCTACAATCACAAATCTGACACCCGGAGGACGTGCGATATGATCCTCTACCGCTGTACTAGCGAGTCTCTCTCTCTTTCCCCAGCCCCGCTGTATGCCTGATATACTGGCCCCTTCGTTGACTCCTCCGGCTCGTTTCAACGCAGCATAGACAGCACAGCGCCTCTCTGACAGCCAAGAGTTAAAGTCCTGGTGACACGAGGTGTCTTGAAAATTAGAAAAAAAAGCAGAATGCGGACTAGCGCGTACTCACCGGAGGAATCCTCAGAGATCTCCACCTCCATCTCATCGTCTGTCGACGATTTTGCAGGAGACGGTGGTGGTGTGCCGGCAACCGTATTTTCGGCCTCGGCAGGAGGTGCATCTTCGGCTTGGTCATCGGGAGACGGTGGTGTTGCGGTCGTGTTATCTGGTTCGGCATTTTCGACAGCTTCGGTCGCCTTTATCAACTCGCACTCTTCGTCCGCCTCCTCCCGCGCCATAAGCTCGTAGCGAGCCGCAGCGTCGTACAAGAGTTTATCCTCCTCGTCGACCTTCTCCTCCTTTTCGTTTAGCCAATCTGTATCGGGTTCGTCGGTCGAGTTGGCTGTTGCGGAAAAAACTATGAAGCGATACGTTGGTAAAACACCCGTAGAACAGAGTTATTACTTACCCTCGTGAGTCATGTACGCTCGTGTCATCTTGGAGACCCAAGGGGCTGACTGACTACCGCGCTCCCACAACACGTCGACAGCCGTCTTCATACACTCCCAAGAAGCCTCAAACAACCTCATTTCGTACATGCGACCGATATCGCGAATGCAGCAGCACCATAAAAGTCCCCTCAACCGGTGGAGCAGCGCGGGTGCCGGTAGGTCCACCAGCTCGAGCCACCAATTTTCGTCGAAGTCTCGCACTGTTTGGGGAGTGGAACTCCTGGCGTAACGCAACACGTCGCGTACCACATTTCGAACCACGCTGTTACGATAGATCACCCTGTTCACACCCGTTAGCTCGTCTTGAAAATTATTGGATTCCATTTTTAAGCTGTTTGTCATCAAACTGACCAAACTGCACGGATGCAACCGAATTTATAGATCTCATACCAGATCCGTCTAGTGTGGGAATCATACCCCCTCCCGACGTACGTGTGTGTGTGTGACACACTGTGGAAATTTGTGATGGGTTGGGCAGTGTGGTTTTCATAAAATTCTGATATTATGATTTCCTACATTCAGGATACGACACACCTATACCCTGATCCTGATACCCCTGCCTCCCGTGTGTGTGTGTGGGACACAGACGTTGTGAGATTATATGCTGGTTCGAGATACCAAATAACTAGTATTTATATTCCCCCCACGCTTAAGATATAACACCTATGTACCGCATCTTAACGTCTCGTGAACGAATCATAGACCCCTCCACCCTACCGTCATACGTGTGGGAGTATACATATATATATACTAGGGGGGCTTCGCCCCCCTGCGCGCTACGCGCGCCAACCCCCCATATTCTAATTTGTATCAGTTGTTCATAAAATTCAAATAATCCGTGGATTTTATGTTCTTCGTATTCCTCGATGTCCAGGTCGTTTGCCAAGTATTTCTAGTAGTCCAGGTCCTCGGCTTCGTAGATCTCTTAGTCCAGGTCACTCGCTAAGTATTTCTTGTAGTCCAGGTCCTCGGCCTCGTAGTTCTCGTTGCCCAGGTCCTTCGTTTCGTATTCCTTGTTGTCCAAGTCTTTCGCTAAGTATTTCCAGTGTCCAGGTCTTCGGCTTCGTGGTTCTCGTTGTCCAGGTCATTCACTGAGTATTTCTCGTAGTCCAGGTCCTCGGATTCGTATCTCTTGAAGTCGTGTGTAGAGATTATTAGGATATATCGCCGCCGCCGTGTCAGACATTTTGTGCTCTCCTCGGCTATCCTCGGCTATCCACGGCTATCTTCGGTTATCCTCGGCTATCTTCGGCTATCCTCGGCTATCTTCGGCTATCTTCGGCCATCCTCGGCTATCCTCAGCTATCTTCGGCTATCCTCGGCTATCTTCGGCTATCCTCGGCTCTCTCCGGTTCTCTTCGGCTCTCCTCGGCTGCCTTGGCTCTGCTTCCCCCTTTCCCTTTCCTGGGCCCTTGGACCGAGGGAAGGACCGGGTTCAGCTCCCCTTGGCTCTCCTCGGCTGTCCTCGGCTATCTTCGGCTATTCAGGATAGTTTTCGATAGGGAAGCCGAATGGGCTGGGGGGAGGGGGCGAAAACAGCCGAGCGGGGTCGAGAAAGCCGAGGGCGGGGGGGGGGGGGGAGCCGAGCGGGGTCGAGGAGGCCCAGGGCAAGAGGTAGGGGGGGGAGGGATAAACAAAAGCCGAGCGGAGCCGAGATCGCTGGGATACTGACAAAGGTTAGGTTAGATTACCTAACCTAAGCTAACCCAACCTGACCCAACCTAACGCACTCTATCCTGACCATGGCAACCTAACCCAACCTGGCCTAACCTAACCTCACCTCAAAGGTCAGGTCAGGTAAGGTTAGGGGTCAGGTACGGTTAGGTTAGGTTAGGTTACCAGCGTAACCTAGTAGAGTAGGTTACGCTGGTAACTTGGCTTGGCTTGGTCAGGATAGATCCTGACCAAGGCAACCCAACCCAACCTGACACAACCTAACCCATCCTAACCTAACCTAGCCCACTCTATCCTGACCATGGCAACCTAACCCAACCTGACCTGACCTAACCTAGCCTAGTTAGGTTAGGTTACCTAACACCTCAAAGGTCAGGTCAGGTAAGGTTAGGTTAGGTTACCAACCTAACCTACTCTATCCTGATCAAGGCAACTCAACCTAACCTGACCTAACCCACTCTATCCTGACCATGGCAACCTAACCCAACCTGACCTGACCTAACCTAGCCGAGTTAGTTTAGGTTACCTAACACCTCAAAGGTCAGGTCAGGTTAGGTTAGGTTACAGACCTAACCTACTCTATCCTGACCAAGGCAACCTAACCTAACCTGACACGACCTAACCCATCCTAAGGGTTAGGGGGAGGGGACGGGCGAAAAGAGCCGAGCGGGGTCGAAGAGGCCATGGAAAGGGGGGGAGGAGGGGGGGTAGCGAGCGAGGTCGAGGAGGCCATGGAAAGTCTGACACGGCGGCGGCGGCGGCGATATATCTTTATAATATAGAGAGATATATACGAGGATGGTTCGGGATAACAAATAACTGTTTCGAGTATATGCGTAAAAACGATATATTTATTTTCTTAAATTTAAGTGTTAAATTGGTCTTGTTTTTCTAAAAACGATATATTTCCTACATTTATTTTCTTAAATTGGTATATGTAATAATTTTTATTATGATTTCCTACGTTCAGGATACGACACACCTGTACCAGATCCTGAGCCCCCCTACCTCCCGTGTGTGAGACACACACATACGTGGTGAAATATATATACCGCGATAATCAGGTGAAAGAGAATGGTCCATCCGCCCAGGCAGACAATATTTCGTATTTTTAGGGGGATAGCCACTCGTTGCACTGAAAATCCCTAGGGTGATTTTGGCGCGCGGTCGATGCAACTCGGCAGCCATTGTTGATACAAGCCGGCTGACTGTCAATACATCGCGGAAGGTAGACGAGTGTGGTTATGTTCGTTTATTTGAAGGAAATGATAAATAAAGTGAATGAAACCTACGTGAATAAGCTAGGAATATTTATCAAAAATCGATCAATTAGTTTTAAATGATAATTTCGTTCAAATTAGTTGTTCTCGATGAACTTTTCGATTCTCATTAATTTCCAGTTATAGCTTCGGTTAAGTCGTTGATTGCATCAAGATATCATTTAAAACTAATTGATCGATTTTTGATAAATATTCCTAGCTTATTCACGTAGGTTTCATTTACTTTATTTATCATTTCCTTCAAATAACCGAACATAACCACACTTGTCTACCTTCCGCGATGTATTGACAGTCAGCCGGCTTGTATCAACAATGGCTGCCGAGTTGCATCGACCGTACGCCAAAATCACCCTAGGGATTTTTTCAGCGCAACGAGTGGCTATCCCCCTAAAAATACGAAATATTGTCTGCCTGGGCGGATGGACCATTCTCTTTCACCTGATTATCGCGGTATATGAATATATACGAGGATGGTTCGGGATAACAAATAACTGCTTCGAGTATATGGGGGTTCATAAAAACGCTTTATTCAATACATTTTTTTTTTTTTTTTTTTTTTTTTTTCTAAAAACGATATATTCATGTAATATGAAAATATGATTCAACGACGATGAATTCGAAACACTGGGGAGGGTGATCGGGGTGGTGAGGGTGAAGCGGGTGGCGAGGGTGAGGGTGGTGGCGAGGGTGAGGCTGGAGGCGAAGGTGAAGCGGGTGGCGTGGGTGAGGGTGGTGGCGAGGGTGAGGCTGGTGGCGAAGGTGAAGCGGGTGGCGTGGGTGAGGGTGGTGGCGAGGGTGAGGCTGGTGGCGAAGGTGAGTAAGGTGAATCGGTTGGCGAGTAAGGTGAAGCGGGTGGCGAGGGGAATGATTCCGCGTCTTCATCGTTGTTGATAGTTTCTTCGTCGTCGTCGTCCTCCTCTGCTTCGTTTCCCTCCTCCTTCTCCTCCTCCTCCGCTGCCGCTGATTCCTCAAGAGTCGAGGAGATTTCTGCGTCTTGCAGTTGTTGTTGTTGTTGTTGTTGTTGTTGTTGTTGTTGTTGTTGTTGTTGTAGCTGTTGTCGTAGCGCAGCTCTTTCGGTGAGGCATGCATTCACCCTGGCAACGAACAGATCATTCAGTTCCCACTCCCTGTTAAGCTGTTCGACGATCTCGTAGTGCGCGTTGTATGTTTGGGTCACGACACCCTCTTCCGCGTGGTGGGTCCGTAAAAATTCAAGTAAAAACCGCGCGTTTGCGAGGAAGCGATCTCTTAACTCCGCCCTGAGGCGCAACCGCTGGGCGCGGCGCGCGATTCGCCCTGCATCCATCTGAAATGGTTAAACACACATTCTTTTGTTTAGAATCCCTTCAAATTAGAGCGTTAAACGAGAGAATCGTACAGACATACCTTTCTTGATCTTCTGTGTTATACCTCCGTACCGGTTGGTCTGCTTCTTTGTTATGCGAGTGTCTATTCATTTGTAGATTTCACTTGGTGGGGTAGTTATAAAAATGTGTGTGTGTGTGTGTGTGTCGCGAATATCTAGCGTCCATCGTTGGCGCCTGGAACCGCGTGATGCTGTATCAGCGTCTTACGGAAAGCGATGCGGATCGCTCTCGGAGTACATTATCAGTTTCTGTATTATAGAAGTCCGAGTTACCTATACCTAAAAGATAAGGATGGCTGTTGCGAGTCGGAGTACGTGTTTTACGGAGGAAGTCACGACTCCCCTCTACCTCTCATACCCCGCACAGTACTCATCGGATGACCGTTATGAAAAACGATGCGGATCGCACTCTGAGCACATTATCATTTTCAATATTATGGAAGTCCGAGTTACCGATACCTAAAAGACAAGGATGTCTGTTGCGAGCCGGAGTACGTGTTTTATGGAGCAAATCACGACTCCCCCTCTACCTCTCATACCCCGCACAGTACTCATCGGATGACCGGTACAAGATTACAATTTTCGCGAAGCCGTCTCCCACCATCATGCGTTGTTACAAGTTTTTGCTGAGGTATGCAAAACGGTGAGGCAGCTCGGTCTCGGTGCAGATGCGGAGCGTTCAGTTGCAACAGAGAAGTCGAGAGCTATGGCCACACCGAAAAAAGGATCGTTGAAAGAGGGGTGTAGTCGATTGTCTAAAACTTTTGACATAGCATTGAAGAAATCCGAGCGTAACCTGGTACTGTCGAGGACGTACGGACTTAACGGTTCGTGGTGGAAAAAAGTGAACATTGGCCTTCGTCTCCGCTTGGATGGGGATTTCGAGCCTGTGGTGAAATTCGTAAATAACCACTCGAGCGGGGTATCCCTCAGCGCCGAAGCATGGGAAGATCTGGCCGGAAAGCTCGAGGATATCGAAAAGTATTTCGAAAAAAGCGAGCGTCCCGCCGGTAGTCTGAGTTCGTTGCTGAGCGATACCATCTCGCTAGCCAGAGGGTGTGCCTTGCGTTTAACATCGGCTCACGGTTCGAAAGTAGTTGCATTCTATGCGAGCGATCCTGACGGTGCCGAAAGTCAGCAGGGGTACGGGGAGGAGGAGGAGGGTGATAACACTGGTGAACCTGGATGGAAGAAACGAAAGACCTATTCGCCAGTAATTGTGATGCAGAAGGTTACGTTTGATGGTCTGCGGCATATCGCCTGCTGTATAGACGAGTATATCATTCAACTGGAGCAGCTGGTAGCCGATGTCAACAAGTGCAAGGAGTTGCTGATTCGTCACTTTGCCAGCATCGTGCGATCCAGAAAGATGAAGGCCCCGACTCTGCAGCAGATCGGTGTCATTGTGTGCGAGGAGGCCGATGCAGCGAAGGATGCACTCCACAGGGACTTGCTGGATGTGGAATTCTGCCGTATCCATTTAAATGTTGTATTCCACGAGTTGACCCGTTTGTTTCTACATTACATCATAGCCGACATATGTCAGAGCGTTATAATTGACAAGTGAAGTGTATCGTTGCCGGCATAATGTCGGCGCTGTTTCATTGATAAGTGGGTGTGTGAGAGAGAGAGACTAGTCTTAATATGAGACCGAATTAGATCCCAATTAGAGGTCATCACGATCTACAGAACCGATGAATTGGGCTGCGGTTTTCCTCTCAATGTCGGTATGATTCTCCCGACGCTATCCTGGGGCATTCATTCATGAATGTGTCAAGATAGCGTCAGGAGGATTGTAGTGGGATTAAGAGGAAGACCGCGGTTTCGTTCATCGGTTCTGTAGGTCTCGGATGACCTCTAATTGGGATCTGTCAGGTCTTACGATCGCGCTCTGTTGTACCTACTGTAAAACTAGTCTTAATAGTAATATCGATCAAATGAAAAAAAAGATTATTGTAAAACCTATCTTAAGAGTAATATCGAATAAACGAATATTTGAAAAATAATTTGTGTCGATCCTTGCATATACCCTGTCATGCTTTATTAATTTCAGCTAGTATATAGGATAAGAATTTATTATTATTTCAGAACCATCGTCCAGATTGAAAAAAAAAAAAAAAATAGCCATGTTTGATTTTGAAAAAAAAAGTAGCCAGTAGGATTTTGAAAAATAGTAGCCATCTTGGATTTTGAAAAATAGTAGCCATCTTGGATTTTGAAAAAAAGGCGAAACAGTCGCCATATTGGATTTTTTTGGATTTTGAAAAATAGTAGCCATCTTGGATTTTGAAAAAAAAAGTCGAAACAGTCGCCATATTGGATTTTGGAAAAACGACCACCATCTTGGATTTTGAAAAACTACCGCCATCTTGGATTTTGAAAAAAAAGTAGCCATCTTGGTTTGTATGGGCGGCGCCATCTTGGATCAGACTATCTGTCGTCTCTCTCACTGGCGCCAAATCCCCACTCCCGCCGGGTGACGTCATTTGTTATGACTCGCCATGGCTGTCACCTACTACTTCAGGAAGATTCTTTTCTATTATCGCCGGCATGTTTCGCTTCATGGTACTGCTCACTGATTCGACACAAGACTTTGTGACAGCTTCGCATGCTTTGAGGACGGCACGCATAACCTCGTCTGCTGTCCCTGACGCCGCAGCTAGTTTGGCATAGGCCGAATACACAATGCTAAAGGCAGTTTGATAACACTGGTCTACAAAAAAAAAAGTGATCTCGAGTTGCAGGCTCAATTTTATCGAATCTAGGGGTTTTCGAGGGTGCTGAATCCGAAAATGATGACCGTTTGTTTCGGTTGGTTCGTATAAGGCCTTTTTTCAGCAGTTTTTCGCTTTTTTGTATATCGTTTCTCGTTTAATTTTCCAGCAATCACCAACTTCAACTAAAACGTCCCAAAATGGGCTAATTTTATAGAGAATTTAATGCCGAATCCAAATATACCATTGTTTTTTACTTCACACCAATTGAAATCCTCGAATTTCTCAAAAAACGCCCGTAAAAGTGGTAAAATGTATGGTTTTCAACCATGTTTTCAACCACGTTCTCAGCTCTAGCAAGTCCACTAGGCCCTCTGACAAAAATACAATGAAACAGTGCAGAAGATTAGACAGTTGAGCGTCAAATGAGACCAAGCGCAGCTCTTAACACCCAAAAATAAGGAAGCTATGACTTTTTCAAACTTTGCGAAAAAAAATCAGTTTTAGCTAAATGGGTAGGGAAATGATCAAATTATGAAGAGTTGGTAAAAAATATGCTGACCAATTACAACAGCTTGGGAGCTAATAAGAGCATAAAAGTTCATTTTTTGCACAGCCATCTGGGCAGATTTCCAAAAAATCTAGGGGAATATAGTGAAGAACAAGGTGAACGCTTTCACCAAGATCTGAGGATAATGGAAGAGAGGTACCAAGGTAGATGGGATGAGCACATGATGGCAGACTACTGTTGGAGCATACACAGGGAAGACAATAAACTACTTCAACATCGAAGAAAATCGAACAAAAAATCGTTTTTTCCTATTAATTAACTAATTACAATGAGGCTGAATCTAGCGGTCGGAGCTAGCGACCGCTAGCCCGTTAATGAGCAATTACCAATATTTAATAATTTTCCAAAGATCGTCCGCCGGGGTTTTAATTTTTTTCTCAGTTCGAATGTCAGTCGTGAGTAGGTATGCATACGAAATTTGAACTCGATATTCGCTTGCAATAACTTCGCGCGCTCCAAGCGCCAAGCGGCCGCTAGCTCCGGCCGCTAGATTCAGCCTCATCTAATTACAAACTTATCAACTTACTTGCGCCTTATTGCTTACTCATTCTCGTGGGCCTTACGTTTGAAATAATAATAATAATAATGATAATAATAATAAATAAATCCAATTTGTACCAAATCCTGTGGAGGACGACAATATAAATATCATTTTCATAATACGTGTATGAAATGGGCCTTCTTTCATGCTTGTCGGGCGTGGGGAAAATCGCTTGTGTCGAACTACGACGAGAGCGGGAGGGAAAGTACTTTTCCTCCCGCTGTAGCGGGGAGAAAAGTACTTTTCCTCCCGCCCATATATATAATATATATATTATATATATCCCTTTTCCGATCGACGCGCATCAAAGAAGGCCTATTTCGTGCCCTTATTATGAAAAATACAGTGTGCAACTAGGGGGGGATGGCCATTTCTAGCGAGGGTGAGACGTTTGCACGAGTCGTAGTAGAGGGCGCCGAAGGTGCCCGAGACGACGACGAGTGCTAAAAACGTCTCACCCGAGGTATACTATTATGCACCGAGGGGAAGAAAGTGTGTACTTCATTCCCGGCTGCGCGCATAAAGAACGCCCTTTCTGCCCTTGGATGCATAAAATATCGTATGCACCATGGTGTAAAGTGTTCTTCTAAACGAGTGTGAAGGTCACCCTCGCTTCGCTCGGGCGACAAACCTCACACTCGTCTAGAAGAACACTTTATTCCCTAGGTGCATAATATACTATTACCTATTCATTAGTTCATGATCTATCTAAGATTCAATTCCCGACTTTTTTCTATCTGTCCAGTCGTCTGTCGTATTCATCCCATCATTTTGAAAATCTTACAACACGTTTCGAAACATCTAATTATGCCTAGTAAAATTTCATAGTTGATTGAAAATAATTATAGAGGAGACAAGAGATAATTGTGAGTACGAGAGATCATTTCCCTACCCATTTAGCTAAAACTGATTTTTTTTCGCAAAGTTTGAAAAAGTCATAGCTTCCTAATTTTTGGGTGTTAAGAGCTGCACTTGGTCCCATTCGACGCTCAACTGTCTAATCTTCTGCACCGTTTCATTGTATTTTTGTCAGAGGGCCTAATGGACTTGCTAGAGATGAGAACGTGGTTGAAAACATGGTTGAAAACCATACATTTTACCACTTTTACGGGCGTTTTTTGAGAAATTCGAGGATTTCAATTGGTGTGAAGTAAAAAACAATGGTATATTTGGATTTGGCATTAAATTCTCTATAAAATTAGCCCATTTTGGGACGTTTTAGTTGAAGTTGGTGATTGCTGGAAAATTAAACGAGAAACAATATACAAAAAAGCGAAAAACTGCTGAAAAAAGGCCTTATACGAACCAACCGAAACAAACGGTCATCATTTTCGGATTCAGCACCCTCGAAAACCCCTAGATTCGATAAAATTGAGCCTGCAACTCGAGATCACTTTTTTTTTGTAGACCAGTGTAATCAGTTGCTACCTGATTGAGAGCCTGCTTCTTGTCTGACGTTAATTTCGACGTTTTAATCAGCCGCGCGAGAGTATCGTCATGTATACTGATTTGTGCGCGCAACTCTCTAAGCTTGTTGTACGTAATAGGCTGTTCGCCATCCGATCTGAGAGGACTGGAAAAGCGGGAATCATCAAAATCAGGCTCTGATCTTATCCTGGCGTGCCGAGGTGAACCCCTAAAAGTCGAGCAACCCGCATTACTGGCATTAGTGGCATTACTTTCCTTTGTATTTGAGCGCGTCACCCGTTTGTCCGACATCCTTCTATCACCTTATCGACCCCGAAGGGTATGCTAATACCGAGCTGTCCGCAGATGACAACAACTCATGACACGTCGATACAACAGAAGTCTTATCGATCAATTGATCGATAATTAAAGGAAAACGGCAGATGACGCCAGCAGGCGTCAAACTGCGAAGGAACTAACGTTATGTGATTACTGACCAGTCACCGTGTTTTGAGGTTAAACGCGAAAGACGAAAAAGAAAACGAGAATAATGATAAAATGAAGGCAGGAAGGCACCTTCATATCTGCGAAGAGCTGCAGCTTAGTAGATGCTGATTTGATAGATCACTGAAGATTTTCTACACTCTAACACCAGAAAACACACGAAAAAAAACCCCACTCTCTGAAGACACCTCAATCCCCGAAAGAGAGAGAAAAAAATGAAAATGAAAATTCTTTATTATTATTCCAATTTACAATGTTTGGAAATGAGGAGTGAGAGGAGTAAGCAAGTAAGGTTGTGGCAGTTTAGATATAGAAACACTCGCATTCGCACGAGGAACAAGGGAAAACTGCCGAAAAACCTTGTCCAAGTGTATCCGGACCAAGCTCTAATCCTCAGCCAGCCAATTTAGCGCCTGAACGGCGCGACCCGTCTTACAAATTTTGCGGGCTGCCGCTCGGGTCTTTCTCGACCGGCCGGGGATTCGAACCCACGTCCTCCCGCTCCGCAGTCTCGAGTGTTAGCACTACGGTCTTACCGACCGTAGTAGCATAGAGAGAGAGAGAGAGAGAGAGACATTTATTAGTCGCCCTGGGATGAAATCCCCTTAGGCGCAGGTCCAGTGGTATACAGATAATTGACAAAATTAGAAAAAGATATAGATAAGAGCAGTCTGCGCAGAAAAGATAGTTATGCAGTCGAATCGACGTATTCGGACGAATAAATATCCATTCTCTTTGTCTTGACAATGGCTACATTTTTTGTCTAAAACTTTTTTTATGCGACTCATAGTTTTTTCATCAGAGCGATATAAACAATTCAATTTTTCATATTTTTTAAATGCCGGACATTCGCCCTGGGGGACCAACAAATTGGGATTCTACAACCCAAAAAACATCAAAAAAGCCCAAGTCCGCCCGGGGACATCTGAATGGATACCTTTTGACTAGTGATGGGCGATGTTTACCGATTAATCGAATCATTTGATGTTTTTTTTTAAATGATCGATTATTTTGAACCGATGTTTTTGAGATTCGATTAATCGATGTTCGATGTTTTTCACGAAACATAGATGCCATTTTGGACGCCATTTGAAGGCGATTTTTCGCGAAAGCGTGGGAATTTATACGAGTGCGTGAGTTCGAAATTTCGAATTACCAATGTGATCAGTTGTGTGGCCAGAAAGTTTGATCACTCTGCACTTCTGCAGTATTCTAGAATACCATGAGCTTAACTGCAAGTACTGCAAGTAAGATAATTGGTTCTTCATAACACGGCCATGAAATGAGCCTTCTTTTATGCTTGTCGAGAGGGGGGGAAATCACGTGTTTCGACCGTGAGTACCGAATATCCAACAGCGGGAGGAAATATACATTCCCTCCCGCCTCAGCGCCATCCTCAATCCGATCGACGCGCATCAAAAAAGGCCCATTTCATCCCCTTATTATAAAAAATACAATGTGCAGTTGGGGGGGACGGGGGGGGGGGGGGGGGGGGGGGGCACTTTTTACGTCGGGTGACTCGTGCTAAACATCTCACCCTCGCTCGAAATGGCTATCTTCCCCCCCTAGATACACAAATACATAACGCTGCATCTATTGTTTGAACTCTGTAATTCTGCGTAAATTCTGCATGATTCCTATAGAGTCACTCGATTGTACGAATAGCCACACCGAACATAAAAGAAAGACTTGAGCCATCAAATCGAATGCAATAAATCTATTGATCGGATCGTTAACGCTTGGATAATACGTCATGTCGAGTGATACATTCTTTAACCATTATTCACTATTATTTCATAGGTGAACGACGTTACGCAATTTATTTTCGTATGAACGACCAGAATCCGTTCCTTGTGACTGATTTGATAATATCCCAGTATGTCCACCTGAAACGTACGTATTCAAGTGAAAAGTCTGATTTTATAGATCACCTTTCAATGAGCATATAATTAGTATGAAACTGATTTTCAATAATTACCCAGAAAGCGCCGAAGAAGCCTATAATAGTATATTGTGTACCAAGGAGGCAAAGAAGGTCTTTTAACGCCGAGCGTAAATTTGCAATACGAGTCGTAGACGAGTCGGAGACGAAGTCGAAGACGAGTCGAAGACGAGTATTGCAAATACGCTCGGCGAAAAGACCTTCGCCTCCTTGGTGCACACGATACTTTATACAACAAGAGCATGTTTCACAAGTTCATGCTCGATCCGGTACACAAAGCCGACGACTGGAACACGAATAGCAACGGATAAAAACACGTTGTTACGCATGATAACGCGTACGTCAGAGACCACTTTTAACTCCTAGGACTTAAAAGTAGCTAAAAGTGAACTCTGCACATGCGCACTCGCAAACCCGCTCAGCTGTCACTAAAACCCCCACTTTGTGTACCGAGATCGAGTATGAAAATCGCGTAAAACATGCTCGCGTTGTATAAACACATTTGGCAACTCGTAGACAAAAATTAAGTGTACTTCAAGGCTGGAGAAATAAAAGTGCTCTACGGATTATTTAATAATGTTGATTAGTAAGTATACAGGGTGTCCTATTTAACGTGATCACCCCAAATATCTCTGTTGCTTTTTCAGTTACAAGAAAAATGTTGAAAAATGATCTTTTTGATTTCAAAGGGCTGATATAGTGGTGATAAATTCATTTTTTTCAAGGTTACGGTTTTCGAGTTCTCAAGGTCATCAATGGTTTTTCAAATAGAAATATGGATTTCTGATATGACGATGTTGTAGCCGACACTGAGACGAATCCAACGACCTATAATAATATGACCTTGGAATAATTTTTCACCTCAATACACGGAGAGAATTTTATGGTAAGCGCTCTCATACTGCATAGGATTTTCGATCACTTTTGAGGTCTCGTACTATGAGAAATGGTAACCATTGCCTAAATTGTGAGAATAGCCTCAAAAGTGTGCGATACATCGAAAATCCTATGCGGTATGAGAGCGCTTACTATAAAATTCTTTTTGTGTATTGAGCTGAAAAATTATTCCAAAGTCATATTATCATAGGTCATTGGATTCGTCTCTGTGTCAGCTACAATATCGTAATATCAGAAATACATGTTCCAATTTGAAAAACCATTGATGACCTTGAGAACTCGACAACCGTGACCCTGAAAAAAATTAATTTATCACCACTGTATCAGCCCTTCGGAATCAAAACGATCATCTTTCGAAATTTTTCTTGTAACTGTAGAAGTAACAGAGATATTTGGGGTGGTCACATTAAATGGGACACATATTCGACATATCGATAGCCTAATGCCAAACGGGCGCACAGTGGGACGGAATCCCAAATTCCTGGTCAAAAGTCAAAAAAGCATTCAATTCGGGTGAAAATCAGTACTCGGAGGTTTTTGAGGTCGCTGATCACGAATCTGGAGTCAAAATTTGAAAAAAACAAAATGGCGGATCCGATACGGCCAAAAATTCCTTAGAAAACCATTCGATTCCGGTGAAAATCAGTACTCGGGAGTTTTTGGGGTCGCTGATCACGAATCTGAAGTCAAAATTTTGAAAAAACAAGATGGCGGATCCGATACGGCCAAAAATTTCTCAGAAAACCATTCAATTCGGGTGAAAATCAGTACTCGGGGGTTTTTGGGGTCGCTGATCACGAATCTGAAGTCAAAATTGGAAAAAACAAGATGACGGATCCAATATGGACGTTTTGTATGTAAAAAAACGTTTTATTCATACTAAAATAACAATGATTTGCTTAAAATTAGGTTGATACAGGAATATTGAAATTATAATGATGTATACTGTATAGATACTATAGAAATTATCATTAAACTTTTAAGTAAATATAAAATGAGGAAATGCCAGGAAACATGAAAAATTCTCAAATGTTTATTCGTCAAATATTCTAGTTGGTTACGTGGAACTTTAGCATTCGTCATCAGAAGAATCACTTGATTCGCAGTCAGTGGATTCAATTGTGAAATAGCTTGAGCTTTCCTCACTTGTTGAAATGCTTGGCGCAGTTAATAACTGTAATGCTTCTGGCAGCAATGATTTTATTTTTTTGCAAGGTAATTTGCGCAAGCTAGAAATATATGGGTCGGATGTTAATAGAAGTCGTGCTAAAAGGTCTTCCATAGTTTTCACTCGGGAACACTTTCTCGCAAAATCTGTTTTGCACCATCATTCAGCTGATTTTTGATGAGCAGAAAAATATCCTTCCTGGATAAACCAGGTACTGCAGGATGATCGGCAGCAGATTCTGAAATGTCGAAGGGTAATTCATATAAATAGGAATTACATATTCAATTTTACTTGCTATTATCCGTTCCACAATATTATTCATAACTAGTCATTGATAATTCTTGAATTATTCATGATCGTGAATAATGCATCGTAAAATGAATGGAAAGAAAAAAGAAGAAAATGGAAAAGAAAAATTTCATTATTTATTGGGCCTTTTGAAAGGTGCTTAGCAAAAAATGACTTGAGACAAAATGTTCCTTGTTTGAAGCGTGATATATAAATTCGCTATAGAAAATGAGGGTAATGGGAAAAAAATCGATTTGGGCCTTACTAGGCCCACCTGGGGCGCCGGGCCCACGATGTGAGTACACCCCTGGACGGATCTTTCAAAACCATACAACTTTTATCTAAACCACTTCTCCCGATTTTATGTTTTGGTTGTTCAAAATAAAGAAAAATACTTTTCATTACAAAAACTTGCGCCAAAAGCGGTGGCGCAAAAAATCGCAAGATTTTCTTGTTTTTCCCATTAGAGAATAGATCAATCTACACCCTGAAACAAGTCCGGCCGTGGGACATTGGGGTGCAATTCAACTTTTCTCTACGTGTTTACAATTTCCCGTTGCAATTTTACGTTAATTTTCGGACAAATCATTCTTTTATTGTGATCACATACATCATTATTATAAATTTGCAATCCCATGATGATATTGTACTTACTTTCCCCTTTCGAATCCATTTTTTGGATTTTTTTTTAACGTAATTCGTCTAGGCTTGGCGACGTTCTGAACACAGCATTGTAAATTTCGGTTGGAGCGCGATGCGTCTAGTTCGAGTGAGGGTCACTTTTGAACTGGAATACAATAGCAAGTATAAGGGATGGTCCCCTCCCCTGTCTGCAATCCGACCCTCGGACTATTACTTTACCTAACCCCCCACTTCAAAACCCCGAAAACGAAACTTCGTTTTTCGACTTTTGGCCAGGAATTTCGGATTCCGTCCCACTGTGGGGCGTAAGCCGCAAAAAAAAAAAAAAAAAAAAAATCCTTTTTTATAGTGGCGAAATCTTTTTCATGCAATGGAGAATCTTTTGGGCATATCCGCAAAAAAAATAATTTTTTGTCGCTTACGCCCCTATGGAATTAGTCCATCGATATATTCGTTGCTAAATTGACAGCTTTGAACTCTTCTATGTCTAATGTCGAATGTCTAAACTGTGGAATGTAATGATCTAACACTTCTGAAAAAGCAGTACATAAAGAAAGAAACACAGTCGACAAAACTTAGACTAGCAATGGATCTATTTATTTTGTAGCACACGAATCGAACTACCAGCAGTAACGCCAAGCCGGGCTTCTTGTGTAGATACAGTCTGTTCGCCTAGCTCATCAGGACCTAATTTGGCTGTACAGGAAGCACTATCGATAACTGTAAACCGATCAGAGACTACAGCCAAAGAGACAGTTGAGAATGGTATTCGACCTATAAATTGCGCTTATTGCATGTCTTTATCAACACTCTGACTAAATTTTCAGTTTTTCTTCAGACTCAAGGTGCTGATAACAGTACTACAGCAGCAAGTTTAAGTCAGCTACTGCAGTAAGTGATACTATCAAATCATGCTAGTCAAAGAACATGAAGTTTTGGCTCATTTAATAGCAGCATTTGGCTAAAGTTTCAGTTCTTCCGAAATCACAGATCTAATCCAAGCCAGATCCAGAGTAAACGGCCCAGCCAAGTTTGGAATCACTTTAAAAAGTAGGGTAACGCAGCTGGCCGCTGCACGTTCTGTAACAAAGTTTTCAAGCACGTTGGGAATACTTCGAACCTGATGCAACACCTCAACAGACAACATACGTTATTATGTTCACCAATCACAAGCAATCTTCGAAGGAAGTCCACAGCATCTGATTCCGGTAGGGACAACGTTGATGCTAATGATCCTCCACCGTTGAAACGGATGAGAAAGGTAAAGAATGTAATTTCAATTTTTGATAAGATGTGGTACAGTTATCATGCATCGGTTTGGAGAGATCATAATAACCAAACATCAATTGCTTTTCAATTCATATTGCGTCATATTTACAGGTCCGACAGCTCACCAGGATAGACAAGGCTTTCGAAAGAGTCAATTCATTTGGTTGTAAGCAATGCAACCAGGTGTTATTTTGATGACATGGTGCCATAATCTAATCAATTTTGGTTGATTTATCTAGCTGGAGGTGAAACGGCCGACAGAATGACGAACTCGATCATGTTCATGATTGCAGTTGACAAAATGACCCTGTTCACCGTGGAAAACGTGGGTTTTCGGCGTTTTGTCAAAACAGTAGCGCCATTATACTAGGTACCGAGTTGGAGGAGTATTATGAAGCTACTAGATGCGAAATATGACCTATTGAAAGAACGGTTCGAGGATAAGATACGAAAGATCGCTTCATACTCTCTAACGTGCGACAATTGAACTGAGATCTCAGATCAGAGTTATTTGGGGGTCTCTCTTCATTACCTGTCAGCAGATTTCAAGATAACGAGTTGCTGTATTGTTTTTCCTCTCTACAGTAATCATACCTCAAATTACCTTACTGTCAAAGATGAAGCCAGTGCGATTCGTCATCAGTGAGCTGAGTACAGACTCGTATCCAACCTGCAGTATTGTCATTAGGGTGTCTCAAAAAACCCTGACATTTGAAAATGACTGATGCATTCTGAGAAAATTGTGCCTTTTTATAAGAAAATAACGCTCGTAGAATTTTCATCATTTTCATTGTTCTTCATTGTGCCTGGCTAAAAATTGGATATTTTACAATCAAATTTATTAGGTTTCAGCCTTTCAAGTACAGTGCCACTTCGCTGACCACAGCCGGTTGGGGCCGTATTTTCCATCAACGCGGTACACATTTTTTGATGCCCTATTCTTTCATATTCCGTTCCTCGAAAGTGATGAAAGGTGCGTACATAAATCTAGGCGACTTTGACCATATACCTATGGCTGCTAGTCCCTATCCCAAGCCTGTGGAGGCCCATGAATCAAGATGTGACGCGACCTCGCGGGCTAGCGGCTGATTTTGGTACTACGATCAGCTGCGTGTGTTAAAATTGCATGACGCATCGCTGCGTGTGTTAAAGATGCATGACGCATCGATTGTGTGGATAACGTAGGTGTAAAGAAACACCTACGTAATACACCCACCGATGCGTCACACCTACATAACACATGCAGCTGATCGTAGTACTAAAATCAGCCGTTAGCCCGCGAGGTCGCGTCACATCTTGGTACATGGGCCCCCACAGGCTTGGGATAGGGACTAGCAATCCATAGGTATATGGTCAAAGTCGCCTAGCTTTATGGACGCACCTTTCGTCACTTTCGAGAGACGGAATATGAAAGAATAGGGTATCAAAAAATGTGTACCGCGTTGATGGAAAATACAGCCCCAACCGGCTGCGGTCAGCGAAGTGGCACTGTACTTGAAAGGCTGAAACCTAATAAATTTAATTGTAAAATATCCAATTTTTAGCCAGGCACAATGAAGAACAATGAAAATGATGAAAATAGTCGGAAAATTATAATTTCTTACTTCACCCCTCTGGAGGCAATACTAAATATTATCTCACAAGCTCCAGCTTGCGCGTGCCTAATTTTTTCGTGAAAAAGTACAATTTTTTCAACATGCATAAATTATTACTATAAATATATTTTTTTAACTTGTTTCCTTATGAGGCAGTACTAAATATTATCTCACAGACTCTAGCTTTCGCGAGCCTTCATTTTTGTTGTTAAATCGAAGAAATTTTAACATGCGTCAATATTTTTTTATTTTTTTTTTTTTTAATTTTCTTTTATCACCTTGAGGCAATACTAAATCTCATCTCATAGACTGCGGCGTTGACTGAGTATTCTAAAGACAGCTCACCCTGGGCTATTCCGTGAGCCGACCAAGTGGGCTTGAAGTGGGCTTGGGGATTGAAGAGTGCCCGAAGTTACCGACCGAATTAACATTGCAGTATATCTATATATTCGTACACTATAGATATACTGCAATGCTATTTCAGTCGGTAACTTCGGGCACTCTTCAATCCCCAAGCCCACTTCCAGCCCACTTTGCCGGCTCACGAAGTCCCATAAGGGGAACCGTCTTTATAATATTCAGTCAACGACTGCGGGTTCTACGAGCGTTATTTTCTTATGAAAAGGCACAATTTTCTCAGAATGCATCAGTCATTTTCAAATGTCCGGGTTTTTTGAGACACCCTAATTGTCATACCTATCATTCGCTGCCTGAGAACAGCGGTTGTTAATACAAATCTTGAATCTGAAATTGGTACTAATTTCAAAGAAAATCTGTGTGCTGCAATCGACAATAGATTCAAGGATTTTGAATTTAACCTGGTACTCAGTATGGCAACGATATTAGATCCACGCTTCAAAGAATGCATTTTGAAAGTGCAATGGCAGCTGCGGCAGCATCACACGCATAAATGACAGTATCAGACGGGGTGCTGTCCAAACGTGGCCGCAAGAACAAGAGCAACCAGCTCAACATGACAGAACTGTGGAGCAAAGTGTCTGGGGCTTTCATGTCAATTTGATAGCCAGAAACCCTCACATAGCTTCACATAATGAAGCTTCGAGCCTAGAAATGCGGCAATATTTGTCTCAACCGGTTATTCCTCGAACAGAGATCCATTCAGGCACTGGAGATTGATACAGCAGGCCTTTCCCTCATTGTACCATCTTGCGATGCAGTACATGAGCTGTTGACTAAAAGTTAATAGCAATGGTGATGAACTGTTATTATTGGAGGTAGGAGAGGGGTTAGAGGGAGGGGGCCACCCGCCCACCCACTTCCCCCCTTCCTCCCGGGGGGTTACTTGGACTGTGTCCACTGCTAGAATGCTTCTTCATCTCCACGTTTCGGGCGCTAAATATCTGCTCCCGTCCTCAGGATGAAAGTCTGGCGACTTTCCATGAAAGAGTGATCAAATTCCGTGCTCCCACCGGCATATACAGGGTGTCCCAGAACTAAGTGCAATAAATGATAGGGGTAATAGAGAGGGGGCCGAGCTGAGTAAATTGACCCAAAGAACATGTGGCCTCCGAGTCCGCGTTCGCGAGATACGACCGGTTAAAAAATCGCGTTGGGGGCCGGCATGTAGGCAACCGCGGACACAGCAGGCAGTGGTTCGCAATCTTTTTGATAAGCGCGATCTTTCTGATACGAGTCATAACATTTTTGAATTCGAAAATTTCGAACGGAAACACTTTCGACATTGATTTTCCGCCAAACACAACAACATTACTTGTTTCCATAATAAAATTTCATATCAAAAGTATTTTTGTTTGAAATTTTCGAATTCAAAAGTGTTATGACTCGCTTTAGAAAGATCGCGCTTATCAAAAAGACTGCTAACCGCTGCCTGCTGTGTCCACGGTTGCCTACATGCCAGCGCCCAATGCGTTTTTTTAACCGGTCGTATCTCGCGAACGCGAACTCGGAGGCCACATGTTCTTCGGGTCAATTTACTCAGCTCGGCCCCCTCTATTACCCCTATTATTTATTGCACTTAGTTCTGGGACACCCTGTATAGGTTGGTTGCGGGTGTTAAGTGAATGGGCGGGTGGCCCCCCCCTCCCTCCAACCCCTCTCCTACCTCCAACAATAACAGTCCGTGAGCGTTGTTGGGACCATGTTCTCCCAAGCTGGCCACATAAAATCAGACAGGCGATGCAGATTATTGGGTGAGCGTCTGGACCGATTGTTATTTTTAAGCTCGTTGACAGCAGAAGATTGGGGAATGGTGTAATGTGATAACATAGGTGGGGAGATTGGAGTGAATGACTGAAATAATGGGTTAATTTGGAATTTTTTTCATGTTTACGAGTATCAGAGTGAGACATGGTTAATTTTCCAAGAAAAATGCATGTATGTACCTTGATACACCTTCTGATTTCTGAATATCCAAATTCCAAAGAAATTTTGATAGCATTGAACAAACAGTAATCAAAATGAATATATCTGGAATTTACCGCGTCAGATGTTTGCTCCAATGTTTAATCCCTTGATGGTTTTTATGTTCTGTGTATTCTTTTTGTTCTACCTCTAATGCTATCTCAAATGTTTAATTCTGTGATGATTTTTACGGTTGTGTGTATTCTTTTCATTTTACCTTTCATGTTTACCTTATAATGCCCTTTCTTTATATACAGTGGGACCCCGATTTTCTACCACTTGTGAAGAAGACTGGTAAATAATCGGGGTTCAGCTAGGAGGTGTGGCTTAGACGTCGGGGGTGGGGGGGGGGGGGGGGGGGGGGGTACGGGATGGTAGGAGCATGCGCGTAGCGAAAACACTTCGTGGCTGAAAGCACATGATTAACCTTAAAATTTCTGACGTCTTAGGTTACACATACCACGCGTACTGCAGCGCCGGCGTGTCGGACGACGGTAGTAGGAATAACACGCCCACAGACACTATTCCCCTCGGCGAGCCGAATTAAGTGGGGGCAAGAATTAAGGGGAATGCACAGTGGGACGGAATCCTGGCCAAAAGTCGAAAAACGAAGTTTCGTTTTCGGGATTTTAAAGTGGTGTGTTAGGTAAAGTAATAGTCCGAGGATCGGATTTCAGACAGAGGAGGGGACCATCCCTTACACCTGCTATTGTATTCCAGTTCAAAAGTGACCCTTGCTCGAGCTAGACTCATCGCGCTCCAACCGAAATTTACAGTGCTGTGTTCAGAACGTCACCAAGCCCAGAAAAATTACGTTAAAAAAAATCTCAAAAATGGATTCGAGAAGGGAAAGTAAGTACGATATCATCATGGAATTCTAAATTTATAATAATGATGTATCTGATCACAATAAAGGAATGATTTGTCCGAAAGTTAACGTAAAATTGCAACGGGAAATTGTAAACATATGGAGAAAAGTTGAATTGCACCCCATTGTCCCACGGCCAGACTCGTTTCAGAGTGTAGATTAATCTATCCTCTAGTGGGAAAAACAAGAAAATCTTGCGATTTTTCGCGTCACCGTTATTGACGCAAGTTTTTGTAATGTAAACTGTGTTTTTCTTCATTTTGAACAACCAAAACATAAATAGGGAGAAGTGGTTTAGATAAAAGTTGTATGGTTTCGAAAGATCCATCCAGGGGTGTACTCACATTGTGGGCCCAGTGCCCCAGGTGGGCCTGGTAACGCCCAAATCGATTTTTTTTCCCATTACCCTCATTCTTTATAGCGGATTTATATATCACGCTTCAAACAAGAAATATTTTGTCTCAAGTCATTTTTCGCTAAGCCCCTTTCAAAAGGCCTAAAAAATAATGAATTTTTTTCTCCATTTCCTTGTTTTTTCTTTCCATTCATTTTACGATGCATTATTCGCTATCATGAATAATTCAAGAATTATCAATGGCTAGTTATGAATAATATTGTGGAACGAATAAAAGCAGGTAAGATTGAATATGTAATTCCTATTTATATGTATTACACTTCGACATTTCAGAATCTGCTGCCGATCATCCTGCAGTACCTGGTTTATCCAGGTAGGATATTCTCCTGCTCATCAAAAATCAGTTGAATGATGGTGCAGAACAGATTTTGCAAGAAAGTGTTCCCGAGTGAAAACTATGGAAGACCTTTTTGCACTGCTCTGTTGCCACCAATGGCACCTCAGGCTACCTTCTCTCACCTGAGCAATTATGATTTGAATTATAGAATAAATGAAATATCAAAAAACATTAATTTTATGTATTGAAATGGATAAATATTAGACTGTTTCAAATGAAAAGAAGTTTTTTTTTTTCTACTTCCCACCGATGGAGCAGTTCAGGGCAGATACAGCAAAGAATTTGCACCAAAGCAGGTGCAAAAATGATTTTTTTTGAGCTGGCGCCGAGCATTTTTCTTTTTTCCATTGATTTAACATAGGAATTTTCCTAATTTTTTTTCAATTGCGAGTTTCATGATCGAAAATCATGTTCATTCTTTGGCGACCATTCGAGAGAGATGTTAAATACCAGCTATAGATGTTATTGACGATCGTTGCATGAAAATAAACAAAATTGTAGCTATTCTTTCCTATGAAATACTCAAATTAAGGAACAAAATATGGATCTTATAATGTTTGTATCCATGCAACGATGGTCATAACATCTAGAGCTGGTATTTAACATCTCTCTCAAATTGTCGCCAAAGAATAAAGATGATATTCGATCATAAAATTCGCTATTGCCAAAAAAATTAGGAAAATTCCTATGTTAAATCAATGGAAAAAAGAAAAATGCTCGGCGCCAGCTCAAAAAAAATTATTTCTGCACCTGCTTCGGTGCAAATTCTTTCTTATATCTGCCCCGAACTGCTTCATCGGTGGGAAGTAAAAAAATAAAAACTTCGTTTCATTTGGAACAGTCTAATAAATATGATTGTTTATTCAGAGATTGTTTACAAATTTTATATAGGTTGAATATGAGGTAAAGATTCGAACTGTTTGGATGTTGCTAGTGAACTGAGCTGTGGCTCTCCTTACCGAGGCCTCCCTGAGTCCCCAAGTAGGGGTAGAACTGTCGAATTGTTTATAAAACTGAAAAACCCAAGAGTGGCGGTAAAAAAGATGTATCCTAAAGGACCATGCGACTGACCCTCCCTTTATATATTTTCTGTAGACCTGTGCAAGAACGAGAGCCATGTGTTGGCCACTTGAGTTGTGCATCTCTCTGGCTATTTATGGTTCGTAAATTTTATGAAAGTGAAGCTATTATGAGAGATGTATAAGAGTCTTCACGTCATATTCAACCGTTACATTAATCTTTTTCTCTTAAACTAGAAGAATTTAGCTTTATTAATAATTGATAGAAATGATGTGAAGAACTGTGGAAAGATTTGTGTTGTTTGAAAATTTAGAATAATATCAGAAAGGAATTTAATTAATGTTGTGAATATATCTCCGGTGCGGAACAGCTTCTATTAACATCCGACCGATATATTTTTAGCTTGCGCGAATTACCTTGCAAAAAAATCAAATCATTGCCGCCAGAAGCATTACAGTTATTAACTGCGCCAAGTATTTCAACAAGTGAGAAAAGCTCAAGCTATTTTACAATTGAGTCCACTGACTGCGAATCTAGTGATTTTTCTGATGACGACTACTAAAGTTGTACGTAACCAACTAGATTATTTGACGAATAAACATTTTAGAATTTTTCATGTTTCCTAGCATTTCCCTATTTTATATTTACTTAAAAGTTTATTGGTAATTTCTACCATATCTATACATCATTATAATTTCAATATTCCTGTATCAACCTTATTTTAAGCAAATCATTGTCATTTTAGTGAAAATAAAACGTTTTTTACATACAAGTTGTCCATATTGGATCTGCCATTTTGTTTTTTCAAATTTTGACTGCGGATTCGTGATCAGCGACCCCAAAAACCTCCGAGTTCTGATTTTTGTCCGAATCGAATGGTTTTCTAAGAAATATTTAGCAGTATTGGATCCGTCACTTTGTTTTTTTTTAATTCTGACTTCAGATTCGTGATCAGCGACCCCTAAAACCTCCGAGTATTGATTTTCACCCGAATTGAATGCGTTTTCGACTTTTAGCCAGGAATTCGGGATTCCGTCCCACTGTGGAATGGTAAAAAATCGAGGTGGTAAAAGATCGGGGTTCCACTGTAATTACATTCTGAATGTTCCTGCTACTAAAAAGTTACAAAAATTCACATTACCATAACATTAATTTTCCGTACCTAAATATCCGAATCCCTCGTTTCATCCTGCGTTGAATGCCTCGCAGGCTTCTGTGCTGATTCCCTTCATTCAACCAATTTGATGTTTCCTCGCGCATATTATGCATTTCCAGGAAGGTACGACTCTACTCTAGTATTAAATATCACAAGCAAATAAACGAAGCTAATAAAATATATAATTAAGAAAATATAGGAACTATTATCACCCTCCTTATACCGAGTACTCTTGATCTAATTAGACGGTAGGGAGGACGGAGTCGACTCTACCTACGGTCTATTGCTCGCTCGCTCTAGCTAGGAGGAAGCGGTCGAGCTCTACGTGCATCAGCTGAGCGCGTTGCGTGACGTCAGAGGTCTGTGGCAAGATGGCGTCGACTCGCTTTCTGCTGTTTTCGGCGCAGCGATGACCAATACTGGCACGGCTACGCGCAGCGTGAACAAGGTGCCCGGTGCCTTCACTTAAATCCAACGGTTCGCGGGGAACGATTGAGATTCAGACACGAGGCTTCTCGAGGCTCAGGGAATCAATTCGGGGGAGGCGGGTTGATTCTACGGATGGATATTAATGTGAATCAGAATAATCCTACCTGCATTCGACGTTCCTATCCTCGGTTGCGTCGGTAGTGTTCAATAATACGGTCGGAGAGCCGGGGAGTATGCAAAGGTTGTCTTATGCCAAGTCGTTGTCCAATATTCCAAATCCCAAATCAATATCCAGGTACACAAGCACGGTCGTTATAATAGGTACACAGAAAATCACTTGTAACGAAATGATACCTCCGGTAAAGCAAACACCTGCCGGCTAGTCAAATAGGTACCATCTCGTTACGACCAGAGGCAGCACCGTCCGGTGACCGGTCCAAGTACCCAAGCACGCCGCAAGGCGGCTACCACTTTCGCAAACCAAAACCACCGACGGCGCATATATAAGCCGGCCCGGCACGCCGTCTAGTCAGTTCTCTCTGGACAACAGCCTGCATACGGCTTCAGACTGAACTCCGTCTTATAGACGTACGGACCGCGGGAAGAGACCCCGGACCGCTAGGCGCGTTCGCGTATACAATAAAGGCTTCTATTATTGTTTCGCACTAGATATAGACTCCGTAACTTACTAAAATCACCGTTATACTTTAACTTCCAGATCATTGATATAATTTGAGCATAGTTCACTTTACCTAGTATCAAAACATACATAGCTATTAGCGAATAGTACCGATTTACGCCAAGAATAGCGTCCTACTTATACAGGGTGATTCAGAATGCGGTACTTTCCTTACACCGGTGGATTCCTTGTAAAAAACTAAGACCAAAATTATTCATCCTAAAATGTCGAAAGCTAAGCCGTTTTCAGGTAGTAGTAGTTTAAAGTAAGCCAAAGTAAGCCAATACGAGGGCAGATACGAGAATGGCTCAGCCGCCGCTACCCCGTTATTGTTGATCAGACGTGGCTGGTCTGCTGTACGTAGCTAAGCTATACAGGCGATGCAATGGAAACAGAAGCGTGCGAATGTTACCGAACTATGAATGTAACGTCTGATCGTCGTTTCTTTGCGAGATCGCGGTGGCGGGCCAACAATAACGGCGTAGCGGCGGCTGAGCCATTCTCGTATCTGCCCTCGTATTGGCTTACTTTGGCTTACTTTAAACTACTCCTACCTGAAAACGGCTGAGCTTTCGACATTTTAGGATGAGTAATTTTGGTCTTAGATTTTGACAAGGAATCCACCGGTGTAAGGAAAGTACCGCATTCTGAATCACCCTGTATTTTACCGCCGTAAAGGCGCATTGTATCGCGGAATACCACATCGAGTCAAACTATTAAGACTCTCGTTCTCTAATCTATTTAATTGTATCGCGGAGTACCGCATCGAGTCAGACTATTAGACTCTCGTTCTTTAATCTATTTAACTGTATCGCGGAATACCGCATCAGGTCAAAAGACATCCAGTCTTCTGGCTAAACTATCCTTGGCTTAGGTCACCTGTACACTAAACGTAATGGATTCTGATCCGGACGAGTTGGACAATTCTAGAAACAGCCAATCGGCGCTCTGGATTAAAAAAATCCAGAGCGCCGATTGGCTGTTTCTAGAATTGTCCAACTCGTCCGGATCAGAATCCATTACGTTTAGTGTACATACTAGAACTAGTCCTAGCATATACCTTAGATAATAAGTTACTAGATAACGTTACTTTCTTGTGTCTAATTATTTTTTTTTTTTATATTTTCTTTTCTTTCTAGTCTGGAACCTATTACTCCAGCAACCTCTAGTACTATAATTAATCAATAAAGAATATCTATGTATAATTTGTTACCTAAACCTGCTTTCCCTTTATTTCTATCAAACCCTACTACCGACAGACCTAGCATCCGGTGGAGGGGGACGAGACCCCCAGACCCGTTCGCCGTCCACACCGGGTATCCTTGCACCCCACACTCCACCCGGTCTAGCCGTTGTCTTCCTGATTCAATAACGAAGCAAATTACGTCCAAAAATGGTATCTTATTGCAACTAGAAAGGCTTGCATCATTCGGAAACGCTTGGGGTACTCCGGTACCCCAGTTGCCCGATAGAAGGTGAAAAAAATAAGTTGCCCTGTCTAGGGTTGACAATAAGATTTTTTCAAATTATTTGCAGAAGAAAGATAATATTTGAAAGGATTAAAAATTGAAAAAAACGTAGAAAAATGGCTGGGGAACTTTCGACTCCAACTTTAATTCACGCCCTTATTCAACTTCAGAAGTAGGATATGAGAAAACTACTGAAGCTGTAGTAGATTCAGTAGTGAATACCTACTCGTACTACTGCTCACAGTAGTCACTACTAGCAGTAGTCACCACTCAACTTGAGGAGTAGGATATGAGTAAACTACTGAAGATGTAGTAGATTCAGCAGTTAATACTCGTACTACTGCTCACAGTAGTTACTATTAGCAGTAGTCACTACTGAGGGGTATGCTATTTACTGAACTTACCACTCACCTCCAGTAGTGACTACTCAATTAACTACAAACCTTCAGTAGTTACTACTCAGTTACTACACCGCTTCAGTAGTAACTAATGGAAATCCAGTAGTTCTTTCCGTACGGGGTGATCATCGTCCTGGACCTCGATCATTAAAAACTCTCTTGGATGAATGGGATTGATTGATTGCGTTCTATTTAGCTTATAGCTACTTACTGCCTGTGCAGATTACATAACTTTATTTCTTATTCCCTACTATTTCACACGTTTTATACCATTACTATTACTAATTAAACTGTTGAGAATAAGGTTTCGAGCATTTCATGAACCCGGCAGATACATGCTCGGGTATTGTCGGGCATGCTCGTCGAGCTGCGCAACGCGACATGGCAGCGCAGTCAATTAGGCAGTCGAAGTAGAGTCGCAAGACTGATTGGTATGAATTGTGCAAAGTAGTCATTATAAGTTTTGTCTTAAGTAAAATAAATCGCATATCAATAAAGTGCTGTGTATTTCATAAACCCAAATTTCACTCTCCCGTCTCCTCACTATTTCTAATATCTGCTTCAACAGGTTATGGGCCCAGTAAACCCATCTTGTGCAAAATAGTGATTGAAGGAGAGCGAACGCGAGGAACTCGTGAGACGCGAGTCGTTGAAGTCAGCCATTACGGTAGTGATAGTGTGTGATTTTTGCAAGTGTATACAAGAGATTTGTATCCACGATGTCTGAAGGCATCTCGGCTAGAAATATAAAACGGTTCGACGGAACGAACTTCCAAGGATGAAAGTTGTCGATAAATTCGCTATTGATAGCTAATGACATCCGAGACGTGGTAGACGGCACGAGGATAATGCCGGCGGTTTTACCGGGCCATGCGGATGAAGCTAAGACGTTTGTGAGAGACAACGCGAAGGCGCAATTTCTGATTTTATCCACATTGGAAGAGGCGCAACAAAGTGTTATCTTGACCTGCACGAGTGCGAAAGCTATGTGGGAGAAGCTATGTGCGGTGCATGAACAAAGATCTGCAACGAACAAGATAGGGCTCCTGCAAAAATTTCATGAGCACAAGATGAGTGCGAATGACTCAGCGATACAACACGTGTCCACGATACTAAACATGGCGGGACAGCTGCGTGATATTGGCGAACCGGTGTCGGACGACACAATAATGGCCAAGATACTAGCAGGACTAACTCCCAAGTACACCATGTTTCGGGCGGCGTGGGAAAGTGTTGAACCTGGTCGGCAGACGATAGATTATCTGCAAGAAAGGTTAATAAGGGAAGATGTGCGACTCAGTGAGGAAGACGATGCAGCGACTGCATTGGCGGCAATCAAAACCGAAAAGAATAAGAAGATAACGGAGAAACCAAAGAAAGATATAGAGTGTGTTGAGTATATAAGCAA
The DNA here is from genome assembly GCA_943736025.1 of Tenthredo mesomela. NCBI lineage: Eukaryota > Metazoa > Arthropoda > Insecta > Hymenoptera > Tenthredinidae > Tenthredo > Tenthredo mesomela. The sequence continues at coordinate 15,470,998 of OX031019.1, forward strand.
TACATTTATGTCCTTGTCTATAATCTGTGAGAGACAACAGCCTAAGCGGTGGCGTTGTAGGAGGTGCGCGTAGCCGACCGTTGGCAGGACGAGTTAGTTGATCATAAGTAGTCAAGATGATACATTGATATAATAATAAGACATGTCACAAATCTGTATAAGAAACATATATCTATCATAAATACTTAGTAAACTAATGTGAATATAATTAATGAGTTAAAACCCAATCCACGATATCCTTCATGGTAGCAGAGCCTGGTTGAGTGCATAAGAAACAATAAGTGATCTTGAATACGAAGGAAAGTTCGAGAAGACAAGAAGATGGCGGAGGTAATGACACACGCACTAATGATACCCGTTTTTGATGGCGTAGACTATGGAGCCTGGAAAGATGAAGAAATGTGATGAGGTGATAACCAGAGCCAAAATAGCATCAGATGAAGAATACTGGGATGAGAAGGATTTAAAAGCGATCAATTATATATACTGCGCAATTTCGACTAAACAGCTTAAATTCGTGAGTGACAAAGATACGGCTTATGAGATAATACGGAAGTTTGATGAGTTGTACTCAAAAGAATCAACAGCATTGCAGATAGTCTGCAGAAATCACTGATATATATTATAACTGGATAGCCGATCGGCTCTGAACTCCGCTTCCAATTGGAGACCGGAAGGCGCCATTTTTATTGGAGCCCCTATGTACCGCCACCTGTGCGTCAGTTTGATTAGTTGCCACCCGTAGATATAGCAACCGATAAAGTTGGATGTCAATCCGAACTATGAATCGAAATATAAATATAGATTCAATCTGAGCATAAGATTAAATTGAAATATTAAACGCTTGTTTATTGCTATTATTAGACTAATAACTATCATCGAAGGACAAGTGATATAGGTTTTTTTCAAGTGCACAATTGTGCAATCACATAAATCTTCAGCAACTCATAAATTTGTTCGAGATGAAGGTATGTATACATATTAGAGGTGTTCAAAAATTTTCGATGTTCGAATTTTTCACTTCTCAGGGTCTAAAAAGTTGGTTCATAATTTGAGTATGACTGTCACCAAATGTGCCTGTCGACGGACAATTCACCACGCGACTCATCACTTGTTTGTATTTTCCATTTAAATAGCACATGAAATTTTTTTCATGTCTAATTGCACGATTTCCGGACATGTATAAGACCTAACAAGTGACGGAAAAGCGAGATTAAAGATGAGAACTGTAAGCGAGGTTGATGAAGGCGAAAACTGCCTTTTCCAATTAATTCATTTCTATAAGCAGAATTTTTTTTTCTTTTTCTGCTTATTTTTGAGGTTTTATATACGTCTTGAAATCGTGCAACATTCATCTAGAGAAAGAAATTCTTTATGATTGAATTTTCGATGCGATTGGACATGAAAAAATTTCATTTGCTATTTAAGGGGTAACCACTCCTCACCACTCTAGAGTTAGCAAAAAAGGCCTAAATTTTATGATTTTTTTCTAGAATATTGGAGAATCGATCGGGTTTCTTTTTTCAGGGCTTATTAAACACATATTGAAGTATGTAGAAAAAATTTGTGATTGCATTTTTGATACAAAATGGCGGCGACAGAGCCAGTCTTCAAGAACGCTTTTTTTTTTTCGATACCTCCACGGGCGGACGTGTAACTCCGAAAGTATAAGAGGTGAAACAAGAAAATCAATTTTTTCCCAATCTATATGTCATTGGCTAGAGAAGTACATAGGGTTTTTCTTTTAAATCCATTTTTGCAAAAATGGCACGAGTTTAAAAAAAATTTCATTTTTTCGGCAAAAAAATTTGCAGTAAATTGTTTATAAAGAAAAAAGTTTACATTCAATCGAAAAACGGCTATGTACTTCTTTAGATAATGTGATTGTGAAGCTACAGTCAAAATTTCCAAACAATTCATCGAACGGTTTTCGAGCAGCGTTTCCGCCCAGTTTGAAGAATGTGATTTCAACAAAAACCCGTTCAAAGTTTTATAAGTACTTGCACATACACGTATATTGAAGTGTATATTATAGCATCAGAGCACCCTAGTGACCTACGAAGGTGACATAATGACCTTCTACTCTGTAAGGGCCGATTCACACTATAGGTCCGCTCACGGTCCGCTCTAGCTCCCGTCTCGGTCCAGTAAAATATTGTTTCGTTGTTTTTAATGGTGGTATACACACTATGGGTAGCGTTCCCGTCTCGTTCCAGTTTCGGTCAGGCAAAATCAAGTCGAGACAATATTTGACCGAATCGAGCCTGTACTGTTCCGATACCTGACCCATAGTGTGAATCACTGGCATTGCGGTAAAGGTCCAGGCACGATCTTCAAAGCAGTTCTAATTTTCATCTAGCCGTAATAACATTGTAATGAACCGCAGCAAAATACAGTGTCTTCCCTTCTAATTCCCTATCAATTGGACTCGGATAAGCCCAGAGTCCTCTTTTCTTATCTTTCCTTCGCGATATTATTATTTTTTTTTTTTTTTTTGCTTTCCAGTTTTCGTTTTTTTGTCATCTAGCGCTAAGGCAATCATCATTAATTCCTTTACTTTTAAATATTTCGACATTTTTTCACGGCAAAAATTATGAATTATATTATATATTATTATATTATTATCTGATGTAAACTGATTGTCTCAGGAACGAAGCTTGATCGACAAGTGTGAATACATTAGGCTCGTGATCGAACCGAGAGCGAGGCTAGAGCGGACAGTGAGCGGATCTATAGTGTGAATCGGCCCTAAGTAAGAGAGGCACTCATTATTTCGACAGGTAAAAACAAAATATCGAAGCGTTACCGCAGAAACGCCGAACGTGTGCTCCGAGGCGTTGCGGCGAAATTAAAAATTAAAACCTCTGAAGTTTCTTTTTTTTTTTACCATAGGACCAATTGGTTATTGTTTTTATGACCCTAAAGGATTGTTTAAGCAAAAAAACAAAAATCGATTTTTTCAAAATCCTAGAGTGGTGTTACCCCTTAAATGGAAAATACAAACAAGTGATGAGCCGCGTGGTGAATTATCCGTCGACAATCACATTTGGAGAGTCATTCTCAAATTATAAACCAACTTTTTAGACCCTGAGAAATGAAAAATTCGAACATCGAAAATTTTTGAACACCTCTAATACATATACTATTGTAACGTAGTTTTTTATTAGGCAAGGAAAACCTATATTTTACTCCGCTGCAATTCGGCACTCTTCCGTGTTAATTATTAAACTTACTAAATGTTGGGCGCCAGACGCTACTGCGTCGTTTCGATACGATACCATAAGACAAATTAAATAAAGCCAAAAATCTACGGAAATGCGACGTGCGACAACTCGACTTGCTCAGATAACAAAGCCTTAGATAGAGGGGCAGGGTACACCATAAAACAATATCATTTCATTGAGAATATTTGAGAGCACATCAATCAATTATTCATTAATTAAATTAGATAATAGCGAGATCAATACAGAATTAGCATTTTATATGACAGATTATTACGAGAGATTCCTTATTCACGATAGAATTTACTTGATTACGATACGATTGACTCGAGGATGTGTCAGAGTTGACTCGATATAAAACGAATTAATTAAACTCCAGGCTTGGTATCACAGAGCGATACATCGTACCCAATGCAAAATTATTCATACCCATCCTTAAATCAACGTATTAAGCTTGAGATATTAAACTATGAAAATCAGTAACAAACTCTATAAATTCCCTATTAATTAATTAGCTACGCTTAGCTATACGATTTACGATAATTCGAGATCTACTGCTAAATAGAGACCACGCGGTCATTCGAAAGACGCGAATCACAAGTTCAACGATAACAGATTAATTCGGATTAATACTTGATCTTTTACTAAATTCTGACGATACTAGATCGATAGTTACGATACTAAATTATCCAAAAGATATTAACTTTACTGAATCATAATTGATTTTACAGACGGTAATAAATTATATAAAAGGGATCGTACTTTATTCAATGACTGAATCAATATTTACAGACTTAATTATAACAAAATAAACTATAACGCGAGGCTAAGCCTCCGCGGCTATCTTCGCTCAGGGTACTCCAGGAAAGGTAATTTTCTACAGTATTTCATGCACAATATTCTAACATATTAAATCAGTAACATAAGCCATACGAGAAGCGATAAGCAATTATCAATCAATAATAAGCAATATGCAATAAATTATAGCCAAAAAGCACCGAAAGATCTACGTCACCCAGCCAGACTCGAGGTTGTTCGATAAATCAACAAACTAGATACGAAAGATGAGCTTCTTAGCTCAATAGACAAAAACGAGCTTTATAGCTCAATAACCACATTAATTAACCATACTTTTATCAGAACGACCTCGTGCCTTCACAGAAAGAATCAAGACCTTACCTTAAGGGGACCAGTACAACGAGTTTTCGAGAAATGATCATAGTCCGAAATCAATTTATTTCATAACCAAAGTTCATTTCACATCAAAATATTTTTCTTTTTCAAAATCATGTGTCGTAAGGATTTCAGAGCACAGTTAGACCGATTCAGGTCATCTTGGATTCATTTTCTTCAGAAAACAAATCCTCATCATGTGAATGTAGGAATTTTGAAAATTTTACGTTTTGGCCAAATTATTTAAGAAATGAGTGATAGTAATTTTTTCAAATTTGGTAAATTGATCATAACTTATGACATAATTTTTTATTTTAAAATTCCTACATTCACATGATGAGGATTTGTTTTCTGAAGAAAATGAATCCAAGATGACCTGAATCGGTCCAGCGGTGCTCTGAAATCCTTACGACACATGATTTTGAAAAAGAAAAATATTTTGATGTGAAATGAACTTTGGTTATGAAATAAATTCATTTCGGACTATGATCATTTCTCGAAAACTCGCTGTACTGGTCCCCTTAAGTTGTTCAATCAGATAACACAACACTATTTTACAGAAACTTTACGAGTAGTAATAACGTTTTTTATTGATTTGCCTTTCGGCTTTTACAATCCTCTTTCATACATTTCATTTGTTGCTTTATTCTTATAGTCTATTTAACCTATGTGTTTTGTTTGTCTTCCGACCTTGTATCATTTCCTCTTGTTTCCTTCTGGTTCTGCCTCGTCTTCTGTTGGCTTGTTCTTCTCTTCCTCTCCTTGTTCTACACCACTTTGTTCCCGTCGTCCTCAGAAGAGGGGGTCGACCCCTCGGCCTCTCCTTTGGACTGTGGAGTTCTTGTTTCCGTATCTTCAGTCTCTCTCTCTCTCGTTGTCCGTTCGTTCTCCTTCTCTCTCCGCTCTTGCTCTCTCTCTTACTTCTTCTATTTCGTTCATTTTTGTTACTCCGCTGCCGTCGTCTTTCAGTATTTCTAATATTTTTTCAATCCCTCCTTGTTTCCCGCCTCCTCTGCATCTTTCTGTCACATGCTCCCAGTTTTCTTCTTCGGCGTCGCATATCCTGCATTTTCTTTTGTCTTCGTCTTCCTCCCAGTAGTTTCCTCCTCTCATTTCATTTCCTAGTCTAAATCTTGCTATCTTTGTCATTTCTTTTTCTTTTCTCCTCGTCCTCAGGTACCTCGGTAGTTCCCTCGTGGCTATTTCTCTGTATATGCTGTTGTACCTTGAGTTTCTTATTCTGCTTTCTCTTTCCTGTTCTTGCACTTCCTTGTCTATTTTCATTACTTCCTCCTTCATGTCTTTTCCTCTTTCTCTTCTGCTCTCTACCTCTTCTGCGCTGTAACCTCTTCCTTCGTAGAATTTTCTTCTGTCCTCTTCCCAGTTCGATCTGTCCTCTTTTTTTCCTGTTTTTATTTCGTTCCAGCATCTTCTGGCTAGTTCGTTACCTCCTCCCTCTCTCAGTTTTTCTTCGTATTTCATCGCTCTTTTCCCTGCTTTTGTTCTTATTTTGTACCTTTTCGTTTCCTCTCTGATCATGTATCCCGGTGTTCTTCCGTCTAGGCCTAGCGTCCATCTAATGTATTTTTCGTGCATTCTTTCCATTTCTTTTCTTTCCGTCCATCCCCATATTTCGGCTCCATATAGAGCAATGCTCTCCACTAGTGCTTCGAATAGCCTTATCCTTCTGTTCCAGTCTCCTCCCATTATTCTTTTTCCGATCCCCCAGACCTGCCCCATCGCTATTGTTGCTTTTTTGGCTCTCTCTTTTATGTGCTCGGTCATGCTGCCGTTCTTCTGTAGCATGTATCCGAGGTATCTGAAGGTCCTTACTTCTTCTATTGGTTGTTTTTTCCACGTCCATTCTTCCTCTTTTTCTCTTCCCCCTGCTTTTCTGAATCTCATCACTTTTGTTTTTTCCGTGTTTACTTCTAGTCCTTTCCTGTCTATGTATCTTTCCGACCTTTCTATCATTTGCTTCATGTCTTTCTCGTTTTTTGCCAATAGGACCACGTCGTCTGCATATGCTAGTGACCATATTTTCATGCCTCCTACTACCACTCCTCCGTCCTGCCCCTTTTTTAGCGTATCCTCCCAGTCTGCCAGGTATATGTTGAATAGATAGGAGCTAAGCGGGCATCCTTGTCTCACTCCTTTTATCGTCCAGAATCTTTCTCCGGTTTCGTTTCTTACTCTTACTCTGTTGCTGGTTTCGTTGTAGATTTCTTTTATTCTCTCTCGTGTCTGGCTTTTTATTCCCCTCCTCTTCATTATCTCCCATAGTTTGTCTCTATCTATGGAGTCAAATGCTGCTCTCAGATCTATGAACGTTGCTATGAGTTTCCCTCTTTTCTTTTTTATTTCTCTGCCTACTGCGTGGTTTAGCACGTACATCGATTCTGTGGTGCCTCTGCCTTTTCTGAAGCCTACTTGTATTTCTGGTATTATTTTCTTTTCTTCCATTTCTTTTTCGAGCCTGTTCGCTACTACCGCCGCGTAGATCTTGTATGCTGCTGGCATGAGCGTCACTCCTCTGTAGTTTCCTACTTCGTCTATGTTGCCTTTCTTGTGTATCGGTACTATTAGTCCTTCCTTCCATTCTTCTGGGATGCCACTTCCTTTCCAAATCTTGTTTATTAGCTTCGTGGTCTCTTTTCTCATGCATTCTCCTCCGTGTATCCATGCTTCATTCGCGATCCCATCCGCTCCGGTTGCTTTGTTGGGTTTTAGTCTTCCTATTACTTTTCCGACCTCTTCTTCCGTTATCTCATTCCCTGGGCTATGTTCTTCTGTTCTCTCTTCATCGCTTCTTCTCTGTCTCCCTCCTTCTCTTTCTCCTTCTGTTGCCGTGTTTTTTCTGTCTGACCCCTGAAGTAGTTTTTTGAAGTGCTCTACCCAGTTTCTCATTTCGATTCTTTCGCTTATTCTTGTTTTCCTTCTTCTTATCTTGTTTATTACTTTCCACATTTCTCCTTCTGTCTTTGCTGCTCTCATCTCCTCTACTATTTTCTCAGCTTCCTCTTCTTTCTTCTTTTTGCACGTTTCTCTGAACTTCTTTCTTTCTTCTCTGTAGGCTGTCACTCCTCCCTTCCCTTTTTTCCACTCTTTCAGTGCTTTTTTCGCTCTAGCTTTGCTTTCTGCACACTCAGTGTCCCACCAGATGTTTTTTCTTTCTTTCTTGCCGCCTACTTTTTTCCACTCCGCTGCTTTTTCTATCTTCTCTTTCATTTCTTTTAGCATCTCTTCTGTGTTCCCGTCTTCTGTTGTGATGTCTTTTATTCTTTCTCTGTACGTGGCTACGCCCTCCCTTGACCAGTCCATGACTCTTTTTTGCACTCTGGTTGCTTCCTCTTTTTCTCCTTCTTCTCTTGTGTCCTTCGATCCTATCGTTATTGTTATCGGGTGGTGGTCCGACTCGACTCTGTTTCCTATCTTTACCTCTTTTGTCGCCTCCCATGCATCTGTGTTGCCTATTACGTAGTCAATTACCGTCTCTCCTCTTGGGCCTACGTAGGTTATTTCGCCTTCCTCGTCACCTTTTCCTGCTCCGTTGAAGATTCCGAGCCCTTCTTCACTTAGCCATTCGATCAGTACCTTGCCTTCGCTGTTTTTTGTTTTGTCTTTCGACATCCTTGCTCCTTTTGCTTCTTTGTCTTCTTCTTCCGCCTCCGCTATTCCACCTTCGTCTGCCGTCCTTGCGTTCAGGTCCCCTCCTATTATTATCGGTCCTTCTCTTCCTTTTCTGTTTATCATTTCCGATAGTGCTCTTGTCTTTGCTCTGATCTCTTGGTTCGAGTATATTGTAAATATCCTCCATTCTTTGTCATCTATTTTCACTGTGCTCTCTATTATTCCTTCTGTTTCTTCTGTCGCTTCTTCTTGTTTCTTCTTTACGGTCATTTCTTTCCTTGTCCCCATCGCGACGCCTCCGCTCGCCCTTCCTTTCTTGTGTGTTCTTTTTGCTCCTTGTGTCGCCCAGGTGTGGCTGTCGGGTAGCCTTGCGAATGTTTTCTCTTTGTCTTTGTCCTCTCCCCACGTTTCTACTAGACCTGCTACGTCCCATCTTTTTATTTCGTTCCAGAATTCTTCGTCTTTCCCTTTTAGTCCGGCAATGTTCCAGAAGCCTACCTTTACCCCGTTTCTTTCCGCGCTTCCTTGTTTTGACTCTTTTCTTACGTTTCTGTCCTATTCTTGCCCTCTTCCTCCCCTTCCTCTTCCTCTTCCTCTGCTTGACCCTCCTTGTGTTTCTGTTTCTTCATCGTTTTCTCCTCCTGTATTTGTAGCTGTTTCTTCTCTCCTTTTCAGGTCATTTGCTTCGTCGTCCCACAGCCACACTGTGTTTCCTATGTGCAGCTTTCTGTGCCCGACCCTCGTTTGTCTTCCGTTTCTTCTTTCTTCTCTTGCTCTGTTCCATATTTTGTCTTGTACTTCCAGTTCTTTTCTCGTCATGTCCGCCTCTATGATTATCTTGGATCCTTTCAGCTTTCCTTTCGCTGCCATTATCTTTCTCTTGTCCCCCCATTCCTTGATCTTTACTAGGACGGTTCTTCCGTCCCTGCTTATCTCTTTTATCTCTGTTATGGGGACTTTTGTTTCTGTTAATCTCTCTATCATCTTGCTGATTGTTGCCTCCAGCTCCTCCCCTTTTCCTCGTTCCAGCCCTCTTATTACTATGTTCTTGCTCTTTTCGGCTTTTTCTCTTCTTTCCAGTTCGTCTTCTATTCTTTTCAGTCTTGTTATACTCTCTCTTTTGTCTTGTTCAATTCTTCTGGTTAGTTCTTTGTCTTTTTTATCCCTTTCTTGTTCTTCCCATGTCTTTTTGCGTTCTGCCTCTGCTTCTCTTGTCTGCCTTTCTTTCTCTAGTCTTTCTACCATTTCTGCAAGTTTGCCTCTTTCCTCGTCTCCTCTTGTTCTTACTTCCATTATCTCTCTTCTCAGCGTCTCTCTTTCCTCTCTTTCGGCTCTTCTTCCCTCTTCGGCTTCCTCTCTCATCTTCCTTAATTCGATGTTCATGTTTTCCATTCCGCTCCTTAGGACGCTGAGTGTGTTCTTCAGCCATTCCTCTTCTGGACGCTCACCCACTTCTCCATCTTTATTCCCTGTCGCCTGTGTCGCTTCTTGCTGTTCTCCCTTATTTACTGCAAAATCTGTTTTTTCTGGCGTTCTTAGTGTTTTGGTGCTCTTTTTGCTGTTTCTTTCTTCTAGCTCCTCCATTCTTTCTCTGTCTTCTTCGTCTGACGTGTCTTCTGATTTATCTGGGTGTTTTCTCTTCCAGCTTAGTAATGTTCCGTCGGAAGCTGTTTTGGTTCTTTCCCAGGTTTCTGCTTTTTGCGGTCTCCCTGCTCTCTCTCTTCTCCTGTCGTTTTTTCCGCCTGTCGGCGTTGCCCACACTTCTTTCTCCTCCTCTGTTTCTTTCCTTGTTGGCTCTCTCTCCCCTTTGTCCTCCGTCTTATCCTCCATGCGTGTCTCTTCCGTTTGTCAGTGGCGCTCTCGTTGTGACGTCACTGCTGCGACCGTTGAGCGCGCGCCTTGTCGTTGTCGTGTCGCCTGCTTGCGTGCTCTCTTCCTCCTCGCTACGCCAGCACACTTCACGCCGTTCGTTCGGGTCACGTGGTACTTCGTTTTCGCTGGTGTTTTCTCGCTTTTTCCCACTCTTTGACTTGACCCTCCACTTTTTCACTTCGCGCACTGGTGCATCGACTCTGCGCGCACTGTTTATCCTCTTCTCTGCCTCTTCTGTTGCTTTCTACTCTAGATTTTCGGGTATTTCCTCGCGCTTGCTACCGGCTTGCTTGTTTTGACACTTTCCGGAAGTCAACTCCTACAGAAACTTTACGATATTCCACAATAATATAATAATACTCGAGATATACGATAGTCGATTACGATAGTTGATTACGATAGTTGATTACGATAGTTGATCTGGGTTCGATAGTCGAGATAGTACGATAGATGAGTGACGTAGAACGGAGCGAAGAATAGGCAGATTTGCGATTGTACCCGCTTTATATAGGCCATATTTTCTACCGTCAACTCATCCCTCAGATTAGTGAAATCACGTGTCATATCGATACTCTAATTGGTCCGTGTGACGACAAGTTTGACGAACGTAGCGTTGGAGAAATCTATCCTACCCCTGCCGCAGCTAATACCCCTCCTATTACCGCCGTCCTTTTGAATCCCGAGTGCTGGACTTACTTGGAGTCTCGCTCACCCGACTACCCGGTATTTCTCCTAGGTCCTGACACTATTCGCCGATCCACAAGAAGGTTGGTGGTAGCTTCGTGTTTAGCAAACTGCAGCATGCCTAACTCACAAAGGATTCGTTAGGTCGGAACGCCGATCCGGGGGTTTTCATGACCAACCACGGTTGCGATACCAGCTTTGGAGATAGTTGTCGATAGTAACTGCGCTGACTGATGGTCATCAGGTGGGAGGCTGTGAGGATGCACCTGCACATGACCCTGTACGCCACCCTTTCATCAACAGTGCACTTTCTTGTAGGCGGTAGCTTCTCCGGATGACGGGAGGATTTCGTCGTGCTTCTCGCACACGAGTCATTCCACGTCAGACCGGACACCTTTCAGACACTATGTTCTTGAAACTCAACATAATTTTTTTCACAACTTGTATGAGTCAAATGAATGCATCAAACAATTTTTCAAATTTTTTTGTCTACAATAGTTTCAGAGTTGCAGGGGGTTGAATTTCGTCAAAAAGGGGCAACAAACGGAAACACGCTGACTTTCAAATGCTCATATCTTCAGTTCTATCCATCCTACAGATTAGATCCTGTGTTCGTTTTGAAGCTCTTTGCCCCTTTTTGACGAAATTCAACCCCCTGCAACTCTGAAACTATTGAAGATAAAAAAATTTGAAAAACTGTTTGATACATTCATTTGACTCGAAGAATCTGTCAAAAAAATCAAAAAAGAATCGGAGACATCAAGTGAAATTTTCGATTTATTCTGTCCGGTCTGACGTGGAATGACTCACATCCCTGTACGCCGTCAATCCAATAGTTTGAGGTAGTCGATTTTCCACTTGAGAGGAGGCGCTGACCCTGGGGTTTTTCTGGACCATCCATGGTTTGCACGCCGACAGACTCGTCCTTGACGATAGTGGAAGCTCCTGTACGTTCGTTAGTCATCGTTCCATCGGTAGTTCCCAAGACGACAGACGTCTCGTGGAGTATCGAGCTCGAGATTACATATTTTACAAAAATAAAAGAGTGTTAGTTAATCCCAATTATTTTTCCCTAATTTTTCCTTTTCCTAGAGACCCTATCTACGTCACGCATCATCGTATTCTCGATAGAATCGCCTTGTGGTGAGGGATTATAAAATACCACGTCACACTATATAGTAGAAGGGGTACACGAAAAAAAGCGGCATTTGATGATGAAAGCAAGCCGCTCGGCACAGTGTTGTATAAGACCCTTACGAATGATTTGACCTGCAGCACCACGAATCTCAGCCCTTAGAATTCAAAATGGCGCCCTTTTTCCGAAAAAAGCTATTAAAATCACGTCTTCCACCTGCTATATGGTTCTAGAGCTCAGGAAACCCATTTTTAATTTATTTTTTTTTTTGTAATAATAATTTAATAACAATCCTAACATTTGGATTTTCAATTTTTTTCATTTTTTTCAATTTTTTTTCTTTTTTTTTTCTAATTCTTTCTTTACAGTATTTTTTATGAAAATAGGCTTAAGGCTAAATTTTAGATTAGGTTTTGGTTTAGTTTTAGATATCAAGTATACGTAAATAAGCATGGATTATGAAAAAGTGCCAAATTTTCAAAAGCGTATCCACAGAATTTGACGGAACATTCAGAGTTCTCCGTCGCTTTCGTCAATGTGCGTTGAGCTCCTGTTATTGCACCCACCTTTGCAGGTTGTGCACTGGAGCGTGCATGGCAGGCCTACTCGACGACATGAACATCTCTGTGACTCGCAACTTTTCTTACAGCCACATTTCTCAAGGAACGATAACTCTTTCCATATTTCTGGGAGATGAGACCACACTGGTACCCACGTTTCATTATTTTGTTTCCATCCCTATGCTGATGGGGAGGAAGGAATACCATCGCAGCTTTTCGTAAATGAATTGCCCCATATCTGACCTGCCTGATATGCCGCCCTCGGTATATGTTGGTGCAAAGCCGCGCGTGTTGGAGGTAAATGGGGCAGTAGTTTGTTCTTAGTTGCGAAAAGATCTTTTCTTGTCTGATCAACCGACGAGCTTTCAGTTTGTGACTCGTAAAGCAACGCCGTGAACCTTTCCAGGATCTGGTAGACATCGTCGCCGAGATTTGATTGGGGTTTTGATATAAACCTGAATGCGGCTGTCGCGGCAGGGTACGATATCCAAGTCTTCCAAGCGGTCTTCTTACTTTTTGAGGAAAAAAAGGAAACAGTGTCACACCCAGTGAACGCATGGAAGCCAGGAAGAGCCCCTGCCTTTTCGTCTCCTAGAGCAGCAGCAATATTATGTACGGCTATGTATCGACTTTTGTTGCCCATTCCACTCAGGAGCCAAAGTTCTTGAAGACCATTGGAACGCAAAGTCGAAAAAAAAAGAGATACAGAGAACCAGAACATCAGTGTCAGAGCATTTAATGAGTACACGCTTTGCTCCATGCTTGACCATGTCCTGCGCGTGCATCATAATACGTCCGTCTGCTTCTTCCATACTGCAACAGCTAGTTCCTGAGAGCGAAGACGCATCATCTACCGAAGAAGCAATCTGATTACCTATGTTTGTCACAACTGTAACTGTATTCAGTTCATCCAAAAGACACCTACTGAGATACTGAAACAGCTCCGTTTTGTTACTTGCGTTTCGCAAAAAATCGGACCAGTCGTTAGGCAGCTTAGCATCTGGAAGAACTTGACGCCGGGTACCAGCACCTCGACTCTCACGCTCCGTATTTTTTAGACTATCCGGTAGATACAGGTCCCATACCACGTCGACCCTGTCCGCATTCGTTACAGCGATTTGCTTTAGTATGTAAGATTTAAACTCCTGCGAGAAATATTGCTTGAAGGTCTTAGCTGTACTGGGACGAACAGCATGAACAAGGGCTGCTCCATCGTAGATTAAGCCATCATAACGGATTGGAGCAGTGTTACCAAAGGTCAAACTTTCAAGCTTTTCTGCTAGATCTGCCTTCTTTCCTGGTCGTAGCTGACCGTTCTGAGTTAAAGAAGGCGGGCATTTTTGATTTTCAAACTGGAAGAACAGATCAAGATCCAAATCACGTTCCCGACTCACGATAAATAGTCTTGAAAATAGACTAACATCTGTGGTCAAAGTTTTCACAGCAGGGGTTTTGGAGGGCTTTGATTTCAAATCAAAAATCCTAATGTTCAACTTTCGAATGGGATGATATAGCGATTTTGTGTCTGTGACCAATCTTTCCTGCACAAATAATTGGTACATATCGGTCCCTGCCTTCTCTGCGCGGTACAACGCCTGCACTGCTTCTGGCGCCGCGATTACTCTGCTGTCTAAGGATATAAGATCAGTACTATGTTCTTTGAATGGATCACCAAGCTGAAGAAAACTCTCTTTAAGAGCAGCGCAGCGCTCGATGAATTTGTTTTGAAATGCGAGATACTGCTTATGATGCGTATCAAACTCAATGTCTGATACAATTCCCTGGAATTCAGAGAGGAGTCGGGTAACCTCTGGCCCTGCTATCATCCACCGGCGTAGAGATTCAGCATCCTGAGTAAGACCTATTGCACCACCAGAGCCTTTAACCTTCGCGTTATTTTGTTCGTGAGCTTGATCTACTGCCAATGCAGAAAATGGTCGTGATGTTTGGCGAATGACAAAGTTTCCCGAGCAAAACTCACGATGTACGTCTGGCGCTTTCTTCTCAAGTTCCTCCAGATCTTTTAGATGCACAGCTAGCCAGCGTGAATAATTGACGTGGTCAAACGCAAAGAACCATGGCATCATTCTTTTTATAGATTCTTCAAATAACGCATAGTTACCAAATCTTATAGCTCTGACAAAAGTTAACAAGAGTACCTCGAGGTTGAGAACAGTCAGCCAAAACATGACAGTAGGTGACGAAGCGCTGGTTTCGGAAATCCAGTTTTCAAAACTTTTTTTACCACCGGAATCATCAATTTCGAAAGCTCCATGCATCAAATCGTACAGCACCGCAGCTGTTACTTGATGCATAGCTCGAGCTTTCGTAACATGAGTGACCTTCATGATCGCTTCGGCTGAACCCTTCGTTATTATTCCAGAGTTGACAGCTATGCCAATCCAGCCACAGCCTCGCATGAATTGTCCTATAACCCGAAGAAATGTTTGCTCGATGTGAAATGGAGCGAAAAGCACGACGAACTTATCTTCGCCGTACAATTCTGGCCAATTCCACTGAGCTATTTTACTCAGTGCAAACAAGGGCTGGTCAGCACACATCACAGGTGTTTGAGAATCGTTTACATGAGCGGTGATTTGTCTTGTAATATCCATTCCATGGCGCACCATTGGCATGGTGGCAGAATGTTCGTGGAAGAGTGGCAGTAAAGAATTAATACACGTCGTACGTACATCTTCACATACCCTTGTGGCATGAAATCCGGACCACGATTTGTTCAGCATCTGTCCAACATTTTGGTCCGGTGAGATCTGCTCCCTGACATGTGCAAGCCAAGCGTCTTCATTCTTCCACTCCGTGGATACGTCTACAAGCGAGTGCATACGCATATTTGTTTCCTGAGAACAACTAGGGATGGGAGGCTGCTTGTTGTTTGGTACATAATTTGGCACTGACGCATAACTAGGAGGAAGATAAGGAACACTTCGTCAGCCGGATTTTTGAACATCGCTATAGCATGTAGAGAATGTTGTTTCCTCTCCAGGATTACCCTGAGTTGGCAGTTGAAAAATTGACATGCCGGTACTATTAAATGAACCTTCAGATGTGGTACTTCTTGGTGTATGGTCTATGTTATCAAAAGCAGCGATAGTAAATAACCTGCGTTTCAGATTTGCTGGACATAAAACTTTTTCTTCCTGTTCTCTCTCTACGACTAAATGGCACAAGTCAGATGTTACCTCCATAATACGAGACGATGAGACGGACAGACCGTATTCATGGAGTTCGTCGATCATTTTTTTTTATTTCTATGTCGACCGAAAATCGACAGACCTATGTATAGAGGAAGTGGTGACTTATGCGTTTTTTTATTGCGAGTGATACTGCCTTCAGGCATCTTCTGCTGAAAGTTTAAAATGAAAAGCTGGCAAATAGTAAGAGCAGGTTTAAGTACACGACCCTCGGGATGGGCCGATGAACCGTACAAGATGGAATTAACAACAGCAAAAAGAGCGGGAGGGATGCATTGCTCTTGACAATCGTCGCTAAATTTTCCAGAGAAAGACACAGTGTTTTCCGATAACTGTGATCTCAGATTTTTCGCTATACGATGAAAAGCTAGTGCATCCTCATCAAAATCTTCCACTGGAACGTCCTTATGAATATTGGCTGACTTTCTCATCAGTACATACTCTCTGCCAGACTTGACCTCCTTTAATTCTGGAACGTGAGCTAAAATCTTTCTGCGAAATCTAGAGGTTTGTGGCAAGGGTAGTTCTTCAGCAGCAGCTCCAAGAAGCTGGATCAGTCTTTCGTGATACATACGAATTAGATCAGCCATCTTAAATATGGGCTCTACAGTTTCACTCTCTGATTTGCGTTGTATGAAATACAAAAGATCAGAGAAAGCTAAACCTTCGCACATTGCCCTTCCAGTATCACATTCATCAGAATTCCAAGCTCTACATCTATTGTAAAGGCGCGTTAAACATCGCTTATGATATTTGGCTTCTTGTGACACTAAATCGCCAGCGCTGAGTGTAGCTAAAAGCTTAGAATCTTGTAATAACGTTGCGCATTCTTTAACATGCTCAAAAATGCCGTCTGTTGCAGTATTATGCAGAGGTAAGTTCCAGCGTTCTGGTTCCGAACATAAAAAACATACATATGTCTTTGTAGGTACAAAGGGTTCCGTGGCTCGTGTAACACGAGAAGAATTGATGTTCTCTGTATTTCCTTCGGCTTCCATTGACTTCCAAAGCAAACGTTGTAGCTTTTGGCCAGAGTATTTGGAGTAGCAGGGTTTATGCCACAGTGCATTTCTAGAAATTAAAGTCTGCTCTATGCCACTCCCTTCGTCTAAACAATCCACTCGCAAATTTCACGGAAGAATATAAGCAGAGTGTTTCAGTTCTTCTAACGTCGAAGCCATTGAAATGTAACCAGCATTTTTAAGGGCTGCGTTCGGATTTTTCGCGGGACAGATCAAGGTTCCTTTCCCTTTTGTTTGACATATGCAACAAATTGTCCAGTCAACTACCTGGGTAACATCTTCGAGATTAGTAGAAGCTGTTACCTTCAATCTTTTAGCCATATTTAGCTACATGTGCGAGGACACAGACCAACTCAATGTTTACTACTTATTGCAGTATTCAAAATAACCGTGCATACCTGAACTGAAAACTCTGGAGTAAACCAATAAATATGCACGTATAAAATGAGCCTATCTAACTGAATAAGAGCGGACAATAGAAGCTTCAGCGCATGGGTATACGAAGCCGTTACCATCAACGGAACGCACGCGGTTCTCTGGCAGCAGAGAGAATCAAGCGCATGCGCAGTAGCAAGCGGAGAAGCTTCCACCTCCACGCCGCTTGCTATTCATCCAGCATACAATATATAATACTTTGTAAAAAAAAATTTAGTATAAACAATTTCTCTATTTTCTTGAATGATTTTTGGTATGAGGGCAGAGAACGAATAGATATAATTTTGTTGTTTCATCCCAATATATATTCTGCACACATTTCAAAAATAATTACAATAATGTACAAATATTGAAAAATTTCTTCTCAGCGCAAACAACGTTCTAACAGTAAAGAATACCCCGAAAGCAGCCAGAAATGAGATAAAACAGTGATTTTAATATTTTTTTTTTTTTTTTATAATCGGCGCCATCTTGAATGCTAAGGGCTAAAATTCGTGGTGCTGCAGGTCAAATCATTCGTAAGGGTCTTATACAACACTGTGCTAAGCTGCTTGCTTTCATCATTACGTGCCGCTTTTTTACCAAATTTAGCTTGTACCCCGTCTACTAATATACATTTCGATAATCGTATAATACAATATACAACAGTGCATGAATTCGATGATTCAAAGATCTGATTAATCAAGTAAATATTACATATAAATAACGCGGTTCAATATTTTTGCAATGAATGAATTCAAATATGTTAAAATTTTTCAAACTTCATAAAGATTATGAATCACTACAAGTCTAATAATAATGCAATTAATTTTAATTGAAAGGGGGTATCCATTCATTTGAAATCGCATTAATGTTCATACAGTTACTGACTTTCTTCAAGATATATGAAAATTGATGAATTTATACCACAATGGATCAATTGATTGATTGGAAGTCATGATTCGTCAAGTTAATACGTATAGCTATATTAGGGTGTTTCATTTTTAGGCAATATTTTTTTTTTCGATGGCATACCAGAAAATCTTATACTTTATAAAAAATAGAAAATTTTGCCGCCTGGTAAAAGATTTTAGGTGTAATAGCGGCTTAGCTCATTCCAAAATTCGATTTCCCACCTAAATAACACAGGAAAAAAATTTTTTTTTGTTTAATTGAATTTTTCGTTGTTAAAATTTTTTTTTTCGAAAAAACCTTCATATAGCTTTTGAAGGAAATTAAATTTTCTACAAAAATGTCTCTGTGGTCGAAGACCGTACAACCAGTAGTTTCGAAGTTATAGCGCGTCAAACATGAACAATTTTCGCTATAACTCCGAAACTACTGGTTGTACGGTCTTCGACCACAGAAACATTTTTGTAGAGAATTTAATTTCCTTCAAAAGCTATACGAAGATTTTTTCGCAAAAAAAATTTTCAACAAAGAAAAATTCAATTAAACAATAAATAAAAATTTTCCTGTGTTATTTAGGTGGGAAATCGAATTTTTGAATGAGCTAAACCGCTATTAGACCTAAAACCTTTTACCAGGCGGCAAAATTTTCTATTTTTCATAAAGTATAAGATTTTCTGGTATGCCATCGAAAAAAAAAAATATTGCCTAAAAATGAAACACCCTAAGCTATTGTGACGGACGGTATGGGTAGAGTGTTATTAATCCCTATGGTTTTATCACAAGCGAGAACCCATCAATCAATGGAATTAATCATCCCGTCACATCCACATAGTAAATAATTATGAAAAAGATCTATTCTAAAATAGATCGGTAAATGGGAATCGTTGCCGTCTAGTCCTATACAGGTCTCAATAGATTTATTTAAATTATTGTGAGGCTAGTTGATATAGAAATAATAATAATATAATTAAGGTAAAATAAAATAAATGAATAAAAGGGTGGTTCAAATAATCATGAGGATTGACTGGTAAAATCAATAATGTATTCTTGAACGATTTTGAGAATAATAATATGGTTCAAGCGACGGACAACTGATTGTCGGTTGAACAGAATTATATAAAATAATGTAATCACAAAATAATAAAAATAATGTAATAATATAAGGATATCCGACGTGGGGATCGTGAAGGCTTGTTACTATATAAAAATTATCAATGAAGGTAATGAAATAATAAAGGCCTCTTCACGATTCACACGCTGATACGAGTAATAAAATAAAAGGAAAAAAGAAATATAAATAAGAATGTAAATAAGAAATAAGAACTCTCTCTCTCTCTCGGATTGTATCGGAAATCTATTCTAATACCTACATAAAGATCTATAAGTAAAATTCCTCCAGGATTGAATCAAGATCTGTAGATGGGAGCTTAGTGCCTTAAAGTAGAACACCAGAATAAAAGTCTCTATTTGACATAAAAGAATTCCCGCACTGGTATCAGGGTAGAACCCGAAATTCTATGAATTATCCCAGGCGGTTTATTAGGTTTACAATCATTCAGATCTTGGTTCTATCGCGAGAATAATAAATGAATTCCTCGATAAGGAAATATATGCTTAGTATGTAAATTCTTCAGTTATAGTAATAAAGTAATAATATAATTCGAGATCGGTAGTTATTGGGCTTAATGTTATTGAGAATTTGATGAATAAAAGAAACAGACCCAACAGGATTAGGGTGAAACCCGGAATTCTATGAATTATCCTATTTGGTTAATAATTTTATGTCCATACCGATCTCGAGTTATTCAATTAAAGTAGTATTTATAATTATATGAATAACAGGAAAAATAAAAAAAAATATATATATATTCGGATTGATGAATGAGTAGCAACGCAAGCTCGCCGGGTGGTCTCGTTATTAGGAAGGAATCGCTCCGAAATACTATTAGTAGTGGCCTATAACGATATTCCCGTGGTTGTACTACACATCAGATGGAATTATATTTTATCATGCATAAGGTTAAAATTAAAGGATTCTGGAAAACAATATATCGACTTCCGAATATGAACGGTAAATTATAAAAGAGCGAATTTTGTGAGCGATCGTGGTTACTTAGCTTTGGATGAGATGGCGTAGCATGGGACTAATTTTCGATCCTTAGGTATTTTCCTCCCTCACCTTAGGTACCTCGAAGCCTTCGATTTGCGTAGAATTTAGATAGCGGTTTAGAATGTATTAACTGATGATGGATTTAGATAGTTTGAACTGAAGTTGATGAGTGTCAATGTCTAATCAGATCAAGAGATCAAATCTATATTAATTTACAAATACTCAAAATGAGTATAAGGCGGAAAGTGAAGTTATAATTTTAATAATGAAAATATTTGATAGCCTGTGTCTCTGCACTGAATTTAAGAACTTAAACGGAACACTAAACTTTTAGATCTATCACGTTTAATTGAATTTGTTGACGGGTGCTAAGTCCTTTATACTACCACTTTTAATTATAAAAAGAAAAGATTGAGTATAACTCTTGGCTTAATTATTGCACACGGGTCCTTGCGACCACGCACTTCGCGACTTGACAGAAGAAAGACACTAATTCAAATTCAAAGGCGACGAGGTAGCTGCGGTTGCAACAATGCATATATTATTGCGCGCGTGGCTTAGCCAATTAGGGCCTTGCTTAGTGGCTAATTGTCGCCTGATTGGTTTGAAGGACTACTTGCAGTTAAGCGTAGCGGTGGGGCCCTGGTGTCGTTCTGCGGTCCCATGCTATTCCATGCCTCACCTATAGTCTTTATTATTTAGTTTAGCTATCCTATTTCCTTGGGAAATTAGAGAGAGAGAACTACATCTACGTACACTAGCTTAGTAGTGTGAAATTGAGGGGTCAGCAACACTGGGGTCCCGGTCTTGCTTCACCGTTGTCTACTGCTACGTGACTTATAGACATTTCAAGAAAGGAAATATTGTATTACATTTCCGTTTTGCATTAAAAAGGAAATATTGTATTACCGATTTCAGAAGTAAAATGAGTAAACTATTGCGCGTTAAAAGAACGAATCCGATATTATTTATCCGACTTTATCGATGATGATTGAAGAATGAATCAATGAAATGAATGAAAAGAAATTTAGAGTTTTGAAGGTTTCCGAAATTACGCACGTAACACTATATACACGCAATTTTGTAAAATCATTAACAATTAGCTGTAGGTGTATTGCACGAGTGAGGCTTAGTATCCAATTCTTTTAGAAGGAAACGAATCTGATAATTGAAGAAATCAAGGAATGGGTAAGGGTTCTTGTGTATAATTAACTCTAGAACTCATGTATGGGGTAGAAATCTACTCCAGTCGATTCTCAAACTGCGCTCTTAAGCTGGTAATTGAATTACGTTTAGGTATTTAAATCGATTTTTCACTAACTAAACTTCGATAAAATTGAATTTGCTTTTGACCATTCTCTTCCTTATGAAGAAACGAAGAGATTCGTGTACTTGCGAATCCCATTATAGCTCTAGGAACGATTTTACGAACAAGAAACGCGTGGAGTAGATATTCACCCCAGTCATGAGTTAGAAGGTAGAAAAAAATGTACGAGAGTTCTAGGGTTAAAAGAACAACAAGAAATTTATTCATATTCATGTACATAATTATAAGATAACCAAACTTAGACATATGCCACAACGAAAACAATCACAAATAAATATAAAATATTTTTTTTAAATAGATAAGAACATGCCATCATGTAAACAATCAGCTATCAACTTCTAATAATATTTTCAAATCAATATAAACATGCCACCATATAAACTATCAGCCATTAAATTGTAATAATATTTTTAAATTAAAATAAACATGCCACCATATAAACTATCAGCCTTCAACGTGTGATAATATTTTTAAATTAATAGGAACATATGCATAAACAATCAGCCATTGATAATAATATTTTTACATTGATGGAAACACGCCACTGTGACGTGAGGGTGAAATCCGAGCGGAAGTAAAATTAGTTCACGCCACCAAGAGATAATCATATTTATTTAACTTACTTTCCAATAAGTCGGTATATGGGATCTTGCTTACCTAGTTCTATACAGAACTGTACGTTTAATAAAATATTCTACTTATGAGGCTAAATAGGTAGAATGGGGATTAGGTTAAATGAAGGTAAATTCGAATTAAAGTGATTTGTTAACTGGTAAAAATTAAAGTATATTCTGATACGATTCGATTGGAATATGAGAGCGTATGGTTAACAAAGATATAATAAAAGATAATGATTACTTAAACCCTGATGATTACAATTATGATTCGATAGATATTCGTAATACTATAGTCGGATCTTCGTTATACAACTCTCTCTCTCTCTCTATTGTAGTTATATTATAATAATGTAAGCTAACTCATAAGAGAAATAATAGCGCCGTGATACTCTAGGCAAGACTTATTTCGCACACGAATGACTTGCGTGTAAATCAGCCTTATAATCCCTTTTAGCGATTTTCCTAGTAAGAGAGTTTTTGATATGGAAGACTTACACCAAAGACTGTCTTTTGATCACTATGAATATTGGTAAACAATTGGTATTTAAAAGTAAAGACTTAGCGTTGCTGTCTGACTGTCCTGGGGTTGGGTCCCGTCGGATAGAATCGGAGCTGTCGGCTGATAAATAACTCCAGTGGTCTCACCTCGTGGTTAATACGTTCACAACACCAAAACCAAACACTCTGTCTCTGAATAAAGTTTATAACTGAAGCTACTAATTATGAAAATTAGAAATATAGTGTAACTACGATTAAAATGTTAATAGGTGAAAATCAACTATTATTTTATGTTGAGATTATTAATGATTATAAAGAAATGAATACGATTTTTGCTGTGAAAAATTATAAATTGTGTCCATGCACTGAAGTTAGCTTTCGCTATTAGAGTTTTTATTTTTACGAGATTTACTAAGTCCTTTAGCGTTGTCACTTAATAAGATTTTCAAACACTAACTCTTGCTCAATTATGAAACCTCGGGACGCGTCCGTGCACTATGCAACTTTTTAGACGAAAGACAAGTTATTCAGTTTGGATGCAGCCACGAGGCCGCCGTTGCATAGCATAGGTGTTACTCCGCGCCGTAATTAGCCTATCAGAGACCTGCGTCTTTACGCGGATGAGTGAAACTCATCGCTCCTGTCCGCTTTACCTAAGACAGCGTTCCGCGGTCCCATTCTCAAGACAGTCTGTCTGTAATAACATTTACCATTTCATGTACTCTGGTTCTTGACAATTCTTATCACACATTCTTCCATACGTTTTAGTGAACAGTTTGTTATTATTGAGAATATCCCTAATGGGTTGGTTGATCCTATTTGTTCTTAGAAATATTTATTTATTGAGAGAGAAGTCACATCGAACCGACTATGCAGTGCTGGGTCAGCAAAACCCCACTGCTGTATCCACTCTTAGCTTACCTCAGGATATTAAGTTCTTATCACTAGGACTCGGCCGGAGTTCGTGACTTTTAAGCAGAGAGGGTTTTGAAATCGAAATATTTGTTTCCTCTCTTTCGGATTATATGTCTGCAATTTTCTCACGGTTTTTATCTGTGGGAACTTAGAAAATGTGAAATTTTGAAAAGTGTGGGGCCGTACGTAACACCCCTCCCTACTTAAAGTCATCGGCGTCCCCGTCGATTTATACTAAACTATCGCTATTTATAATGATATAATTTGTTTTCTCAGAGCTTCTGAAGTGCTTACTCTTGGACTTCTGTGTTTCGTCCTTCCTTGACTCTATTTCTTTTCTAACCCTGGTTAACTATATATGATTATATACTCTATATTCCAGTCCAAGATTTGGCAGAGTAGTCTTAATGTTAGTGAAATGATATCTGTATTTATGACAGATCTTTATTTCTCTGCGCCATCCGGGAGATTCATCGTTTTCATATTTTCTACTAGTAGCATAGGTTAGCTTATATTTAATTACAATCTATATAAATTTTTTTTTTTTTTTTTTTTTTTTTTTTTAACTGGTAAAAATTATGCAATTATATTTGTAGGTTAGGGTATAACGTCTTGATTAATACATATATATAATAGATGAGACAGTCTGTCAGTTACTGTCGGGCTCAAATTACTCTTGCTGTTTGGGTTGGCGGGTGTCGAGTCGAGGTCTCTTCTTTTCTCGCGGTTGTTGTCTTGATCTCTTTTAATTCAATTCCATTGTTTGATGTCGAACCTCCTTCGGTCTTCTCTTCAATATTATATCGAGCCTTTTCCTTCTTTCCGCATATTTTCTTGTTGATTATGTGCCATATCTTATTCCGGAGACAGATCATTATTATTGCGGCTACAAACCCCATTTGCACCATGTATCCCCCGTAAATCAGTTTTTCATTATGTTGTTTCTCTCGGCGATGAGTCCCCAATTCTTCTAAATCACTTTCTATGTCGTACAGCGATTTTCCTAGTGAGAATTCGACTTCTTCTTCCGTCGCAGTTTCGGTTAGGTATTTCACCATATTATGCTGATTTAAGGTGGGTGCGATTCGACTTATGTTGAGTGTCAATTTGGGTTGGTACACGTATTGTTCTTGTTGGGTAAAAACTTGTACTCCTGGCAATGTCACATATTGTGTCTTGCCTACGCACTTTTGATCTAAGTAAAGGATCCCAGTTCCCGTAAGCGTCACCAGTTGATCCTTCGTGTTTTTACATATGATTTGAATGGTCTCGGGTTCGTCAAATGAGTATAGCCATCCTCCGACGGAGCTCAATCTAGTCCAAAAGGGTTCGTAACCAGGCTTCAATCTGATATCACATTGTCGCAGCGTATGTTGATTTGGCTTCAGTAGCATTTCGATTTCACAGATGCTGGACGTCGCAACCTCGATCAATGGTAGTTCGAGTGCACATAGGTGACAGTACCATGTGTTTATACATCCGCTTATATGTCTCTCGTCCGGTAAAGTATAGGTGTTGTGATCATTGCTCATTCCTAGGTACGTTGCTTTTGGTTTCACCTGGGCTGATATAGTTCCATTCCCATTCCTTTGCGGCGTCGGCCAGCTGTGCATCCTATAGAGGTGGTAAGTGACCCGGTCTACCAACGGCAATCTCATTATTATCATTATTTTTCCTCGGTGGATTCCTACCTCCATTACTGCAATTTTCGCAATTTCTTCGATCCTATGATAATATCGCGGAAGCGGAAGTTCGTATTCCCCGATGGAATCGTGTATCTCTTGGATAGTCGATTTTAGTTGTTTTCCGGTTAATAGGGTACCGTGCACTTTTTCCTCCCGTGCCGCTTCTATCACTGTTACGAATTTCTTAAGGCTGTCCATATACCCGTCTAGTGCTTCACCTAAACTCTCCTGATACTTCCATAATAATCCCGAGTACTGTAAGTGGCCTACGACGTCTGATACTCTGTTTATGCTTCTTATTCCTTCGTTAATTTTATCTTTATTTCGGTCTATTTCCTTTTGGTGTTTCTCTACTTTGTCGTGAAGGTGGTGCAGCGAGCTGGATATCAGATGCGTTTGGTTTCTTAGGATTTTCGTCAATCTCGTTTGATCCTGGTGTAGCTTATCAATCTCGCTATTGAAGTATTCGCCGTCTTCTGCAGTTAGAGTCCCGAACAAGAACCGGCTTGCAGTCCCAATGAATTCGAATGGTGCCCCTCGTTTAACTACAGTGTGAGGCAGGTTATCGATGTCAGGCAATAGGATTTCGTTAGCTATCCCTCTAACTTCTTCTCGCAGTTCTTTTGCTTCGGTCACCTTTTCCCTTATAGTGTTGGTTCGTAGAAGTCCGTCACATTTTCCTGTCATATTCCTTGTTTGCGTGCATTCTTTATATATGTTATCGTAGGCGGCCACTTCCTTGGTTGGGAATTGTTGTATTAATTTTTCCACGTCGACGAAGAGGACGATTCGCCATTCTGCTCGTTTAAAACGGATATTATGCAACTTCTCATAATATATCCCAGGACTCGATTCGATTGTTTCCACTGCGTATCCGGGCTCGCTAGTTGTTCCTCCGATCAGCATAGCCCAAAACACCAACGTCAAGCTCTTCATCTTTCTTCTGTTTTGTCTATTTCGTCAACCTGAGGGGTTCTTATGGTTTCGTTATTCCGTTTTGTATTATTGGTCGTAAGTCTTGTCATTCGTAAGTCGGTGGGTCAATAAGCCAATTCGATTTTGTCCGTATGTTTTACAAATCGCTTACCATCGTTTGTTTCTAATACAACGCTATTATTTTCCAACATCTTTATGATTTTAAAGGGACCCTCATATCTCTTACCGAATTTTCCTTTCCTTACCTCTATCAATACTCTTACCATATCTCCTTCCTTTCCTGGAAATGGGTGAGCTTTTTGATCGTAATACTTTTTGGATTTATATTTCGCTCGGATCAAATTATCAGCGGCCAATGTTTGCATTTCCGTTAGCCTTATTATTAAATCGCCAAGATAAGAGTTATAAGTCAATATCTTTTCACCCGACGGAAACGAACTCGGGCAACGCGCTATTCTCCCGTGGATCAGTTCGTAAGGTGTGAAATTGGTCGCTTCATGAACAGCTGTGTTGTAGGAGAACATGGCAAATGGGACTAGTTCATCCCAGTCGTCAAATTCTCCCACATAATGCTTTATATATTCTGTGAGTACTATATGACTCCGTTCTAGGGCACCATTAGATTGTGGTCTATAACTTGATGTTGTGACATGCCTGATCTTAAACGTTTTAGCTAATCCGTTAAACAATTTGTTTACGAAGCTCGTGCCTCTATCGGTAAGTATGACTCGCGGAGCCCCGTACTGCAGGATTAAATGTTTTACTAGCGCGTGTGCTACTGTCTCGGCTCTTATATCAGGGATCGGTACTGCGATACAGAATTTCGTTAAATTATCTTGCATGGTTAAGATATGCCTATTATTATTAGGAGTTGCAGGGAGGGGCCCTACAGTATCCAATGACACTTTGTCGAACGGCTCGGCTGACGTGTCCGTTATCATCATCGGCTCCCTGGTTTTTACCCTGACTAGCTTCTGTTCCTGGCAGCTAGTACAACTCCGTATAAAATTACTCACATCTTCTCTCATCCTAGGCCAATAAAATCTTTCGCGGACCCTTCTGTATGTTTTTGTTACACCTTTATGGCCCCCTATTAGGCTGTTGTGCATTTCCGCGATTATATCCGCGCGGATTCCGATCGGTGGTATTTCTGTTATCCCGTTGCATATTGTTATCTGAATATTATTGTCATCGAAGATTTCCGATAATAATTTCGGCCATAAATCAATAGATATTTCGTCTGTGAAGTCACCGGTTTTTGAAATTCTAAACGTGGTTACGCCTAGTTGGCTGAGTATTTTTCCCAAATTTTCTAAACCGAGAATTAGATTCGTTACCATTATATCGTCATAATACTTCTTTTTGACTACTACACTAAATATTCGATAATTTCCTCGTTTAGTGATAAGGATTTGTCCTATCTTTGGTTTCGCGTTTCGCTGCTCGTCTGCGTTAATTGCTTCTAAATCAACTAATAATCTACCAATTGGCGTTGTTAGTTCCGCGTCTACCGTTGTAAAATGAACATAATTGTCTTTCAGATAGGTTAAATTTTCCCTACTCCATACTATATTACTAGGCTGGCCAAGACGTGCCCCTGGAAGATTCAACGGTGACGTAGGTGTTATATCTGGTAGAATTCCTTCAGTTATTTGTATGCCTGATGATCCCGGTTGGACTTGTAATTGTGTCTCCAATCGTCTCGGAGGCCTTACGGCTTTCGATCTTTCAGTATCTACGTCGCGGTCTACCCTTGTGTCC
Source organism: Tenthredo mesomela (assembly GCA_943736025.1). Classification (NCBI taxonomy): domain Eukaryota; kingdom Metazoa; phylum Arthropoda; class Insecta; order Hymenoptera; family Tenthredinidae; genus Tenthredo; species Tenthredo mesomela. The sequence goes on from OX031019.1 coordinate 15,498,682, forward strand.
CTTTCCTGTATCATTGACGGATACGGGGTGGACAGTGCTAATGGTCGCGGCGCGATTATAGGTGTCGGCAATACTGACTTTTGCACAGGCCTACTAATGATTGATTCGTCCAATAGTATTAGGCTATTGTCTTTCAATTCTACCTGCTCTTTTTCCTGACTGACTTCCGTTTTCTTCTCTAGTAATTTAGCGATTCTACGATTTAATTTTTCGTCCTCCGTTTCGTCGTCATAAGGGTCGCGTTCTATAAGAGTTTCTCGGATTAACTCGTCCACCTCCTCACCCTCCGACAACGCAGCAGGTAGATTCGTTACCAAATCCTCCTGTTGGGTTACGCTTCTATCGTGTAAGGATTGATCGAAACGGTTAAACGACTCTTGTAGTTCTTTGAGATCCACCGGTGCGCGAGAGAATACTTCGTCATCTATATCACTATCGCTATCATGACCCGTCGGATTAAGTTCTATCGTGATGTTTTCAGCGTCCGAACCGGTCTCTATTGTCGACTCTACTTGATCAGATTCATCTACGATGTTCGTAACATCGCGCGGTTGTTTGTTGGATGAACCGGGTTGAAATCCCAAATTGGGTAAAACGCTTTTCTGCTTTCGATACGCTGGAGGCTCTGAGGATTCGTCATCAGCGGAATCTTCGGTTATGATTTCTATTATCGGGTCTAAAACTGGCGTTGCAGGCTTACTCGCGGGAACTTTGGCTTTTGACCGTGTTCTTAATGCAATCGCGCTGGTATCCAGCTCTGACAGTGTTTTCGATCGCGGCTTAGCATTCTTTTTATCAACTGATTTTTTTGGTACTTCTGAGACAGATCTTGTTAGTGTTCTACGAGATGTTGCGGCAGGTATTTTAGACTGACTTGGATTCTCTTTCTTTTGACTACTCATCGGAAACATTTTTATAGCTTCCGGGGTTTGACCCGACGGCAGTTCCGTTCTTAAGTTAGTGCAAATTGTAATTTTGATACCCGTTCCTCTGAAAACGAACCGTAGCATTCTTCGGACACTATTCCAACTAAGTCCGTCAATTCCACAACCAATTTTCGGTAAAGTAACGGATTTAACTTTATCCATTTCCAAAATTTTGCGAAAGTCAACCAAGCTGATATACAAGTCCTCGTACGTCGGTTTGTCCCAATAGTTTATTTTCGTCATAATGTAATAAATGTTTCTGTCAGATAATTGTATTTTTGCTGTTGAATGTAATTTAGCTTGCAGCCTTAGGGTTTCCGGTACCCCGTATTTTACCCTAAATTCTTCTGCTATACCGTCGCTCATCTCAAGATCAACAGAAACTGTATGCGCGTAATTATCGACTTGATTAAAAAGGTTATCGTGTAATTCTACTACATCTGGGTTTTCGATCGCGGCTGTTCTCACGAGGTTCAAATATTGTGAATATTCTGGAAATGAATCTACTGATTCTAGTAACCAATATTCCCCTTCTGAATCAGAGGAGCTGGTCGCCTGGTCGCTAGTAATCGGATTCCGCGATAACGCGTCTGCATTTGTGTTAAGCCGGCCTGCCTTATGTTCGAACGTGTATTCATAGTCTCGTAATTTCAGCCTCCAGCGTATCAATCGCTGACCGGGATCTTTTATGGAGTCGATCCACCTAAGTGGCTCATGGTCACTGACTAATTTAAAGGTTCGTCCGTAAAGATATGGTCTAAACTGCAGTATACCGTACAAAACTGCCAAGCACTCCTTTTCCGTAGTGAAATAATTTTGCTCCGCTTTTATTAAGGCACGTGATAAATACGCGATAGGCATGTCGTGCCCCTCTACTTCTTGACTTAAAACCGCTCCGATAGCGAAATCTGACGCATCGGTCGTAAGTGTGAAGGGTTTTTCGAAATTTGGATATTGTAAAATGGGTTCCTGGCATAATGCCTCTCGTAGTGCTTTGAAACTTTGTTTTTGTTCTGGTCCCCATATAAATTGAGATTCTTTCTTCAACAATTCCGTCAAGGGTTTGGCTTTAGCGGCGAAGTCTTTTATAAATTTCCTGTAATAACCTGCGAGTCCGAGGAATTGTCGGATATTCTTTTGGGTTTTAGGCCTGGGAAAATATTTAACAGCTCTTATCTTCTTTGGGTCGGGTCTTACCCCTTTTCGACCTATTATGTGCCCTAGATAAGCAACCTCAATTCTTAAAAATTCGCATTTATCCGGCTGTAAGGTTAACTTAGCTTCTCCCAAACGTTTGAACAACCTACGAACTCTTTTACCGTGCTCTTCCAGGTCACGCGCGAAAACTATGATATCATCAAGATAGACAAGAACTTCTACGCCTTGTAGTCCGCGTAGCGTTTGGTCCATTAACCGTTGGAAAGTGGTGGGGGCATTTCTAAGGCCTTCCGGCATTCTCTTACATTCAAAATGACCTTCCGGTGTTGTGAAGGCGGTCTTAGCTCGATCTCGCGGATCCATCTCTATCTTCTGAAATCCGCTGGCTAGATCAAAAGTTGAAAAATATCTAGCTTCACCGAGCCGATCAAGAATGTCTGTAATATTCGGTAATGGGTACGCGTCTCCAATTGTCTTCTCGTTTAGTTTGCGAAAATCGATAACCATCCTCCATCTGGGATTTCCTTGGGAGTCCGGTTTCTTGGGGACGATCCATATTGGCGAGTTGTAAGGTGAGCTTGATGGTGCAATAATATCGCTATCCATTTTGATTTTTACTTGTTTTGCGATTTCGGCTTTGTGAATTGGGGGAAAACGATACTGACGCGAATTAACAGGTACATCATCCTGTGTAGGAATTCGATGTTTTACGGCTGGTGTGAATTTTAGTTTATCACCGGTCAAATGAAATATGTTCGGGAATTCCTCAACTATGTCTAATACGTGATCACGTTCTTCTTCGTTTAAATGGTCTAAATGTAATTTGGATTGTACTTCTGCAAACCGGTTCGTTTCTATTCCCTTTGATCGCGGTTCTTCTAAATCTGACCCGTTTTCCAATTCTTCGGGAAAATTGTGAACTTCGAAAGGTATTAATTCTTGTGGCGGAATTTCTATTTTGATATCATCATCTAGCGTATTAATTACTAAAACATGACACTTACCCTTTTCAACCGAGACAGCAGCTTCACCGATATAGACGCCTTCGCTAGTGAGGATTTTTGGTAAATATCCTTCTGTCAAACCTGGGTTAATTACGTCAACGGCGACGACCTGCTTAGTTCGGCCGCGAATTTGGAAAACGCGTCTATTGGATTGTAGTTCGGTATCGACCATTTCATCTCTCAGAAATCGCAACGGTCTTATTGGTTCAGTTTTCGTCACCATGGTGTTATGGGAAAACGAAATTTCAGCTTTTTCCTTACGCAAATAATCTTTCCCTAAAATACCGTCACAAACTAGTGGGAACGTAGATCGAACTACCTGGAAATTATTGGGTTTACCCTGTAATGTTAATTCCGTAATACCTAAAGTACTTATCTGGTCCGTAGTTATTCCCGATATTGTTACTGACTCGTTTACATTTACCAACGCGTCTGGTCTTAACGCGCCTGCTTTTATTAGACTTATCTTTGCGCCAGTGTCTATAAGGAAAATTGCCGATTGATTTCCGAGTTCGGGTGCTGACATTCTTATTAATGGTGATTCTCGACTTGATCCGCACGTAAAAACTCTGTTTTTGGTTCTGCGAATCTCACTGTTCGTTGACGCTCGTGTGTCATTTGACCCGCCGTCGCGTCTGTGCGTCGGGCTACTTGAGAGTTTAAATGCTCGGCCTGGCTATTATCATGGGGGGACGGTGATCGCGATTTCATTGTCGTGTTAGTGACTTGTCTCCGCGAGTCATGGTCACCTGATCTATAAGGGTCGAACAACCGGGGATTTGAAAATAGCGAGTTTGGTTTATTTCTTGTCCAGGTCTGTCTTGGATCGGGAGAAATCGGTCGCTGCTCTATTTTATTTATACAAGAACGCTGGCACCCGCATGACAATGTATTCTTCATACACGACGCACCTAGGCAATGAGTGGAGTGTGTTGGTTGGCAACCAGGACATTGTTGTTGAAATATTGTATGAATAGGAAACTCGGGTACTCCCGCACTTGGTTCAGGCCCTCCTTGAGTACAACACATCCCCGACGGGTGTCTTGAACAAATGGGCGACAAGTTTCGTTCCCTGTTTACCGATTCGTCCGCGACGAAAAAGTTCTGAAAATTGCGCGATGGGTGTTGATGATGCTGGTGATTTTGAAAATTACCTTGCGAGTGAGAACAAGCTGATTGGCTAGAACGCGCAAACGATGCCCTTAATGTTTCACTCGCCGGTAGTATTCCGGTTCGCATTCGCGTTTCGACATGAACTGCGTATTCCAAAGCCTCATCTAAAGTCTTGGGCATACGTCCGTCGACAGCCTTGGCTATTTCCTCGGGTAAACCCCGTATGAACGCATCCAACGCGCACGCGTACACTGGCTTTAACATCTGGTCGGGAACTTCACCGAATTCATCTTCCAAAGCGACGCGCGACCCGCTGATTATTATATTTAATCTGTCATAGAAATCACTAACGGTTTCATTTCTACGCATCCGAATATTATTGATTTCATTATGATAATAAGGGTACGTTCTACCGGGTGTAAATCTTTTTTTTAAATGTTTTGTCAAGTCGTTTACGGTTTTAAATTTTTTTCCATATGTACTATCGCGAGCCGCTCCCTGCAGTTTCCCTAGGACTGCCTTAACGTACGACCCTTCGGATCTCGACGGTATAAAAACTGATCCGTTTTGGATATCTTGAAGGAAATCTTTTAACGGAACGTTCTTTCCATCGAAGAAAGGGATATTTAACGTGCTATGCTGGAGTGAAAAACAATCAGCCATAGAGGTCATCATCGCGTTACTTATATTCAAGTCTACATTACTCTCATTCTGCGAGGCGTTACCCGTTCCGTCGGGGCCTGGCATTTTGTAATTTATAATATAATACTTTAGTACACAGTAATGGTATCACTAAAACAGCTTAAAATTTATCATGCACATATATATTATAGACGCCGAAAGGAAAATTCGATATTCACTAGATATTTCGGTAAATTACCCCAATTGACATGCAAGCATATAGTTATATATATATTGTATTATTTTTACCCACAATATAAGGCAAAGAGAGTTGCAATTTCGAATATCTATATTTCAAATATTTCAAATATTTTTTTTTTTTTTTTTTTTTTTTTTTTTTTTTTTTTTTTAAACGTACTATGGTTAGCAAAATCCCACCGCTGCCACCAAAAACCTGTGTGACGTGAGGGTGAAACCCGAGCGAAAGTAAAATTAGTTCACGCCACCAAGAGATAATTATATTTATTTAACTTACTTTCCAATAAGTCGGTATATGGGATCTTGCTTACCTAGTTCTATACAGAACTGTACGTTTAATAAAATATTCTACTTATGAGGCTAAATAGGTAGAATGGGGATTAGGTTAAATGAAGGTAAATTCGAATTAAAGTGATTTGTTAACTGGTAAAAATTAAAGTATATTCTGATACGATTCGATTGGAATATGAGAGCGTATGGTTAACAAAGATATAATAAAAGATAATGATTACTTAAACCCTGATGATTACAATTATGATTCGATAGATATTCGTAATACTATAGTCGGATCTTCGTTATACAACTCTCTCTCTCTCTCTCTATTGTAGTTATATTATAATAATGTAAGCTAACTCATAAGAGAAATAATAGCGCCGTGATACTCTAGGCAAGACTTATTTCGCACACGAATGACTTGCGTGTAAATCAGCCTTATAATCCCTTTTAGCGATTTTCCTAGTAAGAGAGTTTTTGATATGGAAGACTTACACCAAAGACTGTCTTTTGATCACTATGAATATTGGTAAACAATTGGTATTTAAAAGTAAAGACTTAGCGTTGCTGTCTGACTGTCCTGGGGTTGGGTCCCGTCGGATAGAATCGGAGCTGTCGGCTGATAAATAACTCCAGTGGTCTCACCTCGTGGTTAATACGTTCACAACACCAAAACCAAACACTCTGTCTCTGAATAAAGTTTATAACTGAAGCTACTAATTATGAAAATTAGAAATATAGTGTAACTACGATTAAAATGTTAATAGGTGAAAATCAACTATTATTTTATGTTGAGATTATTAATGATTATAAAGAAATGAATACGATTTTTGCTGTGAAAAATTATAAATTGTGTCCATGCACTGAAGTTAGTTTTCGCTATTAGAGTTTTTATTTTTACGAGATTTACTAAGTCCTTTAGCGTTGTCACTTAATAAGATTTTCAAACACTAACTCTTGCTCAATTATGAAACCTCGGGACGCGTCCGTGCACTATGCAACTTTTTAGACGAAAGACAAGTTATTCAGTTTGGATGCAGCCACGAGGCCGCCGTTGCATAGCATAGGTGTTACTCCGCGCCGTAATTAGCCTATCAGAGACCTGCGTCTTTACGCGGATGAGTGAAACTCATCGCTCCTGTCCGCTTTACCTAAGACAGCGTTCCGCAGTCCCATTCTCAAGACAGTCTGTCTGTAATAACATTTACCATTTCATGTACTCTGGTTCTTGACAATTCTTATCACACATTCTTCCATACGTTTTAGTGAACAGTTTGTTATTATTGAGAATATCCCTAATGGGTTGGTTGATCCTATTTGTTCTTAGAAATATTTATTTATTGAGAGAGAAGTCACATCGAACCGACTATGCAGTGCTGGGTCAGCAAAACCCCACTGCTGTATCCACTCTTAGCTTACCTCAGGATATTAAGTTCTTATCACTAGGACTCGGCCGGAGTTCGTGACTTTTAAGCAGAGAGGGTTTTGAAATCGAAATATTTGTTTCCTCTCTTTCGGATTATATGTCTGCAATCTTCTCACGGTTTTTATCTGTGGGAACTTAGAAAATGTGAAATTTTGAAAAGTGTGGGGCCGTACGTAACACCACCATATAAACAATTAGCCTTTAACTTGTAATAATATTTTTTAATTGATAGGAACATGCCACCGTGTAAGCAATCAGTCATCAACTTCTAATAATATTTTCAAATCAATATGAACATGCCACCATATTATGAACTATCAGTCATTAAATTATAATAATATTTTAAAATTAATAGGAACATGCCACCATGTAAATAATAAGGAATAAGTAACCATCGTATTATACCCTCGCGGAGTGTATGACTACGTTTCCACCGGGGCAGTGTTCAAACGGGGTAAGCCAATTAGGAACGAGATTCGAGAAAAAAATAGGGAATTTCTCTTCAAATCTTATTCCCGATTGGCTAACCCCATTTGACTTTGCCCCGGTGGAATTTCAGTCAATGTATGTGTGTATTATAAATATATAATACACTTGGCGTGGATTTAATCACTATTTGTTGCGGTCCGAATATTCCTGCTTTGAAAAATATATTACGAGAGGACAAGCGAAAGAGATGTGAACTAAATAGCAGCTGTATGCATCTCTCCGTGGACTCTAAAACTAGTTTGATTTGAGTTGGACCACAACGAGGAAACGTTATTGGTACATACCTACATGTGTTCTAAAACCAAAATTCTACTGATTGGACCATACTATTTGCCTAGGGAGGAAGTGCCGCATGTTGATTCCAGTTAACCTCAACGAGTGATTTTTAGTTTGTGAGTACATTCGAAGCTCCGTATATACTTTTATTATTGCTTTTATCAGAATGTCCACATCGTTTGTCAAGTTCTCAGTAAAGGTATCCAGCTTATGTTCCCATAGTTCAGGGAATAAATCAGAGGCTTCAGTCACGTGGCGGAAGACAGCATTCGATAGTACTGCCGGAAAGTTACGCTCTATCGGTGGTCGTCCCATATTTTTATTGCAAGCCCGACGAAATAATTTTTCTGCAGCTAGACAGACTTTGAGGACACCTTGACTTGGCATTATCAGCCCTCCATGAGTCTTGGTAATAGTCAGAGATAATCTATGGAGTCGATTTTGATCTTCATCTAGTATTTCACCAAAGCAGGCAGTTATGCACTCGGTACATTTCAATGATTTTTTAATCTTTCTGATTACAAACCCTGCTATATAACCCACAGTATATTCTGAGAATTCGCTTAAAATGTCAGGCATCATTTCTGAAAATTGCAAAAATTCTTGCAATTCATCGGCCAAAGGAGTTTCTTGAAAATCCAATTCATATTTTTGAAATACTCTGTTATTTTCAACTTCTGTATATACGTTTGTGTCATAGGTATCGAACCTTGCATTTTTCTTGTTAGTGTTAGGTGATACATGTAAAATCTTCGTCTGGTCCAACGCATCAACATTGCCATTGGTCGAACTAATTTCGTGCCGCACTAAAAGGCGTTTGAATGCGGACACAAACTGGGAAGCAGTCGGATTCGGACACCATCCACTTCTCTGTCTAATGGCGCAAAAAAATAGCTCCAAATGGTCCTGACTAATTTTGTAAGGTAGGAAATATTTCATTTGAGATCCTTTGCAGTTTACAAACTTATCAAATATACCAAAGACAGCTGTATTGGCGGTATAAAATCCAATAAACCCTGTTGATCGTCTACACTTGTAAATCGGCTTAGAATCTAGTGTCGTAAGTTGCAGTATATATATTGCTGATTGATTTCCATCCTCGATCGCCATACTGGCTCGTTAGCTACTCTCAATGGTGACTTCAACCCTCTACCCAAAGGACTTCTCACGTTCAGAAAATCAAAGATACTGTCTATACTCCGTAAAAATCCCAGCAAACACAGAACTGCCGAAATTATAATGGCTCAGCACTGGCAGTGCTGGCAATGTGCTGGTGTAGGCTAGCCTTTGCTGCGCCACTACATGTAAAATAGCGGCATTTCAGTGAAGTTTTACCAGTATCCAACCATTGATGGAACGGTGTTGGTTACCAACTACCGATTTCCTGCAGGGCATTTTGCATCTTGCCACAACCGATTTGCCATCACTTGGCCGTTTTCAAACACACTTGCATCTGTATCTTGATGGCCCGACATTGGCAACTCCGGCACTTTTCTACCGGCATCCAGTCGTTGATTTGCCGGCGTACATAGTATAAGCTTTTCTGCTGACTGCAGTATTTCTCACACTTCCACCGAATTTACCGGAAAAAGAATGTTTCTATGCAATCGAACAAAAGTATATACTATTTAATCATCAGAAATCTTCGAAGTCATTTTTTTTTTTTTTTTCAGTACATATTGATGTAAATCCTCACAAATCGAAGTTTACCTATTGAGTCAAAAAGTGTTGAGTATTGCAACAGGCGACGTTTGGGTGTAGATCAACACTGGACATCGAACGATCAACGAAGTTACGCAATTTTAACTGCGTCCAGAATTCGGATGGGTGACCCACATGAATACATCTAATTAGTCCTCGAATAGCTAATTTCTAACATTCTGGGAATATGAACTTTGCTCTACCGCTTGAAAAAGAATCAACTGTTGGTGAAAAAAATATTTTTTGTCCGGATAATATCGAAAATAAGAAAAAATCGAATGATCGGGTCATCGGCTGATCAATATTGGGCTCTTATTGGGCCATTGACGACTGCCCGACAACCTATTTGGGTCAGTGCTGGCCCTGCGCTGGCTGACCGTTGGGCCGGTATAACACTGCCGGCACTGGCCCAGCTGTCGGCCACTGTGACACCAGGGTACAGGGCCATCACAAGTCTTCCGACAGCGGTTCGGCAATTCAAGTATCGGCATTCCTCCACCTAACTAGCAATGGCCCTGCACTATGTGTTTGCTGGGATTGTACTGTTGCTTCACTACCTTTGAATTTTGGCATATCAAGTTTCGAGTCACAGAATTCTATGGCATCTGCAACACTACTGAGAGTTTGAGCCGCAAGACGTACTTTCATAATATTTTTATGAAAAAGAATATGAGATGATCTGAACTTGTTTCCAGCTCTGAGACCTTCGTCTTCTTGCAGTCGGACAAGTTCAACGATGAATCTCCATTCAATTCTTCGGCCTTCCCCATCCAACAAGACCTTGTAGTCGCCCAGACAATTGCGAATTAGCTTTAACATGTGACATGCATCCAAAACTACAAAAACTAGATCAGAGGGATTAGTCGGATGTGGGAAATATGGTCGAGGATTTGGCATGCTCATATCTGCGCCTAAAATACGGGTTACCGCCATGTGACTTGGTGGGCCATCTAAAGTTGAGGATGTTACACGAACTCCTATAGTGTGCAAGCGGATGAGGGTCTAGGTAACCAAACTTGCTAATGTCTCCGATGTCATGCCATCAATTAGATAATATGCCAAAGGTAATTTCCAGGAGGCGTCAACGCCCACTACCATAAAAACTAATGCTTCCTTTGCCTCCGGAATACAATCGGCTGGTGGAAGCCCACTACCAACATCTACATGTCCCCGCTGAGTTCCCTTTTTGATGCCTATTTCGTCTAGCATTAGCGCACAGACTACATCTCCATCCGCTGCCTTTTGAACGCGACATTTGTTCTCTAATGTTTCAAAACCCTGATGGGCCAGTTCAACGATTTTCCAACGTATTTCCAACCGTTGATATCCCGTTGAGCAATCATTGGACGTCAACGGATTAAGTACGTTGAAGATCAGTTGATTTGTTTCAAATCCAATACTCTTTTCCAACGACTTTTTCATTGAAAACCTGTTGGTAGCGTTATAAACACGTTGAAGGTGCGTTGGAAGCGCGTCGGAGGTGCGTTGGACACGCGTTGGTACCGGCTCGGTGGCCAGTATATCGTTGGAAACCTGTTGGAAGCGTTGAAAACACGTTGAAGGTGCGTTGGAAGCGCGTTGGTACCGGCTCCGTGGCCGGTATAATGTTGGAAACGCGTTGGAAACCTGTTGGAAGCGTTGGAAACGCGTTGGAAACCTGTTGGGAGAGTTGGCAATGCGTTGGAGGTGCGTTGAAAACGCGTTGGAATCCTGTTTGGAGCGTTGCCAATGCATTGGAGGTTCGTTGGAAACGCGTTGGAACACTGTTGGGAGCGCTGGCAATGCATTGGAGGTTCGTTGGAAACGCGTTGGAGGTGCGTTGAAAACGCGTTGAAGGTGCGTTGAAAACGCGTTGAAGGTGCGTTGGAAACGCGTTGGAGGTGTGTTGAAAACGCGTTGGAATCCTGTTGGGAGCGTTGGCAACAGATTTCTAACGCGCTGTCAACGACGGGCCAACGCGGTAACTAATATTAGTGAGCCAATAGATCCCCAACGCTCGCCCAATGCAGCGATAGTTGTCCTCCAACGCGCTGTCAACGACGAGCCAACGCGGTATCTAATATTAGTGAGCCAACAGATTCCCAACGCTTTCCCAATGCGCCGATAGTTGTCCTCCAACGCGCTGTCAACGACGAGCCAACGCGGTATCTAATATTAGTGAGCCAACAGATTTCCAACGCTTGCCCAATGCGCCGATAGTTGTCCTCCAACGCGCTGTCAACGACGGGCCAACGCGGTATCTAATATTAGTGAGCCAACAGATTTCTAACGCTCGCCCAATGCGACGATAGTTGTCCTCCAACGCGCTGTCAACGACGAGCCAACGCGGTATCTAATATTAGTGAGCCAACAGATTCCGAACGCTTGCCCAACTTGCTGATAGTTGTCCTCCAACGCGCTGTCAACGACGGGCCAACGCGGTATCTAATATTAGTGAGTCAACAGATTTCCAACGCTCGCCCAATGCGGCGATAGTTGTCCTCCAACGCGCTGTCAACGACGGGCCAACGCGGTATCTAATATTAGTGAGCCAACAGATTCCCAACGCTTGCCCAACTTGCCGACAGTTGTCCTCCAACGCGCTGTTAACGACGGGCCAACGCGGTATCTTATATTGGTGAGCCAACAGATTTCCAACGCTCGCCCATGCGGCAATAGTTGTCCTCCAACGCGCTGACAACGACGGGCAAACGAAGAACTCGCGTCCAATACAATTCCAACGTCCACAATGTTTTACCAATATATGATCAACGATATCTCAATCACCTCAACACATTTCCAACGACAATTTCGTTGAATCGGCCCATCAGGGAAGATTCTGATATGAAACCAGGTTCGCAATTCACAGAGCAATACCAAGTGCGAAGGACTGACGGATGAGGAAGTGCCAGGTCAAATGTTTTGCGTACATAACTATAGGCTTTTGGCAAATAGAAATGCAATGTAAGTGCAAAACTGAGAAGCTCGGGTGAATATTTTTGACGAGTTAATTTCTTAGCATCATTATTTTTTTTCATGCGCTTAAATAATTCTACTGGAGCATCAGACAAATTATCCATACAATGTGCTCCATTTTCAAAAATAAGCTGTTGATTTTTTAGGGTACTTACGATTTCTTTTAGAGCGGTCACTTTTCTTTTCATCCGAGAGATTCTTTGCTTTTGAATTTTCGAAGTGATTCGTAGCTTCGGTAATTGTTCCCGCATTTTCAACATTTTCTTCTGTTTTGTCGTAGGGGTATTTTCGTATTTGTGGTCGTGGAAGACCAACGCCCGCTGCGCGTCAATACTGCATTGGACTTCAGAGATGTTGATGGATTTCTCTGGCGTTGTATCCTGTATGGCTAACTCAATTGCTGGCTGCAGATCTGTCGACATATTTATCAAATAATCATGGAGCATCCCTGACGACTTTTGCGCAAGGTTGTGAGAAGGTTTATATACCGATATTAAACGGTATATTTCCGGATTTACCACGGGTAATCACTTGAGAAATACAGTATATTTGCGCTTTTCTGCATACCGTATTTTACCGGCACTTCTACCGTATTCACGGGTACTGAACACAGTTTTCATACGGTATGAACACCGTTACCGTACCCTGTGTGAACCGACAAATTTCCTGGTCCCTTCAAAAAATTAGGTTTGACCGCAGTATGTGTACCGTAGTTCGACGGTTTCGATACCGTATTCTCACCACATTCATACCGTATTCTCACCATATCCATACCGTATTCTCACCACATCCATACCGTATTTTCACCACATTCATACCGTATTCCTACCACATTCATACCGTATTCTCACCACATTCACACCACATCAATACCCTATTCGAACCGCATCCATACCTGAAAAAAAAATTCAATAAAAAAAATCGGGAAGTGTGAGACAGCGACGCCTTGGCGGCAGAAGACATGTAGCGAATTTCATTGAGAAATAGAGCTCTTCAGCAGATCTCAACCAACGTCGGGATATCATGATTTCTAAAGGAGATTCCCTGTTTGCCTTCGTACCAAAGCGTTGCTCTTTTCTGAGCAAGACATATATCGGACTATTCTGTACATGGTATTTATTGATGACAGGAAATTACAATAATTCACTTTCTTCGCTAATGAGTAATTTAATTAAAAATGTAATTGGTGAGTTGCAACACTAGTTGGGAACAACTGCATTTTCCCGTCCATAGTATCACGGTCTTCCATGCCTCGCATGACGAAGTAATATCGTCGGAGGCGGCCTCGATAATTCAGCAGCCGCATACTCGGTGCGTTTCGAGTACATTTGCCCTCTCACATCATCCATGGTACCTGCTTAATTTCAATGAACGATTTCACCCAATTGTTGTAATTTGTTTATTTAACTCCCGTTACTCAAGGAATGGGGAATTAAAAGGGTTGTTCCCAAAGGTGATCTTTGACAATCACTCTAAGTGCTTGATAGTGACAAAGTAGTTTTTATTTAATATTTAATATATAAACAAGTACAAAAGAATTGCGTTTGGAGCACTTGCTCCGGTTCGAGTCAATGAGTAATCGGAGATAGCCTCCGCTTTCTTCAAGGTATCTGCTCAAGACTGAAGCGCGGCTCCGTCTTTAGCCTAATTTATAACTTACATAATGCTTACTCGATTATTGGCGTAACCGGCATGCGATGCGCTTTGTCGCATTCCAGGTCATGCCTTGCTTAATTATTTAGGATAGCCTAATTACGAAATGCAATGGAATGTTGAGTAACAATTCTCAACATCCCTCCCCCCTTAGGAGAATAGGCCTCCGGACTATTTTGTTCTGCTTAACAAATTTCCTTAGTTTTAACCTTATTTGCTAATCTTATTTTAAACCAAACCCGGTTTTATTATTTTGATATTAGATACAATAATTTATTTGTGCTTACTTATATATAAGACATATTACATATACTCTTATCCCAATTCATGACATGTTTCTTACTAGCAAAAACCCATGCATAACTTAATGCTGATTACGTCGTACCCGTGATAGACGAGTTACGTTTAAAATTAATAACAGTTTCCCTGGCCATCGGAACCCGTTTCCGCGGTTGCGGAGGCTCCGGTGCCACTGTTTGTCGTGACGTTTCTTTACATCTAAATTCACCTGTAGATACACATTTATAGATTATGTAACCTATCATGCCTACTAATACTATTCCACTTATTGGATACAAAGGTGCCACATACGGCAGGTGCCGCCTGTGACTATTGTTCTTATCGTCTAATTCCTTATGTAGGTTCTCAAGGCTAGTTCCCAATGAGTTTAGCTCGTTTGCGTCTCGCAGGACTCTCTTGAGTACTACACTGACACCTGTATCGTTAGACTTCGGGATTGCCTCCCAGTCTGTTTCGTGGAGACTCAGATTATATGGCGGCAAGTAACTGAATTCCTGGTTACTCTGATATTGCCGTAGGGGAGAGTGTTGTACCTCGGACCAGTTTTTTTCAAGTCACCATAACTTTTTTTCTTTCAAACAGGACCTCATAAAAATGGTGCTACAATATAGTCTTGGGTCTTGAGTATTGAGCCTTTATGTTTTATAAATGAAACTTCTTCTCAGCATTATATTATATTGCATAGTTTGAACGAACAGCACATGGTCCGAGGTACATGACCATGTTGTACCTCGGACCATAGCATGTTGTACCTTTCACCAGTTACCTTTCACGGTTATATTCAACTCACTTTGGTGTTTCGGAAATCTGTGCAACCTAGGTGGTGATAATATTGCATAAAATTTTTATTTTTCATGAATTTCTAATACAAAACCTCCATAAGACACTACAGTGGTCCAAGGTACAACAAACGGGCATTCGGAATAACTAGTGCCACCATTTTTAAAAGGTTATGTTTAGTTTAGCAACACTGTGCCTGTTTTAACAAAGACATTTCAAAAGTATGAAATGATTAATTGCGGGTCGTAAAGCCTATCATGACATACATTTCACACCTTTGAACTAAGATACGAAAAAGTTACTTCTCACCTGCGAAAACACTTTTCTTTCGATACACCGCGACTCATTCGCCGAACACTCAACTTATCAGGAAGAAACACAATTCGGGGGTTCCCCGAAAGTAGATCCGTCGAGGCGCTGTAGCCTATGTGGACCGAGGTACACGTTGGTCCGAGGTACAACACTCTCCCCTAATGTCTTCATACGAAAATCCTTCGCAGTTACAGCGCATTTCCCGCTGAGAGTTATTGTGCCAGTGCCTATTAATGTTTCGCGCACCGAAGGCAACCCTTCGCAAGCTACTGTGATTGCCTCGGCCTCTGAAGCTACGTATAACCATGTTCCTGGTCTCTGCAAAACTAAAACTATTGCCTTATTCACCCTAACTATTCTTTTCGGACATTGTGAAAGTTCAACGTCCAACTTCGAGAGGATTGCAATTTCACAGGGTGAACCTATTCCTATCGAATTCGTGGGGCGCCTTGGGTCACACAAATAATGCTCACCTAATCGCTTACAAGTTCCTAAATCTGCCTCTCTCATTCGCAGATAATTTCTATATTCGTGGTCCACCACTGCTAATTCCTCTGTCGTCTCCAGATAGCAATACGTATTATTTTGTGCCCTGACAGGCAGAGGATATACCTTATTGATGCTGTACTCCTCGCTACCTATCAGAGGTATTTCTATTACTGTAACTACTGTGTCTTCTCTTCCATAAGATTTAATATCTGCGACTGTCATCAGCAATGACACTCCTGGTCGCGTCAACGGTATGGGAAAGCTATGCCCCGCTGGCAGGTGCGGTAGTGCCGACGAAAGGTACTCTAGTATTTTAGCTGGTGTAAGCACCGTAGCGTTGATAATACCCCTTTTAATTTCCGTTAAGAATTGTACTAGGTCCTTCACATCGCTCAGCAGCGCATCTACTATTAGGCCTATTGCCTCTATGTGCTCGTCAAGGTTTTGTCTCGCTGCCGTTCGTTCTATACCGTTCGAGAGACTGATGTTGAGTTGTTTGGTTATCTCGAGCAAGGTTTTCTCATTCTCCTCCACTACCCTCATGGTGTTGTTAAACACTCCTAGCGTCGAGGATACGATTTGGATTTGCTTGCTCATTGTCTTTTTTAAGTTGGCTTGATCTTCCCGAAGATCATCGATCTCTTGATCTATTCTAGCCGCGTCTGCTGCATCCATAGTCCCGAACAAGGATTTTGCTATCGAGCCTAGACCGTCTATTAAACCTCGGCGCCTTCGTGCCGGCCCGACGCATGTGACGTCGCGAACTAGTTGCAAGCCCCTATCAACTTTACCTAATAAGTTTTCTACCGATTCGCTCAAAGTCTCACATAAAAGCGAGCCCGCGTTATCTGGACCCTCACATGTTCTGCGTATGTTGTTTAGATGCGCCTTCACGTTTTCTTCTCTTTCGAACACCGTGCGGAGGTCCATGTCTATTACTAAGCTCCACCTATCTTTGTACACTTGTAGTGTCCCTATTTTCTCGAATTTTCTAGACATTAATACTAAAGTATCCCCTCCCTTTGTTATATCGTAAAATTTGTGAGGAATAAGGTGAGGGGTAGGATAGGGGTTGAGTATATGCTTTGCTTCTTCTAGTCAATGTTCTACGAACAACTTCAATCTGTTGGCGTGAACCTTGGCCTCCTTCCGACCCTTTCGGATGGTGTAGTTGACATCCGAATCCTTTTTCGTGATCTCGTATGGACCTACATACTTCGGCGTTAATTTCGCCGATCTTCCTCGCCGAACCGTCTCATCAAGCAGAAGAACCTTATCTCCCGGCTGAAATTTGGTCTCCACCGTTTTCCTGTCGTAGTATGATTTCGCTTTTCCCTTGGCCGCTTCCAAATTTCCTTTTGCTTGGAGATGAGCTGCCCTAAGCCTTTCGCGTAGTTCCTGGACGTAGTCGTCATACGCGTAAGTAAGTCTCGGCGCTTGCTTTACTGATGATGGTATTTCCGCTGGATGCCCGAAAACGAGTTCGTACGGCGTGAACCCTGTCGCAGTGTGGGGGGTTGTGTTGTACGTGAACATAGCGTACGGCAACCACTCATCCCAGTTGCTTTGGTCCTCTTCGATATAATTCTTTAGATATTCTGCTAGTGTTCTGTGTGATCGTTCCAGCGCTCTGTTAGATTCTGGATGATACGCTGTTGTCTGAATTTTCTCGATTTTCAAGAGTTTACACATATTCTTAAATACATTGCTCAAAAAATTAGTTCCCTGATCAGTAAGGATTACTTTGGGTGTTCCATATTCGCATATAATATTTTTTACGAATTCTCTAGCCACTGTGGAAGCTTCTTGGTCAGCCACTGGCATAGCCTTGCTAAATTTGGTTAAAGCATCCTGAAACGTGAGTACATACTTATTACCTGAATTAGTTTCAGTCAATGGTCCCACGATGTCCAGTGCACATTTTTCGAAGGCTTTCGAGGGAGTGTCGGTGATTATCATGGGTGCTTTCGGCTTTCTCTGTGTTCTATTTTTCTGACATTTTTCGCATCTGCCTATGTAGTCTTCTATTTCCTTGCGCATTTTGTGCCACCTGTGTTCCATCTTTATTCGTTCCAGTGTACGCGATACGCCTTGGTGCCCCCCCATGGGTGCGTCGTGATATTCGTACAAGATCTTTTTCCTCTTGTCTTCCGTGTATTCCGGTTCCGATTCATCCTCTTCTTCTTCTCCTTCTTCTTCCTTTTCTTCCTCTTCTTCTTCTTCCTTTTCTTCTTCTTCTTCTTCTTCTTCTTCTTCTTCTTCTTCTTCTTCTTCTTCTTCTTCTTCTTCTTCTGACATTACGGGAATCTTTGTACCTTCTAAAGGTTTATCTTCTTCGAATTCCTGGCTATTGCTGTAAGTCTTATATATTCTGCTGAGTGCGTCTGCGTTCGTATTCAGTTTTCCAGGTTTGTAGACTACATCATACTCGTGTTCGGCAAGTTTTAATCTCATTCTCAGTAACCTTGATCCAGGATCCTCGATTTTGAAGATCCATTTAAGAGGGAGGTGATCCGTGATCACAGTGAAATGCGTCCCATATACGTATGGTCTGAACTGTCTAGTCCCGAAGACGATTGCTAACATTTCCCTCTCGGTTGTCGAGTAATTTCTTTCAGCTTTGTTAAGCGTTCGGCTTGCGTATGCTATAGGTAAATCTTGCCCTATTGGTCCCTGAGAGAGTATTGCTCCAATTGCCTTGTCGGATGCATCTGTTGTTATCGAGAAAGGTTTTGTGAAATCCGGATATTTTAGGATGGGTGCCGTAGTTAGCTTTGATTTTAGTGTTTCAAATGCGCTCTCTTCTACCGTTGTCCACTCGAACTTGCGTCCCTTCTGTGTTAGTTGCGTTAACGGTCGTGCTATGCTTGAAAATCCCTCTATGAATCTTCTGTAATAACCTGCCAGCCCTAAAAATGACTGTACTTGCTTAACGTTTGTCGGACTCTTAAATTCTTTGACGTCTGCAATTTTCGAGGGGTCTGGTAGGATTCCCTCCGAGGTTATCACATGCCCTAAATAGCTAGTCTCTTTCCGAAGAAACTGACATTTGTCCGGCTGAAGGATGAGATTGCTCTCCTGCAGTCGCTTTAGTACCTCGATGAGCCTATCGTTGTGCTCTTTGAGTGTTGCTCCATGAATTACAATGTCATCTAAATAAACGTAGCATTTAGATGCTTGTAAACCTGCTAAAACGGTATTCATCAAACGTTGGAATGTCGCTGGCGCATTCTTCATTCCGAATGGCATTGAATTATACTCATAATGCCCATGTGCTGTTGAGAAAGCAGTTTTTTCCTTGTCTTCTTCGGCCATCGGAATTTGATGAAATCCCGAGGCGAGGTCTAATGTAGTAAAGTACTTCGCTTTTCCTAACTGATCCAATATTTCTGTAATATTCGGCAAGGGATACGAATCTCCTACCGTTATCTCGTTTAATTTTCTGTAGTCGACGACTACTCTAAATTTCTGTTTCCCTGATGCGTCAGGTTTTTTCGGTACTACCAGGAGCGGTGCGTTCCATTGGCTGCGACTCGGTCGTATTATGTTACTCTCTAACATGGCTTCTATTTGCTTGTTTATCTCTTGTTTCTGCGATTCAGGTAGACGGTATGGACGAACATTAATCGGTTTTCCCCCATCCGTTAGTGTTATTGTATGACTGGTCGCGTTGGTAACGTATAGCTTATCCCCCGGTAAATAGAAAATTTCGCTATACTTTTCGCATATCTCAAGTAGAGTATTTCTCTCCTCCTCGTTGAGATGATCTGTGCGAATAGTATCATGTACTAGCTTGATTCGTTGTCTGCCCGTCTTACCAGTAAGTAGTCTTATGCAGGCCGTCTCTTCTTCCTTCGTTTCGTTATTTTCTTCGCATAACTCCTCCAATTCCACGGTCGGCGTCTCCAATATCACCTCGTGATTGTTTAGGTTTAAAATGTCTACTATGCATTCTTGGTTCGCCGGTTTAGTTAAGCAATTTCCTAGGTATACTCCGTCGGCGAGTTCCTTTCTCTCTACAATGTCGATGAACTTGCTGTTTGTCTTTACACTGACCTTCCTTATTGTTCGCGGCGCTAACCTAATTTTCTCCGTTTTCAACGGTCGTAAGAGTTCGAAACGCTGCCCGTGTATGAAGAATGCATGGGCGCTTTTACCTATCGCGGCTTCATGATCCTCTATGAAATCTATTCCAATGATGCCGTCAGCATCTAGACTGAAATCGTCTCTTACCACAAAAAAGGGATGTTCAATGGTTCTATCTTTCAATGGAATTGTTAATATGACTTTACAAAGTGCTTCAACAACGCCTTGTCCTATTCCTGATAGACTTGTCGTTTTTTCTAAAACTGGCAAATCATCTTTCAACATTCCCATTTTGATAATGCTGGCGTCAGCACCAGAGTCTACTAAAAGAGTCATATTTTCTTTAGTGGTTCCGTTCGCCTTTAACTCTATTCTGTTCCGACTTGCTCTATTTGCGTTGGCGACGTTCATTGATTTGTACGATCCTGCATTCCTCGTCGATTGCTGTGATCCTTCGTGTCCTGCGTTTCTACTATATGAATTTTGGGAGTAGCCCGTACTAGTTTTCTGGTTTTCGCCTGATCCGTTACCGTTATTTCCCGATCGTCGTTCACCGCGACGTATTCTATCCCTACAGTCTTTGTATAGGTGCCCTCTGCGTTTGCAAAAATTACATACCAGTTCTACACGATGTACCGATCTACTCTGTCCTGCTGTAGGTAACGATTGCTTGTATTTTGTCTGGGTACAGTCCCGTGCAAAATGTCCCATCTGATTACACTTCAGACACTTCACTGTTGATGTATTCTTATCGCCCGGCTGGTTAGTCCGTCGATTTATAGAGTTTACGCCGTTTTGCGATTTTTCTTCCTCTTCCGCGCCCTTTATCGAAGCCGAAAGTTCCGTGAAATGGTATGATTTTACGATCGTTCTCAAATTATAATTTAGTCCGTTCTCAAAAATGGCTAGTGTTTGGTATTTGAGTAGGTCTTCTATTCCTTTTTTTTTCCGCTGCTATTTCTGTCCTAGCTCCGCATGCTTTAATAAGATCCATCATAAGACGCGTAACCCTTTTCCCGTAATCATGCGTGTTTTCACTTGTTTTTTGTCTACTTGAAAATAATTCTACCAACAGTGCTGGCGTAGAGCTTTTAACTGTGTACAATGCCAAAAGCTCGGCTTTTAACTTTTCGAAAGAATCTATATCTTTATATCTAAGTTCCATGGCTGCTTCGCCCTGTATCTTTGTTTTTAGGACCAGTTCTAACACGTCTGGTTTTTGATTTGGATTTACTTTATCCTTCGCATACTCGATCGTTTGCAATAAATCGTCCACTTTACGTGGTTCGCTTCCATCGAAAACGTTGACCATCTGTCGTACTTCCTTCAATGTCAAGTAGTCCGTCATCTTGGTTGCTGTCTGTTGCTTTGATTCTTTCTCGTCAGGAACCGATCCCGGAATGGTTATTGTCTCCTGGGATGCTGTTTGGGCTTGGTCAGGAAAAAAGGAAGCGCCTGGTTTAGGCTTTGGGGAAGGAGTTGGCTGTCCTTTTCTATTGCTTTTAATAAACGCTCGCAAAGTTGCCCTAATCTCCTCTACCGTGTTTGAGTCATCGACTGCTAGCCCGTATCTTTCGCAAATTTGTAGGAGGACCTCTTTCCGAATCTCCTGTATCCACCCGGTTTGACCTTGCGCGACAAGTTCCTCAATTTTATTCCATGTAGCAGACATCTACTCTAATCAAAAATTCTAATTCAAGCCTGATAAGCCTGAACTGATTCGTTACTTTGACGGAAAAATATCTAAAATTCCTTGCACTCTCTAAACACGATAATTTTCTAATGCTCGCACGCTTCTAACTGGCAGTTAGCTCTCAATAACAATGTTTGCGGCTTATATACTAAAACTGCGAAAGATTTCAAATTGACTTACACAAAAATGAATATCTTCATCTTGCTTCTTCCGCTTCCGCTGGGCTGTTGCTGACCCTCTGATTCCTTTGGTGCTGCTGAATCGCTGTGTGCTGCTGCTGCTGTAGGTACCCCGTGCTGGTTCCTTCGCCTTGGCCACGAATGCTGCTGCTGTAGCTCTTTCTTTGCGATATATCTTTCACTAGGTTACAACGACTGCGTGTTGCACCTTCAACTTTCTTCTTTTTTACTTATTTATTTTTTATTTCACTTTTCTACTTTTCTTTAAACGTCAACTATCTTGCAAGCTCTGGTTTATCCGCTAGACCGCTGCCACCAATGTTGTAATTTGTTTATTTAACTCCCGTTACTCAAGGAATGGGGAATTAAAAGGGTTGTTCCCAGAGGTGATCTTTGACAATCACTCTAAGTGCTTGATAGTGACAAAGTAGTTTTTATTTAATATTTAATATTTAAACAAGTACAAAAGAATTGCGTTTGGAGCACTTGCTCCGGTTCGAGTCAATGAGTAATCGGAGATAGCCTCCGCTTTCTTCAAGGTATCTGCTCAAGACTGAAGCGCGGCTCCGTCTTTAGCCTAATTTATAACTTACATAATGCTTACTCGATTATTGGCGTAACCGGCATGCGATGCGCTTTGTCGCATTCCAGGTCATGCCTTGCTTAATTATTTAGGATAGCCTAATTACGAAATGCAATGGAATGTTGAGTAACAATTCTCAACACAATTTTCAATAATATTAAGATTTAATAATCCATCAGAACACGTTATAAGACCTTCCGTGGTGACTGGAACGAGCTCGGTACTTTGACGCTTTCTTCCGGGATCACCACATGTCCCGTTGTATCGCTCGTCTCCAGCACACACTCCTTCGATGTAGTCACCAACCTTCTGAAAATTATTAACACGCTGCGGAATGTACCTACTATTTTCTAGGTTATGTCTCTAACTTTTCATCGTATTCCAACGCGGGTATATCGAGGCATTGTACAACGGCTTTACGTAACATCAGAGATGAGCGCTACATACACACGAGAGTCAAGGAAGTTTCACCAATTTTTTTGACGACTGATTTCAACACAAAGCTGAGTAACTATGCTAATACGTGCGAACGAGTATACCGCTTTGACAGGTCAACGCATGGCGGAGCGAACGCCGCGACGCTTATCGTCCTGCTGGAGAACTACCATAACGGTATTAACGTATTTCATGAGTCATAAATTTCATATACTTTTGTTTCGCTGAATTAGTAGGATTTTTATATAAATAATATATATAAATAATATGATGTAAATTTATTATTATTTATTCATTTTCATTCACGTTATTTTCACATAATAAATATTATTTTTATACTGATAATCAAATTGCTGTTTGAAATTATTGCAGTACAGAATCCCAATATACCCAAAATATTTTCCACATTTTTTTTTACAACATTGTTCAGGATTTCATTCCAAGGCGTGTACAGTGTTATACGCTTTATACGCTTAGGTGTGTTATACGTTTATGAATTATCCGAAAAATATCTAGATCCTTTGGAAAAATAACTTGTGAGCAGAAATACCGTCATATAACTAAGGTACATAGTACCGTATTTTTGGTAAAAAAAATACCGTCGTACAACTGGATACATACGGTATTTTTGGAGTAAAAATACCGTCATGGAACTCGATACATACCGTATGTTTCGAGAAAAAACACCGTTTATATATGATTTACATACGTGACTCATACTCTGTTCGTGCGTACCTCATCTGCCATTACGACTGTGAACATTCCGCTTCAATACCGTATTATTAGTGATTACCTACGGTGTATAGACGGTATGCATCCGAGCTCAAAAATACGGTATTTATTCCTACAACACACAGTTTTACTACGGTGCGGTTACTCTGTTTATACCAATACCACGTGTTCACGGTTGATATACCGACGTTATACGTTGGTCAAAAGCCGTCAGGGATATGATTTTTATATCATTTTATATTTTATATTATATAAGACAGTGAGGAAGATAGAGATCGAGACCTAGAGAAAGTGTGTTCCAGTGAATCCAAGAGTAGATGAATTATATCGCTTGAGCATTGCAAAATCAAGTGTGTAAAAGTTTATTCATTATAAACATCGCCATCCTAACATGTCACGTGTCGAACGGCATAAGGACGTATAATTTTATTTTATTTTGTCCTTCACTTTAAAAATTATGGAATTGCAAATACAGGGTGAGTTTTATCCAGGTCCGAATGAGGTAGAGGCTTATTCAGGGTGTCCAGTTATCATGGAATTTCTGGAATCATGGAAATATCATAGAATTTGATATACCCTTGAAAAAACCTGGAAATATCATGAAATTTCATTTCAGTTCTGGAATTTTTCAAATAATTTTAAATCTCTCGCGAATTTTTCTTTGAGCTGTCAGCGTTAGTGCGTGAGCTTAGAACTTTTCATCGTAATTTTGAGTATTTAGTTTGGAATCGTAAATCTAAAGTTCCAGTAACAAATGTTTTTTTAGGTTCCTATTTGCATTTAAATCATGTCAAATTCTTAACGCACTGTGCTGTGCTCTTGTCAAAAATAAACTAAATTTTTGTTGATATTTCTGTTGTATTTTCCTTCATTATCTACCATAATCGACCTGGAAAAATCATAAATCCTGCTTGGAAAACCTGGAATTATCATGGAATTCCATTCTAACAGATAACTGGACACCCTGTTATTCTACTCATACTTGAATGAAATAAAATTTGAAATCCTCAATTACCTAGTAAGCTTGAAGAAATATGTGAGCTACTTGAATCGTCTTCCATTGAAAAAGGATTTGCAGGAATTGTAGCACCCTCGAAAATAGTGAGTTAAATAATGATAATAATAATAATAATGAGTTGAACTCGATTTCCCGATTCTACGAAGCAACTCTCAAGAAAATAATCTGAGCATACTCTACTCGCGACACACTAGGTGTCCAGTTCAATTTCTTTACAGTAGAAACCCAATTCACCGATTTCTTTCTCAAAGGAGGATTTTTTTTTTTGGAAATCTAAATAGGATGAATAGGATAATAGGATGATTAGGGGCCGGGTTGGAATTCCAAATATTGAAAGCGCCGAAAGTGTAAAATACCGATTTTCAAAATAATGAACTTAAATTTTCATACAGTATGCTAAAACGAACGGTCAAATGGCCGACAGGCAGAAGCGTAGAATGGTCTAAATGCTGAATACAAGTGATACGATAATGATTTAATATACAAGGTATCCCACCGAAAGAGTACGCAAACGACAGATAAATATACCGAACAGTTAATTTTACGAACCGCAAGCTGCGACAATTTTAGCTTCGGACGACCAAAATTCCGAGAATCCAGATTCATGCACAGAGTGTACTTCAGGAGCTGATGTTCGTTGACGGAATTATTGAAATTATAGTGCGCATTTCAAAATTGTCAGTTTTCGGAATATTCAAATTTCGGTATTTTACACGTTCGCAACTTTGAGCTTTCGGATTATTTGAATTCGATTCGTTGAAAAGTCGGTATTTTTTAGGTCGGTATTATGTGAGTCTGTTCAGTCATCTTTCGGACATTTTACCTATCGATTTCATGCTATGCGGTATTCTACGGTTCTGTTCTACAAATGTTGGAATTTTTATATTTGATAATTTTAGCAATCGTAACATAAAACTTCGGTATTTTACACTTTCGGCGCTTTCAATATTCGGAATTCCGACCCGGCCCCGATGATTAAGAAAATAGGATGATTAGGATAATAGGATGATTAGGATAATAGGATGATTAGGATAAAAGGATGATTAGGATAATAGGGTGAATAGGATAATAGGATGGAATGTTGAATTTTGCGGCTTTTACGCTCCAATCGAAATCAAAGGTGCCCTGCTCAAAATCCCAGACTGAAATCGACAGGAGCAGATAGCTTTTCGGACAAGTTTCCAGACAAGACCAGATCGCGTATCTGTCTGTCTGTGGTCTGTACCCTATCCGGTCGAAAATTCCTGTCTGGATGCTGCGCGAGCCTTGTCTGCATTCAATCCGGCTCGGAAAATCCGCGACGGGGTAACTTATCCGGACCAATCGGCATCCTGTCGGTTGGAAAAATTAATCTGGTTTTTAGACTAGTTTTGTCTGGACTGTTTCAGGAACAAGCGCATCACCTATTCGGAAGTTTATCCGGTTGGATGTGCATCGTATGCGGCGGTTTAATCGATCTGTTTCGTATCGTATCAATACAGCTAATATTCTAAGTTTGAATCGGGGCTCTGTCTGTATCTATCCGGTTTGGGTCCCGCAAATCATCACGTGATTATTTACATCAAATTTTCCAAGTTGGGATTGGGGCTCTGTCCGTACCTATCCGGTTTCGGTCCCGCAAATCATAACGTGATTATTTACATCAAATTTTCCAAGTTGGGATTGGGGCTCTGTCCGTACCTATCCGGTTTCGGTCCGCAAATCATAACGTGATTATTTACATCAAATTTTCCAAGTTTGAATCGGGGCTCTATCCGTATACCTATGCGGTTTCGGCCCGCAAATCATAAAGTGATTATCAATACAGCTAATATTCCAAGTTGGAATTAGGGCTCTATCCGATTTCGTGCCGTATCAATTGATAATGACGTTATGATTTGCGGGACCGAAACCGGATATGATACGGACAGCCCCCCGATTCCAACTTTGAAGATTTGATGTAAATATAATCACGTTATGATTTGCGTGACCGAAACCGGATAGATACGGACAAAGATTTTCAAAGTTGGAATCGGCGCTCTGTCCGTACCTTTCCGGTTTCCATGTAATGTACATTACTTCAATATTTTCTCGTAAGGCGGCGACCACCGCTTTCGATATTCTCGCGAGTACCACTTATCGGAGTTGGTGAGTACATATAGAGGCGGAAAATATCATCTATATATACTTGAGAGAAAAAAAAAAAGAAAAAAAAAACGAAAAAAAAAAGAAAAAAAAAAAGACACTAAAAAGACAAAAAAGAAGAAAAAAAATGAAAAAAAAGAAAAAAAAAAAACGAAAGACAAAAGAAAAAAAAAACTTCAATTTTTTGAAAATGGATCCGGATAGAACCATACAGGAAAAATGCCTAGGGCGGGGTTACTTTCCGGATAGAACCCGATAGGAATGCTGACACGAGAAAATATTGGACCGTCAAAATTTCGGACAGGACCAGAAGTTTCCAGGTACACAAAAACCAGAACTCGGACGTATACAGGCGGATACAATTCCGCCTATCCGGTTTTCTGTCTGGGATTTTGAGCAGGGTGCTTTATTAAAATTATGAATTTGAATTTAAGTTTAAATTTGAATTTGAATTTGAATTTATATAATTACTTTCACACTTACCTGTGAAAAGAACATCAAGATTCGCGGCAGCGAATCGCCGCCAAGTACCCGTAGGCACCCGAGTCGAAATCTGAGTCCTCATTTAAGCCTCGAGATTCTCGCGAGGTCTTTGAGACTCAAATGAGGCTTAAGATTTCTTTCAGGTATAGGGAAAGCCTGCGTAAATTGGGTATCATTAGGACCTCAAGAGTGCGCTTACGGGCCGATTCCGACTGTCGAGGTCTTAATGATAACCAATATTAGGACTCATTAGGTCCTCCAGAACCTCAATTTCAATTCCTAGCTTGGACCTCAGTTAGTCCTCGAGGTTCTCTTCCAGACCTCAGTTAGTCCTCGAGGTTCTCCTCGAGACCTCAGTTAGTCCTCGAGGTTCTCTTCCAGACCTCAGTTAGTCCTCGAGGTTCTCTTCCAGACCTCAATTAGTCCTCGAGGTTCTCCTCGAGACCTCAGTTAGTCCTCGAGGTTCTCCTCGAGACCTCAGTTAGTCCTCGAGGTTCTCCTCGAGACCTCAGTTAGTCCTCGAGGTTCTCTTCCAGACCTCAGTTAGTCCTCGAGCCCGCGTGGTAGGACCCCGGGGTCTCTCCATGTGTCTGGGTGTAGTACTTTACTCGCGAGAGCAAAATTGCGGCTATTTTGCGGGTGAGTCGAAGCTCGGCGCCGCGTTGTGGCGCCGAGAGTAAGTACTGTGAGTATCTCGAAGTGCAATGTCGAGCTAAAAATTTGGAGAACTTCGAGGCCCTACTGAATTCGAGGCTCTTGAGGTTCAATTACAATCCAAAAAATGAGAGAACTTGGAGGCTCTATCGAGTCCAACTGGTCTGTGAGGACCTAAGAGACGTAAATGAGGTCTTAATTCGTGTCGGAAAATCTGAGCAACAACGAAAAGGAGAATCTGGAGGCTTAAATGAGGTTTAAAATTTGGAGAACTTCGAGGCCCTACTGAATTCGAGGCTCTTGAGGTTCAATTACAATCCAAAAAATGAGAGAACTTGGAGGCTCTATCGAGTCCAACTGGTCTGTGAGGACCTAAGAGACGTAAATGAGGTCTAAATTCGTGTCGGTAAATCTGAACATCAAAGAAATGGAGGGCCTGGAGGCTTAAATGAGGACTCAGATTTCGACTCGGGCAGGCGAGAGCTAGCCGCGAGACTATTTTCTCAGGGGAACTCTTTATACCTGTAAGCACGGGGTCATAACTTCGGAACACGTGGATATTTTTAGATCAAATTTACAAAGCAGATATTCCCCCACCACACGATTTCGCTGTATAAATTTGATCGAAATCGGTACACAGGTTTCCGACATATTAGTCACCAAAGTTGATGAAAAAGGCTCTTCTTCTCCTTCCCCGTCGCCAGCAGGTTTTCGCAGACGCTTGCTTGTCCTCACGTTTCTGAACGAACGGCGTCACGGATCGACTTGAACTTCGAAACGTGGTTACAAGCCATTGAATTCTCGCCCCCTATTGATTTTGGCATGAATCGGAATCCGCACTCGGTCGATATGTGATAATAAAGTTACCAAGTGAATTACAAAGGGTCGACGAAATCAAAATGGTCGTCGTTTTGGGCTTAGGCCATGATTTCATTTGCTAGTTAGCGTCATCACAGCGTCGAGTTTTACCTGATTCCAATTGTTGAATGTCGATGATAAACGTTCAAGTTGCTTAGCGACCTTGTATTTGCCAATGGAAAACAAAGCATATAGACGGTAGCGGAGGTGAAAGGAGACTCGTGGAGCAGCTCAACGATCCCACGAGCGCTAAAAGTTACCGTTGGGCGCTATGTTAAGGTTGTTGGCCTGTAACTTTTTTTTTCGACAAAGTTTTTTGAATTTTTTTTATCGTAAATAGCTCCAATAATTAGCTACAAAATAAGCCTAGGATGATCGCAATTGACCGTCTCAAACTCGAGATAAAAAGTTTTGAATTTTTCGAATTTAACATGTGTTTAAATGCAGATTCACCGGTTTTAATTATTAAAAAACGAACAACTTGAAATTTTTTGATAAATAAAATATCTAATGGTAAATTGTCATCTTCTGAATCGTTTGATTCATCATTCAGCATTTTCGACCGTCTCGTTTCGATTTTATAGTTAAAACTGAAACATAAAGCGGCGCGTATCTCTCTTGCTCTCGAGTGGATATCTCCTGGCTCTCACTCTCACAGAGCCATACATTGTCGCTGACTAGTACGAATTAAGTTTTGGGTCGGACTGTAGCACGACAACAACCTTAACGTCCAAGATCCAGAATCGCGGTACTGGAATATTTTCCAATTACCAAACCGATAGAGTGGACGAACATGAAGCTTTATGTAAACCGACAACGAACGACCTGATCAGGAACAAAATCTGCTGTTTACTCCGAACTTTACAATTGACATAGTCCCTTGTGATGACACATGCTAGAAAAATTAGTGGCAATATACTGAAACGTCCACTGTTAAAAATGATTGTGAATTTACAACATGCCTTACTAAACAAAAGTATTGGAAAATTACAAATGTGGCGTAGCAAAAGTAAATTGCTAAGGTTGTTCTGTAAATTTATAAATAAATTCTTGATTTTACTGAACCTTCATAGGAAAAACACAAAATTGTATTTGAATTTTCTAATAATTGTTTAGTAAATTTGAAGTATTTGTGAATTGATTTTACAGGAAATGTCTTGTAAATTCACTACTCATGTATCTGCCAAAAAACTTCCAATACAATTCCAAATGTATAGGAAGTTTCACACAGAAATTTTTAACAGTGTCTGCTTCAATTATTTGTTATTTTGTATCTTTTACAGTCACCTGGACCATTCCTATCCTATTATCAATTTATTGAAATAGACGAAGATAACACTTTGACAAAACGACGTCCCTGAACGAAGGTTCCGATTATAAATCCGTTGAAAAAGACGAACATAACACTTCAACAAAACAGCGTCCTAAGACAAAGGTAGCCTACAGCCCATAGCTCCCAAATGATAACAATGCTACACTGAAAACTCTCTAGCGCAGTCGGCAATATAGTCGAGAGTGGTAGCCGCTCCAAGGCCAGCGCAACTGGCGCGCTCACTAATGCTACTACTCTACTCGAATTGAGTTTAGTCGCTTCACTCAACTCCTGGCGCTGTAGTCAAATCACCTCAGCGCCAGCTACTACTCTCAAAATTGCATAAGCTACTGTAACAAGACGCAGCCTAATAGCCGCGCTGCGATATTGCTGGCTGCGCCAGGGAGTTTTCAGTGTAGGAAAATTAGTAGTAATATACTGAAATCTGTTCCTCAATTCTTTGTTATTTGATATCTTTTACAGTCACCTGGACCATTCCTATTTTATTATTATTCCACTGGAATAGACGAAGATAACACTTTGCCAAAACAACGTCCCAAGACAAAGGTAGCCCACAGCCCATAGCTCCAAAATAATAAAAATGATGAGGTTGAAGTTCGTAACGTTAATGCAACAAAATATTCGCCAAAAAATTCTCAAATTCAAGGCTCGAACGTTTCAAATGGATCAAGAACGGTGCATAATTCCTCAAATTGTGTGAAACATCGCGTCCCTAATGCCATAAAGGCATATAACCTATGCTAAAAGCATACGCTGTATGCCTTTATAGCATTAGGGACGCAACATGTTTACCTAACATATTTTACAATTCTAACAACATTTGAATCACGAAATATTGCATTTCTTTAACAAATATGCTGTTACGTTAACGTTACGAACTTCAACCTCATTAAAAATGCTAGGAAAATTAGTAGTAATATACTGAAATCGCTTCTTCAATTCTTTGTTATTTTACATATTTTACAGTCACCCGGACCATTCGTATCCTATTACACTGGTCTGCAAAAAATAATTTTTTTCTCCCCTTATTCTTTTCATGCATGGGTTCATTATATTTTTTGCAATAGTGTGCGTAAAATTCGATTTTACGCACTGTTTTCAGTGCGTAAAATGAAACATTTCGATACAGTGTCTCTTGCTGTTTTCGATGCGTGAAATGATACTTTTCGATACGGTACGACACTGTCACCATAGCTGTAACGAAAATAAACAATAGAATCGACCTAATCATGAGCGTAGGTCCGGAAAATAAGTTTTCACGGACGTAGGTCCGTAAAATTGAAAATTTCTAAAATCACTCATTCTTGGACGATAAATCATTTATGTCGGTCAGTTTTCAATGAAAAAAACTTTTTCTATCAGTTGACAACGCTAATAAAAAACATTTAGTTTGAATCAACGTGTATTTTTCATTCATTTGAGCATCTGTTCTTCTTTTCAATTTGATATCTTCATCTGTTTTTTTCAATTCATTTTATTAATTTATTCATATTTTATTTGTATGTATTTCTTGATATATTTTTCCTAACCGGGTGCACAAGATTGGTTTTTTTCTTTGGATTTTATTCTTCACACGTTGACTATTCTTATTGTATCAGATTGAATTCATTTTGTCGGTACTCGGGGGGCTTCGCCCCCCGAACCCCCTACCGGGGCTTCGCCCCTGGGCCCCACCAGGGGCTTTGCCCCTGGACCCCCGCTGGACGTTAGCAAACACCTTTCGCATGCAACACCGTTTCAGCGTGCGTGGCAATTTACATTTCGTTGTTGACTATGAACTAATTGAAAGTTTTTATTCAGGGTCGAGTATTTTGTTTGAGGATGCCTGAACTCGCTTTTCTACACCTTACTATCTTTTTCGATTTCGATATGCACTGTCTCGTTGTAGAATCTGAATAAATGCATAATATTATGCACATTTGTGCCGAATTTTGCGCACACTATTGCAAAAAATAGCGTATGCAACGCGTGCGTACGATTTGCGCACTCGTGTGATCGGTGCGACACTCGGGCCGGCTTTGCCGGCCCTCGTGCGCAGCGATCACACGAGTGCGTAAAATCGCATTTTACGCACTTGTTGCATAATATACTATTTTGTGCTCTAAAAACGGAATTTAACATGCAAATAAGTACAGCACATAGATTTTCAATATACCCAGCAAACACAGAACTGCCGAAATGATAATGGCCCAGCACTGGCAGTGCTGGCAAGGTGCTGGTGTAGGCAAGCCTTTGCTGCGCCACTACATGTAAAATAGCGGTATTTCGGTGAAGTTTTACCAGTATCCAACCATTGATGGAACGGTGTTGGTTACCAACTACCGATTTCCTGCAGGGCATTTTGGATCTTGCCACAACCGACTTGCCATCACTTGGCCGTTTTCAAACACACTTGCATCTGTATCTTGATGGCCCGACATTGGCAACTCCGGCACTTTTTTACCGGCATCCGGTCGTTGATTCGCCGGCGTACATAGTATAAACTTTTCTGCTGACTGCAGTATTTCTAACACTTCCACCGAATTTACCGGAAAAAGAATGTTTCTATGCAATCGAACAAAAGTATATACTATTTAATCATCAGAAATCTTCGAAGTCACCGTGAAATTTTGCTATAATTTTTTTTTTTTTTTTTTTCAAGTACATATTGATGTAAATCCTCACAAATCAAAGTTTACCTATCGAGTCAAAAAGTGTTGAGTATTGCAACAGGCGACGTTTGGGTGTAGATCAACACTGGACATCAGACGATCAACGAAGTTAAGCAATTTCAACTGCAGCCAGAAGTCGGATGGGTGACCCACATGAATACTTCTAATTAGTCTTCGAATAGCTAATTTCTAACATCCTGGGAATATGAACTTTGCTCTACCGCTCGAAAAAGAATCAACTATTAGTGAAAAAAATATTTTTTGTCCGGATAGTATCGAAAATGAAAAAAAAAACGAATGATCGGGTCATCGGCTGATCAATATTGGGCTTTTGTTGGGCCATTGATGACTGCCCGACAACCAATTTTGGCAATTGCTGGCCCTGCGCTGGCCAACCGTTGGGCCGGTATAACACTGCCGGCACTGGCCCAGCTGTTGTTATGATTCTTGGGTATGTAGCACTGTAGTAGTACGCAAGGCAAAGTCATATACACTATAGCACCTGTATGACGGCTGTGTCACGAGCAGGCTGTGAGTTTATTGTATATAGCGGCCTTTTTGTGTGCGTAATATTTTTATTAAGTAATTAATTAAATAATTAATTGAGCTGTCGGCCACTGTGACACCAGGGTACAGGGCCATCACAAGTCTTCCGGCAGCGGTTTGGCAACTCAAGTATCGGCATTCCTCCACCTAACTAGCAATGGCCCTGCACTCTGTGTTTGCTGGGTATTGTCCATTTAATTAGAAAACGATATTATTAAAGTAACAACAATTATAAAAAAGTGAAAAAATATTACGGTCCAAGGTTTACAGTGAAAAATGATAATTTTACAGTCACAAGTTATGAAAATATCAGTGAATTATCTCATTATGGTGATAAGATTCAAGTTACTTTGTAGCGAATACTGCGCATGCGCATATTTACTACTACAAAAATCACTTTCGGCACTTTCCTTCTTTCTCTTACAACTCGCTAAAACCTATTTTCTATGTATATACTAGGGTGTCCGTTATTTCCCGAATTGACTTTTTCTACTTGGGTATGGGCCAAATCATTAGTTTAGAGCCTAAAAAGAATTATGCTATTTTTTTTTATTTTTTCAATTGCCACTAACCCCTGCCTGTAGGACGATACTTGTCCCATTTGATTAACATGCGATTTTTGCCCTTTTTAGACTTTAATTTTTTTCCGCTTACTACTTTCATTACCTCATCAAATATTGTTGATTCTACTACTGTGGTGACCTCTTTGGATGGACATATTTTTATATTGATGGAAAAAAAAATTCTGAGTTTTGAAGCGGTAAAATTTTTTTTACCATATTGTCTAATATCTTTCAAATATTTTTCAATTTAAACAAAAAGCATTGAAAAGTCAATAAATTCAAAAACATTCGAAAATATTCGAGATTTACTGAAAAATACAGTAAAAATAAATTTTGAAAAAAACATCAAAACTTATGAAAACTTTTTTTTTTCACCAATATAAAAATATGTCCATCCAAAGAGGTCAGAACAGTAGTAGAATTAACAATATTTGGTGAGGTAATGAAAGTAGTAAGCGAAAAAAAAATTAAAGTCTAAAAAGGGCAAAAATCCCATGTTAATCAAATGGGACAAGTATCGTCCTACAGGCAGGGGTTAGTGGCAATTGAAAAAATAAAAAAAAATAGCATAATTCTTTTTAGGCTCTAAACTAATGATTCGGCCCATACCCAAGTAGAAAAAGTCAATTCGGGAAATAACGGACACCCTAGTATATACACTGTTTTTTATGTTAAAGCACAAAACAAATTCAAAAAAACCTAAATTTATGAAATTAAAAAAAAATGCATATCGAAAAATCTAGACGTGATAGAAAAAATCGGCCAACGGGAATAGATTCAGAGTATCAAAATCTTCACATTTATAACATAATTTTTTGAAGGAGGATTTCGTTGCAGACCAGTGTTATTAATCCATTGGAACAGACGAACATAACATTGTGGCAAGATGATGGGGTAGCCCCCATAGCTGCTTCAAAGTTATAACACTCTACGTATCTTCTTCAAATGAACCAACTTCTATTGAAATTGCTGATCACTGAAACTGTTATAATAGTACAGTACGATACAAGTGTGCACACTAGGGTGGTCCTTAAATGGGGTGTTTTTGAATTGTTACGCTCCCAAGGGTTCAAACGGATCCTTTTGAAGAAAAAAAATTTGTCCTAAATTTTGAATGCTCTATCTCAATTTTAACATCCGGCGCACGACCGCCGGAGTATTTTTTTTTTTTTTTTTTCAATTTCAATTCAGTTGACCCGATCACTTATATTTTATATGTAATTTGAAAAAAAAGAACTGCGTAGAATGTTGAAATCGACGCAGGACGCAGAATGTTGAAACTTCGACGTTAATGACTTGATAAAGTTGGGTCATACATGTTTTTTGTAGGAAATTAAAAAAAAAAAAAAAATACTTCGGCGGTCGTGCGCGGAATGTTAAAATTGAGATAGAGCATTCAAAATTTAGGACAAATTTTTTTTCTTCAAAAGGATCCGTTTGAACCCTTGGGAGCGTGAAAATTCAAAAACACCCCATTTAAGGACCACCCTAGTGCACACACGTGTCGTATACTATTTTTCCAAACTCAGTGTTCGAAATTCTTGACCTGTAAGAAACTTCAGAAAATAGCGAAGTATAGTAATACAGGATGAATTCCCAATGTCTGAACACTCAGAGCAGCGTTGAGGTGGCCACCAGTCAAAATTGTCAATTGTTATATCGGTTTCGGGCTTTCTTACTAGTTGAAATTGGGAAACAATTGCTGATGCTGGACTCTTGGCCACCTCAACACTACTCCAAGTGTTCAGACGTTAGGAATTCACACTGTATATTGCGATATAAGTGCGAGAGGCAGGGTGTAGACGGGGTCCAGGGGCAGAGCCCCTGGTAGGGGTGCAGGGGGCAAAGTCCCCGCTGGGGGGTTGGAAAGCCCTCCCATTAGAAACAAAATACTACTAAAATTTTATTAGCCTTCGTAACTAAAGAAATGAGGAAATCACAGACAAAAAAAAATCGTTTTTCAGGCTGCTTTATATCCTTTTTTGTAGTCTATCGATGGAAACGCAACTTACACAGTTACCGTCAAAATCCCAGTTACCGGACAGTTAAGACTGACGTCCCAATGGCCGGACATCCATGCGAAATCGTATTTCTGTCTCTCTTGCACACACTTTCTCTCCGGTAAGTGGGACCTGTCCGGCCATTGCCACGTTCACGGTATATCAGAAAAGCAAGGCTCATTTGATTTCGATAGAATTATATTATTTCTCACATGAATTTTATTATTTATAAATAATATGTCATGTTAATTTGACATATTGGTAACGCTTTCATTCAATCAGTCATATGTATGTCAACACAACTTGACACGAAATCGAGTAAGTTGGATAGAACAAAATTATTTTAGAAATTATTTTTAAACGAAGAGAACTTAATTATTGTTACATAGGGGAAGTCCGGGCAAAGCGGATAATGGCTATTTTTTTGAGGTTATAGTAGATGGCGCCATATCACTTGATTCCATCGATTAATCGATCGTTTCCCGACACCATGACAGTGCTAGTCAGTTGTTGCGGGCAACAACACGTCTGTGATAAGGAATTCTTCATTTTTTATCATTTTCTTACGATTTTCGCCAAGGTATGTAAGAGAATGATATGTACTTATTATTTAGCAATTCAAACTCACCTTACCTGATAGTCAACGCTATGATTAACCTCTTCTATCATAGGTTAGGTTTTATTAATATTTGGCTTTAACAGTTGTTATTATCACGTTGATTTCGATAAAGAGATACCGGGCAAAGCGGATCCGTATCCGCCTTGCCCAGACGGACAGTTACAGTTACTATCTTGTTGTTAATTGTCAGCATCTCGTTGATTATTGCAGATGGTTTATAGATACGTTAGAAAAAGTGACCAAGCGAGTTGGTCAGAAGAATCTTTGAGGAGTGCAATCAATGACGTTCGAAACAAAGGGACGTCCCTTAAGTCTGCGGGCAAGAAATATAATATTCCGTATACAATACTACACCCTGCTAAAAATCTCTGATAGAGACTGATAAAAAAAAATGTATCTGGCTTCTATCTGTGTTTTGTCTCCGTATTTACAGAAGTATAACTTAGTTGAATGCGATATCGGTGTCAATACTGCGACCGCGGGTGGATTTTCTATAAATGAGATGTAGTCAATGTGCGAGTAAATTCAATTCTTTTAAATACGTTATTTCATACTCAAACTGTATCGGTCTTCGTGAGTATTACCAGCACATGTTTCCTAGAGTGGAGTAGTTGTTATCGGAGTGTATAAACAATTTGTACAGATATTTGTATCCGTTGCGTACCGCACCGTACAGATTGTATACGCTTTTATCCGTTTGTGTGGGTGACTAGTGATTCTATGAGCAGTATCTGATAATAAGGCTATCGGTTTTTTACTGCAAACACGAAATTACATCCATATGATTCTATGAGCAGTATCCGCAAATAAGCCTATCGGTTCCTGACGGCAACCACGACTCTACATCCATATGATTCTATGAGCAATATCCGCAAGTGAGTCTATCGTTTCTTATCCGCAATCACGTGATTACATCCATGTGATACTATGAGCAGTATCCGCAAATGAGTCTATCGGTTCTTATCCGCAATCACGACATTACATCCATGTGATTCTATGAGCAGAATCCGCAAATGAGTCTATCGGTTCTTATCCGCAATCACGACATCACATCCATGTGATTCTATGAGCAGAATCCGCGAATGAGTCTATCGGTTCTTATCCGCAATCACGACAGTACATGCATGTGATTCTATGAGTAGTATCCGCGAATAAGTCTATCGGTTCTTGACCGGAATTACGACATTACATCCACATGATTATATGACCAGTATCCGCAAATAAGTCTATCGGTTCTTATCCGCAATCACGACATTACATCCACGTGATACTATGAGCAGTATCCGCAAATGAATCTATCGGTTCTTGACCGCAATCACGACATTACATACATATGATTCTATGAGTAGTATCCGCAAATGAGTTTATCGGTTCTTATCCGCAATCACGACATTCCATCCATGTGATACTATGAGCAATATCCGCGAATGAGTCTATCGGTTCTTATCCGCAATCACGACATTACATCTATGTTATACTATGAGCAGTATCCGCGAATGAGTCTATCGGTTCTTATCCGCAATCACCACATTACATCCATGTGATACTATGACCAGTATCCGCAAATGAGTCTATCGGTTGTGATCCGCAATCACGTCATTACATCCACATGATTCTATGATCAGTATCCGCAAATAAGTCTATCGGTTCTTATCCGCAATCACGACATTACATCCATGTGATTCTATGAGCAGAATCCGCAAATGAGTCTATCGGTTCTTATCCGCAATCACGACATTACATCCATGTGATACTATGAGCAGTATCCGAAAATGAGTCTATCGGTTCTTATCCGCAATCACGACATTCCTTCCATGTGATACTATGACCAGTATCCGCAAATGAGTCTATCGGTTCTTATCCGCAATCACGTCTTACATCCACGTGATTCTATGAGCAGTATCCGCAAATGAGTCTATCGGTTGTCATCCGCAATCACGTCATTACATCCACATGATTCTATGATCAGTATCCGCAAATAAGTCTATCGGTTCTTGACCGGAATTACGACGTTACATTCACATGATTCTATGAACAATATCCGCAAATAAGTCTATCGGTTCTTATCCGCAATCACGACATTACATCCACGTGATTCTATGAGCAGAATCCGCAAATAAGTCTATCGGTTCTTATCCGCAATCACGTCATTACATCCACATGATTCTATGACCAGTATCCGCAAATGAGTCTATCGGTTCTTATCCGCAATCACGACATTACATCCATGTGATACTATGAGCAGTATCCGAAAATGAGTCTATCGGTTCTTATCCGCAATCACGACATTCCTTCCATGTGATACTATGACCAGTATCCGCAAATGAGTCTATCGGTTCTTATCCGCAATCACGTCTTACATCCACGTGATTCTATGAGCAGTATCCGCAAATGAGTCTATCGGTTGTCATCCGCAATCACGTCATTACATCCACATGATTCTATGATCAGTATCCGCAAATAAGTCTATCGGTTCTTGACCGGAATTACGACGTTACATCCACATGATTCTATGAACAATATCCGCAAATAAGTCTATCGGTTCTTATCCGCAATCACGACATTGCATCCACGTGATTCTATGAGCAGAATCCGCAAATAAGTCTATCGGTTCTTATCCGCAATCACGTCATTACATCCACATGATTCTATGACCAGTATCCGCAAATGAGTCTATCGGTTCTTATCCGCAATCACGACATTACATCCATGTGATACTATGACCAGTATCCGCAAATGAGTCTATCGGTTCTTATCCGCAATCACGACATTCCTTCCATGTGATACTATGACCAGTATCCGCAAATGAGTCTATCGGTTCTTATCCGCAATCACGTCTTACATCCACGTGATTTTATGAGCAGTATCCGCAAATGAGTCTATCGGTTGTGATCCGCAATCACGTCATTACATCCACATGATTCTATGATCAGTATCCGCAAATAAGTCTATCGGTTCTTGACCGGAATTACGACGTTACATCCACATGATTCTATGAACAATATCCGCAAATAAGTCTATCGGTTCTTATCCGCAATCACGACACTACATCCACGTGATTCTATGAGCAGAATCCGCAAATAAGTCTATCGGTTCTTATCCGCAATCACGTCATTGCATCCACATGATTCTATGACCAGTATCCGCAAATGAGTCTATCGGTTCTTGACCGCAATCACGACATTACATACACATGATTCTATGAGTAGTATCCGCAAATGAGTCTATCGGTTCTTATCCGCAATCACGACATTACATCCATGTGATTCTATGAGCAGTATCCGCAAATGAGTCTATCGGTTCTTATCCGCAATCACGACATTACATCCACGTGATACTATGAGCAGTATCCGCAAATGAGTCTATCGGTTCTTATCCGCAATCACGTCTTACATCCACGTGATTCTATGAGCAGTATCCGCAAATGAGTTTATCGGTTCTTATCCGCAATCACGACATTCCATCCATGTGATACTATGAGCAATATCTGCGAATGAGTCTATCGGTTCTTATCCGCAATCACGACATTACATCCACATGATACTATGAGCCGTATCCGCAAATGAGTTTATCGGTTCTTATCCGCAATCACGACATTCCATCCATGTGATAATATGAGCAATATCCGCGAATGAGTCTATCGGTTCTTATCCGCAATCACGACATTACATCCACGTGATTCTATGAGTAGTATCCGCGAATAAGTCTATCGGTTCTTGACC
Source organism: Tenthredo mesomela (assembly GCA_943736025.1). Lineage (NCBI taxonomy): Eukaryota > Metazoa > Arthropoda > Insecta > Hymenoptera > Tenthredinidae > Tenthredo > Tenthredo mesomela. Next base: position 15,538,695 of record OX031019.1, read on the forward strand.
GGAATTACGACATTACATCCACATGATTCTATGATCAGTATCCGCAAATAAGTCTATCGGTTCTTGACCAGAATTACGACGTTATATCCACATGATTCTATGAACAATATCCGCAAATAAGTCTATCGGTTCTTATCCGCAATCACGACATTACATCCACGTGATTCTATGAGCAGAATCCGTAAATGAGTCTATTGGCGATACAACCCTCGACTATTCGCCATCTGGTGGCCGCTTTGACACTATTGAGAAAAGAAAACAAACCGTTGAGGTTATGACACATTTTTGGTAATTTCGTTATTATATGTGATTGATAAATACGAATCATTGAACAAGCTACGAAATTGAAGAAAAGATGTCCATCAGCGTTAAAAAACGCAATGTTGTTTACGGAATTGCGGAAGTTCGAGTTATAAAACGCCAAATTTGACGATCCGCAACTTTCCAAAAGTTGCGCAGCATTTTGTTAGAATTACGAATAAATTCGTTGATATCGTGAAAATTGACAGGAGAAATGCTTAGGAAAGAGCATCGTTAATAAACAATAAATGGTTCTCCAAAAATAAGACAGTCTATTCTTTACATTTCAAAGAAAAGGACTACGTATTTCCAGGTATGCTATATCCTATGATTCGTTGAGAGTTACTGCATACGACGATCTGTGTCGACAATTTGTTCATCAATTCTAGCAGACTGTCTTATTTTTGGAGAACCATTTATTGTTTATTAACAATGCTCTTTCCCAAGCATTTCTTCTGTCAATTTTCTCGATATCACCGAATTTATTCGTAATTCCAACAAAATGCTGCACAGCTTTTGGAAAGCTGTGGAACATCAAGTTTGGTGTTTTATAACTCGAACTTCCGCAATTCCGTACACAACATTGCGTTTTATTAACGCTGATAGACATCTTTTCTTCAATTTCGTAGATTGTTCAATGATTTGTATTTATCAATCACTATATAAAAACGAAATTACCAAAAATGTGTCATAACCTCAACGGTTTGTTTTCTTGTCTCAGTAGTGTCAAAGCGGCCACCAGATGGCGAATAGTCGAGGGTTGTATCGCCAATCGGTTCTTATCCGCAATCACGACGTTACATCCACGTGATTCTATGAGCAGAATCCGCAAATGAGTCTATCGGTTCTTATCCGCAATCACGACATTACATCCAGTGATTCTATGAGTAGTATCCGCAAATAAGTCTATCGGTTCTTATCCGCAATCACGTCTTACATCCACGTGATTCTATGAGCCGTATCCGCAAATGAGTCTATCGGTTGTGATCCGCAATCACGTCATTACATCCACATGATTCTATGACCAGTATCCGCAAATGAGTCTATCGGTTCTTATCCGCAATCACGACATTACATCCATGTGATACTATGAGCAGTATCCGCAAATGAGTCTATCGGTTCTTATCCGCAATCACGACATTACATCCACGTGATACTATGAGCCGTATCCGCAAATGAGTTTATCGGTTCTTATCCGCAATCACGACATTCCATCCATGTGATACTATGAGCAATATCCGCGAATGAGTCTATCGGTTCTTATCCGCAATCACGAGATTACATCCACGTGATACTATGAGCAGTATCCGCAAATGAGTCTATCGGTTCTTATCCGCAATCACGACGTTACATCTACGTGATTCTATGAGCAGAATCCGCAAATGAGTCTATCGGTTCTTATCCGCAATCACGACATTACATCCACGTGATTCTATGAGCAGAATCCGCAAATGAGTCTATCGGTTCTTATCCGCAATCACGACATTACATCCAATGATTCTATGAGTAGTATCCTCAAATAAGTCTATCGGTTCTTATCCGCAATCACGACATTACATTCACATGTGATATTTTTGCTGCTTTGTATTGGATATTTTATTTGAATCTATATTTTCATCTTGTTATTGTTGCTTAATATTCTGGTTTCTATGCACAGGTGCTTTGCACCTCTATAGAATGTTTACCAGAATTAAAATAAATTGAATTGAATTGAATTGAATTCGTGTTTATATTTATTTCACTGAACTGACCTATTCCAGATTGGTCCATGGATCCTCTTTTTTTTAATGTATAATGTACTATGACTTTATTTCTATCAGCCATCCTACTATAATGCCGGATTTATTTGTATGATTAACTATCTCCTCGTAACAATATTCGTTATTCGCATTCATCTTCACAATATAATACTTGAATAAGGATACTTTGGATATATTGATGATTCCTTGTAAGGGAAGTCAATATCATAGTATTATTAATCAAATATTTAAGCATTAAATATTATAATTCAAAATTTTTTGATAGTGGATCGATCTCTGAGGAATTCACTATTTCGTTATGGATAGAAAAAATGTATGAGAAACATTTCTTGTTTACAAAAATAGATTGAAGCTAAAATTGCCAAAAAATTGGTAAGAAAAAGATTTTTGGGACAAAACATTCTCGAATAGGGTGCTCACTCCGCCCCGTTCTCGATAAAAACTGATAGCGTCATCTGGCTCTTCGATTCTACAGTCGCAAATACGGATAGAAGCGGATAGAATTCACAGCTCATAGAACCTTGCATTAAGGCGACCAGTACAGTTTGAACCAATGAATTCAACATACTCCAAAAATCATTTATAACTTAACCAAAGTTCATTACATATCAAAAAAATCATGTTGCCCAAATCAGTTGTCGTAAGGTTTCAGCCACACGGTTGGTCCAATTTCACATTTTGACGTCTCATTTTCTTCGGAGCGCAATCCTACATCGTATGAACGCGGGGATCTGTAAAAAAAAAATCATGTTAAAAGTTATAGCGAGTTATCAAAATTCACCCAAAATGTGGCCACTCTTTTGCAGATAACTTGGTCCAAAAATTTTATTTCCAAATTTCCCTCGTTCATACGATGAGGATTGGTTTTCTGAAAAAAATAAGCCCTAGCCGAGCCAAATCGGTCCAACGGTACTCCTAAAACCTTACGACACAGCTCCAAAAACATAGTTTTGAGATAAACGCGTTTTAAGTTTTCACTAAAAAATCGGAAATAACTACCAGAAAAGTTCAAGATATCAAAAATTGTTACAAACAAAAGTTGTTTGGAAAAAAATTTTGACTCAAGTGACCATTTTTTATTTCGACGAAAAAAATTGTTCTTTTCCTTTCCAACTTTCAAAGTAATATTTCTAACGAACCATCTTCAAAAAGCTCCGGCAGCGTATGACGGTCCTTCCCTAGCTTCTGCAGCCTCATTTTGACCTAGCCGCAGTCTTCTGATAGCGATTCGGGCTTCTCGAGTACTATCAGCTGCCTGTCGTCGAGCCTATTCCAAGCGTATTTGGTTAGTCTGAATCATTTGAGCTCTTACGTGAGATCCTGGGGTCACTCCAAGTGCAGTCATGACCTTCAGAATCCCAGTGGCTCCTTCGGAGAAAGTTATTGCTGTGAGATTTGCTGCTATAGACACTATTTTCCGTCCTGTGTACACTCTCTTGGGGCAGAATTTCCAAATCACGTTGTTCAGAGACTCATTAGCGTTCTGAGTCTTACCACCAACGCAGCGGGTGAGTAGTTCTGGAGCTGTGAGATTTTCGAAGACAGGCTTGATCGCGTCCATCACGACTTGGGGGAGAGAATTATTATTATTATTATTATTAATAATAATAATAAAAATAATAATAATAATAATAAATAATAATAATAATATCATTATTATTATTATTATTATTATTATTATACGATACTCACTTTGAGGTTAGTCGGTGGTTTCCCACAAATAAACCTCACACACACTGTAACTTGATGTCACACACACAAGTAGCAGAAGTAGATTTTAGCACGATTGAATCGCGGATTTTTTAGTACTGAAAAGTACTGTTTTTTTATTTATTGTAATCGGAACAGATTTAAAAAGCGGGAACGTTGACACGATTTCAGAAAGCGTTCAGAAAACAATAGCCGGTCACAAAACATGTGAGCGACATGTAAATAAGGCGACAGCGCCAATTGCGCCAGTTCGCCAAAGCTCAATTATGAATCTCGGTCGATAACTCTGTCACTTTTACGAATTCGTCGACGCCAATTTTTTTAGAGAGAGATATGACCCTGAGATAGCATATACCGCAAAAAACGTAAAAACGATTTTTGCAAAATTTCAAACTTTACGGGTCCCCTTAACAAATAGAATCATATTGTAAATACGGATACAAACTGATAGCGTCATCACGCTCTCCGATTCTACAGCCGCAAATACGGATAGAAGCGGATAGAATTCACAGCTCATAGACCCTTGCATTAACAAATAGAATCATCTTATTGTAAATACGGATAGAAGCGGATAGAATTCACAGCTCATAGAAACTTACATTAACAAATAGAATCAGCATACTGTAAATACGGATGAAAACTGATAGCGTCATCTGGCTCTTCGATTCTACAGTCGCAAATACGGATAGAAGCGGATAGAATTCACAGCTCATAGAATCTTGCATTAACAAATAGAATCATCTTATTGTAAATACGGATGGAAACTGATAGCGTCATCTGGCTCTCCGATTCTATAGTCGCAAATACGGATAGAAGCGGATAGAATTCACAGCTCATAGAAACTTACATTAACAAATAGAATCAGCATACTGTAAATACGGATGAAAACTGATAGCGTCATCTGGCTCTTCGATTCTACTGTCGCAAATACGGATAGAAGCGGATAGAATTCACAGCTCATAGAATCTTGCATTAACAAATAGAATCTTATTGTAAATACGGATACAAACTGATAGCGTCATCTGGCTCTTCGATTCTACAGTCGCAAATACGGATAGAAGCGGATAGAATTCACAGCTCATAGAATCTTGCATTGACAAATAGAATCTTATTGTAAATACGGATACAAACTGATAGCGTCATCTGGCTCTTCGATTCTACAGTCGCAAATACGGATAGAAGCGGATAGAATTCACAGCTCATAGAATCTTCCATTAACAAATAGAATCATCTTATTGTAAATACGGGTGGAAACTGATAGCGTCATCTGGCTCTCCGATTCTACAGTCGCAAATACGGATAGAAGCGGATAGAATTCACAGCTCATAGAATCTTGCATTAACAAATAGAATCATCTTATTGTAAATACGGATGGAAACTGATAGCGTCATCTGGCTCTCCGATTCTACAGTCGCAAATACGGATAGAAGCGGATAGAATTCACAGCTCATAGAATCTTCCATTAACAAATAGAATCATCTTATTGTAAATACGGGTGGAAACTGATAGCGTCATCTGGCTCTCCGATTCTACAGTCGCAAATACGGATAGAAGCGGATAGAATTCACAGCTCATAGACCCTTGCATTAACAAATAGAATCATCTTATTGTAAATACGGATAGAAGCGGATAGAATTCACAGCTCATAGAAACTTACATTAACAAATAGAATCAGCATACTGTAAATACGGATGAAAACTGATAGCGTCATCTGGCTCTTCGATTCTACTGTCGCAAATACGGATAGAAGCGGATAGAATTCACAGCTCATAGAATCTTGCATTAACAAATAGAATCTTATTGTAAATACGGATACAAACTGATAGCGTCATCTGGCTCTTCGATTCTACAGTCGCAAATACGGATAGAAGCGGATAGAATTCATAGCTCATAGAATTTCAATTAACGAATAGAATCATTAGCGTGTAAATACGGATAAAAACTGATAGCGTCGTCTAGCTCTACGATTTTATAGTCGCAAATGCGGATAGAAGCGGATAAAATTCACAGCTCATAGAAACTTAAACAAACAAATAGAGTCAAGATCGTTTGAATACGGATAAAAACTGATAGCGTCATCTGGCTCTTCGATTCTACAGTCGCAAATACGGATAGAAGCGGATAGAATTCACAGCTCATAGAAATTGCATTAACAAATAGAATCATCTTATTGTAAATACGGATAGAAACTGATAGCGTCGTCTAGCTCTCCGATTCTACAGTTGCAAATGCGGATAGAAGCGGATAGAATTCATAGCTCATAGAATCTCACTTTGACGAATAGAATCATATTTGTTTAAATACGGATAAAAACTGATAGCGTCATCTAACTGTCCGATTCTACAGTCGCAAATGCGGGTGGAAGCGGACAGAATTCACAGCTCATAGAATCTTGCATTAACAAATAGAATCACGGGCGTTTAATACATATAGAAACTGATAGCGTCATCTAGGTCTCCAATTCTACAGTCGCAAAGGCGGATGGAAGCGGATATAATTCACAGCTGATAGAATTTTACAGTAACAGATAGAATTGTTATAAGGAATAACGACTTGAAACTTGTATCACTATCTCACGCATAGAGTCAGATACATATGCCTTCTGGCGATTCGGTAGGAAAACGATTCGTTGTGGAACAATAAGCACTTTACAAGAACGGATACATTTTGTGTATGCGAATGTGGAATAGAAGCTTGTATCGGATTCGCCGTATAGAATACAATAGTTGCAGAGAAGTTTAGTATGCGGATTCGCAATACAGACCGGATATCCATAGAATCGAATTTGGACATGTAAAAAACGAAGCATTTTCTATTGTAAATATCTTATAGGATAATATACTTGAGAAATTGCGTATAATACTTTATAAAAACCCATTGTTTCTTTATCACGAAAGTCGTATAGAAAAAACAAATAATAGAAACACATAAAATGTTATACATATTTCATGTGAGCGGTTGTCGGGTACAGATTGGACATATAGAATATTGTAGAAATTATTCACGTTCCTATAAATTCCTATGAGAGATTTTTAGCAGGGCAACGACACGTCAAGTCAGGAAGCAGCAAAAAGAAGTTGGGCAGATTCACCACCGTCTTTACAAGGGAACAAGAAGAAGACTTGTGCAAATATTTGAAGGAACTGGACATTTTATTCATTGGGGTGACTCGTCTAGATTTCCAGAAATTAAATCTTATATATTAAAGTACGAAAAACGTCTGTCCCGTCTGTCCGCGAAATTTTTCAGGATGTATGTCTCATGTGTCCGATCTGTCCCGTGTGTTCATATGATTTGATGATGATATTATTATCAAGATCGTTCCAGAGTTGATTCATGAGTTTTTTAGATTTTAGATTATAATTTCAGATTATAAAAAAAGTATAGTAGGGACAGTAATAATAACACCTGTTCTCACGATATATTATTTATTATATTTATTTATTTTTCATCAACGATTTTAAAGAAATTGCAAAAGTGTCGGCCACTGCCTCCTTTCGCGACCGTTCCGCCTGCTGCCTTCGCCGCCACTTTCTGGCGCTGTTGCTGGCCCTTGTCCCTCTGTGCGCTGTTGAAAAATCAAATACTCGAATAAATATATTTCACGAAACCTAGACAGAATAATTGAGAATGACCTTGCGATTACGTCTAGATGCGAATTCACACCAAGGGTTTCTTATTTCGCTTGTATCTTTTCGATATTGGGAAGTACCGTGTATCCCCCACCACGAAAAAAAAAAGTAGAACAGTTTTCCCAGCAGATGGCTCCGGACCAACATTCAATTATATTTTGGCTATCGAAGGAGACGGACGTGAATTCATTTTCGGTGCGAATTTCTACCCGCCTGCACCTCCCGGCTGATAACCAAGTTTTTTTGCGATAGAGGAATCAAATATACTCGAATAACAGGGCTGTTAGTGGTCAAGCCCCCTAAAAAATATGATTATGGGACCGATGAAGATTGAGAAATATGACCTAAAAATGACCGAAATATCCTCATTGTATGGCAGAAAATTGATCCAAATATGACGAAGAAGAGCGAATATTGGATGTAACGAAAACTGAGTCAAAACTATAGTGAGATAGGTAAAGAAAAAGGAAAGTTGAAGTAAGGATTGGTAGTTGACGTTTAGTTTGCTTGATTGCAACGTTCCGTAAGACTGAGGATCTTAACTTGAAACTAAGATATGAGGTTGAAGTTAATAACGTGAATGCAACAGAATATGCATTTAGAAAAATTCACAAAATTTCATGACTCAAATGTTGTTCGAATATTAAAATACGTGAAATTAGATATCTTTCACTCAATTTAGGAAATTTTGCACTGTATGTTGCCTGTTTCGGGTCCCTGATGTATAGAATTTTTCCTACATTTTTTGTTGCGTCAACGTTACTAACTTCAACCTCATACTAAGATAGAATTAAAAACAAATTAAGGTGATGTAGCACTTATCACCGGGAATTAAAATTGCAGAATACGCCTTTACTTAAAAATGGAAGCTTGGATCGAATTTTCACTTGGTCATTCAACTTGTCACAGAGTTAGGTATTGTTGTAAACCAAGAAACCGGTGAACCAGTGACCACGTATGCTTGGATAATAAACAGTACATACGGCGTTGTCGTCCGAGCCGTCATCATGAAGCCTCTGCGTGATGCTGTCACGCAGAGACATAATCAACGAAATAGAACTTATTTTTTCGAATTTCACGGGTTTTTTGGTCTACAACAATACCTAACTGTGTAACAAGTCGAATGACCTAGTGAAAATTCGATCCGAGCTTCCATTTGAAAATAAAGGCGTATTCTGCAATTTTAATTCCCGGTGATAAGTGCTACATCACCTTAATAAATGGAATAAAAAAAAAAAGAGCCACGGCGATAGCCAGACTGCCGCGCCATGAGAAAATATGAGAAAATATAAATCGTATCTACTGCAATAGTAACGTCAACGCGTCGCGGAATGCCGAATGAGGCGGTCGCATCCGGAAATTGAATTAAAATATGACAAATGAAATGAAAATATGAGAAAATACATCCTGACTGGAAAAATATCACCAATCTGACAAAAAGTGACTGACTAACAGCCCTGAATCGTATATTCGGATCGTTTGCTTGAAGCATTCCGAAGTTTCTCAAATTTTCGTTTAAATTTGGTGTTATGTCTTTTGCTAATGGTGCAATTATTTGTAATTTACTGATTTGTGATTTTTCTTTTTCAGGTGGGTATCGGCTTAGAGTGTCCGCTACAAGATTATCCTTCCCGTTTACGTATTCGATCTCGAAATCGTATGTCTGAATAAACAGTATCCAACGCGCCAACTGTGAACTTACTAACTTGCAGGTCGACATGAACGTGAGCGCGCGATGATCAGTTCTGATAGTTAACTGAGCTCCGATTATAAATGTCCGGAACTTCTCTAGCGCAAAGACGATCGCCAGAAGCTCTTTCTCAGACGTAAAATAATTTAATTCCGCTCCTTTTAGCGTGCGACTCGCAAAGCCTACAATTAGTTCCTCGTCCGCGTAGGATAGCTGATACAATACGGCACTGATTGCAAAATTACTAGCATCGCATTGCAAATAATATCTTTTTTCTGGGCTCGGATGATGAATGATCATCTCTTTACAAAATATTTGTTTTACTCGATTGAAATGTGCATCATCTCTTCGTTCCACTCCCATTTAGCATCCTTTCGCACTAGTCTTAGTAGTGGTGCAGTTGTATCCGAGTAATATCTCGTGAATTTACTATAATAGTTCGTCAAACCTAAAAACCCTTTTAATTGTTTAACGTTTTTCGGCTCAGGAAAGTTAGTTATAGCCTCTATTTTCTCTGGCTGCGGTAGGATTCCATTCTTGGTAATCCGATGACCTAAGAAATCAATTTGATCTCGGAAGAATTTTGATTTGTTGAAATTTATGGTCATGTGATACTTCCTGAAAACTGCGAATAGTGACTCCAGGTGTGCTAAATGAGACTGGAACGAATCAGATAGACACAATATGTCATCAACGAAGTTGATTGTGAATTTTTCCGTTTCTCTTAAAACTAAGTCGAGAGTGCGGATTAGACTTGCCAAACTGGTATTCAAGCCGTAAGGTGTCACTGCGAATTGGTATGTCTTCCCCTCGTACATGAACGCTGTGTATTTCCTGGAATCTTTATGTAATGGTACTTACCAAAAACTGGCGGTTAGATCAAGACTGGACATAAATGAAGCGTTTCCGCACTTCTGAAATAGAACCTCAGTAGGCTGCGCACAGTCGTGATCAGGTACTATCAGCTTGTTGATGTAGCGTGCGTATAATACCAATCTAATGTCGCCTGATTTTTTAGCTACCACCACTATGGGGTTGATGTACTCGCTGTATGAGCGCTCAATGATACCAAGATTTAACATTTTATCAATTTCTGCTCTGACTTTATCTCTGTGCATAATTGGCTCTGGATACGACCGTCCTACGAAAGGTCGATCCTCATAAATTTTTATTTTGTGTTTATAAATTGTGACTCTACCGGGTATTTTTGAGAAAATTTCGCGATACTTTTTTAATAAAGTTGAAAAATCGTTAATCTCACAAGCTTTAAGTACCTGACATTCCGACAATTTGCTGTTAATCTCATCATCGGTTAATCCGGGATTATGTCAAGTTTGATGACTATTAACCGACTCAATGTTTGAGATAATCTCCTTTTCCATTTTTTCGTCGTTAACGCCGGTCGTTTTATGAACCTCGATTTGATCTGTTTTATTTTTTATCTGAATTTGTAGTTTATTTAATTTTAAATCTAAATCAGCCTTCCATCGATGTAAAGTATCGATTCCAATGATCATGTCTTGCTTTAGTCCATGTACGACGAGAAAACACACCTCATCGGATGACGACCCTATTACGATTTTGGCTAAAAATTGTTCTTTTATCCGTGTAGGTTTGCCCCCTAGCACTCCCAATACTTGAAAGTTAACTACTGGTAATTTTGCGCAGCTTAAAAAAGATGTTTTATGCCGATTGTACCAGCTACCCGACACGCATGTTATGTGGCTACCCGTGTCTATCAGAGCCTTGACTTCGACGTCTTCGATGCGCAGGAGAACCTCCGGACATTGTACGGATGTTTGACAATCGCCTGTATCCTCCTTTACCAAATAATTAAACGGATTTTCAAATGAATTGTTTTGTGTATTTTCTTTAACCGGGTTTACCGCCGAAATATTTACGATACGCTGTACTGGTGTCGGTATCAATTTCTCCTCCAGCACAGCGCCTCCTAGTTTTCCGTATCTACGGTATTTGATTCTATTACCGACGGTTTACTTTCTGTGTTTACAACGGTCGCCTTTATGTGACTAGTTGTCCAATTCGACCTATTATTGACATGCTCGACTTGTCCACGTTTTTGACGCGTTTCATGATCATCGTTCGCAGGTTTGAAATTTTGGCTTGTCATGTCGTTACGCCATGACACCTGTTTGTCTCGGTTTTCGGTTGAACGGTTGACGGTTGGATAATGTCTGTTCGCGTACGTAGTTTTTTGTCTAGGCGCGTTTGATCCACCCCCGAATTGCATTTCGTCCAAAAACTCCAACAGTGCGTCGATGTCGCAAATATCTCGGCATTCAGCAGCTTCGACAATCGGCTCGTCAAAGTGCCGTGTAAGATTGCGAACGATCTCTTGTTCGGACATGGCTGGATTTAACCCGACAGCTGATGCGAATTTTCTATTGGCATACTCAGACCACGATACCCTCGCGTCCGGAACATAATATCCAAATTCGATATCTCTTCGTAATTCCCGTTGTGTTTCTACTTCCCAATATTTGTTAAAAAATCGTTTTTTAAACTCTCCCCAGGAACGAATTACGTTGCGACGCGCGATCCACCAATCCTTTGCATCTAACGTGAGACTTTGCCCTAATAGCTTTCCCTGGTGGAGGTTTCGGATAGATTCGGATAGGGCAACTTTTCTATCAGTTTGAATCCATTTCATTCCGAAATCTGTCCACGAATGAATTGGTTCTATTCCGAGTGAATCAGTTAAAAATACGAAGTGTATCCGCTTGAATTCGTTCGCATCCGATCGAATCTGAAATCGCGGAGATTCCAATCAGTTCGAATCCGACCGAATCCGAGTTAATCACAACTCGCGAAGATTCCAATCAGTTTGAATCCGACCGAATCTGAGTCAATCTGAAAAAGCGTAGATTCCAATCAGTTTGAATCCGACCGAATCTGAGTCAATCTGAAAGAGCGGAGATTCCAATCCGCTCGAATCTGACCGAATCCGAGTTGATCACAACTCGCGTAGATTCCAATCAGTTTGAATCCGACCGAATCTGAGTCATTCTGAAAGAGCGGAGATTCCAATCCGCTCTAATCTGACCGAATCCGAGTTAATCACAACTCGCGAAGATTCCAATCAGTTCGAATCCGACCGAATCCGAGTTAATAACAACTCGCGAAGATTCCAATCAGTTTGAATCCGACCGAATCTGAGTCAATCTGGAAAAGCGTAGATTCCAATCCGTTTGAATCCGACCGAATCTGAAGGCGTGCGAAAATTTAAGTCCTATTGAATCCCACCCTATTGGAAATTACGGAGAGATTTCAATTCGATTGAATCACCTCGAATTCGAAATTACGGAAAAATTATGGTGCACAGATTTTGTTATCTCTACTGACATCACATTAGTTCGGATTGAGATCTGCACCGACTTCAAATAAGTATAACTTCAACTTGGATCCATTGAAGTGAAAATTGGTGAAATGTTAAATTGGTAGGCACGCTAACATGAATTATGTACGTCAGATACTTCCTCATAAGTATAGAAATTTTTATTATACTAGTGACTAGTCGTGAAAAATATGTGTATTGTGATAATATTGCTTGGTAATACTATACATATGTATATGTGTCTGGTCTTTGGTATCTTAAAATCTAAGGATAAAAAAGTTTATAGGAATTATCACGCAAGTATAAATCGAACACGAATAAAAAGATCAGAAAGGAACAAATCGTGAGAATAAAAAGATTTTTGTAATAGGAAAAAGAAAAAAGTAAAAAAAAAAGTAAAAAGATATAGGAAAAAGTGTTAAGACGTATCCTCGTGCGGTTTCTCTTTCTCGTCTGATTTCGCTTCCACGTCTGATTCCTCTTCCCTCTCCTCTTCCCCCTCCTCTTTTTTCTCCTCTTCTTGTTTAGATTTCTGTTAGAATTAAGTACACAAATTAATGAACATGCCATTACTTTGTGACGTTATAAATACACTTAATTCATGCTTCCATACAGATGAAGTTTTGTAGCAATGGAAATTGTTGACCTGCATTTTTATTATTCTTTTATTCAAGTCTACCTTAAGAATCCGAGAATGAGGTTCGTAGAAAATGTCCGCGTGCGTGCGTGTGCATATTTATCAATCTTTTTTAATTGATAATTTGATCCCGAAATATGATTGAAATGAGATACATACCTTCATGAGTTTATCCACGATTGCCTCAATACTAGTAATACTGGCGTCCAGTTTTCTGTCGGTCAGATCTTTTTCTTCAACACTTTTCGTTGAATCACCTCGTTTTGACACAGTTAGAGCATCACCGGTCCCCTCCTTAGTCTCACCTTCAGTCTCATTATCAGTCTGTCCTGCAGCCACTCTTTCTAGCAATTTACTTTGTTTTGGAGTTGACCGGCCTAAAAAAAAAAGTAGACAAAATTCGGCATCTTCAAACGTGTGCGATTGTTTTCGGGGTGATTCAGAATGCGCGAGCAATATTTCACAGTCAATTTATATCAAATTATAATCGAAAATTCCTATCCATCTCTTCGTGCGTTTATTCTTGACATTCAACACAAGGACGAGAGTACTAAGTTCCATCTCTCACGATTCTATTTTAACATAATGAGCCAATTTTTCGTGAAAATTAAAAAATTAGAAAATTGAAAACGTTACCTCAATAATTTGTAACTCAAATATATACAGAATTAGCGAAAGAAAATTCTTCAAAAAATATCTAAAATGGGAAACTTTTGATCCAAATTCCGACAAGATTGACTCTCTTAGATATTCGTTATCCTGATTGAAATCATGCTTTATATGAAGCCAATAGAATAGAATCATTAGTTATGTCAATGGCAATGTTAGACAACATCTATGTTATTCAAAAGCCCGTACTATAATTTAAGTGAGATTGCGCATGGCATTATGATCGAACTTCAACAAAAGACTTCACGATGTGTTGTGAAGGAACATGAAATAGATTTTTCTTGTCCCTGGTTTAGACCCTCCAACTGCAATAATTTCCCCACGCATTTTAATATGCTCTTCAATTTAGTGGTATTCGAATTGAGCAACTAAGATAGATAAGAAGTATTTGAAATTGCATGATGTAATGTGACAAAATTGAAACATAGGTAATACTGAGTAATAATGTTATGATTCTTGGGTATGTAGCACTGAGTAGTACGCAAGGCAAAGTCACATACACTATAGCACCTGTATGACGGATGTGTCACGAGCAGGCTGTGTGAGTTTATTGTATATAGCGGCCTTTTAATGTGCGTATTATTATTTATTAAGTAATTAATTAAATATTTTTTTAATCAATTACTTAACTTATCTATCCCTGATTATTTAATTTGTAAATAATTCTTTTGATGAGAAAAATTAACGGACGATCCGGGAATCGAACCCAGGATCTACGGACGCCTATCCGGGGACTTACACCCGAGACCACCTAGCTCGCCCACGGATCACCGCAACCTTTCTCATCTTTTAAATACTGAGTATTTAAATACTGAGTAATTTTGCTGTTTGAAAACTCTGCTCAAGCGAACGTAGCACTCTTCTGTGAAACAAAATTCAGAACAAACATGCTGTCGACTAAAAGTACACATTGAATCCCTCCTAATATAAGACAACCACTGATCTTACCAACTCTTTTTTTCTGGCTCTTATTCGAATTTTGAGTAGGCTGCCTCAGATCATCGCAAAACTTGCCAATATAAGTCGGCATGAGCATTTTGAAGTGCTGTATGTTTGTGCTGTTAAATGGAGGCACCAATTCTTTCGTGGACCAATACTCAAAAGCACCTGAAATATAAATATGATAAGATTTTGTCTCATACAAGGAAAAATGGATACCTTTAAAGCAAGTCTATCTTAATGAACGTAAGAAGTAGGAACGAACTTTGAATGGCTAGAATCTTTCTTGGATCGAGTTTATCTCTTGGTTCCTTGACAGCTGCTCTATTCGACGTTTTACCAGTAACTGAGCTTCGTTTTAGAACGTCTTCTTCGAACACGGATCTAGCTGCGTGTCATGCAAATAGCGATGCAGAACTGTTCGAGTTCACCAAAACACTACTCCATTTTTCAAGATCAATCCAGACATTATAACCGAGATGTATCTAAAAAAAAATGTACGGGCATATTTCAATTTATTAAACTTCAAAATAACAATAAGCTCTCGGTTTCTCTTAGAATGCATTATTAACTGAAAAATTAATACTACACAAAAACCACTCATAGAAGTTTGAATTATTCATTTACCGTCTTACTCATCTTGTTCAGAGTACCGACAGGCCTACTTATCTGAACGTGGACATCACTATTTCCCGGTGCAGTCTTCTGGTTTTCTGAATTCTCTGGAAACATTGCGAAATACCCAGTTAGTCAATTTATTTATGTTCCATGAAAATGTTTTCTCCTTTCACACTGATTAATAACCGCTGACGGAGTACAGACTTTCGACAGAACGGCTCTTGTCATATTAAACCAGTTACTGACATTTTTGTCAGGGTGAAAAATATCTTACCGGAGGCCGTGACGCCGAATTCGTCACACAGTATTTTTTGGAGATTTAGGTTCAATTTTTTTATTTGAATATTATCCAAGCGCAAAATCTCAATTTGTTCTTTCAAGTCACTGATTTCTTTATTTTTGCTCCGAAGTTCTTTCATCAGAGCATGTGCAGATTTGTCGGAGTTTTCATCCGTCTCAGACTCGTCTGTGTGACATTTGTCGTCCTTTTGTTCAGTATCGTCGAGGTGTTCGATAACGTTGCTCAGTGTCGGCGTCCTGTTCTACGGTGTCAGCATGTTGTACAGTGTCGTCGTCTTGTCAGTGACGTCGTCTTGTCCAGTGACGTCGTCTTGTCCAGTGACGTTGTGTTGTCCAGCAACTTCATGTTGCTCGGTGATATCGTGTTGTTCAGTCATGTTGCGCTGTTCAGTGACTTCGTCTTGTTGAGTGCGGTCGACTTGGTTAGTGCGATAATCTTTTTGGTTTTGAAGGTCAGCCTTCTCCCGAATCGGGTAAAAGTTCTAGACAAAAAGACACGGAAGATTTGGCAAGCAATCGAGTTGTTGAAACATTGAATAGATATTTTCCAAAGTGCAATTTCAAGCTACAGAGTTTCTACGAATGTATTGTTGCCAATGTCATTCTGAGCGGAGCTCAGAGAAAGAAGGGGGTGCAGAATACCTTACATCTATTGAAAATACGCATGGCTAGATGAGAATGCTCTCATACAATTATTTTCTATGAAATAGAATGCAGACTGAGGTATGCAGAGAAAAACATAAAGTTATGTCGTTATTCGATTCATACCTTTTGCTGCTGATGGAATCGATCGTTGACCTTCTCAATAGATTTA
This sequence comes from Tenthredo mesomela, assembly GCA_943736025.1. NCBI lineage: Eukaryota > Metazoa > Arthropoda > Insecta > Hymenoptera > Tenthredinidae > Tenthredo > Tenthredo mesomela. The sequence goes on from OX031019.1 coordinate 15,555,119, forward strand.
ATGGATAGCTTCCCTTTTTTTGCCGGCTATATGACAAACATTAATAAGACGTCAAAAAATGCAAGCAGAACGAATAAGCAGATCATTTTAATTTGTTTTTTTTTTTCCATTCCCAAGACGCACTCTCCACTTGATGCATGCACAACAGGATTAAACTTAAACATTGATAACATCGATATCTGAAAACTGAGATTGACACGTCACGAGAAGTCTTACAACAAATTAGAATGATCGATATTTGTACACAGCGAACAAAGGAAGACTTATTTGATTTATTTTGCACCAAGTCAGTATATATATATCTTTATTCATTTTGTATGCCTTTCGGCGTTACAACTTTTCCTCCTCTTTACATTCTTTCTTCTTTTCTTATTCCTTACTTCACTTCTTTATTCCATTCCTTATATACTTTATTTTATTCTATTTTATTTTATTTTTTAATTTTAGTTATTTTCCAGTCTATATTCTACGCCTTCCTCCTTTTCTTTCCTTGCCTCTCCGTTAAACATCTTAACTAAATAAATTTTCTGTGTATCCACTTTTTTTTTTTAACCAGACCAAAATAAAATAACACCTTTGCTTATATAATATAATCTTTCATCTAGTTTAAACCTAACCTTATATCCTAATTTGTACTTTTATTCTTTTCTTTTTCCTTTTCTTTTCCCCTATTTTTCCTCTCTGACCTCCACCTCTTCTGTCGTCTCCCTCCGTCTGCTTGTCCTTTCTCGTTGTCCTTCCTCCCCCTTTTCTTGTCGTCTATGGTTCTTTTCCTTTTCTTTCGTTTACTTTTTTCCCTCTTCCTCTTTTTCTTTTTCATTCTCTATCTCTTTATTTATCTTATGGAGTTCTCCTATCGCTTCCAGCAGCTTTTTTCCCCATATTTCTCTCACTCTTTCTTTTTCTTTTTTTCTCCCTTTCCCTCTTTTCCTGCTCTCCCCTTGTCTCTTTCTTCTCCTCCACCCATATTTTCTTTACGTCATCCCATATTTTCCATTCCCCGTTAATCTTTATCTTCTCATCTTTGATCTCAGTTCTTACCCCTTTTCTCCTCTCTTCTGTCTCCTTCATCCTTAGCCGCCACTTCATCTCCCTTTCTTTGTATGTCAGGTCTCTCCATATCTTTACCATTTCCTTTCCCTCCACTGCTTCTCTTCCTCTTATCACCAGGTCTTGTTCCCGTTCGCTCTCTAGCTCCACCACTACTACTCCTCTCGTGTTGTCTTGCTCCGTCGTCCCGCATTCCCAGGCCTTCACCACTTTTATTTCGCTTCCTCCCGCTTCCTTTACTATTCTCTCCGCCTCTTTTTCCCAATTCTCTTTCCCCCTCAGCCCCTTGATCACTATACTGCCGTACTAAGCGCACAAGTGGTAACTTACTTTTTTGTCAAAAACGAGTTATGAATGTAAGATGGTACAATAACGATCGATGAATATTTTCATCATATTATTAAACGATCTAATTCATTTTTTGATAATAAAATGACTCTATTAAAGTTGCTGTATCTTCGTTAAAGTTGTCAATTACTAGAACAATTAGCCGTATTTATCATTAATATTAATACAACAGTAACGAATAATATAACCTTTTCTCTTTTTGATTCGAATCAAACTTTGAAATCGCTCGACTATGAATATAATTCCTAATGACTGTGAATATTGAAAATTGAAAATTGTCAATATCTCAAGATGGTCAACATGCGAGTTACCACAAGTGTGCTTAGCACGGCAGTATATTCCTCTTTTTCTTCTTGTCTTTTTCTTCTTTTTCTCCCCCTCTGTCTCCCGCTTCTTTTTCCTTTTTCTTTATTTCCGTGCCCGGTTGCACTGGGGGGGGGTCGACCCCTCGGCCCCAGTACTCCCTTCTTTCTCCTCTTTCTCCGCGTTTTCCTTGCTTGCCTTCATTTCCTCTATCACCTTCCTCAGTTCTTTTATTTCTTCTGCCATTTCTTTCATCAATTTATTACCTTCTTCCATTTTTTTTTTTTTTTTTTTTCTTTTCGTTTCTTCCTCTGTTGTTCTTTTGATTCTCCTGTGTTTTTACTTATCCCTTCTTCCGACTCGTTGCCTTTTCCTGTGTCTTTGCGTCTACTCCTGTCACTCCCTCTTGCTTGTTTACTCTTGTCACCGCGCCTCGTGTCCACCATGTGCTTTCTTCCCCTACTCTCTTTTTTTTTTTTTTTTTCGTTTCCTTAGTTCCCGCCGCTCTTTGCCGTCGCTACCGTCTCTGCCGTCTCTCTTCCCTTCTGTCTAATTGTCTAACTATCTAGTTAGACTTCCCTAGTTAGCTCTAACTTGCTCTCCTGGCCACTAGTTAGACTCTTCTTTCTCCCCGCTCTCCTTTCTTCTCACTCCCATTGTTCTTTCTCTTTCTTCTCCACCTCTTCCCTTCTCTCTTTTAATGCTTTCCCCCATTTTATTCCTTTTCCTTCATCATTTAGTAGTTCCTCTATTGTTCCTTCTATCCCGTCCGTCTCTCTGCACGTTCCGGTCAGGTGTTCCAGCGTTTCGTCTTCCTCCCTGCACATTCTGCATTTCCTCTTCTCTTCTTTTAGCCAATACTTATTTCCACATTCCTCGTTCCCGCACCTCAATCTTGCGATTATTTTGACCTCCTCTCCCCCTTTCCCTCTTTTTCCTCTCATGTATCTCGGCGATCTACGACTAGACGATCCTTGAAAACAAAATTTCTCCTTCTCCTCCTTTTCTCTTGAAAACAAAATTTTCAAGTTAAAAACTGTTAAAACTAATTAGAATACTCAAGAAGCCCAAACGGGCCATGGTTTTCACGTTTACAATACCCTGCTTAAAAAGCCGGATAGAAACCAAATAGAAACCGGATCGGCAGTGTGTCCGGTTCTATACGTAATTTGGGTCCGGTAGACCTCCGGGCTTGTCCGGAATTCGTCCGGGATTCTGGTCGTGTCCCTATCTGGTGCTATGCGGGCTTATTCTGCCATTTTCGCGAATGTCTAGATAGGCTTCCTACATGGTTATATCCGGAAAGTAACCGCCCTAGGCATTTTTCCTGTATGGTTCTATCCGGATCCATTTTCAAAAAATTGAAGCTTTTTTTTTTCTTTTTTTTTTCCTTTTTTTTTCCTTTTTTTTTCCTTTTTTTTGTTTGGTTTTTTTTTTTTGGTTTTTTTTTGGTTTTTTTTTGGTTTTTTTTTTTGTTTTTTTTTTTCGTTTTTTTTTGTTTTTTTTTTTTTTTTCTTCTCAAGTATATAGATGATATTTTCCGCCTCTATATATACTCACCAACTCCTATAAGTAGTACTCGCGAGAATATCGAAAGCGGTGGTCGCCGCCTTACGGGAAAATATTGAAGTAATGTAAATTACATGGAAACCGGATAGGTACAGACAGAGCCCTGATTCCAACTTTGAAAATATTTGTCCGTATCTATCCGGTTTCGGTCACGCAAATCATAGCGTGATTATATTTACATCAAATCTTCAAAGTTGGAATCGGGGCTCTGTCCGTATCTATCCGGTTTCGGTCCCACAAATCATAACGTGATTATCAATTGATACGGCACGAAATCGGATAGAGCCCCAATTCCAACTTGGAATATTAGCTCTATTGATAATCACGTTGTGAATTGCCGGATCCAAACCGGACAGGTACGGACAGAAGCCCCGAATCCAACTCGGTAAATTTGATGTGAATAATCACGTTATGAATTGCGGGATCGAAACCGGATAGGTACGGACAGAGCCCCGAATCCAACTTAGAATATTAGCTGTATTGATAATAACGTTATGGATTGCCGGATAGGTACGGACAGAGCCCCGATTCCAACTTAGAATAGCCGGATCGAAACCGGATAGGTACGAACAGAAACCCCGAATCTGACTTGGAAAATTTGATATGAATAATCAGGTTATGAATTGCGGGATCGAAACCGGATAGGTACGGACAGAGACCCGATTCCAACTTAGAATTGCCGGATCCAAACCGAATAGAAACCTACACAGTCCCAAAACCGATTCGGGTGACGGATACTTTCCGAATGAAGCCAGATAGATAACCGAGCCTACGGATGTTCGTTTCGACGAATTACGGACACAAACGTATAGGATCCGGACAGGACTTTCGTGACCGATGAAATACGGATAGCAACGGATGGAACGTCTATCCGGAATCCTATCCGGAAATCTGTCCGGTTCTATCGTTTCCTATCGGTCATTTTAAGCAGGGCAGCACTTCCTTATATTAATTGGAGAAAAAAATATGATAAAAATCAACCCAACAAAGAAAATGAACAACTTACTCGTTTATCTGCATCGTATTTCTGCCGGGTGATATTCAGTTTCTCTGATAGAATCTTGTCGTATGGTCTCTGCAAAATATTCCATTGAAAGAATACACTGATTTTTCAAATGAAAAATCAGCATATCTAATTTTTTCTAGAGATTGAAAATGTATCTAAAAATATTTGAATCATGAAAAGTTCCACCAAGTAATAACCCATCAGAAGAATCAATGGAATTCGTGAATTCAGATTGCTCCAAGTTAACAATGAAGCAGAACTTTCAAACTAGCTACGATTATTCGGAAAATTGAGATGTGATGATTAAAAAACAACATTGAAACTTTGCGAGATTCATTTTAGTTTCATCACATTGAATAAAACTAGAGGGTCGTTGAAATGCATCCAATGAGCAGTGAAAGAAATGGTCCATTTTTTAAACTCAGATCCGGTTGATTTTACAATATCCTTACAGTTCAGTGTCGGGTGTATAGTGTTGATTCAAGTCGATACACTAATTTTCAAATTATGATCATTGGTGGAATATCATACGGGTAGAATGAAGACGATAGCATGCTACCGACAGACTGCAGAGAGTCATTGACACTAAATTTCATCGTCAGATATTCAAAATGTATTCAGCTGTCCGAGCTATTAACCGGAGAAAGTCAACCTTCAGTTTCAACTCGATTGTTATTGCATTCTCAGTGTTTGTTTTCTAGAGCATATCCAAAATTAAGAGTTTCATATTAATATATTTTGCAGCTACGGAAAGCTAGTAATGTATATTTATACGTCGTGAAATCGAATATTTTATAGATGACATTTTCATTTAGAAGTACAAGATTTGTAGTACTTATTACATTGTCTTTCAGAGAACGTTTTACATTTGCCTTTAGTGAAGAATCTGGTTCAGCTTCTGAAGCAGAATCCATCAATTTATTCGGTGGGACGATTATCCTTTTCTTGGACATTGTGTCCTGGACATCTTCCAAAGTGTCTGAAAGTTTTTGAATACAGATATTGAAAAAAATATAGTCAGTTGTGAGGGAATTACTACGACAGCTAGACGTGGTAATAAAAGAACCCTGTGCTAGTGTTGTACATTTCCAACGACTACTGTGAATCTTCCAAATAATGTATTTTCCGTATTTTCACTATATACTTCATTTAATCCTTCGTGGTCACTCTGGATAAATTTCACCCAGGCGCTCGGGCTCAAATATTCATTCTTTGACAAATTGACCTATTTACGATTTTGTTTTTGAATATGTTGTCATTCGAATTTTGACATACCGGCTCTTGATACATGTTTTAGAATGTTCAAAGTATTTTCTAGTATTTTTTCGATCCCGATCGGACTAATAGTTTTCACACAGCAACCATCTAAAACTTGGCTGGGTAAATTTTACCCATGTGTGACCACCGTGTTATCCTACAGAAGTGTGTCCACGAAAGGCTAAACTAATTTATTCAAAGGACCAAGAAATATGAATTGCGGACACGTGGTCACTTTGGGAAATCTCGTTTGAGCTGCGTAAACGAATTCACCCTTCGGTGTAGGCACGTGCTCAACTCAGGTTAAGATGCATATTTTTCCGACGTTATTATTGTATATGATCTTATATTACATCAAATTTTATGTTATGAGATACTTACCGCATACATAGGCGATTTTTCCAAGACAAGTTGATGACCCGCACCTAACTTGATACAGTTTGTTTTTTTTTTTTGTAGTTGCTTGTGAAATTTAGAATTTTTCCAGCATTCACGGCAGCAGTTAGGGGATGGCGTGGACACGCGACCTTCTATTTAATGCACGCGTAAGACATATTTCTCTTCTGTTTATAGAATAAGTAAGGCGCACACTTGCAAGTGTATTTTTGTATACAAAAATTTGCGAAAGATGAGCGTTTCGACCTTGTCAAACGGATTGTAAACAGTGGTGAGTGAAGGTAAACTATAGCGCTGTGCGGCACATGTTATGTGGCGGGAGAATAGAGTAGAAACTGGTAGAAACTTCCAGTGATTCAAACTGGCGTCTTGAACTACTGCGCTTGCGCTACTCGCCAGCTGAGCACTAGCGTGACACGAGGCAACATATATCTACGACCTTACTTAGAGTCTACGACATATACTGTGTCTTGTCAGTTGTTATTCTTTTGAAAACTGACGCATGGTGCAAACGCAGCCTACACTGTGTACGCGAAAACGAACGGTCTCTTCCTCTCCCGTTCTTTCCTCGCAAGGGACACTTGGGCAGTTTGTTTTTCTAAATCTATTATTTGATAGTGTGCAGACGATCAAAACATTATTTTCAATCAACTCGGATTACGGTGAGTAACACAGAAGTTCTTAGTCCTTAGTCCTTAATATTATTCTCAGTGCATAAGATTTGAGGTTATGCTTTCGAAAAGTAACTGAAAAGTTGTATTATTGAATCACAAACATTTCCAGTCTCAAGCTAAAAACCATTGATTCGCGAATAATCTAATTTGATAATTGAATTATTAATTTATATTCGTAAAATGAATCAACATCTCTTATTTGTAAATTACGAATTGTAAGTTTTATAAAATGTTTTCCGAAAACTTAAGACACAGCTGCAATATGGGTGATGAAGATGGAATACAGAAAAGTAGAAAGAGGTACAAAAGCTTTCTAGATGCAAATTATAAGCCTGAAGATGTGCACCCTCGTACCGACAAGAGGTGGAGACAGGGCGCAGATGGTATGAAAGGATTCGATAACCTGCTGACAGCACCTGCTTCTTCTAGCGGTAAGAATGAACCAGATATATCACATGTTTCTACTTCCCATTATGCAACTTATTGAACAATTCCTGTCATTCGTATGATTTGCGCAAAACTATTTGAATCTGCTATCATACTTCTTTCCATATGCAGGGCGCAAATGCCTATTTTTTTTAATCAATTCTAACTCCAAGTGGTCGTGCAATTCTGATGAATAGTAGAAGCTGGTTCGAATTATTGTTCATGTATCGAAATGTGACATAGTTCCCCGTATGGAAAAATATATATGCCCGTTCATATAATTGACATGTATGTCTGAGAGTATATATGTTGTATATATGAAATTTATTACTTTTATATATGATCTATATATATGTCGTCAACTTTTTATCATATATGTGATCACTTACTTCAGCGCATATACAGAGATGTTCTGTGGAAACAGGTCAGTCTAATGGAGTCGCACTTACTTTTTTTTCGTCAATGACAACGCTGTCAAAGCGATCTACTGATTTTTCATATGCCTATGACTGATACCTTCAGTCGACGTAGCGGAAGCTGTCACGTCGTAGGTTATGAACTGTCATATTAAAATAATGTTTAATTTAATTATTATTAATAATAATAATTAATAATAATTATTAATAATTATTAATATCAATAATTATTAATACTTATTATTAATATTATTAGGTTTGATTCTTATTAATAATAATTAACAATATTATTAGGTTATAAATAATTGTCTTGGTGAAATTTACACATCTGGTAGTAATAAATTTGATAAGTCAATAGCACCCCTGGTGGAAATTTTTTTCTGAAAATACTCAGATTATTTCTTGTAGAATTCGGAAAAAGAATTGAAAAAGTCTTACTTTCTCAGAAAATCTCAGAAAATCTCAGAAAAAGTCTTATAAAGACAGACCAATGTTTTATAAGACTTTAAAAGAAAGAAAACGCTAAAATATTGAGACTCTGTCAGAAGAGTTATTCAGAGTTTTAAAAAAGTTTTTCAGAGAACTAATAGAACAAAGAATAACAGTTTTTCAGAGTTTTTCAGAGTTTTTCTGAGATTTTCAGTAATTTGAAGAGTTTATTGATTCATCTTAAAAATAATTATTCTGAGTTTTTCTTGAATATTAAAATATTGCGTAGAATTGCTGCAACGGTAGGAAAATTATTATTTAAATAAATAGAATCCACAAGTTAGGGAGTGGCAAATATTAATTATTCGTTTATTTAATGACATAAATTATAAATATTTTTTAGTACATTCTTCGTATATGTAAACGTTATCTGTTATCAAAATTTTTCTTGCCTTAAACAATATCTATTAATTTTTATGACAAAATATTCTTAACAAATATACATTAATCAAATACCTTAACCATAAATAGAATATTTATAAACATAGATTATCAACATTTTCATAAGTAATTGCAATATTTAAGCAGTTTTATAAGACTTTAAGGTTAAACATAAACTTTTTTTCTACGTTCTCGAAGTTTCTATAGTAATTAATGTTGATCCGTATAAATTATAAAGTTTTTTGATAGTCAATTTCGTGAGCTACTGAATATCTAATACATTGAATATAGTCATTACTGTACATCAGATTGATGAAATTCTTCATCCCAGGTATAGAGGATGACTTTATTCTGTGCCTATTGACACATTGCTTCTCTTTGTTTATCACTCGTGCAACATTCATTCGGTGAATTTGAAGACTTCTTCCCACTCGAAAAATGTTGAATGCGTAGTCAGTCTTAATACTTCCACTGGCAGGATACAAGAGTCTGTAATTCGCCATAAAGTATCAATTTCATCGCAATATTATATTCATTATTTCAGAAGAATATGTATAGGTATACCTATATAATATATATACTTATCTCATGGAATGGCATTGTGGCACAATAGGTGAGGTTAAGTTGTCCGATTAATCGTTTATGGGCGACAGCCCGATTTAGAAACAAACTGCTACGCAAAAACCTTTCCTGATAATAATTGGCATTTACTCTTCACTGCACAATATTTTTGGATTTCTTTGATTTAAATATTTTCTGTATGGATTAAAGTATTGACGTCGATCGTCGCGCATGCCAGCCATACTCGAAACAGCCTTTGTAAAAGCGTCGTCTGCTAGGAGCAAAAACGTGTTCGAACGAGCAAAGACGTGTTTCTGCGATCGAGTATGGCTGGCATGCGCGACGATCGACGTCAATACTTTAATCCATACAGAAAATATTTAAATCAAAGAAATCCAAAAATATTGTGCAGTGAAGAGTAAATGCCAATTATTATCAGGAAAGGTTTTCGCGTAGCAGTTTGTTTCTAAATCGGGCTGTCGCCCATAAACGATTAATCGGACAACTTAACCTCACCTATTGTGCCACAATGCCATTCCATGAGATAAGTATATATGGGGAATTCTCTGTAAAAACGTACGGAAATAATAATTCGAAATTCTGATTCCATCAACATTTTTATGGGTGATTACACCTAATGAGAGGAGCTTTCATGATTTATTTCGATTTTTTTCATTCGCGTATTCTTGAGATATGAATTTTTGAATTTTTTTTTTTTGAAAATTCATAACTTCTTCAAAGATTGACCAAATGAGATGTTTTTTTTATGAAAAGTTTGGTTTTTAACTGTACTTCAAGGAAAAAAATACAAGAAACGTGAATATTATCAATTACGGTATGATTTTTTCATTTGAAGCTCAAACTTTACGATTTCGAAAGGTTGGACACTTTTTTTTTTTTTTTTTTAGCCCCCATGAAAGCGCTTGTTTTTTCCACAAATTATGCCGTTGGATTTATCGTGGGGTCACATCCTATTCTATTGTTTTTTTCAATTTTGAATTTCGTTCTGGAGAATAAGGCTTCTGTATCAAATCAGACGGGAAGATTTCGTTAAATTTTTACTCCCTCTAAAACTCGTTCACTTAATTTCACTATTTTGTAGACTAGGGACTATTTTTCACAAAATTTTCGCGAGTTTTTCGCTTGGGATCAATTCATTAACTCACGAAAATTTTGTGAAAAATAGTCCCTAGTCTACAAAATAGTGAAATTAAGTGAACGAGTTTTAGAGGGAGTAAAAATTTAACGAAATCTTCCCGTCTGATTTGATACAGAAGCCTTATTCTCCAGAACGAAATTCAAAATTGAAAAAAACAATAGAATAGGATGTGACCCCACGATAAATCCAACGGCATAATTTGTGGAAAAAACAAGCGCTTTCATGGGGGCTAAAGAAAAAAAAAAAAAAAGTGTCCAACCTTTCGAAATCGTAAAGTTTGAGCTTCAAATGAAAAAATCATACCGTAATTGATATTATTCACGTTTCTTGTATTTTTTTCCTTGAAGTACAGTTAAAAACCAAACTTTTCATAAAAAAAACATCTCATTTAGTCAATCTTTGAAGAAGTTATGAATTTAAAAAAAAAAAAAAAATTCAAAAATTCATATCTCAAGAACACGTGAATTAAAAAAATCGAAATAAATCATGAAAGCTCCTCTCATTAGGTGTAATCACCCATAAAAATGTTGATGGAATCAGAATTTCGAATTCTTATTTCCGTACGTTTTTACGGAGAATTCCCCATATGTATTTATTCAGTTGATTATGAATTAAATAATTCTTTATAAACATAATTCTTCACGGTTGTATTGTTTCGTTGACTTCCAAGGTAAATTTTCAATGATTGCCACGTCCGCACTTGTGATAGAGCTACATATAGTTGTCCGTGATTGAAAACATCTTTTCGTAAATCAATTCCAATTTTATCAAAGGTTTGGCCCTGTGATTTGTTAATCGTAATCGCAAAGCCTAATTTGATGGGGAATTGTCTTCGAGTGAAAGAAAATCGATATACATTATCACACATCAAAGTAATTCTATTTAAGAATATTATATCTCCTGCTTTATCTCCAGTTAGAAGTTCACACAATAATAGATTTGTTCCAGCTTCTAGTAGTAATAATCTCGTGCCATTGACTAAACCTTCATTGATACTCAAATTTCCGATTAACATGATTATTGAAAATTGTCGTAATCGTACGGTGGAAGACTATTTGGAGACAACGAATTTAAATATTCCGGTACTAAATCTTGATTAATTCTATTATTGTCGTTACAATTTTCTGCGCTATCGACGCTCGTATAAATACGTTCAGTAGTTAAGTCTAATAAGTCGACGACTTGTCTATTGATTTTATTCACATCTAAATTTCTTGCTGCTAATACTGCATATTTTGAAGCTTCTTTGTATTGTTTTCTGCTGAGTATATCTTCATAAATATCCTTCGCTATATCGATGTCATCATTGTATGTACAATTGGAGGGTAAATTTGAATTATCAACCTCATCATTCAAATCTCCAGTTCCAACTTGCAGCAAGAAGTCAGAAAAATTCTTCTCTTCTTGTAGTGCACGCATATTGATATTTCAAATAGTTGCCACAATGGACTGAATTTGATTGATAAGTTTACCGTTTCACTGCGAGTACCCCGAATATTTACCGGAAGTAATTGTCTGAAATCCCCTCCCAATATGACTATTTTTCCTCCAAATGGTAACGTGTTATTCATTATATCCTGTAAAATTGTGTTCATTATTTCTAATGCGTAGCGCGGTGCCATTGGTGCCCTGATGGCCCCTGCGGACATGAATTTTGTCCGGAATCCCGTCCTGCGCATGTCCAGAGGACATTTACGTGTCTCTATCTATGTCCGCCAGACATTCAGGCGTCTGCAATGGTGTCTTGAAGACTTGGTAGCGTCTTGAGTAGTGTCCCGAGGTCCAAATAGCGTCCATTACCATGTCCTTGAGACATTCTACTGTCCTCACCCAGGTCCTGCGGTCATCCTCAATTGGATAACGAGGTCCGGAGGACGTCCCGAACTATTTGTCCGAATTCGAGTGTCCTTAGTGGTGTCCTGAGGATCCAGCAGTGTCTCTGGGTATGTCCCCAAAACATTTCACTGTCCTTACTCATGTCCCACAGTCATTCGCGGTATAATGCTGCGGCCCGGAGGACGTCCTGATTTTTTCGTACAAATTTAAATGCCCTCAGTGGTGTCTTAAAGACTCAACGATGTCTCCGACAAGTCTTCGAAACATTTTAAAGTCCTTACTCATGTCCCGCGATCATTCGCAACTCAAGGTTGGCGTCCAACGGACGTCCTGATGACTTCGCGCAAATTCGAATGTCTTCAGTGATGTCTTGAAGACCCGGCAATGTTTCTAGCCACGTCTTCGAGAAATTGACCGTTGTTACTCATGTCCTGCGGTCATTCACAACGTAAGGATGAGGTCCGACGGATGTCCGAATAGCTTCGCACAAGTTCACGTGCGCTTAGTAGTGTCTCGAAGACTCAGCGATGTCCTGACCGTGTCTCCGAGACATTTAATTATTCTTTTTCATGTCCTGCGGTCATTTACAACTTAAGGTCGATGCTGTCCCCAGGTCGAAACGCCTTTCACGAAAAAGGGCTAAGGATGAGGTCCGACGGATGTCTTGATGGCTTCGCGTGAATTCGAGTGTCTTTGGTGATGTCTTGAAGAACCAGCAATATGATTTGTAACCAGCAATTATACGTCCTGATATTCTAATCATGTGTCTTATACATGTCCCCCACGTGTCCCCAAACCCATCGAAGATTTCGACCAGACATCCTGAGGACATAGTGAAAACGTCCCGCGGACGTCCTGATATTATAGTCATGTGTCTCATAAATGTCCGCCCTCGGTCTCGAAAACAGGAGAAAAATGTGGGGATGCATCCTGAGGACATGATTAGGACGTCTTGCGGATATCCGGGGCGTATCTCATCATGAATTCACAATGTCCTTATTCTGTCTTCGAGCCGTCCTAAAATGACACACTAGGACGTCCTGAGGACGTCCGCGACATTTGTCCGGATTTTGTCCTGTGTAGGTCCCAAGGGGCCATCAGGGTGCTTCATCCCAAATGAAAACCTTTGTTTCTTTCAAAATATTTGCTTCTTTTGAACCCACTTTAATTGTTGAAGTAGAATCAACGTATAACGGAACAGGTAATCCTAATGTTTTGTGGACTGTTTTTCCATTTGGTAGTAATGTAGCAGCTATACCTGTGTAAGCCATAGTACTGATTTTTTCCTTTCGCCCAGTAAATAAATGCCATAATGTAATATACAGAAATGTTTTGCCTGATCCACCCGGTCCGTCAATATAGAATGTTTTATGTAATGTCGAATCGTTAATACTTTGAAGTATGGTATCAATTATAATTTTTTGTTGAACATCAAGTTTTTCATAGTTGCCTAATCCTATATCCATAATCTCATCGTATTTTTTTTCATCTATTATTTAACTCATATTAATTTCCGGAGGAATTGGCATTGCCGGGAAATCAGTTCTGTTCTTTCGCAGGGAATTATGGGTAATATCCCCACCACCTCGGCTCCGCTCGGCTTTCCTCCCCCCTCCCCCCCAGCCCCGCCTTGGGCCCTTCGATCAAGTCATGTGAATTCCTGGGTATTGCCCATAGATTTCTCGGAATTCCTGGGGATTCCCCATAGGTTTCCCAGAATTCCTGGGGATTTCCCATAGATCTCCCAGAATTTCTAGGCATTCCCCATAGAATTCCCAGAATTTTTAGGCATTCTCCATAAAATTCCCAGAATTCCGGGGGATTCCCCATAGATTTCTCGCAATACCTGGGGATTCCCCATAGATTTCCCGAAATACCTGGGTATTCCCCATAGATTTTCCAGAATTCCTGCGGATTTCCCATAGATTTCCCAGAATTCCTGGGGATTTCCGATGGATTTCCCAGAATTCCTGGGGATTCCCCATAGATTTCCCAGAATTCCTGGGGATTTACCATGGATTTCCCTGAATTCCTGGGGATTCCCCATAGATTTCCCAGAATTCCTGAGGATTTACCATAGATTTCCCTGAATTCCTGGGGATTCCCCATAGATTTCTCGTAATACCTGGGGATTCCCCATAGATTTCCCGAAATACCTGGGTATTCCCCATAGATTTTCCAGAATTCCTGGGGATTTCCCATGGATTTTCCAGAATTCCTGGGGATTCCCCATAGATTTCCCAGATATATACATATATATGAAGGATTCTTTCTCAAGTGGGCCACCCATTTTCGTCGTGGTCTCGAATTAATTTGATTATTTCCTCCAATGATTACCCTACTTTTTAGGAGTTTTGCAGAATTTTTGCAGATTTTTAGCACTGAGATATACGAAATATCTGGATAATCTGTTTATTTTACGTATTTATAAATGACTGATAATGAAAGAAAAATCAAAATATATGAAAGTTATGTTTTTTTATCAGCTTTCCAGTAAAAGTATTTTCAATTTTAATAGAATGACAGTTAGGGCTAAAAATGCCAAAAAACCCAGAAAAAATGCGAAAAAAGGTGGTTTCAAGTTTTCGGGCCGCTTTGATTTTGATGAAAAAATTCGAGAAAGAGTCTCTCATTGCTCAGAGTTTACTGTGTAAATTTTATCATGGGACCGCCACTCCTTCCTAAGAAGAAAACATCCGAAGATAGCCCAATGATTGTTTTTGTTCGTATGACAACTTGGAACGCTTTAAGAAGGATGGCGGTCCCATAATAAGATTTACACAGTAAACTCTGAGCAATGAGAGAGTCTTTCTCGAATTTTTTCATCAAAATCAAAGCGGCCCGAAAACTTGAAACCACCTTTTTTCGCATTTTTTCTGGGTTTTTTGGCATTTTTAGCCCTAACTGTCATTCTATTAGAATTGAAAATATTTTTACTGGAAAGCTGATGAAAAAACATAACTTTCATGTACTTTGATTTTTCTTTCATTATCAGTAATTTATAAATACGTAAAATAAATAGATTATCCAGATATTTCATATATCTACGCTCCTGCCAGTGCTAAAAATCTGCAAAAATTCAGCAAAACTCTTGAAAAGGAGGGTAATCATTGGAGGAAGTAACGAAATTAATTCGAGACCACGACGAAAATGGGTGGCCCACTTGAGAAAGAATCCTTCATATGGTATATATATTAGGGTGGTCCAAAAAAAAAAAATTTTTTCCTTATCATCTCAAAAGTTTCGTTTAGGTATAAAACAAATTCTCCTGAAAGGGCAGCTCGATATCTCAACTCTACGAGGAGCTCAACGATTTTCCGTTTTCCCATCTAAATAACACATGAAAAATTTATTTTTTCGTTTTTTCTGCATAAAACTCCGAAAAAAAATGTTATTCCAATTTTGATGCACATATTCTTGTGGAAAATTTAATTCTCTACAAAAAAGGTCTGATAAGGTTTTCTTGTAATCTCAACAGGTTACAAGTTATCAGGCTTTAAACCCCTGCAACTCAATTAAATTTAACCAGATATAATTTCAGAGCGATTTTCAAATTTCTTCAAATGTGGAATGATTTCTAACTGTCTAAAAATAATCTCTAACTGTCGCAAATATTTATTCATACAATCACACATTCACAGTCTACTTATGGATTAGTAATTACAATATTTTTAAAATAATATTACGCTTTTAATTATAAATAATTATTTTTGTTACAATTAGGATATTTTTTTCTATGATCAGCAACTAATTGTAACAGATATTGTTTTCGCTCTTCATTTTTGGGGCCAAATTTATTAGTTCTGTTACAAGTAGTTGCTGATCGTAGAAAAAAATATCCTATAATTGTAACAAAAATAATTATTTATAATTAAAAGCGTAATATTATTTTAAAAATATTGTAATTACTAATCTATAAGTAGACTGTGAATTTGTGATTGTATGAATAAATATTTGCGACAGTTCAAGATTATTTTTAGACAGAAATCATTCCACATTTGAAGAAATTTGAAAATCGTTCTGAAATTATATCTGGTTAAATTTAATTGAGTTGCAGGGGTTGAAAGCCTGATAACTTTTAACCTGTTGAGATTATCAGACCTTTTTTGTAGAGAATTGAATTCCCTACAAGAATATGTGCATCAAAATTGGAATAACATTTTTTTTCGGAGTTTTATGCAGAAAAAACGAAAAAATAAATTTTTCATGTGTTATTTAGATGGGAAAACGGAAAATCGTTGAGCTCCTCGTAGAGTTGAGATATCGAGCTGCCCTTGTGGGAGAATTTGTTTTATACCCAAACGAAACTTTTGAGATGATAAGACTTTAAAAAAAACAAAAAAATGTTTTTTTTGGACCACCCTAATATATATCTCTCTATATTATAAAGATATATCGCCGCCGCCGCCGCCGCCACCGCCGCCGCCGCCGTGTCAGACTTTCCATGGCCTCCTCGACCACGCTCGCTACCCCCCCCCCCCCCCCTCCCCTTTCCATGGCCTCTTCGACCCCGCTAGGCTCTTTTCGCCCCTCCCCTTCCCCTAACCCTTAGGATGGGTTAGGTCGTGTCAGGTTAGGTCAGGTTGCCTTGGTCAGGATAGAGTAGGTTAGGTTGGTAACCTAACCCAACCTGACCTGACCTAACCTAGCCGAGTTAGGTTAGGTTACCTAACACCTCAAAGGTCAGGATAGAGTGGGCTAGGTTAGGTTAGGATGGGTTAGGTTGTGTCGGGTTAGGTTAGGTTGCCTTGGTTAGGATAGAGTAGGTTAGCTTGGTAACCTAACCTAACCTTACCTAACCTAACCTGACCTGACCTTTGAGGTGAGGTTAGGTTAGGTCAGGTTGGGTTAGGTTGCCATGGTCAGGACAGAGTGCGTTGGGTTGGGTTGGGTCAGGTTAGCTTAGGTTAGGTAATCTAACCTAACCTTTGTCAGTATCCCAGCGATCTCGGCTCCGCTCAGCTTTTGTTTATCCCTCCCCCCCCCCCCCTCCGCCCCCCCCTTCACCTCTTGCCCTGGGTCTCCTCGACCCCGCTCGGCTGTTTTCGCCCCATCCCCCCAGCCCATTCGGCTTGCCAATCGAAAACTGTCCTGGATAGCCGAAGATAGCCGAGGACAGCCGAGGAGAGCCAAGGGGAGCTGAACCCGGTCCTCCCCTCGGTCCAAGGGCCCAGGAAAGGGAAAGGGGGAAGCAGAGCCGAGGAGAGTCGAAGAGAAATGAAGAGAGCCGAGGATGGCCGAAGACAGCCGAAGATAGTCGAGAATAGCCGAAGATAGCCGAAGATAGTCGAGGATAGCCGAGGAGAGCCAAGGGGAGCCGAACCCGGTCCTCCCCTCTGTCCAAGGGCCCAGGAAAGGGAAAGGGGTAAGCAGAGCCAAGGCAGCCGAGGAGAGCCGAAGAGAACTGGAGAGAGCCGAGGATAGCCGAAGATAGCCGAGGATAGCCGAAGATAGCCGAGGATAACCGAAGATAGCCGAGGATAGCCGAGGAGAGCACAAAATGTCTGACACGGCGGCGGCGATATATCCTAATAATCTCTACACACGACTTCAAGAGATACGAATCCGAGGACCTGGACTACGAGAAATACTCAGTAATGACCTGGACAACGAGAACTACGAAGCCGAAGACCCAGGGCCGGATTTGCGGCAAGGCAAACCTAGGCACTCGCCTACGGGCGCGAATCCCCCATGTATATATATATATATATATATATATATATATAGTGGTATGGTATATATCTCTCTATATTATAAAGATATATCGCCGCCGCCGCCGCCACCGCCGTGTCAGACTTTCCATGGCCTCCTCGACCACGCTCGCTACCCCCCCCCCCCCCCCCCCTTTCCATGGCCTCTTCGACCCCGCTAGGCTCTTTTCGCCCCTCCCCTCCCCCTAACCCTTAGAATGGGTTAGGTCGTGTCAGGTTAGGTCAGGTTGCCTTGGTCAGGATAGAGTAGGTTAGGTTGGTAACCTAACCCAACCTGACCTGACCTAACCTAGCCGAGTTAGGTTAGGTTACCTAACACCTCAAAGGTCAGTGTTGGCGATCGGTTAAAAAAAAAAAAAAAAAAAATAGTCATGTTCGATTACAAAATCTTGTTTTTTATTTCAAATATTACCTATGAACAATTAAAGGTAAGGAAAGAATACCAGGAGAAACGAGATTTTGTAAATACTTTGCTTAAGATTCACATATATATATATATATATCGGCAAAAGTATTGTACTGACTTAATCCTAATCCGTAACATACATAGCCAGATAATCCCCACGTCAAAAGAAGGGGTTCGGCGCGAGCACACCGAGCTAAAATCAGGAATTGACAAACTAGACTAGATCAGTATTGAATTTACCTTGGTACGATCAAGACGTAAGTGAATTGTACTTAAAGTGCTATAAACAAAGTGACGCTATATGGTGTAGCGCGTGTGAACGTCGGGCTATCAATTTGTCAAATAGATAGTTTACTATATTGGGAATATTAGTTGATCAATTTAGAAGCATCAAGAACAGAACTGAATAAGGTACGGGGAGTTCGCGGGTTGGCCTTCCCCGGGGTCTCACAATGGTGAGTCTGGCCGGGATGGTTGACACGTTGGGCAACCAACGTGATATTACAACCCGTGAACTAACGATGGTACGGAAACGCATGAACTGGCCTTCCCCGGGGTCTCACAATGGTGAGGCTGGCCGGGATGGTTGACACGCTGGGAAACCAGCGTGATATTACAGTTCGCGGGTGACCGATTGTACCGGGAAAACCAGGTATCACCGGGCTGGCCGCCTCGGAGTAGTCTCGGATTTTGATGAGATTTTCGAGGCGGTTGACTTACTGGAGAACAGTATGAGTACACAGTCCGTGTGATAGTTATTAGAACAGAAAATCTGTTGATTGCGTGGGCTGACCTTCCGGGATGTCATAGGACTCTCGGGTGGTTGACACGCTGGGAAACCAGCGTGATAATAAGCCCGCGGAATCGTATTTAGGTTTTCACCCCTAAAAGTGAGTAAAAGAATCCTATTTAATCGTTTACCTGCGACCTGCTTCCGTTCTGCTCGCGTATATAGACTCGTGATTGAAAACGAGTAGTATAGATTGCCCGCGTTGACACTAACATAGCGAATTAGCATTGACCTATTATTATGAGTTGATAAATAAATGACGAGATAAGACTCTGTCTGCAAGTTGTTTATTAGCAATACCCAATAGATCCCATTTCCCCATATCTCCGACCTGAGTCTATCGGGAGGGTAACGGTCGTAGTTTAGCTGAGCGAGCCCAGGGTGCGCGCGATACCTGGGTCGCGAGGTCCGTTAATTAACATGGTCCTTCGAGCCGGATCTCGAGCTAGCTAACGGGGTGGAGGATATTGGCAAGTTGGTAGCCCGCGAGTGTTTTGTGACTTACAGATTAAAACACTGACTGTGCCAACGAGAAAGATAAAATAAAATGACAATGAGAAGAGGACGAGCCAAAGGGTTAACACCCAGACGTACGTGGTGGAGACCAGCGTCTAACTGGGAGGTTGAACGAACCATTCACGAACCAGGAACGAGTACGGAGCCTGGAGCAACAGAAACAGTTATTCAAACTGAAACTCGTCAAGACATGCAGACAGAAGGGGTGCCTACTGGCACCCTAGCCAGAATGATAACCCCGGAGGTGGAAAGACTTACCTCGTCGAGAGAGGATACCCTCGTCACCGTTTCTGAAAGATCAGCGAGACCACGCTCGGTACAGAGAAAAAGACACCTTGCGTTGGAGGCTGCAGAGCAAAGGGCGAAGATACGAAGGCAAGCCCTAGAGGAGCGGGAAAAAATAGACCTGCAATTGGTAGAAGATAAGCTAGCTGCCGACATGATGGACGCTGACACGGAGGGAGACTCAGCTGGCCGAAGCACCGGTCGCAGCGCTCGTAGCATGAATGCTTGGCTGGAAGATACGGCAACCCACCCCAGCTATATGCCTGCAATGGACCATGCGACGACGTTACCGCGGACCAGCTCTCCGGGCATAGGCGAGACAGATATCTCGCGTCTAACTCAGGTTATTACCGAGACCCTGGCGACAGTACGAGATGCTTCTACCAGTCAGAGCTCGAACCGGTTAATCAACCGACTAACGACAAACAAAGGGTTGCCCAAATTCGACGGAAATGGACTTGACTGGCTCCGATTCAAAAATGTGTTCGACCTATCCACGGAAATAGGAGAGTATTCGGAACGTGAGAACACGTCCCGCCTTTATGACTGCCTGAAAGGAGAAGCGAGAGAAGCAGTAGCATCACTCATGTTAACAGCAAGTAACACCGACCAAGTGATGAAGACTCTGGAGATGCGATTCGGAAACCGAGACCTAATATTACAGAAAGTCATAGAAGAGATCCGTAAACTACCGAAAATGAACTCCGGCAAGATAGACATCGCGATACTTGCCACGAAAGTAAAGAACGCGGTAGCGGCCATGGAGGCCACAAAACACGCGGGCTATCTTCACAGCCCGGAACTCGCCCAAGAAATCATCCGCAAGATGTCATCGCCGATGATTTATCAATATAATCGATTCTTACACGAGAACGCTACCCCCGAGGAACCAAGACCCACGACGATCTCGAGATTCCTATACAAGGAGGCTGAGATGGCGAGTAAGGCAGGCACCGTACGTGTCGCACCGATCTAAGGACAACACGGAGACAAGCTTCAGCCCAAAAGAGGACAGAACTCTGGCCAGCAGAGTTCACACAGAAGACCGGAGCGCGTATATGCAGTTAAAGAACGTGGGAGAGACAAGCGGGGCAAAAACGACAAACCAAAGGCAGATGAGACGAGCAGAACACGCAAAGAATGCGGATACTGCGGTTTATCAAATCACACAGTGACAAACTGTCGCAAATTCGCTGCGCTAAAACTCAAGGGTCGATGGCAATGGGCGAAACAGAAGCGCATCTGTTTCCGCTGCCTGGTGAGCACCCACCAGCGCATTCACTGCCGAGGACAGGGGTGCAACAAAGATGGGTGTGACAACCGTCACCACTCTCTGCTGCATAGAGAGCAAGGAAGAGACACCAGAACCGCTACTACCCAAGTGACACCACCACCAATCGCCGACGAGACTTCCACCGAAACAACCACTAACCTATGACTAGACAAAAGAGACAGAGCGTTTTTAAAAATAGTACCAGTCCTACTACGTGGACCCAAAAGTCGAATAGGGACATACGCTCTGATGGACGAAGGCTCTACGGTGTCGTTAATAGAAAAGAAAACAGCAAGGCTCATCGGTGCCACAGGACTAAAAGCAGTATTGTCGATTCGGGGTGTTAAAGACACAGGAGCAGTTGAGGTAGACAGCGAAAGGGTCACACTGGATATAAGCGGGATGAAGAGCAGAAAGGCACACCGGCTGGAAGGAGTTAGGACGATAAAAGATCTGTCACTCCACGAACAATCACTGCAAGCGGAAGATACACGAGGCTACTCGCACCTCAGAGGGAACGACATAGAATACTACAGAAATGCTAGACCTACCATATTACTCGGTCAAGACAATTGGGATCTCATAATATCAAGAGAAATCCTCGAGGGGGACCACCGCGGAGCACCGGTGGCCTCGCGCACCACACTAGGATGGGTCATCCACGGCTATACAACGGCCAGGTGTAAGACGGGGTCCAGAGACACCGTCCTATACAGTCATCATGACGTAAATGCAGTAGGCAAAGGAAAGAAGGACGCCGATGCGCACCTGCACGAGATAGTCAAGGCGAATTTCCGGATGGAAGCGATACGCGTGACGCGTCTAGAACGTACCAACGTATTGGAAAAACGGGCTGAACAATTATTGGACAAAAACACGTGACGCGAAGGGAAACACTGGACTACAGGCTTACTATGGAGAGAAGATTTGGTTAGCCTGCCGGAAAACCGCGAGAACACACTCCGCAGGCTGCATAACCTGGAAAACAAGATGGACAGAGACTCGGTATACGCCAAACTGTACTACGACCAGATGAAGAGATTCATCGAACTAGGATACGCGAAGAAGATAGACGAAGAGACCTGAGACGGACGATGCGTTTGGTACCTCCCACACTTCGGCGTGACAAGCCCGAACAAACCAGGAAATATCCGTCTGGTATTTGACGCAGCAGCTAAAACAAGTGGAGTCTGCTTGAACGACAAGCTGCTAGCCGGACCCGACTTGCTCGCTTCGCTACTGGGAGTGCTGATGCGGTTTAGGCAAAAGCCGGTGGCTTTTATGGGAGACATAAAAGAGATATTTTTACAAATCAAAATACGGGAAGAAGATCGCGAAGCGCAACGCTTCTTATGGCGAGGTGAAGACAGAACGCGAGCACCGGACACGTATCATATGGCTTCCATGATCTTCGGAGCGAAGTCCTCCCCCTGCACGGCGTTATACGTCAAAAACCGCAACGCCCGCGAACACGAAAACGAGATGCCACTGGCAGTAAAGGCCATAACAGGAAAATGTTATATGGACGACTATCTGGATAGCGCAGAGTCATCGGAACAAGCGATCGGGTTGATAAAGGATGTAACAAAAATCAACGAAAACGGAGGCTTCAAGATGCACAAGTGGTCCAGCAACGACCAGGCGGTACTCGACAGCATACCAGAGAACAGACGCGCCACGGGGTCTATAGACCTGGCATTGGACGGACAGGACGAACACTCCAAAAAGACTCTAGGCTTAAAGTGGAACCCCGGAAACGACACCTTCTCGTTTGAAATTGGGATGAAGAAAATACCCATCGACATCATGACCGGAAGAAAACGACCAACTAAGCGCGAGATGCTGAGAGTAATTATGTCTCTCTTCGATCCATTGGGCTTTTTGACACCATTCACGATTCGAAGCAAGATACTGTTGCAAGACGTATGGAGAAGCGGAATTGGATGGGACGAAACGCTGAAGGGCGCAGAATATGAAGGCTGGCAACGATGGGTACACGACCTGGAACACCTGAAAAGCTGTGCCATACCAAGGTGTTATCTGAACAGCGAGGCAGACAAGGCCAGCAGAACGGAGCTGCACGTTTTTTGCGACGCTAGCGAAAAGGCGTACTCGGCAGTCGCTTACTGGACGGTACAACGACAGGGTAAGCCGACAACGGTCACCTTCATCGCCAGTAAAAGCCGCGTGTCGCCGCTCAAGCCACACTCGATCCCACGACTTGAGCTACAAGCCGCTCTGCTCGCAAGTCGGCTCGCTGAAACGATCGAGGCCGAGCACGAGATCCAGGCCAACAGTCGCACCTTTTGGACGGACTCCAGAACAGTGCTGTGCTGGCTGTGTTCAGACCCCCCGGACGTATAAGGCGTTCGTGTCACACCGTCTAGGAGAAATTGACGAGTTGACTAACGCGATCGAGTGGAAGTGGGTTCCTACCGCCGAAAACCCCGCTGACGACGCGACCAGAGATGTCAAGATTGACCTCAACTACGAAACGAGATGGTTTCAAGGCCCAGCGTTTCTGAAAAAACCACGGTCATTATGGCCAAAACAGCCATCAGCACCGACCCAGGATACGAGTGCTGACCTAGAACGAGAAAGACGGACAGAGTTTGTCGCGGCTCAAGAAGAAAAGTTGCTCAGCTTACCCGAGCTGGACAGATTTTCCTCGTGGAGAAGATTAATACGAAGTACAGCATGGGTTTTATACTTCATAGAGGTGTGTAGAACAGGACCAAAAACGGGACTCACGGTGCAACATCTGAAGAAAGCAGAACAGCTATGGATCCAGCAGACACAAAGAGATAGCTTTGGAACAGAAATAGACGACCTACGACAAAACCGAACCATCGACCAAAGAAGCAGGCTCCTACAACTAACGCCTAAGTTCGACCAGGACGGAGTTTTGAGGGTGCAAAGTCGGGCGCACGTTGCTACGGGCGTAACGAGGTCCGCCAAATACCCAGCAATCCTGGACGGACGACACCCCTTTACCAGGCTGTTAGTCCAAAAGTACCACGAGAAAATGGGACACGGGAGTCATGAGACCGTAATAAACGAACTCCGGCAAAAATACTGGATCACCAACCTCCGCCCAACAGTGCGATCGGTGGCTAGCAAGTGCTTGCACTGCCGCATCCGGAAGGCCGAAGCACAACCACCGCGCATGGGAGATCTTCCATTGGCAAGGGTGGCCCATCACCATCGTCCGTTTACATATTGCGGCGTGGACTACTTCGGGCCAATGAACTTCACTGTCGGGCGACGACACGAGAAACGCTGGGGTGTCCTCTTCACATGCCTTACAACCCGAGCAGTGCATCTAGAACTGGCCGCATCGCTGACAACCGATTCCGCAATTATGGCCCTGAGGCGGATGGCAGCAAGACGAGGTCACCCGACCGAAATATACTCAGACAACGGCACAAATCTGAGAGGCGCGGACGCTGAACTCCGTCGAGCACTCGAGGAAGTGGACACAGAGAAACAGCGAGAGTATGCCACAAGCCAGAACGTAACGTGGAAATTCATCCCGCCAGCCGCACCGCATATGGGCGGTAGCTGGGAGAGGATGGTACGTTGGGTCAAAGTAGCACTGAAAGCCACACTGAAAGAAGCAGCTCCGTAGGAAGAAAGTCTCGCAACATTGCTAGCCGAGGCAGAGCACACAGTAAATAGCCGACCTCTTACGCATATATCGGTGGATCATCGAGACCAAGAGGCACTGACTCCGAACCACTTCCTCATCAGGACGTCTCTCGGAAGCGCCACCCCGGGCAAGTTCGATGCGACATATATGTGTACGAGGAAACAGTGGCGAATGGCGCAACACCTGGAAGACCAATTCTGGAAGAGATGGGTAAAGGAATACCTTCCCACGCTCGCTGCCCGCAACCAATGGACCAAAGAGGTCCGGCCACTAAAGATAGGAGATGTGGTAATCGTCATAGACAGCAATCTACCCAGAATTGTGTGGCCCAAGGGGGTCATCGAGAAGACATACCCCGGAAAGGACGGACGAGTCCGAGTAGCAGACGTACGAACCAGTAGAGGAGTACTGACGCGACCAGCGACGAAGATCGCCACCTGGTTGACTGACGAATAGGGTACAGGGAAGTACTATCCCTGTACGGTTGGGAGAATGTTGGCGATCGGTTAAAAATAAAAAAAAAAAAAAAAAATAGTTATGTTCGATTACAAAATCTTGTTTTTTATTTCAAATATTACCTATGAACAATTAAAGGTAAGGAAAGAATACCAGGAGAAACGAGATTTTGTAAATACTTTGCTTAAGATTCACATATATATATATCGGCAAAAGTATTGTACTGACTTAATCCTAATCCGTAACATACATAGCCAGATAATCCCCACGTCAAAAGAAGGGGTTCGGCGCGAGCACACCGAGCTAAAATCAGGAATTGACAAACTAGACTAGATCAGTATTGAATTTACCTTGGTACGATCAAGACGTAAGTGAATTGTACTTAAAGTGCTATAAACAAAGTGACGCTATATGGTGTAGCGCGTGTGAACGTCGGGCTATCAATTTGTCAAATAGATAGTTTACTATATTGGGAATATTAGTTGATCAATTTAGAAGCATCAAGAACAGAACTGAATAAGGTACGGGGAGTTCGCGGGTTGGCCTTCCCCGGGGTCTCACAATGGTGAGGCTGGCCGGGATGGTTGACACGTTGGGCAACCAACGTGATATTACAACCCGTGAACTAACGATGGTACGGAAACGCGTGAACTGGCCTTCCCCGGGGTCTCACAATGGTGAGGCTGGCCGGGATGGTTGACACGCTGGGAAACCAGCGTGATATTACAGTTCGCGGGTGACCGATCGTACCGGGAAAACCGGGTATCACCGGGCTGGCCGCCTCGGAGTAGTCTCGGATTTTGATGAGATTTTCGAGGCGGTTGACTTACTGGAGAACAGTATGAGTACACAGTCCGTGTGATAGTTATTAGAACAGAAAATCTGTTGATTGCGTGGGCTGACCTTCCGGGATGTCATAGGACTCTCGGGTGGTTGACACGCTGGGAAACCAGCGTGATAATAAGCCCGCGGAATCGTATTTAGGTTTTCACCCCTAAAAGTGGGTAAAAGAATCCTATTTAATCGTTTACCTGCGACCTGCTTCAGTTCTGCTCGCGTATATAGACTCGTGATTGAAAACGAGTAGTATAGATTGCCCGCGTTGACACTAACATAGCGAATTAGCATTGACCTATTATTATGAGTTGATAAATAAATGACGAGATAAGACTCTGTCTGCAAGTTGTTTATTAGCAATACCCAATAGATCCCATTTCCCCATATCTCCGACCTGAGTCTATCGGGAGGGTAACGGTCGTAGTTTAGCTGAGCGAGCCCAGGGTGCGCGCGATACCTGGGTCGCGAGGTCCGTTAATTAACAGTCAGGATAGAGTGGGCTAGGTTAGGTTAGGATGGGTTAGGTTGTGTCGGGTTAGGTTAGGTTGCCTTGGTTAGGATAGAGTAGGTTAGCTTGGTAACCTAACCTAACCTTACCTAACCTTACCTGACCTGACCTTTGAGGTGAGGTTAGTTCGGGTCAGGTTGGGTTGGGTTGCCTTGGTCAGGATAGAGTAGGTTAGGCTGGTAACCCAACCTAACCTAACCGTACCTGACCCCTAACCTTACCTGACCTGACCTTTGAGGTGAGGTTAGGTTAGGTCAGGTTGGGTTAGGTTGCCATGGTCAGGATAGAGTGCGTTGGGTTGGGTTGGGTCAGGTTAGCTTAGGTTAGGTAATCTAACCTAACCTTTGTCAGTATCCCAGCGATCTCGGCTCCGCTCAGCTTTTGTTTATCCCTCCCCCCCCCCCCCCCCCCCCCCCCCTCACCTCTTGCCCTGGGTCTCCTCGACCCCGCTCGGCTGTTTTCGCCCCATCCCCCCAGCCCATTCGGCTTCCCTATCGAAAACTAGATAGATTACCTAACCTAAGCTAACCTGACCCAACCCAAGCTAACCTGACCCAACCCAACCCAACGCACTCTATCCTGACCATGGCAACCTAACCCAACCTGACCTAACCTAACCTCACCTCAAAGGTCAGGTCAGGTAAGGTTAGGGGTCAGGTACGGTTAGGTTAGGTTGGGTTACCAGCCTAACCTACTCTATCCTGACCAAGGCAACCCAACCCAACCTGACCTGAACTAACCTCACCTCAAAGGTCAGGTCAGGTAAGGTTAGGTAAGGTTAGGTTAGGTTACCAAGCTAACCTACTCTATCTTAACCAAGACAACCTAACCTAACCCGACACAACCTAACCCATCCTAACCTAACCTAGCCCACTCTATCCTGACCTTTGAGGTGTTAGGTAACCTAATCTAACTCGGCTAGGTTAGGTCAGGTCAGGTTGGGTTAGGTTACCAACCTAACCTACTTTATCCTGACCAAGGCAACCTGACCTAACCTGACACGACCTAACCCATCCTAAGGGTTAGGGGGAGGGGAGGGGCGAAAAGAGCCTAGCGGGGTCGAAGAGGCCATGGAAAGGGGGGGGGGGGGGGGGGGGGGGGGGGGGTAGTGAGCGTGGTCGAGGAAGCCATGGAAAGTCTGACACGGCGGCGGTGGCGGCGGTGGCGGCGGCGGCGGCGGCGATATATCTTTATAATATAGAGCGATATACCATACCACTATATATATTGTAACTTACTGCACCTATATCTCAGCTGATGGCTGGAGATACGGTGCTAGTCCGCGTGAGTGTCTTTGTCACGGGTGTGATTTGGAGCTCCTCTGGTGGAAAAAGTGAAAAACCACAAAATACCCTATTACAGATTCGAATCTGGTGTCACCCGATTCGATCTGTGTACCTACAGAGTTGGGATCTGCCTTGCTAGCCGAGCCCGCTGCACAGACTCGAATCAAGGCACTGGTAAAGATACTCCTAGACACGGGTGTAAGCTAGTGCTATGAGCCAGTACACTCAACTAGAGCTGATATTGCGGAACTGGGTGTCGCTAAGCGCACCGAACCTGTTTATTTGACTACTTGAATAATATCAAATTATGAATGCTGAAAGACTGTTAAAAGGTTAATTTAGAAGAAAGGAAAATGGAAGAAAAGATACAGTTTTAACAATAGTTCAGATTTAATGATAGTATAGGTGATTCTTAGGAAACGATACAAAATAGAACAGAAAATTGCAATTCATGCGTATCGTTAGAATAGGAAGAAATCATGAAGAAAAAAATATAAAGTAAAGATTATAATGAGAATTTATAGAATAAAGTAAGATTAGTATAAAGTAAGGTTTTAAATTTAATTAATGTTTCCGATAGGTTAGATTAGATTGTTTTTGTTAAAGCCGATATTTCGTTATAATTGTTAATCTAGGATTTCCAATCCTAGATCGGTTCGTTGAATTTGCACCGTTAACCCCCGTATTAAGGCGACTTTTATATTCTTCGTCTAATTTATTTTATTATAAAATTAGCAAAACATAATTGAGTTTGAAATGTGAATTTAATTTATTTTTATGTTATAAACCGTGATTCTAAAATACTTCAACTATAGCAAGTACTGAATTCGAATTTATAAGCAAGTAAAGACCACGCACTATTTTGGCTACGTGCCTAATGAATTTAATAGATGTGACTCGACGAGCGCTTTGCCACACAATCGGTGCCTGATGTCTCCGCGGCCCCGTTTTTATACCGATATTCCGCGGGGTACGCGGAATCGCGGGAGGCGCTGGGTCGCGGGAAGCGCGGATTCGCGGGCTGCACGGAACTGCGGGATTCCGCTGCTGGATGGACGTGCTCCGGCTGCGCTGGCGGTAGCCTACACAGCCGGAACGTTACAATATATATATATATATAATGTAGTACATAGATATATATATACCCATGTATATATATATGGGTATATATTAGGGTGGCCGTTAAAAAAAAAGTTTGCGCTCCAACTTGAAAAACCTTAAGTTTACCTCGAAAAAATAGGATCCTCCAAATTTCAATGCTCTATCTCATTTTAAAGGGGTGCCGGCAATTTTTTGTTTTATTTTAATTTTTTTTTTTTTTTTCAATTTTTTTTGGGACTTTTTTTTTCTTTTTTTTTTTTCTTCATCCAAAATGAGATTTTATTTGTTTGATTTTTTCGAATTTATGTCAATTAGAAAAAATCAAACGGCAGATAAATAAATCTGGGATTGAAAATGCCTTTCACTCAAACATTTTCCATTTTTCATGATAGAATATTTAACATGGCGTAAAAAAAAAAAAAATGTAGCCCAGAAATTAGTCTGTAAAAAATGTTAAGGAACCCCAGATCCAAGCCTGCATATTATGAAATTGGCTCGTATATGGCCGCCGCCAGGCGTCGCTGCTAACCGAGTCAGTACCGGCGCAATGCGATGCAATAGTACGATATGTATGTCACATAACCTTAACGTATGGCATCTCTAATTATTTGAATGCGCAGTACCGCATTGCGCCGGTACTCCTCAGTTAGCAGCGACGCTAGGCGGCGGCCATATACGAGCCAATTTCATAATACAGGCTTGGACCTGGGGTTCTTTAAAATTTTTTACAGACTCATTTCTAGGCTATATTTCTTTTTTTTTTTTTACGCGATGTTAAATATTCTATCATGAAAAATGGAAAATGTTTGAGTGAAAAGTATTTTCAATCCCAGATTTATTTGTCTGCCGTTTGATTTTTTCTAATCGATATAAAATTCGAAAAAATCAAACAAATAAAATCTTATTTTGGATGAAGAAAAAAAAAAAAAGAAAAAAAAAGCCAAAAAAATAAATTCAAAAAAAAAAAAAAATTAAAATAAAACAAAAAATTGCCGGCACCCCTTAAAAATGAGATAGAGCATTGAAATTTGGAGGATCCTATTTTTTCGAGGTAAACTTAAGGTTTTTCAAGTTGGAGCGCAAACTTTTTTTTTAACGGCCACCCTAGTATATACACTCCTAACGAAAATTAGCGGGCCACCCAATTTTTGCTTCGAAAAATGTTCGATTTCAAAGTCTCGTAATTCGGCAAAAAATTGACTTAGCGCGTCGTTTGTAAAAGCATTTCAAAGCTTAAGGCTTCATCTTTCAGATGCTCACTTTCGATTGCGTTTATGTTCTTTTTTGTCTTGAGTTATGGTCCCTTGAACCATCTCGTGCCAAATTTGTGTATTGATGTTCCAACTTCAAAACAACGCACGGGGTCGGTCAGTATCGGAATTTTGATTTCAAGACAGTCATTTTGAAGCTTGTAATGTCCTCTTCAAAACCCTTTTTTTGAGATTGCTCTACGATTTTTTTTCATGGAGTTATGCGTTGCTGAAGCAAAAATGGTCTTTCAATTTTTGGTGTGTGGTGCAATTTCCATGCATGGTCGTACCGATCTCGTGATTATTCCACCACTTTGAGTGATGCTAATGCCGGAGGTACTGTTTAAATCGTCCGTATGTGTTAAAAATCGAATAACTTTACGAAAAAAAATCGTAGAGCGAATTCCAAGATATGGTTTCGAAGGAAAGACTTCAAAGTTGAAGTTCTAACCTTGGGCCACCTGTGTCGCTATTTTTGCGCGTGCTACCTGAGGTCAAAGTTCGAATTTCCATTTTGCGGTTTGGAGGGTCTCGTTTGGATGGTGATCATGGCTTGGAAACGTCACCGAATAAAAATTGCAATGAGATTTCAGAAAAATGAAGATTTGAGCTTCAAAAGCCATATTTGGGAACCTCGGTACGAGGACTCGTTCGCCCAGGGCATGCGATCAAAAATTGAAAGACCATTTTTGCTTCAGCAACGTATAACTCCATGAAAAAAAATCGTAGGGCAATTTAAAAAAAAGGGTTTTAAAGAGGACATTCCAAGCTTCAAAATGAATGTCTTGAAATCAGAATTCCGATACTGACCGACCCCGTGCGTTGTTTTGAAGTTGGAACATCAATACACAAATTTGGCACGAGATGGTTCAAGGGACCATAGCTCAAGACAAGAAAAACATAAACGCAATCGAAAGTGAGCATCTGAAAGATGAAGCTTTAAGCTTTGAAATGCTTTTACAAACGACTCGCTAAGTCAATTTTTCGCCGAATTAGGAGACTTTGAAATCGAACATTTTTCGAAGCAAAAATTGGGTGGCCCGCTAATTTTTGTTAGGAGTGTATATATTGTTACATTTGTGAAATCACCCTTATATATTAATTTTATATGATCTAGATCAAGTAGCCTATATGATAAAAGATATCTTCTAAAATATAAGAACTACGGTTGCTACGTCAACAAACATTATTATAAAACAAATTAGTCTGTCTTTAGCCTCGTACTGAAGCAGACCTGTATTTTCTGAATACATAAACCTTTTGCCCAATTGATTATATTTCATCTGATTCACTTTATTTCCCTCGGGAATCCATAAATATTAACTTATCATTACAACAAATATTAAAAATATTACATTGGTGTCAGAATCGGGATCTTACCGAGATCGATAAAGTGAATTTTTGAAAGTTTGTGATTGAGAAAAGAATTTGAAAGAATTTGAAAACAAAAAGAAATGTCTACTGCGTCTATTGACGAATCTCAACCCGCTGGTAACCAGCTTTTGGCCCCACTACCTCAACTCCAGGTCGAGATGATGGAACGCCTTTTTCAAGCCTTAGCCTCACAACAGCAAGCAAACCTAACTGCATTAGCAGCACAACAACAAGCTTATTTGGTGGCACAACGTGAGGAAAGAGAGGCATATTTAGCAGCTCAACAGGCCACCCTTTGAAAGAGTTGAGCAAATAATTGAGCCACAAACTTTGAGGTCTGTACAAAATAATGGGGAAGAAGAACCTTCCCCAACTATCCGTAGCAGTCGCGAAAAAGAATTAAACGCGACTCAAAGAGTAGTAAACTCATGTCAAGAGGTTCACACTGAGAATGTACAAAATAGATCGAGTAACCTAAAAGTTAATTTCTTTGACGGTTCTACACCGTGGGCCGAATATGAACGCCAATTTCAAATAATTGCTGAAGTAAATTTATGGTCTTCTACCACCAAAGCCGGACAGCTCGCCGGTAATCTCAGAGGTCCTGCTTTATCAGTTCTGATAGCTCTGGCCGATTCAGACATTCGGGACTATGACAAGCTCAGTGCGGCCTTAAGACTTCGTTTTGGAGACCAACATTTGTCAAAACTTTATATAACTTTATTTTGGAGTAGAAAGCAAGCCAAAGATGAAGGACTTGCGTCCCTTGGTTTCGAAATTCAAAGACTCGCAAGAGTCGCTTTGCCCCTTTGTGACGAATCAACAAGAGATGTATTAGTTTGCAATAGATTCATTGACGCGATTTCCGATTCAGAGCTAAAACTTGCTCTTAGTTTGTCAGAACCTTCTTCTTGGCAAGAAGCAATAATTAATAGTACATTATGTCACTAGGCCGATTAAGTATTTTCTGACGAATTTGAGTTTATAATCCGAGCCGAAGGCGAGGATTATGATGAAATTCGTCAGAAAATACTTTTTCGGCCGTATGGCATACAGAATTTTATGATAAGATAAAATCCCTATTATTCATATTAAAGCTTATGAATCCAAGAAAACTACTCCTGGGCAGCAAAATAATAATAACAGAAATAATAATGATAATTATAACCGAAATGATAATAATAATTATAATAGAAAACCATACAACGGAAATTACGCTCACAGACCCCCGATGAAATGTAAATTTTGCAAAAAGATTGGACATGATGCTAACCGTTGTTTCTCATTAGAAAAGATGATCGAATCAAAAGACAGAAATTTCTCTAATAATCAATCAAATTATAGAACTTCATGGCGAAAAGACGACGAGAACAATAAATATTCAAATCAAAATTCCTGGAGGGATAAAGGTCCCTCATCAGATACGCAATTAGTAACTTCAAGGAACTAGGTCCTGGTGATTCAACAGAGCTTGAATCATCGAAGGAACTTTTTATTAATAGTCCTAGTTCTATCCAATTTTTAATAGAAAAAGTGTTACGTAAATGCATAGATATAAGGTTAGTAGATTGGACAAGTTGAGAAAATTCGGAGTCATATAGCAGTATGTCACAAAATAATAGTGACAACGAATGCTGCCCTCTATATTTGGTGGTAAGATAGAACATCTATCGATATAGTCAAAAAATATACCCGTGTACTCGAATCATCTAAATATTCTGTTGGTAAAATGCTAAATTTCTTACCAACAAAAGACACCACGTGGCCTAATTCTGAATTCCGATTTTCAGACTTACGACGCGCTGACATCATACTACAGCTATATACAATGTATAAGTACCTTACAAATGCAATGCGCTTCGTTAGGCTAGCGACTTATATCATGTTTTTCATGCTAACAGGGTGATTATCATGTGTTTTTCGAAAAATTAATTTTTTGTTTTCACTCAAAAAACATGTTGGATGATTTTTTTTTCCATGATACGGGCACGATAAGAATTCGAATGTAAAAGTGAACTATATCCATGGTGAACGGCTTTGGGGTCTGAAACTTGGGGGATTTTTATACATCAAAGTATACAGGGTGATTCAGTTTGACTGGACCATATTAAATGGGCATATTCCTTGTCGAATTCTAAGACTAAAGTTTCTTAGTGAAAAATTGAAAAATCGGTGGACCTAGGCAACTGAAAACTAAGGAGCGGACGATCTGACTGCCAAAGATTGAAAACGGAATTGTTGAAGTGAAAATTAACACCCGATATCCGTTTTTATTGATGAAAAAGATACTTTATAGCCGGATTAAGATATTTAATAACTCGCGCACCGTTGATCTCCGGAATTTTTCGCTAAGGAATTTTAGTCTTAGAATTCGACAAGGAATATGCCCATTCAATATGATCCGGTCAAACTGAATCACCCTGTATACTATTATATAATATTATATAAAATATCAAAATGGCAGACAAATCGAGATTTTCGCCACGAATCGTTCATAGGTAATTGGTGGACTCATATATATGGGGCATTCCATGCCAAATCGACCTGGTCTTAACCCTCTTTTTTTCAGATCTGGTCCGCGATCTTTTAAATCATTCCGCTGACTCTAATTAGCGATCACAATTTTTTCGGATTTTTCAAAATAAATTTGAGTGCGTTATGAATTTTCAAAGTTTTTTCTTCTCTTCAACACCTCGATGGCCGTGATCGAAAAATCTGAAAAAATTCTCAAGAATTCTGTGTCAGAAATGAAGATTTTTCAACAAAAAATAACAGATTGAAGCAAAAGTCCAGACACGATGAATTTTGGTTAAAAAATTTTCATTTCTGATACAGAATTTTTGACAATTTTTTCAGATTTTTTGTTCACAGCCATCGAGGTGTTGAAAAAAAAACTTTGAAAATTCATTACGCACTCGAATTTATTTTGAAAAATCCGAAGAATGAAATAAAAAATCGCGGACCACATCTGAGTAGTCGAGGGTCAGGACCAGGTTGATTTGGCATGGAATGCCCCATATGAATTATTTTGAGGGTAACCGCATATGCCGCAGCTCAACTGTTAGCTATTGTTTGCTCATATACTATGCTACAAATCATAACATTTTACGTTGTCAGGTAGCACTGAATAATGCGCAGATATTAAAAATCTGTGGCTAAAATTAAAATCTATATTATCGATCAATGTGAGCAGATCGTTTACCAGAACGCAATTCTGTTGATAAAATAGCGTGCTGAAGCGAAATACACGAAAAAGATCTTTTCGACTGCCGCTCCGCCTACATTCGTATCGCGACACTGTTTCTACTGGCGAACTTGACCAATCTACTAACCTTATATCTATGGTAAATGTTTTAAATGCGACTACGATCGTTTATCTTCCAATTCATTATTTATTTTCAATCGATCTAACTTTTCTTTTATTTCATTAGCGTGATAGCTATATAAGAGATCTGAGCGGAAAATCTGCATATAGGTTATGTTTTAGTTTACAAACATTAACCCAAGTTTTTCCAGCTCCCGATATTCCGATAGTAGGATATTCTATTTAAATGACGAGATGATATTCTGAGACGAGAAGAAGGAAGCCTAATTCATCCCATCCTGACCTATTATTCCGGTTTCCTCACTTCTATTCAGATAAGATCGTTCCAATTTATATTTATAACATTCATTTAACAGATTAATTTATCAATTTATTATATTTGAAATAATTTATCTAATAACAAAAAGTTTAATTTATCATTCTAATTTGAAAGAAAATATTTAAAAAGGAATTTATAATTTTGATTTAAAAAAAAAGATTTAAAAGGAATCTATAATTTTGAAGAGTTTTTAGAAAAACTCAAATTTAAGACCTTATTATTTTGAGAGAATAACATTTGTCCTCCTGTCTAGGTCGTATATGATTTATTTCGAAAAGGTTTGGAGTTGGATCTCCTGGAGTTCAGAATCGGACTTTCCGTTCCAGTCTTTGGTCCTTCTACCCCTCCAACCCCTTCCTGTTCCAGTATTCAGGACTTTCTTCATAACGACCAAGGAATTCTTCGCCTTGTTCCTGAGTTTCTACTCTTATTTCCTGATTCCTGTCTACTGATCCTGTATTCCTGAGTTTCTACTCTTGTTCCTGGTTCCTGTTCTTGAAGATTTTTGTAAAAACCCATGTTGTGATATTAAGTTAGACTATCTTTTAGAGGTTTTCTGTGGTTTCCCTTCTAATAAGAGACGAATGTCAGATAGTACTTAGGAAAATTTTTAATTACTTGAGCCACAGCTCCGATTCTCCTAAATAGAACACATAGATTTTATGATTCAAATATCGACTTGCTAATCCTTATGATGATTTTAAATAGACAATCTTTATTATACACACCTTACGAGTCGGGTCGACTCTTTTACTAAAGGGGGGGTAGTGTTACATTTGTGAAATCACCCTTATATATTAATTTTATATGATCTAGATCAAGTAGCCTATATGATAAAAGATATCTTCTAAAATATAAGAACTACACGGAGAGAAAAAACTGGCGATTAACGCGTGAACATTGGCCACGCTTCAATAGCAAGCATTTCTCTTGGAAATCGCAAGGAGCTTCACGGAAAAAGTCCGTGAGCTCTCTTGGAAATATCCCTCGGACAACCAAGGGCGGCGACTTGTTATTTTTTCAGGTATGGAATTGGCAATGGGAGTGCCGGTGTGAAGGGGGGGGGGGGGGGGCGCGGGGGGGTGTTGTATTTTTGCAAAGTAACTCGCAGACAATATACTCAGCCAAAAAATTAACAGACCACCTAGATTTTTCTGAAAAGCTGTTGGTTTACGAATCGCTATAATTTCGTGAAAGAATATCACAAAATCATTGAAGGGGGTATAGTTTTTTGAAGATCGAAACTTCACCTTCAAAATGGTTTCTGAAAATTTCACCTGCGATTATTTTTCGCCTGTCTGTGCAAGTTTCAATAACGGGTTGCAAAATGCAAAAGAAATTCAAATTTTCGAAATTCGCTGTGGGAGTAAGAAAGAATCGCATGATATTTTCAGCGAAGTGGTTTTGTAGCCTCGAACCTTCTCTTTCAAAAACTATTTTTGAAACTTTTTTGCGAATTTTTGTGACAGAGTTATTGAATTTTGAGTAATGTCAGACAAGTTTGGCGTTACTCAGGATGCACCACCTCGAGGTACAGTCTGCAAGCATCCCATGTGTGTATGTGTGCGTGTATCTCGCAAAAACAGTCACAGAAAGAGGCACATACACACATGCACACGCACACATACACATCGGGTGCTTGTATACTGTACCTCTACGTGGTGCATCCTGGGTAACGCCAAAATTGAGTGACATTACTCAAAATTCAATTACTGTGTTACAAAAATTCGCAAAACATTTTCAAAAATGTTTTGGAAAAAGAAGCTTTGAGGCTACAAAACCTCTAAGCTAAAAATTTCATGCGATTTTTTTTTTAACGCCTACAGCAAAGTTTAAAAATCTCAATTTCATTTGCATTTCCCACCCCTCTATTCAAACCTGCACAGACAGGTGAAAAATGATCGCAGGTGAAATTTTCAGCAACGATTTTGAAGATGAAGATTCGATTTTCAAAAAGCTACTTCTCAATTAATTTGGAATGCTTGTATACTGTAAACTAAACGTGTTTGATAATGACCAGTATGAAGTTGCTCCAAATTCATCTGTCCTCTTCTTTCATTCATGATTTACAGGCAAGGAAAGAGATTGGTGTTTATTTATGCCCTAGAAACCTATGGGGCAAATTAGAAAAAGTACATACATGAAATAAGAGACAGAAAGCTGTAGGACCATCTTCATACTGGTCAACATCAAACACGTTTAGTGTACCTCCACGTGATGCATCCTGCAATGGGTAACGTCGAAATTCCTTGACATTACTCAAAATTCAATAACTCTGTTGCGAAAATTCGCAAAACAGTTTCAAAAATGGTTTTGGAAAGAGAAGGTTTCAGGCTACAAAACCACTGTGCCAAAAATTTCATGCGATTTTTTCTTAGCACCAAAGCGAAGTTTGAAAATTTGAATTTCTTATGCATTTTGCAACCCGCTATTCAAACCTACACAGACAGGTGAAAAGTAATCGCAGGTAAAATTTTTAGAAACCATTTTGAAGATGAAGATTCGATCTTCAAAAAACTACCCACCTTAATTAATTTGTGATATTCTTTCACTGAGTTATAGCGATTCGTAAACCAACTGCTTTTCAGGCAAATCTAGTGGTCCGTTAATTTTTGGCTGAGTGTATAATATTGTCTTCTATTTTATATTTGTACTTCTTGTCATATCGTCAAGACTTATAACAATATAATTTCCGTTTATCTTATATATTCATACATACGAGACAGCAATAGAAGCATAAGTTAACGTTCGTAATACAAGCTCAAGCTCGTAAGCGCAACTTATTCAGCCGATACCGAATGAAACTTTCAGGCAGTGAATTTTTACTACTGCATTTCAACGCATCGCATATTAATATTGTAAATCTGTGAGAGCCTTTGACCAGTGACTACGTACATTTTTCAGGTATGGAAATTCCATACCATCTGTAATTCAGGTATGGATTACTCCATACCGACCATACTGAAGTCGCCGCCCTTGCGGACAACTTCACGGTATTAGCGCAAGGCAGCATTACTATGAATCCAACTGATTCTTGGCATCTTCGCATGGGCGCTGGTGCATTCAGGGCAAAAGGGTATGTCGCGCATTAAACCCATGAGGTCCTCTAGCAAATTGAGCAAGAGACGCTTGCGGTGTTCGCATAACAAATACTCCGCGTGTGAACCCCATGAATTCTCTTGCATTAAACCCTAGATTTTTCTTTCCGTGTACGGTTGCTACGTCAACAAACATTATTATAAAACAAATTAGTCTGTCTTTAGCCTCGTACTGAAGCAGACCTGTATTTTCTGAATACATAAACCTTTTGCCCAATTGATTATATTTCATCTGATTCACTTTATTTCCCTCGGGAATCCATAAATATTAACTTATCATTATAACAAATATTAAAAATATTACAATATATATATATATATGAGATACATATATATATATATATATATATATATATATATAGATATATATATATATGGGGGATTCCACGTCAAATCGAACGGTCGATTTCCCTCACCCCTATCGATCTGTTTGCCCTTTGACACAATCAAAGTACATGTTGTAAAGATGAACTGTGAATTTTTTCAGATTTTTTTGAGCCAGTATTTTCTCACGACAGCTCATCGAATAAACTGATTTTTTGATTTTTTCGATTTTGCGCACCTACGTAACTCAAAACCTGGAAGACATATGAAAAAAAGTTGTTTTACGAAAATTGAAGGTTTTCTTGTGAACCTTCCGAAAGTATTTTTTTCGCATTTTTCATACCACGTTCAAGTATAGTTTTGATGAAAAATCTTCGAAAATCATCTGTAACAAAAAAGTGCCCTAATCGAATTGACTGAAATTTATACACAGCGTGCCTTTTTCAATGTCAAAGATTGTCTGAAAATTTCATAGTGGGCGGAGTAGTGGTTCAGAAGATATATCAACAAACATCCGCGCAGTGCCGAGAACTCGGTGATTATTCGATTCAAACTTCGCGGCGCAGCAAGCTATTTGCTTACCCTGCACGTGGCACGGCTACAAACTCGAGCGCGATGTTCAATTCTTTTGCGTGCTGTTTATATCTTCAATCGACGTTTCAAGTACGATCCCGTCGTCAATCGAAGAGTATAATATTATCATTCTTTACGTGTTTAATATTAAGTTTGCAACTTCCACCCGACAAACAAATTTTCACACGTAAAATCGACGTTTTTGTACCGGCGAGCAAAAAAAGTCGGTCGCGGGCAACAAAAGTTCTTTTTAGCCCGCTACCGACTTTCAGCGGGCAATGATAAACTTTTTTTGCCCGCTACTTTTAGCGGGCAATAATGAACTTTTATTCCCGGCTCAACTGTAATGGCCACTTTATTGACCTGAAAAGCGGGACAATAGTAGCATTTGATTCCCGATTGTACTTTTTGTCCCGCAAATTTACTTTTGGGGGAAAAAAGTGAAATTTGCGGGAAAAAAGTAAAATTTGCGGGAAAAAAGTAAAATTTGCGGGAAAAAAGTAAATTTGCGGGAAAAAAGTAAAATTTGCGGGAAAAAAGTAAAATTTGCGGGAAAAAAGTGAAATTTGCGAGAAAAAAGTAAAATTTGCGGGAAAAAAGTAAATTTTCGGGAAAAAAGTACTTTTGAAAAATGATTTTTTTCAAATTTTTTTTCCATTTCCTGACTTAACTTTTTTCCATATTTATATAGATTTTCGATCAATTTTAGCGTTTTTTCGTGGGTCCCACGCTTCAGGTCAATAAAGTGGCCACAGTTGAGTCGGGAATAAAGTACTATATGTAACACTGGAATAAAGTCCATCATTCCCTCAGGCTTACTGCCCTCGCGGAAATTCCCTTGGGTGATTACTGCCCTCGCTTCGCTCAGGCAGTAAACCCACCCGCGGGAATTCCGTTCGGGCAGTAAACTCACCTTCGGGAATAATATTCGACTTTATTCCCTTGTTGCATAATGTACTATTTTTACCCGCTGCTGACTTTTTTGCGCACTACCGATTTTTTCCCCGCTTCATTAAAATCGCTCAAAAACGCGAAAATCGTGATGTCACAAAAAATATGGTGTGCACCAAGGGCTAAGTGGGCTTTTTGACCTCGTGTGGTTGCAGTACTCGTCTTCGGCTCGCAGACGCACTCGTCTTCGACTCGTGCTACCTCGCCTCTGGCTTGTACTGCAAACCCCACACTCGGTCTAAAAAAGCCCACTTTACGCCCTTGGTACACAATATACTATTGCGGCCACAATTCGAAAATGCAAAGTCAATCCCGGGTATGCAAAAAAAAAAAAAAAAAATTGTTTCGTCCCTGGCACTAATGGTGTTATGAGCAGCAAAATATTCTCTTATGCGACAGAGTCAGACGTCCATAAAATTTGAAAAAAACCGGCAACTCCGGCCAATAATCATCAATAGATAGTTGAAATACCAGAAAATATTACCTTAATAAAACCTTTTTCTTGAGAATTAAACTTCAGTCTATCATTTATTACAATTCCTGACATGATATGTGAATCTCAAACTGCCGGACAATATTTTTCAAGCTTATTCAACAAGGTAGGGAATCAACCATGCGTTGCGTATCGTAATACGGATTGTGTTTAACATTCATACCGCCATATTGTAGTATATGGCTGAAAAATTCTACAGTTCCATGTAAACTCTTACTTGTAACTTGTGAACTACTGTTCGGCCCATCATGAAACTTACAGACAATCTTTGGTATTGAAGAAGACATGCTGTGTAAAAATTTCAGCCAATTCGATTAGGGCACTTTTTTGTTACAAGAGATTTTCGAAGATTTTTCATCAAAACTACACTTTAACGGGGCATAAAAAATCACAAACAATTATTTTTAGAAATTTCATAGAAAGATGTGAAACTTTTGTGTTAGAACTTTTTCCATATGACATCTGGATTTCAAGCTATGTTAACTTGAAAAATCGCGAAATCGTTAAAAGCTGATTATTCGACAAGCTGTGGTGAAAAAATGTTTGGTCAGAAAAATCTGAAAAAATTCAGAGTTGATGCTTTCAATACAAACTTCAATAGGGTAAAAGGGCGAAAACATCAAAAGTGGTCAGGGAAATAATCTCGTTTTTTCGTTCGATTTGACGTGGAATCCCCCATATATATATACATATCTCTCTATATTATAAAGATATATCGCCGCCGCCGCCGCCGCCGCCGTGTCAGACTTTCCATGGCCTCCTCGACCACGCTCGCTACCCCCCCCCCCCCCCCCCTTCCATGGCCTCTTCGACCCCGCTAGGCTCTCTTCGCCCCTCCCCTCCCCCTAACCCTTAGGATGGGTTAGGTCGTGTCAGGTTAGGTCAGGTTGCCTTGGTCAGGATAGAGTAGGTTAGGTTGGTAACCTAACCCAACCTGACCTGACCTAACCTAGCCGAGTTAGGTTAGGTTACCTAACACCTCAAAGGTCAGGATAGAGTGGGCTAGGTTAGGTTAGGATGGGTTAGGTTGTGTCCGGTTAGGTTAGGTTGCCTTGGTTAGGATAGAGTAGGTTAGCTTGGTAACCTAACCTAACCTTACCTAACCTTACCTGACCTGACCTTTGAGGTGAGGTTAGTTCAGGTCAGGTTGGGTTGGGTTGCCTTGGTCAGGATAGAGTAGGTTAGGCTGGTAACCCAACCTAACCTAACCGTACCTGACCCCTAACCTTACCTGACCTGACCTTTGAGGTGAGGTTAGGTTAGGTCAGGTTGGGTTAGGTTGCCATGGTCAGGATAGAGTGCGTTGGGTTGGGTTGGGTCAGGTAGGCTTAGGTTAGGTAATCTAACCTAACCTTTGTCAGTATCCCAGCGATCTCGGCTCCGCTCAGCTTTTGTTTATCCTAATAATCTCTACACACGACTTCAAGAGATACGAATCCGAGGACCTGGACTACGAGAAATACTCAGTAAATGACCTGGACAACGAGAACTACGAAGCCGAAGACCTGGACACTGGAAATACTTAGCGAAAGACTTGGACAACGAGGAATACGAAAGGAAGCACCTGGGCAACGAGAACTACGAAGCCGAGGACCTGGACTACAAGAAATACTTAGCGAGTAACCTGGACTAAGAGATCTACGAAGCCCAGGACCTGGACTACGAGATCTACGAAGCCCAGGACCTGGACTACGAGATTTACTCACTGAACGACCTGGACAACGAGAACTACGAAGCCGAGGACCTGGACTACTAGAAATACTTGGCAAACGACCTGGACAACGAGGAATACGAAGATCATAAAATCCACGGATTATTTGAATTTCAGAAACAACTGATACAAATTAGAATATGGGGGGTTGGCGCGCGTAGCGCGCAGGGGGGCAAAGCCCCCCTAGTATATATGAGGCGTTGTATGCAAAAACCCCTTAACTCGACCGGAGCGCTTAGTGGGAAAATGCGATTAAAGGTTTTATTTTTGTATAACTTACTATAAATATGAAAAATTGTCTTCAAATTTATTTCGGGAGGTAGTCCAGTATGAATCTGAAATTTGGGGTGCACTATAAATACATCTCAAGGATTGTAATAATGTAGGTTTCAGCAAAAACCCCTTAACTCGAGTTAAGGGGTTTTTGCATACAACGCCTCAATATATATATATATGTTATTTAGCCATTTCCGTGACACCATTTTTTTTATA
The DNA here is from genome assembly GCA_943736025.1 of Tenthredo mesomela. NCBI lineage: Eukaryota > Metazoa > Arthropoda > Insecta > Hymenoptera > Tenthredinidae > Tenthredo > Tenthredo mesomela. Next base: position 15,597,718 of record OX031019.1, read on the forward strand.
TCGAAAGTAGTGCGAAACGACCTCAACTTTTTAATCCCGTAAGCCAAATTTGATTTCTCAAAACCTTGCGGATTTGAGAAGCAATTTTATATGAATTGTACATTTTGGTGACACTATATCGACGCCCGATACGAATAACAGCACATTTCAGATTCCGGGTGAAAAGGAGCACGTTTCAAATTCCGGGTGAAGAAAAGCACATTTCAGATTGAGAATGAAAAAGAGCACATCTCAGGTTGACTCGAATACTAGCACGTTTCAGATTCACTCGAAAACTAGCACAGTTTAGGTCGAAGCGAATATTACTTATTAGCAAGTGTCAGGTAGGTTCATTATAAAATTGAATTAATGATAAAATTGAATCGAATTTTTGTGCATAATTGTAAATTTCCAATGTTAACACTTGCTAAGTGATATATCACTTAATAAGTGATATTCGCTTCGACCTGAATTGTGCTAGTTTTCGAGTGAATCTGAAACGTGCTAGTATTCGAGTCAACCTGAGATGTGCTCTTTTTCATTCTCAATCTGAAATGTGCTCTTTTTCACCCGGAATTTGAAACGTGCTCTTATTCACCCGGAATCTGAAATGTGCTGTTATTCGTATCGGGCGTCGATATATGGGGCATTCCATGACATCTCGATCAAGATCTGGCGGTGACATTTTAGATCTGCTTAATAATTTGTTATTTCAAACTACTTGTCAAAAAATACATACACCATTTTTTACAGATTTTTTCAAGCATCCGTATCTGAGATACGATTATCGAAGTTCAAAAAAAAACACCCATTTTCTAAAATCTGAAAAAATTCAGGAAAATCTAATTAAATATTACAAAATTTTCGCGCGCTATTAGAAGATGGAGGTTTGATTACAGGGAAAGGTAAAGTTGACGAAATGCCGGAAATAATATTTTAAAAATCGGAATGTATTTTCGACATACAAACGAACGAAAAAGTCCTCTATCATATGGGTCCAAAAAAGTATATTCTCAGAATTACCGGTTGATCAATCTTTTCAATAATATTATTAGGTATTGGTGTTGTAGGAATTATTATATCTCGTTACTAATGCCATAAGGTCGTAAGCGACACTATACGACCTTCTGGTTCTATTAAAACCAAAAGGTCGTATGTTTTTTTTTTTCTTCGGAATCGCGATGAAACCAATGAAAAACACATAGATCTATCGAAATTCCCGAGAAATTGTTTTTTGGCGGATATACGTCCTTCTGATTTCAATTTTCTCGATTTTTTCCTGAAAATAAAGCCAGAGGGTCGTGTGCACCAAAAAACAATTTCTCGGGAATTTCGATAGATCTATGTGTTTTTCATTGGTTTCATCGCGATTCCGAAGAAAAAAAAAACATACAACCTTTTGGTTTTAATAGAACCAGAAGGTCGTATAGTGTCGCTTACGACCTTATGGCATTAGTAACGCGATATAATAATTCCTACAACACCAATACCTAATAATATTATTGAAAAGATTGATCAACCGGTAATTCTGAGAATATACTTTTTTGGACCCATATGATAGAGGACTTTTTCGTTTGTTTGTATGTCGAAAATACATTCCGATTTTTAAAATATTATTTTCGGCATTTCGTCAACTTCACCTTTCCCTGTAATCAAACCTCCATCTTCTAATAGCGCGAGAAAATTTTGTAATATTTAATTAGATTTTCCTGAATTTTTTCAGATTTTAGAAAATGGGTGTTTTTTTTTTTGAACTTCGATAATCGTATCTCAGATACGGATGCTTGAAAAAATCTGTAAAAAATGGTGTATGTATTTTTTGACAAGTTGTTTGAAATAACAAATTATTAAGCAGATCTGAAATGTCACCGCCAGATCTTGATCGAGATGTCATGGAATGCCCCATATATAAATCTTTTCTGAGCATTTGTGCATTTCGATGACACTATATGTACAATCTCATATATATAGATTTTATATATACAATTATGTATATATAGTTTTTTTTTTTTTTTTTTTTTTCAATTATTATACAAATTCATACCAAGTAGGGTTGTGAAAATTTTAATTAAAAGTGTAATTCCATTAGTATAGTAACTCATATATATAGTTTTTTTTTTTTTTTTCTTTTAATGTATTTATTATTATACAAATCCATACCAGATAGGGTTGTGAAAATTTTAATTAAAAATGTAATCCCATTAGTATAGTAACTCATTTATATAGTTTTTTTTTTTTTTTTAATTATTATACAAATTCATACGAGGCAGGGTTGTGAAAATTGTAATTAAAAATGTGATTCCATCACATTTTCAATTACCATTACTTTACAAAAATGTTCAACTACATATTACGCATGTCATGAATAATCGAATCGGATATCGTATTGCTGAAGTAATTAATGGCTCATGACCCTGATACCAGGTGAGTGAACGGTGATTGTCGAACAATCATCAATCCACATAAATATATATAATATATGTCGGCGCGTGATATTTTGGACACGCTTTCTCACGGCTGGGGTGCGATGCCATAACTTTTATCACTGCTATCACTGTCGATAGATATCATAAAACAGTCTATTTTGTCTGTTTTACGTACACGTTTCACTCTTATGACATCTATCGACAGTGTGATAGCAGTGATAAAAGTTATGGAATCGCAGCCCTGTAGTGTTTATTAAATATCGAGACTATTGGTTTATGTTTAGTCTCAGTATATTTGTTAGTATTGAGATTAGAAGCTAGACGCCCTTAGAGTTAATAAGTGGCGTAGAGAAGGGATGCAAGACATGGGCATCCTTGTCGAACGCAGCCACAGCCCGGCGGTGGTGATTCTTAAGGGACATTCAGATTTTGAACTGAGCCAAAGAAGGATCTCATTAGAAGATCTGGTCTAAAGCATTTGCGATTTGATTTGAATCACGCCGTGGCGGTGGATTCGTTATTGTGTCTCTCTCTACGCGTTAGAGTAGAATGGTTTATTTGTTTGGTTGTAGTCTGGGATAGTTAACATCATCAAACACAATTATTAGATTTGATTTCATATTATTACTTCTTGTGAACGATCAAACAGCCTGCAAGTAAAGCCATAGCTGACCATTAATACCGCTCGACGCTCCGACATATATATACAGGGTGGTCCATTTTAATCTCCGCAGGCGAATATCTCGAAAACTAACAGTTATAAAAAAAAAAGTTTCATACAAAACTTGAAGGGTTTCGAAGGGGAAATTTTTTTTATTCAATTTTTAATGCTTCCGTATTTGAATGCGTCTTCGATCTCGCTATCAGCTGCCCCCAACCAAAACATGTGTTCCCTATCTAAAATCCGAAGTTACTTGCGAAATCTCGGAATTGGCGAAGTCTACAAGTTAACACATATAAGCATCATATTTCCCCCTCGAAACCCTTCAAGTTTTGTATGAAACTTTTTTTTTTATAACTGTTAGTTTTCGAGATATTCGCCTGCGGAGATTAAAATGGACCACCCTGTATAACATTTCGGTGGCGTCACGAAAATGTACAGTAACGTTCATTAATGGGTTCGCGGTGGCTAACTGTTTTTTTCGGACTTTTTCGGAAACGAGACTCCATTCTAGTCGTTTTTCATGTGCCGATAGCCGAAATTATAATAATAATAATTATGACCCCTTATAAAAATATTATATTATTTTATTTGATTGTATCCGAAAAAGTCCGAAAATAACAGTTACCCTGGTGAAAATAATTTCTACTAGTCGAGGAACTTTAGACAAAAAAACGCCAAAAGCTCGAACTCCGGGAAAGTTCCACCGATTTTCATGTTTTTTTTTTTTTTAATCGCTTCGAAATCGAATTTGAAACAAAGTTTACCACCTGAGATCACTTGCTTTTTTTTTAATTTATGTAAAAAACCGATTAATCGTTAATTCGCATTAAAAGTGTATTTGAGGTATTCAGTTAAGCGTGTTATGGTGAATTTATTTTAAAAACAAGTTTAGGCCCTCTACTATAGGTCAATACTTCGGAGAAATTACATTTCCACCCAGGTATACGACCCTTTACTGTTGTTCCAACGGATCTGCGTCTCGAAAAAATCTGACGAAGAGTTAAAAAATTCTCTGCAGTTTGAGCTGGCTCCTTATCCGCTATCTCTTTTTGATGAGGCAGGAATGCGAAAAACTAAAAAATCAACATTTTTTGATCTGTTCCCGTCAATACCAATGAATATTAAAAATATCGAACAACCTGTTTTTATTGTTGATGGAGGAATGCTTCTACACCGTGTTAAATGGCAACCGGAGGAAAAGTTTGGGAGTATCTGCGGAGCTTACGTGAGATACTTGAAAAATAATTACGGGAACAATGTCGTCGTCGTTTTTGATGGCTATAATGAAGATGGAACGAAATCTATAGAAAGAAATCGCCGTTTCCTGAAAAATGCTTCAGTGGATTGTATTTTTGATAAGGATATGTCCGTAAAAATCGCACAAGACAAGTTTTTAGCCAACAGCAATAATAAATCACGCCTCATTTCGATGTTAAGGGAGTTCCTGACGGCAGATAACATCTTGTCTCACCAAGCTGAAAGTGATGCAGATACATTAATCGTTACTACAGCTATTGATATTGTTGGAGAAAATGTTGTTGTTGTAGCTGAAGACATCGATGTTTTAATTATTCTGACTGCGTTCACGCCTGATAATAAGGAAATTTATTATTTGAAACCAGCCAAGGGAAAAATAGAGGAGAAAGTGTTCTCTTCCAAGGGCTTGAAAAACAAATTACCTAACTGCCAAGAACACTTACTATTTATACACGCACTGACAGGATGCGATACTACGTCAGCTTTTTTTAATAAAGGCAAAAATAATTTCGCCAAAGCCTTTGAGAGAAGAGCGGATCTTCATGCCCTAGCTGGGATATTCAAAGCGGAGAATGCGGACGTCACAAATCTCCTTGATGCGGGGATTACATACATTCTCGCATTGTATATGGAGCCCCGAAATCTAAAAAATCGCTGAACGAATTCAGGTGTGTATTAATATTGGGTATTGACTTTGAAAAGTAGTGATATTTTGATCTCAATGACCTTTTTTTTTTCATTTTAACCTAGGTACGAGAGTTTCATCAAGGCGACAGCTAAAAATACCAGAGCGACGCAGTTGCGTCTTAAGAGGGTATATCTCCAGGTACAACTTTGGATTGGGAATAAAATATCTCCAACGGAGTGAAGTTGGAGATATCATAATCAATTTCTGAAGCCTGTGACTATGCAGCAGCAACCGGCCCCAGAAAACATCCTGAAAACTATTTTCTGCAACTGCCAGAAAGGATGTGGGCCAGCGTGTGGTTGTAGAAAGAGTGGATTACACTGCACCGGAGTGTGTGGTGTATGCAACGGATCGAGCTGCATGAATGCAGCGCCGGTCATTAGAGCCGATGACTCAAACGAAAACGATATTGACGATATCAACTCATAAGTTTTGAAATAAAAAGACTTTTGATGATAAACTGAAAATATAGTATAAGTTACTGCCTATTCTTCATTTTCTTCAGCAATATTACATCCAGTATCCTCAAAAACACCAATTACGTGAATTTACTGTTAAAAAAAATAATAATAATACAATAAAAAAATTTCGAAAAAAAAAATTTCGAAAAATTTTTTTTCAAAAAAAAAAGCAAGTGTTCTCAGGTGGTAAACTTTGTTTCAAATTCGATTTCGAAGCGATTAAAAAAAAAATTATGAAAATCGGTGGAACTTTCCCGGAGTCCGAGCTAAATGTCTAAAGTTCCTCGACTGAACACGAAACTTCTATTTCATCTGACGCTAATACAAAAGAAATGTACCTTACCAGCTACACCTTCTAATAAATGAAAGACTCAATCCGATGAATCATCATGTACGGTTTTGCGTGACGCCAAAACGTTACATTTCCAGATTGGAGCCCCTATAGCCAGCCAACAGACCGAAAAGAGAATCATTTTCAATGATAATATATATGTGTGTATATTATTTATATACTAGTATACTATATACATATAGATATATATATATATATATATATATCTATGTACTACACTATATATATATATATATATATATATATATATATATATATATTGTAACGTGTCCAACCGTCACGATACTAGACAACGGTGATTGGTCGGAGTAAACACCGAAAAACTGGACAAATTCGGATAGACGAGCGAGCGACGCTTGTGACGTCACAAGCGTAAGCAAAAGGGTATATAAACACGCGTCGACAGAGCTCGTGAGCGCAATCGTGGTATAGCACCCAGGCGGCTCACTACTATCAAAATTAATCAGAGCGCACTCGTGGTATAGCATCCCAGGCGACTCATTTTAGCTCATTATAGCGACTCATTTGATATTGAACTAAGGATCTTCCGAAGGCAATAAAGTAGAATCATTAAATTCACTATTGCATAGACAATTCAGAACATTATTTAAATTCATTTCTAGTATCACCTACCCGGGTATAGAAACACAATATAATATCGAGCACTAGCTATAGCAGCATTGTTACGAACATTTAAAAGAAAAGCGATAGATACGGTAGAAATAACCTTCAAAGTAGAATAAGATAGGATAAGATCATTGTACGAATTTTTGTTGATATTTTATTTGATTTAACAATACAGAAGATCAAATTACTACTGATAAAATTTGCCTGGTATTTTCTTATCATCCTGTTTGACAGTATTAAATACCAGTATAAGCCGAGTAGTTACAGCTTTGGCGAACAACGGAGGAAGCGAACGACATTGGCGTAAAAACCTGTGTTCGAGGGCCAACCGTTGGAAACCCGAGTCTGATAGGCAGTCTTGGTGTAAAAACCCGGATCTGTAGTTAGTCAATAAAATCATCAATAGCAGGCGAGACAGGCTTGGCGTAAAAACCCGGCTCTGTAGAGAGAATTCTAAATCTTAAATTCAGAATAATTACGGCTTTGGTAATTAAACCTACCCGAGTCCGGTAGCTAGCGTAGGGAGATAAAATCTGAACGAGGTGACTTTTGCATGGTAGACCCATCCTTTTCCTCACCTCTCAGTACGAGGAGTCCATAATAATACTTAATAAATTAAATTTCAGAAATAGATAATTTTCGAACCCGTAGCAACCGACTTTTACTATAACCAGTAGGTTCGTAAAAGTCGAAACGTTACAATATATAGCATATATTTTTAGCTATGCGGCCTAAAAAACCTGACAAAAAACGTTACAACGCTTTTTTTTAAAGAGGATTCTGCTCGGTGAAAAGCGTACAGAATTTTTTTCAAATTTGTTCACAGAGCCTTCATTTTTTCTATCAATTCTCGAAGTTAATTGAGGAAGCCATTTTCAAAAATCGGAAAAAAAATTACAAAAATCCAGTGGATGACGTAGAATAGCCTCTCGTGTTCGAAAGTGTAAAACGAATTTTTCATAACACGCGCACCGAAAGTGGGGTTTTTTTGTCCTCATTTGAGAGCGGAAAATAAGTCTTTTTGAGTCAGGATCCAATTCGTTAGTTTTTCAGGTCCTAGGACAAAAATGCTGGTCAAAAATGAAAATATTTGTCCTCCAGTTCCGAACGTTGCCACCATGCGGTGACGTCGATTTTGGTCGATCGGCTATCCAGTTAGAATATATATTAGTGGTATACCTGAATCCTGACTCAAAGACTGATTTTCCGCTCTAAATGAGGACAAACCCCACTTTCTGTGCGCTTGTTATGAAAAGTATGGTATGCAGCATGGACAGATTGACAGTAATTTTTGACGCGGGCGAAGTTGGCTGCACTCGACTGTGGCTCGGGCTTCGCCCTCGCCTTCGTCTCGTTCAGCCAACTTCACCCTGGTCAAAAATCACTGTCGTTCGGTCCTTGCAGCATAATATACTATTTTTTTTTCTATCTTTCTATTTTTCAAAGTGCACTGCCCCCATTGCCCGCTGTCTTTTCAATGGCATAAATGTCCACTCACAATACGCATTCATCTCAACTCGACTACACCCAGAGAAATGGGTTTTCTTAAATCATTTAATCTAAATAAATTTCATTTGTATATGAACCTAATAAATACCTATTAGGTTCATATGCAAATAAACTTTATTTTGATTAAATAAAATTTATTTAGATTAAATAATTTAAGAAAACCCATTTTTCTGGGTATACCTCATCCGAAAAGATTTGAACAATACCTTCTTCACCCTTAAGGGGGACCACTAGTGTGACCGCCTGAAAAAAAGGTGATTTTTGGGAATTTTTTTGAAGAAAACTACTGCATGGAATGTTTTAATGTTTCGAGTATATAATTGTAGATATATACTGAATCTCTCATAAAATTTTTAGATTAAAAAATTAAAAATTCAGGGAGTTATCCGCAATCTCCCAAGGCTCAAAAAAAAAAAAGTACCCCCACTGCTGCAGTGATGCAGGTCTTCACAGTGCCTGAAATCTAAAAAACCAACAAGTTTATGAAACTAGAAGGTATTTCCCGTACCATCAACCTCGGGTTTTGAAAAAAATTGAAATTTAACAAAATGGCAGAGTTTTTAAAAAAAAGTTCAAATTTCGCGCGAAAATTTGATGATTTTTGGCCTGCCAAAGTTACATTTTTCATTCGATCGGAAAACTGGAGGTTCATGGTACGGAGAAACATTCATAAAAAAAGCTGCAATAAGAATCAAATCGATCGGATGATTTGTCTTCGAGTTACAACTGCAGCAAATTTGAAAAATGTAGTTTCGGGGAAAACGCGTTCAAAGTTTAAGTTACTGATTTCATGGTTATAAATGATGGCTGTAACTCAAAAACTATTTGAGATGTGTACTTGAAATTTTAGAATGTCATTTTGAAAGGTATAGACTATCGAAACATCAAATAAATGAAAAATCGATTTTTGAAAAATTTCACACTAGTGGTCCCCCTTAATTTAATATTAATTGTTTCTGTTATTTTATTCCGTTAATATTTTATTTATTTTTTATTTGATTATTCATAAATAACGTAAATTAACTATTCAGAAGAGATAAATAAATCAGAATCAATTTAATACCAGAACGAGACACAAATATAAATTAACGGGGAAGATAAGATCTTTTCAATGCCAGTCGGATATAACGTTTAAGACCTGCCTGAAATTTAGTCCTTTAAATAAACAAAACTCTTATAACAATAATAAGATAGCTGTACGCGTAAATCCAAAAACACCCCGACAAGGAAATACCGTCACAAAGACTTGTCTCATCCTTGGACCATTCTGATTGTGAAATATTTCTCCGTTCGCCTTCTTTCGTTGAAGCCGACCACACTGGCAATTTCAGTTTTCAAAATTTCAAACTTCTGAATTGAGTGAGAAAAAAAAAATTCTTCCCACATTCTTGCAGATTTGTGTCATCTACTGGATTTTTGTGAATTTTTCAAGATTTCTGAGAATGGGCTTTCTCAATCAACTTCGAAAAATTCATAAAAAATAAACGGCTCGATAAAAAAATATTTTGAAAAATCTGGACGCGTTTTTCACCGATTAAAATGTTGGAAAAAAACCTAAAATACGTTCGAGATGGTCGGGGTCCAACATCGGTCAAGTTGGCGTGGAATGTCCCATATATCGAATTTCATGACTTAGAAGAATTTTTCTCACCTTCGCCCTCAACATCACCAATTGAAAGAAAAGTAAAAAATGGGCAACCAATTTCGAATTTCGTAGTCACATCGCTTCTCAAACTCGTATTCACTTTAGACTATTCAAATGTTTCATCTAATTTTATATTTCGGTTGGGAGAAGCGGGAAAATGTCGAAAAGGAACCACAAGCAGCAATCAAATATGTAATTCAAATTTCTGAATCGAACAAACTTTATTGGTTCACTTTAAATTTGGCTAAATACTACATATTTTCTAAATTTGTCTTATCTGCTGCATCGCTTTACAATATGTGGTAGTCATTCACCCCTTCTTCTAGGTTTATCGAAGATATATGGCTCAAAATCACCAAGGTGGTAAATTCGTGTCTGAGACATTTAAATCATTAAATTTATTTGTTTTTATTAAAATAATGTAGCACAAATTATTCACATCAACTCATTTAAGCAATGCATCAGAAAAATTTGCTGGAATTTATTCATAGAATATATTTTTTTCTATGAAATACCCCCGAAAAGTCATTCCGGGAACGCGTCCCTAAGTAGTAATCCACGGACAACAACAGCTAAAACACATAGTAAAAAAATTTTTTAATGTTTCGACGGTACTTGTTAACTTAGTTAATTTTATTATAAAATGATATTTATAAGTTCCCGAATCGACACAATATTATTTTGTCCGAAAATTTAATACAAAGTTTGTCTGACAATTTGTGCATCATTTCCGGGAACGCAGACATTTTTATATATATTAATTTTCAGCACAACGCAACAAATAGCGCTAGTGGGTAATCATATAAAACACTCAAGTACAATCGGTTGACCAGCCTGTTTTTTGTGAAAATGTGAAAAATTTAAGAGCTAAGCATAGTTTTGTTTGAATTTTTGGCACCGTACATCAATTCAGTGTCATTCCGGGAACGCCAATAATTGTAGGAAAAAAACAAGCAAATGCTTTTTGATACGATATTTCTTAAAGATGAATGTGACTCGCTTTATATTAATCTCAAATAATCCCGTTTAAGTGACTAATACTTATTTTACACGCATCTTTATGTAGAAACGTCATTCCGGGAACGGTCATTCCGGGAACGGTCCCGCATATGACATGCGTTCCCGGAATGATCATTGGGTTCCCGGAATTATGATTGTATTGTTAATGATGGTTTAAAATTTAAAATATTGATTTTTTTTTTAATTTTTAATTTTTTTATTTTTATTTATTTATTTTTTTTTTTTATTTTTATTTTTTTTTTTTAGGATTACTTATGAATTTGTTTTTGAAGATTCCAGGATTGCATGCATATCGTCATTTCGGGAACGATTTGTCATTTCGGGAATGATTCGTCATTTCGGGAACGATTCGTCATTTCCGGGAACGCTACTAAAAGTCAATTAATAACGAATTAATAAGCAAAAATCATTTTTTTCTCATCAAATCAATGATCAATTGCAAATATAAATTTATTTCTTTGCTTTTATACTAAATTAAATGTCCAAAATTATATGAATATTACTTTTAAAGGAACTATAACTATGAAAACATGTAAATTTATGTTTCTCATGACTTATTTTTCAAAAAACTTCACATTCACACAGTAATTGACATGTTTATCATTTTTAAAGATTGAGGACATATCTCAGCTATGTATCTACTATAATAAACAAATCATTTTCCGTATTTATGCATTAGTAATTATTACTTTTTCAAGCGTTCCCGAAATGACGGCAGCTCATGACTTGTTTTCCATAAATACTTTTTATTCACGTAATTTTTAATTTCCAGCTTGCCCCGTTCGGATATCAATTAAAGATAAGTTGGTCAATGATTAGAACTGGTTTGCAGAACAAAAATATAATAAATTTTTTTGAGAAATTCCAAACTTGGAATTTACCACCTTGGTGATTTTGAGCCATATACAAATTCCATAGCAGGAAAAGCAGGAAATTTCTTGGACTACTTAAAAATTATAGAAGCATTTCACCGATTTCTATGCTTCCTAACTGCTTGACATCGCTGTTTCTATGAACGCGCATGCTACAGGTGCTTTGCTTGTTCTACAAATACTTATAGACAGCGGCGCCGACTCCGTGGGTGCTCGAGGGCTCCAGCACCCATGAGAGGTAAATAGTGGGTGCGGAGCACCCACGACCATACACATCAAAATTCAAAAGTGATCAGGCGCAGACTTTCGTGCTGGCTTCGTCGCGGCAAGGTTGCGAGCGCTCAGAAAAATGAGCGACGTTTAATTTTTTCATGGACTTTGAAATATTTCCTGATTTTAGGACTTGGAATATTTTTGCCTTGGAGGAACTTTTAAAAAAATTGCTTTACAGGGACGTCGGAAGATTTTGCATCCAAGGAGTATAGAAAATATTTACGTCTGTCGGAGAAGGAAGATTTAATATTTTACTCGTTAAATAAAAGAAGAAATTTATTAATTGTCTTTTTTGTTAATTTTTTCTCTCGAAAAATTTGTTTCCGACATACATTTTTTGTTTGTTCGCAAAAAAAAATTTCAATTTTTTTTCTCAATAATTTTTGTCAAATTTTAATTTTCAACATGTTTTTTCTCAAAATATTTCCTAATCTCAGCAATCACACGATCAACGGCATCGTACAAACTCCTCCCTTCCTCGGCTACTCGATGATTACCATGGGCAAGACAAGTAACGCGTATCATCTTCGGCCGAAGGCCCGGGAGCACTTTGACATGATTGGTACATTTAATTTGGTTTATAGCAACGAACGACGACGTATTTGTGGAGATTTTTGAAATGGAAACTCGAAATGTTCCTTTGTTTTTAATTTTTGTTTTAAAAAATTGACCGGAATAAAAAGAATTGAAAAAAAAATGTAGGAAGAAAAAATGTTGAAAAAATAAAATAAAAATGTTGAAAATGAAAATTCCACAAAAGATATCAAGAAAAAAAATTGAAATTTTTTTTGCGAACAAACAAAAAATATATGTCGGAAACAAATTTTTCGAAAAAAAAAATTAATGAAATTTTCAGAAAGACAATTAATAAATTTCTCCGGCAAACGTCAATATTTTCTACACCGAAAGAAATTTATTCTCAAAGTTAGTATAATATACTGAAACTTAGTATATTTCCGTCTAAAATAGGCGGTAAGTATATTTTCTAATCTTTAGAGGAGAATAATTTAATAAACACATACTAATGTGAATACATATACTAGCTTTAAGAATATCCTCTAATCTAAGTTTAGTATGTTATATTCGGAAAGGAATCAGTGAAATTATAAAATAATCTCTTTATTTTCATTTTATATTCATATTTTACATTCCTGGTATAATATATTTATGTATATATGTATACTATATTATATTCATATATTTTTTTATATTTTTTTTTATATTTTTATAATATATACTATGTATATTTATTATTTATATTATAAACTTTTCAATCATACAAGACTATGAGATAATTAATTAAATTAAAGACAAAAAAATGTTCAACAATTTTAGGGAATATATTTATATTTATATAGTATTTATATAGCACAAAAGTGTTGGTTTCAACACATTTTTTCCAGAAAGCGGGAAAAAAGTTCTTACAATCAAAAATTTCTGTGTCTCAAACAATTCATCAAATATTATTGGTTTAAAGTTGAAGAAATTTCATCCAACGCAGCAGCCTGTGCCCTTCGACAACTGCTTTTTCTTCGATGGACTGAATTTATGTTCAGCGGAGGACATAAAATCTGGAAAAATCATGAACTTTGTATCAAAATATCACTAATCAACTGTAGAAAAACTGAGTCACTAGAACGTTTTCTCAGAGCGTAGCAGTAATTTGGAAAAAATTATTTTTCATCATTCTAGCCTCAAAATCGCGACTTCGTTGCGATTCCTCGGCAATCCCGATGAAAAATAATGATCATTACTTGTACGTAAAGGCTTTTTGACGAGAGGTTTACGGCACGAGCCGAAGTCGAGTCTCGTACTCGCTCGAGGTACTCGTACTCGTACTCGCTACGATCAGTCTCGCCTTCGGCTCGTGCCGTAAAGCTCTCGTTTCGTCAAAAAAGCCTTTCGTTACTCGTAATGAAATGTACTATTATACTCAGAATTTTAGGTTTACTTACGTTCAAATGTTTCGACCAGTTCGCCTGGATCGTTTTTGATGAGCCACTTCACGACTTCGTCGATTTTTTCGAATGAAAAATATAACTTGATCACTCACACTCAAAGACAACGCGACGCACGACACGATGCAGGACCTGGACGCGGCCATATGCAAAATGCGACAAGTTTTGATCACGTGGTCACACCTTAATAGATGGCATACTAACTTTAAGAGGATATTCTAATACTCTAGCATTCTACATAAAAATAGACTAAACATTTAGAGGATTTCATTAGTATGTACGATTAGTATGTTACCATACTAGAAATAAGAATAAATTTCTTTCGGTGTATACTCCTGGGATGCAAAATTTTTCGATGTCACAATGAAGTAATTTTTTTTAAAGTTCCTCGAACGCAAAAATATTCCAAGTCCTAAAATCAGGAAATATTTCAAAGTCTATCAAAAAATTGAACGTCGCTCATTTTTCCGAGCACTTGCAATCTTGCCGTGACGAATCCAGCACGAAAGTCGGCGCCTTAGACTGATCAGCAATCGGCTTTGAGCGTGATTTTTTTTCTCGCGCTCCGGCAGTACTTTTGAACGAGTCATCAAATGCACATGAGGAGATGAGCACCCACGGGGTCTTCTGAAAGCTGGCGCCGCTGCTTTCGACCCAAGATTTTATTCAGCCGTAGACAACAGTACAAATGTTCTTCCGTGAAATCAACAAAACGATAAACTTAGAAATAAAAAAATAACGCAACAATTTCAGGTGCTTTTAAACAGAATTTGAAAAAGTTATGGAAAACGAAAAACCCAAATGTGCAAAACCGCAATTCGTTTTCCATAACTTTTTCAAAATCTGTTCATAAGCACCGGAAATTGTTTTGCTATTTTTTCATTGCCAAGTTTATCGTTTTGTTGATTCCACACAAGAACATTTGTACTGTTGTCTACGGCTGAATAAAATGTTGGGTCAAAAATGATTACCTACATCTGAATCATTACACTACGAAAAGCGCGCAGTATCAGAACCTTCGACGCCCTCCACAGCCGTTAGGATGAGTTTCCGACCTTGGGTGTCATACCTCAAAATGCTTGTATTGGCACCCCCTACACACCCTATAAGTATGTACAGAGTTAAGATTTACACCCTGTATATATATATATATATATTAGGGTGGTTTTTTTTTTGGGACTATTTTTTTTTCTTTGCTCCCGGTCTGAAATTTTGTTGGAAATGCCAAAAAAGAAATTCCCTCCAAATATTAGCCCTTAATATTAATGTTAAGGGGAGACTTCGGTGAAATTTTTGGCAAAAACAGGTTTTTTAATTCTTAAAACTTTGAAAAGACGTGTATAAAAAAATCCTTGCAGCAGTTTTTGAATAATGTCAGTATACATAGTGAAAAAAAGTTTCAGCCTCCTGCGATGAAAGTGTATGCGCAAGGAATTTTTGACAGCGGTGAGAAAAATCTTCTTCGCAAGGTTCCTTGCGCTTACATTTTCATCGCAGGAGGCTGAAACAATTTCTTGTTTTTTTGTTGTTATTTTTATTTTTTTATTTTTTATATCATGGGCACTTTTGAAGAGCGTTTAAGGGGACCAGTACAGCGACTTTTCGAGAAATTATCATAGTCCGAAATCAATTTATTTCATAACCAAAGTTCATTTCACATCAAAATATTTTTCTTTTTCAAAATCATGTGTCGTAAGGATTTTAGAGCACCGTTGGACCGATTCAGGTCATCTTGGATTCATTTTCTTCAGAAAACAAATCCTCATCATGTGAATGTAGGAATTTTAAAATAAAAAATTATGTCATAAGTTATGATCAATTTACCAAATTTGCAAAAATTATTATCACTCATTTCTTAAATAACTTGGCCAAAATGAAGAATTTTCAAAATTCCTACATTCACATGATGAGGATTTGTTTTCTGAAGAAAATGAATCCAAGATGACCTGAATCGGTCCAACGGTGCTCTGAAATCCTTACGACACATGATTTTGAAAAAGAAAAATATTTTGATGTGAAATGAACTTTGGTTATGAAATAAATTGATTTCGGACTATGATAATTTCTCGAAAAGTACTGGTCCCCTTAATCCTGAGTAATTTTCGAGTTTGGGCGATATGATAACACAAAATGCCGCTGAGTTATAGGAGTTTGAAAAAAAAAAATCTAAACTTACATGTTATTTAAATGGGAAATTTTCTCACGTTCTGGGCGAGTACTTAACATTAATATTAAGGGCTTATATTTGGAGGGAATTTCTTTTTTGGCATTTTCAACAAAATTTCAGGCCGGGAGCAAAGAAAAAAAATAGTCCCCAAAAAAAAACCACCCTAATATATATATATATAATATACTGTTACTATTGGAGGTAGGAGAGGGGATGGAGGGAGGGGGGGCCACCCGCCCACCCACTTCCCCCCCTTCCTCCAGGGGGTTACTTGGACTAATTCCACTGCTTGAAAGATTATTCATCTCCGACGTTTCGGGCGCTAAATATCTGCTCCCGTCCTCAGGAAAGGTTGTCTGGCGACTTCCCATCTAAGAGTGATCAAATTCCGCGCTCCCACCGGTATATATCCCTCCATCCCCTCTCCTACCTCCAATAGTAACAGTTCATCACCATTGCTATTATCTTTCAGTCAACAACTATATATAATATATATGAGGCGTTGTATGCAAAAACCCCTTAACTCGACCGGAGCGCTTAGTGGGAAAATGCGATTAAAGGTTTTATTTTTGTATAACTTACTATAAATATGAAAAATTGTCTTCAAATTTATTTCGGGAGGTAGTCCAGTATGAATCTGAAATTTGGGGTGCACTATAAATACATCTCAAGGATTGTAATAATGTAGGTTTCAGCAAAAACCCCTTAACTCGAGTTAAGGGGTTTTTGCATACAACGCCTCATATATGTATATGGGGAATTCCACGTCAGAACAGCAAACCAAAACCCTCACTATTTTAGATTGACTTAATTATCATATATGATGCTTGTTAGGGTTCAAAATGATTAAATTATTTTTTTCAATTTTTTATCATTTATCATTCTTTCACAATAAGGCAAAAACAAGTTTTTCAATGGGACCCGACTTAAAATTACCAAAAAGATCATACGCACTCTGTGATGACCTAGAAACATTCTCCACCAAAGATCAAAGTGGAACTACGATCAACGACCGAGACGAAAAATTAATTGTTGAAAATTAAAAAAATCACAAAATCATCCGAATTATTCCTTTTGTTAATTAATTATTTGTCTCGGTCGTTGATCGTAGTTCCACTTTGATCTTTGTGTGAGAATGTTTCTAGGTCATCACAGAGTGCGTATGATTTTTTTGGTAATTTTAAATCAGGTCCCATTGGAAAATTTGTTTTTGTCTTATTGGGAAAGAATGATGAATGATAAAAAATTGAAAAATAGTACATTACGTAACGATGGCGGGAAGTTGGTGATCCCTCGCTACGCTCGGGTGGCAAACATCGCACTCGTGCAGGGATGACCAACCCGCCATCGTTACGTATACTATTTTTTGACACGCGTAGGGAAGAAATCATAACATAACATAATAACCAAATATTTCTAAGCGCGTGTACGCTCGATAAATAAAAAAGCTGATGGCCAGCTTGCAATAAACAGACGAAAAACCTGGAGCGTATGGTGCCAAGTTGGCTATGACTGAGTGTTAACTCTCGCGATAATGCAAACAATGAAAATTTGTGGCTCATTACGGTTCACTTCAGCCGACTTCAGGGATCAATCACTTCCCGCACGCTTTTTTTTTCTGAAATTTTTTTTTTTTCTTCTGAGAAAAAAATTAATAAAGCATATCTTCCAAACGATTGCGCCACCCATCTCAAAAAAAATACGGGGTTGATCTCCACACTTGAGAGTATTTTCTGTGATTTATCGAGGCAAATCGAAGGTGACGTATTGATTGAAAAATCGATTTTTGTGTATTTATGATAAAAATTGCTATGTTTGGGATTCGAGAAATTCCCAAAAAAATTTTTTCAGAAAGTTGATTCGAAACTGCAACTTTTGTGTCTCATAAATTTTCTTGTAGGATCTTATACTTTTGAGATACGGAAGTTTGTAAAAAAAGTTGGAATTTGGAAAAAATCCACAAATGCAATCCGAAAATTCTGAAAAAATTCACAAAAATTCTTTCGATATAGTTGTGTTCGAGGACCAAATTACGATTTTTTCGGAAGCGGTGATTTTTTTGACCGTTCGAAACGGCGTGGAATACCTCATATATAATATATATATTATATATGCATATGTATATGTATATACCGAGAATATTCGGTGAAGGTAGACAGCCCCCTTCCTACGCCAAAACCAACACAGGCGCGCACCGCGTGCGTGAGGCTCGGCGGGCGGGGCTATTCGGCCAGTGATGCTTCTACCCAATCTTCCGCGCTATGCCGACTCCGCATAGCCCATCCGCGCTAACTCGATAAATACTAAAGCCCATCCGCGCTAACTCGATGAATACTTATCTTAAAAAGCAATCATCACACTGAACACGGAAAAGAATGAACGCGAATAAAATGAATTCGCCTAATGTGAATATTTATTTTCAAAATTTATCAACGAATTTAAAATCAAATATCAATTAATTGGATCTAAGTATTGATTATCAGTGTTTAGGATCGTTATTTGAGACGAAGTTGAACAGGTGAGTGGAAGGTGAATCATTGAAGACAAAAATTGGTTTATTTATTGATTTCTTTATTTATTCATTTTTCAGAACTCGATTTTATTCAAAACATCTGTTCGGAATACCAGTATTCAATCTAATGAAAATTAAGAATTCGTGAGAAAGTTTTCAGTGTTTGTGTCAACTTTAGTTTAATAATAACATAATGAATCATTTGATCAGACTACAAAGCAGAGAATGGAGTCATCGAGGATAAGGCTGCCACCCACAGGCCACGTCCTTAGGTCTGAAACAGAAAAATCAAATTTATCAGCGATTATTGGTTAATCGAGGGATCCATTGCTGTTGAATTATGGTCAGCGGCGCCAGCTTTCAGAAGACCCCGTGGGTGCTCATCTCCTCATGTGCATTTGATGACTCGTTCAAAAGTACTGCCGGAGCGCGAGAAAAAAAATCACGCTCAAAGCCGATTGCTGATCAGTCTAAGGCGCCGACTTTCGTGCTGGATTCGTCACGGCAAGATTGCAAGTGCTCGGAAAAATGAGCGACGTTCAATTTTTTGATAGACTTTGAAATATTTCCTGATTTTAGGACTTGGAATATTTTTGCGTTCGAGGAACTTTAAAAAAAATTACTTCATTGTGACATCGAAAAATTTTGCATCCCAGGAGTATACACCGAAAGAAATTTATTCTTATTTCTAGTATGGTAACATACTAATCGTACATACTAATGAAATCCTCTAAATGTTTAGTCTATTTTTATGTAGAATGCTAGAGTATTAGAATATCCTCTTAAAGTTAGTATGCCATCTATTAAGGTGTGACCACGTGATCAAAACTTGTCGCATTTTGCATATGGCCGCGTCCAGGTCCTGCATCGTGTCGTGCGTCGCGTTGTCTTTGAGTGTGAGTGATCAAGTTATATTTTTCATTCGAAAAAATCGACGAAGTCGTGAAGTGGCTCATCAAAAACGATCCAGGCGAACTGGTCGAAACATTTGAACGTAAGTAAACCTAAAATTCTGAGTATAATAGTACATTTCATTACGAGTAACGAAAGGCTTTTTTGACGAAACGAGAGCTTTACGGCACGAGCCGAAGGCGAGACTGATCGTAGCGAGTACGAGTACGAGTACCTCGAGCGAGTACGAGACTCGACTTCGGCTCGTGCCGTAAACCTCTCGTCAAAAAGCCTTTACGTACAAGTAATGATCATTATTTTTCATCGGGATTGCCGAGGAATCGCAACGAAGTCGCGATTTTGAGGCTAGAATGATGAAAAATAATTTTTTCCAAATTACTGCTACGCTCTGAGAAAACGTTCTAGTGACTCAGTTTTTCTACAGTTGATTAGTGATATTTTGATACAAAGTTCATGATTTTTCCAGATTTTATGTCCTCCGCTGAACATAAATTCAGTCCATCGAAGAAAAAGCAGTTGTCGAAGGGCACAGGCTGCTGCGTTGGATGAAATTTCTTCAACTTTAAACCAATAATATTTGATGAATTGTTTGAGACACAGAAATTTTTGATTGTAAGAACTTTTTTCCCGCTTTCTGGAAAAAATGTGTTGAAACCAACACTTTTGTGCTATATAAATACTATATAAATATAAATATATTCCCTAAAATTGTTGAACATTTTTTTGTCTTTAATTTAATTAATTATCTCATAGTCTTGTATGATTGAAAAGTTTATAATATAAATAATAAATATACATAGTATATATTATAAAAATATAAAAAAAAATATAAAAAAATATATGAATATAATATAGTATACATATATACATAAATATATTATACCAGGAATGTAAAATATGAATATAAAATGAAAATAAAGAGATTATTTTATAATTTCACTGATTCCTTTCCGAATATAACATACTAAACTTAGATTAGAGGATATTCTTAAAGCTAGTATATGTATTCACATTAGTATGTGTTTATTAAATTATTCTCCTCTAAAGATTAGAAAATATACTTACCGCCTATTTTAGACGGAAATATACTAAGTTTCAGTATATTATACTAACTTTGAGAATAAATTTCTTTCGGTGTAGAAAATATTGACGTTTGCCGGAGAAATTTATTAATTGTCTTTCTGAAAATTTCATTAATTTTTTTTTTCGAAAAATTTGTTTCCGACATATATTTTTTGTTTGTTCGCAAAAAAAATTTCAATTTTTTTTCTTGATATCTTTTGTGGAATTTTCATTTTCAACATTTTTATTTTATTTTTTCAACATTTTTTCTTCCTACATTTTTTTTTCAATTCTTTTTATTCCGGTCAATTTTTTAAAACAAAAATTAAAAACAAAGGAACATTTCGAGTTTCCATTTCAAAAATCTCCACAAATACGTCGTCGTTCGTTGCTATAAACCAAATTAAATGTACCAATCATGTCAAAGTGCTCCCGGGCCTTCGGCCGAAGATGATACGCGTTACTTGTCTTGCCCATGGTAATCATCGAGTAGCCGAGGAAGGGAGGAGTTTGTACGATGCCGTTGATCGTGTGATTGCTGAGATTAGGAAATATTTTGAGAAAAAACATGTTGAAAATTAAAATTTGACAAAAATTATTGAGAAAAAAAATTGAAATTTTTTTTTGCGAACAAACAAAAAATGTATGTCGGAAACAAATTTTTCGAGAGAAAAAATTAACAAAAAAGACAATTAATAAATTTCTTCTTTTATTTAACGAGTAAAATATTAAATCTTCCTTCTCCGACAGACGTAAATATTTTCTATACTCCTTGGATGCAAAATCTTCCGACGTCCCTGTAAAGCAATTTTTTTAAAAGTTCCTCCAAGGCAAAAATATTCCAAGTCCTAAAATCAGGAAATATTTCAAAGTCCATGAAAAAATTAAACGTCGCTCATTTTTCTGAGCGCTCGCAATCTTGCCGCGACGAAGCCAGCACGAAAGTCTGCGCCTGATCACTTTTGAATTTTGATGTGTATGGTCGTGGGTGCTCCGCACCCACTATTTACCTCTCATGGGTGCTGGAGCCCTCGAGCACCCACGGAGTCGGCGCCGCTGATTATGGTGTACGCACAAACTCATCAGAGATTGAATGCTTGGGAATTGAAGAAAGACTACCGATGAGCCACTGTCGAACGTAGTATACTTTTACTGAAACCCTTTTCGTCTCAACGATTACTTCTATCGGAGAACCGAGTGCTGACACGTACCTCAGCGAGGATTCATAGCGTGCGGAGGGGCTTTGTTGCAGGAGTTTGTCGTGCGACGAGATAGTGTACGAGGAGCTACATTGCAAGGGTTCGTGGCACGTCGACGATATTTATCGAACATCTCTCACTCATCTAACGAGCATTCAACGTTCATGTCTCGTAGCAGGCGGAGGAGCTTCGTCGCAGATGATCCTAGTGCGATGAGGCAGCGTACAAGGAGCTTCGTTGCAAGGGTTCGTAGCACGTCGACGATATGCAGTCCTTCTCTGGACTCTGGCAAAGCCTCGCCGAACAAAAATTTAATAGAAAATGCTCGCCGACGCACTGCAAAATCTGACAACAAAGCTCTACTGTACGCTACCAACGTGGTACAAACAACTGTGACGGAGAGAGACCTCCTCCGCAAGATGCAAAACATGAACGCTGAATGCTCATCAGACAAGTAAGAAAGGTTCGATGAATATCGTCGACGTGCTACGAACCCTTGCAACGAAGCTCCCGTACGCTGTCTCAACGCACCACGAACATCTGCGACGAAGCTCCTCCGCCTTCTACGAGACATGAACGTTGAATGCTCGTCAGACGAGTGGAAAATGTCTGCTGAGATCGACGACGCACTTACCAACTCCTGCAACGAAGCTACTCCGCACGCTATGATGCCTCGCTGAGGTACATCTCAGCACTCGGTTCTCCGATAGAAGTAATCGTTGAGAGACGAAAATGGTTTGAGTAAAAGTGTACTGCGTTCGACAGTGGCTCATCGGTAGCCTTCCTTCGATTCCCAAGCATTCAATCTCCGATAAGTTTGTGCGTACACCATAATTCAACAGTAATGGATCCCTCGATTAACCAATAATCGTTGATAAATTTCATTTTTCTGTTTCAGACTGTTTTTTCAATTTCACTTTTCTGTTTTGAAAATAAGATGTCCTGAAAATAAATGAATAAATAAATAAATCAATAAATAAACCAATTTTTGACCATGTTGTCTTCAATGATTCACCCTCCACTTACCTGTTCAACTTCGTCTCAAATATCGATCCTAAACACTGATAATCAATATTTAGATCCAATTAATTGATATTTGATTTTAAATTCGTTGATAAATTTTGAAAATAAATATTCACATTAGGCGAATTCATTTATTCGCGTTCATTCTTTTCCGTGTTCAGTGTGATGATTGCTTTTTAAGATAAGTATTCATCGGGTTAGCGCGGATGGGCTATAGTATTTATCGAGTTAGCGCGGATGGGCTATGCGGAGTCGGCATAGCTCGGAAGATTGGGTAGAAGCATCACTGGCCGAATAGCCCCGCCCGCCGAGCCTCACGCACGCGGTGCGCGCCTGTGTTGGTTTTGGCGTAGGAAGGGGGCTGTCTACCTTCACCGAATATTCTCGGTATATATATTAGGGCGGGTCGAAAAAAAAAAATTTCTTAGCCTGGGGGTAGAATTTGTAGCTTATAAAAAAAGACAATTTTTCCATAAAAAAAAAATTTTTTTACTCAACGCTTTGAGGTAGCCCACTCGTGTTTTAAATAAATAAATAAAAACAAAAAAAAAAAAAAAAGTTGGGTTAAAAAAATCACATTCTACAATTTTTACATGTTTTCCACGATTTCGGACCAAAAAAAAGAATTTCCCGTTGAATCTACCCAATTTGATTAAATATTTATTTAAAACACGAGTGGGCTACCTCAAAGCGTTGAGTAAAAAAATTTTTTTTTTATGGAAAAATTTTCTTTTTTTATAAGCTACAAATTCTACCCCCAGGCTAAGAAATTTTTTTTTTTTCGACCCACCCTAATATATATGGGGCATTCCATGCCAACTCGACCTGCCGCCAACCCTCACCATCTTCGATTTTGCTCTAGAATTAGAATAATGTTGAGGGTGTCGGAAAATGAACTTCCGAATTATTTCAGATTTTTTCGATTACTGGTCTAGAAGTTGCCTTATATTTATACTAATTTATATCTCAACATATTCAAGTCCTACAAAAAAATCAATTGAACAAAAAATCTTTGAAATATTCTTAAACAGAAGAAAACATTTTTTGGTAAATTTTTCAGCTACCAGAAATGCATTTTTTCGCGAAAATAGTATAAAATCAAGATTTTGTCGGCGATGGACATGATCGATTTTCATGAAATTTTTATCACAAATTCCTTGTCAAATTACGAACATTTTGGCACATTGCGGAAAGTGGGGAGATTTCTAGTTTGGATGCTACAATCGATTGAATGTCGAGGAAACGTGAAATGCGGTAGTAGTAAACTAAACAAACCCAAAAAGCACCTCTGGTACAAAAACCTTTCGCCAAATACAATAATGATCACTACCCCCAACAAAATCTACCAATCAAAACTCCTCCTTGACAAAAGTGGTACTAAAAAAATGTCTACTTACAAAAGGATTGAAATCAGATACAATTGCCAAGTACATGTAGACTATACATGTACTTGGCAATTGTATCTTATATAATTATAATTGTATATTATATTAAACTAGTAAAAAAAAAAAAAAAAAATATCCGAAATTAATCCGAAAAAAATAAAAATTGGAGGTCGTCGTACTTGGCGGGTCTTTTGTAGACAATTACGAGAAAGCAGCAATTGATATCAATAATCTTATATTCATATGAAATATTGGCCCGCCAAGTACTACGTACTCCAAATTTTTATTTTTTTCGGATTAATTTCGGATATTTTTATTTTTTTTTACTAGTTTAATATAATATACAAAAGACATGTACTTGGCAATTGTATCTGATTTCAATCCTTTTGTAAGTAGGGGAGGGAGGGGGAATGGCGGTCAGTGGGTAATGGCGGTCATGTCAATATCTCATATTCTATGCATTTGAAAATAACGACTCTACTGCTACCACGTAGAGGATGCAGATACAAGCTACTGGCCTCGAGCTTGCCATCTTGGTTTAAGGATTCAGCTCTTCGTGTCAATCGGTAGTTATGGGGTAGTGTCACTCTAATTTTTTGGATGCGATTTATAAGAGATATGTTGCATTTTTGTCACATTTACGTAACAAATAATATTACAGGGTGGTTAATTCAGCCTTTCTCTTAATTCTACATACAGTGGAACCTCGTTATATAGCCTCGCGTTATATTGCCTAGCTCCGGTTTTCCCCTCACACGTACGCTCACTCACACAATTCGCGTCCCCCCACTTCGCTCAGATGCGTAGTGTATGTATGTTTGTTTGTTTGTTTGTTCGTTTGTTTCAAAATAAAATGTTGCGTGGAGAGGGCACTCGCTATATTGCCATTTCTCTCCCCTACTGGCCCGCATCATGCAATATAACGAGGTTCCACTGTATTAATAATTTTTGATTATAATATATTTTGTGATTGAAACAACAAGTCAAAGCTGATTCGACGTGTTGGGGTTATGCCGGTCATGCTGTCCGGGTAGAAAAATGCAAATAAAAATAAAAATAAAAATAAGGAAAAAATAAAAAAATAAAAATAAAAAATAAATCAAAGTATAAATATTTTCGGTTAAAGCAATTTTCACAAGATTTTCGTGTGCGATTACCATTACCCCACTTTGACCGTCAATGCATTTTGTGGCGACCGTCATTACCCGACTAGGTCGGGTAATGCCGGTCGATTTCATTTTCCATAGATGTGAAGTTAGCATGTGGAGTTTGTCGAAGATCTGAATACCGTTCATAGCAGTCAATGTGAATGAAATTTTCCACCATATCCTATATAACTGACTTTTTTCCGATCGTCATTTCCCCAGTTATTGCAATTTCTGCTTAAGTGACCGCCATTCCCCCTCTCTCCCCTAGACATTTTTTTAGTACCACTTTTGTCAAGGAGGAATTTTGATTGGTAGATTTTGTTGGGGGTAGTGATCATTATTGTACTTGGCGAAAGGTTTTTTCACCAGAGGTGCTTTTTGGGTTTGTTTAGTTTACTACTACCGCATTTCACATTTCCTCGACATTCAATCGATTGTAGCATCCAAACTAGAAATCTCCCCACTTTCCGCAATGTACCAAAATGTTCGTAATTTGACAAGGAATTTGTGGTAAAAATTTCATGAAAATCGATCATGTCCATCGCCGACAAAATCTTGATTTAATACTATTTTCGCGAAAAAAATGCATTTCTGGTAGTTAAAAAATTTACCAAAAAATGTTTTCTTCTGTTTAAGAATATTTCAAAGATTTTTTGTTCAATTGATTTTTTTGTAGGACTTGAATATGTTGAGATATAAATTAGTATAAATATAAGGCAACTTCTAGACCAGTGATCGAAAAAATCTGAAATAATTCGGAAGTTCATTTTTCGACACGCTCAACATTAATCTAATTCTAGAGCAAAATCGAAGATGGTGAGGGTTGGCGGCAGGTCGAGTTGGCATGGAATGCCCCATATGTATATATCGACAGCTTAATAACATAATCCCGTAAGCGCCAAAAATGGCCTATTTTTCAAACAATTTCTAATAGGCGCCAAAATTTTTTTGGAGAAACGTCTGTCAGTTTGCGAAAAATTTTTTTTTTGGCGCTTACGTGACTATGTTATTAGGCTGTCGATATATATATATTAGGGTGGTCCAAAAAAAAAAAGTTTTTTCCTTATCATCTCAAAAGTTTCGTTTAGGTATAAAACAAATTCTCCTAAAAGGGCAGCTCGATATCTCAACTCTACGAGGAGCTCAACGATTTTCCGTTTTCCCATCTAAATAACACATGAAAAATTTATTTTTTCGTTTTTTCTGCATAAAATTCCGAAAAAAAATGTTATTCCAATTTTGATGCACATATTCTTGTAGGGAATTCAATTCTCTACAAAAAAGGTCTCATAAGGTTTTCTTGTAATCTCAACAGGTTAAAAGTTATCAGGCTTTAAACCCCTGCAACTCAATTAAATTTAACCAGATATAATTTCAGAACGATTTTCAAATTTCTTCAAATGTGGAATGATTTCTAACTGTCTAAAAATAATCTCTAACTGTTGCAAATATTTATTCATAAAATCACAAATTCACAGTCTACTTATGTATTAGTAATTACAATATTTTTAAAATAATATTACGCTTTCAATTACAGTCCGATCCCTCAATAGGGCCTCCCTCAATAAGCCCGCTTCCCCAGTTTGTCGCTCGCAGCGTTCCCCCACTCCGCCTATTAAGACATAGCGTAGCGAGGAAAGAGAGAGACGGAAAACCATTGGTGCGTCTAGCGAAGAAGGCAGAGTGGGGGTACCTCATTTCGTGGAAAAACACTTCCCCTTGGCGGCTTGGGAGGGCTTATTGAGGGATCCCACTGTATAAATAATTATTTTTGTTACAATAAGGATATTTTTTTTCTATGATCAGCAACTACTTGTAACAGATATTGTTTTCGCTCTTCATTTTTGGGGCCAAATTTATTAGTCCTGTTACAAGTAGTTGCTGATCGTAGAAAAAAATATCCTAATTGTAACAAAAATAATTATTTTTAATTAAAAGCGTAATATTATTTTAGAAATATTGTAATTACTAATCCATAAGTAGACTGTGAATTTGTGATTGTATGAATAAATATTTGCGACAGTTAGAGATTATTTTTAGACAGTAAGAAATCATTCCACATTTGAAGAAATTTGAAAATCGTTCTGAAATTATATCTGGTTAAATGTAATTGAGTTGCAGCGGTTTAAAGCCTGATAACTTTTAACCTGTTGAGATTACAAGAAAACCTTATGAGACCTTTTTTGTAGAAAATTGAATTCCCTACAAGAATATGCGCATCAAAATTGGAATAACATTTTTTTTCGGAGTTTTATGCAGAAAAAACGAAAAAATAAATTTTTCATGTGTTATTTAGATGGGAAAACAGAAAATCGTTGAGCTCCTCGTAGAGTTGAGATATCGAGCTGCCCTTTTAGGAGAATTTGTTTTATACCCAAACGAAACTTTTGAGATGATAAGACTTTTAAAAAAACAAAAAAATGTTTTTTTTGGACCACCCTAATATATATATATATGTATATATATATATATATATATATATATATATTACGGGTACTCGACCCGACAAAAAACGGAAAATTACTCGACTCGACCCGACCCGAGAAAAAGGTCTACCGGCACACCCCTAATATATATATATATATGGGCATATCTCACAAACCTTTAACTTTCATGTAACTTGACTTACGGATTGCGAAAGTTAACTTCCAGGCAAAGAATTGGGTATTCATGCATGTAGCGAATTATTTTTGAGATACACGAAGCATAATCAATGTAAAAGAAATTATTTACTGTATCTACAAACTTCTTGTCCCTAATTGAAATGCAGGAATGAGCAACGTTGCATTGTGTAGCTATGACTTTAACAAAACTTCGTACGAGATTTGCATTGATACGAAACTTTAGAAAAATTTGAAAAAAATAATTGGCTACGAGCAAGGTAGTATGAACATAATGTACGTAATTGTAGTCACCAAAATTCGTCTGCGATACTAGGGACACAGTACGAATTGCTGTCACTCGGTTTCGATATCGCACCTGACACCCAATGTTTCACGATTAAAAAACATCAGCACAAGCTAATTGGATGTATTTATCTACATGCACATGAAAGTAGAACTATCACGGATCGAAGGAACTAAAATTTACGTCGGAGAGTCAATTTCTTTTCTCGCAGTGTTCTGATCAATGGATACATATTGACGCGTGGAGAATAAATGTCAGGAATGTCTCGTCGTTACCCTGATAATCTGGTCAAGTAAGATGCTTATATTTGATACGAGTATATTGCTCATATCACGAATTATATCTTGAAAGATGTGCGCGATTATTTCATCAAAAATGACTTTTCTCTGGGTTAAAACGTATTGAAATGTCAGATTCGGGAATGTCAGATTCATAAATTCGTAACATAAATTTGCAACTGTTCATTTTTTCAAGTGATCTAAATTATTTTCTGAGTCAATAACCTTTGTAGCAGTTAGGGTAAGTGTGGGTATTACTGCGGTTGTGGGTATTACTGCGGATTTTTTAAATAACGTTATAAATCAACTATGTATAAGTTTTCGTGATTTGAGAAAAATATGACTAAGTAATTCAAAATCCAAAGAAAAATATGGTATACTAATTTTACATTCAAAATAATGATTTGATTTGTTATTAATCATTAAAAAATGACAGGTTATGGAAAGAGAAAATTATGTCTTTTTCGTCAGTTTGTGTGTGAAAAGAGCTGACACTAAAAAGTCTTTTTTTCATAAATAAATGGCTCAATATGCATATTTATTGCACCTAGAAGTAAGATAACACTTTTATACTATCAAAAATTCAACATCAATCGAATTTTGATTGATTATTATTTCTTATTCGCTGACGCAGTAATTGGTACCAATAAATCAAGTGTGCGTGTATTACTGCGGGGTTTTCAATAAACCGCAGTGATTGGAGCGCCTCTAGTTTCATGCATATGTACCTAATACTGCGGATGTAAAATGGTTACATTCTAACCTATAGAAATAGTTCGTGTCATGTCCAGCTGGCTTCAAGTCTAAAATAGCTTAGTAGGTATAATGGGTAAAACAGACAATAAAAAAAGAGTTAATAAAAAAAGAGTTGATAAAAAAAAAATAAAGAAAACAAATTGTAAGAAAAAGACGAGATGTAACTATAATAAAGATGATATGAAATTAGCTGTAGCAGAAGCTGTCCGTGGAATCAAAGTCGCGGACGTAGCTAGAAAATATAATATACCGGAATCAACAATCAGAGCAAAAAAAAATGGGAAAATACAGTGACAAACCACCTGGACCATCAACCATACTTAGTGATCAAGAGGAAAGTGAACTAGTCGAGTGGATTTTTTATTGTGGCAGACAAGGGTTCCCTGTAACCAAACAGAAATTAGTCGAGAGTGTAAAACTTCTGTGTGACAATGATAAACGAAAGACCCCTTTTCCCAATAATAAACCAGGAAGATCTTGGCTCGAAGGTTTTTCAAAACGTCATCCAACAGTTTCTGAAAGAGTTGCAGAAAACTTATCGCTTAGCCGAGCTAAAGTGACCGAGTATCAGATACGTGGATGGTTTACAGGAATTATTAACTTTTTTACTGAGTTTTTTACTGATGAAGATTATTTAAAAATTGATCCAACAAGAATTTTTAATGGAGATGAAATCGGTGTATCAATGAATCCGAGACCGTCATCAGTGCTTGCTAGAAAAGGCAGTAAAAACGTTTACAGTATAGTTAATAATAATGAAAAAGAAAACGTTACTGCTCTGGTCACAGCTAATGCAGCAGGCAATTTAGCACCAACTTTGCTACTATTTGCAGGTCAAAGTATTCCTAAAGACGTTATTAAAGTAGCCCCTTCACAGTTTAGTTTTGGTTACTCTGATAACGGTTGGATGACAGCAAAAAATTTTTATGAATATGTGACTAATATTTTTTACCCATGGGTAGTACAAAGTCAAATAAAACTACCAATAATACTGTACATCGATGGACATTGCTCTCACATTACTTTGCCATTAAGCAAATTTTGCAGTGAAAATAAAATAATTCTTATTGCTTTATATCCCAACGCTACACACATCCTGCAACCATTAGATGTAGCTTTATTTCGTACGTTTAGAACAGCTTATCAACGATCTTTTCAAGATTTCTGTGAAAATTCTGGAACTATCAGTATAAAAAAAAGTCAAGTTGCACATGTATTGAAAGAAACATTTGAGAGTTTGGATTTAAAAAAAATCTTGGAGAACGGATTTAAAACATGTGGATTATATCCATTAGACGCAACTGCTATTGATTATAGTAAAGTCTTTAAAAGGCTTGAGAATTCATCTAATGAAACACCAAGCACTTCTGAAGTTACAGCAGAAGTACCCAAAGAATCAGATACTTTAAAAGTCTTGGAACGCTTAATAGATAAAGATAAATTGACATCATTTCAAGTTCATGACAACTTTATTTGGAAAGGGAAGAAAGAAGATGAAAGTCTTTATAATATTTGGTACAAGTTGGCAAAACCAACAAGCGCTACTAATATTGAATGTAACAATGAAATCTCTCCTTCCAAAGAGGTAAGTGGTGTATATTCAAATATTAAACTCTCCGTTACTTATTTTATAACAGATATTTTAATTTATTTATCTTTTTTATTTTCAGCATAATGTTTTCAACGATGAAACCACACTCTAAGAAAAAAATATAGTATATAGTGAAATTTTATGTAGTTGAATTTTATTAGTTTACTCAACTATATTTATGTCTGAATCAACCTTTTTCTTGTTAGTGCTACTATAAATATGTAATTGAAATAACCAAACAAAATAGCCATTCTCAATGACTAAAAATATAGTTAATTTGACCATATGAATTGTTAATCAGGCCACTATACGTTTATTGTTCAAGTCACAATTCTTGAACGGTTGTGCTAACTATATAATAGCAGTGAGTCTGACAACCGTTCTAGTGAAAACTCTTCTACCACACTTTATGTAAAATTAACTGTACAAATTTTCGGTTCAAACTCTTGATGCATGTTCGATTGACTAGAAAATATAGTTGATCATACTACGTTTTATTGATACCATTTACTTTTTGTAGTTAACATCTGATTCTGTGCTAATTCGCATATTGTGTAATTCATACCACTCTTGTATCGTATATTCAACTATGCTGCTAGAAACTGTAACGATATGTGTATGGTCAAGTACATGACTTCAATATTTTCTCGTAAGGCGGCCACCGCTTTCGATATTCTCATAAGGCGACCACCGCTTTCGATATTCTCGCGAGTGCCACTTATAGGAGTTGGTTAGTATATATAGAGGCGGAACATCACATCTCTAAGCGTCGCCTCATTCTTGTATCGATTATTTGTTGTTAATATGTATGTTGTTGATATATGTTTCTCCCCCTGTAATACTGATCCTATGATAAAATATGTAATCCACAGATACCAGGTACGACATTGATCATAATACCGCGGGGGACACCGCGAATTATCCACAGGCCGGCCGATCCATCGCTAACTAAGTTGATTAAAAAGCCCCCCCCCCCCCCCCCCCCCCCCAATCTGATATCACATTAATTTTTGGTTTTCAGTTTGAATTGTTTTTTTCGTTTGTACCCAGTACTATAAAATAAAGTTATAATAACCCACTTGAGTAGGCATGTCAAATTGAGTTTTTTTTTTGTACTTTTCTGTCAGTGTAGTATAATTACGGTCACAATAAAGTATGTTTAATAGTAGCAGTCATTCAGTATCAATAACTATTTCAATCTGGTTCTTATCACTATTTTGCGAGTTGGGCTGCACATAGTTACACTGACGATAAAGATATTGTAACTTGCAACGATAATTTTCTAGTGAACCCGACTATATTTTTGTAGGTAATGGCAACTATAAAAAATAGATGGCGCCCCCAGTCACTTGATTTTATAGTCAAAATATGGTCAACTTAACTATATTTTTTTAAGAGTGCATGGAGTCTCTTCCTGAAATGATCTTAATACCAATTATTGACGACCCAAGGGCAACACCATCAAAAAACACGGTGGATAACGCAATAGTACTTTAATTATTCTATATATTTAGATTTTTGATGAAATCACAAGTTAATCATACTGAAATTAATTTAAAATTTTTTTATGAAACGACTTATTATTACAAACGATTATGAAATTTCCCTCAGTAATTTTGGCATGCGTATCAGTTCATATATACTATAATTTTACCAATTATTCTAAGCCAGTTAGGTTTATACGCACTACTCATTTATATATATTTACCTCCATTTAAGGAATTGCATATAATATTATATTGGTTTGAATAAAAAAAAAATTTGCACTACTTTAATTACTCTTTTTTATAATGGAAATATACTTTGCATTTTCGTCGAAATTTTCAGGATGAGCCAGCAAATGGTGAGTGGAGTTCAAATAATGAGGAGAACCCTGCTAAAAATCTCTGATAGAGACTGATGAAAAAAAATGTATCTGGCTTCTATCTGTGTTTTGTCTCCGTATTTACAGAAGTATAACTTAGTTGAATGCGATATCGGTGTCAATACTGCGACCGCGGGTGGATTTTCTATAAATGAGTTGTAGTCAATGTGCGAGTAAATTCAATTCTTTTAAATACGTTATTTCATACTCAAACTGTATCGGTCTTCGTGAGTATTACCAGCACATGTTTCCTAGAGTGGAGTAGTTGTTATCGGAGTGTATAAACAATTTGTACAGATATTTGTATCCGTTGCGTACCGCACCGTACAGATTGTATACGCTTTTATCCGTTTGTGCGGGCGACTAGTGATTCTATAAGCAGTATCTGATAATAAGGCTATCGGTTTTTTACTGCGAACACGAAATTACATCCATATGATTCTATGAGCAGTATCCGCAAATAAGCCTATCGGTTCCTGACGGCAACCACGACTCTACATCCATATGATTCTATGAGCAATATCCGCAAGTGAGTCTATCGTTTCTTATCCGCAATCACGTGATTACATCCATGTGATACTATGAGCAGTATCCGCAAATGAGTCTATCGGTTCTTATCCGCAATCACGACATTACATCCATGTGATTCTATGAGCAGAATCCGCAAATGAGTCTATCGCTTCTTATCCGCAATCACGACATCACATCCATGTGATTCTATGAGCAGAATCCGCAAATGAGTCTATCGGTTCTTATCCGCAATCACGACAGTACATGCATGTGATTCTATGAGTAGTATCCGCGAATAAGTCTATCGGTTCTTGACCGGAATTACGACATTACATCCACATGATTCTATGACCAGTATCCGCAAATAAGTCTATCGGTTCTTATCCGCAATCACGACATTACATCCACGTGATACTATGAGCAGTATCCGCAAATGAATCTATCGGTTCTTGACCGCAATCACGACATTACATACATATGATTCTATGAGTAGTATCCGCAAATGAGTTTATCGGTTCTTATCCGCAATCACGACATTCCATCCATGTGATACTATGAGCAGTATCCGCGAATGAGTCTATCGGTTCTTATCCGCAATCACCACATTACATCCATGTGATACTATGACCAGTATCCGCAAATGAGTCTATCGGTTCTTATCCGCAATCACGACATTACATCCATGTGATTCTATAAGCAGAATCCGCAAATGAGTCTATCGCTTCTTATCCGCAATCACGACATCACATCCATGTGATTCTATGAGCAGTATCCGCAAATGAGTCTATCGGTTCTTATCCGCAATCACGACATTACATCCATGTGATTCTATGAGCAGAATCCGCAAATGAGTCTATCGCTTCTTATCCGCAATCACGACATCACATCCATGTGATTCTATGAGCAGAATCCGCAAATGATTCTATTGGTTCTTATCCGCAATCACGACAGTACATGCATGTGATTCTATGAGTAGTATCCGCGAATAAGTCTATCGGTTCTTGACCGGAATTACGACATTACATCCACATGATTCTATGACCAGTATCCGCAAATAAGTCTATCGGTTCTTATCCGCAATCACGACATTACATCCACGTGATACTATGAGCAGTATCCGCAAATGAATCTATCGGTTCTTGACCGCAATCACGACATTACATACATATGATTCTATGAGTAGTATCCGCAAATGAGTTTATCGGTTCTTATCCGCAATCACGACATTCCATCCATGTGATACTATGAGCAATATCCGCGAATGAGTCTATCGGTTCTTATCCGCAATCACGACATTACATCTATGTTATACTATGAGCAGTATCCGCGAATGAGTCTATCGGTTCTTATCCGCAATCACCACATTACATCCATGTGATACTATGACCAGTATCCGCAAATGAGTCTATCGGTTCTTATCCGCAATCACGACAATCCATCCATGTGATACTATGAGCAATATCCGCGAATGAGTCTATCGGTTCTTATCCGCAATCACGAGATTACATCCACGTGATACTATGAGCAGTATCCGCAAATGAGTCTATCGGTTCTTATCCGCAATCACGACATTACATC
The DNA here is from genome assembly GCA_943736025.1 of Tenthredo mesomela. Taxonomy (NCBI): domain Eukaryota; kingdom Metazoa; phylum Arthropoda; class Insecta; order Hymenoptera; family Tenthredinidae; genus Tenthredo; species Tenthredo mesomela. The sequence continues at coordinate 15,632,341 of OX031019.1, forward strand.
CACGTGATACTATGAGCAGTATCCGCAAATGAGTCTATCGGTTCTTATCCGCAATCACGACATTACATCCATGTGATTCTATGAGCAGAATCCGCAGATGAGTCTATCGGTTCTTATCCGCAATCACGACAATACATCCACGTGATACTATGAGCAGTATCCGCAAATGAGTCTATCGGTTCTTATCCGCAATCACGACATTCCTTCCATGTGATACTATGACCAGTATCCGCAAATGAGTCTATCGGTTCTTATCCGCAATCACGTCTTACATCCACGTGATTCTATGAGCAGTATCCGCAAATGAGTCTATCGGTTGTGATCCGCAATCACGTCATTACATCCACATGATTCTATGATCAGTATCCGCAAATAAGTCTATCGGTTCTTGACCGGAATTACGACGTTACATCCACATGATTCTATGAACAATATCCGCAAATAAGTCTATCGGTTCTTATCCGCAATCACGACATTACATCCACGTGATTCTATGAGCAGAATCCGCAAATAAGTCTATCGGTTCTTATCCGCAATCACGTCATTACATCCACATGATTCTATGACCAGTATCCGCAAATGAGTCTATCGGTTCTTGACCGCAATCACGACATTACATACACATGATTCTATGAGTAGTATCCGCAAATGAGTCTATCGGTTCTTATCCGCAATCACGACATTACATCCATGTGATTCTATGAGCAGTATCCGCAAATGAGTCTATCGGTTCTTATCCGCAATCACGTCTTACATCCACGTGATACTATGAGCCGTATCCGCAAATGAGTTTATCGGTTCTTATCCGCAATCACGACATTCCATCCATGTGATACTATGAGCAATATCCGCGAATGAGTCTATCGGTTCTTATCCGCAATCACGACATTACATCCACGTGATTCTATGAGTAGTATCCGCGAATAAGTCTATCGGTTCTTGACCGGAATTACGACATAACATCCACGTGATTCTATGAGCAGTATCCGCAAATGAGTCTATCGGTTGTGATCCGCAATCACGTCATTACATCCACATGATTCTATGATCAGTATCCGCAAATGAGTCTATCGGTTCTTATCCGCAATCACGACAATACATCCACGTGATTCTATGAGCAGAATCCGCAAATGAGTCTATCGGTTCTTATCCGCAATCACGACATTACATCCAATGATTCTATGAGTAGTATCCGCAAATAAGTCTATCGGTTCTTATCCGCAATCACGTCTTACATCCACGTGATTCTATGAGCAATATCCGCGAATGAGTCTATCGGTTCTTATCCGCAATCACGAGATTACATCCACGTGATACTATGAGCAGTATCCGCAAATGAGTCTATCGGTTCTTATCCGCAATCACGACGTTACATCCACGTGATTCTATGAGCAGAATCCGCAAATGAGTCTATCGGTTCTTATCCGCAATCACGACATTACATCCAGTGATTCTATGAGTAGTATCCGCAAATAAGTCTATCGGTTCTTATCCGCAATCACGTCTTACATCCACGTGATTCTATGAGCCGTATTCGCAAATGAGTCTATCGGTTGTGATCCGCAATCACATCATTACATCCACATGATTCTATGACCAGTATCCGCAAATGAGTCTATCGGTTCTTATCCGCAATCACGACATTACATCCATGTGATACTATGAGCAGTATCCGCAAATGAGTCTATCGGTTCTTATCCGCAATCACGACATTACATTCACATGTGATATTTTTGCTGCTTTGTATTGGATATTTTATTTGAATCTATATTTTCATCTTGTTATTGTTGCTTAATATTCTGGTTTCTATGCACAGGTGCTTTGCACCTCTATAGAATGTTTACCAGAATTAAAATAAATTGAATTGAATTGAATTGAATTCGTGTTTATATTTATTTCACTGAACTGACCTATTCCAGATTGGTCTATGGATCCTCTTTTTTTTAATGTATAATGTACTATGACTTTATTTCTATCAGCCATCCTACTATAATGCCGGATTTATTTGTATGATTAACTATCTCCTCGTAACAATATTCGTTATTCGCATTCATCTTCACAATATAATACTTGAATAAGGATACTTTGGATATATTGATGATTCCTTGTAAGGGAAGTCAATATCATAGTATTATTAATCAAATATTTAAGCATTAAATATTATAATTCAAAATTTTTTGATAGTGGATCGATCTCTGAGGAATTCACTATTTCGTTATGGATAGAAAAAATGTATGAGAAACATTTCTTGTTTACAAAAATAGATTGAAGCTAAAATTGCCAAAAAATTGGTAAGAAAAAGATTTTTGGGACAAAACATTCTCGAATAGGGTGCTCACTCCGCCCCGTTCTCGATAAAAACTGATAGCGTCATCTGGCTCTTCGATTCTACAGTCGCAAATACGGATAGAAGCGGATAGAATTCACAGCTCATAGAACCTTGCATTAAGGCGACCAGTACAGTTTGAACCAATGAATTCAACATACTCCAAAAATCATTTATAACTTAACCAAAGTTCATTACATATCAAAAAAATCATGTTGCCCAAATCAGTTGTCGTAAGGTTTCAGCCACACGGTTGGTCCAATTTCACATTTTGACGTCTCATTTTCTTCGGAGCGCAATCCTACATCGTATGAACGCGGGGATCTGTAAAAAAAAAATCATGTTAAAAGTTATAGCGAGTTATCAAAATTCACCCAAAATGTGGCCACTCTTTTGCAGATAACTTGGTCCAAAAATTTTATTTCCAAATTTCCCTCGTTCATACGATGAGGATTAGTTTTCTGAAAAAAATAAGCCCTAGCCGAGCCAAATCGGTCCAACGGTACTCCTAAAACCTTACGACACAGCTCCAAAAACATAGTTTTGAGATAAACGCGTTTTAAGTTTTCACTAAAAAATCGGAAATAACTACCAGAAAAGTTCAAGATATCAAAAATTGTTATAAACAAAAGTTGTTTGGAAAAAAATTTTGACTCAAGTGACCATTTTTTATTTCGACGAAAAAAATTGTTCTTTTCCTTTCCAACTTTCAAAGTAATATTTCTAACGAACCATCTTCAAAAAGCTCCGGCAGCGTATGACGGTCCTTCCCTAGCTTCTGGAGCCTCATTTTGACCTAGCCGCAGTCTTCTGATAGCGATTCGGTCTTCTCGAGTACTATCAGCTGCCTGTCGTCGAGCCTATTCCAAGCGTATTTGGTTAGTCTGAATCATTTGAGCTCTTACGTGAGATCCTGGGGTCACTCCAAGTGCAGTCATGACCTTCAGAATCCCAGTGGCTCCTTCGGAGAAAGTTATTGCTGTGAGATTTGCTGCTATAGACACTATTTTCCGTCCTGTGTACACTCTCTTGGGGCAGAATTTCCAAATCACGTTGTTCAGAGACTCATTAGCGTTCTGAGTCTTACCACCAACGCAGCGGGTGAGTAGTTCTGGAGCTGTGAGATTTTCGAAGACAGGCTTGATCGCGTCCATCACGACTTGGGGGAGAGAATTATTATTATTATTATTATTATTAATAGTAATAATAAAAATAATAATAATAATAATAATAAATAATAATAATAATATCATTATTATTATTATTATTATTATTATTATACGATACTTACTTTGAGGTTAGTCGGTGGTTTCCCACAAATAAACCTCACACACACTGTAACTTGATGTCACACACACAAGTAGCAGAAGTAGATTTTAGCACGATTGAATCGCGGATTTTTTAGTACTGAAAAGTACTGTTTTTTTATTTATTGTAATCGGAACAGATTTAAAAAGCGGGAACGTTGACACGATTTCAGAAAGCGTTCAGAAAACAATGGCCGGTCACAAAACATGTGAGCGACATGTAAATAAGGCGACAGCGCCAATTGCGCCAGTTCGCCAAAGCTCAATTATGAATCTCGGTCGATAACTCTGTCACTTTTACGAATTCGTCGACGCCAATTTTTTTAGAGAGAGATATGACCCTGAGATAGCATATACCGCAAAAAACGAAAAAACGATTTTTGCAAAATTTCAAACTTTACGGGTCCCCTTAACAAATAGAATCATATTGTAAATACGGATACAAACTGATAGCGTCATCTGGCTCTCCGATTCTACAGCCGCAAATACGGATAGAAGCGGATAGAATTCACAGCTCATAGACCCTTGCATTAACAAATAGAATCATCTTATTGTAAATACGGATAGAAGCGGATAGAATTCACAGCTCATAGAAACTTACATTAACAAATAGAATCAGCATACTGTAAATACGGATGAAAACTGATAGCGTCATCTGGCTCTTCGATTCTACAGTCGCAAATACGGATAGAAGCGGATAGAATTCACAGCTCATAGAATCTTGCATTAACAAATAGAATCTTATTGTAAATACGGATACAAACTGATAGCGTCATCTGGCTCTTCGATTCTACAGTCGCAAATACGGATAGAAGCGGATAGAATTCACAGCTCATAGAATCTTCCATTAACAAATAGAATCATCTTATTGTAAATACGGGTGAAAACTGATAGCGTCATCTGGCTCTCCGATTCTATAGTCGCAAATACGGATAGAAGCGGATAGAATTCACAGCTCATAGAAACTTGCATTAACAAATAGAATCATCATATTGTAAATACGGATAGAAGCGGATAGAATTCACAGCTCATAGAATCTTCCATTAACAAATAGAATCATCTTATTGTAAATACGGGTGGAAACTGATAGCGTCATCTGGCTCTCCGATTCTACAGTCGCAAATACGGATAGAAGCGGATAGAATTCACAGCTCATAGAAACTTGCATTAACAAATAGAATCATCATATTGTAAATACGGATAGAAGCGGATAGAATTCACAGCTCATAGAAACTTACCTTAACAAATAGAATCAGCATACTGTAAATACGGATGAAAACTGATAGCGTCATCTGGCTCTTCGATTCTACAGTCGCAAATACGGATAGAAGCGGATAGAATTCATAGCTCATAGAATTTGGATTAACGAATAGAATCATTAGCGTGTAAATACGGATAAAAACTGATAGCGTCGTCTAGCTCTACGATTTTATAGTCGCAAATGCGGATAGAAGCGGATAAAATTCACAGCTCATAGAAACTTAAACAAACAAATAGAGTCAAGATCGTTTGAATACGGATAAAAACTGATAGCGTCATCTGGCTCTTCGATTCTACAGTCGCAAATACGGATAGAAGCGGATAGAATTCACAGCTCATAGAATCTTCCATTAACAAATAGAATCATCTTATTGTAAATACGGATGGAAACTGATAGCGTCATCTGGCTCTCCGATTCTACAGTCGCAAATACGGATAGAAGCGGATAGAATTCACAGCTCATAGACCCTTGCATTAACAAATAGAATCATCTTATTGTAAATACGGATAGAAGCGGATAGAATTCACAGCTCATAGAAACTTACATTAACAAATAGAATCAGCATACTGTAAATACGGATGAAAACTGATAGCGTCATCTGGCTCTTCGATTCTACTGTCGCAAATACGGATAGAAGCGGATAGAATTCACAGCTCATAGAATCTTGCATTAACAAATAGAATCTTATTGTAAATACGGATACAAACTGATAGCGTCATCTGGCTCTTCGATTCTACAGTCGCAAATACGGATAGAAGCGGATAGAATTCACAGCTCATAGAATCTTCCATTAACAAATAGAATCATCTTATTGTAAATACGGGTGGAAACTGATAGCGTCATCTGGCTCTCCGATTCTACAGTCGCAAATACGGATAGAAGCGGATAGAATTCACAGCTCATAGAATCTTGCATTAACAAATAGAATCATCTTATTGTAAATACGGATGGAAACTGATAGCGTCATCTGGCTCTCCGATTCTATAGTCGCAAATACGGATAGAAGCGGATAGAATTCACAGCTCATAGAAACTTGCATTAACAAATAGAATCATCATATTGTAAATACGGATCGAAGCGGATAGAATTCACAGCTCATAGAAACTTACATTAACAAATAGAATCAGCATACTGTAAATACGGATGAAAACTGATAGCGTCATCTGGCTCTTCGATTCTACTGTCGCAAATACGGATAGAAGCGGATAGAATTCACAGCTCATAGAATCTTGCATCAACAAATAGAATCTTATTGTAAATACGGATACAAACTGATAGCGTCATCTGGCTCTTCGATTCTACAGTCGCAAATACGGATAGAAGCGGATAGAATTCATAGCTCATAGAATTTGGATTAACGAATAGAATCATTAGCGTGTAAATACGGATAAAAACTGATAGCGTCGTCTAGCTCTACGATTTTATAGTCGCAAATGCGGATAGAAGCGGATAAAATTCACAGCTCATAGAAACTTAAACAAACAAATAGAGTCAAGATCGTTTGAATACGGATAAAAACTGATAGCGTCATCTGGCTCTTCGATTCTACAGTCGCAAATACGGATAGAAGCGGATAGAATTCACAGCTCATAGAATCTTCCATTAACAAATAGAATCATCTTATTGTAAATACGGGTGGAAACTGATAGCGTCATCTGGCTCTCCGATTCTACAGTCGCAAATACGGATAGAAGCGGATAGAATTCACAGCTCATAGAATCTTCCATTAACAAATAGAATCATCTTATTGTAAATACGGATAGAAACTGATAGCGTCGTCTAGCTCTCCGATTCTACAGTTGCAAATGCGGATAGAAGCGGATAGAATTCATAGCTCATAGAATCTTACTTTGACGAATAGAATCATATTTGTTTAAATACGGATAAAAACTGATAGCGTCATCTAACTGTCCGATTCTACAGTCGCAAATGCGGGTGGAAGCGGACAGAATTCACAGCTCATAGAATCTTGCATTAACAAATAGAATCACGGGCGTTTAATACAGATAGAAACTGATAGCGTCATCTAGGTCTCCAATTCTACAGTCGCAAATGCGGATGGAAGCGGATATAATTCACAGCTGATAGAATTTTACAGTAATAGATAGAATTGTTATAAGGAATAACGACTTGAAACTTATATCACCATCTCACGCATAGAGTCAGATACATATGCCTTCTGGCGATTCGGTAGGCAAACGATTCGTTGTGGAACAATAAGCACTTTACAAGAACGGATACATTTTGTGTATGCGAATGTGGAATAGAAGCTTGTATCGGATTCGCCGTATAGAATACAATAGTTGCAGAGAAGTTTAGTATGCGGATTCGCAATACAGACCGGATATCCATAGAATCGAATTTGGACATGTAAAAAACGAAGCATTTTCTATTGTAAATATCTTATAGGATAATATACTTGAGAAATTGCGTATAATACTTTATAAAAACCCATTGTTTCTTTATCACGAAAGTCGTATAGAAAAAACAAATAATAGAAACACATAAAATGTTATACATATTTTATGTGAGCGGTTGTCGGGTACAGATTGGACATATAGAATATTGTAGAAATTATTCACGTTCCTATAAATTCCTATGAGAGATTTTTAGCAGGGAATGCTATTTTGGAATTAGTGTTTGATATGCATGGAGATATTGTGACTATTACAGAACAAACTTTAGAACCGCTTTCTATTGCCGCTACTATCACAAATCCTCTCCTGGAACAAATACCAACCATTTCAGTAACATCTGAAATGTATGACCAAGCCTCTACGGTTACTCCAGAACCGCTTACTATTTCTGCTATCGAGATTCCAAATTCTACTCTCCCAGAACAAATACCAACGACTTCAGTAACATTTGAAACGTATGACCGAGCCTCTACGGTTACTCCAGAACCGCTTACTATTTCTGCTATCGAGATTCCAAATTCTACTCTCCTAGAACAAATACCAACGACTTCAGTAACATTTAAAACGAATGACGGAGCCTCTACGGTTACTTCAGAACCGCATACTATTTCTGCTACAAATATTCGAGAACCTTTTTTTTCAGAGCAGATTCCTACTGCTACTTTGTTAACGTTACAATCAGATGTCCGTGTTTCTGAATCAACTCCAGAACAGCTTCAGGATGAACTTCCACTTAAAAATATAATAAACATTGATTCATGCATTGATAAATTTTCGGAACCCTTTAAAAGCCTCGTTCATTGGCCGCGTCGTGACTTAACGAGAAAAAATAAAAAACGAGCAAGTAATGCATCTGAAATTCCATCTGTTTTGTCCAGCTCTCAATGGCAATTGGTTCAGGAAACTAAGGAAAATGAAAAACGTTTAAAGGCAGAAGAAATGATATTGAAAAAAAAAATTAAAATAGAGCAACAAGAGTTGAGAAAACAAGAAAAAGAAAAAGAACGTGTTCGGAAGGAAGATGAAAGACTCAGCAAAGAGCAAATAAGACTTGAAAAAGAAAAAGAAAAGTTTATAAAACAACAAAACAAAGCCAAAGAAAATGAAGCTAAACAAAAGTCTAGGGAAGAATTATTAGTAAAAAAACTAAAGGCTGCTCAAATTAAAAAAAAAATTGCTGAACTTCTAAAAGAAGATTCAGAGTTACAAGAAGGCAACAATATGTAGGATATATATTCAATCTTATAAATTATAATTAATTGGACTTAAATATAATTATAATTACAGAATTGGGTTTGCAACTGGATTTTTTTTTTTTAAACTACTCAAATATAGAAGAAAAAATCCATTTGTAAACCCAATTAAGTATTCTAGTCAATTACGAAAATTTTTAAGCTTGTATTTAATTTATTTAAAAAAATTAATATATAAAAAGTTATTTTATAAAATTAATATAAACAAAGTTATTTTATAAAATTGATATAAATTAAATTTGTTTTATAAAATTAATTAAGCAATAATTATCTTTTGAATGAGTCTTATTTAATTTTTTTATCCAATCCCGAAGATTTGCAGTCATGGGGTTATCCGCAGTAATGGGCACGCAGTAATTGGATCATCCGCAGTAATTGGCACGCAGTAATAGGAGCAAGCTACTTTAAGATCCGCAGTAATACACGCATCTGCATAATTTTTTAAAATGCTTTTAAATGAATGATAACGTTATTTTATCACATTGTCCATTTTTTTTATAAGCTCAAAATGAGTTAAACATCATTTATAAAAAAAAATTGGAGGAATAGGGGGGGTGAATCACAAGCAGAAATGCGTACACCATATCTCCCTTTTTCTGAATATCTCCCAATATTTCCCAAAATTTCCGACCGTGATATCTTCCAATATCTCCCGATATTTTCCAATATCTCCCGATATTTTCCAATATCTCCCGATATCTCCCGATATTTCCCGATATTTCCCGATATTTCCCAACATTTCCGACCGTAATATCTCCCAATATCTCCTAATATCTCCCAATATTTCCTAACATTTCCGACCGTGTGTACACCATATTTCCGTTGTGATTCACCCCCCGGAGGAATAGCTTTCAATTAATTGATAAAAAACTAAATAAAAGTTTACCCAGTATTAAAAACCGCAGTAATACCCACACTTACCCTACCGTTTAACTTTTCTGTATACGATTAAAGTGAATTAATTTGAATAATAATAAAAATAATAAAAATTGATAAATTTTTTTAATTTGAATAATACATATAAACTAATTTTTTTTTTTTTTCTAGTTTGAAAATAGTACTCTAGTACTGCAGAACAAAGATACAGATAGTTCTGACATCAAACCTACAGAAAATGAATAATTGTGAATATAAAATGGCAGTATTATTTTTTATGCGCGCACCCAGTATAATATGAATTGTACATGAATAGATATTGCTTTATGGAGGTCTTGTGATGCGAGAAAAAAATTGGCGACACTGTGTTCCTCAAATTAGATTTTTTTTTTTTAAGCTGCAAAAGTTAAAGGTTTGTGAGATATGCCCATATATATATCCCTCTTCCAATCGACGCGCATCAAAGAAGGCCTATTTCGTGCCCTTATTATAAAAAATACAGTGTGCAACTAGGGGGGGGGTGGCCATTTCTACCTCGGGTGAGACGTTTTTAGCACTCGTCGTCGTCTCGGGCACCTTCGGCGCCCTCTACTACGACTCGTACAAACGTCTCACCCTCGCTACTCTCTAAATCTGAATCAGCGAAATTTCGCTGATTGTCAGCGAATAGTCGCTGATTGAAATAGCTATAAGTATACCAATGAGAATCAGCGACTATTCGCTGTTTGAATCAGTGAAAAATCATTCCACTGATTCAACCAGTAAATGTTTCAATATTCGAATCAGTGAAACAATATTCCAGGTCTCGTATGGAATGATTTTCACGAGCGTCGTCTTCGTAAGGCTCGTTCATGACGTCTTCGGGGCAGATTGTTGTAATTGTATCTTGAAAAAAGATACGATTATTCAAGCAATGATGCCATAAGACTCGAGGTCATACGGAAAACTCGGCTCCCTTAATTGATGGAGGTTATGTTTGCGTCAAAGATTTCAAACGCTGGTGTGTGTATAAATCGTATATCAAGTAAATCGTACTGGAATCTGTATAAGGAATTTCGTTACCTAGCTTGTGCTGTTCCAATGTTGTAGCAGAAAGTCCTCACTGACCCGACGGAAGAAGACCGAAGGACAAGAAACGGACAAATGTCACTGTCTCGAAATTGAAACAGATTCAAATCTGCGAGACTCGCTGATTCGGGCAGCGGAGTTCGCTGATTCCCAGTGAAAATATCGTTCACTGATTAGAATAGCGAAATTTCCGGTGATTCAGATTTAGAGAGTAGAAATGGCCATTTTCCCCCCCCTAGTTGCACAATATACTATTCTGGAATCGGGCGTTCGACCGGAAATCGTCGGAAACGTCCAAAAAACATGATATTACTAGGGGATGAAAATATGGAATAAAAAAATTTGAAAAAACAAAGAAAAACATCAAAGTTGTTATACGCCGAGTCAAAGCGTCGCATACAGCCTGTTTTTTCTCAGAATTTCAACCCCCTTCATCATGTTTTTTGAACGTTTTCGAAGATTTCCAGTCGAGCGCCCTATTTCCGAAAAGACATTTTGTTTAAGCAATTGTTTTGTTCAAATTTTTTTATTGCATATTTTCATCCCCCAGTATCATGTTTTCTGGACGTTTCCGACGATTTCCAGTCGAGCGCCTTATTCCAGAAAATACGTTTTTAATTTATTTTTTTCATAGTTTTATTCACATATAACCGAGCATATGACTGACGCACATTTCACATGCAGATAAAGCGACTGACGATTTTTTTCATGAAATATAGTGTGTATAGATATTGCACGGAAATAAATCCTTAGGGCCTGTTAGGAATACCATTCTGGTCCAGAAATATGGTAAAGGTAACGAGAAATTCTGCTTTGATTAAGTGAATGAACAGTACCATCAGAAGGCCTGGATTGCTGGATGCCCCGTATGAATATATAAGTTGTTCGTATTTAGCTAAACCATCCATTTGAATACCAAGTTTTAGACAACTGTGGCTGAGTTGTCCTGGCTAGATATCCGCACCCAGAGAAAAGATTTATTTAAATCAAATAAATTACCATATTTGTAATGTTTTTATTTGCGTCAAAGAAATATTTACTTAAACCAAAGAAGTATTCATTTGCATCAAATAGGACGACTTACTTCTCTCTAAGAAATTCACTTATTCACAATTTGACTATTTAAACTGCCATGAAGAAAGATGTAGTTTATTTACCGTAAATATACTTTTATTTATTTGCAATAAATCTTTATTCGAACAAGGATTTGAACAAACAATATATTAGAATATCAAATAAGCCTACTATTTGACGAAATTGGAGCGAATATAATCTTATTTAAATCAAAGAATTGGCATATTCGTTTCTAATAAGAAATCAAAGTGGGTTCGTTGACGGATATACCCAACCTCGCTGCCGCTGTCATCACGCGTTGTAATTTGCATCAGTTGCTTGCACTCGCTTGTTGATCTGAATCAATACGCGGCGTGTTGTTCTAACGATAATCGCGAGAGCCAACTAACTATGGACCACGAAACGATCAATTTTTTCTTGAAAAATTAACTGGATAAGTACTGCGACTGTTCCAGCGATAAATAATAACGTTAGAGCACTGATATATATTATAACTGGATAGCCGATCGCGTATGAAATATAGGCCGAAGCGTGAGGCCAGTTGAGTGTCATTTTTTTTGGCGCCACGTGTATCATCATCTGTGCTTGACCGCATCAAGCTACCTATCAATTCATGATTTTCAAATTTTGACAGGTCGCACTGATATTGTTCAATAAATATTTTACATTAGTAAAATGGCTAAATGTGTAGCTTGCCTGTCGCGCACAGAATAAAAATCAAAATGTTATTTTCACAGGTAAGTGAAATTAACCCTAGAACTACAAACCGGGGTATATATCTACCCCAGGCGAACTCTGAAAAATGACGTTTTGGCAGTTTCCTTAGCATTTTCAGGTATTTAAATCGATAAATCGATTTTTCATCGAAAAAGCCACAATGAAATAGAATTTGCTTTTCAACATTCTCTTCTGCATGAAAAAACGAAGAAATTCATGTACTCACGAATCCCATTACTGCTTTCAGAACAATTTTACGAACAAGAAACGCGTGGGGTAAATATTTACCTCAGTTTGTAGTTTAAAGGTATAGAAAAAATGGGTTTGTAGTTCTAGGGTTAATTCTATCCTAAAGTATAAACCTTGTACCGCGACACGGCTGGGTAATTTGATTATTTGTTCTCAATTTTCGATATTGTGGGTTTTGGGACCAAATCTTTCTCGACTTATCAATCCTCTTAAATTAAATTATTTTATTATTTTATTAATAGCTGTCATGCGAATCTATCGGGATAACCGAAAGATGGCGGCATGCATGGCGCCAATAAAAATGGCTGCCTTGGAGCCCCAATAGAGCACAGGAATTTTGGTCGATCGGCTATCCAGTTAGTATATATATCAGTGCGTTAGAGATACGAACAAATCCTATATAACCTATATAATCCTATATAACCTGCAAATCCTATGTATAATATATACATATAATAACGTATCTTGTAAATAATAACTTGTATCTGTAAAATTTTATTATTCACCATGCTTGTCTAATCACCTCCTATTCGTAATACGTGATGCGATTCCCCCATCAGTTCATCAATTTTGGTGAATTCAATACAAAAATCATTTTCATAATAAAGTCAAGCAAATTGTTTATTCGATTTCAATAAAACAAACATTTAATTATCTATTGGAGGTAGCGAAGAGCATGAGCTAGGTGGATATAGTCCAATACCCCTATACACGGTCGCATGTATGTAAGCGTAAGTTAGTCTTAAGTCGTCGCTTGTAAGAGCAAGTTGTGTACAGTCCGTTATACCAATAAATATAAAATGATTACTGCAATATAAGAGACCCAGTGTACTGAATAACTACCCAAATCCCAACAGGTTATGGGCCCAGGTACGCTGAGGTACTCGAATCGGATGTAAAAAGTTACTGTGAAAAACAAGTGTGTGAAAAACGGCAAGAAGATTGCCGGGTGAGAAGAGCCAGAAAATCAAGTTGAAGAAACTCAGAAAAGATGGCCGCAACAATCAAAATCGATCCACTAACTGGAGAGAATTATGACACGTGGAAGATCCACATGAGGGCGATTCTGAAGAAGAACGACCTATGGGGATATGTCACCGGTGATATACCGAAGCCCGCGACGTCCGCGTCTGGATACGCGGAGTGGATCAAAAGCGATGGAAAAGCCGAAGCGTACATCTTGTTAGCCGTTAGCCCAAGTGAGCTAGCCGCGTTAGATGGACTAGAAACTTCAAAAGGTATCTGGGATAAGCTTAAGACTATGTATCAATCCAGCGGACCCGCGCGAAAAGCAACCCTACTGAAGAAGCTGGCGTTGACGCGCATGCAAGAGGCAGATGATTTGAAGCGACATATCGCGGATTTCTTTGAGGCTGAAAAGAAACTCAAGGAAATTGGGTTGACTGTACCAAATGAATTACTGGCAATCCTTTTATTATACAGCCTGCCAGATTCATTTAGCATGTTTCGTACTGCCATGGAGTCACGTGACGAACTGCCGACCACGGAAGTCCTGAAGGTCAAAATACTGGAGGACTATGAAGGAAGAAAATCACGGGACTCGGGGACGGAACAAGGAGCGATGTACGTGAAGAAGTACCCGCGAACTCAAACAAAAGGGAAGGAAGAGAGACAACATGAAAACAAAGAGCCAAGGTTCAGAAATAAATCCGAGTGCTATCGATGTGGCCGTTATGGACATTTAGCTAGAGAATGTCAATCGAGAACAACAAAAACAAAACAGAGTGTGCGTCAACTCGAAGAAAGAGACGAAGAAGGAAAACAAAAGAACAGGGACAAAACGTCCATGTTATGTGTTACCGAAGAGGTGATGTTTGGAAACACAAGGCCATCCGCTTGGTGCATCGACAGCGGGTGCACAGGACATATGTGCAACGATAAGAGTTCATTTCAGAGGTTAACGCCGGTAGACAATGAACTGAGTCTAGCGAACAGTGAGAGTACACGAATAACTGGGATAGGAAAAGTAAACATCCTAGTGAACGTGGGAGAAAAAGAACGCGAGATAGATATCGAAAAGGTATGCTACGTGCCAGACTTACGCACAAACTTATTGTCAGTATCGAAGATGACTGATCGCGGATTCGAGGTGCGTTTTAGAGAAAAAAATGCGATAGTTGTGGATCAAAATAATACAGTGTTAATACAGGCAGATCGTGTCGGTGATCTATACTATGTGAGACAGTGCAAAGACAGTGCAAACAGGGTTGAGATGAAACAGACACAAAAGTGCGCGATAGATGAGTGGCATGAGAAGTTAGGTCACATCAATGAGCGTGATTTGAAAGCTATGGCTAAGAACGGTTTAGTGTACGGGCTGAACTTTAAAGACAGTGAAAAAATGTCTGAATGCGAAATCTGTGCACGGGAGAAGTTAACAAGTAAACCTTTCCCGAAAAGTAGTGAAAATCGTACGCATGAATTGTTGGAAATTGTGCACTCGGACGTGTGTGGTCCGATGAGAGACCCGTCGTGGTCGGGGAAACGATATTTCGTCACCTTCATTGACGACAGATCACGGTGGTGTGAGGTGTACTTTATAAAGAATAAAAGTGACGTTTTTAGTGTATTCCAACAATACAAAGCCGAAGTGGAAAATTTCACGGGTAAGAAAATTAAAATGTTCCAGACTGACAATGGCAGAGAATATGTGAACAACGAGTTTGACACGTTTCTCAAGGAAAGTGGAATTAAAAGACGATTAACAGTGCCGCATACCCCCCAGCAAAATGGGATTGCTGAGAGGAAAAATAGGACACTCCAGACCAAGTTCCGCTGATATGGCTGCTAGTAATCGCACTCGAATGGTCGAGATGGCGCGCTGCATGATGCGCCAGGCCGGAGTTCCTCCCGTGTTTTGGGCCGAAGCGATAAACACCGCGTCATACGTGCGTAATCGGTGCCCTACCACCGCTTTGGAAGGGCAGATACCATTTACGCTGTGGAAGGGGAAGACCCCCACAGTCGGGTTTATGCAAGTGTTCGGATCAAAGGTGTTCATCAAAGACAAGACAATTAATAAAGGTAAATTTGATTCGCGAGCCGAGGAAGGAATATTCGTAGGTTACGATGTGGAATCAAAAGCATATCGTATCCATTCTCCGAAAACGAGAAGAACAATCGTAAGCCGCGATGTAAAATTTATGAATGAGTCAGCATTTCGCCACGAGTACAGAGAAATACTCGATGAGGAAGAGAGTGATAACGGTGATTTGACTGTTGAACTACACGTGACAAGAATAAATGATGAGCAACGAGGGACTCAAATCAACGAGAAGGTGGAAGAGGCACCACGACGCGCAAGAAAGCGAGGTGCAACGGTCTCGTGGGAAGAGCTAATACAACCCGCAAAACGAGGAAGGGGACGCCCGAGGTTGATTCGTACCGGATCAGTGGGAAGACCGCGTAAGCAATATGGGTCAGCTAGTACAGAAGTTGATGAAGATGATGATAGCAGCGAGGAGAACGGGGAAGAGGAAGGAGAATTAAAAGCATCGGAAGACGATGACGTATTCGCTGCAAACATTGCAACCCAAGACCCATATACGTGGCAGGAAGCAAAAGCAAGTAAAGACGCCAACGCATGGAGAATCGCCTTGGAAGACGAATTCCTAGCGCAAATTAGGAATAAGACATCGGAAATGGTGCCACGACCTAAAGAACGAAAAGTGATAGGAAATCGATTCGTATTCTCCACGAAGATGACGGGCGACCAGGAAAGAAAGAAAGCGAGACTAGTCGCGAAAGGATGCTCACAACGGCCAGGGGAAGACTTCCACGAGACTTATTCACCCGTTGTGAGATCCACGTCAGTGCGATTACTAGCAGCCATATCAGCGGAACTTGGTCTGGAGATACACCAAATGGATGTGGTCACTGCGTACTTGAACGGCGACTTAGAAGAGGAAGTGCATATGGAAGTGCCGGATCAGCTACGTGAAGTTCTGTGCAAAATAAATTCATCCGAAAAGGTTGGGTCGGGCAAAAATATCAGTTGTGAGAATGTGGTGCGCAAAACGGCTAAACGATGGTCCAAAGAGTTGAGTGATAACAAAGACGTTGTGTGTCTATTGAAGAAATCCTTATATGGATTGCGACAATCGGGATTACAATGGCATCGTAAGTTAGTCGAAAAATTAAAGACATTAGGCCTGAAAGCGTTGCCACAAGATCAGTGCATGTTTATGTCGCGTGAGAATGATCGAATAATGTTAATCGCGGTGTATGTGGATGATATGATGATAGCTACAAATGATCGAAAATGGTTGAATGAGATTAAAGATAAATTATCGAAGGCATTTGAAATGAAAGACCTAGGTAAGATAAATCAATGTCTCGGTATTAATTTCTCGCGTGACAAAGATCACAGAGTATATCTTAACCAATGTAAATATATAGAGAAAGTATTGGAGCGTTTTGGAATGAGTATGTGTAAACCAGCAGGCACTCCAATGGAAGTGAACTGTAAGCTGGCAAAACCTAAATATGTAAACAAAAGCGTGATGAGTCAGTACCCTTACCAGAGTCTAATAGGCGCACTAATGTACTTGGCGGTATCTACAAGGCCGGACATAGCATACGCGGTGAACTATTTGAGTCAGTTTAATACGAACTATGACGTAGAACACTGGCAATCCGCAAAAAGAGTCTTGAGATACCTAAAGGGGACGATCGAATGTGGATTAATGTATGAGAAAACACAACTACCATTATTCGGTGTCGTAGACGCGGACTGGGGGTCAAACGTTATCGATCGTAGATCATATTCCGGTTACGCATTTATATTAGCCGGTGCGCCAATCAGCTGGGAAGCGCGAAAACAAAGGACCGTCGCGTTGTCTAGCACCGAAGCTGAATATTTGGCCGTATCAGAGGCTACGAAAGAAGCAATGTATCTGCGGGAGGTATTGAATGACGTAGGAATGATGACTGAATGCGTGACACTATTTAATGATAACCAGGGGGCGATAAAGCTCGCTCAAAATAATAATTACCATGCTAGAACAAAGCATATTGATGTACGACATCATTTCCTACGCGAGGTTCATGAGAGAGGCATTATAGAATTAAAATACTTGGCTACGGAAAGAATGCCCGCGGACGCATTGACGAAAAGCCTAGGCGGAGTGAAACATCGTGAGTGTATGGAAAATTTGGGTATGTTGAACCTATCCGCGAAATGAGACAGTCGCTCATACTTTCGAGGGGAAGTATTGGAGGTAGCGAAGAGCATGAGCTAGGTGGATATAGTCCAATACCCCTATACACGGTCGCATGTATGTAAGCGTAAGTTAGTCTTAAGTCGTCGCTTGTAAGAGCAAGTTGTGTACAGTCCGTTATACCAATAAATATAAAATGATTACTGCAATATAAGAGACCCAGTGTACTGAATACCTACCCAAATCCCAACATTATCATAATAAATAATTTATTCGCGGCGAATGAAGACTCATCTTTCATTCATAATTTATTCGGATCAAATAGAAAGTTTATTACAACTGAATAAGCAATTCATTTCAGCCAAATAAATTTTGTCATTTATTTGAAACAGTTTATTTGATGCCATGAAAATTCCTTATTCGATCCGAACAAATTTTTATTCGGATTTAATAAGAGAATTTGAATGAAAAATAAAAAATTCCAAATATTTCTAAATATTTGTGGCAAATGAATGCCTATTAGGTTCATATACGAATAAGAAAATTTATTCGCGGTAAATAAATTTTATTTAAATTGAATAAATCTTTTCTCTGGGTGCGGAATATCGATATCATCGCAATATAGTGAATCTATGGCAACTAGAAATACTAGCCAGAAACGTATGAGTTGAATAGCAATACGGTATGGCAGTGGCTGAGACAGCGATCCATTATGGTCGAATGTCGATCGAAGTAGAAATATCGCCAATAACCCGAAAGATTTCTTTCCGTGCATGGTCTCTAAAACTTTTCTATTTTTCATTTCCTTGTATTAATTTGTCTATTCTCTGTTACATCGAATTTGTTCGGAATTTGTATTTGTATGTATAATTTTATTTTTTAGCGGCCGCTAAAACAACTGAGCGGTAAGCACACCGAATTATAACGGGAAACATAGGGGTGGTCTCCCTCAAGCGGGACACTTTTCTGCGCATAGGTCACCGATTTTGGTGCCACGCGAGATTTTGACTCCGAACCGATCCCCAACAAGGAATCTCGAGCCATTTGCCTTGGTATCAAGTGGTTCGGAAGTTATTCGATGTTCAAAATATGAAAAAATCTGTTTTCGAGCGCACGGAACGATCTTTAGGCGTACGTAGCTTCGGTTTGAGCGATCATACAGATGTTTTTCACTAGTGATTCGGAATCGCAAAACTTTCACCTTTCACGCTGTGAGCTCAGAAATTTTTTAAAAAATATTTTTGACTACGATTTTCTCAAAAAACTTTTGTTTTTCAGTTTTCGAAACGAAGGTCATAATTTTTTATGATGAATATTTTACTGTAGGTAGTCCTATGAATACTGAAGAATCTCTGAAATTTGTGGAAGGGTGCTCGGCCTCGTTTTTGTTCAAATAATTCGACGATGAATTTCAATCATTGGAGTAATGCGCCTGGAGTCTTTTTGTTCAACCAATAGGCCATAGTTTTCACTATAAAAATGTTACGGAACTTGACGTATTCCGAAAAATTGCTATCAGAGAATCATGAAATTTAAAATTTTTAAAAATTTTAAATTTAAAATATAAAATTTTATGATTCTCTGATAGCAATTTTTCTGAATACGTCAAGCTCCGTAAAATCTTTATAGTGAAAACTATGGCCTATTGGTTGAACAAAAAGACTCCAGGCGCGTTACTCCAATTACTCCGTTACTTCAAATAATTCATCTTCGAATTATTTGAACAAAAACGAGGCCGAACACCCTTCCACAAATTTCAGAGATTCTTCAGTATTCAAAGGACTACCTACAGTAAAATATTCATCATAAAAAATTATGACCTTCGTTTCGAAAACTGAAAAACAAAAGTTTTTTGAAAAAATCGTAGTCGAGAATTTTTTTTCCAAAATTTCTGAGCTCACAGCGTGAAAGGTGAAACTTTTGCGATTCCGAATCACTAGTGAAAACCAGTTCAACAATGCGGGAAAGAGGCACTTTGCGCACGTAAACCCGTGGGCAAAGTAGAATTTTGCGCACGCTGTTAGGAAAACATCTGTATGATCGCTCAAACCGAAGTTACGTACGCCTAAAGATCGTTCCGCGTGCGCTCGAAAACAGATTTTTTCATATTTTGAACATCGAATAACTTCCGAACTACTTGATACCAAGGCGAATGGCTCTAGACTCTAGATTCCTCGTTGAGGATTGGTTCGGAGTCAAAATCTCGCGTGGCACCAAAATCGGTGACATATGCGCAGAAAAGTGTCCCGCTTGAGGGAGACCACCCATATGCATTTAAAATAAAAACGGCTGAGGAAATTTCGATCCCATTTTGAATCAAGATTTACTTTGTATAAAATATTCGCTGCGAGGTATGATGCACCCTGTATACAATTATATATAAATCTATAGAATTATATCGGGCCATTTTTTCATAGATCCCTATGCCGATACACGCACACTATGACTGATTGTTTCGTGTATTGTTTCTTATTGTTTTTTTCACCGTATTCGCCCACCACTCGGTCCGTCCACGCGAAATTTTAGTTGAGATTGAATTACTTTGATTGATTTTGATTGATATATCAGCAAAACTATGCGGTAGATCAATCTGATTTTTCTCATGAATAATCATGAAATATTGTTTGACCATATGCTCGTTTTCCGTAACGATCTATAGAACCGTTTAAATATTAAAATTGAGAATGTGCGATTTTCATGTACTCTACACAGGCAACATGTATAAAAAGTATCAACTTTGAGTGCAATATTATCCCGCGTTTCAGACGGTCGAAAATTCTAGAAAAAATCGTTTGGGTAGATACCACGTTATTAAAACTATAGTCAAAATTTCAGATGATTTTTATCGCTTTCAGCGGAACCACTCGGTATGGCGTTTCGTATGACTCGCCTGAATTCGAAAATACCATTAGGTTATTTTTTTTTTTTGGTGCCGGTTTTGCCCCCACTGCCGGTCTTGCCCCACTCTCCCCTATATTATCTTTTTTACTCGGGCATGGTGATTTAGTTATCTTTTTTTCTATGAATCCAGAGAAAAAAAATCATACTTATACTCTCAAGAATCGCGATTGCGATTGTCGGCGATTGTGCCATTGTTGATCGCGGTACCCCGCATCTCGCCCCGCCGCCCCATACGGCCAATGCGCGACAATTGTTTAATAACAAACATGTACATACTTCTTGCGGAAAGCCCATTTCCTCGTTACTGCTGTCTTCTTTTTCTTGTTCTTGCAGCTGCCCATATTTTCACACTAAACACTTACTTTTATTCACTGCACCGTCGTATAAAAAGTATTCCGCGACTGGCGTTTATAAAGACGCTAGTTGTTGTTGATTGAGTTGGCTTGCCAACGCGGAGGCCGTGTATTATTATAAACAAATGACCATCTCGGCCGATGAAACGCGTTTTCGAAACATTGTCTCCTCGCGCGCGTATATACTTCTCGCGCGATGGCAATTGTCATATTGAATTGTTCAATTAATTGATTAATCAATGATTATGAATTAATAGTAAAAAGATATTCTTAAAACAACGCAAAATGAAAAAAAAAGATTATAAAAAAAATAATAATAATAATAATAACGATCATTCAAAAATCGTTTTTATGATAATAATCCGGCGGTCTGCAATCAGGTAAGTGCTGTAATTAAATAAATAATTATATAAGATTTCGCGGCGCTCAGTGCAATAAACGCGGTGTATTTTAAATTAAAAATTTAGAGAATTCCACGGTTAGGAATTTTTTTCAAATCACCTATATACTGGGCTGCTTTACTTTGCTCGGGTATACAGAAAAGGCCCGGACACGCTCAAATCGGATCGCAGTCGCAAACGCAGTGATCTGACGCTCCTGATTGGTTGTTGAAAAAATTTGTCCAAAGCTAAGCCAATCAAGAGCGTCAGATCACTGCGTTTGCGTTGGCGACTGCGATCCGATTTGAGCGTGTCCGGGCCTAAATTCGCGGTGAGCACTGAAAATTCATTAGAAGAGATAGATAGATAGATATTTTATTCTTGTCTATAACAATATATTGGATAATATCACAAGCTACATATAGAGAGCGATTCTGCGGATAGTAGTCAGTTTAATGGCGGAGCATTTTTTGTTTTTCGAAACTGACGACCTATCTACTGATATCTTAAGGTGCTATTTCATGCATGCAACTGCGACAAATTGTCGCGCGACGAAAGCACGCTGTGCGGTTAAAAATTGACGGAGAGATGGTGTACACCCTTCCCCGCCAATTTTCAACCAATCAGCGTGGTTTGGTCGCGCGACAATTTGTCGCAGTTGCATGCATGAAATAGCACCTTTTTATGTCCACAAATTCATACAAAGTATCCGTAAGCCTTGGAAAACTTTAGGAACGCACCCTACGGGCTACGAGGCAGCAATTTTCGATTTTCGTTTGTTTGTTCGTTATTCAATTATTCATTCGTCGAGGTAATCTCAACGCGTATAGTCGAGACTCGAGCTTTCGCAGTTTATTAATATACAGTTATGTCGTGTGGCAGAGGCTCCAAACGAAGTTACGCTGAAGTAGCTGCAGAAGGTAAGTAATTATCTACGAGTATTATAAATGTGGAATACACAGAATCAGCATTGTTCATTATCTCAACTTATCTCGCGAACGACGAATTTCGGTCTCGAAGCCGTAGTATCGTAATAGTAGTAATCTAATATAGTAATATTCAACAACTATCATCATTAGGCTACATTCTGTAGAAGAGATAGGCCAAAAGATTATTAAAAAAAAAAAAAAATTAATAAATAAATAAATATCATCCGTCACATATTTCGCGTTCTCAGCTATGAAATTTTTTGTCTCCATCGATATGCTTTACAACTAACACGTGAAATGAGCCAAATTATTCGTCGGCGTGATTTTTTCATATACTAATTACATACTGGGCTCAAGAAGCTTTTTTACTTCTCGATTTATCAACAATTTACATAGCTTCGTTTCGAAAAACAAAACAGCATGGCGCGTCTGTGGTCACGTGGTTGGCACAGACACAAAGCAAATGGCCACCACAGCCGTTCAATTTTTTCAATTGGCTGATGCAACATTTACCGCGAATAAAAAATGTCTCTCGCCAAAAGACATCGTAAAGACGTAGATTTGGCGAACACGACTATACTTTAAGTCTCCAGAAAATATTTGATTGGACTGTCTTTATCGATATGTTTATATCTTTTTGTTGGCCCGGGCTTCCACGGCATCGACTTTTGGGATATTATATTCCCGGCGGATAATTCGTATTTTGATGGGGATAGCCACTCGTTGCGCTGAAAAATCCCTAGGGTGATTTTGGCGCGCGGTCGATGGGACTCGGCAGCCATTGTTGATAGAAACCGTTAACCGGCTGACTGTCAATACATCGCAAATTATACATTTGATGAAGCAAATGATGAATAAAATGAATAAAACCTACGTGAATGGACTATAAATATACATCAAAAATCGATCAATGAGCTTCAAATAATATCCAAATACATTCAACTAATTAACTGAGCCAACAATTTATTATGACTGTGAATTGAAGGATTTTGATAGAGTTTGTTTCACTTTTATCAGAAGTCAGAGCCGAAGCAACGACAATAACCTCTCGCGTACTGTGAGAACTACCAGATTAAGTTAGGTTATTGTAACAAATTATTATTCGCGTCACAAAGATAGACATAACCATAATTGTCATTAAATTTTTAACAATCAGCTGTTTTCCATCTGCATATATTCTGCATCTGCATATATTATATTATATATAACTACCAAGTTTCGTAGTTGAACGCAGTAAATAATCGGCCGACGAGCGTGCCAATTGTGGGGGTTTTGATTCGATTTTATTCGATTTTTTTCGTTGACATGTTCTTGACATGAATTTTTGAATTTTTTTACGAAAATTAAGAACTATTTGAAAAATTGACCAAATAAGGTGTTTTGTTTTTGACGAGCTTTGTCTTTAATTGAGGAAGAAAAAAAATAATGTGATTATTATCAATGGCTGTATGATTTTAGCTCAAACTTCATGATTTCGAGAGGTTGGACAAAAAAATGAAAACAATTACATGCCAAAAAATGTCTTATACATATAATATGTTGTACTTTCTTAAATTTAGTCTATTAAGTTCAAGTCTTACAAATTTTGTACATTTTTCTTTGGATAAAGATTTGGTGAATAGGTCAGCTATTTGATCTTCAGTCTTTATATATTTCAGTATGATTAAGCCACTTCCAATTTTATTTTTTTAAAAAGGTGAGTTTCATATCGACATGCTTCGTACACTTATTGTTTTCGGAATTATTTCACAAGCTTATAGCTGCTTGATTATCTACATATGGATAATGCAAGATACTTCTTTTAGAAATTTAAAGTCTTTTATCGGTTTTATCAGCCAGCAGGCCTCGACAACTGTCGAACTCAACGCAATGCACCCCGCCTCTGCTGAAGACAGACTGGCGGTTTGTTGCTTTCTAGATGACCATGCAACGGTGCACCCCAGCAATTCAAACCCAAGGCCTGACATTGATTTTCTATCATCTATATCGTTCCCCCAATCCAAATCTACATATCCACATAGAATACTATCATAGCTTTTGCTTTTATAAACTAATTTACTTTGTAAAGTTCCTTTTACATATCGTTTTAATGCTACGTATGGTGGTTCCTGACTAGCCTGACTTTGGTATCTACTTAGATAAGAGATGCATGTACAGAGATCTGGTCTCGTACCCAATACTGCGTACATTAAACATCCAATTATTTTTCGGCACAATGACTCTAAATTTTCCTCATTTTCACTCAGCCATTTCTTCATCTAAATTTTGATTAACAATTAAGCCTAGATAGTTTTTGACTAATCCTAGATCTCTTATGTGAAATATCTTGTTGAGATATTTTTTTAGCTTAGGGATCTCTTTCTGATTTGTACGGAATAAAAGGATATCGTCTACAAATACTCAGCTAAAAAATTAACGGACCACCTAGATTTGCCTGAAATGCGGTTGGTTTATGAAGCGCCTTAACTTAGTGGAAGATTATTACAAATTAATTTAGAGGGGTAGTTTTTTGAAGATCGAATCTTCATCTTCAAAATCGTTTCTCAAAATTTCTCTTGCGATTACTTTTCACCTGTCTGTGCAGGTTTGAAAAACGGGTTGCGAAGTGCATAATAAATTCAAAATTTTTCAACTTCACTGTGGCGGTAAGAAAAAATCGCATGAAATTTTTAGCACAGTAGTTTTGTAGCCGGCTGGTTCCATCTCAAATCACCCAGCAAGGTCGGGACGAAAAATTCAAATGATCCGTAAAAAATGTATGTCATTCTTTGGCGAATTTGGGTGACCTGAATTCAGTCATTTTGCTTGAAAAAATTTGCGTCGCCCTGTACGGATTTTACCATTTTTTCGGTGAAAACCCGTTTTCACAGATTTCGTGAATCTACTTTTTCTTTAAAGTGCCATAACTTTTGAACCAATCGACGGATTGAAATCATCTTGGTCCTGAAATGTGCGTATTCTATTTTTCTTTGAAGCGATTCCAAGTTCAGGTAGATCGATTCAGAATCGCAACAGTTATCCGATATGATTTGAAATAAAGCGAAGAAATTCAAGCGCAATTTTCGGCAATTGCATGTATTTCGTTTTCTTCGCTGATTTTTTTTTTTTTTTTTTTTATTCCAGTACCTTTGAGATTTTTTAAGACCGTAAATCGATTTATCGAGCTCACCGACGATACTTTACCCACCATTTAAATTTTCCGGTAGCCTCATATACACTTCTTCTTCCAAGCTCCCATGTAAAAAGGCACTTCTTACGTCCATCTGATGGACTGGTAATTTATATTTTGTCGCTATTGCTAAAACTATTTGAAAAGTTGTTAGTTTAGCTACCGGAGCATAAATATAATAAGCTCCGAAATGTTCCGTTTGTTAGAAACCTCTCGCTACCAAACACGCTTTGAAAATTGATGGGTTCTCGAAGTTATCGTGCTTTACCTTGTAAACCCATCTACTATCTATAATCTTCTTGTCGACCGGGGTTGGTACCTCAGTCCAAGTATTGTTCTTCGTGAGACATCCAATTCCTTATTCATCGCCTCCTTCCATTTTTCTGACTGAGGGCTCTCCATTGCTTCTTCGTAGGCTGCAGGTTCTTCGAGCATGCTTACATAACTCGTGTCATAATCGTCAAACCATCTCAATTTTGTTGCCAGTATCCTGGTCCGCTATATTGAGGAGCTGCTGCACTTGACTCGCCACCTCGTATTTGTTATTGAGAAAATAGACATGCATATGTGCTGAATAGTCATCTTTAATTAATAGATAATACCTTGAACCACCCACCGACAACATTCCCATCGGTCCAGCCACGTCCATGTGAACTAAAAAAAATAACACCTCATTTGGTCAGTTCTTCAAGTTATGAATTTTCGAGAAAAGAAGCAAAAAATTCATATCTATATTAGCTCAAGAAAACGTGAACGAAAAAAATCGTGAAAGCTCCTCTCATTAGTGTTGTCAGCCATAACATTTTTTTTATTCACTAATTCACATAAACACCTCGATATCACTGCTATGGTAAAAGCGAATTTTTCTTAGCAAGTACTCGTAACAAGAGAAGTAGTAGAGTTTTTATACAAATTTTTGAACCCTTGGATTTTGACAATGATCATCTGAAACTTCGAATTCAAGAATAAATTCAATTAATTATACGACAGCAAGATAAAAAAAAAATTGATTGCCTAAGTATTTAAGTATTATTTATTTATTCTTTATTTATTTATTATTTAAGTATTTTATTCATGAAAATTGCAAAAATAATCGCACAATCAACTTTTCGGCTAAGTACCCGACGTATTGAGGATGAAGGGGTCTTTTCAGATATTTTTCAAATTAGTTTCCTCGACGACGCTGCCATCCACACAAAAGTGCGTCTGGTGACTTGACTATAATGAGGTCTAGCTATTCGTTATACATACATCAAAGCATTCAGCCAATTCTGTAACCAAATCTTACATGAAGGGCCGTTATGTCGAAAGATTTTACTACTCTTCTACCTTTGAGCAACTATCCCAGGTGTAAATATTTCTCTGAAAAGACTCAGAATAATTTTTGTAGAATTCGGAAAAAGAATTAAAGAAGTCTTACTTTCTCAGAAAAATTCAGAAAAAGTCTTCTAAAGGCAGACCAATGTTTTATAAGATTTTAAAAGACAGGGAACGCTGAAATGTTCAGACTCTTTCAGAAGAGTTATTCAGAGGGGTGACGCACTCTAAAATCTCTAAAATCATAGAGACAACGTAACACGTTTCACCCTATACTACATTGTACTGTGATTTTTCCTTATTTTTCCTTTTTCACACCGCTATAGTATTACGCTATAGTGCGTTAAGCGGTTTTGTCCCTCAAGAGCTGAGCTTATTCTACCTTATTTTAACGAAGAAAATCATGATTTCCGAGTGCGTCACCCCTCGAGTTATTCAGAGTTTTGAAAAAGTTTTTCAGAGAACTAATAGAACAAAATATAACAGTGTTTTAAGGCTTTTCTGAGATTGTCAGTAATTTGAAGAGTTTATTGATTCATCTTAGAAATAATTATTGTGGGTTCATTATAGGTAGCGATTGCAATTGCTGGATCCCTCATCCAGCTGGATCCAGCGCATCTTTTGGCTTGCTGTACCCAGCACCGGGTGTTTAATTAACTTCCCAAATAATGGCGCAAAAGTCAAATTTTTGAAGGCGAGCGTATTTGCGACGGCTAGAGACGCATATATCTGCGCTGGAATTGCTGCCGCTGCATTCGGAGATAAAAACCAAACTTCAATTCATGATTATTCGATGAGCCCGAAACCAACTAGACGTTATCCCTAAACGTTATGTTATCAAAATTTTTCTTGCATTAAACAATATCTAATAAATTTTGTGACAAAATATTATCAACAAATATATATATTTGTTAAGCGCGCTCCCCGAACACGGCCCAAGTCTGGCTGGCATGAGCGACGATCGACGTCAATACTTCAATCCATACAGAAAATGTTTAAATCAAAGAAATCCAAAAATATTTTGTAGTGAAGAATAATTGCCAATTCTTATCAGGAAAGGTTTTTTCGTAGCAGTTTGTTACTAAATCGGGCTGTCGACCATAAACGATTAATCGGACAACTTAACCTCACCTATTGTGACCCGATGCCATTCCATGAGATAAGTATAGATTATAGTATAGGTATATACATATTCTTCTGAAATAATAAATATAATATTGCGATGAAATTGATACTTTATGGCGAATTACAGAATCTTGTATCCTGCCAGTGGAAGTATTAAGACTGACTAAGCATTCAACATTTTTCAAGTGGGAAGAAGTCTTCAAATTCACCGAATGAATGTTGCAGGAGCAATAAACGAAGAGAAGCAATGTGTCAATAGGCGCAGAATAAAGTGATTCTCTATACCTGGGATGACAAATTTCATCAATCTGATGTACAATAATGACTGTATTCAATGTATAGATATTCAGTAGCTTGCGAAATTGACTATCGAAAAACTGTATGATTATGTGGATCAACATTAATCACTATAGAAGCTCTGAAAACGTACAAAAAGAGTTCATCTTTAAGCTCAAAGTCTGAAAAAACTGCTGATATATTGCAATTATTTATGAAAATGTTGATAATCTATGTTTATAAATAGTTTATTTATTACTAATGTATTTAATTAACATATATGTTAATCCCAGGTATAGAGAATCACTTTATTCTGCGCCTATTGACACATTGCTTCTCTTCGTTTATTGCTCCTGCAACATTCATTCGGTGAATTTGAAGACTTCTTCCCACTTGAAAAATGTTGAATGCTTAGTCAGTCTTAATACTTCCACTGGCAGGATACAAGATTCTGTAATTCGCCATAAAGTATCAATTTCATCGCAATATTATATTTATTATTTAGCTAGTTGAAGTTTGGATCGATCCTGGATCGATATGTGACCATGTGTTTTTTCTGTTGGTTAGAATAGACTCCGTAGACTACATTAAATATCAGTGAGCAATGACACATATCTGATGTGTCGACCCTCAGAAAAATATCCACCCCGATTCGAGTACCGGAAAACTACCCTTCGACGATTGCAGCTTACCCGCTAAGGAATTTAATTCGTAGAAACCACCCTGGATAGTTGTCGCTGTAATCCATCGGCCGAATGTCGATGTGGTTCGCGACGAACCCTCAGAAAAATATCCACCCCGATTCGAGTACCGGAAAACTACCCTTCGACGATTGCAGCTTACCCGCTAAGGAATTTAGTTCGTAGAAACCATCCTGGATAGTTGTCGCTGTAATCCATCGGCCAAATGTCGATGTGGTTCGCGACGAACCCTCAGAAAAATATCCACCCCGATTCGAGTACCGGAAAACTACCCTTCGACGATTGCAGCTTACCCGCTAAGGAATTTAATTCGTAGAAACCATCCTGGATAGTTGTCGCTGTAATCCATCGGCCGAATGTCGATGTGGTTCGCGACGAACCCTCAGAAAAATATCCACCCCGATTCGAGTACCGGAAAACTACCCTTCGACGATTGCAGCTTACCCGCTAAGGAATTTAATTCGTAGAAACCACCCTGGATCGTTGTCGCTGTAATCCATCGGCCGAATGTCGATGTGGTTCGCGACGAACCCTCAGAAAAATATCCACCCCGATTCGAGTACCGGAAAACTACCCTTCGACGATTGCAGCTTACTCGCTAAGGAATTTAATTCGTAGAAACCATCCTGGATAGTTGTCGCTGTAATCCATCGGCCGAATGTCGATGTGGTTCGCGACGAACCCTCAGAAAAATGTCCACCCCGATTCGAGTACCGGAAAACTACCCTTCGACGATTGCAGCTTACCCGCTAAGGAATTTGATTCGTAGAAACCACCCTGGATAGTTGTCGCTGTAATCCATCGGCCGAATGTCGATGTGGTTCGCGACGAACCCTCAGAAAAATATCCACCCCGATTCGAGTACCGGAAAACTACCCTTCGACGATTGCAGCTTACCCGCTAAGGAATTTAATTCGTAGAAACCACCCTGGATAGTTGTCGCTGTAATCCATCGGCCGAATGTCGATGTGGTTCGCGACGAACCCTCAGAAAAATATTCACCCCGATTCGAGTACCGGAAAACTACCCTTCGACGATTGCAGCTTACCCGCTAAGGAATTTAATTCGTAGAAACCACCCTGGATCGTTGTCGCTGTAATCCATCGGCCGAATGTCGATGTGGTTCGCGACGAACCCTCAGAAAAATATCCACCCCGATTCGAGTACCGGAAAACTACCCTTCGACGATTGCAGCTTACCCGCTAAGGAATTTAATTCGTAGAAACCATCCTGGATAGTTGTCGCTGTAATCCATCGGCCGAATGTCGATGTGGTTCGCGACGAACCCTCAGAAAAATATCCACCCCGATTCGAGTACCGGAAAACTACCCTTCGACGATTGCAGCTTACCCGCTAAGGAATTTGATTCGTAGAAACCACCCTGGATAGTTGTCGCTGTAATCCATCGGCCGAATGTCGATGTGGTTCGCGACGAACCCTCAGAAAAATATCCACCCCGATTCGAGTACCGGAAAACTACCTTTCGACGATTGCAGCTTACCCGCTAAGGAATTTAATTCGTAGAAACCACCCTGGATAGTTGTCGCTGTAATTCATCGGCCCAATGTCGATCTGGTTTGCGACGAACCTAATTTGAGAATGGGAGGACTCCCTCGGAGTTACTGAAGTCCACCCTTCTTTATCATGTATTTGAAATATTTTTCGTACACATGTCGATCGACGTCTGTTTTTCATAAAATTTCAACGATAACTTCCCTCTTGATTTTCATACAAGAATGGTCTTTGGCTGATGTAATGCCGGCGACACAGACTTTTCGTGTCGGATCACTTATGGGGATCGTGACCATTATACAGTCACTCACACGCAGCGCCGGATCGTGGCGCCTGTAGGTGAGGCCGAACACGGGATACGAAAAGTCTGTGTCGCCGGCTTAACGGGGGATAGAATAAGCTTAAAAATGATTCGTATCCAAAGGTTGTCTGATTTTTTTTTTTTTTACTCAGATGTAGTGTGTCAAACTCACGTGTCCCGATTCAACGGCCCGATAGTAGAATGCTTCATGATACACGAATTTGACGCAAACATCAGCAAGTAGCATGTGATAATTCATAAATCATAATATAAATCAGACAGCCCTTTTTTTCCCTGATTGTTAATATTTGTGGTCAACAACCGAGAAATGGCGTATTTTATAAGAATATATTGAGAATTCAGGCTATAAATGTTACTCAATTGAAGATCCGATGGCATAACTACGTTCAGAAAGGGATGCCGCATCTTGTGGATAAGAAAGAGTGATTTTTTCGTGAATTTCGTGAATCGCGGTGATAGCACTGTCTTTGACGAAATGGCCAGAAACACTAAACTCAAATATCTTGTTGACTTCATTGAGTTATTTTTATTGGTATAATCATGCCATTATTATTCATCAGGTTTTTTCACTTATCAACGTAAATACATGGTATGATCAATAAAAGGAGTAATTATAGTTTTCATTCTGCTTAGTCTAACAGTCTTTGTTTGATTGTTCTCACAGGATGGAATAATCAGTCGATTCTTCTGTACAGCATCCACTCTCGGAAGCCATTTTTGCATAAAGCGCACCTGTATTTCGATTTTGGGCATGTGTAGTCCGTTTTATCATTAAATTGACGTTGCAAGCAAAACTGGTGAGTCCAACGCCGACATGTGTTACACATCACCTGTAACGAGGAGCTCTCCATATCGAAGCAGTATTGGCAAATTATTGCCATATTTTGTGATAGCTTGAGCAAGTTCCTCGCAACTTCAAGTCTATAATTTTGGGGATCAAAATCCATATCGAAGGGTTCATCTTTTCCAATGCAATCCATATAGTACATGACGTAGACCCCACAGTTATCAGTATCATTAGGGGCTTGCATGGGTCGATCTTTGGAATATGGTACTTTTTTCCATCGGATATCACATAAATTGTTTTTCCTGATTTTCGAACATTCTCTGAGGTATGTTTTGAAAGCACCTATGGCAGAGATCGGACATAATGAAATTTTTGCGATTATTATGGTTACTTGATCACAATTACTTCAATTCAAAAATTGTATTCATATACAATACAATCTTAAGGAGGTTCTTCACCTATTGTCCCACCAAACGTGGGTTCCAGAGCAGATTTTCAATACTTCTCAATGAGGAAAAAATCTTAAAAACATCAAGCAAGTAGAAGATCCTCGGGAGATTGATTTTGCATAATAATAATTCAAAAAAGGTAATACTAACTAAAGGTAAAAATAACAAATTGATGGAAAAAAAAACTGTTCAAGAAATTAGCCGGTGACCCAACTTTTTTTCAGGTGAAAATGATTCGTCAATTTTTCTAAATACGTATGAATTTTTTAAGAATTTTCAAAAATTTAACAAAATTCTTGAAAAATTCATACGTATTTAGAAAAATTGACAAATCATTTTCACCTGAAAAAAAAGTTGGGTGACCGGCTAATTTCTTGAACAGTTTTTTTTTCCATCAATTTGTTATAACCTTTTTTGAATTATTATTATGCAAAATCAATCTCCCGAGGATCTTCTACATGCTTGATTTTTTTCAGATTTTTTCCTCATCGAGAAGTATCCAAAATCTGCTCTGAAACCCACGTTTGGTGGGACAATAGGTGAAGAACCTCCTTAACTAAGCTATTAATTATTAATCATCTAGTAGGTTTGTAAGTATTTAATATTGTTCAATTATTGTTATATATGTCCGTCATTATCGAAAGAAATGAATATCTCACGAAAACAGGTCTTTGCAGATGATTGAAATCTTTCTTTATTATACGAGAATAAATGTCTAATTTAATTACTATGAATATTAGTAAATCTCTAATTGCTAAAAAAAAAATAGTGAGACACACTAAAAGATATTTTGCGTGATTAACATTTATTGGGAAGCATTTCGATATCAAGAAAAGGCTAGATATAATTATTTTCTTTTGACTACGGTAACTCATTTTTTTCGATAGTTAAAGAATGGAAAATAATGATTTTTTTTTTTCTGAGCAATGACCTATGGCTCTACATTCGTCTGGGCTCTTTCTGCATTTCGGATCAATGTGCGTGAGTGATTTATTATCTATATCAGCGATTAACAAGCACCAATGCTGCGCCCAAAGGTAGGGCAGTAATAGCTTTCCCGTAAGGTGTTGTGAAATTTGATACATGCGAAAATTATTTTCCTTTTTAGCCTCATAAGAATTACCGATAATGTAATTCGTATATCCAGTGGGTACGTAGAAAACGTTTTGCCAATTAACTTGTAAATTACCGATCGCAAAAGCGTCAATAACAGATCCGTTGATCCAATTTCTATCTTTTAACGTATAATATCCGTCTGATAGGAGATCTTGAGAGTCAAACCCGATTATTGGATCGCAACATGACACAGAATATCTTCCAACTGTAAATAGGCATTGTATCATTTGCATGTAATATTCGACGTCATCAAATAACCCGTTATCCATCGAGTTTGCATGATTAGAATTTTCACTTGCATTGAGTAGAGATAAGTTCCTCTCATTTCGTGGGGTATTCAACTTAATTTCAGTTGAACAGACTGGTGTACTCGTTATCGGTTTGATCCGCTTTGCTATGCGTCCGAGAGACCGACCTTCAAAGTGGCTGAATTGAGGTTTTCTTTTACGCTGCCACATTTCCTGCACTAATGGATTGTCGGGGTTCTGTCGAGATCCATGAACAATTCTGTGTCGTTTTTTTTTTAATGGCAAATTTAACGCCTGTTCAGCGCAGAGCTGAGTCTTGTAGATTCTCATGTCATTAATAAATCGTCCAATTTTCAAGTTTACTTGAGATTTCAGAACAAATTTTTTTACGATGTTGAAAAAACTCTCGACGTACGCATTACTCAATCTTATTACGCCAGGTACTACCTGCTTCAGCAACACAGCTGACCACATTGGTACAAAGGGCATATACCTTTTGGTGATGTACTCTGCAATTTCAGGAGCATAATATCGGTTCGTAACCTCCACGTCTTCCAAGATGTTAGTTTTTATAATGCTCAGTTTCTCGTAATATCGACTGAAAAATGGCGAATCTGCAAAGACTTTCTCTCCTCGTCTGTCGTTTTGCACGAATTCGAATGTCTCATCTGCATCTACGTTCAACGAATCTACCTTCAGTTGCGTATCACAAATTTGAGTGAGCAGTCTGTGGATCTCTGCTATGCTTTTATTAGCAGCTACGGCAGATTTGTCGAGTAGTACGGTCATAAATTCTTCATAGACGTTATCTAGACTCTTTATGTCATTACAATGTACTAATAGGCCCATGCATTCTAATATCAAACTTTTATTTTTTACGTATTTTGGAAATTTTTGATGCAGTTTAGTTGACACTCTTTTTTGAAAATGAGCGCAGCAGCTGTGGACAACGATTAAGTTCGATCGAATGTCAGTTTCGTTTATTAGACACGTATAAACTTCTCTTAAGTAATCTAAGATGGTCATTCTATTCCACTCGTCCATAACGGCATGGATTGAAGCCCAGCTCCAATCGACAACCACCACTGTAAATAAAGGCCAACTTCCGTTCTTTATCTGTACAAAAGTTCGATATTGTTTCAAAAACATACTTATCGATGCTATATCATGTTCCGCACTGATCATTTCAGCACCTGGAATTAATGATCCATTCTGGTTTATGACCATTGCGTAGTACATTATGCGTTTGCTTTGAACATCAATCGGCTTACGCACAATAGAACCAGTAGCATCAAAATGCACTATCCGATTTTCTTTGTTAATAATATTGAGTTGCTCCTCGGAGTACATATGTGCGTATAACGGAATCCCTGTTCTTCGGATGTAAGGATCCTTAGAAGATAAATCTAATACATGCTTTTGAAATAGATCGGATAAGTCCTGCGATCGCAGCAGAGTGTCATTTCTGCAATTGTCTTCAGATTTTGCCTTCTGATAGGTACTTAATTTCCTCGCGTTTTGAAAATGGCCATCTGCAGCAATTTCTGGATTAATTTTTTCATTGACTCCCAGTTGATACAGTCGAGGTGGTTTATGTCGTAGTTCTGTTTTCACTTGCTTTCGTTCTTGGCCTTTCAATGTTCGAAATATTGGTCTTCCTTCGTGCACAATATCTTTGCATCTGGTGCTAGTCACATACACATTAATCATAGGTCTTTGTACATCTGTTACGTCGAACCGAAACTTTTGCTCATGAGTTACATATCGGCATTGCGCATATATAACAATACAGTTCATGTTGCGTCGAAGGGAATAGAATCTCAAAGGGCAAGCGTATTTAACTTCATCCAACATAATTATTTCAAGTTCTCGTCTAAGGTTATCCGCATCAATTTCGCCACTTTCGTCCAATAAATTTGTTGACGCTATTGTGTATTGCCCTTCCATCACAGAAAACATTTTCTTCGCAGCTGATGACTTCGACGGAGGATTATATTTAGGAATACTTACTTCGGAAAGATGACTGTCAATGCTGCTAATAGAACTTGCGCCGCTGTCATCGGTATAACCTTTGTAATTAGGATCTACGTCAATGTTTTCAGATATTTCTTCCTCGATATCTGACAAATATCTTACGAAATCTGAACTACTGTTGTCGGTACGATTTGAACTTTCAGTTCCCGCAACGACATCGAGATTTCCATCACCTTCAACACTGCGATTACCAGACTTTGAATCGTCATGAAAATAATGTTTCAAAACTTTTTTTGAATTACGCTGCAGTAAAGTACGCGAAGACAGTGGAGACTTGGTATACAATTTTCCGTCAATATTATTGTCCAGGTCTATCGGACTGATTGAGTAATCGCAAGGGTTTAAATTGCCTACTGCGTCTTGCTTCTGAACATTTTCGGCAAAAGAAAGAGAATAAACCTTTCTGTTTGACTGAATGGATTCATCAAAATCGTTACTTTCGACCTGTTCTTGAGAGGCACTTGCAAATTGTACCATTTCATGCAAAGCACTTGATGTTTCCATGTGTTCATTCAAGTTTCTAGCACTTTCAGCAGAAATAGACTGACGTTCCAGCAACTGAAGTCGTAAATTATTTTTTAAGCTTTCTTCTCCAGTCGTTTCTGGAAGCGCATTATAGGGATCTAATGAAGGCGTCAACTTCTTTGAACTGGTCTTCGTACCTACGGTTTCTACAATTTCGTAACCATTTCTGGTTGATGACCCACTAGTTATACACCCCTGACGTACAACTTCAGAGTCATTGTTGTCTCCCATCATATGACCCAACTTTATATCCAACAGCTGTTTTACATGGCTTCGAATATTTTGGTAATTGTTTTTCCAATGTCTTTGGTATTTCAAGAATTCCGTTCGGCTGTTTTTTGATTTCTTGACGCAGCAAATCTGAAAAAAGAGTTTGTACGTATTAGGGTGATCCTTAATAGGGGTGTTGACGAATTTTGACAAGTGCGCCCCCCCGATAGGTTCGAAATAAATAAATAAAAATGTGTGCGAAACCCAAGCACTGTAGTCCAATGGAAAGACGTGCCTCTAAGCTCGTTTTATTTCCCATTTGAATAACATGGGCTTTTTGACTGTTTTAATTAATTTTTTTTCTCGAAGGCCCAATTATTAGTCAAAAAATCTAAGATTCAGCAACAATTTCGGTGATGATACTCTCTTCCAGTAAAACAAAATTTGTCCACATCCATTCGGAATCCCATCTTGGTTCCCATCCCTTACTCATTGTGAGACTTCGAGCGAAGCGAAAAAATTGTTCTTTCCTACAAAGTTATTGAATATTCTTCGTCAGTGTCGTACCTTATCAACTCAGCAGAATGTGTAGCTCGCATTCATGTTCATAACTTCCAAAATCACCCCCATCCCCTAAAAATCGTACTAAAAATGGTGGGTAAATTAAAAAAAAAAAAAAATTGGAAAAATCGCTATCCAATGTTATCGATTTTGGTTGATGCGTTATTCTATGTAGCGAGCTTAGAATAAAACAAAATAAAACAAAAAAAAAAAAAAAAAAAATGAATAAAAAAAATTTAATTATAAAAAAAAAGTATATATTATTTTTTCAATGTTCCTAGGTGGGGGTGACTCAAAGAATGTATCGAAGAAGAATGTAAAAAAAAAAATTAAAAATTTTCTTTTTGTCGCGCACCTTCCTGTTGAACGAATCATTTTTATAGCCAAACCATTTTTTTTTTTTTTTTATTTACCCACCATTTTTAGTACGATTTTTAGGGGATAGGGGTGATTTTGGAAGTTATGAACATGAATGCGAGCTACACATTCTGATGAGTTGATGAGGTACGACATTGACGAAGAATATTCAACAACTTTGTAGGAAAGAACATTTTTTTCGCTTCGCTCGAAAGTCTCACATATAAGTTAGGGATGGGAACCAACATGGAATTCGGAATGGATGTGGACAAATTTTGTTTTACTGGACGAGAGTATCATCATCGACATTGTTGCCGAATCTTAGATTTTTTTGACGAATAATTGGGCCTTCGAGAAAAAAATTGATTAAAACAGTCAAAAAGCCCATGTTATTCAAATGGGAAACAAAACGAGCTTAGAGGCACGTCTTCCCATTGGACTACAGTGCTTGGGTTTCGCACACATTTTTATTTATTTATTTCGAACCTATCTGGGGGGCGCACTTGTCAAAATTCGTCAGCACCCCTATTAAGGACCACCCTAGTACGTATGGCAACAAGCTAGTTTTCCAAGTTTCCGAATAATATTGCCTCGGTATCGTGGAAACAACGCCTGATATGCTGTAATTTAGTATTGTGTATATCTATAAAATCTTAATCGAGCCGCCCCCGCCCAAATCTGTGCCAAATGATTCAAAAAAATATGTGCGAAGTTTCAAAACACTAGCTCAATAAATCTTTTCCATATGAGTCAAAAATGACGAAGTCATTTTATTACTTTCTATTATTGAATAAGTAACAATTATCAATTTATGAACTTGTTATATTATTCTGAATGAAAATAATGAATTTTAATAACTATCAAGCGAAAAAATTTAAACACTACTTTGGCTCAAACCTACCCAATTCCACAACATTGTAATAAACGCGTGCAGAAGGTGCTATTAAACGGAATATCTCTGCCTGGTCACCGAAATCAATGAAAAAAAATACGTCGCGCAATTCTATGTGCGACTCCGAATATGTACAGCCCAAAACATGTTCGTTTTGCGCGAAAATAGAAAAGATATCCATGAAAAACGTTTCTAAAACCGTTTTTCTATGTTGGGCTGTACATGTTCGGAATCGCACATAGAATTGCGCGACGTATTTTGTTTCATTGATTTCGGTGACCAGGAAGAGATATTCCGTTGATTAGCACCTTCTGCACGCATTTATTACAATGTTGTGGAATTGGGTAGGGAAGCACCTGAATATAATTCAGTGAAGTTATTTCATGGATAACCTGCTGCATTATACACAAATATTCCGTAAATGGCGTTTTCACACATAGTTTATAGTGTTTTTATTTAAATAAAATTTAAAAAAAATTTTAAAATTAAAAATAAAAATATATAATAATATAATATATGTAATATATATGATATATAATATATATGGGGGATTCCATGACATCTCGATCAAGATCTGGCGGTGACATTTTAGATCTGCTTAATAATTTGTTATTTCAAACTACTTGTCAAAATATACACACCCCATTTTTTTACAGATTTTTTCAAGCATCCGTATCTGAGATACGATTATCGAAGTTAAAAAAAAAAACACCTATTTTCTGAAATCTAAAAAAATTCAGGAATAGTACATTTCATTACGAGTAAAGAAAGGCTTTTTTACCATATAAAAATATACCTTTTAAACCATATAAAAAATCGCAGACCAAATCGGAAAGGTCGAGGTCACGGGCTGGTCGAGTTGGCATGGAATGCCCCATATATAATACATATATAATTATAATATATTTTTATAAATAAAAATAATATTTAAATTCATTTTATTTTTTTATTTATTCCGTTGATTAGCACCTTCTGCACGCGTTTATTACAATGTTGTGGAATTGAGTAGGGAAGCTCCTTAATATTCAGTGAAGTTATTTCATGGATAACCTGCTGCATTCCACAAATATTCCGTAAATGGCGTTTTCACACAGAGTTTATAGTGATCACAGTATAAAATATAAACAGCTTCAAAAGTTCACTACGAAATACTGCTGCATTTCAAAATGATACATTGTGTTCGCAAATCAAACTCAATACACTTTGTAACTCCGAGACCTTACACAAAATTGCTTACATGATAATAATAGCGAATACAGCAGGTCTAGCAGTAACAAAGTTGCCAGCTTCCTTTTTCCACTAGCTTATCCGAACGAAAAAAAAAAAATTATTGAAATATAAAAAACTGGCGACGACTAAGCGTATTCGATTGGATCCTTGACCTTTAAATTCAAGTGCTGTGACAAAGATTTTTCGTCGCTACATTTTTTAATTCGAAATTGTGTACTTACCTTATAATACAATGAGCCTTTTCCCTGGAAACTGAAATCGACTTTACTCGTATCCTTTACCAAATCAGAAATGATCTTTGCTAGTGCAACAGTACTGGCATCCTGGTTAACCATTTTTTGCGTGTTTTATACGGCATACAAGCTGTTTGCCCTATAGTTTGCCAGAAACATTCATTCAGCCATACTCACACACATACTCACACGCAAGTTTTTTTTTATAAAATTTGTTCTTCTGAGTGACACGTCGTTATCAAAATTGTCTTCAACGCTCCTCACTGAATCCAAACATATTGTGTTTATATTGATTGTATTATTAATTCCGGTTAAATTCAGGTGACTTATTTTTCATCGTTCATGCCTTCCTGTTGAAGACTCGCAATGGAGATCATCGTAAATATGTAGTGCTCGTCAGCACTTAGCCATGAGATACCTTCTATTCTCTTTGAATCCTCAGTCCTTCTCTTCAATATTTATGTAGTTTTCAGATTTCAGAATTTATTTTGAATGACCATAGGAATTAAATAATTATATTAAACAATGAATTTTTTGATGAATTCTTGGTAGTCGAGTTATTGGCAAAGTTCTCAATACGTGTATAGTCGTCGGCAGATGAGTGAAGAACGGAGCGAGGTCCGCTCCTTGGTACAGGAGGTACCTAATTTGGGTATAGTTTCTTATTTTATCGTCTGCTCGATGGGCGGTTGATTCAAAATTTGTTACGAATTGTATGACATTCCGCGTTTTTCAGGATACAATTGAATTACCTGAGGCTTTTGGTGGAATCTTACTTACTCTTGATTGACTAGAACGGGATAGCCGTAATTGAGGGTACGGATGCAGTAAGGGGATATAACTTTTTCTGGCTCCGCAGCGTTGGCGACTAAGCAGTGAGAAATGAAATCAGGAATTTTTAATTTTCAAACATGCACTCCCGTAGAAAATTTAATTCCGCATCTTTTTTTCCTCTTCAAAAAAAGTTAGAGCTTTCGTCGTTTCCGAAATATCTCCAAAAAAACGTGTTTCTTGTGAGGTAGCGAATTCCCGCTTTTTTTGACTTCAACTCGCGCTAGATTACCCAATGTTTGGAATTGTTGAACGAAATTTGCAGGAATCATATATTGTAGTGTTTCAATATCGACTAAGAAAAAAAAAGGTTAATATTGTTGTCAACAAGAAAGTTATTAATTATTTTACGAGACGTTGTGAAAAACAGTTACGGATATCTTCAAGCGCTTCGGAAGTCGAACGAATTTCGAGTGACCGAAAACTTCCAGTGGGAAAATTGTTCATTAAGGCACAAATAAGTTTGCCGGAAAATCTTACTTCAATCGAATAAATGGTTTGGAAATAGTTAATGTTTTATTTTACCACCGCCCGGCTGCCTCGCGCGTAGGTTTAGGGTTACAGCGGGAGTATATGAGCAGCGACTCGCAGTTCGCCAAAAATGAAAGGTAATCGAAACTTTTATCATTCCCGGGAAATTTTTTTTTTTATATGATCATAATATGATCAAATTATATACAAATTTATATATAACTATATAAAACTACATATATAATGATATAAACTTATACATAATTATATATGACTATACATGATTATTAGGGTGGGCCAAAAAAAAACGACTGGTTTTTTTTTTCCTTAGTTACCATGAAAATATTGTTCATAATGACGAAAGAGAAATTCTGTGAAAGTTTGAGTTCTGAATATTAATATTAAGAGGTGGCTCTTCGTGATCTTTGATTTCCTATTTAAATAACACAGGAATTTTTTTTTCTTTTATTTGGAATTTTATTTCGTTCCAACGAATTAGCGTGTTATCAAAATCAATACATATTCTTGTAGGAAATTAAACGATCTCAAAAAAAGGTCTGATATGATTTTTCGTTAAGTCGACTCGTTTGAAAGTTATTCAAGGTTAAAGTTCAACCTCAAACGGTATATGATGACTTCCACAATTTTTTATATTTTATCACGAAATAATGGCTCGAAAACATGAAACATCAAATTTTTCGTGAAGTTCATCAAGTGTTCTTTGGTAAAACATCAAGATTTTAACGAAATACCAATAATCGTATGATAATAATAAAAATAATAATAATAATAATAATAATGATAATAAAAATCTTTTCAACACTCCCAACTACATTTGAATACCTTTTCAACGCTTTTCATTAGAATCGTATAAACTTAACACAAGTTTTTCGCTATAAATTCGTGGAATGAAAACGAGAAACTTTAGCGAAAATATGATGTTTTTTGTTTTTGAGCCATTATTTCGTGGTAATAGTACATTTCATTAGGAGTAAGGAAAGGCTTTTTTGACGAAACGAGAGGTTTACGGCACGAGCCGAAGGCGAGTGCTGTAACGAGGTTCGTCAAAAAGCCTTTACTTACAAGTAACGATCATTATTTTTCATCAGGATTGCCGAAAAATCGCAACGAAGTTGCGATTTTGAGGCTAGAATGATGAAAAATATAAAAAATTGTGGAAGTCATCATATACCGTTTGAGGTTGAACTTAAACCTTGAATAACTATCAAATGAGTCGACTTGGCGAAAAATCATATCAGACCTTTTTTGGAGATCGTTTGATTTCCTACAAGAATGTGTAATGATTTTTACAACACGCTAATTTACATATCATCATATATGATATCATATAAAAAAAAAAAATTCCCGGCTATGGAAAAATTGAACTTTTTTTTTTACACAAAAATGTGCTCTTTGTAAATTAGTACATTATGTCACTAGGCCGATTAGGTATTTTCCGACGAATTTTTCTGAGGGTTCGTCGCGAACCAGATCGACATTGGGCCGATGAATTACAGCGACAACTATCCAGGGTGGTTTCTACGAATTAAATTCCTTAGCGGGTAAGCTGCAATCGTCGAAGGGTAGTTTTCCGGTACTCGAATCGGGGTGGATATTTTGCTGAGGGTTCGTCGCGAACCAGATCGACATTGAGCCGATGAATTACAGCGACAACTATCCAGGGTGGTTTCTACGAATCAAATTCCTTAGCGGGTAAGCTGCAATCGTCGAAGGGTAGTTTTCCGGTACTCGAATCGGGGTGGATATTTTTCTGAGGGTTCGTCGCGAACCACATCGACATTTGGCCGATGGATTACAGTGACAACTATCCAGGATGGTTTCTACGAATTAAATTCCTTAGCGGGTAAGCTGCAATCGTCGAAGGGTAGTTTTCCGGTACTCGAATCGGGGTGGATATTTTTCTGAGGGTTCGTCGCGAACCACATCGACATTCGGCCGATGGATTACAGCGACAACTATCCAGGATGGTTTCTACGAATTAAATTCCTTAGCGGGTAAGCTGCAATCGTCGAAGGGTAGTTTTCCGGTACTCGAATCGGGGTGGATATTTTTCTGAGGGTTCGTCGCGAACCAGATCGACATTGAGCCGATGAATTACAGCGACAACTATCCAGGGTGGTTTCTACGAATCAAATTCCTTAGCGGGTAAGCTGCAATCGTCGAAGGGTAGTTTTCCGGTACTCGAATCGGGGTGGATATTTTTCTGAGGGTTCGTCGCGAACCACATCGACATTCGGCCGATGGATTACAGCGACAACTATCCAGGGTGGTTTCTACGAATCAAATTCCTTAGCGGGTAAGCTGCAATCGTCGAAGGGTAGTTTTCCGGTACTCGAATCGGGGTGGATATTTTTCTGAGGGTTCGTCGCGAACCACATCGACATTCGGCCGATGGATTACAGCGACAACTATCCAGGATGGTTTCTACGAATTAAATTCCTTAGCGGGTAAGCTGCAATCGTCGAAGGGTAGTTTTCCGGTACCCGAATCGGGGTGGATATTTTTCTGAGGGTTCGTCGCGAACCACATCGACATTTGGCCGATGGATTACAGCGACAACTATCCAGGATGGTTTCTACGAATTAAATTCCTTAGCGGGTAAGCTGCAATCGTCGAAGGGTAGTTTTCCGGTACTCGAATCGGGGTGGATATTTTTCTGAGGGTTCGTCGCGAACCAGATCGACATTGAGCCGATGAATTACAGCGACAACTATCCAGGGTGGTTTCTACGAATCAAATTCCTTAGCGGGTAAGCTGCAATCGTCGAAGGGTAGTTTTCCGGTACTCGAATCGGGGTGGATATTTTTCTGAGGGTTCGTCGCGAACCACATCGACATTCGGCCGATGGATTACAGCGACAACTATCCAGGGTGGTTTCTACGAATCAAATTCCTTAGCGGGTAAGCTGCAATCGTCGAAGGGTAGTTTTCCGGTACTCGAATCGGGGTGGATATTTTTCTGAGGGTTCGTCGCGAACCACATCGACATTCGGCCGATGGATTACAGCGACAACTATCCAGGATGGTTTCTACGAATTAAATTCCTTAGCGGGTAAGCTGCAATCGTCGAAGGGTAGTTTTCCGGTACTCGAATCGGGGTGGATATTTTTCTGAGGGTTCGTCGCGAACCACATCGACATTTGGCCGATGGATTACAGCGACAACTATCCAGGATGGTTTCTACGAATTAAATTCCTTAGCGGGTAAGCTGCAATCGTCGAAGGGTAGTTTTCCGGTACTCGAATCGGGGTGGATATTTTTCTGAGGGTTCGTCGCGAACCACATCGACATTTGGCCGATGGATTACAGCGACAACTATCCAGGATGGTTTCTACGAATTAAATTCCTTAGCGGGTAAGCTGCAATCGTCGAAGGGTAGTTTTCCGGTACTCGAATCGGGGTGGATATTTTTCTGAGGGTTCGTCGCGAACCACATCGACATTCGGCCGATGGATTACAGCGACAACTATCCAGGGTGCTTTCTACGAATTAAATTCCTTAGCGGGTAAGCTGCAATCGTCGAAGGGTAGTTTTCCGGTACTCGAATCGGGGTGGATATTTTTCTGAAGGTCGACACATCAGATATGTGTCATTGCTCACTGATATTTAATGTAGTCTACGGAGTCTATTCTAACCAACAGAAAAAACACATGGTCACATATCGATCCAGGATCGATCCAAACTTCAACTAGCTTATTATTTCAGAAGAATATGTATATTAGGGTGGCCGTTAGAAAAAAAAATTCCGGGCCGCCCCCCAAATCGACTCGAAATAAATCAAAAGTCATCCTGTAATTTTTTCAGATTTTTATTTTAACGCTTGACCCTTGACCACAGAGGTTGAACTTCTCCATTTGAAATACACGGGGTTTCGCGGTCCTTTCA
Source organism: Tenthredo mesomela (assembly GCA_943736025.1). NCBI lineage: Eukaryota > Metazoa > Arthropoda > Insecta > Hymenoptera > Tenthredinidae > Tenthredo > Tenthredo mesomela. Next base: position 15,676,903 of record OX031019.1, read on the forward strand.
GTTATTATTCCACTGTGGGTCTGATTATGAATATAAAAATCTGAAATTCTCACAGATTGGTCCACGAGAATGCTTCTCTGTGAAGAAAAAATGGCCACCCCCCTTGCCTTCCAAATTTTGTATGGTCCATCCCATGCCAATGTGATCATTTTTTTTTCTCTCCAATTTCATTAAATGTTGCTCAAAAACATTGGAAATATATGTTTCCCAATGTTTTTCGGTTTTTTCACATTTCGTATGGGATATTCCAACATTATTTTCCGAAAGTTTTTTTACTTCACGCAGTGTGATAATGGACGTTTTATCCACGTTTCGCGTGGATGAAATCCCCATTTTCAGACCTTATGAAGTAAAATTTTGTACCATACTCGACGGAAAAACTTCTTCTGATCTCGTGTGATTGCAACACTCGCCTTCGGCTCGTGCTGCAACCTCACACTCGTCAGAAAAAGTTTTACCGCATTCGTATCGTAATGTACTATTTTATCTTTTTACAATTCCATCGAATGTTTTTCAAAAACATTAAAAATATATGTTTCCCGATGTTTCTCGGTTTTCCCACATTTTGTACGGAAGTGGTTTTCGGTGTGTTTTTGCAGCATTTTCGTTTTTCTTTTTTTTTTTTTTTTGTATTTAGCAAATTTTTTTGTTAACGTCATCCATGTAATTTTTCAATAAAGTCAACTCTTTTATTATAGATTTTTTTCGTAAAAGGAATTAACAAGGAGTTACGAAGTCAACTTTTGCATCAGAATCGATTATTCCCTTTACCTGAAGTCCGTATCATATTGGATAATGTCGGAATATCCCATACGAAATATGAACAAACCGAAAAACATTGGGAAACATATATTTCCAAAGTTTTTGAGCAACATTCGATGAAATTGGAGAAAAAAAAAAAAATGATCACATTGGCATGGGATGAACCATACAAAATTTGGAGGGCAGGGGGGTGGCCATTTTTTCTTCACAGCGAAGCATTCTCGTGGACTAATCTGTGAGAATTTCAGATTTTTATATTCATAATTAGACCCACAGTGGAATAATAACTGAAAGGACCGCGAAACCCCGTGTATTTCAAATGGAGAAGTTAAACCTCTGTGGTCAAGGGTCAAGCGTTAAAATAAAAATCTGCAAAAATTACAGGAAGAGTTTTGATTTATTTCGAGTCGATTTGGGGGGCGGCCCGGGAGTTTCATGTTTTTTCCCGTTTTAACGGCCACCCTAATGTATATACCTATACTATAATCTATACTTATCTCATGTAACATATATGTTAATTAAATACATTAGTAATAAATAAACTATTTATAAACATAGATTATCAACATTTTCATAAATAATTGCAATATATCAGCAGTTTTTTCAGACTTTGAGCTTAAAGATGAACTCTTTTTGTACGTTTTCAGAGCTTCTATAGTGATTAATGTTGATCCACATAATCATACAGTTTTTCGATAGTCAATTTCGCAAGCTACTGAATATCTATACATTGAATACAGTCATTATTGTACATCAGATTGATGAAATTTGTCATCCCAGGTATAGAGAATCACTTTATTCTGCGCCTATTGACACATTGCTTCTCTTCGTTTATTGCTCCTGCAACATTCATTCGGTGAATTTGAAGACTTCTTCCCACTTGAAAAATGTTGAATGCTTAGTCAGTCTTAATACTTCCACTGGCAGGATACAAGATTCTGTAATTCGCCATAAAGTATCAATTTCATCGCAATATTATATTTATTATTTCAGAAGAATATGTATATACCTATACTATAATCTATACTTATCTCATGGAATGGCATCGGGTCACAATAGGTGAGGTTAAGTTGTCCGATTAATCGTTTATGGTCGACAGCCCGATTTAGTAACAAACTGCTACGAAAAAACCTTTCCTGATAAGAATTGGCAATTATTCTTCACTACAAAATATTTTTGGATTTCTTTGATTTAAACATTTTCTGTATGGATTGAAGTATTGACGTCGATCGTCGCTCATGCCAGCCAGACTTGGGCCGTGTTTGGGGAGCGCGCTTAAAGCGCTTTAAAGCGCTGAAAATCAAGAGAGAGAGAGACTGAGCTTGGGGAAATCAAGAAGTGTGACAGAGACGCAAGATTACTGACAGCGCTAAAAGCGACTCCCCGAACACGGCCTTGGCAGTCGGCACTAGCTGTGTTCGCGTTAGCTACACTTTATACACTTTTCACTAGAAATCCACACCTCCTATTGGGCGAGCGTGAAAAGTGTGAGAAAAGTGTAGAAAGTGTAGCTAATATTAGCTGTGTTCGCGTTAGCTACACTTTCTACACTTTTCTTACACTTTTTACGCTCGTCCAATAGGAGGTGTGGATTTCTAGTGAAAAGTGCAAAATCTAGTAAAAGTGTAGAAAGTGTAGCTAACGCGAACACAGCTACGAACACAGCTACTGAACTCTGTAGTCTAATATACTGGAACGCGCGCGGGCCTCTGATGCGTGTAGCGACCCGCGGTGAGAGAGAGATAGTTGTGGTGAGGTCAGAGTCGGATGCACTTGTCTAATGTACAGGAACTATCTCGCATGAAAACATTGACCGTTTTAGAGAAGAAACTGGTGTGTTTCATTCCCGGTCGATGTTTGTGGCTCAGGCAAGGTGTTTGGCCAAGATTATGTGCAACTTTATTGGACAATGAAATTTCATTGGTCTAAAGTTGGACTATCATGTCAACCACCAATCAGGAACGCCGCTGCGCTGCTCCAGCGTCTGCGCTCACGTTTGCGTTCGCGTTTGATCGTGCCAGGGCCTTATCTCTTTCTCACCGGCCCCAGTCCCATCGGCCATCGCGCGCATTCCAGTATATTATAGAATTCAGAGATACTTGGCCACACTTCTTCTTCTTCCCTTTTCTGGCTGTTGGTAACTGTATCTGAAGCGTAGCCACCTCGTGGTCAAAACCAGTACTACTCAAATCGGGTGATGTATCCATGGCGGAGACGCGTTCGCCATCTGGTATTTGAAATTGGAACTAGTGAAATAGTACCTTGCGTCTAGTTACCAAAGCTAGGGTAAGTGCCAAGCCAGCCATACTCGCTTATAGAAACACGTCTTTGCTCCTAGCAGACGACGCTTCTACGAAGGCAGTTTCGAGTATGGCTGGCATGCGCGACGATCGACGTCAATACTTCAATCCTGGAGCCTAGCCACAGTTCAGAAAAGAGCGAAAATTAGGCTTAGGCACCCCTCAATGGATGGAAAATACGAATTCCAATAAAAGAAGAGAAATGAGAAAACAGAATAAAAAAAAAAAGTTTATTTGGTACATCGGCTGGGCCGGATGTCATAGGAGAGAGAAAAAAAAAAAAAAAACTTCAATCCATACAGAAAATGTTTAAATCGAAGAAATCCAAAAATATTTTGTATTCAAGAATAATTGCCAATTCTTATCAGGAAAGGTTTTTTCGTAGCAGTTTGTTACTAAATCGGGCTGTCGACCATAAACGATTAATCAGACAACTTAACTTCACCTATTGTGACCCGATGCCATTCCTGAGATAAGTATAGATTATATAGGTATATACACATTCTTCTGAAATAATAAATATAAAATTGCGATGAAATTGATACTTTATGGCGAATTACAGAATCTTGTATCCTGCCAGTGGAAGTATTAAGACTGACTAAGCATTCAACATTTTTCAAGTGGGAAGAAGTCTTCAAATTCACCGAATGAATGTTGTAGGAGCAATAAACGAAGAGAAGCAATGTGTCAATAGGCGCAGAATAAAGTGATTCCCTCTACCTGATATGAAAAATTTTATCGATCTGATGTACAATAATTACTGTATTCAATGTGTAGATATTCAGTAGCTTGCGAAATTGTCTATTAAAAAACTGTATAATTATGTACATTAATCACTATAGACGCTCTAAAAACGTACAAAAAGAGTTCATCTTTGACCTTAAAGTCTGAAAAAACTGCTCAAATATCGCAATTATTTATTAAAGTGTTGATGATCTACGTTTATCAATATTCTATTTATTCTTGATGTATTTAATTAATATATACTAGCTAATTATTGTGCTCGTTCGCTCGCTCCGCTCGCTCACTCGGTTGGTTGAGCGTTGTTCCTCGCTCGCTACGCTCGCTCGGTTGCCAGTGGTATTCAACACGTTTGGTGAGCATATTGTCGCAATATGCATTTCAGATTGGTTGGGTTAGGCCCCCCTACCTAGTCATCTATTCACTAATGAAATTCTTTCAATCGAAATAGATCAATATTCAATAATTTGTATTACACAAGCTCATAAACAGCCGTTTTATTCAATATTTTCCGATATAGCTGGATACATATGATAATAATAGGATAATAATAATAACAATTCTTTTTATTTCATAAATGAGAATTTATATCTTTTCATAGGTAGTACATTTTTTTAACGTTAGGACTTCTTCATTTGTACAAAAAAAAATAATTTCATCATACAAGTTGCATATGATTTGGATTCTCAAACCCAATTTTTGCCGCCCCTCTGTAATGCCGCTCTACACTGAAAGAAGATGGCGAGCCTGGCGCTCGCACAACCTTTTGGAAGCAGCACGGTCACACGCTCACTTTGCGCGCGACAGAGCATCCCACTTTCAGAGCGCCGTCATTTAAGAATACTCATCGTGCCACGATCGTAGCTACTCTGCGCGCGTGGTCATCGCACGGTAGGCAGGCCTATCCCGCTTTCTGCAATCCACGCGTTCTCAGACGGATAGAGCCCTACACTACCATACATGTGAGATCACCTGTAACTCACTCTGAGACGCTCGCCTTCTCGTTCTGCGAGCGTGGGCCGCGCACAACTCTCCGAGTCCAGTCGTCCTACTTCTACGACTGCGAGGCTCTTTCGTGCGAGCGCCAGGCTCTCAATCTCTTTTCAGTGTAGGCCCGGGTCTCTCGGGCCTATAGGTAAATCCGGCGCTGGTAGCGCTCATACCCAGATGAGGTTTTAGCAGCTAGTTTTTGTAGCGCTCATACCCGGACGAGGTTTTAGCAGCTAATTTCTGTAGCGCTCGTACTCAGAGGATATTTTAGCAGCTAATTTTCGTAGCGCTTATGTCCAGATAAACAGGATTAGCAGCTAGTCATGTTCGACATTTCGTTATCATCATTGTTCGTTTGCCACTGAATCGATTGACTTACCCCGCGCGGAAATATATATATATATATGCGAAAAATTTATGCGACATATTTGTTTTTTGCGCTAACATATATTTTTATAAGTTTGATATAAAATGTCGGATATATTATGTCAACATAAATGTTGCGGCATGTATGTCGACATCTATGTTAACACTATGTAAAACTCAATCAAACATATTTGTATTTTGCGTACTTATATGTTATATATGCGACATCTATGTCGCATATATTTTTGGCATATATATATATATATATTTCGGTGCGGGACGAGGCACCTAGAACTTCTTTGTAGACAATATTTCTTGTACACGATTGATTATTAGATTTTTCACGATCAACAGTGACAGATTTCTGTGTCAACAACACTTTCAATTTCTGCGACTTATTAAATACGGGTTCGATTTTGTTAGAACCAATCTAGTGCCATTGCATAATCCCCGGGACAAAATCTTTAGAGGATTTCTTTGTAGACAATATTTCTTGTATACACCTTACCATTTGATTTTTCGATCGATTTCTTTGTCAGCAACACTTTCAAATTGTTTTTTGACCTAATTCTGGACAAAGCAACGTAGAGTTGACCATGACTGAACACGGGATTTGGTAAATACACTCCAACGCTATCGAAAGATTGGCCTTGTGACTTATTGACTGTCATCGCAAACCCTAATCTCACTGGAAACTGTCTTCTCACCATCTTGAATGGTACATCCTCTTCGCTCGGTGATAAGTCTATTCGTGGTATCAGTACAGTTTCTCCGGCACAATTTCCGCTTATAATTTCGGTACAGATCAGATACTGACTTAGCTTTTTGACAACCAGTCTAATGCCGTTGCATAGTCCTTGTGAGCGATTTAGGTTACGTAACAGAATAACGATACTTCCCACTTTTAACGTTAAGTTATGAGGTGGAAGACCATTAGGTGTCAATGAATTCATGAATTCGATAGGAAGTATGTTGCTCATATCTGTATTATCCCCATCTTCACCTGTGTCAACACTCAGATATAGGGGAAAGTGGGGCAGAATGGCCGGATGGGGCTAAATGGCCGCCAAAAAAAAAATTGACTTACTGGCATTTTCGCATCAAGGGGGATCATATGAGACGCCATGTAACGCGATTCCGCTGAAAGTGCTCAAAAATTTTCAGGGTGGGGCTAAACGGCCACCCTCATAAAAGTAGCGAAATTGCATTTTCACGTCGAAGTGAGTGAAAATCGGTTAATTTCATATGATATTTAATCACACCAATTGAAATTTATTTGTTCCGAATACATATTTAATTGCGACTATTGAAAAAAATATTTCGTTAATTCAATTATATTTTTTTCTCAGTGTAGGGTGAGTGACTTTGCCCCACCCTTTCAGTTTTGCATCGTTTTCAGAGGAACCACGCTGCATATAGTTTTATCTCACTCACTTCGACGTGAAAATGCAATTTCGCTACTTTCATTAGGGTGGCCGTTTAGCCCCACCCTAAAATTTTTTGAACACTTTCAGCGGAATCGCGTTGCAAGGCGTCTCATACGATCCCCCTTGATGCGAAAATGCGAATAAGTCAATTTTTTTTACCGCGGCCATTTAGCCCCATCCGGCCATTCTGCCCCACTTTCCCCTACCACTCCAATTCCTTGGATTTTTGACATTATTTGGGTATTTATGGCAATGACATCGACATTGGTTGGAGCTAATATAACCTTACCATAATTCGAAGGATCTTGTGGATCTACACTTTCTCCGAATATTTCTCGCACAATATCACCATTCGAACGTATTTCCGTAGGAATGCTTACAACTTCGTTGTTACGTTCAAAAGAATCACAAAAAACATCATTGCTCACTCGCAGAAGCCATTGTTTGAAGTCTATTTGCCCATCGGAGACACGAATGTTGCCCTTGAATGACATGTACATGAATTGATTTCATAAGCTGCTTCTCTTAACGCAGGCTTCTAAAATTTGGGTCCGACTTCCATGTCGCACAACTGGTGAAGTTTGCCGAAAGTCACCAGAGACTATAACTATTTTACCGCCGAATGGTTCGTTACATTCACATATATCTCTCATACGTTCATCAGCCTCCAGTGCATACTTGGAGGCCATTGTTATTTCATCCCAGATTATGACTTTCGCGTTTCGAATGTGCAAACCTTGTCTGGATTTCGGTTTAATATTACACGTTGAGCATTCGTTGAATTGTAACGCTAGTTTAAAAGTTGAATGCGCAGTTCTTCCTCCTTTCAATAAATTCTCTGCGATTCCGGTCCATGCTACAGGCAACACTATCAAGCCCGTACTTTGTAATGTAGTTATAATGGTGTTATGTAGATAATTTTTTCCACTACCACCGGACACCTGGAGATGGTCATCCCCGAGAAAACCGACCTGAGACGCGAGAACCACGAACCGCGTACCGGGAAAAAAAAGAAAAAAAAAAAAAAAACTACGAAAACCACGTGGATGGGGACTCCCGGAGGTGGTCATCCTCGAGGAAACTGACCTGGGGCGCGAGAATCACGTGTCGCGACTCCCGGACATCGTAATCCCCCAGGAAAACGACCTGGGGCGCCAGAACCACGTGTCGCGACTCCTGATCATCGTAATCCCCGAGGAAAATGACCTGGAGCGCGAGAATCACGTGTCGCGACTCCTGGGAATCGTGATCCCCGAAGAAAACGACCTGGAGCGCGAGAACCACGTATCGCGACTCCTAGACATCGTAATCCCCGAAGAAAACGACCTGGAGCGCTAGAACCACGTATCGCGACTCCTGGACATCGAAATTCCCGAGGAGAACGACCTGGAAAGTAACGAAGCCTCGGAATTCAAATCAGAGAATATAGTAGCACACATATAACGAATCAAAATTCAAAATAACGAACTAAATTTCAAAAATTTGGGACATCCGAACATCCGTCACGTACTTTAATATATGGATTTGTTAAGAATATTTTGTCACAAAATTTAATAGTTATTGTTTAATGCAAGAAAAATTTGAGCTGATAACGTTCACATATACAAAGAATGTGCCAAAAATATTTCTAATTTATGTTACTAAATAAATAAATAATTAATATTTGCCCCTTCGTAACTTATGGATTCTATTTAGTTGAATAATAATTTTCCTACCGTTGCAGCGATTCTACTCAATATATTAATATTCAAGAAAAACTCAGTATAATCATTTCGAATGAAATGCAGTAATATTTTAAAATTGACTTCTAATTAGAGATTGCAATCCAGCAACGTTTTCAATCCAGCTGGATTTTTGCTGGCCAACATCATTCCAGTTAGATCCAGCAATTTCTCGATTTTTTAAAGAAATACACCTTTTTTTTTCAAATACTCGAGGAACCTTCATTATTTCGACTCGTCACTACAAATCAGTCAAACTTGAAAAATAAAAAAAGTAAAAAAATATCAGTCTTGTATTGACTTAAAGGAGTAAATAGAATAAAATTTAATTTTTTGCCTTTTATGGAAGTAGGCACTAGGATCTCCTGAAACAAATAGTATTGATGGTGTTGTCTCCCAACCTACTTCTTAATGAACTGCATATATTTTCGGCTGCAGAGAAGGCCCTTTCTGCCTCTACGCTAGTTGGTTTCAGGGTCATCAAATTAATCATAAATTAAAGTTAGGTTTTCACCACTGAAGGCAGCGGCAGCGGATGCAATTTCAGCGCCGATATATGCATCACTAGCCGTTGCAATCTGCTCTCCTTCGAAAATTTGACTTTTGCGCCATTATATGGGAAGTTAATTACTTGTGGATCGGCCGCGCTGGATCCAGCAGGCCAAAAGATGCGCTGGATTGCTGGATGAAGGATCCAGCAATTGCAATCGTTAACCTGAAGCTGGTCTAGAGGTTCCTCAGTGAAAAGAAAGGATTTTTGTTTGGTCAATTTTTCAGCACGAAAAATGATTGTTTCAGGAGAACCACCCATATATAGATCAAATTTTTATTATTTTATGTTATATATTGCAGCTCCGTGTGGCCTAACACGCGGCCGAGGATCACGTGGTCGCGGAAGGCCTATGACTAGGCAACCACATGTATCGTCGACATCGAGGGCACATACGTCGGTATCGCCAACGGCGTCAGTGCGTCCACCGCAACCTGAAAGTAGTAGGTGCCAGCCATGGCGAGTCATAACAAATGACGTCACGAGGTCAGTGACCGGGCGGGAGTGGGGGTTTGGCGTCAAAACAATGAGAGACAGCAGACTGTCCAATCCAAGATGGCGGCGCCCATACGCAATATTATAAACAAATATGGCGCCCGTTTTCCAATTTTTTCAAAATCCAAGATGGCTACTATTTTTTCAAAATCAAATATGGCTACTATTTTTCAAAATCCAAGATGTCTGATCTAAGATGGCCCCGCCCATACAAACCAATATGGCGGCTTTTCCAAGATGGCTACTATTTTTTTCTCAAAATCCAAGATGGCTACTATGCCGGCTCTGAAATAATAAATTCTTATCCTATATATATCTATACTAGCTGAAATTGATAGAAAATGACAGGGTATATGCAGGGATTGACACAAATTATTTTCAAATATTCGTTTATTATTATTTTATCAAATCTAGTCTTTTACAAGCATATTTTATCAGATCTACTTTTTTACAATCATATTTTATTAAATCTAGTTTTTTACAAGTATCTTTTTTTTTTTTAACGTAGGTACAACAGAGCGCGCCGACCCGTCATTCGCGATCGTGAGACGAGATCGCACCCCCGCATCGGTCATTCGAGACCTACCGAATCGATTAATCAAGCCGCGATCTTCCTCGTAATTCCGGTACAATCCTCCTGACTATATCTTGACGTATTCACACCTATGAGTACCCCAGGATAGAGTCGGGAGAATCATACCAGCCTTATGAGGAAGATAACAGCCGGATTTATCGCCCGGTTGATCTTGGACGACCAATGCTTGGGTACTATCTAGTCTCACGATCCGAAATACGGGTCACATTCATACAAGACCGCAACAGATCCCGATAAGAGGTCATCCGAGGCCTACAGAATCGATGAAACGAAACTGCGATCTTCCTCGTAATCCCGCTACAAGCCTCCTGACGCTAGCTTACCCTATTCATGAATGAATACCCCAGGCTAGCGTCGGGAGAGTCATACCGACATTAAGAGGAAGACAGCAGCCTAATTCATCGATTCTGCAGATCGCGGTGACCTCTTATTGGGATCTATTTCGGTCCATATTAAGACTAGTTTTCACATTCATCCCTTATATCGAACAGACTAAACTACAGAGCGCGCTGCCCCTGGGCTCGCATCACCCGCCATTCGCAATCACGTGACTAGAGCATATCCTCGCATCGGTCATCGGAAACGTATCGAAACGATGAACCAACCAGCCTTCCTCCGCGTCAACCCAGTACAGGTGTCCTGAGACTATCTTGACATATTCATGAATGAATACCCCAGGATGGTGTCGGGACGCCTATACTGAGCTCGCGCGGAGGAGAGCAGGAAGATTTATCGTCTCGGTACACCACGGATGACCGATGTTTGGGCTTGCTCAAGTCTCGTGATTCGAATCGTGCGGGGATGAAACCCCAGGGTCAACGCGGGCTGACAGTTTATTTCTCTCACACATACCCACTTAACAATGAAACCGCGCCGACATATGCCGGTAATAATGCACACACACACTTTACTTATCAATTATAACACTCTGGCGTATGTCGGCTATGATGTAAGGTAAAAACAAACGGGTCAACTCGTGAAACACAACATTTAAATGGTCACTGCCAAATTCCGCAGCCAGCATGCCCCTGTGGAGCGCACCCTTCGCTGCTTCAGCCTCCTCGCACACCACGACACCGATCTGCTGCAGAGTGGGGGCCGTCATCTTTCTGGATCGCACGATGCTGGCAAAGCGACGAACCAGCAACTCCTTGCACTTGTCGACATTATCTACCATATCCTTCAGTTGAATGATATACTCGTCTATACAGCAAGCGATATGGCGCAGACCGTCAAATGTAAGCTTCTGCATCACAATTACCGGCGAATAGGTTTTTCGTTTCTTCCATCCAGGTTCACCAGTGTTATCGCCCTCCTCCTCCTCCTCTTCGTACCCCTGCTGACTTTCGGCAGCGGCAACGTCAGGATTGCTCGCATAGAATGCAACTACTTTCGAGCCGTGAGCCGATGTTAAACGCAAGGAACACCCTCCGGCTAGCGAGATGGTATCGCTCAGCAACGAACTCAGACTACCGGCGGGACGCTCGCTTTTCTCGAAATACTTTTCGATATCCTCGAGCTTTTCAGTCAGATCTTCCCATGCTTCGGCGGTGAGGGATACACCGCTCGAGTAATTATTTACGAATTTCACCACAGGCTCGAAAGTCCCATCCAACCGGAGACGAAGCCCGACGTTCACCTTTTTCGACCACGAACCGTTCAGCCCGTACGTCCTCGACAGTAGCAGACTACGCTCGGATTTCTTCAGCGCTATGTCAAAGGTCTTAGCCAATCGACTACACCCGTCTTTCAACGAGCCTGTTTTCGGTGTGGCCATTGTTCTTGACTGTTCGGTTGCAACTGAAAGCTCCGCACCCGATCTAGTCTTCACCGAGGCCTACCCACCCCACCATTCTGCACACCACAGCAAAAATACGCATCACCACGTGACAATCGCGCGACAGTCGCAGCAGCATCGCGCAGCGCGCTTCAGCGAAAATGTAACCTCATACCGATCATGCGAGGATTACTGTAGCTATGATTTTTCTATAACCACGTAATCCGACGCGCAACGGACGTCGTTATCTTCCAGGTATCGTCAACACGGTCTTCGTAATATTTCAACAATAAAGTCGTACGCCGACAGCGGTCACCCCTGCCTTTCGTAAAACGCTGATGGCACATCACGCCACTCCAGGTGTCCTGCATATTCGCGATGTATGCACACCCACGCACGCACACACACACACACACACACACACCATTTTTTTCATACTAGTCCTAGCGAAAACCTTATGAAGGGAATAGAGAGACTCGCATTACAAACTAACAGATAGTCCGGTGAAGAAGTGTTTCTCGACAGCAACAACAGAAAAGGTATGTCTTTACGACTCTTTCCCTCGTTCAACCTTCTAATTCCGAAGGATTCTGAACAAAAAAAAAAATGTTTAAAAAAATTCAGATGGAACGGATCGCAAGACGTGCTCGAGTACTGCGGCTGAGGGGGGAGATGCGAGAGAGATATCTCACCAACGCGAGGGCGCTCTTGCAATTCCTGCGAGTAAACAATGTCGCAGAGGGGTTCGTCGCCGAGACCGATAATATCCATTATGAGATGCTCACCCATCTCAATAGGCAGTGGGAAATCAACGATTCTTTCGTCTACGGGACGAACCCCGCGGAGGCTGCAGGGGCTGTACAGAGCGAGGAAATTTCTTCAACCGTCGCTGAGGAGGAGGAGGAGGAGGAGGAGGAAAGAGACCCGCTAAATTTGGACGAGCACGACGGTCTGAGCATTCAGGAAGAAGAAGAAGAAGAAGAAGAAGAAGAAGAAGAAGAAGAAGAAGTACAAGAAGTAGAGGAGGAAGACCAGGTGGTCCCAAATCGTTCGCCATCACCACCACCTCCATCCCCCGCCTCGTTACCTCGCTCCCCGTCCCCACCCCCAGAGTCCCCCCGATCACCTTCCCCCCTATTTATCACCCGCCGTTGATTTAATAATATTAATAACCTTACGTATAATTTTTTACACGAATATAGATTTAATAAAAATGTAGAGAGTATATAATTCAATAATAATAACCGTAGCTATAATTTTTACATGTGATATATATATATATATATATATATATATATCGCGTCACTAATGCCATAAGGTCGTAACTGCCAAAAATAAAAATTTCATGTTTTTGGTGGCAAAATCTTTTTCGTGCGATATAACATCGTTTGGATATATCCACAAAAAAAAAAATTTTTTGGCGCTTACGACCTTATGGCTTTAGTGAGGCGATATATATTGATTTATTAAAAATGTAGAACCTATATTATCTAGATTTAAGAAAAAATGTACCAAATAAATATATATATATTGATTCATTAAAAAATGTAGAACCTATATTATCTAAATTTAAGAAAAAAATGTAGCAAATAAACATGTACACGTTCATATGTATATTATATATATATATATATATATATATATATATATTGATTTATTAAAAATGTAGAGCCTATATTATCTAAATTTAAGAAAAAAATGTATCAAATAAATATATATACACGTTCATATATATATATATATACCCGACTCAGTTATTTGTTATCCCGTACCATCCTCACATATATATTTACAACATCTGCATGTATAGCAAGTACACGGGAGGTAGGGGGGATATGGCAAGATCTGGTATATAAGCGGTAGGGTATTATATCTTAAATATATATATATATATACCTATATACAGTAGTCTCTCTCTCTTTCTCATTTATACACAGACGCTCGTACGACCTGACGATGGAGGGGATTCAAATTATTGCGCTATACTGTAGGATCTGCTATAGGTGTGTGTGTGTGTGTGTGTGTGTGTGTGTGTGTGTGTGTGTGTGATACCTCGGATGTAGAAAATTTTTATGAAAACTACACCGGCCATCAGAGCCGGTGTAGTATATATATACAGGGTGTTACAACTAACTATGTCACCCCGACGGGTGGTGATAGGGGGGACCTTAACTAACATTTTCGATATAGGAACCCATGTCCGGAAAGTTGACGTTACCTTGATGAGAGGGATTCAAAATTTTCGGCGAACGCCTGCAACGCTCGCTCACAGGCGCGGCGAAATCCTCGAGGATTTAGAAATAATCTAAGTCTAATTCAACTATTTATTACAACACAAAGAATCTATCACAGTTTTACAAGTATCACAGAAAATAAGTATTTTCGCCGTTCATTTCTACGAAAAACAACCAAGTCGCATTATCACATTTCTTTGACTCGACAAATAAAAACAAAACAACATAAGCATGACAGTTGTTTTTTGTAGGAATAAACGGCGAATATACTTATTTTCTGCGATATTTGTAAAACTGTGATAGATTCTTTGTGTTGTAATAAATAGTTGAATTAGACTTAGATTATTTCTAAATCCTCGAGGATTTCGCCGCGCCTGTGAGCGAGCGTTGCAGGCGTTCGCCGAAAATTTTGAATCCCTCTCATCAAGGTAACGTCAACTTTCCGGACATGGGTTCCTATATCGAAAATGTTAGTTAAGGTCCCCCCTATCACCACCCGTCGGGGTGACATAGTTAGTTGTAACACCCTGTATATATATTCACACTGCCTCTCACACACGTGCACGGGAGGGATTATGATTCACACACACACGAGACAGATGTAGTAGATGTGTAATATCAGCGAAATCTATAAATTTGGCTGCACCTGTTCAATTTGCTCAGTTTGAGTATAAACAGGCTAAAAAATGGAAGATAATAAATTTCAACGCGAATTAACGGGCGCTAACAGGGCGATTTACCGGAGCAGCGTGATTCGAACCGTGATACGCGATGTGCTGTATTGCGCCAGGAGGTTCGCCCCTCGATTCGTGCGAGAGTTTGACGAAAATTGGTTTCTCGAGCTGGTGGACCTTCCGGCAGCCGCGCTCCTCTTTCGCCTGAGAAGTCTTTTATGGAGTTGCACCGTGCCGGATATCGGTCGTATGTACGATCGGCATGTGTTTGACGAGTCTTGGGAAAGTATGAAAATTGCCGTCGACGTGGTACGTCAACGCGGTGGTCAGTCATACCCCGAAGTCACCAGAATGGTACGGGCGTACACGGATCACGAGGGTAAGTAACAACTCTGTTCTACGGACTCTTTGTCAACGGCTCGCTTCATAGTATTGTCGGGTGTTTTTTTTTCGCACCAGACAACGCGAGTAGCGAACCCGAGACGGAGTGGTTGAACGGAAAGGAGGATGAGTTCGACGACGAAGATCAACTCCTGTACGACGCTGCGGCTCGTTACGAGCTTGCCGCGCGGGAGGAAGAGGAAGAAGAGCTAGAATTGATAAGGGTGACGGAGCAAGCCGAGGCTGTCGCGGATACACCTCTGCTCCAAGATGACCCTTCTGTTCGGAGCGATAAAACGACTGCCATCGCGGTACAATCACTACCGCGGTGTCCCGACTCCCCCGGTGAGTACCAGCGAGTACGCATTTTTGAGACGCCTCGTGTAACCCGGTCTTTAACTCTTGGTTATCAGAGCAACGCCGACCCGTCTACGTCGGTGGTATCAACGAGGGTGCCGGTACATCGGGCATACAGTATGGTGGGGGTAAGAGACAGAGAGCACCGCCACCGTCTCCCGAAAATTCCTCGACAGACGATGAGATGGAGGTGGTGTTTTCCGACGAATCTTCCGGTGAGTACACCCCCCGAGTACGCATTCTCCTTTTTTTTAATTTTCAAGACGACTCGTGTAACCGGGACTTTACTCTTGGCCGTCAGAGCGGCGCCACGATGTCTACGCTGCGTTGAAACGAGCCGGAGGTATCAACGAAGACGCCGGTATACAGCAGGGCGGGGGAAAGAGAGAGAGAGCCGCTAGCACAGCTGCGGACGACCACATCGCGCGTCCTCCGGGTGTCAGATTTCTGATTGTAGACGAGAGTCGTAAATATTATCGTAGATTTGCCGTAACGGGGAGCGTCTTGACGTTGAAAATCATCACACCCCCGGAAACCGTAGACCCTGTTACCTGGCTCGAAGAAGCCGTCAGGGATATTCACAATTACGCCACGACCACTGCCCCGGACTCTGTAGATGATCCCGCTAACGATTATATAGGATTCGGCCTAGACACCCCCTCGTTTGCTCTGGGCACGGCCGGTTTGTCGTTTCGACCGGTCAGGGACTCTCGCTACGAGGATCTCTGGCGGCTCGTGTTCAGTCTCAGTCAAAGCGCCTCCGAATTTCGTGTGGATGACGCGTTCAGAATCACCGTTAACCGGGTCAGCGTACCGGTGGGTCGCGGGCGAAAGAGCAAACCTCTCACTCACGAGGAGGTGAGCAAAAGATCGCTTCTCGAGGTCGAACGCGACAATCTTTGTCTACCGCGCGCTATAATTTCTGCTCGCGCCTACCTGAACAGAGAGGGTATCGGGGGTAACGCAGCTGATCCCGCGCTTCGATGGTCCGACGTGCGTCACGCGAAATCTAGACTTCAGAGGGAGGCTGCCCTGGCTTTGCGCAGAGAGGCGCGCGTAGAAGTCCCCCCAGAGGGCTGTGGTATGCGAGAGATCGTTAGATTTCAAGAATATCTGGCTCCTCTCGGTCTAGCCGTCGTAATATACGATTTCAATACCTTTGGACGCGGAGGCGAGGCCGTTTACAACGGGGCGCGCGTACTGGCCGAGCGGGGTGAATGCTCCAGCGGCACATTGAACATACTGTACTTTCCACGCGGCGGTCATTACAAACCTATATTAAATCTTACCGCCGCAGCAGCCAACAGACGCTTCTGCGAGCCCTGCAACGTAGCCTATCGTTATACAGGCGATCACAGGTGCTCCAACAGATGTCCCGGCTGCAACACCGTTCCGCAGTGCGACAGATCGGGGGTACGTATGCCGTGCGTTGCCTGCGGCCGGTGGTTCTTTGGGGAGGAATGTCTGCGGAGACATCGCGTCGCGGGGTCGTTCGATCCTCGCAGAAGCGTCTGCGATACCCTGCAGATGTGCAGCGGGTGCGGTCTGTTCGTCGATCGTACTAAAAAGGGTCACTCCTGCGGCAACGCGTACTGCAACACGTGTGGATCCGTGCAGGCGGTAAACCACGAGTGTTACATGCAGCCTCTGAAGCCACCCACCGGAAACGCGGAGCATATATTCGTGTTTTATGACTTTGAGACCCAGCAGTGCGCCCCGGTGGCCGGCAGCGGAGATGTCAATCTGCACGTGCCGAATCTGTGCGTGGCGCAGCAGGCGTGCACCAGCTGCATACACGAGCCGGACATAAGTACACCCTGTCCTAGTTGCGGGCTCGTGCGCGAGTTCGTATTCCGAGAGAACCCCGTTAAACAGCTGGTGGAGTTTGTCACGCGGGACGTTTGTCGGTTCAAAAAGATCTTCTGTATAGCGCATAACGCCAGCGGTTTCGATTCTCAATTTATACTGCGTTACCTGGTAGAAAATAACAGAGATCCGCCGCAGGTGATCCTGAACGGTACCAAGATCATACTGATGGAGACGGGTCACACGCGTTTCCTGGACTCTTTGGCCTACATGCCTATGGCTCTAGCCGCGCTGCCCAAGGCATTCGGCCTACCTGTGGAATCGCGCAAGGGTATCTTTCCGCATCTGTTCAATACACCGGAGAATCGGAATTACATAGGTCCGTTGCCAGACGCGGAATTCTACTCCCCCGACAGTATGAAGACCTCGGACAGGGACGCTTTCTACAAATGGTACAGGGAAGCCACAGCCAGCGGGTACGTGTTCGATTTCAACCGCGAGCTGGTGGAATACTGCCGCAGCGACGTGGACATCCTTCGTCGAGCATGCGTCGCGTTTAGAGATATTTTTCTGAATTGCGGCGGTGTTTGCCCGTTCTCGCGAAGCACCACCATAGCGTCGGCCTGTTCCGTCGTGTTTCGACAAAATTTCCTCAGACCCCGCACCATAGGAGTGTTGCCGACCGCAGGGTACAGGTTGGCCAACAATCAATCGGTGAAAGCGATCAAATGGCTCGTTTGGATGGAGAGGGAGCTGGGTACAGAGGTGAGGCACGCCGGACGAGGTCGCGAGTACAGGATTCCCGAGACGAGGCGGGTTGTCGACGGGTATTACACGGACGCGGCTGGGGAGCGACACGTGTTGGAATTTCACGGATGCTACTGGCACGGGTGTATTAGATGTCACACGATCAATCGCGACAAAGAGTTATCGTGCGGGGATACGATGGACAGACGGTGGCAAGAGACTGGGGCAAAAACGGCGCTCATGATCGAACTGGGTTACAGGGTCACGGAGATGTGGGAGTGCGCGTTCGACCAGATGATGGATGCCGATCCTGAAATGCGCGATTACGTCGAACAGCATCCGCTGGTCCTCTCCCGCGACTCGTTGAATCCTCGAGAGGCGTTTTTCGGAGGGCGTACGGGAAACACGAAGCGTTATCACGAGGCTGCCCCGGGGGAGGAGATCCGATACGTAGACGTATGCTCTCTGTACCCTTGGGTGTGCAAAACCGGTCGCTACCCCGTGGGCCACCCGCGAGTCTACGTAGGTAGGGAGTGCAGAGCGTTGACCGGTCCCTACAACACGGACATCTCCGGCCTCGAGGGTCTCGTGAAATGCGTTATCCTGCCACCCAGGAATCTCTATCATCCCGTGTTGCCGGTCCGTATGCGGGGAAAACTCATGTTTCCCCTGTGTCGCTCCTGCTGCAAGGCTTCTCTGCAGATCGATTGTCCGCACGAGTCGGAGGCCGATCGGTGGTTCGCAGGTACCTGGGTGTCTGCCGAGCTGCAGAAAGCCGTGGCTGTGGGCTACAGCGTGATCGACGTATCGGAGATCTGGCAATACGAGAGTACGGTGTACGATCCGGCCAGCGGTCAGGGGGGACTCTTTGCTCCCTACATAGACACTTTTCTGAAAATAAAGCAAGAAGCCAGCGGGTGGCCCGGCGAGTGCACCGACGAGGCTTCCCGCGACCGTTATCTCGCGGAGTACGAGCGGGTGGAGGGTATCAGGTTGCAGCGGGAGAAAATAACAAAGAACGCCGGCCTTCGTTCCGTATCCAAGCTCTGCCTGAACTCGTTCTGGGGTAAATTTGGCCAGCGCGAAAACCTCCCGCGTACCGAGGTGATCAGAGAGCGTCAAAGTCTGCTGGAACTGTTGACAGATCCCGAGAACGAGGTGGTCGATATCTTGCCTGTGACGGATCAAATACTCTACGCGCGGTGGATTAATACGGAAGAGAGCATCGTACCGTCCCCCCTGGCCAACGTTGTACTGGCCGCCTACACCACCGCTCAGGCTCGCCTCAAGCTGTACAGCTATCTCGAGAGGCTCGGGCGCCGGGTGTTGTATTACGATACTGGTAACTTTTTAGGCGATCTGACGGACGAGCTGGCGAAATACAGTGAGGGGAGTTACATAAAAGCCTTTGTTTCCGGTGGTCCGAAATTTTACGCCTTCCTGGTACAAAAGGGAGACGGGGAGGTGGCTGAGGTTTGCAAAGTGAAGGGGGTCACTCTAAATTATCAGACTCGAATGAGGATAAATTTTAATTCGATCCGGGGCATGGTGGTCGAAGCTGACGAACCTATTCGCGTCGAGCGAAGAGCTATACAGCGTACGGCGTTGCACCGGGTCGTCACCCGCAGCGTGAACAAGATATGCCGTCCCGTTCAAACGAAAAGACGCCTTTGCGACACGGGCTACGACACTCTTCCTTTTGGTTACAAATCGCACAGCTGAATCGCTGTACATCTCGCTCTTTGGCTATAGAGCGCCGCAGCGAGGCTTAGACTCTCTCTCTCTCTTTCTCTCTCCACCTACTCTTATACTCTGTTATTCGACACGCGCATAAACAGAGATAAACCTCGACTCGCCGGACTACAGGGAGAGCACAAGTGTGCAGCGGTGACTCATCGACTCAGTAGGTCAGTAGTAGCGGTAGTATTCGCTTATCAACCCGAGCGTAAAACGGCTGGTGCGGGGCGTGTGTGCGGCGGTCTGAGAAGCTGAGCTCACCGCACGCCGCGAGGCAACCCCCCGAGTAAACTGACACGGGTTGCCTCAGCCGCTTAACGAGCTGCTTCTAGCCGGCGTCCCGTCTCGCTCTCTCTCGCAGCTGTTTAGAGAGAGAGACGGGCCGTCACCGGACGCGCGCGCGCGTTCCCAAAAGCTTGTACGTAACGCGCGCACCCCGCGGGCCCCCCACCGCGGTTAAGCCTTCGAGACAGGGATGTAGACGCAAAACCGATGATATCTATATATTCGATTGCAGATAGGACGGGGTTGTGAGTCGCGAGGATGGACACGCGCTGGAAACATCCCTTTTCCGCCATCGTAGCCGGGCCTTCCGGTTGCGGTAAATCCAACTTTGTGGAAAACTTTCTGCAACACGCGAGCGAGATGTGCGACACGGAGTTCGCGAGGGTGGTCTGGCACTACGCCGAGTGGCAACCTTTGTACGGGGAATCGAGCTCGGTGGAATATCGAGAGGGTTTGCCGCAACCGGCCGACTACGACGCGGACGCGCGACCCAAACTGCTCGTCATCGACGATCTGATGCGCGAGTCGTCCAACGGCGTTGTCATCGATCTCTTCACCAAGGGTTGCCACCACAAGAACATGAGCGTGTTCCTGATCACGCAGAATCTGTTTCACCAGGGACGGGGGCAGAGGGATATATCGCTGAACGCCAATTATATAGTTTTCTTCAAGAATCCGCGCGATCGCGCGCAGATACGTCACCTGGCTCGTCAGGTACACCCCGAGGACCCTCGCTTCCTGCAGGAGGCCTACAACGACGCCACAGCGCGCCCCCACGGCTATCTGCTCCTCGATCTGAAACAATCCACCCCGGAGAATTGCCGCTTTCGCACCGATATATTTCCCTCGGATTCGCGTCACTACGTTTACGTGCCTCGCAGGGATATAAAGGGTGGAGGATCGCACGCGGCACCAGTCTTTCGTCTGTGATGAAGCCCGGAACTAGACGAGGAGGAGGAAGAAGAAGAAGAGGTTCGGCAAACAGGTTCAGCTCTTCCAACGCCGCGGCCTTGCACGCTATCTGTAAATCGGACCCCGCTCGGAGACGGGCTCTGCTGCGCACGGCCGACGACGCTCTGGTGAAAAACATTTGCGAGTGCGCTCTGAACACTCTGAGGGGTAACGTGAGCCTGAGCGCCGATCGGAAGAGACGTTTGAGCAAGCACAGAAAAACTTTACGTCGCCTGGCCTGCGACACGGGCAGCTGGAAAAGTAAGAAACGTTTTCTGCTTCAACGGGGTGGATTTCTACCCTTGCTGCTGGCCCCGATTATAGACAGTCTGATTGGCGGGTGAAGAGAATTGAGGCAATGGAGCGGGCCAAGAAAATGGTCCTGATACCGCAGGAGACAGCCGAACGTATCCAGCAGCGTCGACCCGATACGGATCCCGCGAGCCGTCTGGACAGCGAGATGCACGCTATTCTCAACGACCCGGGGAAAAACGATCGGGAAAAATGGAAGCTGTACAGACAGGTGCTGAGACGTTACTTGTTTTTTGCCGCCGAGTCGCGAAAACCTTTGCAATTCTCCATACGAGGGGTGGGTGGCGAGGCTGCCGGTGGTAATACCGCTGGCGAAGAAGAAGAAGCGGAAGAGATGGACGGGGTGACTGAGGGGAATGCAGCTGGTAACAGCGGCGTAGCTATACAGGATATCGTGGTGAGCGTGCCGGACAAGTTTCGGCGGAAAGCGGAGCTCTTGCTGAACTATCTGACCACCAACGGTCGCTCCGAGATCTCGTGGGACGACAAGGGGACGATAGCCGTAAGGGGGACTCGGATAGCCGGGACAAACATCATCGATCTGATAAACGACGCGGTACGCGAGAGAAAATCTATGCAGGCTAGGGGGAGGGAACAGTTCGCCAGGATCCTTCACTCGATCAACACGCCGCAAGAGTACATAGGTAATCCCGTTTTTCAAAAACCTACGCGTCACGCCTCGTCACGATCGACAGCCGGCCCATCTCATCAGAGGCGTATCAACGAGGAGGAGGAGGACTGGGGTGTGGACGGTGACATTGACACGAACGAGGCGGGTGAGGAGGAGGATACGGATTCGGACTCGATATTTGCCACACCCAAGAACAGACAACGACCAGGGCAAACCGGAAACGGTGCTTGGTTGAGACTCAGGTTGAAACGAAGATCCTCGAACGACTGTACTACGATCCGGCCAACGAGGCGGGTTACGCGGGTGCCAGGAACTTGACTCGATCCGCGGGTGAAAGAAAAAAGGGAAAAAAAAAATACCTCGCGCCGCGGTGGTCGAATGGTTGGCGTCGCAGGACGCGTACACGCTGCACAAGTCGATACGTAGGAAATTTCCCCGAGCCAGATACAACGTGCAGAATATAGACGACCTGTGGGAAGCGGATCTGGTGGATCTCAGATCGATCAAACAGTACAACGACGGATACGGCTACCTGCTGGTGATCATAGACGTGCTCAGCAAGTTTGCCTGGGTCGAGCCGCTCGCCGACAAGAGCGCGGCTACCGTTGCCGGGGCTTTCGAGCGCGTGTTGTCCTCCACGGAACGCTGCCCGATTCAGCTGCTGACCGACAAAGGCAAGGAGTTTGTCGGAGCTCAATTCCAGGAGCTGCTCGCTGCCAGAGGGGTGCGCTACAGAGTCACGCGAAACCCCGACATAAAGGCGGCCGTTGTGGAACGCTTCAATCGTACTCTCAAGGAGAGAATGTGGCGTTACTTCACCCACAAGAATACCCATCGCTACCTGGATGTGCTGCGACAGCTGGTAGGGGCGTACAACGCCACCACCCACTCGACCATTAAAATGGCTCCGTCGATGGTGACGCTGGAAAATGCCGCAGCCGCCCGCTTCAACATGGAAAAGGCACGCGGTGGCCCGCCGCGATCCGGTGCAAAGCCACGGTTTCGAGTGGGGGAGCGGGTTCGCATCAGTAAGGCTAAGGGTGCCTTCAAGAAGGGTTACGAGGCCAACTGGACCGAGGAGGTGTTTGAGATTCGACGCGTTCTGCACCGAGCGCCGATCGTCTACCTGCTGGTTGATTTGGAGGGGGAGCAGATAGACGGCTTGTTTTACGAGGCTGAGTTGCAGCGCGTGATCAAGGACGATGTTATGACTGTGGATAAAATAATACGGACGCGGGGAAAGGGGGCCAGTAAGAAGCCGTTTGTCAGCTGGCGCGGTTATCCGGAAAAGTTCAACTCTTGGATCGCTGCGAGCAGCGTGCGAAAACAGGCATGAAGGATCAGTTTTACATCACGCTGCCCAGCAACAGCTCGATGAAATTTTTTCCCCACAACACGACGGCTCGATTCACCACCCAGCTACCGCGACGGATCGAGCTTGTCGGAGAGTGGGAAGTCGCCCTGGTGGAGATCCACTACCCGCTGACGCTTCAAAACATAAACGAACCCTACAACGCGGTGGGATTTCACGTGCATCGGTCGGACACTCCAGCGGAAAATTTTCACGATATTTCATTGTTGCCGGGGGAAAAACGAGTGGCGCAGGGTAAATTCCTCATCGAACCCGGTATTTACACGGATATTTGGGAAATTATCCAAACGTTGAACGGTTTGCCGACCATCAAGGAGCATTTGGAGTTTGGACGAGCCGACAGCGCGGACGATCGTTTGGACGTGGTCAGAAAATGCAGCTGCAAGGATGGTCACTACCTCTCGTTTTCCGGCGGTATTCGTCAACAACTCGGATTTCCAAAGCTCACGACCAACATACGCGACAGGGTGGTGGCCAACCATCCTTTGAACCTACCCAGCGGGATACCCTCGCAGATGTTTGTCTACACGGATCTCGCGGAGCCCAGAATAGTGGGCGATGTCTACGCTCCGCTGCTGCGTATAGTGCGGACGGTGGGCAAAAATTTTCACAACGGTGTCTCGGAAAGCAAATCCCTGGCACCCCCGCACTACGTACCTCTGCTTCTCACCAATTTCCGTACCATTGAAATCGATATAAGGGACTCTCAGGGTAGACCCATGCCATTCACGCGCGGGACGTTGACGGCTACGTTGCACTTCAAGAGGTCGCACTGATGGCTCGCTACCTTGAACATTACGACGATCAGGTGGGTGGTGGTGGTATAGGCAGAGTTTATTCCGGTGCGCCGCTACAGCGTGGTAGCGGAATCGGTAGCTTTCTGGGGGGATTGTTTCGGCGCGTGATACCCATTCTGAAGAGCGGTGCGCGCGTGTTGGGGAAGGAGGCTCTGCGGACCGGTGTGAGAGTCGTGGAAGATATGGACGCCAACACACCCTTCAAAGAGGCGCTCAAGAAACGCGTCGTCGAGTCGGGTTACAATCTGAGGCGAAAAGCTACAGATAAATTGGGCAATCTGATGAAGGGGTCCGGATATAAAACGCTGCGCGGTGGACCGAGGGGGCAGTTGCTGCGGGGTCGCGGTGCAGGATCGATCGGGTCGCGTAGGAAAGGTGTCAAGAAAAGCAAACCGAGAAAGAAGAAGAAACCGGGGCTTGCCGGAATTAAAAAAAGAAAAAAAAACAACTCTCAAGAAGAAGAAGAAGAAGAAAAGCTGTTGCGGGAGTAAAAAAAGAAGCGTGGCTGATATCTTCGAAGCTCGCTAACAACGAAAATAATAAACATCGACCATGGCGTACTTGCACACACACTCCTGCGAGTGTCTGAAATCGGAGCTGGATTTGTTCTCTCTACCACCGACGCAAACTACGATCGAGAGCGGGCAGTGGGTCCACTACAAGCCTGTGTCGTCGCTCACGGATGACTCACCCATAGAGTTTATGGTGCCCGGCCTCAGCGACGAGTATCTCGACCTCTCCCACACTATGCTCAGCCTGCGTGTGAGTCTACAAACGCTCAGCGGGGAGGCGGCGGCAAAGGGGGCTGCAAAGGCCGTCGTGGCCCCTGTAAACAACCTGCTGCACTCTCTGTTCAGCCAGGCCGACGTGTTCTTCAATCAGAAGCTAGTTTCACCGGCCAACAACGCGTACGCTTACCGAGCCTACATAGAGTCGTTGCTGAATTACAATTCGGCTGCGAAACAATCACACCTAACCACCACCCTGTGGTACGGGGATACAGCGGGGAAGATGGATGAAATCGGATCGGCTAACAAAGGGTTTGCCCAGCGGCAAAAGCTTCTAAACGGTGAAACCAGCGTGGATTTGATCGGGCATCTTCACTGCGACGTGTTTAATCAGGAGAAGTTTCTGCTAAACGGTGTCGAGTTACGGGTACGGCTCGTGCGCTCGCGGGACGCCTTCTGCCTCATGGAGAGCACCAACACACACGGCGTACACATACTAGAGGCCTCGCTGCTCGTGCGACGCGTGTTGTAATTGGGATCCTGAGATCCTTTATACAACTACGATTTGTTTAAGGATCCGTTGTCGAATTAGGAGTTGGAACTCGGTCGTACAAAGCGATTCAAGTTTATTAATGTATGAAGAGTTTACAAAAGGTGATTTACTACGTCTAACTGAGATCTGGCATAACCTGCCCTAATATCGGTCTTGATGTTCTGACGATGAGTATTATAATCATCGCTTATTTATTACGTATAAGGAGGTCGCCTTGTTTCTGCAATTGTTGTTAGTTGCGTCAAGCCTCGCACTTGCACATTCCAGAGTATTGCCAAAGTGTGTCTCAAAACATCTGGATTGCAACACCTTGATACTCTGGTTGCAACATCCCTCCCCCCTTAGAGAGAAAAGCCCTTAGGATTTTCTTCTGAAATCAGACAAATCTGCTCGCTTGCGTCGTTGTGCGTACGCTTGCCTATTATGTTATCTCTAGGTTAGTGGTTTACATAATGTATCCCGTTACAATGTTTTTATATAATCGTTTCTTAGTCTAGGTTAGTATGACCTATTTTCTATATCATTTTTCTATCAGTCTAAATTGTTTCAAATTTCTAGTTCCAAATTTCCTACTCAAGTCATATTATTCAATAAAAGGTTTCAATCGATTTACATGTACTCTGAGATTCTTCCTATTAACCTTTATGGTGTAATTAACGTCTGAGTTTACCTCTAGAATAGTATAAGGACCAATCCATTGAGATAATAGCTTCTTTGATCGTCCTCTGCGTACAGTCTCGTCGTATAGTAATACCTTATCTCCAACTTTGAACCCTTTTTCTTTGGTTCGTCGGTCGTACTCGATTTTTGACTTCTCCTTGGCTTCTTGCAGATTTTCTTTGGCTATCAGATTGCTGGCTCGCAATCTCTCTCGTAATTCTCGTGCGTAGTCGTCATAGGTGTACGTCGGTTCTGGATCCCTTTTCAGCGATGTTGGTAGTTCAGCTCGGTGTCCATACACCAGCTCGAACGGTGTAAATCTCGTTGCAGTGTGGGGCGTCGTGTTATATGCAAACATAGCATATGGTAACCATTCGTCCCAGTTGCTCTGTTCTTCGTTTACGTAATGTCTCAGATATTCAGCTAACGTCCTATGTGAACGTTCTAAAGCTCCATTGGATTCAGGATGATAGGCCGTCGTCTGAATCTTGTCGATCTTCAACAATTTACAAGTATCTTTGAAAACGTTACTCAAAAAGTTCGTACCTTGATCGGTGAGTATTCTCTGTGGTATTCCGTGTTCGCATACGATCCTGGTCGCGAATTCCTTAGCTACAGTGTTAGCTTCTTGGTTCGGAATAGGTATTGCCTTGCTGAATTTGGTTAGACAATCTTGAAACGTAAGGATGTATTTATTTCCTTGTTCTGTTTCCGTCAGTGGTCCTACGATATCCAATGCACATTTCTCAAACGGTTGATTGGGAGTGTCGGTTATGACCATTGGTGCCTTCGTCTTCTTGCTGAGTTTATTCTTCTGGCAATTCTCGCATCTCGAAATGTGTTCCTCGACTTCCTTCCGTAATCCAGGCCAATCGTGCTTCAATCGGATTCGTTCGATCGTTCGATTAACTCCTTGATGTGCTCCTAATGGCGTATCGTGGTACTCATAGATGATCCTGTTCCGATCTTCCTCGGAATATTCTTGTTCTCGGTTGTTCAATTCTTCCTCTTCCTTCTGCTGACTTCTGGTCACTGCGTACATGCGACTCAAGGCATCTGCGTTGGTATTTGCCTTCCCTGCCTTGTACTCGATCTCGTAATCGTATTCTTCCAGCTTCAGTCGCCATCTCATGAGTCGTGATCCTGGATCTTTGACTCCAAATAACCATGTGAGTGGTTTGTGATCTGTAACAATCTTAAATCTGGTACCATATACATACGGTCTGAAATGATTAACTGCCCAGACTATGGCTAATAGTTCCTTTTCTGTGGTGCTGTAATTGCCTTCTGCCGAATTGAGAGTTCTACTTGCGTATGCTATTGGCAAGTCACTTCCTATTATTCCTTGCGACAGGACTGCTCCGATAGCCTTGTCGGATGCGTCTGTCGTCACGATGAACGGTTGCTCGAAATCTGGATATTGTAGAATTGGTGCGGTCGTCAACGTCTTCTTCAAATTTTCAAAAGCTTCTTGTTCCCTCGAAGTCCAGCCAAATTTCACCTCTTTCTTTAGCAAATGTGTAAGCGGTTTTGCTAAACTTGAGAAATTCTGTATAAACCGTCTGTAATATCCGGCCAAACCCAGAAATCCTTGAACATCTTTTACAGTCTTTGGAATTGGAAATTCTTCTACTGCTCGGATCTTCTCTGGATCTGCTTTTATCCCGTCTCTAGTGATGACGTGTCCCAAGAAGTTGACCTCTTTCCTCAGAAACTCACACTTGTCAGGTTGTAGCTTCAATGAATTCTGTCGTAAGCGTTCCAGTACCTCTTCCAGTCGTTTGTTATGTTCCTGCAAACTAGGAGCATGTATGACAATATCATCGAGATAGACATAACACCTAAGGCCTTGTATTCCGGAAAGTACAGTATTCATTAACCGTTGAAACGTAGCAGGTGCGTTCTTCAGTCCAAAAGGCATGCGATTGTATTCGTAGTGACCATGTGAAGTGGAAAATGCCGTCTTGCACTTATCCTCCTCTTCCATTGGAATTTGGTGAAATCCTGATGCTAGATCTAGTGTAGAGAAATATTTTGCCTTACCCAACTGGTCCAATATCTCGGTAATATTAGGCAGTGGAAAGGAGTCTCCTACAGTAACCTCGTTCACCTTACGGAAGTCAACTACGACTCTCATCTTCGTCTTTCCTGATGCGTCTGCCTTCTTCGGTACTACTAGCAGTGGTGCATTCCACTGGCTTTTGCTCTGTCTGACTATCCCGTCGGCAAGCATTTTATCTACCTGCTCGTTTATCTCCTGCTTGTGTTTTTCTGGAAGTCTATAAGGTCTCACATTTATTGGCGCGATATCCGGATTTGTAGTAATTCTGTGACTAGCTGCGTTCGTGTAACCCAGATAGTCTCCTTCTAAGTGAAATACATCATGAAATTCTTCACAAATATCTAGTAAGCTCTCTTTCTCTTCTCGATTCAGATGACTCGTACGTAGGTTGTCTCTCAGCTGCTGCATTCGGCTCGCGTTACTCGGTGTCATTGTTCGACATGCATAAACTTGCGTCATATCTGTGTGCTCTTGGCCTAGTGCTGCTATTTGTACACACGGCTGTTCCAGTTCTACATCATAATCGTTTGTATTCAAAATGCTGACTTTGCACTCACCGTCGACTGCGTTGGTGATGCAACTCCCCATGTATACTCCTGGCTGTAACTCGATTCCTTCGACGATACCTTCCGTGTCGTCATGTGTCTTTGCACGGACTATCTTCTCGCTTCTTCGTTCAAGCGATATGTGAGCTCCTGTGGCTCCTAAATTCCATGTCGTTCCGTACAATCTTGCGTATTTTCCAGATCTGAGCTCGACGTCGTGCTTCTCGAGGAAGTCGCCTCCTAAGAGACCGTCTGCTTCTAGTGGAAAATCGTCTTTAACTGCGTAAAAAGGGTGCGATATGTGCCTATCACCAACCCTTATATTTAACCTGACCTTACATAAGGTCGCAACCGGTGTTCCGCCTATTCCTCTGAGCGTGATCACACCGTCTTCAGCCATTACTTCGCCGTCAATTTTTCCAACCTTTACTAAGCTTACCTCAGCTCCTGAATCTAATAGCATTGTTCCGTGTCTCGTTTTGAATTCATCTGCCTTGATCGTTGCATGGTTTTTCTGTTTAGATCCGTTTATTAGGCAATTTACTGGTACGACGCGATACGGTTGCCTGTCCGCCGCGCCTGCTCCTCGTTTCCCGAATTCTCTTCGTCTCGCCTGCTGGCGTCCCTAGAATGACCTGGTTGGACCCGTTCCTCTCTTCTAGGAGGTCCCTGATTTCTTCCATAGCCTCGCCTATTTTCTTCGGCTAATCTGGCTCTGCAATCTCGAATAAAATGCCCTGGTTTTCTACAAAAATGACAAATTACCTCAACTCTTCTCACGTATCTGCTTGGTGTCGGCAATCTCTGCGGATAACTGGATCCTGTCTTCGCTGAGCGACACTCTCGTGCAAGGTGTCCTGGCTTCCCACAGTTATAGCAACTATTTCCTCTGTCACCTTCTCTGCTGTTGCGCGGTTGATTGTGTTCCCGATCCGATCCACGAATAGGGCCTAAATCTCGTTCCTCTTCTATCGCAAGTGATATGGCTTCCCTAAGATTTTCACACTGTCGGCTCTTGACCAATATCTTCAGCTTGTCGTTCAAGCCTCTGATGAAGATATTGACAGCTTGTTTTCTGACCTGGCGTTCCAGCGTCGGTTTCGAATCCTCTTCTGCGGCTTCCTTCATCGTCACTTCGATTACCTGTGCAGTTAGTTTCTCGACTCGTGCTCCATATGACTTCGCGTCCTCGTTGTGACGTTGTCTACAGCTGCTGAATTCCACTTGTAACGAAGCAAATGTCCGTGTGTCGATGCTCATCGACTTCAGTTCTTCCTCCAGTGTCTTCCAGGTATCAATTGATTTGTATTCTAAAGCTCGTGCCGGAGCACCTTTGATCCGCGTGCTCATAACAGCTTTTAGTAGGTTTTGCGTATCCTCAGGTCGTATTATTTCACGTGCATATTTACAAGAGCGTATAAAATCACAAACTTTTCCTCGGTCACTGCTATCGAAGATCTCGATGTCCTTCAACACTTGTCTCACGGTAACGGTATTTTCTGCCATGTTAGTTAGAGGTTGATTATTTCTTTCACGATGCCTGCTTTCGGTGCCACGATCACTATTTTTCTGATTCACTCGCTCGATACTTGATTCACTTGTACGATTCGACGATCCCTGCCGCTGCCACCAGTTGTTGTAATTGGGATCCTGAGATCCTTTATACAACTACGATTTGTTTAAGGATCCGTTGTCGAATTAGGAGTTGGAACTCGGTCGTACAAAGCGATTCAAGTTTATTAATGTATGAAGAGTTTACAAAAGGTGATTTACTACGTCTAACTGAGATCTGGCATAACCTGCCCTAATATCGGTCTTGATGTTCTGACGATGAGTATTATAATCATCGCTTATTTATTACGTATAAGGAGGTCGCCTTGTTTCTGCAATTGTTGTTGGTTGCGTCAAGCCTCGCACTTGCACATTCCAGAGTATTGCCAAAGTGTGTCTCAAAACATCTGGATTGCAACACCTTGATACTCTGGTTGCAACACGCGTAACGATAAACCCCGGCGTCCTGCTGGCTCACGCCAGAGCTCTGGGTAAAGGCACGGCAAAGTATCCTCTTACCAGAGTGGAGGTGAAGGCTATGACTATTCACAGCGGTGTGCAGGGTGATACGTTGGACAATGTATTTCTGGGTCAACTGCCTAAAAGAATGATTGTGGGTTTTGTCGATAACAAGGCCTTCAACGGTGATAAAGCCTACAACCCCTTCAACTTTCAACATTTCAACATAAACTTTCTGTCGCTGTACGTGGACGGGTCTCAGATCCCCTCGAAGCCGCTACAGCCCGACTTTACGCGAAGCAAGCTCTACGTGGATGCCTACCACACCCTTTTCTCCGGAACAGGCATACATTTTCTAAACGAAGGGAACGGTATAGGTCGTGAAGATTTCCCCCACGGGTATTGCCTGACGGCCTTCGACCTCACCCCCGATCTGTCGGCAAACAGCGGCACCCACTGGAATTTGGTCAGACACGGCAGCGTTAGAATCGAGGTGCGCTTCGAGGCTGCCCTGGCAACGACGATAAATTGCATCGTGTACGCGGAATTTGACAACGTCTTGGAAATTGACGCGGCGCGGCAGGTTATAGTGGACTTTGGAGGATAGACAGCGAGGTGAAACCTGAACCACCTCCCCCACCATTGAAAAAAAATAGCTGACGTTGCGTATCGAGGAAAGGTCGCTAAAGTCGAACGAAACACGCAGTATCCAGTTTTCCGTATACCCGCGAACACGTTTATAGCAATATGGTGGACTACGTGGTCGATGTGCAGGGTTTTCGAGACGCTCAAAACGGTTTTGCTGTCAAGGAGGTTTCCGTGTTAGCTTTGAATCGCGACCACATCGGGCACTGGGTAGCCACACCACCCTGCGCCTTCACCGATCTCCCGGCGAATATTTGTGCTCAGAACAATTATCTTTCGCGCAGCCATCACGGTATAGAGTGGTTCGACGGTGATATTCAAGACAAACAAATCTACAGAAAACTGCGCGCCGTGGCACGTTCGGCCCGCGTGATTTATACGCGCGGTGCGGAAAAGGCGAAATTGTTGCGGCGCGTTATGTCGCGTCAGGTGACGAATCTGGAGGACGAGGACTGCCCCGCATTCGGAAAGTTGCCGCCATCGGATACGTACTGCATGCATCACGCTCTGTGCAATCCCGGGGAATTTGTCTGTTCGTTGAATCGCGCGGCTGTGCTGAAATCTTGGCTGCTTGGGAGAGGGGCGACTGACGAGGTGGACGGTGGCGGGTTTTCTACAACCGAATCCGAAGAGTGCAATGAACAGTCTGGAACTGAGGAGAGTTTTGGCGTTGATACCGACGGCTACGTGTGGCGTGTACGCGGCTGATCGTATTCCTTTGCGGTGGTCCCGCCCCGCGGCCCTTATCGCAAATACCGATGACCACACACAGCCAGGAAGTCACTGGGTCGCTTTCTACAACGACGAGTCCGGTAACGGGGTGTACTTTGACAGTTACGGGGTTGCACCCTTCATCCCACACCACGTGCGTCGTCTGCGGAAAAACTGTCCGCGCTACCGGTGCAACACGCGCCAGCTCCAGAGTGCATTTTCCGACGTGTGTGGTCAGTTTTGTGTCATGTTTCTCTATTATATGCATTTTGGTTACACGCTTGATGCTTTTGTGGATATTTCTACGGATGATTATGTAAAAAATGATTCGATGGCCGCGTCGTTTTACAATTGCGTGGCTAAAAAAATTAAGAGTTGCGACAAACTCGACGCCTCTTGTCTATCCTGTGTACAGATATGTTTAAGGAAACGTTGTTAATTATAGGCTAGTTTTAAGCAATATTGAATAAAGCGAAAATTTTGTAACGAAGTAGCGTGTGTCGTTTATTGCGAGCGCATCCCACCAGTATTTCAGCAACGTCAGCAGTTTTGGAGGTGAGAATGGTCATTTAATACCCGTCGGGACATCGAGACGTTTCTTGATAAGTATGTGCCTCTATCTCCCCCCCTTGCTCTAGGTACGCGATGCAGCGAGGTATATTTCTCTGCAGGAGTCGTCACTCCATCTTCAGCCACCGAGTGAATTAAGAAGTGAGTGTGATTGTTCTCTGCTAATTTTGGCGAAAAGGATTGTGCAGTTTTGTGATTAAAAAAGTTTTTTTCGTTGCAGAAATGGAAGACTTCGTGGCTGCAGTGCTAATCCACGGTGACCCCCGTGACATGTGGTTCCTCAGGGAACATTTGATCGCGATGCTTGCCGAGGTTGACAGGAAGATCGAGGCGCGCGAGGCGGAGTTGCTAGCCCTTGACGGGGATAGCGACTTTGCCAAAAGCGCCTCGACGTTGAGCTCGGCTGCATCCACAATCCCTGAGGACAATGAGCACATTGTCTACGGGGGTCACGGGGGTGGAATAGTAAGAGAGAACGCAATTGAGGAGGAAATACGTGAAAATGTGGAGATTTGGATGGGCCGAGGGTGGGACGAGGGCGAGGAAGAAGAGAATGCTGGTGAGGAAAGAGACTTCGAGGAAGAGGTGAGGGAGATAGAGAGGTTGCGGGAGGAAGAGGAGGAAGACGAGGAAGACGAGGACCGGTGGTGGCTGCCGTCGGAAGACGAGGGGTACCAATCCGGTAAGTTGATATATATATATAATTTTCGTCGAATTTCGTTCGGTTATTGTACTAATAATTCCCGTATGTTTCAGACGAGGTACCCCGAGACGTTTAGATTGTAAATAGTTTTTAGTTAATTTATTTTAGTTTGTAAGAAATGTAAAATAGTTTTTAAATATTTAATAAATTATTTTATACGTTTTTTAAATATAATTTGCGTCATTTCCTGAATATACCCCACCATTTTGAAGGATTTCAGATTTAGATATTATTTAGTATAAGAGAGAGAAATTTAAAGCAGTCGCCATATTGGAATATGGAAAAAAATAGTAGCCATCTTGGAAAAGCCGCCATATTGGTTTGTATGGGCGGGGCCATCTTAGATCAGACATCTTGGATTTTGAAAAATAGTAGCCATATTTGATTTTGAAAATGAGTAGCCATCTTAGTTTTTGAAAAAAATAGTAGCCATCTTGGATTTTGAAAAAATTAGTCGCCATATTGGATTTTGGGAAAACGGGCGCCATATTTGTTTATAATATTGCGTATGGGCGCCGCCATCTTGGATCGGACTCTCATTGTTTTGACGCCAAACCCCCCACTCCCGCCCGGTCACTGACCTCGTGACGTCATTTGTTATGACTCGCCATGGCTGGCACCTACTACTCCTGAACCTTCAACGGTGCAGCAGGTTGACCTGCTGCGATCACAGGCGTCTGTGGAGCTGGGACAACGAGTACGTGCACCGCGACCTGGACCTTCGACAGCGCAGCAGGTTGACCTGTTGCGATCACAGGCGTCTGTGGAGCTGGGACAAGCAGTCCATCCACCGCAACCTGGACCTTCGACGGCCCAGCAAGTTGACGTGCCACGATCACAGGCGTCTGCGATTAAGCTGGGACAAGTCTGTCCTACGCAACCTGGACCTTCAATGGCGCAGCAGGTTGACCCAACGGGATCACAGGCGTCTGCGGAGGAAAAAAAAATCAACTTACGTCTTCGGCGATGCAAAATCAGCAGAGTATGTCGCAAGAGGCACCGAGAACGTCTCGGAGGATGGCGAAGCGAATGAAGCGCCAGGAGGGGGAGAACAAGGAGTTGAGAAAAACCTTGAAATCTCTACAAGAAGTAAGTGTACTTTCATGGTTGGAACAGGGGCGGATTTAGGGGTAGGCAGAGTAGGCCGCGGCCTAGAGCGGCAGATTTTTTGGGGCGGCAAATTTCCATTTTTTTTTTTTTTTTTTTTTTTTTTTTTTTTTTTTTTTTTTTTTTTTTTTCCCTCAAGCTTACGATTCATGTAAAAAAAATGTAGACGAAAGAGGTTGTAATTGGAAAAAATAAAATACTGCAAAATGTACTACTTGGTAATGATTTCCTCTCAAAAATAGGGCGGCAAAATTTGTTCGGCCTACGGCGGCAGAATTGTTTAATCCGCCCCTGGGTTGGAAAAGTATCTTAGCTCGTCCTCTAAGTGCATGGCGAGGATTTTGTTGGGCTAGATTTGACAAGGATGGACTAGGTTTGACAAAGATGAAATGACTGAAATGATGATTGATAATGGATACTTTATGAGGTTGTCTCCATCTGGCGAGAATCACTAATTGATTGTTGAATGATTATTGTCTTAATTCAGAGTGTAGAAAGAATATTTTCAGGGTGAGCAGGCTAGTGTGTTGATGTTTCAAGATATTGGCTAACTTATTGTTGTAAGTAACAAGTGTTGCTTGACAATTGTATTTACTATTGATCTTTGTCGCCTTAAAGTTGCGCACTTGTATCATTTTCATAAGACCATTTATTTTACTGCGTACACAAATCTGACGACTATGTCATGAATATAGTTACGGGTGTTGAGATTATACAGGTTGGTTAGCTGAGAGTCTGTAATGAAGAGCATAACGTGGTAATGAAAAGAGTGAAATACTTGAAAGAGATGGAAAATCTACAGTAAAAATTAAAAGCAACAATAAGTATGATAGCTAGTTGAAAAATCTGTGGCGTTGATGTCAACATTGCGGTAGTGGATATATATTGTAACATATCCAGCTATAGTGCACACCGAATATCGCCAAAACCCGAACAAAGAAAAGGATTACACTAATCCTCTACGTTCGACCAAGTGTCTGACGTCACGCTAGAAAGTGGGGATGAAGAATATATAAACGGCACACTCAACCACTCGATAGCGTATTCGAGCCAGAGCGGCCGTGCGACTCATAAACCAATATTCAAAATTCGAGCGACACGAGCAAAAGGCCGGTCGACTCAAACAACCGATAGCGTAGTCAGGTAGAGCACCGGTGCGACTCACATCACTCAATTAATTTAACTTCACTTGAATAGCATTAGATCGTCTTGAACTAAATGACTAATATAAAATCATGAATTAAAAATTAAAATCAAATACCTTTCGATAAAACATCATTGCGTATAATATAAAGTAAAATCGATGAGAATAAGAGAGAAACGAATAGAAAGACATAGAATCAAAACAGAAAGCATAAACGCGCATAGCAAATAATAATAGAATAAATACGACAAATAGAACGATAATTTCACACGACACAACACACGAACGCGACTTAGAGTCACGCAAATTAGGATAGGAATAGAATAAGGAAACCATTGTAAAAATTAGTATATTAGAATTCATTTGAATACAATATTATTTTCTTATTTGAACTTTGTCGGATATTTCAGCACTGACTCCTAACTAATCAATTTCCATCCCTGAACAAGCCTTATAGGGACCAGCTTTGGATCATTCCAAGTGCGTACGGCGTTGGATTAACTTCCCGCGTCCGAGGGCCAAGGAAATACGATTCCGAGTCTGAGACACGGTCTTGGAATCGCAAGGTTCCCGGATCCGAGTAAAGAATAGGTTTTGTGTTTAGGATAGCAGGCTTGGATTAACTTCCCGGCTCTGTTCGAATAGGAGAAGGATCGGTTTTGGTTCTACCCGAGTCCGAAGGGAACA
This sequence comes from Tenthredo mesomela, assembly GCA_943736025.1. Lineage (NCBI taxonomy): Eukaryota > Metazoa > Arthropoda > Insecta > Hymenoptera > Tenthredinidae > Tenthredo > Tenthredo mesomela. The sequence goes on from OX031019.1 coordinate 15,713,036, forward strand.
GGCTTTGGTGGAGTAATCTACCCGAGTCCTGAGTTAAAGTAAATTCACTAGGTTGCATAGGTGGCTTTTGGTGGCTAACCCATCCTTTTTCCCTACCTATGACCTCAAAGAAAAGCCCTATTAATTTTGATAATTTAAATCCCTTTTTATATAGGTAAAGAACTCACAATAACTGCGGGTATCTCTCAACTTTCGGGTTCAAGATACTCGCCAAAAGTTACAATATATGGGGAATTCCTCGTCAACTCGACCAGTGTTAAACTCCGACGATCTCGAAATCCTTAGACCATATAGGATGGACTGAGCATCGGAGGTGCTGCCGAGTAACTATAAGCGCTACTCCCGTTAGGGACTATTGCTTCCTTAATTGTCTGACGAACGATTCAGTATCGTGCGTTCACGTCTGTCCTTTTCTCATTCATTACCCAGCAGCAACCTTTACAATGCTTCAGCATAGGCAATGCTCAGTCCATCCTGTATGGTCTAAGTCGAAATCATTCCAGATTCTTTCAGAACATTCTACTCAGTGGAAGAAGTGTGCAGATTTTCTTTAAAATTTTTTTGTTCAGCTGTTCATTTTTTACATGCTCGTATTTTTCATTTCCGGTCTGGAATTGCTTGCATTTAAAGAACTAAATTGCCTGGTCTATATGACAGCAAAGGATTATGAGAGCGTGCTTAGACTATCGTCGCAGAAGGTTGAAACATATTTTTGACATGCACACTACCACACTGTTGACACAAATGTTTTTTTTTTCATCTAGCCTTTCTGGTGAATTAAAAAATGAAAATATAGATTTTATCTAGAATTTCGGTATTATCTGTAACATACGAGCCAAAAAAAATTTTATTAATTCAATTCATGTATTTGCATAATTTTACTTATTGTCTGATAATTTTTTAAAACTGTCATAGATTGACTGAAAATTAATACCATATTGAATTATTTCATTGTGCAGGAGATAGAGAAATTAAAAAAAGAGAGGAGTGAGCCGGCATGTTGCAGACACTGTTCGGATGCACCATCACAGGGATCAGTGACTTATTCATCAGGCCAAACCCTCGCCTCACCTTATCTTCAATACGGGCATATGGCAGCACCACCACCTTCTTGCACCCACGCATTGCAAGTGACAGCACCACCACCTTGCACCCATCCGTCGCACGGGCAAGCACAGATTTCTTATCCGCAGCTACACATGCAAATTCCGACAAACAATCATCTACCGGTGGACCGAGCACAGTCTCACTATGTGTCGATGCCACCTCACAATTATTATATGCCGGCTCAATCTACACCGTCGTATTCTCAGTATCATATTCGACCACAATAAAAACATTGGGTAGGTAATGCAACATTTTCGTCACTATTATTTATACATCGGACATTTCACGAAGTATCGATCAAGATGGCAAATTGATGTTTCCGATCTACTCCAAATTTTTTTCTGCAAAAGTACTGTTTCGAAAAACAAAGCCATGATTTATTTTAATTGTTTTCAGCCACACGTATCGGAGTATTGCTAATTCGAAACCGCCCATCTTCTAAAATCTTGAAAAATTCAGGAAATTCTAGGAATATATGACAAAATTTTTGAGCTCTGTTCGAAGATGGGAATTTCATCACAGCAAACGTTGGATATCAAAAATGATAACATGCGGTTCAAAAAAATATATTCACAAAGTTACAGAGAATTATAAGAAATCAAATATTGAATATTTTATAATTAATATTTCACCTCATTTGCTGTGACTTTGTGAATATATTTTTCTCGACCCACGGTCCTGTTCATTTTTATATGGAAACTGCATGGAGAAAATAATTATTCAAATTTTCTTCATTCTTGAAATCAACTTTTGCTGTGATGAAATTCCCATCTTTGAACAAGGCTGAAAAATTCCGTTATATTTTCATAGAATTTCCCACAGTTTTTCGGATTCTCGCAAATGGGGGTTTTAGTCACGCGAAGCGTGGGTAAAACGTCCAAAATCACACTGAGTGAAGTAAAAGTACATTTTGCTCGATGTTAGTTAATTTTGCTTGCTAGATCGAGGCTAGTATTTTAGAATAATTGAATCCGAAACGATATCAACCCCTCTTTTACTTCTAGATTCCAGAAGCACGGCAAGCGACAGAGCACCTCTTCTCCGTCATGAATATTTTTTAATTATTATTATTATTATTATTATTAGTCATGGATATCTAACTATATTCATCTGGATTTGACATCTGGACTAACTGTCGATATAACTTAAACCTTAGTTACCAATAATTACTACTTATCCTAGGTCTTACAGCTAATCTCTCATTCGTCATCCTTTTATTCTCACTTAATCCTCTAGAATTCCACATTCATACGGGTACCTTCCATATATACGCTGATATACGCTCTCACAATGTCATTCATCTATACTCGCTCATTCGTACTATTTTGACCGTTAACATATATCCGGATCACATAAGACGACTGCAGCGTGTAAAATATTTTGATAAAAAAAGGGAAAACAAAAAAACAGAATCTAATATATATAACTATTCTAAACTGTGAAAAAAAAAAAAAAAATCTAATATATAACTATTCGAAACTATTTTAACATGTTATACTATAATATAATATTATATTGTGAATAAAGAACATATAATACTAAACTACCCCTACGTAATGTTGTAATTTCTTTATTTATACAAATAATCCTAATACATGTTAAATTGATATGTTCTATTTGTCAGGAGGATCGTTAATTGGATTATTGACGAAATAATGGTGGTACAGTATTTATTTATAATAATGTTGGACAGCACTATACAGAGATCGCTTAATTCATTTATATAGAGATGTTCTGTGGAAACCGGTCAGTCTAATGGAGGCGCACTTACTTTTTTTTCGTCAATGACAACACTTAGCGTTTTCACTTGGGACAATTTTTCGTGCACCGCGCTGAACTGGCGCAGAATTTACTCTATTTGTCACTCTCACTCCTTCTAGGTAGAGAGAGACGAAGGCAGCTACACTACACCAGTTCAGCACCAGTTCAGCAAAAATCGTCCCAAGTGAAAACGCTAACTGTCAAAGCGATCTACTGAAGCTGTCACGTCGTAGGTTATGAACTGTCATATTAGAATAATGTTTAATTGAATTATTATTAATAATAATAATTAATAATAATTATTAATAATTATTAATATTAATAATTATCAATATCAATAATTATTAATACTTATTATTAATAATATTAGGTTTAATTCTTATTAATAATAATTAACAATATGAGCTTTTATTATCCTGAGGCTTGCCTTCTCGGCGTTGCCCGCTTCCGATACATGTTCCATGTTCATATGTTACCTTACTTACTAATTACATCACATTACACACAATACATCCAGTTGACTTATTTACATGATTCCTACTACATACTATTTACATTACACATTACATTCAGATCTCATATTGTCCACCTCTGTCGCTTCATTACTCTCCTCCGCTTGGCACATTCTTCGGCTTGTTCACCTGTCTTCCTCTTCCCTTCTGCTTCCTACATCCACCTCTGCGCTCCCTGCCTCCTTCCGCACCCCCCCTCGGAGGGGGTCAACCCCTCGGCCTCCTCGGGGGTGAGAGGCGAGCGTGTCCCTCTGCTCCTCCGTATTCCGACTTTCTGTTGCCCACATCTGCTTATCTCTTTCTATCTTCCTTTCCCTCGCTTGTCTTAGCTCGATCCCCCATCCAGTGCCCCTTCCGTCTTCTTCCAGCAGGTCCGCCACATTGGCACCAGCCCACGGTTCTACCTCCCTGCATCTGGTGGTAAGATGCTCTAGTGTCTCTGCCTCCGCACCACAAAGTCTACATTCTCTTTTCTCTTCTTCTAGCCAGTACTTATTTCCTCTTTCCTCATTTCCGCATCTCAATCTTGCCATTATCTTCACTTGTCTGTTCCCTCCCTCTCTACCTTGTCTGATGTACCTTGGTATCCCTACCACCCTGATTTCTTTGTATCTTTTTACACTCCTGGACTCCATTATTCTATCCATTCTCTCTTGCTCGTCTACTTCCCTGTCTCTTTCTATCAGTATGTTTCTCATCTCCCTGCCTGTATTCCTCTCCCTTTCTACCGCCTCGCCTCCCCAGCCACATCTATTGTAAAATCTCTCTCTGTCCTCTTCCCACCTCGTTTTGTTTCCTGCCTTTAGTTCTTTCCTGCTCTCTTCCCAGCACGCTTTTAGTATCGCTTTCCTTGACTCCTCTCTTATTTTTTCCTCGTATTTTACCGCCCTCCCTCCGGCTACCACTCTGATTTTCTCCCTCTTTAGCTCCTCCCTCACTATGTACCCCGGTGTCGTAGTTTCCACTCCTAGGATCCACCTTAGATACTTTTCCTGTATCTTTTCCACTTCCTGTCTCTCTTTCCAGCCCCAGATCTCCACCCCATACAATATTATATTCCTTATAACCGAGTCAAATAGCTTCAGCCTCCACCTGATGTCGTTTCTGAAGTTGCGCTCCCCAATTCCCCAAATTTGTCCCATGGCGATCTTTGCCTTTCTCACTCTCTCCTTCACGTGTTCCTCGTTTCTGTTATTCTTTGTTAACCTGTACCCTAGGTAGTCTATCTTCTTTGTCTCCTGTATCTCCGTCCCGCCCCATTGCCACCTAACTTCTTTCCTTCTTCCGCCTCCTTTGCTGCACCTCATAATCTTGGTCTTGTCTGTATTGACTTCGAGCCTTCTTCTTATGAAGTATTTCTCCGCCCTCCTCATCATACTTTGCATCTCCTCTTGCGACTCTGCCATCATTACAATATCGTCTGCGTACCCCAGTGTCCATACCTTTTCCTTGCCCACAACTACCCCTCCGTCTTGTCCTTTTCTCATCACCTCTTCAAGGTCCGCGATGTACATGTTGAATAGCGTGGGGCTAAGTGGGCACCCCTGTCTGACTCCCTTCTTCACCCAGAATTGTCCCCTGGTGACGCCTCCCGCTTTGACCTTACAACTCGTTTCTCTGTAGATCTCTTTCGTTCTTCTTATCATCGCTTCGCTTATGCCTATTTTCGTCATTGACTTCCATAGCTCTTCTCTATCTAGCTTGTCGAAGGCAGCCTTCAAGTCTATGAACAGTAGGTACACTTTCCCTCTTATTTTACTCAGTCTCCTTTCCACTATCTGGTTGAGGGAGTATATATGGTCCATGGTCCCCCGGCCTTTTCTGAATCCTGCCATTGTTTCACTGAATCCGTTCCTCTTCTCTATTTCTTCTAGTATCCTTTTATTCAGGATCGACGCGTACATTTTGTATGCTGTACTGGTTAGGGTAATTCCCCTGTAGTTTTTTATCATCTCGGTACTTCCCTTCTTATGCACTGGAATGATGACGCCTTCCCTCCAGTCTTCCGGGTATCCTTCCCCCCTCCACACTTTCCTCAGTATCTCTAGCAGCTTCTTCTTAACATTGTTCCCGCTGTACATCCACGCCTCGTTCTTGATACCGTCTCCCCCCTCTGCCTTGCCCTTTTTTAGTTTGGCATACTGTTCATCCAGTTCCCCTTCTTCTATGCCTTCGTCTGTAAGTCTTTCGCTTCCTTCCGTCTCCCACGATTCAATCGATCTATTCTCCTGTCCTTCGAAGGTCTCCATGAAGAAGGTACCCCAATCTTCCGGTTTAATTTTCTCGCTTATCCCCTTTCTCCGCTTCCTTTCCTTGTTCACGTATTCCCAGGCTTCTTTCTCTGTTTTAATTGCAGCCACCTTCCTCTCCTCTTCTCTTTTCCACGCTGTCTTCTTATTTTCGCACAGTTCTTTGTATTCCTGTCTTTCCTTCTTGAGCTTTTCTCCATTTTCCCCCCCTTTTGTCGGACCTGCCCTTTTCCAAGCTTTTTGGAGCCTTTTCTTTCCCCTCCTGCACTCGCTGTCCCACCACGGGTTTTTTCCTATTTTCCACCCTTCCTTCCGTTCCCTGTACGTGGTTCCCCTCTTGATTACCTCTTTCAGCTCTTGCCAACTCCTTTGGACTTCTCCCTCCTCCCACTCCTTATTTTCTGTTGTTTCTTTGAACCTCGCTGCTTCTTTCTCCCCCCAGACCTGAATCTCCCTTAGTGTATTACCCGGCTTTCTCGTCCTGCCGTCATTGCCTCTCACCCACGTTGTGATCGGTTGATGGTCAGAATCTACCCTCGCTATTACTCTGAAGCTTTCGATTCTCTCCCACGTTTCCTCGTTTACCAGTATGTAGTCAATCGTTGATCTGCTTTCCCCTCTGGCGAATGTCCATTCCCCCCACTCGTCCCCCTCTTGATTGCCGTTCAAAACGCTCCACCCTCTTTCTTCTGCTACTCTCAGCAGGACTTCCCCTTCCCTGTTAAGGACTTCATCTTTCGCGGCTCTACATTCTGTATCCTGTTCTCCTACCGACGGCCTCGATCCTTCCCTCGCTATTCTTGCATTAAAGTCGCCCCCCACAATCATCAGCCCCTCTTCTCTTTCATCTCCTATCATCCTCTTCAGCTGGTTCAGCTTCTCTTCTTCCCCGTTCCTATTGTATACTGTTATCACTTTCCATGTTTCGCTGCCCACTCTGATCTTCCTTTCCTCAATGCCCTCTACTGCTGCCTTCTCATCCTCCCTCGTGCTAAGGTTCTCCCTTACCCCTGTGAGAATTCCTCCTCTGGGTCTCCCTTTTTTCTCTACCCTCTCCGCCGCTTGGTGCTTCCATCTCCAGCCTTTCGGGAGCTTTCCTTCATATTTCTCCCACTCCTTTTCATCCATCCACGTTTCCGTGAGTCCTATTACGTCATATCCGCTTAAGAATTCCCAGAACTCCTCATCCTTGTTCTTCCACCCCGCTATGTTCCAGAATATGAACCTTACCCCGTCCTCTTCGTCGCATCCCTATTGCGTGCTGCTGCCTCTGGGCTCCTGCAGTGCGCTTTCTTTCGTTTCCACGCCCCTCGCAATGGTTTTCCCTCTGTCGTCCCAGTCACACCGCATGCCGTCCACCCATATCCGCTTGTACCCTACGCTTACTGTGTGCCCTCTCTCTCTTAGTTGTTTGGCTCTTCCCTTTATCACTCTTTGTACCTCCCTTTCCCTGTTAGTCAGATCGTCGTCTATGTAGATTTTCCTTCCTTTGAAGGACCTCTTTCCTCTCATTATGCTCCTTTTCTCCTCCCAGGATGCCAGGGTCACCTTTATGAAGCTACCAGTTGCATCTCCCAACTCCGTGGCTTCCTTTATCTGAACTACCGCTCCAGCGGCCTCGTTCAGCACTTTCTTTGCCCCCTCTATCTTGTCTTCGTGCTGACCTAGCTCTTCCCCTCTTACTAGGACATTCATCCTTCTCTCGAATTTCTCTTTGCTCTCCATTTCTTTTTCCAGGACCTCTATTTTCCTAGTCATGATCCTTGCCTCCCCTACGTACTGCGCTCCTGCTCCAGGCGTCATTTCTTGCATTTGTTTCTTCAATCCCTCCATTTCTCCCTTCACCCTTTGCAGCTCCTCTTCTCTCTCCTTGTCCGCCTTTTTTAGCAATTCAATTTGCCTAACCATGTCCTCTTTCTCTTCCTTCCACAGTTCTTGGCCTCTTCTGACCGTAATCGACAGTTTTCCCAGTTCCTGCCTGATTTGACTCGTCTCTTTTCTCCCCCTCTCCCCCTCTTCTTTGATGGCGTCACGCGTGTCTTCCGCAACTCTTTTCCTCATATCCTCCATCAATTGGGCCATCATCCCTCTCATTCCCTCTACCCCGACTTCGTCCTCTCCTTTTTTACTCTCTTTAGGCTCCTCTTGCCCCATTTCTTCGAAGTTTATCATATTCTTCTGTTGGTCTTCTGCTTCCTTCCGGGGTGGGGTTCTTGCCATCAAGGCACTTTTCTTGTGCGGGAACCCCTCAATTTTCTTCAGTCCTTCGTCGTCTCTATCTCTTTTCCTTGCGTTCTTAGTGAAGTTGGCAAACGTGCTTACACTGCCTAGACTGTTCGACCTCTGCCTTCCCTGTTTTGCCAGCTGCTCCGCTTTTGTAGGTCTACCTCTTTTCGTTGCCGTATCCTCACTAGCTAAGAAGTATTTTTCCCAGCTGCCTACTACTTTACCGACTGCTTTACCTTCTTCTCCCCTGCCGTGCGTCGGTACTGCCGCTCCGTCGGGTCTTGCGCTTTCGTCCACCGAGATGTCGTTGCTTTGACTACCCGCACCTGTTGCGTCCCCACTCTTTTGCATTCTTGGCGCCCTTTTCCCTGGATTATTTCACTATCTATTTGACTCTCTTCGAACGTTTTTCACCTCACTCTCAAGATTGCTGTCACACGTCACAAACCGTCCAAACATTCCTAATGATCTAATAATTAACAATATTATTAGGTTATAAATAATTGTCTTGGTGAAATTTAATTATTAATAATTATTAATACTTGTTATTAATATTATTACGTTTGATTATTAATTATTATTAATAATAATTATCAATATTATTAGGTTATAAATAATTGTCTTGGTGAAATTGACACATCTGGTAGTCATAAATTTAATAAGTCAATAGCACAGGATATCTATTCGTTACGAATTCATTCCAGGTGTGAATTCCTGTTTATTTACCACATTAATTGCAATCGAGCATTTCTTCGGTGACTGACTGACCCGTTGCATCTCTTCGACAAGTAGGGTTACGAACATAGCGAGGTGAATATCTTCATCGAGCATACAATATTGTGTAATTAAATTGTGATATCGTTCCTAATACAACGGTTATCTATTTCTGATTGCAGATTTCAATTTCTGTTTATTTCAAACATTATTAGGTTATCAATAACTGTCTTGGTGAAATTCACACGTCTGGTAGTAATAAAGTTAATAAGGCAATAGCATACGATATTGATTCTTTATAAATTCGTTTCAGGTGTGAATTTCTCTTTATTTGCTGATAAGTACGAAAACAGTCCTGCATAAGTGATGTGTTGGTCCATCAATGCGTGTTCAAGTTTCATCGAGTGAAAAATGAATTTAAATTATTGTTCCTATCAGCTTGCTCCTCATCGTCTCACAGAATATTGAGCCACTCTCGACGCTGGCTTTTTCCCGTTTTCTTCGAGTACTCATAGTACTAATATGGGTTGTTACAATATTCCGCACGGTATCCATCACTGGACGCGGTGGTCCTGGATTCTTCGCAAAACCATGTTCACCCTTTCTTCGACAGCGTTATTGAATTGTTATTTTTTTTTCCTATTTCCTATTTCCTTCGCATGTATTACGAATTATTGAATTTTATTGTTATAACTGAATAAACATAAAATTGTGTTGAATTTTAGAAAATTTACTTTATTACTACCAGATGTGTAAATTTCATCAAGACAGTTATTACGTATAATATTACGACGGAAGTTATGTCACAAAACACGTAATTCACAGTCCTACATTCATAGTTTCCAAATCCATGTCTGACGAGATTTACGAGGTCGATGCGACATTGGAACGACGTAGTTACCATCGTCAAGACTCACGATAGGGCGATTACGTGGGCCTGCACGACCATCGGTTCCATATTTCTGCTGAACGAGACGGAAAAAATAAAAATAAAACAGTCCCTGAAGTTAGCAGATCATTCTTCAAATATCACCTTCTTACTACGTTTGTCACCTAATTTTGAATAAGCTCTGCCAGTTTGAAGAGCTAGTTTAAGATCCATGGTCAACGTAGGGATTCTGTCACTGCCAACGACATGGGTACCGAAGGCTATTTCACTTTGTCAGAGGACAAATTTCAGACTCGTCAGAGGCTTAGAAGCTGGTTGAACTATTTTGGACTGGTATAATCATCTTGATTCGATAGTAACATTCTACCCAGAGGCTCCATTGGGACTGCTACAATTTGCTGTTTCATCATCCTCGTACAATTTCATCAATTCTGCTAGCGCGTACCCAGAATAATGTATTTTGAGACGAAAAAGATCCAACGATGGGGTGTCGTGTATTCAACTTGAGTTAATTGACCCCAGAGCCATAGCGTAGGACCCAGAAGTTGTATAATACTGTTATCGGACTGCATTTATGCAATCTTCACCGTTCAAATCCATCGTTGAAAATTATTCATAAGCTCTGGAGTCATGTGGTATGTTATTGTACGAGTTAAGCTCAGTAAAAAAAAAAAAAAAAATTGAAAGATAAAACACATTTGATTGTAAGTTGAGCGATTGCGGGCCCAATAGAAAGTTCTGAAAATGAGAGGCTGCAGATCCTGGGCCAGGAAAACAACACCCCTAGAAGTTTGAGCAAAATCCGTGATCCGCAAGCCCGATACTCTCCTTGTCAGTTGAATGTGAAAATAAATTCCACTGAAAGATGATGATATGGCAGGAATGTACTCGATTTCTCTTCTTCATACGAACATTAATTCACATATCTCTTGAGAGCATTTAATCTGCTACTATTCGACATCTTTTGAAATCGCAAAGTGTTATGCTCCTTTCTAACATCAAGCTTCATACACAGCAAATCATGGTCTTTGCTTTTCAGAAAGTATAGAGAATGGCAGATTAAATTCATTCCCCATACATGATTCTAAAACGAATTTTACGAAATAGTTAGTAGAGAAGAAAAAGTAGCACTGATTTTTGCAATCGTATTGAACCTGGCAATATGTAAGACAAATTTGTGCGTATGAAGAATTTAAAAAAAGCAATTTTAATATGGCACTAGTAGTAGCGATTCTGCGGAACACAGTAGTAGGGATACTATGAATAATAGTTGTATAAATATTAGAACCATGAATTATGGCAATCTTGATATTGTACAAGCAGTTGGGATGCTGCGAAAAAAGCATTAAAAAGTACTACAAATCGACGCCCGATACGAATAAAAGCACGTTTCAGATTCCGGGTGGAAAAGAGCACGTTTCAAATTCCGGCTGGAAAAAAGCACGTTTCGGTTTCCGGGGGAAAAAGAGCACGTTTCAGGTTGACTCGAATACTAGCACGTTTCGGGTTGACTGGAATACTAGCACGTTTCGGGTTTGACTCGAACACTAGCACGTTTCGGGTCGACTCGAATACTAGCACAATTCAGGTTGACTCGAATGTAAGCAACTTTCCGATATGATAATTATAACGTTGGAAATTCATAATTCCGAAAAGAAAAACTCGATATAATTTTATTATTGAGATAAGGTTAGGATTCTGGGATTTTATATAGTTATATTTCAATAAATATAGCCAACAACAGGATGCATCTGGATTACACTTTTGTTATATACCAGTGAACAATTGCACCATTACAGGTGGTCGAGTGCGCATACCATACTGCTAGACATAGTACACATATACACACACACACTATACGAGTAGAGTCTTACCGACTGCGCGCGCATGCCTCATATAGATGCTTCGTTGTATGCATTGCCTCACATACTTCTCAACACTCCCCCGTCAATGCATACACCTTTTCTGTCGTACTCTACTTAAAGGTTCAAATTCTGTTTCTGGAGTCCTAGTCCCGTACAACAGAATGCATGTTTCGGTTTATTCAATGGTTTGGTCAGTATATCTGCGACCATTTCTTCTGTGGGCAGATATCTTAACTCAAATTCATTGTTTTTAATATTGTCCCTGATAAAGTGGTATCTTAAGTCTATATGTTTGGACCTAGCGTGGAACACTGTGTTTTCGGTTAACAAGTTCGCGCTTTGATTGTTGTTGAAGACTTTTATATCTATTTCTACATTGATCTCGGCAAAGAAGTTCTTTAAGTACAATGGCTCTTTTGCCGACTCGGCTATTGCCATGTACTCAGCCTCTGCCGATGATAGTGCTACTGTCTTCTGTTTTTGGGATTTCTATGCGACTGCTGCATTGCACAATAGAAAAACATACCCTGTATAGGATTTCCTATCTATTGTGTCTGAGCCCCAGTCTGCATCTGCGTAACCAGTTAAGTTAAAATCTCCCGTTTTGTACGTTAATCCCAAGTCTATGGTTCCTTTGAGGTATCTCAACACTCTCTTGGCGGTGAGCCAATGAGTTTTATCAAAAGCAGATGAAAACTGGGCTAGATACACTACACTTCTCATTATATCAGGCCTTGAAACTACAGCTAGGTACATTAGTGTTCCAATTAATTCCCTATAAGGTAGTTTTTCAGTGCTATCTTTACCTAGAGATAGTTTATTGCCTACGTCGAATGGTGTATCTATTTCTTTGGCATTTGCCATCCCAAATCGCTCTAACGCATCGATAATGTATTGTTTTTGTATCAGTGTTATTTTATTCTCTTTTCTTATTATTTCTATTCCTAAGCAAAATTTCGCTTCGCCTAAGTCTTTCATCTCAAATTCTTTGTTTAAGCAGTCTTTAATCTCATTAATTTTGCTAACGTTATTTCCAGCTATTAAGATATCGTCTACGTAAACTAAGACTAGTATAAAGACGTTTTCATCACTAATGAAGTAAATGCATGGATCAGATCTGCTTTGCTAATAGTGTATTCCACTGTCGACTGGCTTGTTTTAAACCGTACAACGCTCTGTTCAGTTTACAAACTTTATTCTTGTTTTGTATTTCCTTGAGCATGTCAATAGCCCTGTCTCTCACCTCAGTCTCATCTTTTTCTACTATAAATTCAAGAAATCTTTCAAGTGACTCGGGTAGTTCCATGTAAACCTCCTCGTCTAAGTGTCCATTTAGGAATGCTGACTTGACATCTAGTTGACCAATTATCAAATCGTATTCTACGGCCAGAGCTATTAATATCCTCAAGGATTCTATGCGTGCAACCGGAGCGAACGTCTGATTGTAATCATGACCTTTTATCTGGTTGAAACCTCTTGCTACTACCCTAGCTTTTCTCTTATGGATTTCTCCGTTGCTATCATATTTATTTGCTAATACTATTCTACTATCAATTATGTTCTTATACCTCGGTCGGTCGACTATCTGCCACGTATTGTTCTTTAGTAAGCTTTTGAATTCATCGGCGATTGCTTCCAACCACTCAGTCTTGTCCTCTCCTTCGATTGCTTGTTTTAGGCTTATTTCTGCATAATTTGCACTTGCGTCTTCAAAAACTTCGATTTCTTCTTCGACTTCCTCCTTTCTTCCTATGGATTCGGTGTCGCTATTGCTTGGGTTGTTTGTTGTTCTATCCATATCTGTTATTGCTTCTATTTCCTTTGGGTAACATCTTTGAATAGCATTCTGGGGCTATATGTCCCCTTTTTTGACATCTATAACATACAATACTACTATTGTTTTTATATCTGGAGTTACCTTTGTATTCATTCCTGCTACTGTTTCCTTCATAGCTTTTCTTTCTGTTATCATATCTCGAACTTGTGTTTTCAGTTTTTGTATTATTTCTTGTAGCTGCTAATAATGCGTTGGGAGCTCCATTTGAATTGTAACTCTGTTGTCTAGCATCGCTCTCTTCGAGTATCTTGATTTTTAACACGTCTACACTGGGTAAGCTATCTTGGGACTCTATCGCACACCTAAAGTTCTCGTAGCTCGCAGGCAAGCTGTAAAGAAGCATCACTGACAGCAAATCCGCATTTATGTCTACATTCATCTGCTCTAAATTATCCACTGCATCGAAGAACTTGTTTATGTGTCCTCTAACATCTTCATTCTCTTGCATCTTCTGTAACGTGAGCTGCTTTAGTAGGGTAGCCTTCCTGGCTGGCCCTTTCGAGGCATAGATTGATTCCAGCTTCAACCACGTAGCTCGTGCAGTTTCGCACCCTTTTAACTGTTTTAGTTCACTTGGCGAGACACTTAGTATTAGGTCGGATTTTGCCTTTTTGTCCTCAACAACCCATTTATTGTGGCTCGTTACTGAAGCTGTGTTATTTTCTATCAGTTCCGGTTCCTTCTTCTCACCTGACACATATTGCCATAAGTCATTTTTAATTAACAAGGCTTCTGCCTGCATGCGCCATGTATCGTAGTTATCTTTGTTTAATAACTCGATTCTTGATAAATTCACACTCATCTTTATATCTCACTTGACTTGTCGACCACGTGCTAACCTCACTTATTTTTCACTCGAACCTTTTTATTCTTCATCAACTAATTGTTCCGTAAAACTGGGCCCATAACCTATTGAGATAAGGTGAGGATTCTGGGATTTTATATAGTTATATTTCAATAAATATAGCCAACAACAGGATGCATCTGGATTACACTTTTATTATATACCAGTGAACAATTGCACCATTACAGGTGGTCGAGTGCGCATACCATACTGCTAGACATAGTACACATATACACACACACACTATACGAGTAGAGTCTTACCGACTGCGCGCGCATGCCTCATATAGGTGCTTCGTTGTATGCATTGCCTCACATACTTTTCAACATTTATTATTCATGTTCACTGATTTATTAGGTACCCAAATAATTACAAAAACTGTTGACTCTGGTGAATCATACAGTAGTAGAAGTTAAAAAAAATAAAAATCAAAATAACGAAAAATTTCATCTGTCATGTCATTGTATGGCGGTAAACTTTTTATTAGCAAACAAAACAATTTGTTGCAAAATAATAATTGCCATTTTTAGACGGATTATAATATTTTAAGTGAAAAAATTTTAAATTCATGTTTTGTTTTAACATTTAATTTTTGTTGACAAATTTTTAGTCAACAGTTTTTGTAATTATTTGGGTACCTAATAAATCAGTGAAGATGAATAGTCGAATTCTATCGAGTTTTTCTTTTTAGGATTATGAATTTCCAGCGTTATAATTATCATATCGGAAAGTTGCTTACATTTGAGCCAACCTGAATTGTGCTAGTATTCGAGTCGACCCGAAACGTGCTAGTGTTCGAGTCAAACCCGAAACGTGCTAGTATTCCAGTCAACCCGAAACGTGCTAGTATTCGAGTCAACCTGAAACGTGCTCTTTTTCCCCCGGAAACCGAAACGTGCTTTTTTCCACCCGGAATTTGAAACGTGCTCTTTTCCACCCGGAATTTGAAATGTGCTCTTTTCCACCCGGAATCTGAAACGTGCTTTTATTCGTATCGGGCGTCGAAATAGCGTATGTGATATTATAAGTATTATAGGGTGGTCCTTATTTACGGCTAAGACGAATTTTTGATCAGATGCCCCCCCAAATCGACTCCAAATAATTCAAAAACAATGTCCTATTTTTTGAGATTTTTATCTAAACTCCAACCCCTCCCACCAAGAGGGTGCATTTCCCCATTCGAAATACACGTCTTTCGGCCATATTCTCAGGAAATATTTTATTCTAAAAGTAAAAACTTTTAGAAAAATCTGTAACTGTGAGATTATAGTGTTCATTGGTGCTACTATTTAAGAAAAAATTCACATTATCATACGGGTCAATCTGGACGAATTGCACACCCTTTAATCTGCTTTTTTTTCTCAATTGAAGGGTATGCAATTCGTCTAGTTTCGATTGACCCGTATTATATGATAATGTAGATTTTTTCTCAAATAGTAGCACCAATGAACACTCAAATCTCGCAGTTACAGATTTTTCTAAAGGTTTTTACTTGTAGAATGAAATATATCCTGAGAATATGGCCAAAACACGTGTATTTCAAATGTAAAAATCCCCCCTCTTGGGGGAGGGGTTGGAGTCTAGATAAAAATCTGAGAAAAATAGGGAATTGTTTTTGAATTATTTGGAGTCGATTTGGGGGGCGTCTGATGAAAAATTTGTGCGAGTCCCAAATAAGGACCACCCTAATAAGTATAGATGGTAGAAATGCGCCAATTGCAGCCATAGAACCGCTGCGTAAAGAATGAGCCTTTCACCATAGATATCTGTTCAAAAAACTAATAACAGTTGAGACTATCCCATATCGTGTTGGTTCGATTTCGATTTTCTCAAAAAATAGATACTGGAGTGAACCGACTTGTATACATACCTCCGATTTACAGAAATAAAAAAAATTGCTTTGTAACGGAGTTGTATAAACTTTCCGTTCCAGCGTATGTATGCTAGGGCGGTTCAAAAAAACGCTTCCTTTTTTTCCCAGTATTGCTCATCGATATTTTTGTTCCCGTTCTTAAAAAAATAGCTCTCGCACAAGCTGAGGCCCGCAGGATTTTTTTCACTACTGCCGCACCCATGTTGAAATTTGTAAAAATGCAGCTTTTTGGGAATTTCAAAATTCAGATATCAAGGCGTTCTTTGAAGTTCTCGTTCGTCTCAATATGTAAAGAAATTCTGTGGAAGCAGGTATCTGGCAAATGATATTTAGTACTGCCGCATTGATATCGAAGTTTCAAAATTATTTTTCAAATTTCAATATCAATGCGGCAGTAGTAAATATCATCCGTCAAATACCTGCTTTCACAGAATTTCTTTACATGTTGAGACGATTGAGAACCTCGAAGCGCGCCTCGATATCTGAACTCTGGAAAGCCCAGGAAGCTGCATTTTTTTTCGAAATTTAAACATTGGTGCGGCAGTGGTAAACTGAATCGTGCGGGCCTCAGCTTGTGCGAGAGCTATTTTTCTATGAACTGGAACAAAAATATCGATGAGCAATACTGTGAAAAAATAAAGCGTTTTTTTTAACCGCCCTAATGTACGCGCATGTAGAACTAATTGCAACTTATGTAATTTCGTTTCATTTTCACATTGTCAAATAGTAAGTTATTTTATTATCTTGCAATCGAAATCCAAATACTTTTTCGGTAAAGCTGTACATCGGGCTTGTAGCCCCATGTTTTTAATGAATGAGTATAGACAGAAAAAGACTCGTAATTTGAACGCAATACCTATTTTAGTTCGGTGACGTGATTGATAATTATTACGATACATACGATTAAAATGACTAATTTAGTACAAATTTCACGCAATTATGGCAGGTCTAGTATTGCACATGTTGTAGATATACTGCGAAAAAGAGTAGCAATACTCGCCAAAGAGTAGAAATAGTCGAACTTCAGTAGTAAAACTACTGCACAATAATCATATATAATATTAAAGTTCGAAAAGGGATGTCCGGATGTCACACTTTTTTTCAGAGCACTATAGCTTGACTGTACATTAGGCCGGAGTGAAAAAGGTCACTTTTCGCGGATCGTATTCTAATAGTGCGGGAAAGTTATGTCTTGGCATCACTCAAAACTGTGCCAAATGAAAAAATTTACAATAGATATCTTCTGTTCTGGCAAACGCCCCCAAGTTTTGAATTTTTTAACACGGGGTTTAAATTGAGAAAAAAGGCAAAAAGACAAATTGGCACTGAAAAATTCGTAAAAACTCTCTGGCTCGGCCGATTTCAGTCTTCCTACGCTTATTCGAGGCGGAAAAAATGTAGCTTTCGTTTGACGTTTTGTTATCTTACTTACTTTAGAAGATGGAAAATTGAAAAATAACGTTTTTTCGGGAAAAACTCGATTTTCAAACGCGTGTATCTTTGAAACTAAGAAAGATATTCTGAATTTCAAAATGTCAAACGAAATCTATATTCTTTCCACTTCGAATAAGCGTAGGAAGACTGAAATCGGCCGACCCAGAGAGTTTTTACGAATTTTTCAGTGCCAATTTGTCTTTTTGCCTTTTTTCTCCATTTAAACCCCGTGTTAAAAAAATTCAAAACTTTGGGGCGTTTGCCAGAACAGAAGATATCTATTGTAAATTTTTTCCTTTGGCACAGTTTTGAGTGATGCCAAGACATAACTTTCCCGCACTATTAGAATACGATCCGCGAAATTCGATTTTTTTCACTCCGGCCTACTGTACATGTCTGCGTGTTTCTCACTGTCATACTATCTGACCTCGGACTTCGCTCTTAAATTATTAGCTGCTTGACACTTTGTGTCGCTAAGCGCTACAAAAGCTATCAGCTGCCGAAGGCTCTTGTGGTGCAGCTCTCAAAATTAGCTGCTGAAGTCTTATATGGCTAAGCGCTACAAAATCAGCCGCTAAAGTCTCATGTGGCTAAGCGCTAAAAAATTTGCTGCTGACGAGGATTCATTTCATCGTAATAAAAAAATTATCTCTATGGAATGACTGATTTTGTCAGTGTATCTATTTTATTAGTTAGACTAATTTCATTTCAATTATAAGTATGTCAAACAAATCGCGCGAGCATGTCACATTACCGATTTGACTCGGGAGAAAATTTTTACTTGCCCGAGATAGTTCGATACAGTAGAACCTCCGGCACTGTCACCTCCGGCACTGTCTGACCTCCGGCACTGTCGCTTAGGTACCCCCACCATGCCCTTGTAGCAGTACCGCATCTACTGATTATAACCGTGACGCCTTAGCGTGGCCCGTGTATACATATACATAGTAGTCAAATTCGTGACACCGGTCAACTTTCTCCATATATGTATGCTAAGTTATCACATTCGTGTGTACAAAAGTGATTTCAATTATATGAACCGATGTAAACAAAATTTTAACTTTTTTGCGTGGTTGAAAAAAGGTTGGCATCTCCACACTTGAACAGAGGTTAGGTTTCTTTCACGCGATGAACCTGTATCTATTATGTACATACGTAGACACGTAGACACGTATGTACATACGTAAATGCATCAGGATCACACAGAATACCACTCTTAGTAATAGGCAAGTCGAAACAACCTCGATGTTTCAAAAATGTCAAAAACTTACCAGTTATGTACATGGGGCAGAAAAGTAGTTGGATGGACAGGACTGTTTTTATGGAATGGTACGTCAAGCTCTTCATACCACGAATGAAAGAGTATCAATTAGCATCAGGAACTACAAAGAAGGTTCTTCTAATATTGGATGATGCGCCATCGCATCCTACTGCGAATGAATTGAACAGTGTTGATGAAAACTTTGAGGTAATTAACAATAATCTGTTCTCCGGATCAATAATTAAATGAACTAAATATGAATGATATATTTTGTGTTATTGGAAATCAGAATTTTTAATATGAACTTTATTCGTTTGTGTTCCTAGGTTTTATATCTGCCTCCGAATGGAACAGCATTAATACAGCCCATGGACCGAGGCGTAATTGAAAAAGCCGAAAGACTGTACAAAAAAGCCTGTATCCTACAGTTTCTGTTGAATCAAGATGATGTTAGTATTCTTGAAGCAGCTAAGCGACAGATACTAAAAGACAGTTGCTATCACATAGCACATGTTTGGAGTCTCTTAACCGAGCACAATCTGAGGAATGCGTGGAATCCAATATTGGGAAAAGATCGTGCGGTACAAGTTACCAATGATGAATGCCACCAAGAAACGCTTCAGGTTCTTAGTATTATTCAGAGATTCACAGACTTTACAAATTTGACCTATATTGATATTCAACCTTGGCTGCAAGAAGACTGTGGCGAAACAGGATGGAAGGTCCTTAGTGCGGATCGAATTTTGACTAGGTAAATCTGGAATTCTATTATTTTCACATCAACTTTAAAAAATATATTTTTTTGACAGAATCCTAATCAATGAAAAATATATTTCAGACTGCAAGGGCATTCATTAAACGAAGCTGGGGATGATGGCCTGGAAGATGACCCAGACTACAATAATCTAGCAAATACCGATTGATTAGATACAAGCCCTCAGGAACCGTCAATGCATCAGGCCTTGCAAGGACTGCAGACGTTCCAGAATTGGTGTGAAACCAAGTGGGACTATACAGCGACTGATATACACAATTTATAAGACTTGAGAGATAGAGCTTTGCATTTCTTATAGATCTGCATTTGGTTATCCCATTGATATAACAAAGACAATACATACGATGTCGATGATTTATTGCTGAACAATAGGTAAAAAATTGAGTTTCAACAGAAAAATTCCTGTTCTGGGTGACGTCCCCCCTCAACGTTTTCATTTCCATGAATCCATTTCGATTCAAATATTATAAGATACATAATACGTAACAATACAAACATTCATTCAATATGTATGTTTCAATAATTTTTGCCGTACATAACCTCAAATGTATGTTACGGAACCTCGGGTGCTATCAAGCTAATTCTACGGTCCTGTACTTGCTTCCGATTAGTCGGGAAAAAGTAGGCCAATACGCGACAGTGCCGGGGGTTGTCGGACCCGACTAGCAACAGTGCCGGAGGTTCTACTGTATTGGAATAGTTTGAAAACAATAGTCTATCCAAACACATTATTAACCATCCCCTCCTAATTCCTGCCTTCCCGATGGAAGAAACCGCACCACCTTCTCGTTGGTTTCCATTGAGCGATAGTAGGGGAGACCGGGTATGGTTGTCACATTTTTTTTCTTTTGCATTTTTAATACCCATGTTTTCAGTTTAGCAGTGACATGTATGTATCAATGGATAGTGTATTTATTCTAGCTCAAAAAGAAATAAAGACTTTTTCTCTAACATTATCTATCGAGGACATATTACAATTTTTGTGAAAAAAGAAAAGTGTGACTTTTAACCCCGTGTCAGGGATGGTCGTCACATTGTCTGGGGTAGGTAGTCACATGGTAAATCAAGGGGGGAATATAAAAAGAAACGCTTAATAAAATAAAATAAATATTTTTGTGGAAAACAAAATGGTGTACGTAGCTAATTGTACCCAAGAAAAAAAAATTAAATTAAATATTAAAAATCATAAAAATTGAAATATTAAAAAAAAAAACGTTCATGTAGCAAAAACCCAAAAAGTCAATAAAAAAAGACAGCAGACGTGTATGGTGTTGGTCGTCACATGTGATTACCAGCCCCCGTCAACCTGAGACAACCTGCCCCAATACAAATTTTAGAACATGACCTTCCAAAGAGAATTCAATTTAATGTATATTCAAAAAAACATATAATGATATCATGAAACACACATTTAACGTTATAAATACACGAAAAGTTATATTAATATACAAAATTTAAGTATACTTAGGAGACTCGACACAGATACATAAAAAATTACTTTCACTGTGTGAAAAAATCAAACGCACATATCTGCGTCACGGCATTTCGGAGCGGACTAAAATGAAGTAAGGAGGGTGGTGTTGCTCTTGTGATCCTCCGATGCCGATAGATAAATTTATTCGTTCGTTCAGTTCTGTGTCATGACCGCTGTGACAACCAACCCGTGAGACAACCATACCCGGTCTCCCCTACTTCTATGACCAATGATACGTGTATTAATGATTCAGATCTAAGTTGGAAAACTTTTTCTATCAAGCATAAAGAAGTACTATCGGCTGAGAGTGTGATGACATTTTTTCTTAGTGTGTTATCCGTTTTCAATTGAAAAACGTAAAAGCCACTGATAACCGAGCGAGCGTAGCGAGTGAGGAACAACGCAAAAACTACTGATAACCGAGCGAGCGTAGCGAGTGAGGAACAACGCAAAAACCACTGATAACCGAGCGAGCGTAGCGAGTGAGGAACAACGCAAAACTACTGACAACCGAGCGAGCGTAGCGAGTGAGGGACAACGCAAAACCAAACGAGTGAGCGAGCGAAGCGAGCGAACGAGCAAAATAATTAGCTAGTCTATATTATATTATTGAAATAATTTTTTTTTTTTTTTTTTTTACTACAGTGCTACATACCCAAGAATCATAACAACATATATTATATTATTATGGATGTTTCAAGTCGGTTGCTCGAGTACGTGAAAATCTTAGATCATACAGGATGGACTGAGCATTGCCTATGCTGAAGCATTGTGAGGCCGCTGCTGGGTAATGAGAAAAGGACAGACGTGAACGCACGATACTGAATCGTTTATCGGACAAGGAAGCAATAGTCCTCTAGAGGAGTGGCGCTTATGGGTTACTTGGCAGCACCCACACTACTCCAACGCTCAGTCCATACTATACGAGGGTACTCTGACGTAACCTTTTATTAGAATAAACCAAATCAAAAACTTCTAATTATTTGTTGACAATTCGAAAGATTTATCGTTTTTTATAGATTTAAATGATCATTAATCATTATACTAAAAAATAATCAAATAATAAAGAAATAACAATAATCTAATAATCAATTATTATCAAATATCTATTACGTTCGAGTTATTAGGTACGCGATTGCGTCTGCGTATTTGAGTATGACAACATGGTGCCGTTCAAATTCTTTCCGCGCCTCCGTGCGTGTAGCACGTGTTGCCATGCCGTCAGATATGAGCTGTGTTCGCGTTAGCTACACTTTCTACACTTTTACTAGATTTTACACTTTTTACTAGAAATCCACACCTCCTATTGGACGAGCGTAAAAAGTGCAAGAAACGTGTAGAAAGTGTAGCTAACGCGAACACAGCTAGTGCAGCTAACCTGATAAGCCTGTGACGTCCTAGGTAATGGGGTTGTTCAGAAAAAAATTTTGTTTCACTTTTTGGGGCGCATCAAGTAGAAAATAGCTCAAAATGGTGGGGTAATTTTTTTCTTTTTTTTCCGATGAAAATTGCAAATGTTATAAGCAATTGAAGTTCACAGATTTTGATATATATAGATATACCTTAACATGGGTGACGTCATAAACTAGTAGTTTTCACGAGTTTTCAATTCGTTATATATACTGCAATTTTCGTTTAAACGAAAAAGGAAAAAATACGTCCTCATTATTTTTCCCCAAACTACTGGAATATGAAATAAAAAAAAAAAATCGTGAACTACCCTATTCTGGTAACTACCAGAAGGCGTCCTCATGAAAGTTTAACTTAGTCGGCTGGAATCCGTTTGTCGCTAAAGCTCTAATGAGCACTCCAGCGAGAATTGGACAAGGATTTTACGTAGATCAAGGGATTTTGGAGATGATTTGGTATATAGATGAAATTAAGATGCAATATGTAATAAGAGCACCTAATACTTTATTGAAATTAAAATAGACTAAATATGTGATATATATAGATATAAGTAGTTGAAATAGACTGAGCTACGGGGTTGTACAAGTTACTCAAACGAGTCCCAAGATAGAAGTGTTCGACTCAGGCGGATCTCCAGGGACGGAGATCCCCTTTTCACACAAGCTTGCATTCGTACATTTATATACATCTATACAGCACACATCTTAACCTAGCCTTAAGGGAGTAAAGAATATCAGTGGAGGGGCAAAGGCGCTACAGCCCTCCCCCGACTGTGAGGGCTGGGCCTTGCCCCTTCTTGAGATCGTCCTGTTTTCTCGAACCTTCGTCCCAGAGCACTTATCGATGCGTCTGTCTATGGCCGTGTTCGGGGAGCGCGCTTAAAGCGCTTTAAAGCGCTGAAAATCAAGAGAGAGAGAGACGGAGCTTGGGGAAATCAAGAAGTGTGACAGAGACACAAGATTACTGACAGCGCTAAAAGCGACTCCCCGAACACGGCCTATATCGGGTGCGTTCCGATATTAGCTTGAAGCGCTGTCAGTAATCTTGTGTCTCTGTCACACTCCTTGATTTTCACCAAGCTCCGTCTCTCTTCCTCTGGATTTTCAGCACTTCAAGCCAATATCAGAACACGGCCATCATCTATTGCCGAGTTCGATTCTCACGAACGTTGGTTCGTGAGAACGTAAACAAATGCAACGGACTTCTTTAAGTGTTATTTACGTTAAACTCTGAAACCTAAATATTATATATAATTTTTATTTCAAGTGTTCTTTAAATATTAACAAAAGTCCGAACGAACGTTCGGTTTCTCATCTATAATTATTTTATATCATTCATTTGAATATCTAATTGGACATATATTCGAATATTAGCGCGCAAATCAAGTGGCGTCACCTATCAAACACTAGATTACTGCTGGTGACGTCACAAGCCAAAGGTTTAAAAAAAAAAAGTGCAGCTAACGCGAACAAAGCTTATGTTTGTTTTCGTTGAGGATGGAGCGTGCGTTGTGATAATCATAGTTGCCACGTGGGTGTATATATGACTCCGGTAAGTTTATTAGACATAATAATCCGTGCTTGCATTATTGAATGATGAGTCCAAGATAATACTACGCTAACTTTAGATGGTTTTTACAATGCGTGAAATCGTGTCGAGTAAATGTTGCATGAAATTTGAGGTTAGGTTAACTTGGTGAAACCTTTAACTTGATTTTACGCCCAAAAATTTGATGCCTTGCACGCGTAGCGAAGCAACACCACATGTAATTTGTTTAGATTAGTAATATTTTTTTCTTCAATATTGTCAATTCAGAGATGAAACTCCCTTTTTTTGAAACGTACGTTACATTGATTCTGTAGAGTCGCTGAAGGAAATATCTCTACGAGTTGAGCTGATTCCACCGCTTCAGTACCTGATATCTTTCTTTCTGGTAAGTATTGGGAGCGCTACAACTTACCTGGGTGATTTCAGAAGAAAATGGCAAGTGATGTCAATGAAGGTTTGCCGTTTTTTGTTTTTTTACATATTTTGTTTTAGTGCGCGTGCTATTAAAATTTGGAGTTGCTATGCTCGACTAAACCATGGCACAGATTCTGGTTGTTTCGTTGTGACCTTCAAGCGACCTCACGCTGCCATCCAGAAACCGCGGGCCAGGTCGCTAATTGGTCAACGCCAGGTGCTATGTCGCCGAAAAAAACCAGAATTTATGCCAAGGCCATGCCTATGCAGATATTCATTCCTTATTATATTTTTCAGACGACAAGAACCAAGATGAGAACCTCCGAACAATGTTTGACTATGAAGGATGGGTAGATGTAGACAAGTTTAACAACAGGTCGATAATTTTCGTGCAAGTCTTTCGGATGATCGGCTGATCGTTGCAATCGAGAATTTGGAACGTTAGCGTGTATTTCAAATCCAGAATTATCACGGTCTAGAGTCTAGAGACTACAATACAGTGGATACCAAAGGCAGATTTAACGGTAAAACAAACTCATGAACATTATTCCGATCTCAGCCTACGTAACGTGTTGGTGCATGTAATCTTCAGACGAATTCAATCACAAATTCGATTGAAAAATCATAACTGGTTGAACAATCCTTCGCAAATTAAGTAATCGGTTCAAAAGTAGATACCCGAGCAGACAGGCAGGGACGTTGAAACACTGAACAAACAAAAATTTCTTTATTTTCTTGTATCATCTTACTTGACTCAATTGATGCATCTCTTGATTACACACTTTTGAGTGATAACTAGTTTATAATTCTTTAACAAATACGTTGAGAATACTTACATTAGTGTGTAAACAATAACATAGTAGAGTTTCTTTATCACTTGATTTCACTTCACAGATGACACTTACGGTGTGTGCTGAGTCTCAGACGATACTGACGACACCTCGATACGTGTTCCAAGAGTCACAAGGTCTCCTAAGGGAGCGCGTAACAAGACAATTGCAGCGACAGTTGCAGTTGTGGCAACAATTCGAGGTCTCGAAAGGACCGAATACAACGATGAAAGCGCGTAACAAGACAATTGCAGCGACAGTTGCAGTTGTGGCAACAATTCGAGGTCTCGAAAGGACCGTAAGCGTAAGCGTAAGAAAATAAAAATGGGCATAAGTAGAACTAGATTCGTAGTGGTAATTGCACGGTACATTTTATTTCTTACAAAAACCTGATGAATTGATTTTCAACTTGATTTTCCGATTACAATAACACTTTTCTCACATTGATATTTTACTAGTTAGATCAATTTATTCAATCAAACAGATCAATTGAAATAAAATTAACCCTCTTTCGTGAAAGGCGTTTCTCCCACTCTGCGGTCACCCGAGAAGGTGGAACGTAGAGATGCTAGTGTACGTGTCGCGCAACCCACCAGCCAGGGCTGTCTCCACTGGGTCTGGTATATTAGAAAAGTTCTTAAAAATTGATTATGAGGTTTAGGATGATTTTTATTGATGTACGTATATTTTTGTTTGAGTAGAAGATTATGAGCAGCCTTCATTGATATAATAAGATAATTGTCAACGTATAGAACCTTTTTCAATTCAATATAGAATAATTGTTGAGATATGAGGGCGCAAAAAGATCCCCTCGAAAACGTAATGACACGTTACTGTACGACCGTGAGGTGAGATCACAGCGCAGTGGGGACAGCAGCGACGCACGAATGGTCGTCCCCACTCCGCCGGCAAAATAGTGAGTTAGAGTGATTTTCACGAAAGAGGGTTAATTCGGTCATTAATTGAGTCCTAACGTAATTTCTAATGTCAATTCACTCTTTTGTCGCATCTGCGACAATATGAAATGATGAACATTCTGGTTTCAATAATGTATATTCAAAAAACTTTTGAACTTCTCAAGTTCGTAGTTGAATTAAAACTGAAAAGAAATCATTTTCCTGTTTTCATTCAAAATCAATCTCACGAATGAAATTTCTTCGTACAAATACTCTGAATGTTTTTGAATTATACAAATTGGTAGATTATAAAAAGTTTGGGAATTTAGTGCATCAGAGTTTGAGACGATGCGATAAATGATCACTGCTTGTGAAACCCAATCTTACGTAACTTGTGGTGACCCTCGGAGAGATGGTTTGCTCACATAAAAACCTTTAAATTGGAGGAAATTTTGGGTGTCTTCAGGAAACTTCGATGGGAATTCATTAAGTTTCAGTTTCTTAGAGTCAAAGTATTTTCTTATAAGTACAGTGTGAATATTTATATGAACGAATAAAAGATCATATACCGATCCACATATATATGTATCCGCGATACACATGAAAATATTACAAAAGCGACTTGAAATAACTAAAACTCTCAATGAATGGAGAATACTGATATTTAGTAGAAAACCTGCATAAGTAACGGTCGTGTCAAGTTCTGCAACTTGATGGTAGAAACGTTAGTATTAGCTAAAGTGGCAATAATGATGCAAATGTAATAGAAATATCAAGCCAGTATAAAGTAACAGTCGTGTCAAGTTCTGCATTTCGATAGTAGAAATATTATTATTACCTAAAGTAGTAATAAAATGTTGCTGGCATTGACTTTGAGATTCTAATATTGGCTTTTTTTTTTGCAGGTCATTTAGTTACGTGAAGTAAACTATTTATCGTTCATGAAGATGAACCACCCGATTGTAATTGAGATATTACGTGAATATTACATTTTGGGTGCCTACCTTTTTGGAAAAACCTGAAATTGTCAAGGAATTTCTTTCGCCACAATTCTTGACTCCTAGCAAAGTTCAGAGGTCGCGCAATGAATTTTTGGACTCGAGACTCGATATTCTAAGATTAAAAATGTTGAAACAGCATTTTTGTAAATTCAGATATGATTTTATTATTTCGGAATATAGTGTTATTGCTTTTCCTGTAAAAAAAAAAGACAGAGTAAGAAATTGCCTGTAACATGTTGAATTGATTAGGAAGAAGGCTGAAAACATGAAATGTAAAAACATTCAAAGAATGTTACAGTAATCTAAATTTATTTGCAAATATTACATAAATATTACTGTGCAACAATTACCTATTTCATGTAAATTGTATGAAATTCAACGCGCGATTCTCATGTGAAGAGTAGTGATTTTCCTGTTATGCTGACTGTAAAAATAATGAACAGGCTCATCTAGCAAACATTCGAGACTAATGGAATCTGTCAAATTGATAGAAATATTTCTTTGACTTTTTGGGACGTGGAAAAGTTATAACAAGTTGACAAGTTGACAAGTTGTTCAAAATTTTCAACTGTGAACGTCGTAAAGACAGTTTTAATACTGTATAGATACTGTTTCAATGACTGTACAGATATTATGAATGATTATGAATGATAGTCTTAGAAAATCCTGTAACTTTGTTAGAAATAATACAAATATAGTAGAAATACTATGTGATCAACGCAGTTTCAATATTATAAAAGTAGTAGAAATACTACGGATCTAAACTGTATAAATATCAGTTGTGTCAAGTTCTGTAACTTGACTGTAAAAATATAATGTAATATTTATAAGTAGAAATACTCGAAAGATAGTAGAAATACTCAAAAAAGAGTAGCAATACTAGAAAAAGAGTAGCAATACTCGAAAAAGAGTAGCAATACTCGAAAGAGAGTATAAATACTCGAAAAAGAGTAGAAATACTTGAAAGATAGTGGAAATACTCGAAAAGAGTAGCAATACTCGAAAGAGAGTATAAATACTAGAAAAAGAGTAGTGTTACAGACTGACCAATAAACTATTAGTTCAGGTTCAGCGTATACCCCCTTCCTAAGTCCACATGGACGGGATTTCCGGGGGTTTTAAGGGAAAGGTATTTCAGTCTTAAGATTGAGAGTGTATGAATGAAATTTGTCCTTACCTTTAATCTAGCTCGACGATCTCTATTATTTTAGGCGTTGAGGGTTGTTGAGTCTGGCCAGCGTCGGCGGTTGTAAATGATCGTCTTGTAAAGGTAGTCTCAAATGTACTAACGATACACCTAGCTCCTTGGTAATCAACAGTATGTTGAATATAAGTCTGTGGAAGGTCTTCTGAATATTCTTCGAAGGGGCCGCCAGGGAGTTGGGCCTCCTCAAGCGGTTGTTCAATTTCTGCTATTGAATTATTTTTAGGGGTTTCACTGTTATTTGGATTTTGAAAGATTATCGTGTCCGTAGTATCCTTGTCCTGGATATTTATTGAGGAATGAAATTCTGAGATATATTCAGATAGCCACTCAGGAGTTTCATCCACTTTGTTTAGTTCACTAAGTGTTTTTATTATTTTGTTATTTCTAGCTTTAGCCTTTGCTAGGCGAGCATTGGCCCGTTTACCGGATCTACGCTTAAACTTCCTTTTCGTCACCACAACACCATTCATCTGTATGGAAGAGGAGTTGTGATAAAACGTTGGCTAGGTTGGCGTAACCTTCGCCCTGACGTTTAGTGTTGATAGTAAAGGTTAGGGTTATATAAGCTTGGGACGTTGAGTCCCTGGCCTAAATATAACGTGTATATAGATATTGGTGCAAGCTTGGAGTTATCCTGGCCTAAGCAACCAATAGCTGAAGTAATGATGTAGCTATATTGGCTTGTCACTGAAATGACTGGCCCCGATATAGCAGTGTATGATCTATACTGGCGTGGACACCTAAGTACCTCGCCCTGGTATAGAATCTGTATTTGTAAGATTTGAGTAACGTGTTTTTAGATATTTGTGAATGGAATCGTGGTGTATTCTTACCTTGGGTTTGAATGAATTAGGTTTTCACTGTTGTATAGTTTTTATTATGATTGTTTATTTGATTTATTGTAGTAAGATTTAACAATTGGTATTATAAGCACCAAGATCCCTTGTGTTCTTACTATAAGTTTAGAGGTTTGGTTGAAAAGATTTGAGTTTGAACTTGACTTTGAAGTTAATATTTTGCACTGATTGAACTATGTCGATTTAAGAGTGCTATAATATTCACTGCTCGAGAGCTTAATGCGAACTGATGAACTAATTGCAGAGATCGAGAGTAAGTGGTAGGGATCTTAGGGTTTATATATGATTAGCTTATTAATAGTGGGGATATTGTTGTTGATTAGCGCATAACAATCCCACGGTGGCTTTAGCCCGGGGGTGCATGACTTATCTGCACGTGCGAAATTGGGCAGTTGACCGGATGGAGTTTCTGGTACTGATATTTCTTAGTAAGCTAAGTTTCAACCAGTTGGGGTTGTTTATTGCAAACTGATATTTGAATAAACAGTTTGCGTGTTTGGTTGATGAGTCATGCTCACCCAGGAAGCCTTTCTTATCTCTATGTTATATACTAGTAGTTTGATTGAGATATAATATATTTTAATATATAAATTCTAATATATATAAGTTTTATATATGGTTAAATACATGTATCCATGTGCATAGTTATATATGTGTATGGTTTATGTGTGTGTACCTTCGGGGTTCGAGCAAGAGGGTTATATCTATGCATGTGCGTGATTTTACTGTTAGGTTACCAATTGTTGGGTCATACCAGGTGTATCTTCTCTTGCTTATACCGCTGTGGGTACATTAAATCCTATTATTAATTATTTATCAAAGGGTAAAGAAGAACCTTCTATGGTCGGTCAGTTGTAGTCGTGTATGTGTCTTAGTGACTTGGTGAGAACGTCACAGTAGCAATACTCGAAAGAGAGTATGAATATTCGAAAAAGAGTAGAAATACTCGAAAGATAGTGGAAATACTCGAAAAGAGTAGCAATACTCGAAAGAGAGTATAAATACTAGAAAAAGAGTAGCAATACACGAAAGAGAGTATAAATACTCGAAAAAGAGTAGCAATATTCGAAAAAGAGTAGAAATACTGGAAAAAAAGTAGAAATACTTGAAAAAGAGAAGTAATACTCGAATTTCTATAGTAAAAATACTGCACAATAATCTATATTATTATTATGGATGTTACAAGTCGGTTTCTCGAGTATGTGAAAACATACGATTTCAGAAAAATAGGCTGAAAATGTTACCGACTTCGACAGAAAACTACAATACCGGCGGAGGGTAAGGTAGAGTGGGCTCGTTGTAACTACTCTATCTCCCGATAGATGGCGCGCCTGTCACGCCGTCATCCGATAGATGGCGCCCCTGTCGAACAAAATCAGCTTTCATTTCCCCTTAATTGAATGGGCGAAAATACGGGCTTACAGGCACCCTTTCACAATGAGCTACAGAGCTCGAATTTCACCCAGATTATTATTTATTTATTTGGAACTGATCTAGGGGGTGTCATGGTCAAAGTTCCACCGACCCCCAAATAAGGGTTACCCTAATATACAGGGTGATTCAGAATTCGTGACGAATCTCTTCAGGGGTCAATCCTCGTCAAAATTAGGATCGAAAGTTCCTCAGCCATTTTTCTTGAAAAATGATTTTTTTACTTGGAATTTTTTTTTCCGACGAATAATTTTTTTTTTTTTTTCTACATCACCCGGGTAACAATTTACATGGCCAGCCCACAAGCCACATTAATGCCATGTGGCATGAGCACGGCAATGCTGTCGGGCAGCCACATAGCAGGTCAATGTTCGATAACCATGCGGCGGCTATATGGTTTCAACATGGCCTTTTCACATAGCGATAATATGGCTAACTAAGCTAGGCTACCAATGTTGCACTATCTTGGCCGCCACCTTGCGCCACGACATCGATTTTATGTGGGCCAAGCTGGCACTGCGATGTCCCGTCACTACCTAGCATTGACCTGGCCACCACCTCGCAATGCCATATGGTTTTCATACGGGCAAACCTGGCACTGCCATGTCTTGACGTTAACTGGCGACTACCTGGCCGCCACCTCACGATGCCATATATGGCTTTGATGTGGGCCAACCTGGTACTGCTGTGTCTTAACGTTAATTGACGACCGCTGGCGACCGCTGGCGACTACCTGGCCGCCACCTCGCGATGCCATATGACTTTTATGTGGGCTAACCTGGTACTGCTGTGTCTTAACGTGAACTGGCAACCGCTGGCGACCGCTGGCGACTACCTGGCCGCCACCTCGCGATGCCATATGGCTTTAATGTGGGCCAACCTGGTACTGCCGTGTCTTGACGTTAACTGGCAACTACTCGGCCGCCACATCGCGATGCCATATGGCTTTCACGTGGGCTAACCTGGTACTGCTGTGTCTTAACGTTAACTGGCAACCGCTGGCGACCACTGGCGACTACCTGGCCGCCACCTCGCGATGCCACATGGCTTTTATGTGGGCTAACCTGGTACTGCTGTGTCTTAACGTAAACTGGCAACCGCTGGCGACCGCTGGCGACTACCTGGCCGCCACCTCGCGATGCCATATGGCTTTGATGTGGGCCAACCTGGTACTGCCGTGTCTTAGCGTTAACTGGCGACTACCTGGCCGCCACCTCGCGATGCCATATGGCTTTTATGTGGGTCAACCTGGTACTGCTGTGTCTTAACGTTAACTGGCGACCGCTGGCAACTACCTGGCCGCCACCTCGCATTGCCATATAGCTTTTACGTGGGGCAAGCTGGCACGGCCATGTCTTAAGGTAGCCTGGCATTTACCTGGTCTATACAATGCGTCGCCACCTACCTTAGTACCTTGCTATGCCGGTAGATGAGCGACAACGCTCGCAAGTAAAGTAACGTCGGCTTGACTACACCTACCCGTTGCCGGCCGACCACAATCATAATTCACCTACGAGTCAAGCGACTCATACCGCCTACCCGGTAGTATAGTTCATAACAGTTCTTTTGGAACGACTACTGTGTGAATGAAATATATACTTAAAAGTAAAATAGAACTCAAGGAGCGGTACTCGTTCCAAAATAGAGTGACTGTCACATGACAGCTAACTGGGGAAATTTCATGGTTACTTCATGGCTTTCATGTTTCAGAGAGGTATCAAAATTACTGGCAACCAGATGGCCCACACATAGCAACGAGTAAGCGCTGCCATGTCGCTGCCAGGTCAAAACCATAAATGAACTATATTGTTTATCGACTTAGTTGCCATCAAGGAGCGACATAGTTTGGTCGTCGTTGCCAGGTGAAAGCCATGATAAAACCGACCACTGCCGACATAGCGGCCACATTGGTTAGGTGGGTTGGCCATGTAGCGGCCATACGGCTGCCACTTCAAATTGTTACCCGGGCATTTGTCAATTCTAAAGAATCCCATATGATGCCAATGAGTTGTGTTCTTTTTTTTTCAACATTAGAGAGATTTCTCAGTGAAAGTTTATTATTTGGTAAAAGATGTTAAAAAAGATATGTTATCGTTCCAAGGAAAAAAAAAACACTTTTCAGAAAAATGGCCAAGGAACTTTCGATCCCAGTTTTGACGAGGATTAACCTTTTAAGAGATTCGTCACGAATTCTGAATCACCCTGTATATTTATTAGACCGCTCCGACCTTTCAATTTTTAGTTCTTCTCAAAGCATATTCGGAGTTCGGAAAAGAAAAATCTACGGTAGCCAAAATTTTATTGAACCTACAAAGATGGTGTCCACAAATTCTGAATCCTTTTTTTTATATAATATAAAACGGAAATTATACGAATTTAAACACAAAAAGTCAATTTTCCATGTATTAATCAAACGGACAAAATAATTACGGACAAAAACGGACACTCATAATTAACTGTAACTTGAATGCCATATGGTGACAGAATTTATCACTAGATTTAATCATTTATTTTTATTTCACTGAAAATTAACCCGCCACGAGTCAACAGTTACAGTTACATACATATTGATGTCAATCCTCACGAATCAAAGTTTACCTATTGAGTCGAAAAGTGTTCAAGATTGTAACAGGCGACGATTAGATCCAGATCGACACCGGACGTCAGTTGATCAACGAAGTTAAGCAATATCATCCGCGACCACAATTTGGATGGGTGACCCACATGAATAAAAACGATTAGTCTGTGAATAGAAAATTTCGAACACAGAAATCCGATTACGACCCATACAAAACCTTCCATTGGTTTGAATCATTTTTTTTAAGCAGGGAATGTTGCAGGAATATTGCAATGTGATGCAATGAAAAGCGGACATAGAGACATTGCAGCAACATTGCAGGGGCATTGCAGCAACATTGCGCAATATAACCGCAATATTGCCAATATTGCAAAGTTATGTTGCTGCAACGTTGCTGCAACGTCTCGGTGCTGTTAGGGTCCTAAGAATTCCGGTCTACGAAGTTCTTCTCTCTGGTGATTGGTTGATGGGGCGTGACTTCACGTCTACCAAGTCTCTGCCATTTTCGATACTTGAGATGATACACCCTGTATATATTATCTTAGGGTGGTCCTCATTTGTGGGTCGGAAATTTTTTGATTGGAACGCTTTCAATTCGTTTTGAATCTTTAAGAAAAAATTTGTCCGAAGTTTAACGCCCCTATAAGTAAATGAGAATACGTGAACCAACGGGCTTGAAATTTTATATTGAAATCAAATTTCTTTCAATCTGTGGCTGATTTCTAGGTCAATTACGAAAATTCTTTTTATGTCAAAATCCGAGTTGTTTACTTATCAAATATGAATTAGTGGTGGACACAAGACGAGACAAGGCGAGACTTTGCAGAGTCTTGTCTTGGTCTCGGAAAAATCTCAATTTTTACGTCTTGTCTTGGTCTTTGTCTTGGTCTGTGAAGTTTGGTCTTGGTCTTGGTCTTGGTCTCGAAAAAAACTCGATTTTCGGGTCTTGTCTTGGTCTTGTATTGGTCTTGTCTTGGTATTGTATTGGTCTTGTCTTGGTCTTGTCTTAGTCTTGACAGGTTATTGCTTGTCCCTTAATGGCCCTAATTATTTGAGAATCAAACCATTCCATATAAATTTTAAATTTTTGAAGAACGTTCAAGATTGAATTTTGTTATACGTAACATCTAGTTCCCATTCAATAAAAATGTCACAAAAACGAAATGTTGGATTTTGTTTATCCCCATATTTTTTTTTTTTTTTTTTCAATATTGGAATACTGGCTAATCTTGTCGAGACTCTCGACAGTCTCGACGAGACTTCAGGGTAGTTTGGTATCGTCTAGAATTTTTCCATCGTGATCTTGTCTTGGTCTTGTGTCCCGCACTGATATAAATGATTGGCAACTAATACATTTTTTCTGTTTACTATTGTATTTTGCGGAAGAAATTGATTAACAACCATGAAAACAAAGCTTATAACTGAAGATTGTTCACATTTTTTTACAATCTTTTCGAATTTTGGAATACGAAAAATTCTGTTACGAAAATTATTATTTTTTTAATCTCCAAATACGAACATGAATCTAAATGCGATTCAGGTGTTTGTTAGCTGAGAAAAATAATGGACAGCAAAAAAAAATTACCCTCAAACAATTTTTGTTATCACGGAATTCGAATTATTTGAAATTTTTTTTAAAACAATTTGGCAATTCGCAAACGAAAATTTTGGTCTCCTCATGGTTGTTGATGAACTTTATTTGTAGAATACTTCTGTCGAATTCTGTAGAGTAAATTTATCAGTTGTGAATTGTTTATATTTCACTAATAAACAATTCGTATTTCATCATAAAAAGAATTTGTCATTCAGCAGAATTTTTTTCATTGACCTGAAAATCATCCCCCTGGATGAACAAATTTTTTATCTTGATGGAAAATTTCAGATTGACTTATGCCCGGTTGCATAAAGGTGGGTTACCCAAAAATTTCAATAACCTACGCAGATACTACTCATTCAACCTACATGACTGTCAGAAGTTAACAGCGATTCATGATAGCTGTCAGATGAAAAAACGGTTGAACGGGTAGTATGCGGGGTTAGCTACGGGGTATTTGAAGGTTCGGGTAACCCACGTTTATGCAACCGGCCATTAGGGGTTCAAGATCTTGGACACATTTTTTCTCAAGAATTTGGGGCAAGATTGGGGGGCGTCCCAATTTCAATTTTTCTGACCACCAATGTTACCTTGAATTACCTATACAGGGTGATTCGGAATTCGTGACGAATATCTTACAGGGTCAATCCTAGTCAAATTGGCAATTTTTACCGAAATACATTTTTTTTAATGAGTGAATTTAGTAGATGAATCGGATCAATATGTTAAAAATCTTTTTTTTTTCTTCTCACTTCCCAAAAAATTATCAGAGTTTTTTTTTTTTTGTAAGTTTTTTTTTTTCAAATTGTCGATCTTACATAATCTTGAGTAGGTAATGCCAGTGGTTTTTTTTTTTTTTTTTTTTTATTGTTTGATAAAAGTCTCATATTTGTCAGAGATCGTAAAGCAAAGGTTTATTCATGTTATCAATTCGAGAAACTAACTAAGAAGCACATCATTATGTCAACGAGGGTACTGGCTATGGAGGAAAAAAGAAAAATTCAATTGGGAGAAAAAGTTCGTTTGTGAAAAAAGTGACCAAGGAAATTTCGAATATTTTAAATATTTGAAATATTCTCATGACATTTAAAATATTCTTCACGGATTCGGATATATATATATATATATATATATTAGGGTGGCCGTTAAAAAAAAAGTTTGCGCTCCAACTTGAAAAACCTTAAGTTTACCTCGAAAAAATAGGATCCTCCAAATTTCAATGCTCTATCTCATTTTTAAGGGGTGCCGGCAATTTTTTGTTTTATTTTAATTTTTTTTTTTTTTTTTTTTTTTGAATTTATTTTTTTGGCTTTTTTTTTCTTTTTTTTTTTCTTCATCCAAAATAAGATTTTATTTGTTTGATTTTTTCGAATTTTATATCGATTAGAAAAAATCAAACGGCAGACAAATAAATCTGGGATTGAAAATACTTTTCACTCAAACATTTTCCATTTTTCATGATAGAATATTTAACATCGCGTAAAAAAAAAAAAAAAGAAATATAGCCTAGAAATGAGTCTGTAAAAAATTTTAAAGAACCCCAGGTCCAAGCCTGTATTATGAAATTGGCTCGTATATGGCCGCCGCCTAGCGTCGCTGCTAACTGAGGAGTACCGGCGCAACGCGGTACTGCGCATTCAAACAATTAGAGATGCCATACGTTAAGGTTATGTGACATACAGTATCGTACTATTGCATCGCATTGCGCCGGTACTGACTCGGTTAGCAGCGACGCCTGGCGGCGGCCATATACGAGCCAATTTCATAATATGCAGGCTTGGATCTGGGGTTCCTTAACATTTTTTACAGACTAATTTCTGGGCTACATTTTTTTTTTTTTTTTTTACGCCATGTTAAATATTCTATCATGAAAAATGGAAAATGTTTGAGTGAAAAGCATTTTCAATCCCAGATTTATTTATCTGCCGTTTGATTTTTTCTAATTGACATAAATTCGAAAAAATCAAACAAATAAAATCTCATTTTGGATGAAGAAAAAAAAAGAAAAAAAAAGTCCCAAAAAAAATTAAAAAAAAAAATAAAAAAAAAATTAAAATAAAACAAAAAATTGCCGGCACCCCTTTAAAATGAGATAGAGCATTGAAATTTGGAGGATCCTATTTTTTCGAGGTAAACTTAAGGTTTTTTAAGTTGGAGCGCAAACTTTTTTTTTAACGGCCACCCTAATATATATATATATATGTATATATATATATATATATATTATATATATTATATATATATATATTATATATATTATATATATTATATATATATTATATATAATAGACTGTTTCAAATGAAAAGAAGTTTTTTTTTTTCTACTTCCCACCGATGGAGCAGTTCAGGGCAGATACAGCAAAGAATTTGCACCAAAGCAGGTGCAAAAATGATTTTTTTTGAGCTGGCGCCGAGCATTTTTCTTTTTTCCATTGATTTAACATAGGAATTTTCCTAATTTTTTTTCAATTGCGAATTTCATGATCGAAAATCATGTTCATTCTTTGGCGACCATTCGAGAGAGATGTTAAATACCAGCTATAGATGTTATTGACGATCGTTGCATGAAAATAAACAAAATTGTAGCTATTCTTTCCCATGAAATACTCAAATTAAGGAACAAAATATGGATCTTATAATGTTTGTATCCATGCAACGATGGTCATAACATCTAGAGCTGGTATTTAACATCTCTCTCAAATTGTCGCCAAAGAATAAAGATGATATTCGATCATAAAATTCGCTATTGCAAAAAAAATTAGGAAAATTCCTATGTTAAATCAATGGAAAAAAGAAAAATGCTCGGCGCCAGCTCAAAAAAAAATTATTTCTGCACCTGCTTCGGTGCAAATTCTTTCTTATATCTGCCCCGAACTGCTTCATCGGTGGGAAGTAAAAAAATAAAAACTTCGTTTCATTTGAAACAGTCTAATATATAATATATATAATATATATTATATATAATATATATATTATATATATATATCCCTTTTCCGATCGACGCGCATCAAAGAAGGCCTATTTCGTGCCCTTATTATGAAAAGTACAGTGTGCAACTAGGGGGGGATGGCCATTTCTACCTCAGGTGAGACGTTTTTAGCACTCGTCGTCGTCTCGGGCACCTTCGGCGCCCTCTACTACGACTCGTGCAAACGTCTCACCCTCGCTAGAAATGGCCATTTTCCCCCCCTAGTTGCACAATATACTATTTTCAAAATCTTCGTACGATTTTTTTTCGCAGAGCTACGTCCATTTCAAGCAAACTACTCGAAAAAATGTTCAAATCACCATAACTTCCGACAGAGTCATGGTAGAACAATATTCTACACACCAATTTTTAGGTAATTTCATCTCCTTCAAGATGCTCGTATCAAATTAATTTTTCTCTCAATTTTCAAGGGTTCAGCTCACTTTTACCACAGAAGTGCATAGGTTAAAATGCATTGAAAATTATGGTTAAATCCGACCCCCAAAACTCTATTCAAACTTATCGGAAATTGAAAACTGCTATGATTTTCAAAAAGCTCAAGCTCTTCTCTTTCAAATTCTCTAGCTGTCGATCTCCGTGCGATTTTTTTTCGCCGAGTTACGACAGTTTGAAGTAGACTACTGCAAAAGATCTTCAATTTGCTTTAACTTCTGAACATTTTATGGTAGAACAATTTCTTGCGGACCATTTTGGACGTGCTCCAGGTGCTTTATCATCAGATCAAACTTTAATTCGAAATTTCCAAAAATTTGAAACTCCTTCCGATCTGTGTATGAATGCTTCCCGCTTTTGGCGTTATCCAGGATCAACGACGTGGGCGTAGCGGGAATCTGATCCCTTCGGGGTGTTTGTTTTCAGTGATTCCCCTTGCCTCTCACTTTCGGGGTGCTTGCTTCAAGTGAGCCCCCTTGCCTCTCACTTTCGGGGTGCTTGTTTCACGTGAGTCCCCTTGCCTCTCACGTGCGCGATAAGATGTCTGCTAAAACCGCGTGTTACCTCCGCGGTTTCTCACGACTTCTTGAAGTCTTTCGCGCATGTTAATGCACCGTCGTATGCGTGCCTGTGGTATGATGTTCCACGCATTTACCACCACGTCTCGTAATTCATCAAAAGTCCTGATCGGTACAGGACGAATACGTATTCTACGCTCTATCATATCCCAGACATGTTCAATAAGGTTCAAGTCTGGGCTTACGGCAGGATGATTCACAGTACGGATGTTATGTAGCTCCAAAAAGTTCTGAATCAGTCGTGCTGTGTGAGGGCGCGCATTGTCTTGAAGAAACAAAAAATGGGGTCCTCGAGCATGTCTGAGCCTTACCACGTGTGGTTGCAGAACCTCATCCCTATAACGGATAGCAGTCATTCCTGGCGGAGGTATGACCACCAGCTGACTTCGCCCATACCATGAAATGGCTCCCCAAACCATAATCGACCCACCGTTGAAAGCTCGTGTTGGTACGACACAATTTTCGGAAAAGCGTTCTCCGGGTCGACGCCATACACGTACACGTCTATCATTTTGATCCAGGCAGAACCTAGATTCATCGCTGAACCAAACGCAATTCCATTGCCGCGGCGTTCAATTAATGTGGTCTCTCGCATATTGAAGACGTTGTCGGCGTTGATTCGCATTTAAAGCAGGTACCCGATTTGGCCTCCGATTTCGCAGATTACTAACATGCAAGCGGTTTCTGATCGTTTGATCCGAAACTTGGTTGTCCAAATCTGTATCGTTTCGAATTATACGAGCGGTTGAACTGCGATTGCGCACAGCCGATCTGCATATTCTCCTATCTTCGTGATTTGTAGTGTTGGGTGTTCTACCTTGACCTTCTCTTCTCAGAAAGTCACCTCTTTCACGATGACGAGCAAGAACTCTGCAGACTACCGAATTATGGCGATCTACACGATCTGCGATTTCTCTAAGAGAAAGGTCTCTCTAAAGGCCAGCCTCAGAAAACGCAACGATCCTTGCAGCATCGATTTCAGAGAGATTGCGCCTGGGCATTGTAATGAAAAGATCAGTATTCTTTCTTTTTCGGCACTGGAAATTTACGTCTTTTCTGAAAGGCTTTCAAAGAAAGACTGAATCGACTTGTTATTAATATCTGCGATACAAGTTTGCTAACCATCGACAATAAGAGATCAGGCGATAGAATCGAATGTTTACTACAACCCCTTCTGTTGATAAACATAATGCTACGTTATGAGATATGCGGCTTATGTTGTCTCATCATTCAAAAGGCCAATTCTACGTCACGATTCTTGTAAGGACAGTTTTGAGACAGCAGTTGCGGCTGTATGCGTGGAACATCATTCCACAAGCACGCATACGACGGTGCATTAACATGCGCGAAAGACTTCAAGAAGTCGTGAGAAACCGCGGAGGTAACACGCGGTTTTAGCAGACATCTTATCGCGCACGTGAGAGGCAAGGGGACTCACGTGAAACAAGTACCCCGAAAGTGAGAGGCAAGGGGGCTCACTTGAAGCAAGCACCCCGAAAGTGAGAGGCAAGGGGAATCACTGAAAACAAACACCCCGAAGGGATCAGATTCCCGCTACGCCCACGTCGTTGATCCTGGATAACGCCAAAAGCGGGAAGCATTCATACACAGATCGGAAGGAGTTTCAAATTTTTGGAAATTTCGAATTAAAGTTTGATCTGATGATGAAGCACCTGGAGCACGTCCAAAATTGTCCGCAAGAAATTGTTCTACCATAAAATGTTCAGAAGTTATAGCAAATTGAAGATCTTTTGCAGTAGTCTACTTCAAACTGTCGTAACTCGGCGTAAAAAAATCGCACGGAGATCGACAGCTAGAGAATTTGAAAGAGAAGAGCTTGAGCTTTTTGAAAATCATAGCAGTTTTCAATTTCCGATAAGTTTGAATAGAGTTTTGGGGGTCGGATTTAACCATAATTTTCAATGCATTTTAACCTATGCACTTCTGTGGTAAAAGTGAGCTGAACCCTTTAAAATTGAGAGAAAAATTAATTTGATACGAGCATCTTGAAGGAGATGAAATTACCTAAAAATCGGTGTGTAGAATATTGTGCTACCATGACTCTGTCGGAAGTTATGGTGATTTGAAAATTTTTTCGAGTAGTTTGCTTGAAATGGACGTAGCTCTGCGAATAAAAATCGTACGAAGATTTTGAAAAAAGGGTTTTGAAGCCAAGAAAATTTCCTAACTTTGACACGGACTGGATTTTTTGACGAAAAATTCCTGCTCCCCGTGTGCTACGTTGAAGTTTGCGTTAAGACGTGAATTTGCGCACCGATTGCTTCAGAGAGATGCAACTCAACAATGAAACGGAATAAAAAATATGCATTCAACAGGCGTAAAAGAAGACACTTTAAGCTTCAATTTGAACCCCACAAATTCCGAATATGATATCCAGATCAAAAGTTACAGTCGTTTTAAAATTCATCATTTTTCGACTCGTGATCAGGTGCTGCTTTAATTCTTTTGAGGAGTGTATAATATGGAGGAAAACCGAGCAAAGTCGAGTTTATAGCGTAAGGTATTCCAAAAATTGGTCTTCAAGGGAATAGCTGAATGTCAAAATAATAAATATGTATCGGACATCATTTTTTAGAAAAAAAAAACGCACGAATAGATGGACGCCTCAGAAAACGACCCAGTAGATGGACGTTTCTTTTTTAGCAATTGAAATAAAAAATCGATCAACAAAAAACTGTCATTTGGGAATTAAAAATAACAACAGTTATTGAAAATTCAAAGCAACAGTTTACATTTTAGTATTCCTTCACGTGATTTCCTATCCAAAAATCGACCGTCCATATTTGGGGCCGTGTCCATCTACTGGGCAGGTTACTCTACTTGTGTCTCAGAAATTATGAAATATTCAGAAACATAACAGAAATGTGTGCTCACTGTCTATATTTTTGTATTTCAATTGATGTTACACAAAAAACATGTCTTTTGATTTGTACTTAAATTCTGACAGATGTACAAATAT
Organism: Tenthredo mesomela; assembly: GCA_943736025.1. NCBI lineage: Eukaryota > Metazoa > Arthropoda > Insecta > Hymenoptera > Tenthredinidae > Tenthredo > Tenthredo mesomela. The sequence continues at coordinate 15,754,602 of OX031019.1, forward strand.
TCGGACCAATAATATAACTCACAAATTTATTTTCATTGAGCACTATTTTGTTGATAAGCAATTTGACTTATACTTATTGTATAGTAACGGTGAATAATCACGTGGTAAATATTGTTATGGAAATTGCTAGGTAAACTAACCAAGTTTAGAGGTCATTTCCACGTTCTTCTCTTTTTATCTCGAAAAGCATGAGTTTTTTAGGTTTTCTCCTCATTTCACAAAATCTCTCAATTGCTGGTACAATGCAATGATGACATTTTATCCTTAGTTCGACGTGTTGGCGGACGCGGTCGTGGTGGTCGGCCAAGAGTCCGGGATATACGTGAACGCCCTGGAGCTGGTGATGACGTGGTGGAACCAGAGGTCCTTCATGTAGAGTTTCCGCAACCAGCAAACGAACCGCGTGAAGAACAAGCCGGGCCGGGGATCAGGCGTGATGGTGAACACCTTGGTCTACAGCAAGTACGCGCAGACCCAGATGTCGCAATAGTGGAAGAACCCCCGTATGGTAATTTGATAACTTCAGCTATTTTATTAAATCTGCGTACTAGTCACTCGCTTTTACTTTAAAAATATCGAACATGGGCGCATTCTGTAATGTTTGTCCCATTTGAAGATATCACGTTATATTTAATCAAACTATCGCCTTTCGAACTTCACTTTCATATTTTACTTCTATATTTTTTCTGATTCAACATCAGAAAATCAAGCTATATTCCGGATGGCAGAAGACGGAGATATATTCTGGTTACCAGAAGACGATGATGTCTTCCGGATACCAGAAGACGATGATCCGGTTTTCTAAGTGCCCGAAGAAGAATTGCCGTATCATCAGGTGGGTGCGTTACTGCAACTTGATGGAAACAACGGCGTAGTACGTCCTCCAGGTACATGCGTTGCCTGCCTAATTGTTCCCGCTACACGTGCCTTCATTCCATGCGGAAATCTTTGCTGCTGCACGCCCTGCGTGGATCTGATCCGGAACGGCTGCTGCCCACTATGCCGAATAGAATTCACCGGGGTCCTGAATGTGATTGCACAAATTTAAGTTTAAAGAGTTTTCAGTGTACGCTTTGTCCGTTACGTTGATAAAAAAATGTTCGTGTACGTTTGTATATGTTTGTCAGTGCTAAAAGAATGTTTCAATACACAAATTTTAATTTTCATTCCTTGGGGTACGTTATATTTTATGACCAAATTACATAACATTCAACGAGTAATGTGGGATACCCTTCAGTTCAAAAGTGAATTACCAATTCGTGCATCAACATAATAGTCATCGACAAAAACGATATTGCATTGCCTGAGAATTCACGATTCCCGTTTTCGAGGTTCTGACAAACGTTTCACTTCACCTCAACGCGGTACTAATCATGCACGCCCCCCGAATAGGCTCCGAAAAAATAGAACAAAAAAAATGGCGGATTGTTTTATGGTGCAACTAGAAATGGTGCCGGTGAAGCTGAACTTTTTCACGTTTAAATAACATGGACTTTAACGGAACTCTCAGTTTCGTTTTTTTTTTTTACTTTTCATCACCTATGGTGATTTTAAGAAAAGTATTGGTTTCGGTCGAAAAGTGGATTTGCTAATTTCAACGAATCTTTACGTTTCCTACCCTCTGGAATCCGTAAAACATGTTTTTAGAAAATGTGGGTCTGTCTGTCGGTCTGTCGGTCCGGCGGTCTGTCGCATGAATCCGCGCGATGATCTGGGAAACGGCTCGATGAAAAATTCTGAAATTTGGAGGACTTGACCTTCGAATTACGGGAATGAAAAATTGCCATATCCCATTAAATTCGAACGTTCGCTTCTATCGGAAATCAATTGATTTTCAATTTTATATGTGTATATTTTACTTTTTCTTTCTTTTACTTTTCATTTTTAATGCTTCCAAATCAAAATGATGAAAAGTGTTGCGAAAAACACCGTCTTTTTCGTCTTGACTGATTTTTTTATTTTGCATTTCAACGATAAAAATCCAAACGGCCGCGGAAAATTCATGAGCGATAGTTCCACTAAAAAATTAAATAAAAATAATAATAATCTATAAATATATATGGGGCATTCCACGTCAATTCGGACAGTCAAAACCCTTCACCTCTCCGATTTCGATTATTTTACGGAACTTTGTTTGTTTTGGTCCAAAAACCACCCTCATTTTTTTTCAGATTTTTAGCGGCTCCCCATCACCACCATACCTCCACATAAACCCCTCAATAACACGGAAAACTTGGACATGATTTAAAAAATTGAAAAAAATTACAGATATAGTACATAATAAACTAAAATCTTTCGCGTTGGAATTGGAGTGGCTCCGACTTTCATTAAGCTGAAAATAATTAAAGAAAATGAGAAAAAATAAAAAATTCACATTTTCCAATCGTTTCAATTAAATTATCAATAAAGATAATAAAAAACAAAAAATGTTCATTTTTTCAATTCAGCAGAAAAAGAATTTTCACAAATTTTTAGGGATTTCGAATTTGAGAACGATTGCATTTTTGATTTCGATGCATTTTTAATCGTAGCCGTGAACATTATTGTATGGAGCATCGTTTCGTTTCATTTACCGAGATCGAATACCAATTCAAGCTGAACTGGAAATTCTTAAAATTCATAAGGAATTGAATAAATATAGAGGTACGGAAAAAAAACTCAAGTAACATCAATTCGCCACTGCGAGAATTCATTTTTATTCTGAAACTTTACATTTTATAGATTGTCTTATTTGTAGACGATGAAAATTTTTTTACCGTCACACTGCCATCGCTTCCAGGAACAATGCAGTGAACTTTTTGCAAGTTTGGTATTTTTTTTACATTTTGAAATCGTGTTTCTACTTGTTCTTTTTCTGCATCATAAACATTTCTTCCGCAGAATTTAACGGTGATGTTAGGGAGACAGGATGGTTGGTTTGCCCATTCAAATAATTCTTTGGCATTGGTAAAGAAGACGATAATTACCACATAAATCTTCGATGTTCGCCTCATCGTCTTGATCGTCGATCAAATTGTTGTCGATCAAATTGTCGTCGATAAAATTGTCATCGATCGAATTATTGTCGATCAAATTGTCGACTTCCATTTGAACATCAGTATTGATGAGAGCTTCCCTACACTTCGAACACACACGGAAATCACCCGTCAAATTCCACTTTCTTTTCAATTCACTTGATACACAACGCAAGCTATTACGTTTAACATGCTTCGGTAATCCGAATGGATTATAACAGCGATCACGGAAAATGTTTAAATCCATGGAAAATCGCTACACAATTATGGTTTTACGTATGAGACAGAGACGACGTCGTCGTGAAAAGTATCATATGGTTGCTAGGTAACCACTTTTTTTTTTTTTTTCTTGCAGTTGCGAATTAATGTTACTTGAGTTTTTTATCCACTTAGCAGCGACAAAACAAAGACTGAATTCACATTTAGTGCAATAGTAAGAGAGTTTTGCAAACAAGTGGACTTCATTATTGATACTGGCGCAGATATTACATGTATATGTCAGTTGACTGTGTACCTGAAGAAATAAAACGAAACAATGCTCCATACAATAATGTTTACGGCTACGAAAATGCATCGAAATCAAAAATGCAATCGTTCTCAAATTCGAAATCCCTAAAAATTTGTGAAAATTCTTTTTCTACTGAATTGAAAAAATGAACATTTTTTGTTTTTTATTATCTTTATTGATAATTTAATTGAAACGATTGGAAAATGTGAATTTTTTATTTTTTCTCATTTTCTTTAATTATTTTCAGCTTAATGAGAGTCGGAGCCACTCCAATGCCAACGCGAAAAATTTTAGTTTATTATGTACTATATCTGTAATTTTTTTCAATTTTTTAAATCATGTCCAAGTTTTCCGTGTTATTGAGGGGTTTATGTGGAGGTATGGTGGTGATGGGGAGCCGCTAAAAATCTGAAAAAAAATGAGGGTGGTTTTTGGACCAAAACAAACAAAGTTCCGTAAAATAATCGAAATCGGAGAGGTGAAGGGTTTTGACCGTCCGAATTAACGTGGAATGCCCCATATACAGGATGTATCACCTCAAGTATCGAGAATAGGAGGGACTTAGTTGACGCGAAGTCGCGCCCCATCAACCAATCAACAAAGAGAAGAATTTCGTAGACCAAAATTCTTACGAAAAATAGAAAATACAATTTCTTGGTGTAGGGAAAAAATATCAACAACGACTCGAATACAATTTCTTGTGTAGGTAAGAAATATCAACAACAACTCGAATCAGGCTGTTAGGTATTTATTTACCCCGACGCTCACGAGAACGGTTCTTTCCTCTTTGTTGATTGGTTGATGGGGCGTAACTTCGCGTCAACTAAGTCCCTCCCATTCTCGATACTTCAGGTGATACATCCTGTACATGGGGAGTTCCATATGAAATGTACAATTGGCTGTCCACACCCCTTTCGATTTGTCTCAAACTTAGTCAAGTTGAGTAATGGGTTGAAAAAAAAATTCCTCTAAATAATGAAAATTCTACCTTTCACAGGTCGCGAGTAACACCGATTCACAAATTTTGAATTATTTTTTTCAAATCGCTGTAGCTCCCAAACTACATATCCGCGCCTAAAAATCGAGTAGGTCAAAAGCTTTGTAATTTGATGTACTTTTCGATGTTGCCGCGAGACAAAGTCGATTTTCAGTTAATGGTGAAAAAAACTCGAAAAACGCGATATTGATCTCGTTCCCCAAACTTTTTTGGGGTCCATTTTTCATCATAAAATGCGGCTATTTTTCCCGCAAATTTTCGTGTGAAGAAAAGTCACGGGACTCAACTGGTTAAAGAGATATGAGGGAATTTCTAGGAAAAACCGACCGAATTTTGACGTTTTCTGAATTTGAATTTTTCAAAACTATCGAAACTTTTTTTTACGTGAAATAGTACATTATGTCACTAGGCCGATTAAGTATATTCCGACGAATTTGAGTTTATAATCCGAGCCGAAGGCGAAGATTATGATGAAATTCGTCAGAAAATACTTTTTCGGCCGTATGGCATACAGAATTTTATGTGTCCAGGCCAAAAACCGCGTTTAAACCGAGCAAAGCGAGGTTAAAATCGCGGTTTTACGGCCTATGACACATAAAAAAAGTTTCAATAGTTTTGAAAAATTTAAAGTTAGAAAATATCCAAATCCGGTCGGTTTTTCCTGGAACTTTCCTCATATCTCTCTAACCAGTTGAGTCCCGTGACTTTTCTTTACACGAAAATTTGCGGAAAAAATAGCCGCATTTTATGATGAAAAATGGATCCCAAAAAAGTTTGGGGAACGAGATCAATATCGCGTTTTTCGCGTTTTTTATACCATTTACTGAAAATCGACTTTATCTCGCGGCAACATCGTAAAGTACATCAAATCACAAAACTTTTGACCTACTTGACTTCCAGGAGCGGACATGTAGTTAGGGAGTTACAGCGATTTGAAAAAAATTATTCAAAATTTGTGATTCGGTGTTACTCGCGATCTGTAAAAGGTAGAATTTTCATTATTTAGAGGAATTTTTTTTTCAACCCATTACTCAACTTGACTAAGTTTGAGACAAATCGAAAGGGGTGTGGACAACCAATTGTACATTTCATATGGAACTCCCCATATATATATGAGGGATTCCATGCCGTTTCGACCTAAATTTGACCCTTGACCTCTCGGATTTAGCCCGCGATTTTTTATATGGTTGTTCTCATTTTGAAAAGCACTCAGTTTTTATTTTAGATTTTTACGACTCGATTTGAATTTTCTACAATTTTTGAAAACGATTTCATTGATCGACACAATTTAAAAATCTGAAAAATTCTGAAAAATCGTGTTTCAGATATCAAAATTTTGAAGCCCAGAGCCGAAGTAGGGAGATTTTTCCTTCTTACTGTTTTCAAGCTTTTACGAAAAAAAAACGTTACAAAAATATTAGGAGCGGAAGCCATCTTACTATAGATGGTTGCTGAAACATTTTCATACGTCACATCGGATTTTTGAAAAAATTTTCGATGATTTTTCGCATGAGATATATTAGCAAAATAAAGAAGAAAAGAAAATCTCATGCGAAAAATCATCGAAATTTTTTTCAAAAATTCGATGTGACGTATGAAAATGTTTCAGCAACCATCTATAGTAAGGTGACTTCAGCTCCTAATATTTTTGTAACGTTTTTTTTCGTAAAAGCTTGAGAACAGTAAGAAGGAAAAATCTCCTCACTTCGGCTCTGGGCTTCAAAATTTTGATATCTGACACACGATTTTTCAGAATTTTTTCATATTTTTAAATTGTGTCGATCAATGAAATCGTTTTCAAAAATTGTAGAAAATTCAAATCGAATCCAAAAAATCTAAAATGAAAACTGAGTACTTTTCGAAGTGAGAACAATCATATAAAAAATTGTGGACCAAATCCGAGAGGGCAAGGGTCAAACTCAGGTCGAAACGGCATGGAATCCCCCATATATATTAGACTGCCTGAAAAAAAAACTTTATTTGTTTTTTCGATCACCAGCTTCATAATATCATAGTTTTCAACATATAATATTGAACCTCGTGGAAGGAAATGGCCGTGCGATTTTTTTAAGCGGTGGCGCATCGAGATTTTGCATTAGCCATTTTATTAACACGTAAGAAATCCAATTCTGACGGTTGGAGCGGGATAATAACTTTTCTACAGATTAGTTCGCAGTATTAAATTGATCTTTAACCAAATTCTGACGATACTAGATCGATAGTTACGATACTAAATTATCCAAACGCGATACTAAACTTTATTAAACCATACTTGATTTTACATACAGTAATAAACTATATAAACGTGACCGTACTTTACTAAATTATAACAAACTGAAGACAACAAACTAAACTATAACGCGAGGTCTAAGCCTTCGCGGCTATCTTCGCTCAGGGTACTCCAGGAAAAGGTATTTTCTACAGTATTTCATGCACAATATAATTCTAACATACTAAATCAGAAACATAAGCCATACGAGAAGCGATAAGCAATAAAATATAGCCAAAAATCACTGAAAGATCTACGTAACTCAGCCAGACTCGAGGTTGTTTCCTAAAGACCCTGTCTATGTCACGCATCGTCGTATTCTCGATAGAATCGCCTTGTGGCGGGGAATTTCAAAATACCACGTCACAATATATAATACATATATTAGACCGGTTCAATTTTTTTTCAAAATTCGCATTGAAATACTTTCAGTAGGGAGGAGGGTGGGGGGGGGGGGGGGGGGGGGGGAGGGGGGGAGATGCCTGTTAAAAGCGGATCTCTTAATATTATTATTTAGAGGTCGCTCATCGCGGATTTCTATTTTCCGTTTGAATATCACAAGAAATTTTTTTTTGTTTTAGGATTTTGTTGTTCACAAACCAATGAACGAATCCAAATGACTTATGCATATTGTTATAGTAAATTGAACACTCTACAAAAAGCTTCTCTTATCATTTTTTGCTAAATTGACTCCTTCCAAAGTTATTCAAGCTCAAAGTTCAATTTATAGTTGAGTCAACTATGTTTTTTTAGTAATTTTTTTTCAAAATGATACACATTTTTTAGAGTGTTCAATTTCCTATCAAAATATGTATGAGTTATTTGGATTTGTTCATTGGTTTGTGAGCTACGAAATTCTGAAGAAGAAAAAATAAAATTCTTATGCTATTTAAATGGAAAATAGAAATCCGCGATGAGCGACCTCTAAATATTATTATTAAGAGCTGCGCTTTTAACAGGCATCTTTACCCCCCCGAAAGTGATTCAATACGGATTTTGAAAGAAAAAATAATCGATTTTTGTGAACCGGTCTAATATTATATATATTCACAGTGTCCCAGAATTCGTGACGAGGATTTAACAGAGTAAATCTTGATCAAAAAACGAGATCGAAATTTCCTCATACGTTTTTTCCAGAAAGGCTCAGATTCTCGTTATATTTATTTCAAATCCAGCCAGATTCGCGGGTTATGAACGGCTGTTCGTTGATGTGATTACCGCTCGGTTGTATGCGCGTCTCCCAGCCTGTTGTTACCGCGAAACAAAGTGCACACAACCAAGCGGTGAGCACACCGACAGCGCACGTTCTTAAGGGGGTATCCACACCTTCAAATGGGTTAACATTCTGAGAAAGAGATTGATATTTTACAGTGACTTTGAGAGTCTGATCAAATCCAAAAAAATCATGAAGTTTGGGGAGGGTTCGACCCTCATTATCCATATATAACATTGGATATTAATTTGAGTGTAATAGTAGTTACGCTCAATATAGAAAAATACAAAATTGGTCGGTTTTCGTAAAGAATCAGTAGTATCGTTGGACCAGTTCTGGAGTTTTTGGTCCTCAATTGTTCAGAAGAAATGCCTCTATCATATGAACATAGAACTTTTTGATATCGCAAAAATTGCCTGACTCGCTTAGTTTTTAGTGAGATTTTTTTAATTCGTCAATTTTTTTTCCCTACTCATTCTATTATCTCAACCAAAAATAGTAATATCAAAAAGTTCTATGTTCATATGATAGAGGCTTCGATTCTACAAATTTGAAGACCAAAAACTCCAGAATCGGTCCAACGAGGTCCTGATTCTTTACGACAACCGGTCAAAATATTCATTCTCCAGAAATCAACTTTTAAACTTTTTATTTCTTTATTTTTTTTTATTTTCTACTTTTCCCAGAGGAGAAAATGTAGCTACAGAAAATCAAGTTTTAAGATTCTGCTTATGATTAATATGCTGGATCCGCAGCTGCTCTCGTATCGATGTGTTATGAGTCGAGTCTAGACACATGTGCCAGACGGAGCCTTGTAGTGAGTTTTGACCTGTTCTGTTCAACAACAGTGTCCGGTAAGGCTGCTAGAAAAAGAATGAATAGCGTCAGGAAAAATCTGATCAAAATTTTTCAAAACATAAAAATCCTTCAGAATTCTTAAGAGAAGACTTCGGTGAAATTTTTGGCAAAAGCAGGTTTTTTAATTCTTACAACTTTGAAAAGACGTGTATAAAACAATCCTTGCAGCAGTTTTTGAATAATGTCAGTATAGATTAGGGTGGTCCTTAAATGGGGTGTTTTTGAATTTTCACGCTCCCAAGGGTTCAAACGGATCCTTTTGAAGAAAAAAAATTTGTCCCAAATTTTGAATGCTCTATCTCAATTTTAACATCCCGCGCACGACCGCCGAAGTATTTTTTTTTTTTTTTTAATTTCCTACAAAAAACATGTATGACCCAACTTTATCAAGTCATTAACGTCGAAGTTTCAACATTCTGCGTCCTGCGTCGATTTCAACATTCTACGCAGTTCTTTTTTTTCAAATTACATATAAAATATAAGTGATCGGGTCAACTGAATTGAAATTGAAAAAAAAAAAAAAAAAATACTCCGGCGGTCGTGCGCCGGATGTTAAAATTGAGATAGAGCATTCAAAATTTAGGACAAATTTTTTTTCTTCAAAAGGATCCGTTTGAACCCTTGGGAGCGTAACAATTCAAAAACACCCCATTTAAGGACCACCCTAGTATAGATAGTGAGAAAAAGTTTCAGCCTCCTGCGATGAAAGTGTAGACGCAAGGAATTTTTTACGGCGGTGAGAAAAATCTTATTCGCAAGGTTCCTTGCGCTTACATTTTCATCGCAGGAGGCTGAAATTTTTTTTCACAGTCTATACTGACATTATTCAAAAACTGCTGGAAGGATTTTTTTTATACAACCTCTAATAGCGATTTTCAAAATTTCACCAAAGTCTCCCCTTAATCTTCAATATTCTTGCGATTCAGAAGATGGTAGCACAATTTTTGTCAGTACTCCGAAAATTCTCCCATCTTTCATCGATCATACCTTTTTTCTTATAATATTTATCAAACTTTCGCAATTAATATATTATAGAAATACTCATCTTTTTAGAAATCTGAATGTGTAGTCTCCTGGCATCGATTTCAAATGCACTTTTTTGATGGATCATCTTCTTTCGATTACGACGTCTCATCTCATCTCAGATATATACACTGTGTTTGTTCAATATTGAAAATTACTATTGGTTTGAATTTCTAATGACAGCACGACTATTTACAAACAAGTAGACACCTAACCTCAAAAAAATGTAGATCGCAGCCATGTGTTCTGTCAATTATCACAATTCAAAAGAATATTGAAAATTGAATATGTATAAAAATCATAATTACAAAGAATTGAAAAATAAAAAAATAAAATTCAAAAGCAAAATATACAACGTAAACGTAAAAAAAAACAAAACAGTGGTGTTGGCGGTACTGTACAATATTTACGGGACCAATATGAGCGTCCGCGCACCGCGCGGCGGCGCTTTTTCGCAATTCGGGACTGTCATGGCTGTAACTTTTCAAATCCTCTAGATTTTCGGACGTCAATTTATTTGCAGGTAAAGTAGGTCATTAGCATTCCAAAAAAAATATAAAAACAAAAACGATTTTTTGAAGATTCAAAGGTGTAGATACCCCCTTAAATCGCACGTTATTGACTAAAATTAAAATAATTATAACGAGAAATCTAAGCATTTCCGGAAAAAAACGGCTAAGGAAATTTCTATCCCGTTTTTGACCCAGATTTGCCCTGTAAATTCTTCGTCATGAATATTAAGGTGGTTCTCCACCTACAGTCCCACCAAACGTGGGTTTCAGAGCAGATTTTGAGTACTTCTTGATGGGGAAAAAATCTGAAAAAAATCAAGCATGTAGAAGATCTTCGGGAGATTGATTTTGCATAATAATAATTCAAAAAAGTTATCAACAAATTGATGGAAAAAAAAACTGTCCAAGAAATTAGCCGATGACCCAACTTTTTTTTTAGGTGAGAATTATTTTTTAATTTTTCTGAATAGGTATGAATTTTTTCAGAATTTTGGTAAATCTTTGAAAATTGCGTTTTTTCATACTTGACAAAACGCGATTTTCAAAGATTTACCAAAATTCTGAAAAAATTCATACATATTCAGAAAAATTAAAAAATAATTCTCACCTAAAAAAAAAGTTGGGTCATCGGCTAATTTCTTGAACAGTTTTTTTTCCATCAATTTGTTAATAACTTTTTTGAATTATTATTATGCAAAATCAATCTCCCGAAGATCTTCTACATGCTTGATTTTTTTCAGATTTTTTCCCCATCGAGAAGTACTCAAAATCTGCTCTGGAACCCACGTTTGATGGGACTGTAGGTGGAGAACCATCTTAAAACTATATAGGGCGATTCCTCTTTGGAAGAGAAACCGTTTTTACGTATCGAAATATTTTTGAGAGCAATAGTTCTCCAGCAATAGCAATACATAGATAAGCCAATCAGCAGCCAGTTCAGCGTATGAATGAAGATAAGTACTAAGTTAGGAAAACCGCGAGCGACGCGTTCGCACTCGTCTTTTTTTCATTCGTCGCAGCCCGCCGCGGGTCGCTCGCTCGTTGTACACTGCCGTGCTTAGATGATAGGCAGTAAAGTGAAAAAAGTTAAGTCAGAAAAAACTGTATTTCTCGTAGTCCACGTCGTTAGCTAAGTATTTCTCGTAGTCCAGGTCCTTCGCTGAGTATTTCTCATTATCCAGGTCCTCGGCTTCGTATTTCTTGTTGTCCAGGTCGTTCGCTAAGTATTTCTCGCAGTCTAGGTCGCTCGCTAAGTATTTCTCGTACTCCAGGTCCTCGGCTTCGTATTTCTTGTAGGCCAGGTCGTTCGCTAAGTATTTCTTGTAGTCCACCCTGATGGCCCCTGCGGACATGAATTTTGTCCGGAATCCCGTCCTGCGCATGTCCGAAGGACATTTACGTGTCTCTATCTATGTCCGCCAGACATTCAGGCGTCTGCAATGGTGTCTTGAAGACTTGGTAGCGTCTTGAGTAGTGTCCCGAGGTCCAAATAGCGTCCATTACCATGTCCTTGAGACATTCTACTGTCCTCACCCAGGTCCTGCGGTCATCCTCAATTGGATAACGAGGTCCGGAGGATATCCCGAACTATTTGTCCGAATTCGAGTGTCCTTAGTGTTGTCCTGAGGATCCAGCAGTGTCTCTGGCTATGTCCCCAAAACATTTCACTGTCCTTACTCATGTCCCACAGTCATTCGCGGTATAATGCTGCGGCCCGAAGGAGGTGCTGATTTTTTCGTACAAATTTAAACGTCCTCAGTGGTGTCTTAAAGACTCAACGATGTCTCCGACAAGTCCTCGAAACATTTTAAAGTCCTTACTCATGTCCCGCGATCATTCGCAACTCAAGGTTGGCGTCCAACGGACGTCCTGATGACTTTGCGCAAATTCAAATGTCTTCAGTGATGTCTTGAAGACCCGGCAATGTTTCTAGCCACGTCTCCGAGAAATTGACCGTAGTTACTCATGTCCGGCGGTCATTCACAACGTAAGGATGAGGACCTACGGATGTCCGAATAGCTTCGCACAAGTTCACGTGCGCTTAGTAGTGTCTCAAAGACTCAGCGATGTCCTGGCTGTGTCTCCGAGACATTTGATTATTCTTATTCATGTCCTGCGGTCATTTACAACTTAAGGTCGATGCTGTCCCCAGCTCACTGTGATCTCGCCTCAGGGTAGTACAGTAACATGTCATTACGTGTTCGACGGGCTACTTATGCGCCCTTTCATTCACTCCGTTCGTTTGACGATATTTTCTGCTTTCCTTCTCGGGTAACTGCAAAATCGGAGAAACGCCTTTTACGAAAAAGGGCTGAGGATGAGGTCCGACGGATGTCCTGATGGCTTCGCGTGAATTCGAGTGTCTTTAGTGATGTCTTGAAGCACCAGCAATATGATATGTAACCAGCAATTATACGTCCTGATATTCTAATCACGTGTCTTATACATGTCCCCCACGTGTCCCCAAACCCATCGAAGAATTCGACAAGACATCCTGAGGACATAGTGAAAACGTCCCGCGGACGTCCTGGTATTCTAATCATGTGTCTCATAAATGTCCGCCCTCGGTCTCGAAAACAGGCGAAAAATGTGGGGATGCATCCTGAGGACATGATTAAGACGTCTTGCGGATGTCCGGGGCGTATCTCATCATGAATTCACAATGTCCTTTTTCTGTCTTCGAGCCGTCCTAAAATGACACACTAGGACGTCCTGAGGACGTCCGCGACGTTTGTCCGGATTCTGTCCTGTGTAGGTCCCAAGGGGCCATCAGGGCAGGTCTTCGGCTTCGTATTTCTTGTACTCTAGGTCGTTCGCTGAGTATTTCTCGTAGTCCAGGTTCTTCGCTAAGTATTTCTCGTTGTCCAGGTCGTTCGCTTCGTGTTCCTCGTTGTCCAGGTTGTTAGCGCTACTTTAAGGCTAGCCGGTTATCTCGGTTTGGGAAAGGTGTATTAGTTGTTAGAAAATGATTGTCTTTTTTACAGTTGTTCATTATCTATTATTTATTTTACCTTATAGTTATAGAATGTTACAAATAAGCGTTTTGTTGTGATTAGCACAAGATTTATAGCTCAGACTATATGAGTCTGCCTTCCGTGTACAAACGGTGTCAGTACGAGACTGAGACTACTTGCCTAATCCCCTAGCGGGTTAGTTGTCTTTGTATGTGGACTGTATTATAGTGTTACCTGAACACAGGTCGTTCGCTAAGCATTTCTCGTAGTCCAGGTCTTTTGCTCGTATTTTTCGTAAAAATACTTAGCGTATGACCTAGACTACTAGAAATACTTCGCGAACGACCTGGACAACAAGAAATACGAAGCCGAGGACGTGGACTACGATAAATACGTAGCGAAGGACCTGGACTACGAGAAATACTTAGCGAACGACCTGGACTACGATAAATACTTAGCGAACGAACTTAACTACGATAAATACTTAGCGAAAGACCTGGAGTACAAGAAATACGAAGCCGAGGACGTGGATTACGAGGAATACGTAGCGAAGGACCTGGACTACGAGAAATACGAAGCAAGGGACCTGAACTACGAGAAATACTTAGCGAACGACCTGGACAACGAGAACTACGAAGCCGAGGACTATTGCTCTCAAAAATATTTCGCTACATAAAAACGGTTTCTCTTCCAAAGAGGAATAAGAGGAACAAACCTATATAGGAATCGCCCTATATAGTTAGTAGTGTAGATATGACAGTTCTGGATCAAGACTTCTTTACCGGCCGAGTTGTGATGGTAAGTTACCGGCCGTGCGGGGTAAGTTACCGACCGTCGGATGGTAACGATTTGGGTACTGATCGTCGATCTTTGTTACCGACAATCGGATGGCTGCAATTTTCGGTCGTGCGGTGGCGCCACTGCCGATTGTTACCGATATTCCGATAGTAAGGATCGAGAATCCTGCATTGCCGATCTGCGCTTACCGACAATCTGATGGTTGCGATTTGCCGTCATGCGATGGCGCCACTATGGATTATCGATCCTTAGTTATCGATAATCCGATGGTAACGATCCGATCATTAGTTATCGATAATCCGATGGTAACGATCCGATCATTAGTTACCGATAGTCTGATGGCTGCAATTCTCCTGCAATTTTCCGTCTTGCGATGGCGCCACTAAGGATTCGCTTTCGAATCATGGTAACGATTACCGATCTTTTTTTTTCTTACCGACAATCGATCCAAGATGGCTGAAATATCTAATTCTAAGCTGATATATATACGAATTATACTAGCTGAAAAATGCTTGAAGAGTGACAGGGTGTTATATATATATGCAATCAATGACGCGAATTATCTGATAATATATGTGTTTATTTTCCTATGTCTTACCTTCTCACCTTCTCCCCCCCTCCCCCACCTGCTCCTTTTTTTCCGCCACCGCCGGCACCTCCTCCTCATCCCAATTTTCATCCACCGGCGCCTCGGCTGCCACCGCCTGCACCTCCTCCTCATCCCCATTTTCCTCCTCCTTCCTCCTCTCCTCCTCCTTGCTCCTCTCCTCCTCCTTACGATCGGCCCCCACTCCCCAATCCTCCTCCGGCTCCGGCTCATCCACAGGTTCCTCGAGTGGCTTTATCTCTATCCACATCGGGAAACCATCGTCATAATAAATCTCCACCCAGCGCACCCCCTCGTCTAACGTCTCATAGCCGTCATCTCTGCCATCGTCTTCCCACCCTTGCCAGAACTCGTCATCAAAGATTTGATCATCGATTTCTGCAATATGAAATATCAATCACAAACTATACCCATCATGAAAACTATGATATTAAAGAATAACGATACTTACTTTTTGCATTCGATTTGGTTGTTGAGATTTGTATGTAATTTTTCTTCTCTAGACTGACTGCAGATTGTGTAAAACTCACTGCAAACTCGCACTTTTATATCCAACTAAACCCGAAATACGCCCCCAATATAATAGGGGCTGAACAATGGCAAACTCGGAAAATATTTTTTTCGTACGGATGGACCAAAGATGCCAACCCTCCCAGGTGGAAAAAAAATGTGGAGGGGTGGGGCGTATGCATATAAAAACCCCAAACCCTAGGGTGGGTGTGAGCAATCGTCTAGTGCCAGTTTGACCGTGAAATTCAACAAAGAAAAAAAAAAATGGACAACGCTATGTATATGAATCTCGTTGAGATGATGGAGGACGCATACAAGTTACTGTGTACACTACCACCGCAACAGGTGAATGAAGATATTTTTATTCACTGGCGTGACATTGCACATCAAAATATCCGATTTTTGAACAATATTTTAACGCAATCTAAACCGAGTGTGAGTGAAAAACAACGATTGCAACATATAATTTCACTCCTTCAATCGTGGGCGGTGAAATTTGAACGACATCGTGCAACTATTGTTGGTGGTAATATCGGCGATGATATTCATAATCGCGTTCGATGGGATGACATGGAGAACGCCTTCAAGTGTCGCATACGCACCGGAGCCGTGACAAATCTTCAGCATAAAGATTTGGCAAGATTTTTGGCTGACGCTGGGGTGGTAACGACGGAACGTTTAAAAAATGTGCTACGCCAAGAAGGAAGTATTAAGGTGAATGTGGGGCTTTCGTGTAAATTTGAGAACTTCAAAAACGATGAGATCAGTCTGGAAGTAAAGAACTTCAACACACGCAACGCTACGATTCTTCCATCAACGGATTTGGAAACCTGGTTCACCGATAATGTAACGAATCCTCTGCTAACCATAGTGGAGGATTTCGAACAACGAGATTCTGGTTGGAGTATGATTGAGATCATAAATGTTGTGATCTGCATCAACCGATACGAGCCTCTTCGTGGTGGACTTTCAACATTCACACAGCTACCCGAGGATATTCAGCGAAAGAAAGCGGTGGTCAACGTGCAGAACGACGATGATCGATGTTTGCTGTGGTCTGTTGCCGCAGCCCTCCACCCCGTACACGTCAACGCAACCAGAACACACAGCTATCGACGGTACATATCGGAGCTAGATTGTACAGGTATAAAGTTCCCCGCAACCCTGCGTAGCGTAGAAAAACTTGAAAAAGCAAATAATTTAAGAATTAATGTATATGGAATTGAAAAAGAAACTTCCTCAAATTCAGAATCAAAACAGAGCATTATCACACCTCTTTATCTCAGTAAAAATTCAACAAATTTCGATAAAAAGACAATTCACCTTCTTATGATTGAGTGTAACATTGAAATAGATTGCGGTGATAATGATCACGATGATGACGATGATGACGATGATGCTAACTTGAATAACTTCAAAGCCAGATTTCACTTTGCTTGGATTAGGAATCTTTCACGTTTGGTTAGCAAACAATTATCGAACCATGATGGTGGACAATTTTTGTGTGATAGATGCTTGTGTCACTTTAGCGTACAGAGCGCGTATGAAAGTCACAGGCAAGATTGCGTGCGAATGAATAGCATCCGAATGGAATTTCCAGAGAAAAAAAAACTTGGAATTTTCAAATTTTCAGAATAAGGGAACTGTGCCATTCGTGGTTTACGCGGATCTCGAGTGTATATTGAAACCGGTTGCAAATGAATCTCAAGAGCATATTCCGCACAGTGTCGTCTATTATGTACATTGCTCATATGATGAGACATTATCGAGATATGAGAACAAACGCGGATCTAATTGTGTTGAATGGTTCATCGAGCAGCTTCGCGAATTCCAATTGAATCCCTGAATCAGACACAACGCGACCGTCATATGCGCGCAAAAAATTGCTACATCTGTGAAGGGCGATTTTCACCGGAAGAAAAAAAATGTTACAATCACTGTCATTTCACGGGTAAATATCGCGGCCCCGCCCATAATCGGTGTAACTTGAATTTCAGAGAGAAACACGCGATTCCGGTGGTGTTTCATAATTTGTCGGGCTATGATTCGCATTTCTTAATTAAATCTTTAGCTTCAAATTTTTCGGGTGTAATCACGCTATTGCTCATTAATAAGGAAAAGTATATATCATTTACCAAGAGGGTTGACGGCACCATGATGAGCTTGAGATTCATAGATTCGCTTCGATTTATGGCTAGCAGCATTGACAAATTGGCATCATACGTGTGCGATGCGGATAAAAAAATAACTCGAAAATTTTACATTGATCAGGGAAAATTCGAGTTGATGATTCGCAAAGGTGTATTCCCCTACGAATACATCGATTCTTGGGAAAAACTTGACGAGCCGGAATTACCCAATATGCATACTTTAATTCGTGCTTTTTACGAGTCATATCAACCATTATAGTCGAAAAATGTCGTAATGCACAAATTAATTAAAATGTATGTTTCTAGAACCTGTGGAGGCTGTGGAAGATTATACACTTATTTACGACTTAGATCATCAAAGACTTGAAAGGTACGATGAAGAAGAAAATATCGACACCCTTATGAATGATTCCATTGAAAGTAACATCATACCAATTTCGGTCTTCTCTGGTAGGCCTGAAGAAGGAACATCTTCGAATCATTTTCTCGCAAAAATTATTCAGATGGAATGCTCTAAACATGACTTATCAAATGAAGGCTATAGGCAAGATGTTGGTCAAAATGCATTTGATAATGAAAATCATATGCAATCGTTGGAACACTTCAAACATATCGAAGCAGAACGTGATTCCTTTTTGGACGCAGAAAATAACGATTCTGTCGACTTAGATACAGATACTGTGTTCGTCAGTTCAGATTCAAACGATGATAATTCGTTGGATCAAATTGAAAAGAAAAATAAAAATAAGTATGAAGATTTGAGTAATGATTCAGATGTGAAAAATCTATCAAACGACCTAAACGAGAGAAAAGAATCTGGAAACAATAAATTAATAAATTAATTAATTACATCATCTAAGCGACCAAGAGATATTGACGAAAGCATTACTGAAGGTGTGAAGGAACACATAAACATGTTTCCAAAAGTCGAATCACATTTTTGCCGAAGAGACAGCGTTCGTGAATACTTAGAGGGAAACTTGAATTACGCCGCTATGTACAGGTTATACGTGAAATGGACCGAAGAAAATAATCGTCCGCATGCAACGTTAGCGCATTATAAAAATGTATTCGATTTCGAATTCAATCTTGGATTCTTTAAGCCGAAAAAAGACCAGTGCGATACTTGCGAGTCCTATAGAAATGCTCATGAGAAGGAAAAAGAAAAGCTCCATGAAAAATATAGTAAACACATTGCTAATAAGAACATTTCAAGAAAACTAAAGGACAACGATAAAATTTTTGCAAAAGCAAATCGCAATAACATTGTAATGGCTTGTTTCGATTTTCAAAAAATACTGGCAACTCCTCAAACGGAAGCAAGTTGTTTATACTATAAACGAAAATTATCAGTATCTAATTTTACGATTTACAACGTGATAAGCCACACAGCGGTGTGCTACGTATGGAATGAAAGTGAAGCAAAGAAAGGATCAAACGAAGTGGCCAGTTGCTTATTTGATTACATTGATAAAAACGTTAAAACCGGTATCAAGAATTTCGATTTCTGGTCGGATAATTGCGGGGGACAGAATCGTAACAGCGGCGTGTTTGGAATGTATGTTTTTGCTTCTGCAAAATTCAAAATTACGATAAAACACTCTTTTCTCGAGGTCGGGCACACACAAAACGAAGGCGACTCCGTGCACGCGGTAATCGAAAGATATACGCGAGGAAGAAAAATTTATACTGAACATGAATGGATTAATGTTATCCGGAACGCAAAACAAACTCAACCGCAATACGAGGTTTGCCCGATAAAGTTTGACAGTATTTATGATTTCAAGAGCTTATCTTCGAAAATGAATTGGAAAAAAAAACAGTTTTGAAAAATCGTAGAACATCCACAGTGGTTATTGGAATATCAAAAATTAAACAAGTTCTTGTATCGAACGATAAATTAAATGAGTTGCAGTATAAATTAGATTTCGAGAAAGATTTTGAAACTCTTGTTACAAAGAAAGAAAAAGAAAATGTGAATGTAAAAAAATATACGCTTACAAAAGCCTACACAGACGTTCAAGGCATTACCGCTGCAAAGAAAAAAGATCTCTTGGATTTATGTAAGGCTTTAATCATACCTGCTGAATACCATGAATATTACAATAGACCTCCCGTGAAAAAAAGTACTGTTACAGATGAAGACGACTGTGAATTAGATACGAGTGATTAGCGTACTATTTTTTGTTGAGGAAACATTTGATTTTTGTCGATTAAAGATTACTATCGAAACTTATATTGATAAAAAAATATTTTTATTAGCAGATATTTTAAACAAAACCAAATATTATTGTCATGTAAAATGAATTGTTTTATATTTTACTGTTCTTGTTAGCTTACTCTTATGCATTTTTCAAAAATCTGAATTAATTCAGATATATTTTTAATTTTATCGAAAATCGTTAAAAGAATCTTGTTATATCATATGTGGGAGTGGTGTATGGGTATATTGAATTATTAATCTTCAAAAATAAAGATGAAGAATAAAAATCTGATGTCGTATTCCAGTATACTTACCTTGATTTTTTACTATTCAACATAAACATTTATCTATAATTTCATTTATTTAAAATAGAAATTCTAAATAACTTTCTTGAAAACCAATTCAAAATTCAAAGAATTAATGAATATATAATTTTAGATAAAATCAAAGTAAAATAGCATAGTATATTATAAAATAAAATATTCCGTCCGAGTTAGCTTTATATTGCATCGCGCGTGAGTTACCATCATAATGCGCTGTTTTTTTAATTAGAATTTTATTCAAGCGACCTGAATTGGAATCCTTTAGTCTGAAACCTTCAATTAGACTCTGTTTACCCGAAGCTTTCAGTTAGAATTATTTAGCCCAAATTTTTTGATTGGATTCTTGTTGCATTGACGACGAGATAGCATTTTCTAACGTCGCATTTTGAGTTAGAATTTTTTTACGAGCTCCGCCGTATAAGAATTATTTAACACGGGAGTTTCAAGTTAGCATTCTATGGTCGGCTACCGTCGGTTTATTTTCCGGCAATCTAAATTATGAATATGTAATAGAATCATACTTATTTATAATCAATTGTAACTTTTGGCGAGTATCTTGAACCCGAAAGTTAAGAGATACCCGCAGTTATTGTGAGTTCTTTACCTATAAAAAAAGGGATTTAAATTATCAAAAATAATAGGGCTTTTCTTTGAGGTCATAGGTAGGGAAAAGGATGGGTTAGCCACCAAAAGCCACCTATGCAACCTTGTGATTTTACATTAACTCAGGACTCTGGTAGATTACTCCACCAAAGCCTGTTCCCTTCGGACTCGGGTAGAACCAAAGCCGATCCTTCTCCTATTTGAACAGAGCCGGGAAGTGAATCCAAGCCTGCTTTCCTAAACACAAAACCTATTCTTTACTCGGATCCGGGAACCTTGCGATTCCAAGACCGTGTCTCAGACTCGGAATCGTATTTCCTTGGCCCTCGGACGCGGGAAGTTAATCCAACGCCGTTCGTTCTAGGATTGATTCAAAGCTGGTCCCTATTGGGATATTCAGGGATTGAATTTGATGGATTAGGATTCAGTGCTGAAATATCCGACAAAGTTCAAATTAGAAAATATAATTGTATCCAATTGTTTCTAATAAACTAATTTTACATCGATTTTCTTAATCTATTTCTATCCTAATTGTGTGACTCTACGTCGCGTTTGTTTGTATTCGTGTCGTTTGAGGTTATCGTTCTATTTGTAGAATTTATTTTAATATTTTAGGCTATGCGGATTCATGCTTTCTATTTTGATTCTATTTCATTTCTATTTAATTGCTCTCCTTTTCTCTTCGATTATATTTAATGATGTGACCAATGATGCTATATCTAAAGGTACCGTATTTGATTCTAATTTCAAGATTTTATGTAAGTTATTTAGTTCTAGACGATCTAAAGCTATTTAAGTGAATTTAACCATGATATGAGTCGCACCGGTGCTCTACCTGACTACGCTCTGCGTTGTAAGTCGCAACGGTGCTATACCAGAATACGCTAATGAGCCATAGCGTGTGCTGATTATATACTCTTCATCCCCACTTCTTTGCGTGACGTCAGACTTTCGGTCGAACGTTGAGGATTATCGTAATCCTTTCCTTTGTTCGGGAATCATCGATATTCAATGTGCAATACAGCCGAGTATGTTACACAATATTCATTAATATGAAGTACTGGATCGAGAGAAATCCAAACACTTTTTTTTATTACTGGTAAATAAAAACTTCTCTCAGTGTACTATGCTTCTGAATTTTGAAGTCGAGCATTGCCCCCATGCGACCAGAGCCTCGAAAAAGGCGTTTTCATGTGTTTATTTTTTGGGGCAATGCTCGACTTCAAAATTCAGAAGCATAGTATTTCTGCATGACAATGAAGATATGCCATAATTTCTTCTCAAATCCCGGCGGGGGGGATTTTGGATATCTCAGTATTAGCTAGAGCCTTTCGATGAAAATCCACTATAGCCCCCGCCTTAAAGGGTTACACCACCTTGGCGCTCTGAAAAATAGGTATAAAAATAAAAATTTTCGCTGACGCAGCTATTAAATATATGAAATAATTATTATTTTACATATATACACATTAGGGTGGTCCTTATTTGGGGGTCGGACGAATTTCAATTTAAACGCCCCCTGAAACGGTTCCAAATAATAACAAAAAAAATGTGTTAAATTTTCAATTTTTTATTTTGATGGGAACACATGCCCCAACGAGCTTTCGATTTTTTAATTTTTTTTCTCGTCAAATTTATTGCTGACGGATAGAAATTCATGGGAATAAATGATATATGCTCTGAAATGCAAATCGGTTATGTAAAAATATAAACAATTGGCAGGTCAGACATTTTTATCACATTCTACAACAGAATTGATCAAAAAGCATGGAGAAAACTAAATTTTCAGTAGCAAATTATTTATATTTTTGTACGAAAAATCCGAATCTAGCCACGAATAATATTTTCCAGCACACAAATTCCTTTTTATTGATAAAATAAGCAAATGATCAAGATCAGTTGAATGACAGCAAATTATACAGACGGGTTTACAGATTTTTACGAAAGGTTTGTTTACGGAAATGTGGATAGATTTCCCCATGTTCCGAAACAATTCGCATAATAAACTGTTTTTGTTGTTGATTTTTGTTTTTATTACTTTTTTTTTCAACCCCAAATTTAATTTTTTTCTAAGAATTTCTATCCGTCAGCAATTTGACGAGAAAAAAAAATTAAAAAATCAAAAGCTCGTTGGGGCATGTGTTCCCATTAAAATAAAAAATTGAAAATTTAAAGCATTTTTTTTTTTTCATCATTTAGAACCGTTTTAGGGGGCGTTTGAATTGAAATTCGTCCGACCCCCAAATAAGGACCACCCTAATACACATAGTAGTTTTATGAATAATTTGGAATAATAACGAACGAAAAAAATTTTAAAAATGACGGAGATATGAGCCATCAAGTAGGACCCTATTTGTGACATTTTTGATGATAGTGTACCTATTTTCTCTGTCAAGAATTGTCTGAAAAACTGAAAATAATTTTGTTCTCAATGAGAAAGGTAACAGCTAAGATGTAGCATAAGATTTTTTTAACTCAAAATTTCGATAACAATCGGAGTTTTTTTTTCAAACAGCTGTTATTTCTACAAAAAAAAAAAAATTTGAAATGTTTTTTCTATGCTACATCTTAGCTATTATTTTTTCAGTTAGGAAAAAAATTATTTTTTAATATTCAGACAATGCCTGACGGAGAAAATAGGTACACTATCATCAAGGATTTAAAAAATAGGGTCCTACTTGATGACTCATATCTCCGTCATTTTTTGATTTTTTTCATTCGTTATTATTCCAAATTATTCATGAAACTACTATGTATATTAGGGTGGTCCTTAGAAGGTGTAAAAAAAAAAATTCATGTTGGATCCCCCCAAATCAGCTCCAGATAATTAAAAAAAAATTCCCTAATTTTTTCAGATTTTTATTTTATTCCCCTAGTCCCGCTGTTGTCATTCAAAGTTCAAAATACAATCGACGATACTTGAAGTTAAAATTTTCGCCGAAATATTTCTTTTTTTGAAAAAAAAAAAAAAATTAAAAAAAAAATAACCATAATAATAATAGAGCACACGATTCCCCTGGGATACCCCATTTATAATTCTTTTATTTTTTTTTTCAATTTTTTTGTTAATTTTTTTTTTTTTTTTAAAGAGATATTCCGGCGAAAAATTCAACTTCAAGTATCGCGGATTGTATTTTAAACTTTGAATGAAAACAGCGGGACTAGGCGAATAAAATAAAAATCTGGAAAAATTGGGGAATTTTTTTTTAATTACTTGGAGCTGATTTGGGGGGATCCAACATGAATTTTTTTTTTTTGACCCCATCTAAGGACCACCCTAATGTATATGTGTAAAATAATAATTACTTTATATATTTATTAGCTGCGTCAAAGAAAATTTCTATTTTTATACCTATTTTTCCGAGCGCCAAGGTGGTGTATAACCATTTGAGTCTATTGGCCATGAAAACAGCTCGAATTCAGCCGCCACTGTTGAAAATGTCTGCCTGAAATGTAATAAAATTGTGTGTGAAGCAATTAACACATACTATTTTTATATTAAAATTCAACGAATTGCATGATTGAAAATAAAAATACCTAGTTTTGAAAATTCAGAAAAATTATTTTAGATTTCATGTAAAAAATTTTGCGAAAATATATTGGAAATTCCATTAACTAATAACAGCAATTTTTCTTCGGGAATCGTTGGGGGGGGGGGGGGGATTGGTAGTCTCAATCTAGATGTTCGGGATTATACCCTTGTTGCTTCATTCGACATTTTGAATTTAAGAATGAATTTCTTATGAATTTAAGGAGGTTGGCTAGTCAAAAATGACTAGTTTTTCATGAATTGATTACGGCATAGTCTCACATTGAGTATTCATCGAATTATTATATTCGTAAACTGATGATTTCCCTGACATGTCTGGAAGCAAAATAATACCCAAATTATGAACAAATGGCTAGATATCGATTTTTCAATTTTTTTCATTTTTAATTGCCTGAAAACGATAAAAAAATCTAGTAGATTGGTTCGATTACAGTCTACGATGGCTTATTTTCTTCAGGAAACTATTCTCTATGATTCGTTTAAGTCTTTTTTTTTTTTATCATGTTGGTGACGGTGAATATTCAATTTTACAAGATTGCACGTATACCGATTTCAATCTTGTGTATAGAATAGTTCCCTGAAGAAAATAAGCCATCGTAGACTGTAATTGAACCAATCTACTAAAATAATAGTGATAACCAAAGTTGTAGTCTGTAGAGAATAATAGTAAATTATGCAACGAAGGAATAAAGCCGAAGATTATTCTCGCGGGTGGGTTTACTGCTTGAGCGAAGCGCGGGCTTTCATCATCCGAGTGAATAACCGGCTTCATTCCCGTGTTGCGTGTAGGATTTTATTCCCACTCAACTATACTCAACTATAGCCACTTTGTTATTATAGAAAGAAATTAAAATTGAAAAAAAGAGAGAAAAACTGGGAATCACATTTGTGAGAAATGAAGTACTTTATCCCTGCAAATGAGTATGAGGGTATAAAGCTATTCTAGTCCCGCTTTTCAGTTCAATAAAGTCGCCATTACAGTTGAGTCGTAACAAGATTCGTTTCAAGTTTGGTTATCAGTGTTATCACCGTTTTCAGTCTAAAGTTTCAAATGAACTAGTAATTGCATAAATAAGGAATTCACTCTTGAAACCAAAATGGCGGGTGAAGCAACAAGGGTAGAATCCCGAAAATCCGGATTTGAATTACTACTGACCCCCCCCTCCAACGATTAGTGGAGCAAAATTTGTATTATCAATTAATGCAATTTCAGCTATTTTCACGGCACATAGCAACTGGGCTACGTAGGTAATAGACGTCTTGAGTCAGATTGAAACTAGTATAGCTAATGTAGCTTGTTTCAAGGTAGTGTACAGCTTAGATGTTAGATTTTCATTTCACATGTACGATGCGTTTTTCCAACTGTGTCTTATTATAGTTTTTTCAACACACCTGCACGGAAAGTACGACTTCCGGCCCCTTGCGTGAGCGGGAAGTCGTACTTTCCGATGCCAGAGGGTGGTGAAATAGTATATTACTCACCTAGGGAGGGAAAGTAGGCTAACCCAAACTGCGTGTGAGATTGACACCCGAGCCGAAGGCGAGGGTGCGACACAGAGAAAAAAGTTTCTTTATAGTTAAAGAATACGTATATTTGTATATAAGCAAATAAATATTTATTCATAGTTAAGGGTAGGAGATACTGAAATTTTAGTGTAAAAATTTCAAAAAAATCGATTTCCGGTTTTTTACGGAAAAGTGTTCTTTGAACCCTTATCTTGACGTACATAAATCCTTGAACCGAAAAAAAAATTATTAAGCCCCGTTCACTCAATAAAGCGTATTATGTTCCAGCAGGAGTTTTCAATTTCCCTATATTTCGGTTATTGTTTTTTCAATTTGTAAAAAAAAGTAACTTGAGATGCATTTTTCCATCGAGCTACGATACTAAGGTGTTTTACATGAAATGCTGCTAGTAATAGCTGTGTTCGCGATAGCTACACTTTCTACACTTTTCTTACACTTTTTACGCTCGTCCAATAACAGGTGTGGATTTCTAGTGAAAAGTGTAAAATCTAGTAAAAGTGTAGAAAGTGTAGGTAACGCGAACACAGCTAATGTATTTCCTAAATCTGTAATTTTTCTCGATGGCGCGAGATGGCACTCGTGTTTCGTAAACATACCCCAAAGGCGCGAGATGGCACTCGTGTTTCGTAAACATATGAACAAGTTCGAGCATTACAAGCGAAATCCACGTGTACACTGGGAAACCTTTTGCCTCACGATGCGACAAACTAGTTTCGCGCGAGGCATCGTCAACTCGGACTGGCGAAGCGCTTGTGATGGCGCATCGGACGATACAAACTAGTACGCAGCGTACCCTTTTCTCGTGTCGTGCAAGCCGGCTCGGCCTAATATCGGCTCGGGCGCCACAGAATGAGCCAGCTTGCGTCCTTACGTGTCGTCCAAGCCGCCATACAAACAAGACGGCTTGCGCCAACCGTTCATTGTCGCGTCGTGCGGCAAAAGGTTTCCCAGTGTACTCTGGTAAATAACTTGTGTGTTGAAAAAATGTATCAATCCAGTCGACGTTTTCGAAAGTCTAAAGGACGCAGTAACGTGAGGCAGCAGCGGGCGATAGATGCTCGGAAGATTCTGTCCGGAAATCGGGCAGTAATCGCAGAGGAGCAGATAGAGCCGAACGATCCCAACGACCCTAACCTTATTCCTCATCCCGATCCAAATCCACCTGTTGAAGCAGGTGATTTTTTGCTAATTTATTCCTCGTGCTTACAGAATTTGGTGAAAAACGTGAAGTGTACTAACTGTGAAAGGCAAGAAGTGTTTGTGCAAGTGCGTGATCGTCATGGTTTCAGTGTGAAATTATTATTGAAGTGTGACGCGTGTGGTTTTGTGCTTGGTGATACTTATTCAAGTCCACGTATCAAGAATGAAGAGAGTTCGAGGCCGCCTTTTGCAGTAAACCGAAATATGGTTGACGGAATCACATCTGTCGGATTGGGATATGGAGCGCTGGAAAAATTATGCATTGCCACAGATCTCCCCGTCATGACCGCTCGTTCTTACCAACAACACCTGCAATCCCTGTCACAGGAAGCCCATAAGCTTGAGGCGCAAGTTTTAGATGAGGCAAGGGAAAAGATCCGCAATGCTCATGTCGCTTTACAGCCAGAGTTGCGAGATCAGGCTGTTATAGATATTACAGTCACCTTCGATGGTACATGGCAGAAGCGAGGTCACCAGTCTATGTACGGAATTGGAATCGCCATAGATGTCGTTACAGGACTTGTAATAGACTTTGAAATACTTTCCAAGTATTGTCAAATGTGTATTGTGAGTCGTGTCGAACTTGGCGAAGATTCCCCTGATTTTGCTCTCTGGCTGGAGGGACATAAATCAAGCGGCGAGTGCAACCAAAACTTCATCGGCGCATCAGGCTCAATGGAGGTGAGGGCAGCGGAAAAAATTTGGTCAAGATCCATCGAGAAGAACCAAATGAGATTTACCACCTTGGTGTCTGACGGGGATGCGAGAACATGGTTACGCCTGAGAGAGATTGCACCTTATGGTGATACTCCTGTCGAGAAGGAAGAATGCGTCAACCATGTCGCCAAAAGGCTAGGAACAGCACTTCGTAAGCTGTCTCAAGATAAAAAGCTGGGTGGAAAAGTTACTGGAGCACTGACGGTGACAAAGATCGACACATTGACGAAATACTATAGAAGAGGAATCGTAGAGCATTTGGATGACATCGAGGGAATGAAGAGAGCTATTTACGCTACACTCCATCATGCCTCATCAACAGACGAGAGACCACAACACACACATTGCCCAACTGGGACGAAATCGTGGTGTTTCTACAATAGAGCAACCGCCAAACAAGAAGAACCAGGACGCCATAAGGACATGAAGTTGATTCTGAACGAGAAAGTGGTTGAAAATCTGAAGCCCATCTACGAACGACTCACGAGTGACGAACTCTTACTGCGATGTGCCCGAGGAAGAACGCAAAATGCAAATGAGTGCCTCAACAGTTTGATATGGAGGAAGTGTGTGAAAGAAGTGTTTGTTTCGAAGAAGCGTTTACATCTAGCAGTGGTCAACGCAGTGGCGGAGTACAACAACGGGATCGGAAGGACAAAAATCATGAAAGCAGCAATTAGAGGAGAAGAAGCGGGACCATCAGGACAGATAATCTCTAGACAACGGGACAGGAAACGAAAATTGGCAGGAGAAGCTGAAGCTGTGGAGAATAGGAAAGTTAGACGATCGAAACAAAAAGATAAGAAGAAAATTGCTACGAAAGCAGGAGGAGCGAAAGAAGCAAAGGATTACGCAGCAGGTGAATTCTAGAAGCAGGTTTGGCGTGAATTAGTGTACTGTTTAGAAAATATTTCAGAGTGGTGTTAGTGCAATAGAAATATGAAATAGTGATGATATTTATGTAGTTACCAATATCCCAGAGTGTGAGTGAATTAGAAGTTGGAGTCGAACTAGTGCAATGCAGTTTAGAGTAGTTATTTTTTGTGTGATTTGAAATATACCATAGTGCTTGTGTAATGATACGATGGTGCTATAGTTGTAGTAGTAACGTGCCGGTGCGATGTACTAATAATCTTGATTCATTTTCAGCGAGCAAGTCGTAGGAGTCTCACTGAACCTTGAAAGATAAGAACCCAATACCTAAGTATACCTAATATCTATATTTATCTCATTATGCACATTTCCATTTCTAATTTTTGTTTTTACTTTCTAGGAATAGCTTTCGGGAAACAGAAGTTTTTGATGTGAGGCCTCCTGCAATGAAGTAAAAACTGCTTTAGCAAAATTATGTTGGACACCCAAAAGTTTTGAGACTCATTTGAAAAAAAGATATGTATAAAATTTTCCCAAAGAATGATTATTATTTTGTCTCACTCTGATATTTCTATTTACAGAAATGGTTCCTGTAAGGCTGTCAGTATGATGATCGACGTGTGGTTCAAAGCGCTTGGATAAAACAACAACTCCAAAATGTGCTTTTTCTATGGTTCGGAATCATATTGAAGTTTTTGGCACACACTTCACCAAAGATGAGTATTGAGATTCATATAGCAAAGCATCATTCTTCTAAACGTTTGTATTCATTTTACAGAACCAGATTTACAAGATATCAACCGCACGATTCGCTACCCGCAGGTCGAAGTTCCCACACTCGTCGAGACCAAGTTTATATCAACCGAACTGCTGAAATATGATATGTTCAATTTTTTTCAAGTTGAGATAATTTATATCCTTCATAATTGATTCCAACTTCCTCGAAATAGTAATTTCTGAAATGCACGACGAAAATGTGAATTTCACTCAAATAATATAGAAGCTATTTTTTTTTTAACGTAATATGCTTCAAAACTATTGGCAATCTCGTCTGAAACTAGTTTGGTTCATGCAGTAATGAAAATCTTGAATTTTGTGAATAATTTGAAAAAAAACTTCAAAGCGATTTATCTCAGAACTATGTTTTTGACGATTGAAAAAGTCCCATGCGTCTTAATTTTTGTCGAAGACTTCTGCAATTTTCAGGGTGCATTCCTACACACACTAGCTACAAACCCACGTCGGATTTTGAAAATCGAGACAAAATTACGGATTTTAGAAAAAAAAAAATAGAAATTATATTTTTTTTTTTTCATAAAAAAAAGTGTCAAAATCAAAGTATCGTAGCTATCTCTAAAAACCGACGTGGGTTTGTGGCTTACGGAGCCTAAAACATGTGTGTTCAAGCCCAGCAAGATTCAAGAATAATTAAGACGCATGGGAGGTTTTCGAATAAAGGCTATTTCAGGCGCATTATGAGGAGTAACTCTGTACTTATTGTTTCAAATGACTTGAAATTTGCACAATGTCTATGTTTTGAGATGGCAAACATGTGTGTTAAACCTCATTTGAAAATAGCAATTGGTTCAGATGGGCCGTTTTCAGTATCTCCTACCCTTAACGAATATCAGTTGATCAGAATGATGTTGGGTTGAGTGAACTCATCTTGTATTAGTCATTGTTTGACTCAACTGAATATCATTTGGATTAACTGATATTTGTTAACTATGAATAAATATTTATTTGCTTATATACAAATATATGTTCTTTAACTATAAAGAAACTCTTTTCTGTGTGTAGAAACGCAGTTTGGGATAGCCTTTCTCACTCCCGTGTGGAGTATACTATTTTTCACCACATCTGCGCGGAAAGTACGACTTTCGGCCCCTCGCGTGAGCGGGAAGTCGTACTTTCCGATGCAGGGGGTGGTGAAAAATAGTATACCTCACACGGGAGTGAAAAAGGCCATCCCAAACTGCGTTTTTACGACCCTCGCCTTCGGCTCGGGTGTCAATCTCACACGCAGTTTGGGTTAGCCCACTTTCCCTCCCTAGGTGAGTAATATACTATATTTGCAAACTCAGATAGAACAATAGACAGACAATTACAAGAATTACGTTCAGAACTGCGAACATTATGTAATCGTTCCGAGCCAATCAAACTGATTCACACGTGCCATTCATGAACAGTATACTTTACTTTACATAAAAACTGCAATGCCACGAAACGCCGCAGTAAGCGACACAGACATTTTGGCAGCACTACATGACGTGGATATTTTCAATGGTAATGCCCTGAAAATGTGGACCCACCCTGTGTGGGAAACCGTCTGTAGTCGTTTGGGCAATAAACTAAAATCTGCGTCCCTGTATCTGCGGATCCAACAAAACCGGCACGGGCTTTGGGAAAGCTTGAATCATCCTCCTGCCTGCATTGGATCGCAGCAAGAAATTCAAGAAAATACGATCGACACCGACAGTGATAACGTACCGAAAAATGGCGACTTCAATGTTGCCGAAGAAGACTCAACGTCGGTTATAACGATCAAACATGAGGCCCGCGATAAGATTACGATTGACACAAAAATCGATGACGTACCGACCAATGACATCACAAACGAGGACGAAAGCGATCACGTGATCGATCTCCTGTGTTGGGAAGTTCTGCCAGATTCTCCACGAAGTCTTATCTATCAGACAGAACACGAGGAGGAATCTGCAGCAACAGTTTGTCATGATGCATCTACTGCCGGTTCTTCTCAAATTCTGTCGCCTCGAAGGTACGGTCGTATTATGACTTTGAGTGAAGACGAGGACTCTTTCCTGGAGTAGACAGCCCCTGGCATGGCAGTTCCGGAAGACAGAGCTGCTCTCTTACCACTCACACAGATGCTTCACGCAAATCTGTGAAACAAAGCTGCGTTGTCACGACTAATACATCAGGAATCAGCGGCACTTTCAATTTATCTTCTGACTTTCTGAAAAAGTATTGGGTGAAGGGAAAAACCCGTTTCAAATTGGGTTGGACACATCATTTCGTTCAGGCATTCAAAACTGTCAATACATACTGCGTGTTGTTGATGGAGTGGCATGTCCTCAGTTACGGAACCCGAAAAACTGAATATCATAGGTTCAATGCACAAGGACACTGCAGTATGAACAGATGCATGAGTTTCACGTTCCATATCGATACCGATTTGGACCACAAATGTGACACTGTAGTACGGTACACCGAGTACGGTAAGTATAATCATCAGGAAGATGATGTTAAACGGCGCCCTATACAGGGTGAACAACGAATAGAGAAAGGCGTTGAAATGGGGTCCACAGCACCTAGTGTACAGGCATTGAAAGATCTCAAAAAAATACCTGAAGATGTTTTAGCGGCCGGCAATAGGGACGATGCTCCAAGTGCTATGGTATTGGATAAAATCGCTCAGCAACATCGTCGTCGAAACGATCTCGACCCAGATCACCACAATTTCATGTACAAGTTGAAAACAAAATTGCAATCGAAACCAGAGTTAAAGGGAAAACATTTTTCAGGCTATATACAGGGTTACGGATACGATCCCTTTTACGCCATTCTATTTTCACCACCCCAGCTGGCGTACGTAATCGAATTAGCCAAAACGACCAACGTTTTCTGCTATTTGGATGCTACGGGATCCATCATACAGCCTCCACCACAAGGTGGTAAGAGGCCGTATTATTACGCTTTAGTAATCCCAGGTGATAAAGAAAGTTCACCTATGACCTTCGGAGAATTGGTTGCTTGTATCCACACTGTCCCGTACCTCAACCTATTTCTGGGTAGCATCGTCTATGCGTTGAAACAAATGTCCCATCTAAACGGTCCGGTGCTTTCGAAAATGGAAATGGACTTCAGTCGCGCGTTCATTCAGGCCAGTATTAAAGCTTTTCACGGTAAAACACTCACGGAGTACCTGAATGATAGGTGGGAAGAGCACTTGCATCCGGAAAAAGAAGTCGAACCAATAACTGTGATACATATTTGCTCATCTCATCTAATTCATGCTGCGATACTGCAAATAAAAAAGTGGTCGAAAGTGCCCATTGCTAGAAGATTGCTAGCCAACGCGATGCCCATAGAGGAAAGTACGACCGGCCCAAGCTTGGCCCAGGCTTGGCCCAACTCTGTAGAACTCTGGCCCAAGCTTGTAAACCAGTCTTGGCCCAGCCTTGGTAGAAGTCTGGAATGATAATCTCGGGCCAAGCTTGGATACCAAGACTGGCCCAGACTTCATTGCCAATACTGGGCCATGCTTGGTTGCCAGGATTGGCCCATTCGTGGTTGCCAGAACTGGCCCAAATTTAATTGCCAAGAATTCGCCATTAGTTTAATAATAATTAAATAATGAAGTAAATAATTTTTTGATTATTCGTATAATTATGTGATATTTATATTACATAAAGTTTTTCCAATAATCTTAAAGATCATTTCTTAGATTACATTAAAGTCTGTTTTCCAAAATTGACAACAGACTAAACACAGGCTAGCCTGATACTTAGAAAGATGTAAATTTCTCTCTGAATGATGCCTCGATATTCACGGGTACTATAGACGTTGGGATGTTACTTTACTTGTGAGAGAGATTTTCTGAGCGCTCGGAGGTTTTGGACCGGCGCGAACCTCAGAGATGGCGTTGGCGCGCTTCGGCCTACCCTTACGAAAACGTTACACACGATAACACAATTTCGAGAATATTAATAAGTTTATTTTGATACAAAGAAACGCGCTTATGCCTCCGCAAATTGACTTTCATTTCGACCGTCACGCACCGCACAAATCTTCCAAAAATCCTCGTTAAATGCTAGTCTCAAGCTACAGCAACGGCTCATGCTAGGTTACCCATCCTTGGGCCAATCCCGGCTCGCCATTAAATAGCCAAAGCTGGGTCTCCCAGTCTTAGTCTAAGAATGGGCAACTACAAGAACGGCCAATGCTAAGTTACCCATCCTTGGGCCAATCTCGGCTCACCATTGAATGGCCAAAGCTGGGTCTCCCAGTCTTGGTCCAAGATTGGGCAACCATAGGCATGGCCGAACATGGGTTAGCCAGTTTTGGCCCAAGGTTGGCTAATCATAGGAATGGCCAAGGTTGAGTACCCAGTTATGATCCAAGCATGGGCCAATATAAGGACGCCGAAGCTGGGTTCCCGGTGCTGGGCCAAGCCTGGCCCCTTTGTCCAACTCTGGGGACTCCTGCATGGGTGGCATTGCTCATACACAGTATGACTGTGGAGGATGCAATGGAAATTTTCAGAGATATCGTCATTTTGTTTGGTGTCCGGAATAAATGCGAGGGTTTTGCAGATACCCTTCGTAAGATTTCGACCATTGGAAGTGTTGAAACAAAGAACCAAGAAAATAACGCAGAAAACCGACTCAACATTGATGATTTCAATGAACGCGCATTGCCACCGAAAAACACAATTCGAGATAAATCGCCGTTTTATCACTGTTTCAATAACCTATACGAAGCGACACTCGATTTTGCGGAAGAGAACAGCACAGAGGAACAGAACGACCTTTACGTTCCCGAATTCATCCGCCATTTGTTAAACGAGTACCTTCCTCTTTTTCCGTTGTGGTCAGCTGTAGTGATAAAGCGATTTGGATTAAGACGCGACTCAAATGCGACCATCGAAAATTGGTTCAAAATCACAAAACATTTCATATTTGAAATGAAAATGAACCAACCAATACCGCGATTCATACAAAAGATGGAAGAGTACATCATTCCGCGGCTGCACCTGCGCAAATATGGCTTGCGCACCGCCAAACAACGACAAAACGAAGTGAGAAAAAGACTGCCGTAACGGACGGGAGTGGAAAAACTCAGCAAAAGAAGAAAGTGAAAAACGGTTCTCGAAACCGGAAAATTGAATTAGAAGCAGACTTCGATTTCGCGGAAGAATATTGGAACCGGACTCATACGAGCATCCCAATAAAGGGCTGTTTTGGACAATTACCAAAATTCATTGAAAGCGACATAGAACTCGACAAAAATCAGGAAACTTCAGCGTTAATTTTGGATGATGTGAACAACGACACAACTGAAACGTGTATGGAGAACTCTTCCACTCCACACGTGGAGCAAATTGTTGAGGTTTCCGTAGACTCAACAAGTACTGAAAGCATTCCGAATACTTGCAATTATGACACCGCCGATAAGAACAACCATCCAAGTAGGAATGCCGTGGAAGAATTTGATCCTAAAATGACAGATCTACTTCCTGCAAGAAATTCAGAATCGTCACCGTGGAAAATCGTTTTCGGATATCCTGCTATCTGGGACACACGCGCGAAATGGTCAGTATTTGGAATGACGCTATAGTACGAGGGGCTGAGAACTTTAATGCCTAACTCCTGGGTAGATGACAGCGTTATAAATGCATTTTTAACGTTGCTAGAAAACATATACCAAGGCGGTCCTTTACTCTTCGACGTTTATTTCGTCGCAGCGTTGATGAATAGCAAAGAACGTGACATTGGCTACTACGTTCGGTCCAAATCGGAACAGGCTTGGACCCGCGATTGTTGGCTTATCCCGATTAACACCGACGATTTACATTGGACCTTGCTGTTGGTAGTTTTCCCACACAAAATTTTTGTGTACTTCGATTCTCTGCATGGCCCGCCACGAGCTGTCTTCATCAAGAAATTGTGCAAATATATCGATGATATTTTTGAGGCCGGGGAATTACCAAGACACGATTGGACAGAGTGGTCTTTATTCTCTCCACGCGATATTCCACTCCAAAAAGTAAACGAAGTCGTAAGCGGAAACTGTGGAATTCATGTGATCACGTGAGCATACATCATTTAGTCGTCCTTTTACATATTTTTCGACGAGGAAGACATGAATCATGTGAGAACGATATTATGGTGATGACGATATTATGGTGATGACGATATTATTGAACAAGGAAGGAGAAAAGCCAGTTCTGACGGGAACAATTGGTACTGCTATTAAAGACAAAAAATTCAAAAATTCCAAACGCTTAGTACAATCGGATAGAGCAATACCAGAAATACAAGTATTGCGGCAAGTACCAATAGGATCGGAATCGACTCTCGAATATTGTGCTTCCCTGAAGTCGTTGCTGGAGGCGAGTAAATACGAGCGCTATAGTTTCAGGAAGCGCCGTAATCATTGAACACGTGCGGCATTTCATTACGTAATGGCTAGAGCTCAACACGATTGTGATAGATAAAAAATAAATTGTCGATATAACATATTAAAAAATTATTCTAAATAAATTGAGTTTGTAACGATAATATATCGATAAATGTGAAGTTTGGTCTTTTGCTAACCCTCTGAAAAAAAATTACAGTCGATTTTTAGGTCCAGCAGAAGATTCGCGCTCAAGAGTGAAGTACCCGAGTGATATTGTTTAAACAAATAATTCTCATCGTAATTATTTGGTAACGTTAATATATCGATAAATATGGAGTTTGGTCGTTTGCTAACACTCTGAAAAAAAATTAAAGTCGATTTTTAGGTCCAGCAGAAGATTCGCGCGTAGTAAAAAAAAATAATAAAAATAATAAAAATAATAAAAATAAATAATAACAATATATATTGTTTAAACAAGTAATTCTCATAAAAATTATTTGTCAACGATAATATATCGATAAATATGAAGTTTGGTCGTTTGCTAACCCTCTGAAAACAAATTAAATCTCCCTACTGCGCGCGGGACCCTAGAAAAAGCGCGGGCTTATTTTCTGCTGGGAATCTTCTGCCAACTTCTGGTTCATGTTTGAAACAGCGTGGTGAGCCTTTTCTGCAAAGCACGTCGATTTTTCAAAATTTGAGAGCGAAATTCTTCGTTCAGGAGAAGGATCTGTTGTATGTTCGTGTTTCGATTTGCCACTAAAGCCCCCACTAGACCTATTATTATTTGACGATTCATTTTTCGAATCTCGCGTTGTATTCATCGTTTTATAAACTGCGGCCAAACGCCGTCGACTTGTTATTTTACGTGAAGCTTCGCACGTAAACATCAACGGATATTAGTTGATCTCCCACTTGTTTTTTGTGTCAAGCGTCAAACGTAAACGGTGACGAGTTTTGATTGATGGAAATCAAGTAGCACGTAAACGCTCAGTATAATACCAAATGAGTAGTAAATTTCGTGCACGTAAACGTGGTAAGTGTCAGAAACGGTATCAGTTGGTTCTATGTAATATAAAAAATATGCATTGAAGTTTTTTTTTTATCAATAACAATTGCATAAACTGAATATTCATATATCGGAAGCATAGTAATTACATAAAATGCGGTTGGAATTAAATATTTTTACCAGGATTGTCATCTGTGTTAGGACTGTTGTCTGTATCAGGATTCTCGTCCGTATCAGGAATTTCGTCTGTATCAGGATTGTCATCTGTATCAGGATTGCCATCTGTATCAGGATTGTTGTCGACAGTGACAACAGACTCATTTTGCTCGGAGTGTTCCATTTCATTATCCGAATCATCCTCCTGTTCTCTATCAGATTCATTGTCTGCGGTGATTGAATCGTCAAGTGACTTACGACTCTTCATATGCTCTGAATATTTTTTCAAAATATTCTGATTTTGCTGACACTTGGCAGCTTCTTGGTCAAAATCAAGTTTCTTTCTGACTCTCTACAAAAGTGTGAGAATATACAAAACCGTATCATCTTTTCCATACATTGAAATCACTCTATGGTGCGAATATAGTGACATCGATAAAAAATATCCTACTTTTACTAATAATTTTAATATTTCTTTTCGCTCACCATTTTTGGCTTGACAATAATTGTTCTTTTATTCTTTACTTGGAGTCCAAAAGATCCACCTTCTGCAGATGAAAAACTCATATTTCGTTTGTTGGGAAATTTTAAATGACTCGAATTTTGTTGTCTTTGTATATCGGATTCACTAGCTGGAATTAAGAAAGTTCGACATAATTGCAGAAAATATGTCATGTCATGATCTTGTGAAATAATAAATTTTTGAGATCTAGTGAAAGGCACTTCGAGAAAACTTCATTCACTACAAAAATCTTCTTAGTTGGAAGAATTTGCCAAAAATATAGAATTGTTTACTTGGCCTTGACTGAAGATTCATAAAGAGCTGCATATAATGGAATATCGCATGGACTCATTACATCTTCACCCAACGACTGCGTTAACGATATTGATAAATTATAGATGATCATATCATATATATACTTACTACCCAATAATAAGATGTAGGCGTTGAGCAATAGATCATTTTTTGCCTGGGTAACTTTTAACCAGACTTTATAACCAGACTTTATAACCTTTTAACCAGACTTTATAACCAGACTTTATAACCTTTTAACCAGACTTTCTGTTCTTCACAAAATCTTTCTGGCTGTCGGGAAAAAACTGTGTAATTAGTGAAACCGGTACTATCTTCTGCACCCCTTTTGTATAACAAACGTAAGCGTGCGTAATGGGCTTAGAAGGCATTTTCGTTTAACTATTGTATTCGTATGTGTTCGTAGCAATGAACTGCGATGAACACTGGGCGAATTTGGGCACAGCCTTCGATACTAGATTGTCCTCTGACGACGCGTTCAGATCACTGTTGTCGACACGTCCCCACGTGGTTGTTTACATCCGAGGATTTGGTGCGCGCGAGACTCTTGAATTTCGCCGCGCACGCGTGTTTGTGAGATGGCTAAATCTCGTTCGATATAAGGTTACGTACACATCAGTCATTTTTGTCAACCGACCTTCTTTCTTACCCAACGTGGTCCCTAATCACCAACACAATTTGGCTAATTGTTACCGGGAAATAATAAAACAATAAAGACGCGCTTAATGGTCGACATTTCGTCTGTAAAAGTGGAACAAATCACGCCGTATGTGACAAATAATTCGAGATGTGAATGCTCCTTGCGCCCACGTGCGACCTAACGTTCAGTGCTAAGTATACGTCAGATAAACGTGTTCTGTTGACCGGCCGGCTTGGATGTGAAAATTGTTTACTGATGTGAGTGAAAATGTGTTATACGTAGCTTTGTATCGTACTGAAGGTACTATCATTTTCTTCAGACTTGTATAGTAAAAACGTGAGTATGCACTTATGTAATGTATATAAAACAAGTAATTATCTGGCTCATGATGCTGATAATCTTGTTACATTGGTTATATTTGTATCTTTAATAGGTGGTTGAAGAATAAGTAATCGATTCGCTGCCGGCAAGGTTTATTTTATTTCTAAATAACGAGCTATTTCAGACATCACAACAGAAATCACCAGATATCGGGTTATTTGCCCGGAATTGAATATACTATTACAATTATTTCAGATTAGTTTTGCCCATAACTGTTGAAACGTAACTCAAAATTCAGATCTCTCAAATTCCTTATAAACTATATAGTTTACATATCATTCCCAACTATTTTACAGGTTACCATGAATTCTAATGTACCAAAGGTATATAAAAAATACTTAGAACCTGACTCCGACGACCCGGTTC
The DNA here is from genome assembly GCA_943736025.1 of Tenthredo mesomela. NCBI lineage: Eukaryota > Metazoa > Arthropoda > Insecta > Hymenoptera > Tenthredinidae > Tenthredo > Tenthredo mesomela. The sequence goes on from OX031019.1 coordinate 15,793,520, forward strand.
CATCATCTTCTTGGTACAGATACAAAAAACTGTGTGCAGATAAGGTGAATATTTTGATGTAATAAATGTATTGAGCTTAAGGAGGTTGTCTCGTGGCGCGAGGTATAAGATCAAATGACGAATTTCAAATATTTTAGAAATTATGTAATCCTCTTTAATTTCACTGAATCCTAGGGCCTCTTATCGAACTGTTTTACGAGAAATTGAATAACGAAGATTGCTAATTCAAAATAGGGTAAGGGTTATAGGTATGTCATGCTGAATCGGCCTTTCAAACACATATTTCACACACTTAACGATTAGATTTCTCCTCTGATAAAGTTGCTGCTAGTGCATAAGTTTTCAAAGATTCAAACGAGCCCAGAAAAACATAGGGTTATCGGATATTTGGCAAAGATATTTCAAGAAATTCAAGAAAACTATAGCGAAAACCGAGTAATTTTGAATCACAGCTGTGATGGGTTGTTGATTCCGAGATCAAAACAGTTACCGTACATAAAACGACTATTCAAAATATATGGTTAAATTATTAATTTAAATTATTAAATTAAATTAAATAATTAAATATGCGAGAGCTATTTTTCTTTGAACTGGAACAAAAATATCGATGAGCAATACTGGGAAAAAATTAAGCGTTTTTTTTTTGAACCGCCCTAACGGGACACCCTCCTTAACTGTGCGTTAGCGAGTCTTTGCCTCCCTTTTACTTTTCAAAGAATGATCCCCCCGTTCATGTTCTTGTCCAGCATGTTACTAATCTGACGCCTAGCGCTCCAGTTACCAATCACCTAACCAAAGGTGCCAAAGTTTCTTGGAAACTGCACTTCTTCGAGCATTTATAAATATTAACAATTTTCATACCATATGTGAATTTATCGGACCAGTCGAACCAAATTTTTAAGTCTTCTAACTGAAGCTCACCTCTATATAGAGCGTGCAATCTCCAGATAGACCGAAAAAAACGGAAGTGCATCATAATTATTTTTTCAAGTAAAAATTCCTTCAGCCCGGGTTTGAACCGGGACCGCCGCATTTGTACTGCGACGCCTTGTCCAATTAGACCACTGAAGGACTGAAGGAATCTTTACTTGAATTTCATGTTATTGTCATTGACCTCTTAGTCCACAGGTCTGTGTTTATTTCATTGTGTAGTGACTCTATCGTTCGAAACCTATTAATTCATACCATATGTGAATTTATCGGACCAGTCGAACCAAATTTTTAAGTCTTCTAACTGAAGCTCACCTCTATATAGAGCGTGCAATCTCCAGATAGACCGAAAAAAACGGAAGTGCATCATAATTATTTTTTCAAGTCTTCAGTTAGAAGACTTAAAAATTTGGTTCGACTGGTCCGATAAATTCACATATGGTATGAATTAATAGGTTTCGAACGATAGAGTCACTACACAATTAACAATTTTCATTTAATTTTAGGATAAACCCGATCCCTTGCCTGGTATTGAATGTGATCAAGACTATGTGATGAAAACTGATGAGAATCTAGAACACGCAGAACCTTCTCATAGTCCTTACCTTACTGAAGAGAAGTCTATCGAAGGGTTTGAGGTGAAGCAATTTTTATGAAATGTTCATTGAGATTTATGGTTTGTTACGTATTCAAAGTATTAGAAATTTATTCATCCAATTTTCACAGACATTCGTGCATGATGGAAGTACAACGGCAGATGAAAACAATGGTGTTTTCAATGTTATTCAGTCATTGGCAGAGGAAATTGATATAATTGAAAATTGTTGAATTAGGTGTTGTGATGAGATGGGAATGGGTTAATAAATATTAGTTCGTTCACTTTAATTATCTTTAACTCTTTATTTCGTGTGATATACTTTTGTACGTTCTCTCTGTGTGACGGACGCTTGAAGAAGAAGGAAGTCAATTTCTACCTGTTGCTCAGAGTGAGCGCAGCCTCTGTTAATTCCCTAGGTGCTATAAGGACTGAACACAGCCAAATCAAGTCCCTATGGCGTTATTACCTAAATGTTACTAGACTTCACAAAAATGAGATAGAGCATTCTATTACGATGATTATAAAATATTAACATTTCATTGTACTGTTACGTCTTGAGTTGAAAGTTATTTAGAAGAACGAATCACTAGTTAATTTATATGATGTTCAATTGGTAGAGTTCTGTATTTCTTACCGAGTCTTAAATTACTAGTTCTTCTGGACGTCGCTGTGCTCGTATCTGTTGAGATATCTGTTGAGGTATGGGTATTATCAGCCACCACTATGCGTGGGTGAAATAAATGTTTATAGTTTCACCTTTTAATTATAACAATATTTATTAAACAATTTAATAATAACAATCTGGACTGTAGTTTTGGTAATTAATCTTCACGCAAGTGGAGATTAATTTAAGTTTGAACTTTCTATTATTTTATTTAGTAATTCACTTATTAATTAACTGTTACACCAAACACTTTGAGTTGATAATTCTGAGATCTAAGATTCTATAAGTTCGATCTTTACTGATTGAGGTTTCGTGACTAACTGCTAATACTGCAGTAGAAAAGATCTCTCCTCGCGGATACGCGAAGGGGAGGTTTTGGGAAACTCGCGGGAAGGCGAGGTTTTTTCTATTGGTAAAAAGAACATTAAAACAAAAGCGGGAAAAAATATGGTTGGCTAGAAGAGCATTTGCGCAAGGCGATTGGGTCAGAGGCCCAAGCGTCGAGGCGCTAAGAAGGGATGCTGTAAGCATCTATATCTCTCTTCTTTTAAAACAGAGCTGTCTTTGTCTTTAGACTTTTCCGCTTTGGGTCGTAAAAATCTGAAGGATCTGAAGATTTATGTTTCCTCAATAAGGATTTTCAAAGTTTACTTAAAGTTTAGGCTTACAGTTTTATGGTGTTTCAAGTGTTCCAGAGCATATTCGTTTCGTGAGAAAATGGGATGAAATTGTCTATATTATAGTTAAGATTGTTCCTTTCAAAAGTATTGACTAATATCTATGAGTAAAGTAATATATAAAGGAATAAAGGAAAAAATTATAAATGGAATTACATCAGTAGATGCATTATTAAAACTCTGATGATAATTGCACGTCGGTATTCTTATACCTGAGATAATAACTATGGTAACTGTTGTACCTATAGATTATATATTCGGCTTCCAGCCTAGGACGTAACAGTACTTTATATTTCAATTATTCTTGATCGGTATATAGAATCAGAATTGTGCAACTAATTTACGTCCAGAAAAACATACTTTTTTCAATTAGATTAGGCAATGAATTTTAAGGCTTGGATAGATGTGAGGCATACTGTGTTAGAAAGTTGATTTGATTGAAACATTTTTGCATTTGAATCACATTATAACTATTTAAATCTTTCAACCCGAGCAATTTAAAAAATTGTTAATAAAATAATCCTATAAGAAGCGAATGTTACTTGGTTAAGATTGTCAAATGAAAGGTTAGAACTTTAGAGTATCAGATTATATTGAGAATGAATAATACGTGTAGTAGATGAAAAACGGAAAATTCAGTACAGATATATTTCTGCAGTGCGAAAAACTTCGAAAAATAACACTTTAATTATTTCTATTTGAATTTTTATTGCAGGGACCAAACAGAGAGTTTGATGATTATTTTATGGACGTAATCGACAATGATAATTGTTTTATGGATACACCTGACAACGATGATTCAAGGAATGAAGAAGATGACGAAGAAAATTCATTTCAAAATACTTTCAAGGCCGACGCTCACTAGACCGCACCGCTCGGCACCGCACCGATCGGTGCGATGCGGATCGGTACGGTGCCGAGCGGTGCGGTGCCGATCGGTGCGGTGCCGATCGGTGCGGACTAGTGGGCGTCGGCCTTCACTTCTCTTGAAGATGCAATAAACAGTGAAGCGTTCAAGAAATCCATTAATGTGTCTGTCAACAAAACTGTGGGAGACGTAATATTTATGATTTTGAAGTTTGTTCTCGTACATAGTCTGTTATTAACTGCAATAACTGATTTATTCGTTATGATAAACAACATTTTCGCTGAATCATTTTTACCAAGTACTAGATATTTTATAGACAAATTGTTTTATCCGAATACTTGCACAAAACTCTACGCAACATGTCCAAAGTGCAGTGCAGCTATAGGTGAATTGGAGCGAAGAAAACGTTTTCTCACGTGTGAAATTTGCAAAGAGAAAATCGATGTTCAGGATTACGCGTATAGGGATTTTTTGTAATGATGGATGTTGCAGCTCCAATTTCAAAATTATTACAATCTTCTTCTTCTTCTTCCTTTAGTGACCTAACGCTCGTTTGAGCATGTGGTCTAAGTTATTACAATCGGATACCGAATACTACAATTATATCATGAATCATAAAGTTTATGAAGAAGGTTACATGCAAGATATTTATGATGGTAAACGATATCGAGAATTTGTGCAAAATTTGAACAAAGCTGACAGACATCGCTACGCTACAGTCGTTTTCAATACAGATGGAGCGCCTTTGTTTGAAAGTTCAACCTATTCTATTTGGCCTATCTTTCTTATGGTGAATGAAGTGCCATTCCATATCAGAAGTAAAGAGTTGATTCTAGCAGGTCTTTGGTTTGGGAAAGATAAGCCTAATATGAATGTATTCCTTGAACCATTTGTTGAACAAATGAACGAGCTTTCAAGCAAAGGCGTTGAGTGCATCATAAGGGGATTTAAAATTTCCATCAAAATTTTCACCTTGATTTGCTGTGTAGATTCGGTCACTCGCGCACCAGTGCAAGGGTTTACACAATTTAATGGCTCGTATGGTTGCAGCCAGTGCCTTCATCCTGGTGAATGGGTGAGAAATAATCCTAATAACCCACGATCTGGGAGTATTAAATATCCCTTGATGATTGATGTTCCACAAGAAAGAAATGTTAGGGATGCTATACAGCACATGACCACAGCGGATAATTTGAATAAAGCAACTTATGGAGTTAAATGTCCATCTCAATTAATAAACTTACTGCATTATGACATTATTTATGGTTGTGTGATTGATTCGTTGCACTGCTGCTCCGGAATCGCAAAACAATTTGCCACTATGTGGTTTGGCAATAAAAAGAAAGCTGGTCTTCTGTCCAAAGCAGTTATTTCACAAATCGATGCGCACATTGCTAATATTAAGGCACCTCATCAAGTTGTGAGGCGTACACGATCGTTTTTCGAGAAGGAATTTTGGAAAGCGCGTGAGTGGGAGAACTGGACGATTTTTTATAGCATGCTAGTTCTCAATAATATATTGCCAGATCAATTTTTAATGCACTGGGCTTTGTTCGTAGAGGCTTTTTACATATTAACAAAAGGAAAAATTCAACTTCACGAAGTAGATCTAGCGGATAAACTGCTACACGAATTTGTTGGCTGTTCAGAAATGTTATATTCTAAAGTATCAATGACATTCAACATGCATTCACTTCTACACTTAGCGAGAAGTGTTAGAGCTTCCCTGGTGGAAATATTTCTCTGAAAATACTCAGATTATTTCTTGTAGAATTCAGAAAAAGAATTGATAAAGTCTTACTTTCTCAGAAAATCTCAGAAAAAGTCTTATAAAGGCAGAAAAATGTTTTATAAGACTTTAAAAGAAAGAAAACGCTAATATATTGAGACTCTGTCAGAAGAGTTATTCAGAGTTTTGAAAAAGTTTTTCAGAGAACTAATAGAACAAAGAATAACAGTTTTTCAGAGTTTTTCTGAGATTTTCAGTAATTTGAAGAGTTTATTGATTCATCTTAAAAATAATTATTCTGAGTTTTTCTTGAATATTAAAATATTGCTTAGAATTGCTGCAACGGTAGGAAAATTATTATTTAAATAAATAGAATCCATAAGTTACGGAGGGGCAAATATTAATTATTTGTTTATTTAGTGACATAAATTATAAATATTTTTTAGTACATTCTTCGCATATGTAAACGTTATCTGTTATCAAAATTTTTCTTGCATTAAACAATATCTATTAATTTTTATGACAAAATATTCTTAACAAATATACATTAATCAAATACCTTAACAATAAATAGAATATTATATAATGTTGATTCGTATAAATTATAAAGTTTTTTGATAGTCAATTTCGTGAGCTACTGAATATTCATACATTGAATATAGTAATTATTGTACATCAGATTGATGAAATTCTTCATCCCGCAGGTATAGAGAATGACTTTATTCTGTGCCTATTGACACATTGCTTCTCTTTGTTTATCGCTCGTGCAACATTCATTCGGTGAATTTGAAGACTTCTTCCGACTTGAAAAATGTTGAACGCGTGGTCAGTCTCAATACTTCCACTGGCAGGATACAAGATTCTGTAATTCGCTATAAAGTATCAATTTCATCGCAATATTATATTCATTATTTCAGAAGAATATGCATAGGTAAGGTATACCTATATAATATATACTTATCTCATGGAATGGCATTGTGGCACAATAGGTGAGGTTAAGTTTTCCGATTAATCGTTTATGGGCGACAGCCCGATTTAGGAACAAACTGCTACGAAAAAACCTTTTCTAATAATAATTGGCAATTACTTTTCATATGCACAATATTTTTGGATTTCTTTGATTTCAATATTTTCTGTATGGATTGAAGTATTGACGTCGATCGTCGCGCATGCCAGCCATACTCGAAACTGCCTTTGTAAAAGGATCGCTAGAAACACGTCTTTGCTCGTTCGAACACGTCTTTGCTCTTAGCAGACGACGCTTTTACGAAGGCAGTTTCGCATATGGCTGGCATGCTCGACGATCATCGACGTCAACACGTCAATCCGTAAAGAAAATAATCAAATCAAAGAAATCCAAAAATATTGTGCATGTGAAAAGTAATTGCCAATTATTATTAGGAAAGGTTTTTTCGTAGCAGTTTGTTCCTAAATCGGGTTGTCGCCCATAAACGATTAATCGGACAACTTAACCTCACCTATTGTGCCACAATGCCATTCCATGAGATAAGTATATATTATATAGGTATACCTTACCTATACATATTCTTCTGAAATAATGAATATAATATTGCGATGAAATTGATACTTTATGGCGAATTACAGAATCTTGTATCCTGCCAGTGGAAGTATTGAGACTGACTACGCATTCAACATTTTTCAAGTGGGAAGAAGTCTTCAAATTCACCGAATGAATGTTGCACGAGCGATAAACAAAGAGAAGCAATGTGTCAATAGGCACAGAATAAAGTCATTCTCTATACCTGCGGGATGAAGAATTTCATCAATCTGATGTACAATAATTACTATATTCAATGTATGAATATTCAGTAGCTCACGAAATTGACTATCAAAAAACTTTATAATTTATACGAATCAACATTATATAATATTCTATTTATTGTTAAGGTATTTGATTAATGTATATTTGTTAAGAATATTTTGTCATAAAAATTAATAGATATTGTTTAATGCAAGAAAAATTTTGATAACAGATAACGTTTACATATGCGAAGAATGTACTAAAAAATATTTATAATTTATGTCACTAAATAAACAAATAATTAATATTTGCCCCTCCGTAACTTATGGATTCTATTTATTTAAATAATAATTTTCCTACCGTTGCAGCAATTCTAAGCAATATTTTAATATTCAAGAAAAACTCAGAATAATTATTTTGAGGATGAATCAATAAACTCTTCAAATTACTGAAAATCTCAGAAAAACTCTGAAAAACTGTTATTCTTTGTTCTATTAGTTCTCTGAAAAACTTTTTCAAAACTCTGAATAACTCTTCTGACAGAGTCTCAATATATTAGCGTTTTCTTTCTTTTAAAGTCTTATAAAACATTTTTCTGCCTTTATAAGACTTTTTCTGAGATTTTCTGAGAAAGTAAGACTTTTTCAATTCTTTTTCTGAATTCTACAAGAAATAATCTGAATATTTTCAGAGAAATATTTCCACCAGGGTTGGGGACCGCTATGGTCTTATAATGCTTATGCCTTTGAATCTGGGAACGGTGATTTCTTAAAAGTGATACATGCGGCTAAGGGTGTACATCACCAGATCTGCAGACGAATAAGTTTGAAATACAGTTATCTAACTATAAAAGACTACTTTTATCCTTTCTCGTCATTTGTTGTTCAAAATTATTGCAACACAATTGGAACAACAGTGGCTAGGACAACGCTTCAAATTGATGACACTAGATATTTTGGTTTTGCATTCAAGGTCAATGTATTATGGTTCGAAAAATTGAACCTTCCAGCGCAAACAGTTTCATATACCAAAATGGTGAAAGATCGTTGCGTGTACGTATCTTCGCTAAAAAAAAATAAACGTTCTGAGAATTCTTACGCTCAGTTAAAGAATGGTTTCTATGTAAAGATCAAGCATTTTATAGTAGACTCTGACAACCGAAAAGAATATACAATTGTGCGACAAGTTTTTACAACGAATGCCTATACCAATAGATGCGGTATGTTGCAAAAAATCGTGCAAATAGACAAAGAAGAATCAGCTGTATCAACCACCGATATTACGAAAGTTTGTGCGTACATGGCATTGAACGACAATGAATATCTCTGTGCTGTTCCTAGCTTGCACTATTATTAACCATAAATAGTTCGAGCCAAGTAACTACTGTAAGTAGAGTGTAAAAAAAATTTATCAAACCTAATCCTAATTGTGAGAAGCATTTCAGCTGCGAGCGTTTATGAAAGTCCAAATGCGATATTAGAATATAAAAATAAGTTATTAAAATATTTGCAATAAGCCAGGGCTGTGCAGTGTGCATGTATACATAGTATAGTGATTAAATCGAGAATCTTTATTTAATTTAGAGTATCAATATCGTATTGCCGCATTTTATTTTTATTTCCCAGTGAAGATTATTAATTTTGAGTCTTACTTTTTGTTATAAAATGATTTCGACGTTGAATAATTGAGCTTTATGTGAACGAAAAAAATATGAGTGTATCATTGACTAAGTAATTGGAATATATTATTTCATCCGAAAAATTGTCTGATTTATTTCTACGCGATAACCAGTAAACGGATGTTCGTAAAACTGATGTGTATTGGTAGTTAGTAATAATTTTCGTTGCATCGTAAATTACGTCGCAAACTACGTCGCAAACTACGTCGTAAACTACGTCGTAAACTACGGCGTAAACTACGTCGAAAACTACGTCGCTTACTATCCCAATTTCCGACATAGTTTCCAACGTAATTTCCTACATAATTTCCAACGTAGTTTGCGAAGTAGTTTTTGACGTCTTCCCGACGTAGATTTTGACGTAGTTTATACATCGGAATTTTCAATAGGGGTAGTATTATTATAGTTGACGTCACATAATTGTTGATGCATGTTCAGACATAGTCTGATATACAGGGTGGTCTATTTTAATTAACGCAGGCGAATATCTCGAAAACTAACAGTTATAAAAGAAAAAGTTTTATACAAAACTTGAAGGGTTTCGAGGGGGAAAGATAATGCTGATATGTGTTGACTTGTGGACTTCGCCAATTCCGAGATTTCGCAAGCAACTTCGGATTTTAGATAGGGAACACATGTTTTGGTTTGGGGCATCTGATAGCGCGATCAAAGACTCATGCAAACACGCAAGCAAGAAAAATTGGAAAAAAAAAAATTTTGCAAAAAAAAATTGGAATAAAAAGTTTCGCGAAATTTTTTTCTTTTTTTTTGCAAAAGATTGCTTTTTTGTCCCTAGCTTTCGAACACATTCATTGTTTATCACTCTAGCTCAAAATTTTTCTTGCCAATTTTGAAATTTCAAAGTTTGAATGTACCAGATTAATAAAAAAAATTCGTAGATATTCGCCTGCGTTAATTAAAATGGACCACCCTTTATATTATACATGTTAGATAGTGTAGTATGTAATATTATTAGATCATAATATTTATTTTATTTCATGGTAATATTATTATTGTAGTATTATTATGTAGTTGACCTATCATAACCGATCCACTTCTGAATGCCGTGTGCAGTAGGTCAGCGTTTGAAAGATGGCAAGAGGAAGACAGAGGGTAGGGTATGATCGAAGGAGATATGATGGCAGGTTGGCGAGAGGAACGTGAAGTAGAACATAACATTTATATGAAAATGTAACCGATGTCTTTCCTGAAAAGCCTAGTGGTAATAATTAAAAATCCACCTTTTAAGCATGTGGATTATTATACATAAGATTATATATACAGTATTATCATACTGTCATTTATAATAATTTGAGGATGACATTGAAATTGAAATCAAAATCTAATAATTCGTATGATACACATTACTGAATAATTTTTTGATTCGTCCCACATTCCACAGTCATGATGTAATTTTTGTAAAGGTCCAGATCTTCTTGCAATTTCTTTTTTTGTAACGTTAGAATTCGGACGTCATCTTGCAATTGTGACTGAGTCTTTGCTGATGGTTGTTCGTCATCAGATATGCTTTCGTCAGTGCTGTTATCAGACTACTAAAAATCATGTGTTTTAGATTATGTCAGAATTTTTAGTAATCTTAAGGTGGTTCTTTACCTACTTCCCACCAAACTTGGATTTCAGAGAAGATTTTGAATACTTCTTGATGGGAAAAAAATCTGAAAAAAATCAAGCATGTAGAAGATCCTCGAAAGATTGATTTTGCATAATAATAATTCAAAAAAGTTATTAACAAGTTGATGGAAAAAAAAAAAAACTGTTCAAGAAATTAGCCGATGACCCAACTTTTTTTTTAGGTGTATATTATTTTTTAATTTTTCTGAATACGTATGATTTTTTTCAGAATTTCGTTAAATCTTTCAAAATCGCGTTTTGTCAGGTATGAAAAATCCAATTTTCAAAGATTTAAAAAAATTTTGAAAAAAGTCATACGTACCCGGGAAAAAATCGGCATGCATAATCATGCATGATCATTCGTTAATTTCATGCATGATCAGGCATGAATTTTGGCCAGGCATGAGCACGCATGATCATACGTTATCATGCATGATTTTGCCTGAGCACGCACGATCAAACTTCAACATCCGCAATTGTATCTGAGTAAGTACAGTCACGCCTGAATTTTGGCCAGCCCTGAGCAAGCATGGTCATACGTTACCGTACATGATCTTGCATGAGCAAGAATGATCATACTTTATAGTCCACGATCCCATAGTTAATCGGTCATGTTTGAAGATTCGCTAGTGATTGTCCTATTCATATGAGAAGATAAGATATATATGATAAATTTGTCAATAAAAATAATTGAATAGAATTTATAAATTTTAATTAGTCTTTTTATCTTCAACTTTTCAAAAATGTTTACAACGTATCATGTACTTTATACTTTTAACACACTTCCCAATAAACACAATAACCTGATAAACGTATAAAAATAGGACGAATGTTCGGCCGAAAAAACGTATATTTCACGTATAAACGTATACCATGAAGTTAAGAGGAAACCGAATAATCAAAAAAAAATCTATTATTTTTCCAGATTTTTATTTCATTTTCCTGGTCTCGCTCTTTTCATTCAAAGTTCAAAATACAATCCACGATACTTGAAGTTAAAATTTTCGCGAAAATATCTCTTTTTGTGAGAAAAAAAAAAAAAAAATTTAAATTAAAAAATAAAAATAAAAGAATTATAAATGGGGTATCCCAGGGGAATCGTGTGTTTTATTATTATTATTATATTTTAATTTTTTTTTTTTTTTTTCAAAAATAGAAATATTTCTGCGAAAATTTTAACTTCAAGTATCGTGGATTGTATTTTGAACTTTGAATGAAAAGAGCGAGACTAGGAAAATAAAATAAAAATCTGGAAAAATAATAGATTTTTTTTGATTATTCGGTTCCCTCTTAAGGTGGTATCCCCACCTTTGAATGGGTTAACATTCTGAGAAAGAGATTGATATTTTACAGCGAATTTGAGAGTCCGATCAAATCCGAAAAAATCATGAAGTTTGGGGAGGGTTTGACCCTCGTTATCCATATATAACATTGGATATTACTTTGAGTCTGATAGTACACTGAGAGAAATCTGAATAGTAAACGCAACTAAAAGACCTCAACGATATGAAATGTAGTTCGCGCAACTATTTTTTTAGTTCCGTTTACTATTTGCTTGGTACCAATAACCATAAATTGGTTGACCTAACTGAAAAAAAATAGTTGCCCACACCATATTTGCTATTGTTGAGGACTTATAGTTACTGTAACTAAATATTTCTCTGAGTGTAGTAACGCTCAATATAGAAAAATACAAAATTGGTCGGTTGTCGTAAAGAATCAGTAGTATCGTTGGACCAATTCTGGAGTTTTTGGTCCTCAATTGTTCAAAGAGATGCCTGTATCATATGAACATAGAGCTTTTTGATATTGCAAAAATTGCCTGACTCGCTTAGTTTTTACTGAGATTTTTCTAATTCTTCAATTTTTTTTCTCTACTTTTTCTATTATCTCAACCAAAAATAGTAATATCAAAAAGTTCTATGTTCATATGATAGAGGATTCGATTCTACAAATTTGAAGACCACAAACTCCAGAATCGGTCCAACGATGCTCCTGATTCTTTACGACAACCAGTCAAAATATTCATTCTCCAGAAATCAACTTTTAAACTTTTTATTTTTTTATTTTTTTTCTATTTTCTACTTTTCCCAGACAATAAAATGTATGTACAGAAAATCAAGTTCTAAGATTTTGCTTATGATTAATATGCTCGATCCGCAGCTGCTCTCGTATCGATTTGTTATGAGTCGAGTCTAGACACATGTGCCAGGCGTAGGCTTGTAGTGAGTTTTGACTTGTTCTGTCCAACAACAGTGTCCGGGAGGTGTCCAGTTAGGCTGCTAGAAAAAGAATGAATTGCGTCAGCAAAAATCTGATCAAAATTTTTCAAAACATAAAAATCCTTCAGAATTCTTAAGGGGAGACTTCGGTAAAATTTTTGGCAAAAACAGGTTTTTCAATTCTTATAACTTGGAAAAGACGTGTATAAAACAATCCTTGCAGCAGTTTTTGAATAATGTCAGTATAGATAGTGAAAAAAAGTTTCAGCCTCCTGCGATGAAAGCATAGACGCAAGGAATTTTTGACAGCGGTGAGAAAAATCTTCTTCGCAAGGTTCCTTGCGCTTACATTTTCATCGCAGGAGGCTGAAATTTTTTTTCACAGTCTATACTGACATTATTCAAAAACTGCTGGAAGGATTTTTTTTATACAACCTCTAATAGCGATTTTCAAAATTTTACCGAAGTCTCCCCTTAATCTTCTATATTTTTGAGATTCAGAAGATGCTAGCACAATTTTTGTCAGTACTCCAAAAATTCTCCCATCTTTCATCAATCGTACCTTTTTTCTTATAATATTTATCAAACTTTCGCAATTAATATATTATAGAAATACTCATCGTTTTAGAAATCTGAATGTGTAGTCTCCTGGCATCGATTTCAAATACACTTTTTTGATGGATCATCTTCTTTCGATTGCGACGTTTCATCTCATCTCAGATATATACACTGTGTTTGTTCAATATTGAAAATTACTATTGGTTTGAATTCGTAATGACAGCACGACTATTTACAAACAAGTAGACACCTAACCTCGAAAAAATGTAGATCGCAGCCATGCGTTCTGTCAATTATCACAATTCAAAAGAATATTAAGAATTAAATATGTACAAAAATCATAATTACAAAGAATTGAAAGATCACAAAATAAAATTCAAAAGCAAAATATATAAAAAACGTCAAAAAAAGCAAGACAGTGGTGTTGGCGGTACTGTACAATATTTACGAGACCAATATGAGCGTCCGGCGTCCGCGCGCCGCGTGGCGGCACTTTTTCGCATTTCGGGACTGTCATGGCTATAACTTTTCAAATCCTCTAGATTTTCGGACGCCAATTTATTTGCAGGTAAAGTAGGTCACTAACATTCCAAAAAAAAAAAAAAATATAATAACAAACACGATTTTTTGAAGATTCAAAGGTGTAGATACCCCTTTAACTTCATGGTATACGTTTATACGTGAAATATACGTTTTTTCGGCCGAACATTCGTCCTATTTTTATACGTTTATCAGGTTATTGTGTTTATTGGGAAGTGTGTTAAAAGTATAAATTACATGATACGTTGTAAACATTTTTGGAAAGTTGAAGTTATGTGTGTAAACGACCTAATTTATTGAATAAAAATTTTTGAATTACGTATTAAATTAATCTTTATTATTGTGACAAATGTAAATGAATTAATGAAATATTAATAAATACATCATTGCAATAGTATTTGTTATATATTATATACCTGGAAAAGATCCGCATGCATGATCATGCATGATCAAGCATTAATGTGTATATATTTTTCAACTAGTAATAAATAACCACCATGATTAAGCTTGATCATGTATAATCTTGCTTGATCATGTATGCGCCACGCATGATCATGAACGACAGGGCATGCTAAAGTATGATCTTTCCTGAGGTATCATAACTTAGGATAAAATTATTTGAGATTTTATGCATGAGCAGGCCTGATCAAGAATGAGTCATGCATGATCATATTGGATCATGAATGAGTTATGTCTGATCATGCATGATCAATCATGAACCACGTATGTTCATGATTGATTCATGTATGTTCATGAATGATTCATGCATACTCATGAATGATCGAGTATGTTGAAGCATGATCCTTCTTGAGGAGTTTAATATTGGTTAGAGTTGCTTATAACTCCTCAAGCATGATCATGCTTGATCATAAATGAACATCTATGATCAGGCGTAATTCATGCATGACAAGGCATGAATCATGCTTCTTCGACCATGCGTTATGCTTGATCAATCATGGATTGTGCCCGATCAGGCATGAATTATGCACGATCAGGCATGAATTATGCATGCTCATGCATGCCGATTTTTTCCCGGGTATTCAGAAAAATTAAAAAATAATTTTCACCTAAAAAAAAAGTTGGGTCATCGGCTAATTTCTTGAACAGCTTTTTTTTCCATCTATTTGTTAATAACTTTTTTGAATTATTATTATGCAAAATCAATCTCTCGAGGATCTTCTACATGCTTGATTTTTTTCAGATTTTTCCCCCATCGAGAAGTATTCCAAATCTGCTCTGAAACCCACGTTTGGTGGGAAGTAGGTAAAGAACCACCTTAAGAGGAAACTTCGGTGAATTTTTGCAAATCGCTATTAGAGATCGTAAAAAAAAAAATCCTTCCAGCAGTTTTTGAATAATGTCAGTATCGACTGTGAAAAAAAATTTCGGCTACCTGCGATGAAAGTCCAGACGCAAGGAATTTTTGGCAGCGGTGGGAAAATCTTCTTCGCAAGGTTCCTTGCGTCTGGATTTTCATCGCAGGAGAAAGTCTGGATTTTCATCGCAGTTCAAGATATTTACTGTTCAATTTATCAATTAGAATACGTCGTACCTACTCTCCGACGAGGAATGGAGAAGGGAATTGAAATTCGTCATACATGTAACTGAATCCCAATCCCTGATGCAGCTACAGAATCCAACCGCGTTAGCATTCGTTCGGATATTTGACACAGATCATACGTCGATTTGTGTATAAAAAAGAATATTGTGGTTTTTCGATGACAGTTCCAGGTCAGACCTACAGTAATAGACAAGGGTTTCCATTTCTTGTTCATTGAGATTAATTTCATCTTCATCAATGAACAACACAGCTTCTTCGGTCAGGCAGCTAAAGCAAGAGTACAAGAGGATTCTGAGAACTTGATGGTTTTACCATCAGAAGTAGTTTCACACGAGAAATGCCACATCTCGGTAACCACTTGCAGTCGTCTTCAGAAACAATAGCTTCATCGTTTTTACAAAACCCTGTGAAACTTGTGTTTGCGAGTGCTGCAGGTGAAAGCAACTGACGTTAAGTAACGGTGCATTGAATTCACGCCATTATTTGTACTTTTATTATATAACGACAAACAATGGATTTTCTGACTTGTCACTTTGCTGACGTTGAGAACCAGCACGCGCTAAGAATCTCCAATTTTCAGGGCGTGATTCTGAGGCGTTGAGACGAGGCCAGGGTATTGCAAAAGGTCTCACCGCAAGAATCGGGTCTTCGAAGACACAAGGAAGTACGCTCCGACCTTGCGATAAAACTAAAATGATTTTTTTTTTCTTCACTGGGTAGACAGATTGACGAGGACGTTGCCTTGTCGTTCCGTCCTTGTAAGTTATCGATCAGCTTTGGCTTATATAGCAACGGAGTGGAAAATATTGTTTATCCGAACGCCTGTTAATCCGTTTTATAACAGGGGCCACGGAGCAGCTTATCGCTTGGATAATTTGTAGTTACACCAAGAGGCTTAAATTTTCATCGGAATTACCTTATCTGAATCCCGACTCGAACCGGAGGTGAGATATCCGGAGTATTAATTACCGATGCCTAAGCGTGTAAGACTACATTCATTATCACGTCTAAGAATCAGCCTTTTACTGCAGTCGTTGGAAGTCTCACGTTAAATTTATATTAGTAAAAATTTTCACAGAAATCATACTCGCTAAGTAAACATACATCACCTGATAGCCATCCAAATCATAACGTGTAATTTACTTGTAATAAATCACACCGGAGTTTGGAAATACCTCTTATGACTTACCATATAGATATGAATGTGTACGTATTACATACATGTACGCCACATGCTTACGTGACTGAGCTATGGCTTTCAAAGTCTAAAATTAGATCAGACAATGTATAAGGTGGATTGAGTCTATAGAGGATATGAGAATTGCTTGAAACTTCCCCGACTATGCCGCGTGTTGACCTAGACTCTAAAGTTTGACGAGCTCTCATACAAATTGCTCGTATCAAGCACAGGACAGGACATAGGGTTTATGTCGTTGCAGATATACTCCAAATTAGAATCCACATAATTTTAGTTGATAAAATATGGAGGTTGTATTCCGCACGTAGTCGACTTCAGATAAGTTGAAATTATTACAACTATATTTGGTACCTAATTCATGGACTCTACGTTCCGGAAAACATTTGGAAAAGTTCATTACGCGTAAAGAGAAAACCGTCGTATGGTACCCAACTGTGGGATTGTCGCGTACACATGGAACGTGGCTTCGCATTTTGAGTATAATTGTACAGCAGGTACGGGGACAAGGTGCACTTTTCAGAAAAGCACTTTGCTTGGCCTTACCTTATTTAGTTCGTTACACGTCTGTTCCTCGACTCGTATACCTACTGCGTATATTTCGCGTACCCTTTGTCTTGCCACTTAGTTTTCTCGCATTTATCGTTGGCGTAATCTTTTTTTTTTCTCTTTAAGTCATTGCGTCAGTCAAAGTAAATACAGTGTGAAAAAAGGTGTATATACTTATATACACGAGGTTGTAATGCTTGAATTATTAAGGTCTTCATATGCCATGAGCTTGCGATACGAAAAAGAATTGAGACAAATAGCAGAAGTCGTACGATAGAAGGTAACTATTCAATCCACTCTATTTCGCACGGTGTGCATTCGGTTCTAAACCTTTTTTTTTTTTCCCTCCCCCTCTGTGATTCAATCAGATTCGACATTTTTTTCCTCACCTTAAGGGAAGACCCTACTGAGATTTTCAACAAAATCGCCTAAAAATTCAATTTTGCGTTTTTGCTGGAAATATACTCTAGGAACCTGTCTCCACCTTGTGACAAATATTTAAGGCCCTCTGATTTTTTCTAGTTTACGGGCAGTTAATTTTAGAAAAATATTCATTAAAAGAAAATTTTTTTTTGCTTTTCCACAATGAACTTCTAGAATTTCATGAAATCATTGAAAATACCATTGAAAGTAAGTTTCATAAGATATGAAGTCAAAGTATAAACTACATACCCATGTATGGGTATGGGTACTGCAGGACTCCAAAATGCAATAAAAAGCTGGAGCGCTCAAAATATAAAATTTCTTCATGAACATATTTTCTTGGTTCTAAATCCAACTTCTGTAGGACAACAATTATGTGAAAGATAACTAATGTCCCTGAATTGAAGGAAACCATCAACGCTACGCTAAAAATTGGCAGTCGCTAGATCAAAAATCCTTAATAATTGAGAAACTAATATCTTTTCATGAGACATCAGTAGAGTAGCTATGACAGCCAAGATTCATGAGAGCCAAGATTCACCCTGTTCACCTGTCTGGAGTCAGGACCGCGCCTTTACCTTTTTCCAGAAAGTTCTAAGCCGCGCTTTTATGTCCGATTTTTATGTCCGATTTTTATGTGATAATTAATTGTGCCAATTAATCATCAGATTTTTTCTATGGGGTAATCCTAACGGTTATCCCCTACCGGTTTTCTACAGTCCCCTGCGGTGAGTGACCCTGCGTTTATGTCACAGTATCGTATCTACGAGTGCAAGTTCCCCCCGATGCAAATCTACAGTACAGTGAGTGCAAGTTTCCCAGTGCAATGACGGCAATCGTCAGAATTTTTTACGGTAGGTCATACCGGTTAAGCAGTGATCTACGGTAGGTATATAACCGGCACCGTGATCGTGAGGCGTCAGAATTCGATACCGACAATTTCGTGAGGCGTTAGAATGAACCTTTCGTGTCAACAATTTGTAAGCGTGATTGTGAGGCGTCAGAATTCGATATCGACAATTTCGTGAGGCGTCAGAATGAACCTTTCGTGTCAACAATTTGTAAGCGTGATTGTGAGGCGTCAGAATAAACCTGTTTAGCTGCTTGACAGAAAAAATCATTCGATATAAATACGCCACTACTCGTTGGATACAGCCGCATTCAGAAATAAACGCCAGAGCAAGTATTCTAAAAATGGCTACAATATCAGATTTATCAATTGAGATGGAAAATAAATTGACTGAGATGTTCCGACTTATCACGAGTTTGAGAAGTCCTGAAAAGGTTGAGAGATGGATTCATCATTATAATGTCACTATACGTTTGTTGAAGAAGGCCCTGAAAAAGTCAAATCTATCATGTGGGCTCAAGCACAGTTTGGAGTCGCGAATTGGTCGATTGAAGAGTATTAAAGTCTTAGTGGAGCACCGAGTGAGTACGGGTCAAGGAATCGGAAACACCACACCACGACTACGAAGCAGTCGAATATGCTGGCAGGATACTGAATCGGCATTCAAAGGAAGAATTCGTACTGGATTAGTAATCAATATCCAGCACATAGATCCGAAACAATTTTTAGAAGATGCTAAATATCTGGTGATCATTCGCATTAAAAATGCACTACGAAAACACACGTGTATCAAAGTAAATACTGCACTCAACGCAGAATTTCTGTTAAAAGAGAGAAGTGATACAAAATGCTTTAACACAGCGAACAGGCAGCTTCTTTTAACAACAAATCTGGGGGAATGGTATTCTAACCATGTGGTCACATCCATAATAACCCAGATGGAAGAATTTCAGGAGAGGGATAGTGGTTGGGTACTGAGTAGACTGATTAATTTAGAAGTCAATGTAAATAAATGTGAACCTCTGATTGGATCGAGTTTTGTTGAATTACCTCGTGCGGTTAAAGTTCGAAGAGCAGTGATAAATGTTCATTCGCGAGACGATGCATGCTTTGCCTGGGCAATCGTTTCAGCTTTACATCCTACAGCGATTAATCCCAGTCGACCAAGTTCGTATCCACATTTCTCAGAAATATTAAATTTAACCGGAATTTCATTTCCCATGACAATCAAACAAATACCAAAGTTTGAAAAAATGAATACAATGTCCATAAATGTTTTCATTCTGAATATTAAACGTTATAGTGGTGACATTGAAATCCAGCCATTGCAATTAACTGATGATAAAAAGACGATACACATTAATTTGCTCATGATCCAAAACAGTGAAGGCCAATCACACTTTTGTTGGATCAAACATCTCTCTAGATTGATATCGAAACAGATATCAAAACATCATGGTAAAAAATTCATATGTGATAGGTGTTTACATGCGTTTTATAGTGAGGTACGGTTAAGTAATCACAGCGTTGATTGCACTAAATTGAATGACTGTGCGATACAGCTTCCTACAGAAGAAACTAAGTGGCTGCGGTTCAAAAATTATATCCGGAAAGAGTTTGTACCATTTATAGTGTACGCAGACTTTGAATGTCTGCTTAATGAACTACCAACTGAAGGGTTGACTAATGGGGGGTCCCATGCATATCAAAAGCATGAGGCATTTAGTGTTGGATATCATTTTCATTGTTCATTCGATACCTCACGATCAAGGTACGCATCATATCGAGGCGTTAACCCGTCAGAATGGTTTGTCAAGGAACTACAAACAATTGCAATTAACCTGCAAACGACCTATCAAAATCCAGTTAAAATGAATGAATTAACTCAAACAGAAAATTTAGAGTATAGGAATGCAAGAATCTGTCACATCTGTGGAGGTCCATTTACTGATACAAGGTTACGTGTTCGCGATCATTGTCATTATACTGGTAGATATAGAGGTCCCGCGCATAACGCGTGTAATTTGAATTATCAAGACGATCGGATTATTCCAATCGTACTACACAATATGACTGGTTACGATGCACATTTCATTATAACAGAACTCATGACAACATTCAAAGGACAAGTAAAAGCATTGGCGCTCAATAAAGAAAAGTACATTTCATTCACAAAGGAGCTTGAGGAGGGCAGTACTTTCAAGTTGAGATTCATCGACTCATTTAAATTTTTGAATTCCAGCTTAGACGAACTTAGTTCATATTTGGAGATTGAAGAGTTAAAAATATTAAAAGAAAATTTCAATGACATTAGTTCAGCTCAATTCAAACTCTTGACGCGAAAAGGTGTGTTCCCCTATGATTACTTGAACTCACTTGATAGGCTAGATGATACTACTCTACCACTGCGGGAAGAATTTTATAACAGATTAACAAATACCGAGATTTCAGAAGAGGATTATTTACACGCTAATAATGTTTGGGAATCATTCAGCATTAAGACGTTGGGTGAATACAGCGATTTGTATTTAAAAACAGATGTTTTGCTTCTGGCAGACGTGTTTGAAAGTTTCAGAAAAAGTTGCATGAGAACGTATGAGTTGGATCCTGCATACTATTTTACTCTCCCGGGTCTGACGTGGGATGCAATGCTCAAGTATACAAAAATTAGTTTGGAGTTGTTGACTGATATAGATATGTTATTATTTGTAGAACGAGGTATACGAGGTGGTTTGAGTCAGTGCTCAAATAGGTATGCATGCGCTAATAATAGATATATGAAGTGTTACGACGTTAATGCACCTCAAAAATATTTAATGTACTTCGATGTAAATAATTTATATGGTTGGGCAATGTCCCAGCCTTTGCCTACTAGTAAATTTCAATGGCTTGCAGATGTATCACAATTTGATGTGCTACTGATTTCCGATGACGCTTCAATAGGGTATATCTTGGAAGTTGATTTAGAATATCCTAAGGAATTGCATGATCATCATAAAGATTTGCCATTCTGTCCCACTCATAGCAGCGCTCCAAATACAAAAGATGTTAAGCTGCTTGCAACTTTACATCATAAAACACGATATATCATTCACTACAGAAATCTCAAACAGTGTTTGGACCATGGTTTGAAATTATGTAAAATACATCGAATTTTACAGTTTGAACAGTCGGCTTGGCTAGGTTCATATATTGCTTTAAATACAAGTTTGCGCACACGTGCCAAGAATAATTTTGAAAAGAATTTGTTCAAATTGATGAATAATGCAGTATTTGGTAAAACAATGGAGAATGTGCGAAATCATGTCGACATAAAGTTGATCAGTGAGTGGGATGGACGATATGGAGCAAAATCTTTGATCGCAAAACCAAATTTTCATCGACGAACAATATTTTCTGAAAATTTCGTTGCAATACAATTGCGGAGGTTGAAGGTGAAAATCTTCAAACCAGTTTATCTGGGAATGTGCATATTAGATTTATCTAAAACCTGCCTTTACGAGTTTCATCATGTATATATGAGACCACAATTCCAGAATAAATGTAAGCTACTGTATACTGACACAGACAGTTTAATATATGAAATAAAATGTGACGATATTTATGAAATAATGAAGCGTGATATTGAAAGATTTGACACAAGTGATTATAGTCCAAGTAATCTGTATAATATTCCCCTCAAAAATAAAAAAGTTCCAGGACTAATGAAAGATGAAAATAATGGCGATATAATGACTGAGTTTGTCGGTTTGAGATCTAAAATGTATTCAATTAGAATTGATGAAAAAGAGGTTAAAAAAGCTAAGGGAATAAAAAATTGTGTTGTACAGAGAGGAATAACGTTCGCGGATTATCTGAATTGTTTAAATACAAACCTTGACTTAAACAAACAGCAGCAATCCATACGTTCAAAGTTGCATAAGGTATATTCAGTATGTGAGACAAAAATAGCCTTGAGCTCGAACGATACCAAGCGTTATGTAATTCCCAATTCCACTGACACGTTGCCGTGGGGTCATTATAGTATAAGGAGTGAGTTGGAAAGTGATTCAGAGAAGGTTGCAGCAGTTAATTGATTTTTGTTATTTATTGGATGTTGAAATATATTTGTAATACAATTATAAAGCATTGTTCTTATTTATCCATGAATTGTGTGATGAATCAAACCCTAACCATTTAACATAAACCTGATTTCCCTTCTTACGTAAGATTTTTTCTACTAGATGCACATCGGGATATTTAGCTATTTTTAATTCATGTTCATAAAATCCTCCCATAATAGGCTGCCCACGAGAATCTTCGAGGGAATACGTCGCTGGATTTGTAACTCGCACTTTAATGATTTTGAATACTTCCGTGGACCAATTAGGTGTGAATCCTCGAGCAAATACAGTTTTGTATTTACTGACTCGTACAAAGTCGCCGATTTTGAATTTTGCAGGCCCCGCTATTTTGATGTTGCTGTATACGGTTGTAAGAAGTTTCTTGGCAATCGTGGGCGTAACTTTTTGCGGAGACATTCCAATCGTTCTGTGCACGCGTTTATTATAGTCGGCAACCAGCCGGTGAAGCATATTCACCCATTCGTAGGATCCGTTGGCGGTAAAGGCCATCCACATTGCGTTTTTCAGAGTTCTGTTCCAACGTTCAACTACGGATGCCTTCATAACGCTGTACGTTGAGTAGTGATGAATTCCATTTTTAGATAAGAGAGACTCAAACGATGCGTTATAAAATTCTTTACCATTATCAGTTTGAAGATTTTTCGGTTTCCGTGAGTCTGATATAATTACAGTAAATGCTGCACACACGTCCTTTGCGCTCTTACTTTTAAGTGGAATAGCCCACGCATACTTGGATAGAACGTCAATTACTGTAAGTATGTACTTAAATCCCTTGTTAACTTTTGCATACGGTTGCATGTCGACAAGATCTGCCTGCCACAAATCGTCGTATCCATGGGTGATAACCCTTCGACGTGGATAATTACGTCGCGCGGGCGCATGTAGCTCTTTTACTAGCTGCAGTTTTTCTTTACTCATTCTAATTACGAGCTTTGAGACGCGCAACGAGTAATTGAATTTGAGCTTTCAGATCAGCATGCAAGAAGTCGACGTATTCCTTATTTACAGCATCGAACGGCTGCGCGGGAGTCTTCACGTTGTGTAAAAACTTATTCTCAAAATCAAAGTCGTTCACGAGACCCACCCGTTTGATAGTCGGTAGCGAATCAATATAATATCTTGTTTGCGCTCCTGCCTTATCAACGTATGATTTTGTCGCAACGTCGTAACCAGTACTTGGATCACCCACACGAGTTAGCCTTTTACCCTCAAAGTTATAATGCCCATCATATGTAAGATTTTTTCTATCGACATACCCTTTATTTACGGCGTCGAATTGATTGTCAGGATTTCCAACATTTGTGAGACGTTTATTTCTGAAATTCCACGTTTCGTTAGGCTCGAGTTGTAAAATATTTTTGCGAACTTCATCAACATATTTTTTGTTAACAGCATCGTTCTCAGCCACAGGTCTATGCACTTGTTTTATTCGTTTGTTTCTTAAATTATAATGCCCCCCATCACGAGGAGTTAAAAAATTAGTGTCGACGTAATCCTTCGTCACGATGTCAGTCGACTCGGTAGGAAGCGCAACATTCGTTAACCTTTTACCGCGGAAGTCAAAATTTCCATTTACTTGCAAAATATTGCTGTACCCATTAGCGGGGGGTGTGCTCAATCTGGGGATACGTTTGTCAAGATGTCTTCCGAATTTATCAACAGACATTTCTACACTGACGAGTAATAGTGTAGCTCCACCTATATATGAATAATATTTGCCTCACGAAGTTCCTCTATGATGGACATTATTTCATTGTCATGTCCTGTGTGACCGGCATTCCTGGACGCAACTAGAAGTCTCAATCTCTCAACAAGTTCGTTCGGGTTGTCCCAATGGACATAATCTACAGGATGATTTGTAACGACCATTCTGTTTGGAACCAAACCTTGACCAGACGATTTGCTACGAGCCGTAGTGTTGAATAATTTCGCGATTACATATTTCCATTTATAACTTTTATTTCCATTCATCTGTCCGCGTTCAGTATATCCGCGCTTGTGAGCGTTAGTTGCATGTAATATGCTTTTGTATTTTATAAGATCAACATCCGTAAAGTCTGCTTCATCGGGAATTCGTTTAAAAATCAGCTCCATTAATCCCGTGGATCCCTTGTACCTGACATTATTGATTATAATATTATCATTTTTATCTACTTCGATAGGGGAATTACCAAGCAACCAGAATCCATCCACAAAACGAACCCCATACGTTGTATCATATTCATGTTTCGTGTCAAAAATCAATCCCTTGAAATACGGCTTAGTCAATTCACCAAAATGCTTATTAATATATTGGACAGCCTCGTCTCGACCCTCAGAGGTTTCTAGAATTGATCGCAAAGTGGTTTCAGGTGATGGCTCAGGGTATGACTGAGCTACGGGCTCTAAGTTCAGAAAAACGGAGTCGTTTCTTGGCTGTGAAGAGTCTATCTCCATCGAAGCGGATGCATTCTCAGTAGTAGTACCCCGGCGATTCGCGATCGGAGTGCTTGACGGTTTAAAACGGATAGTTCGGTTCAGCTTCGTGTCATCCTCATCGTCCAGTTCAAGTTTTCGTTTCACCGGCACCATTGGTTTTCGTTCGACTGGCGTATTAATGTTACGGCCCTCGGCTAGGATCTGTAGAGGGGTCACGATGGGTGCAAGGTTTTTTTCCAGGGCTTCAGCAGCCTCCGACTGATTAACTTTCAGCGCTCGGTATTTCGCACGAATCGCTTTACTCGATCGCGAAATTGCCTTTTTAATTTTTTCATCATTAACTTTGGTGGAATCATTCTTATTCTTCATGCCTTCGACAAACGCTGCAGACTCGTTTGCCAATTCAGACATGGTGACGCTTAGAAAGTTGAAGGCTAACTGAAAGATTCGGCGTGGCAAACAACGTATTCATCGAACCCTCGTCGGTAACGACCCCCCTGAAGGGGATCGTCCTTAACGATTACAAGAAACCCAAATTTTTTGAACCAACATATTGCACAAAGTTTTTGAAATATATCGTATGCCATATCGTTGTTGACATGATCATCATACACGTGGCGTAGATTCAAACTGTCTTGCTTGAATAGGATGAGAACATTCGCGTTGTCTCGAATCAGGTGTTTGGGAACTCGCGCATACGTTTGGCACAAATAGAAACAGTCAACTTGAGCATGTCTTCCCATGGAAAAATATTCGCGAACTACGTCTTGCTTGTCACAGGCCACATCATCAAAGATAAACACTGAGTTGGGCAATGATTCGGTAGGAGGGATTACATCGCAATTGTTTGAGAATGGGAAAAAACTAATTTCTTCGATATTCGTTAGAAGTTTTTCCAAATATCGATATTTGGGTTGTTGCAACGATTTTGAATAGATGTAAACATTCTCAAAGCGAACTCCGTTGCAACTTTCCAGCAGACTTATCACAACATTTGTCTTCCCACAATTGGAAGGCCCGCAAATTATTGCCCTGATTGTATTCGGTAGTAAGGGGCCGTGCCGCTTGGAACTATCGACCTCTGTTTTATTGTCAAGATTTACCACCCGAATGGAGTACGGCTGCTTGATAAAATGCATCGTTCGCTTGTGATTACAATATGGTTCGGTGAAGGGTATTTATATGATACGCAGCCATTATTTTTCTCAGTTATGAAATGTATGTGGACATCGATGTATCGGCAGATCAATTCTTTACTACTGAACTTCTGAAATATATACCTAAAGTTATATTGTTGCAATACTACGGTGATCTGATCCCAAAACTATGGAATAAACTTCCCGTACATATAAAAACGGATCCAGACTTCACACAGTATCGCGTGTGTCTGAAACATTATAATAACGGTATTGATCATATTGACGGACCCGCGCGCCAGATAAGAAAGTGCAGTCAATGCCAAGAGCGCGATCCCTCGGGCAAGGTCTGTTGAATAGCGCGATTAATTCGCTGCCTTTCGAATTACATATACCAGGATATCAGTATTGCGGCCCCGGCACACATCTGGCCAAGCGTCTAGCTCGAGGTGACGCGGGCATCAACCCGTTAGACAAGTTTTGTCGTGAGCACGATATAACCTATTCGCGGAGTAGAGACCTCGAAACACGACATAACGCTGACAGAAAACTAGCGGAACAGGCATCACGACGAGTCGAGGCTGGAGACGCAGCACTGCTTGAAAAAGCGGCTGCGTGGGCAGTTTCGCGCGCTATGAAGGTTAAATTGAAGATGGGTGCCGGGCTGAAACGTGGCGAGGGACGAAAAAAAATTTCAGGTGGACAGTTGCCAAAACAGAATAAGAAAAAACATGTTTCACAACCTCGACGGAAGAGGGTGAAGCGCGTCAAACCTCGAATTTTGCCGCCGGGAAAGCGTGGAGGATTTTTACCATTTTTGGTTCCATTACTTGCGGGATTGTCAGCTGTAGGCAGCCTAGCGGGGGGAGCTGCAGGCATTGCAAAATCTGTCAATCAGGCATCTAACGCGCGGAAACTGTTATCTGAGACTGAACGCCATAATCGTGCTATGGAGCAGCATGGTCGGGGGTTATATCTGAGTCCCTATAAAAAGGGTGGTGGTATCGGAAAATGTCGAGGAAAAAAAAAAACCTCAAAAATGAGATGATTATTCTACCTGACGGTCCGACAACTAACATCGAGCTACTCGCGTATGCGAAACGTATGCGTATTCCATATTTCAAAGGTGTATTTATGCGATCTGAACTACTTCAAAATAAAAATCCCATTCAAGCTAATGAGTGTGGAATAATTAACCTGGATAGTTTGCACGGACCTGGCACACATTGGGTTGCATATGTGAAACGTGGACGTAAAATAAAATATTATGATAGCTATGGAAATCTACCCCCACCCAAAGAATTTATTCAATATTTTGGAAACAATGTGCAAATTGAATACAACCACAAACAATATCAAAATTATAATTCTGCAATATGTGGACAGCTTTGCTTATATTTTTTACGTGATAATGCATAGATTACATTGGCAATTCACTGTTTGTATTTAAAACGATAATACATAGATTACATTGACATTTGAACTTCAGTATACGTGCAACCGCGATATGTCTCTGACGCTCACGCTTTCGGGGTCAGCATCTGTTCTAAGTGCAAACTATTTTCCACCTATTGTCCTACGTGAAAATGTCGAATATGTACTGGGATTAGTAGATTTCGAAACATTCAACTCAATACCTAATGTTGACAGGACAAACAATACATTTTATTATGATGGCGACAAAAAGATTACTATTCCAGAAGGATCCTATGAGATTGATGATTTGAATAGGTATTTATCTGGGAAGCTAGTTGGCGATTCCGAATCTCCTCCCGCGATAGTACTTCGTCCAAACAACAATACATTAAAATGTGAGTTGAAGTGCAAGTATGACATTGACTTTAGTAAGGAAAATAACCTCGGCTCGCTGCTAGGTTTTACAAAACGGAAGCTTGAAGCTAACGCCTGGCACGAATCCGATTTGCCGGTCAATATTTTGAGAGTTAATATTATACGAATTGAGTGTAACATCACCGCTGGAGCATATAGCAACGCTCGACCAGTGCACACGATTCATGAATTCTCTGCAAACGTCCCCCCGGGCTATAAAATCTCGGAGTCACCTTACCACGTCATTTACTTACCTCTCAGCTCTCGCGTAATAGACAACATAACAGTCCGCGTTGTGGATCAAGACGGTAACCTAGTCAACTTTCAGGGAGAAGAGATCACGATTCGTTTGCACGTAAAAGAACAGTGATTTTTTCATCATGTTGATCTACGAAACCGTGCACAAATATCCCATGCCCGCTCGGCCATCTCTCAGTATTCAAAGTTTGGTCAAACAAACAACACCATACGCAGTCCGCCAATCGCTAACACCCGATAACCTCAAATTTTTACAATCATTAGGATTTCGTGTAAAAGATAGAAATGGCAAGTATGTTAAACATTAATGCTCGACCAATATTTGATAACAGTATAACTCGGGTTGAAGTTCATGCTCATGCCCCTTACGCAAGTACATCATATCAAAATAACGACGAGATACGAATTCCAATTCAACAGCAGGATTTGTATACGCTGCCTTGCAACAGTTTTTTATACCTCGAGGGCACATTACTGAATTCAGTAGCGGACGTATCCGGTGTCCATCAACCGGTAAAAAATGTCAAACTTGTCAACAATGCGATGGCTTTTCTCTTCGATGAAATTCGGTATGAATTGAATGGGGTTGAAATTGATCGATGCAAAAATGTTGGAATTACCACTACTATAAAAAATTATTTATCATTTAGTACTAATGCTAGCAAAGCATTAGAGGTTGCAAATTGGGCAGTACCGGGAAATTTAGTTGAATTAGATAAAGGATATTTCAATTATTGCATACCACTCAGCATTTTGCTCGGGTTCTGCGAAGATTATAAACGAATTATCACCAACGCACGTCATGAGCTGATTTTAATTCGATCAAGGACTGATTCGAATGCCATTTTTACGGGCGACACGAATGCAGCTGTAACTTTGAAGCTGAATAAATTACAATGGCGTATGCCACATATAAGCGTCGAAGACTTGCAAAAATTGGAGCTTTTGCATCTTCTTGAGAGTGGTACATCGATTCAAATGAGTTTTCGTTCGTGGGATCTGTACGAGTATCCAGTGCTTCAAGAAACTACTCATCATACCTGGTCCGTGAAAACCGCCGTTCAACTTGAGAAACCCCGGTTTGTGGTATTGGCGCTGCAGACTGGTCGCAGAAATATGCTTACCCAAGATCCCAGCGTATTTGACCATTGCGAATTGACAAACATTCGCCTATACCTTAATTCAGAATCATATCCCTACGATAATTTAGATTTAGATTTCAATCGGAAACGGTATGCCTTGCTTTATGATATGTACGTTAAATTTAAGGCATCGTACTATGGTGCGACTGAGGCGCCGGAACCATTGCTTGATTTAGATACATTCAAAAGACATGCTCCGATCGCGGTTATAGATTGTTCGCGTCAGAATGAATCTCTCAAAAGTGCAAGCGTAGATATACGTCTCGAGTTTCAGTGCAACGCTAACGTGCCTGCAAATACAACCGCATATTGTCTAATTTTTCATGATAAAATTATTGAATACAGTCCGCTAACGAACGTGGTTCGAAAGATGGTTTGAATTAAAATTGAAGTCGTTGGGTTGGGATCACGAGCCTCTATAAAAGTCGTCAGGGTGGGATTACGAGCCTCTATAAATACTGCGGAGTCCGAGTATTTTGCATAAAGGTATACGCGACAATGGGGCCCACATTTGTCGATGTTCAGGGGTTTGCGGGACCCAACGACATGTTTATTGTGAAAGAAATTGCAGTTCTGAAAAACGAATTTGATTTGCAACATTTCATCTTCAAGCCTCCATATACCTGGTCAATTTTATCCAAGGACTACCAACGTTTGGCGATTGAGAGTAAAATCAATCATGGATTCAGCTGGAACGACGGAAATCTCCCTTACTCGGAACTACTATATCTCGTGCAACCTCATCTGGAAAATTCTCCATCAGTTTTAGTAACAACCAAGTCGATTAAATTAATTTTAAAACGATTGTTTAATGTTAATGCAGCCTATTTAGCTGATGAACCAGTATCTAATATATGGCAACCAAGGTGTGACAGCCACTTGGGTGACTGTGCTATTGAAAATGTATTTAGAATTAGCGATCGATGTAGGGTGGAAAAATAAAAAACTATATTCGTATCACCAAAATACTGTTTATTCAGTCATTACAGCAGCCCCATATCCCATTCCTTCATGGAGATTCGTCGATTCTCTATCCAAATCTCCTGAAGTTCACGCAGAACCTCTTCACGCGTCTTAAACTGAAAATCCTCTTCGTCGTCGTCGGACTCCTCACCTGCAGGAATACCAATTGCGGGAGCCTTTGAGGTTTGATGGTTTTCCTGGAAATAGAAATGTTCACGAATTGCGCTTTATTAAAACTTCAATTCTGCATATATTTCAGAATTGGACTCTCTTAACATATAATTTATTATTCACACACTAGTATAATTTTGAATCGTACCTGCTCGACTTTTGGCCTGCATATGATTGGAATTCTGATTGCTATCAAGCGTCGCATGGGAGGCGATTCTTGAATGCTAATCGATTTGTCAATGTAAAAATTTCACAACTTATTAAACTACATGATAGGTGTCGTGATCCGCCTCTCTGAATATGATTGGAATTCTGATTGCTATCAAGCGTCGCATGGGAGGCGATTCTTGAATGCTAATCGATTTGTCAATGTAAAAATTTCACAACTTATTAAACTACATGATAGGTGTCGTGATCCGCCTCTCTGAAATTTTTCACCTGTCATAATGCAACTTTGTAGCACGGATTACTACGCTACTTGTTATTATCGTGTATCAGATCTATCTTTACGAGCATCTGCACGTCACTTAAGATTAACGTCTGCGGCTACGGATAAAATCAATTTCACGCACTATCTATTTCTGATTACTATCGAGTTTCACACTGAGAGGTACTTTGTGTAATGGATGCATATGCTTAAATTTTTTTACCTGTCATATTGCAACTTTGTAGCGGGGATCGATACACCACTGCGTATTATCGTGCATCAGATCGATCTTAACGAGCTTCTGCACGCCGCTTAAGATTAACGTCTGCAATCAGTTTGCAACCGCCTGAGGGGCTATGATATAATTGGCGTTTACGACAATCACTGTAATTATACGTTCGGAAGAGTTAATCAATTTTACCCATGTATTAAAGGAATTCTGATTAATATCAAGCGTTGCATGCTCATTGCTAATTGATTTACCCTCACCAACTGACTGTCCTCTTAAATGTGGGAAGGATACTGACAACAATTCATGATATGTTATTAAAGATTTATTTCAAAACATCATATTCAGGTCTTAGGATACTTTCTACATTATTTCAAAATATTATACATCCAGGTTGGGAATACTCCGCAAAGTGAATAGAATCGGGCGGATACGTTTAGAAACATGACGGTAGTACACGCCGCCATCTTCAGCAACCATCTTCAATTTTTGGAATAGGTGGTCGTCACTCAGTAGCCTTGCAGCCATGCGTGGTGGCAGATTTTCGGAAAAGGTTTCATACGGATCGTCTCCACCAAGTATGTCGGCTACTACGTTTTTTCGTCCCGATAATGCTGTTATTTTCCGTAATCCGATGATAATATGCACACCGCTAATCGATTTTCTCATGGGAAGACGTTCACCGCATAAGCCCAACTGACCGATTTTAACTAACTCTTCGTCGGTGAAGTTGTGGGTAGATGCGTCCTCAACCAACTCCTTCGCGTTGAACACGTTGACGTCAGATACATCAGTGTTCCCAGAAAGGCTCATGACGTTGAACATTTTTTATCAACAAACTTTGCAAATCTTGAGAGTTCTATTCGATGCTCACCCTCCCGACTTCAGACAGCAAGTAACTCCGATCTCGAAATGTAGTCATATTCATACGTGTGGAATGATTAGATAAACCGGTTTTCACACGGCTCAAATACTTTTAATCAATCTTACCATTAGTAGATCTCAGCCATTAATTAATTAAATCAAACTGATCAGCCCAACGACGGTGATGAAAATTTCTTATGAACAGGTCTTTGAACTGAAAATCCGACAGGTATCAGATTTGAACTGAGCAGTTGTACAGGTGTCAGATTGTTTGAACTGAACAGTTCGATGGTATGATGAGCATCAGATGCTTTGAACTAATATTTAAGAGTGAAATAATCTTATCTAAAGGTGGAGAACTAATATTTAAGTGGGAAAATGATGTTGGCTAAAGGTAGACTTGTCAGAACAATATATTTATGTATCCATTTATTTAACAAGGTTTAGATTCACATATAGTTGAACTCAACTCGGTTGTATAGTCCCCCGAGGTTATGCATGTTAAGGCGACTCTCATCGGCAGCCAGTATCATTTTTTGGAATAAGTCTTCATCATCGGTCAATACTTTCGACATCCGCGCAGGTAAAAAAGCCGAGAATGTATTTTCCAAGTCTATGGCAATCCTCGTACCGAATCTTGTTTGAACCTTCCGCAAGCTGGTGACGGGGTAGTGTTTATTTACTTCTAGATCTGACAATTTCTTTGTGGGAAGGTATTCATCGCAGCGTCCAACCTTGTTGATTTTAGTCAAGTCCATGGCGTTACTCATATCAGATTTATACGTCCCAACTTTCTCAGAATATGATTCAGATCCAATTTAGTCTGAATCAGAGTTTTTACGTCGCCAATATTTTTCAAATGTAGTTCTATTCGCAGTTTCAGTTCCTGCTGCTTGTGAATGGTTCTCATCGAGTGCGAAATGAAGACTGATGTTTAAGACTTGAATTCCAGCCCTTTTATACCCGATCACAGCCCCCCAGTTTTAATCTATGCACGAGATACCACGTTTTTAGCATCAATGCATGGTTGACAGCGCAACGCATATGATGGTCACTACACCTGAGTTCGCGCGGGTACAACACCCCCAACTTGTCCAGTGAAGGACAGCCATACTTGTCCATTTCAACGAAGTTTGCATTACTCCACTTTCTGAACCGATCAGCTATTTCCCGATTTTGCACAAAATAAATGTACTCTTCCGATTCGTTAAAATGTTCAACAAAAAATGATTGAAGTTCGGTGTACGGGGCCCAGCCATTCAACCAAGACATTCCATGATATTCACTTTCTTCTGCTGCAGTTGTACGCAGATCATCCGACAGGTCGTAAATATCGTAAGGCTCTTGAAACTTTATGTGCACTATTTTTTCACTCTTATCGTTCACTAATGCGATTTCTTTGAAGACAAATTCGTCATCTTTTCCCGTGAAACCCAACGTGTCAATGAATATGCGAAACATCGCTACGAATGAAAAATGTTTCAACAAATTGAACGTCTTACAAATTGAATTCTCATAGTTTAGTCGTGAAACTTTCGGTAGAATGTTGGTATCAGCCTCGCTGTCAATTAATATACTCGAGCTATTTAGTTAAAAATATTCATTTGGGTCATGAGCCAGGCCAAAGGTACAAACTTTGTTCGAATCGTGTGCAACTGTAACCATGTGGAAAACGCCAATTCAGCAAAATTCGGCGACTAGAACGTCTGATCGTCCAACCATTTGCGTCACGAGCTAAGTCCAAGGGCTTGAATTATTGCCGATCAGCAGAATTGTTCTGCATCGCGACGAGATTCGCCCTTGGCTCGATGAATATGCGAGGCATAGCAACAGAATTGCTGACGCCTCACGATCACGCTGACAAATTGTTGATATAAAATTCTGACGCCTCACGATCACGGTGCGTGTTATATACCTAATGTAGATAACTGAATTGTCGGTATCGAATTCTGACGCCTCACGATCACGGTGCCGGTTATATACCTACCGTAGATCACTGCTTAACCGGTATGACCTACCGTAAAAAATTCTGACGATTGCCGTCATTGCACTGGGAAACTTGCACTCACTGTACTGTAGATTTGCATCGGGGGGAACTTGCACTCGTAGATACGATACTGTGACATAAACGCAGGGTCACTCACCGCAGGGGACTGTAGAAAACCGGTAGGGGATAACCGTTAGGATTACCCCATAGAAAAAATCTGATGATTAATTGGCACAATTAATTATCACATAAAAATCGGACATAAAAATCGGACATAAAAGCGCGGCTTAGAACTTTCTGGAAAAAGGTAAAGGCGCGGTCCTGACTCCAGACAGGTGAACAGGGTGAATCTTGGCTCTCATGAATCTTGGCTGTCATAGCTACTCTACTGACATCAGCCATAGAAGAGCTCAGAATGTCAGCGGAAGCCTTCTTCCGCAGCGTATCTGGTGTAATTACTCAAACAAAGCTCTATTCAAAATGAGCGGCAGCAGTGAGCGCTGTTGGGCGATGCGTGAGTTACTGTTCTAAGGCAACAGCCAGAGATAAACGAGTGTTATAGATCAGCGCCAAGTTTTTTCTGGGAACCGCAATAGCTAATTCAATTCCTATTTTGATTATCTGTTTTGGGACGGTGAATCTACAGATGCAGAGCAAAGAAGATTTGCGGTCCGAGATGCCACCGCAGCAGAAATAGAGAATCTGAGATACGTTGATCATAAAGTTTAATGATATGACCGTTCCAATCATTTTGCGCCATATATTCTGGAGAATTTAATTAACTTATACCAGTTTTCACTAAAATGCCATTTACTCAGAACTATCTTTTCAGCTACGCTAAATGCTTCTTGCGTCTGAGTTTTGCTCCGATCAACTTCTCCTTCGCAGTGAAGATTCACATATACCTTATGCACAAAATGAGGGATCGGTTTCATTCTATTGTAAAAGAAACTTTTTTTTTCAGATTTAAATAACATGCAAAATGCTAAAAATTTGAAATAAAAAATAATAAATTCTCTCAAAATGGAACGAGTGATCCAATCTCAAATCCGATCCCTCACTTTCTTCGCCACAGTTTGCTGAAGACCTCAGACGAAGGGGAATATGATGCGATTAAAACTCAGACGCAAGAAGCATTTTGAAGTTCAGTACGTTTTTACCATTGAATGTTTCGTAACTTCTACGTTTCTTAAGTAATCTTGAAGCTCAAAGTGTGATTTTCTTAGTTTTGGAGTACACTTTCACATGATGTATAAATAATTTCAATCGTATGAAAAATGTAAAAGTTTTCAGTTTCACTAGGGTCTTCCCTTAAGTGCTCGGCAAATAAAAGTTTGTTTAGTAGTAAGCGAATATACAATATTAAATCGAATAACATTTGTTTACTATTTATTCCAAATTGGCCAAAACTAAGACGACGTGTTATACCATCTGAATGTGTTGGGGTAAATAGTTGATTAATAAGGTGACGTTGTCACAAGTAGTGCGTACAAAAGTTCATACATAACATAGAATTTGACAGATAGGTAGCACATACTGGCTGTTATACGTTATATCGAAAATGGTTTCGACAAACAATAACGAGACTCGGGGTATACGATCGATAGAGTGACGCAGATTGTTTATCGACCAACGAAACAAAATTGTTAACGGCGTATCGCAATTCGCATAGTCATTTGTCATGGCTAACAAGTTAGCTTCTGCACTGGCTGTTTCCACGTTTCGCGGCCAATTATTATTTACCCTTTAATCCAGCCATCCGCCTGCCCGCCTGCCCGCCCGCCTGCCTTTGCCCGTTTTCGCGGCAGCCTAAAGGCACGTGATATTTAACACGCCTTTTGTTATTCAACCCCACAATGGATGCTAATATTTCTGGCCTTGCCACATTTCATTCGGAACGGTAAAGTGGAAAGCCCACGTTGTCTCTAACAGCTGAAACGTTCTTCGTCGGATATTAAACATCAAATATAATACGTTATTACGAGGTCTTCAGGAAGATCGCTTACACGAACACCTTGCTCATCTTTTTACAGGATCTCGGATCTGTATTACGCCTCTTTAATAACTGGCTTTCAACTGCTTTAAAAAATATACACCATCACTGGTTTAAACAGAATTCAACTGTTATCAAAATTTTCCAATATCAATGCTGTTTTGTCAAAGGTTGTAAATAGAAATCGATATAAAACCATTTATCACCTCTGGCGAAACAGCATTCGCAATCTAAAAAAAATTCTCAACGCATCTCTATATGTATCACGATTACTTCAACTTCGTTTGTAATCACGCTTGCAAATCAGCCGAAAACGCCAAAAGACAAGTGTTACATTCTGGTTATATAATATATGACAAATGTTTTTGCCCTCAACGGATCAATTGTCATATTGTTCAACAGAAAGAGCGACTTCGATTTGTCGAAAGACGCCGTAGCCAATACTATGGGCGAATCATTCGAAAGACGATCGTATATGAATGGAAAGCTCGAAATATAAGCTAGCTTTGAGTCAAACCCTATCCTACCACAGCGTGAAATGTGGTTAGTTTAGGTCAAGATGGGTTGTGAATGTTCGTTGATTTGAGGTAAGAACTTTATGTACCCATCTATGTTTGCAAAAGGTACGCGAAGGTCGCTATGGTTTCGCACTAGTAAAGCAAGTCTTAGGTCTAAAGCTCCAGGCTTGATTCGCTCGGTTAACTATATAGGATTAGTTGTAAGTTAGATTAAACTGGTCAAATCCACGTGGGTTTATCTACGTATGTACATGATGATTGTGAAATAGGAAATAGCCTGGTGAAAATTTATAATAAGGTCGACTGCAGAGATTATCCCATTGTAGAATTTCAAGCGTGAAATTCAAGACACGAATTAGTTTCCTTGACCAAATAGTAGCAAGGGATGAACTCAGGGTCAGCTAGGGTCGCCCGGGGCGTCCTGGTAATGGGACATCCAACGTTATGGAGACCGGTTGCAATTTTGGGGGAATGACCTACTTTCGCTACATCAGCTAAAGCGAAATGTCGTCGCTTCCACCGCCATAATCAGGGGCGATATTCGATAGATGTGGCGAGGCACCTCGAGGCCGATGGAATAAGGAATGGGGTAGGAGTGAATTCTCGACATCCGGTTATATCTCTTGTCTACTCAAAGCAACGATCAAGACAGGGGTGAACGAGTGTTGAACATGAGAAACTCGGGGATATCAGCTGTCTCCGCAATCCACCATTTGGTACCGTATTTTTCTTTTGGGAATTAAAATGAGACGGCTCCATCTGATTTTCTAGTAAATCGGTTAAAAATCGAGGGTCATTTGTTTTCGAAAGAGTGAACAGCACACGTGGATTTATTATGAATTGAAGTCAGTTAAAACTTTGAGTGAAAAGAAAAAAGTAAAGAGAAAAGTTCGATTTTCGTCAAAAAATTAACGCTGCAGGGTAATAACTTATACTCAGATTTTCTTTCTCTCTTTCTCTTCATTCTTCTTGGTGGTTATCTTTCGTCGCTGTTTCTCATTTAGCCATCTCTATCCCGATTCTTCTGTATATGCACTCGGTTCTCAGGCTTTACACATCCGCGGTTTCACATCTGCCGTTGAATTCGAGATTTCCACAGGCGGTGCAGGTATAACTCGTTGATACGAAAGCAATATTCGGCGAGTTGGACCAAGTTGGCTGTATCAATATGAACCAATGAAGTGACGCCAATATCTTACAAATGCTCTCTGCTTCAAATATGATTCGTTGTTATTCCCGTGCAGCCAATCGAATTGCATGCCGTTTGATGTATATGGCTGGTATGCCTGGCAGCGGTTTTAAAGCCTTTATACATCTACGAAACTTTCCTTTCCTTCTTTTCCCATTTTTACTAGCACGACGGTTTTAATTGATTTTTCATAATATTCTGTGATCTTGAGACTCTGCGCGGGGATTTCGCAAACTTTTTGACAACGAGCAAAAAAAAAACCGAAGTTATCACACTACCAGTATTTACGAAGGCTGAAAACACTTATGGAATATCGCGAATTACTATTCAATATTGTTTCAGGTCTGTCAATGAACAATTTATTTTGAATCATTAACAATGGGGCTTATCATATTAATTATTATTAAGCCAATGAAACAGTATATAAAATGTGGCATGTCTTTACGAAATAACGACTCCCCACGTGCATGTGCTTGTGGATCTACATGTACTAGCTACGGTAGGACGTGGAGTATATTAGGGAAGGTGCATTGAAAAATTTGCATACCGAAGCTATGTAAACTGCGCGTGCACTTTATAGATATAAAAAGCGTAGAACGTGCCGGTTGTGTATATGCATGGAAGTACGCAAATGTGCGCGAATATGAGAGAACAGATGTAACGGAGCAGCGGCAACTATCCTCGATGTTTTTTTTTTTTGCATCCAAGCCAGAGTTTCGTTAACGAGTAGCGTTTTCATAAATATTCCTTTAACCAGTCGAAAAAAACTATCTGCATACGGTAGGTATACTCTGTACCAGGAGAGTCAAGCACCAGCTTTTTTCAGGATGCAAAACTGCAAACTTTTGAGGATTCGGCCTCGCGCGATTTGTCATATTCAAAAAATCCTCTCATATGAAATTTTCATTAGCCGTTGAAAGCTCTTGACACAATTTCATTTTTCAAAGAATTATCATCTGGGTACAGGTACGTATTTTACCAGGGCTTATTTTTCTACTCGAAATATGTACGAAAGTGAGCAATTCAATCCACGTTATTCAAGTAAGATAATCATAGATTTTTTTCTCATCGCGTTTTACTGAAATATTTTTATGAAACAAATATTTACCGATATACTAACCACTGCGCCTTTTCAACTTTCCATAATTATTATACTGTTCGCTAATTGAATACCTGTATTAAAATTCAAAGAAATTTACGCCTGAAAGCGTTGTCGTGTCTAGTGAAAAGACTGCTATAATTTACTGGATAATGATTATAATTATCCTGGATTCTAACACCTGTACGATCCCAAGGCGTCAGTCAGGTAAGGCCGAAGGACTGGTTACAAGGAAGGCGCACTGCAACCTGCACAGTCACTGAGCTCTTTTATTCAACTCTATCATTTCTTATTCAGATCAAATTTAATCTCGCAACCGCGCGTAACATCTGCTTTTGTCTACGTTTAATGGATGCACGGATGATTTTAGACACCTCGATCTTAACCCAGCCAAACAAACGCTACACCTGCCCATCTGATTGGCGTCCCTCGGCGTTGAATCCCCGGAGATGGAATTGACGATAGGATACAGCCCCCTGTTGCAATCGACCCAACTTCAATCTCTCTGTCGTTTGTGCAGCTGAATACAGGCGAGAATCCAGCTACAGAAAACCACTCCCAAGAATTTCGATCAGAAGCTGACAGTTAGTTTGAAGAAAAGATCAGTGCAGTGACAAACTGCATTTATCTTTAACCTAAGGTACAGGTTTAATTTTCATGAAGATTCGGTTTCGTATCATTTTCCTCCTCCATTATACCATGCATCAAAGAATACCCTGTATTCAAAGTGCAATTGGTCATTGCTGTTAATCGGGGGGTAATGATTACCTGTTAATTATCGATAACGTTAGTTAAAGCCACGCTTAGGAGAAATCCATTTGTGTCGAATCAAGGATTAGGATCTATCTGTTGTAGATTTGCTTGTGCAGAGACATGTACGAGTACACGATGGCCGTAATTTGCTTTAATCACAGCTTAAATTTTCATATCAATCGCGCGTGCAGCCGAGAACAACGGAGCCAGACCAATCCCCAACGCTCGACAGCCATTTAGATGGTATCACATCGTCTCGTTATGACAATTCGTTTGTCCGTTTGTACCCACCACGC
Organism: Tenthredo mesomela; assembly: GCA_943736025.1. Lineage (NCBI taxonomy): Eukaryota > Metazoa > Arthropoda > Insecta > Hymenoptera > Tenthredinidae > Tenthredo > Tenthredo mesomela. The sequence goes on from OX031019.1 coordinate 15,833,353, forward strand.
GAACCGTTATTACAGAGGGGCATTTTCCCCAGTAAGGGTAGTCTCCGAGTGCACGATCACCCTGGTAAGACGAGCCCCCGAAGGGTTCACCCTTTGTTTGCACGCGGTTCCCGTCCGTTCAAAGGTCGTATCTCGCCTTGAGATCGAAAGATCATCGCCGAGGTTTGCGAACCGGAACGTCAGCTCTTATTGCCTTCGCCTTTGCCACCATCTCCGACTCCTCTATTCCAAATTTATTAACGAATCTCGCTGGGTAGGTATTGGGGTGAAATGAAATCCGAGCTACTAGGGGATGCTGTTTGATCGCCCGTTATCGCAGCTAGCATTATGTGATCATCGCGGTGCCTTTTGAAACATATTTGATTCTGTTCAGAAAACAATGATTTCCCGGTAGGTGTATGCATGTATGTATGTGTGTTACATACATGTTACATATATGTTACATACATACCATACATGGGGTGGCACTTACAAAACTATCCGGTAGCTGTAGGTCTACGTAGGATGGTCGATCGCGTACATACTAAAGATTGAGAAGATGATAGTAAATGATAAATAACGCTATACCCCGCGTGACACGCCGCGAAGAAGGGTTTCCCCGCCGGCTATAAAAATGGGCGTGGTAGTCGTTAGTGGAGTCTGGTCGTTAATAACGAGCGACTTGCTGCAGGGTATAGGTAAGAAGGGATGGTAGGTGAAAAAGGATAGAGAAGGAGGGGTAGCGGTACGTGGCGGGAGTTGGCAGCGCCTTTAACCTTTATTCAAAACGATATTCCTGAAGAGGAAACTTTGGGAAAACTTTGAAGTTTACACCATCTCGTCTTCGGGAGCAGCACTCGAAAGTTAAACACGCCACGGGAGTATCAGAAAATCGTGTTTCATCCAGTCGATGCCAACTTTCTGACATTCTTGACAATCCTTTCCTTTCCAACAGACACAGAACCACTCAAACTTACGAGATACGATACGAATGGAGGCGAAAAAGAAAACGACAAACTGAGGATCAAAGAGGATCAAAGGTTTCGCGCTCTTAGAAGGCGACGATATGTGTAGTTTTGCTTAAAGCAGGCCTAGTACTTCATTGAGTCTTGTGCGGGGTGGTGTGCGAACCGGCGCATGGTTGCAGGCTCCCCCTTTATACTGCTTTTCTGTATATTCTTGATAGTAAAGTTTAGAGTGAAAAAAGTCCGGAAAGCCGTTCTCGACTTTTGACTTCTGGATCGCGATTCAGGGGCAAAGTGTTGACTCAGACCGGACCGTAACGCGTTCACGTGGAAGACCACTTCTCACCTTTTCTTCCTCTTTCCCATCTTTTCCAAGTACAGACAGAGTATTGACTTGGATCAGACGTCAATAACTCACGTCCCCCTATCGCACATACCATGACGTGCAAATTGAAGTGTTCCTTTTTCGAATCCGATTTCAAGTCTACGCTCGAAGCTTCTCCAAAAAGATTAATCCGTCTCTTCGTGGGCAAAGAGCTTCCTGTTGCTCTTCTCACCTAGGATTTGAGTGATTACTTCAAGTCCATATTAGACCCGCTCATTTTTATCAAGTTCGCTACCGATATCTGGTATTTTGTAATGTGAAGATGTGATGTTACCCTTGAAGAGGACAAAAAAAGCACGAAGAATGCGTCAACTTCAGTCCAAGAAATGGCCGCGGCACGTGTCAACGGGAGAATCTCCCGACGTCCATCCGTTAGTCGGAGGGATCGCGACGCGCCCTTTGCTTGGCGTCGTTCGTCGGCAGTCCCCTTCAATCGACGAAGTGCGAGCGACATAGGCCGCATACTCCGCTCTTTCGAGATACGCTGCTCTCCGTACGCACAATGCAAGACGTCGCCTATATTTAGCTTCAGGCTTGACACTCGCGGATGGAATCGGTCGCCGCAATCCCAGACGTTCAGACGAGGTACCAACGAGCAAAGACACTAATTTAGAGGCGTGTCGGCGTTTAGAATACATCGCCTGGGCAACGTCATCATTAAAGTCATTTCCAGTCTTTCACGTCCTCGCTCGTTCTCGCTCTCGACCCTGAGACGAGCCAGACATATACACCTATACACCTTTGTATGTAGGTATAGAAATCTAAGATACAGATATGTCCGTTTCATACTGCCTCCATCCTGAGTCTTGAGTCTTGAACACCAAGAGAATGGTGTGTCTCCGAGTGACAGAGCACAAGATACTGTGCTTATGTTAATGCGAGGGCTCGTGTACGGCTAACGTGAACATGAGCAGACAATGGTTGCCCGGACGATCCCCGTACAGTCGAAACCATTAGTACGCCATGAGGAGTATGTGGCCAAGGTAGAGATCAAAATTTAGGGTTATGCTAACGAAATGGATTCCGGAACAAGTCCGTGCCCAGTTCGTATATCGATTCAAGTGCTGTTTGTTTCAAGCTTCACTGAATTTTCACTCCATCTCGTTTCAATGGGCGGCGATACCTATCGCTTTGCATCCGTTGGAATTCGACCCACTTTCTCATCTCTCGTCGTCGTCTTCGTTGTCATCGTCGGGACGACGGTGATACTCATTCAAGCATCAGATATTAAAGCCTACAGAGCGAAACTGATAGACCGAAGAAATTTTACCCTGAATGTCAAAAACCAGATTCAAACACATCTATGATACGATCTTGAGCGAAAAACTGGACGCGACGAGATTCGTTCGAAGTACATAGTTGAATATGACGCTGGATCTTTTACCTGCGTGTACAATTATATTTGAGGCCGAGTATTTTGATTCCTCCATCGACTGTACAGTCGTTATTGATGTCAAGGAATAATGAAACGAAGGATTAGCAACAGGTACCTACCCACGTGTTGTATGCACCCATCCAATCGCTTACCAATACATAAGACACGCGGAAGAACGTGATGTAGGCAATGCTAATATGCTTATGATTGATAGTCCTTAGCTCTAAGGAGTTATGGCCGATATCCGGCACGTATACCGTTCAGATATGCATTTGCAAACATGTGATTTACATGTAATCATGCTTAACGGAAGGACTAGGCGGCTGCACGTGAAGAATGATCATCACAGGTTTTTGAATGTTTAGAATTCACCTGACAGAACCAAATTTTCGGATGGCAGTGCAAGACCAGGAAACTGAAATCGAGTGTTCAGATATAGCGTTGATCCATATATAACGCATTCTGGATAAAATACACTTATTCCATTTTTGTGGACGACTGGTGCACGATTTCCGGGGAGAAGTTGTATATGGGAAGGAAATACGACACGTACACCCGATCGTTGCTTCCAGTCGAGTTTCTCGGAGTTTTTCACTTTTCATCCTTCCCTCGGCTGGCATACATCGGATTTTCTCTACCCTCTTTGTCGCACCGCATCCTATATTCGGACGTTTTACGGTCTCTTAATAGCCGCGAGAAAGCTCGTCTGTTTCCTCTATTTTCCTCGACTATTCAGATAACGAGTGAAACTCGGCCGTCCGGTGGCCGCAGTTCGAGAGGGCAGAGTTTAGCTCAGGGTCGGTTGGCTGGATTGGCTTCGCTCGAGTACGAATGGGTATAATAGTGGGTATAGGTGGGTAGCTGATGTTATTGAAATTCAAGAATTTTACGATTCCTACCGACGGAACCGGCAGTTTGAAATTGATTAGGCAGTAAACGTACCGTAGGTTTTGCCGGAAAAGCTTTTGAAGAGGGTTTTGGCAGAGGAGGAATGGTAAACAGTAGATGTTATGGCTGCATTAGCTAGATTTATCAATCGAAATGGTACTAAACTTCCTCCATTCTAAAACTCTCGAGAAATAATGGGCTTTAGTTGTGATTACAACCAAGTAAGCCACCAAGTTGTAAATTTCTGATTGCTATTCTCATTTGTTACCATTCGAATACGTAGGCCAATTCGCCTATATGCTAACAATAACTAACAATAAGTACCTTTCGTTTAATTGTTAATGGTTTCACAAACAGAATTAACTATTGACCATATTTAAGGTAAATTCGATAAGCCCTGTAATCATTGTCCGTAAATGTACAATGAACCCCCAAGTAGCGATATCGCTATTTAAAATTTTACAGGGTTGGGTGGTTTTCCCGCAGTTCAAAGTAAATTATACATTGTAACATTGCATATTACAAGGCGCTCCTTACCCCTTGGACGACCCTAGCGGAGTGACTGTTTTATGGTATGAATGTTTAGGATGGCCCTGAGGCCTGGCAAAAATTCCGAGAGGCGACCGTGACCGACTAAAAACTATCGAGCATATTATTTATTCTTTTGTTTTCTTTTACGACTTTTCTCTGACATGTGGGAGACGAGGCCTATACGAAGGCGAACACACAGACAGAAGCACGACCAAACAGACGCACGACGCCAAATACCGACTGTGGGGATCCCTTTCGACGAACGCCACCAAAAAGCTCAGGAGGCTAGCCACTGCAGGGCTACCTCCACCATCGACAGTGAGGACACGGGGGAGTGTCTCAGGCACTCTATATCGTGGGATATCGGTGGCGGAAGAGATTCCCGCCACCAAGAAGAATCTACAACCCGTGATCCTCCGATTTAGCGAGCTTCTAACATCGTGGGGAACTTCGAAATTCGCGCGTAGCGACAACAAGTCGCCATATTTAGAGATCCTCCCGTCGATGCGAAAATCAATAATCTATCGCCTAATGAGGGCGCTTAGGTACCGGCGCCATGTGGTCTAGGGACTCTGCGATAGACTAGCGTCTAAGACACTTGTGTGTTTTGATCTTTGCGTAGCCTGTTGTTCAAAGAAATCTTTTCGTATATTCAAGCCCCGTGGGCAATAATAATTAGCTAAATTCTGGAGTGTGTGTGTGGTGCCTAAATACAACCTTCAAGGGTCTGTGGCAATCCGCGAGGATGGATTTTGGTCTGGAGAAAATCCTTTTTCTCTGTTGGCTGGAAGACGGTAAGCGTTAGCTATTCTTACCCATGCTAATTTGAATCCGGCAACGGCCGTCAGCCATCTTGCCTTGGTACAGCCACGAGGCTAATTAATATTTTTGGGAATCGAATTAAGCCGATCTCCGACCGGTAGGCCGTCACCAGTGTCCCCATGTACTAGAGTTAATAGTTCGAGTATTTATTTTATAGAAAATTCGGGTACTTTATATTTTGTTCGAGTTCGTATCCTTCGTACACGAGTGCGACAAGGATAGATTTAGTCCGTCACCGTCGCGCTCTCTTCCTCCCGCGGGGAGAGACGAAGCCAGAGGCTTAGTCGAGTCTCTTTGTTTAGATTTCGGGTCTTGATTTGAGATTTCAGAATTATTATTGAAATTGAATGTTTGGTCGCGCTAGGCGCAGAGTTAGGTTAAGTTAATTTTAATAATTTTTGTAAATAATAACTCTTTTGAGTAAGTTTTCTGTAACGGGAGGCTTCGCCTCTCGGAGGCGAGTTAGTCACACCAAAACGACTAACGATCACGTAGGCGATTCTTTATTATTGTAAATTTGTTTGATTCGCGAGCCTTCCGATTCTAGTCTGTTATTTTGTTATTTTGTTATCTTATTTATTGTTTCGAGCCTTAGGCTCATTCATCGTTAGTTTTAAGATTGTTAATATTCCTCGTGGAAAGTATCTAGTGTTTAGCTAGTTTATTGTCCTACGAGGACCTAATTTGTCGAGTTATTTAATTTGCTATATTTTTCCTTGTTATTGCTGTCCTACGTGGAAGCTGTTAATTATTTATTATTGTAAAACTCGTCAAGCGTGGCCAGGTCGCCTTTACACGACCTGTAGCCGTTTTATAACCGAGAGGAAGTACCTCCGGGTACACGATTTGTTAATTTCTATATTTTTCTATTTTCTATTTTTCTTGAATAAATTCTATTTTTTTTTATTAAATTCAACTACATCGAGTCGTTAATCAACGCCCCGCTAATCCTTCAAAATCCCGACCCCTCTCCGCGGTACTGACGCTAGCCGGCGCTCAAGTATCGGTAGTTCGTATTTTCTTTTATTTAGATTTTCAGAAAGTGGCGGTTATACGCCTGGCGCCCAACATCTTGGTTTAATTATTAATTTTTCGTTGGCCAATTGTCGAGTGGATGGTTCTCGGAGCCTAGCTATCCGGTCTAGTCCGAGGACTAATAAAAATCCACGTCGCAACATTAATAACGTGAAAAATTGCTCGGTTTAATTTCTCTTATAGTAGCACTGTACCCTGGCAGACGTCGAACGTTGGTACGTTATGAAAGACAATTTCATAAATTTCTTTAGTGTAAGTCAACGTTATTCGTCTGCCAATTGGGGTGAAACAACAAAGGCTTTGTAATTAAACGCAATCAGAGATGAGAACCTGCTGGCAAACTCTGAACTAAGTCACGGCGAGTGCTAATGACGTCTATCGCGGTGGCAGCTCTTAGAATTTACTCAACAGAAACCGAAATCTTGCCAAGTTTGATCAACTTATCCATCAGCAAGGTTCTCACTATATAACTATGACAGTTTCATCGCTCGACTGGGCAAATCATTCTTCGTCGAAATATGGTAAGACGTGGAATCGATATCCGTGGTTAGATTCCCGTGGGCTATCAGACATCCATTGACCATTTTATTCGTTTAAACATATGTGAGGAAGGATCTATAAGAAAAAATGTCGGTGCATTGTAACCGTACAGTTTTGTACATAGAGGATAGAGTTCGAAAATGGAAATGTCGCCAAGTTGTAGCTATGCTACGTAGTACTATCGTTAATATTCATTGAATGATCAGAATTCCGACGTACTATTTCGAGAGTATACGTACCTAGTGGTATTATCACAGAAACGTATACAATAAAATTCCACAACAAAACCTTTTCCACCAATGGAGTTCGTATTACAATACATTTCCTGTATAATAAATGCAAGATATACGACAGCCAAGTTGTTACCTGGGACCGATAAAATTGCAAATATCAATGTAGAAATTTGGAATTATTTTTAATTTTACGTTAGTTTATGAATGTTACGATTAAGTTTTAGATAGATACGCCATAGTCGATCGCGAACCATGAATCCAAAGTTATGTTTTCCAGTTATTATTAGTTGTGTATCGATACAGGGGATTATAGGGATCTAGAACCCGGCGGGGGGTTGGGGGGGGGGGGGGGGGCAGAGCCTTTTAGCTCATCTCGCGCGCTTCGCGCGCGTCTTCTGCTTTTCTGAGTTATATTATCTTATTGTTTATTCACGACACCATTTGATTTAGAATTTAAATAAATGAGAGAAATAAGAGGATACTGGAAAACAAATTTTGGAATACTCGAAAGCACTGAGATATATCAGGGGGTTGATTCTGTAGCAGAAATAATGGCAAAATAGCACTGAAATCATGAAAAACAATAGGCGTCTGCCAATGAGCTGCTCCTATTTGATGGATTGACATTAATTTGTTGCTATTTTGTCGTTATTTCCGCTACAGAATCAACCCCCAGTATATATAATATAATGTCAGTGCTCGAAAGCAACGTGAATAAAGGGAAATTTTACTCCAGATCGATGACAGATGGAACTTATGAATTATAAATTAGATTTTCTGAGAATTTCAAAAAGGAAAAGGAATCGTGATAATTTTGAGTATGAACATTACTTTTGTACAATTGCTGTAATATTTAACCGAAAAGTACTTACATGCACGTTGATCCATTATTAAATGTATATATTATTGATACGTCTTCTAATATAGTTATTGTGACAAATACTGATCGTGAGTGTAATTAGAAGCGTGTATTACTACTTCATAAAAGTCAATGATTAAAAAGTTATGAGAATTCGTATTCATGATTAGACACGTTAATTCAGTGCATCATTTTCGGATATGTTCCAACGAACGCAATGTTTATAATGATGTTTGCTACCTATGTTATTCGCATCGCATTGAGAAATTAAAACAGCAAGCCTGAAAATAATTCGTTAGTAAAAATATTCTTGCTCAATTTTTAATCAATATATTATTTATTTTGTATTTTAACGTGTAAAACAATTTTATGATTTAATATTCTTTAACTATCACTTTTTTCAATATACTTTTTTTTTATGACATTACATTCATGAATTGTCTTTTCAAGTTTCACTTTTCATAACTTCATTCTTTTTTCGTTAATTACGTTCTCTTTGTTGTCATTTTTCCTTTTCTTCTCAATGGATCTCCATCCTTTGATTAACTTGTTTGTAGTCATTTTTGGTCTATTTGTTTTTTTAATTTCATCGGCCGATTTCACCATCATGTATATTGGATTCGCTGTGAAATTGAATTCTTTTTTTTTTTATAAACTATCACTTATATACCATTTTCATGCAGGTTGTTCGTATGTGTATGGACTACAATTTTATTTTCAAAAATGAATATTCATAATTAAAATAATAACCATTTGTCTGTATGTATCCCTTTATCGTGATTTCTTCTCCTTTTTCAAATTCTTCTAGATTTTCGTTTTTTGAAACTCTAACTTCTAATTTATAGGTTCCGTCTGTTATTGATCCGGAGTAAAATTCTGTCCCTCTATTGCCGTTGGTTTCGAGTAGTCCGAAATTTGTTTTCAAGTATCCTTTTATTTCTGTTATTCATTCAAATAAGAAATTAAATAGAGTTATAAATTCGTATTAAAAAAAATATATATACACTTATAGTGTGCTTTGATAACTCACTGATGTAACTGGTAATGTCAGCCACATCTTTTAAGTCAGCTAATTTCGGTTCTAATTCAGTTACTGTATTTGTCGAATGTTTGCCGAGAATATTGATAATTGTATTTTTTTGAATTATAATTTCATACCCCACTGTCCCCTTGTTAAAATTTGTGTTGGGACTTGCCTTTGAGTAGGCACCATCAATGTGCACAATCTGCAAATTTATTCAAAATTTATATATATTTATACTTATAAAATCAAAATTATCAAGCTTTCCAATTAATGTTATCGCGTATGATTATTTTTCATTGCATTTTGAGATATTTATTTTTATATTCAATCTAAATGCTTACGAAATTTGTTCTTGAAATAGGTTCTGTTTCTTCAATCTCCTTATTCCATGCGATAATTTGAATACGTTCGCCATCGCCGTTATTCAAAAAAAATTTGAAAACTTTGTTTCCCTTTTGTCCCACTACTTTTGAACATTCAATGTTATCGATATATCCAATAATTTCCCTAGAAAGTAAACTGTTGATAAGTACCTATCTACTATAGTAAGTATATGTATAGTAAGTATTCCCCGTGAAAAAATTATTATATATAATTGTATGTATACACACATATATACCTCGAATATCTATAACTGTTGAACGATCCGTGCGCCTGAAGGTAGGCGATTGAAGATACACCTCATTGAAATAACATGGGATGGATAAAAAAAAAATATGACAAAATAAAATCAAATAAATAAATAAATATATTTTATATATATATAATATAAAATATCTTCAATTGTCTGCCTCCAGTCGCACGGATCGTTCCACACGGAAATAAAGAAACAGTTAAATTCACAGGGCACACAGTTTCCGTTGGACTCGAGCGCATTTTACTGATGTAATTGACAATACTGAACTGTAATAGTATTATATCAGTGAGACTGGAATTTTGACAGTGTACACTGGTTTATTCAGAATTCAGTATTGTGATAGTATACGATATCTATACTTAGATTTTGTCTATATATAATATATAAAATCATATATATTATATATATTTTTATATATGTGTAATCACATATACGTATATATATATATATCGACAGCCTAATAACATAGTCACGTAAGCGCCAAAAATGGACTTTTTAGAGGTCAGACAAACGTATCTCCAAAAAAATGGTTCTTTGCATTGGAAATTCTTTGATGAATGCATAGAGCCATCATCCATAATACGGTGTGATAGTGACGTATCTCCACGTTTTTTGTGTGACACAGTCGTATCTCCACGTTTTTTTGTGTGACACAGTCGTAACTCCACACTTACGTGGTCTCAACTTTTCCGAGTGTCAAATGATTTGTAACATAGTAACGTATCTCCATTTTTTTTATGAAGATACGTTCTTCTGTTACCAAACCGGACTGTACATACGTCTGTTTCACACACAAAAATGGCACTTACGCTTCTGTGTTTCAAATTTTTATTTATACCGCGAAAATGTTTCAAATACATTGACGAGTGCAAAAATGAAAGAAAAATGGAGATACGTTTCTATCACATAAATATAAAAAAAAGGCCAAAATTATGGCGCTTACGTGACTATGTTATTAGGCTGTCGATATATATATATATATTCATATATAATCATATAATATACGTGTATGGAGTTATATATAACTATATATTTTTATTTTTACCTTTTAATGCCTGACTAAAAAAATTTCATCACATTGAAAGGTAAGAATAAAATTATCTGGAAATTGTTCTAATGCACCATGTTGTACAAGTATACATCATACAAGTACGAATAATTATACAGAATTTCAGATTTTTTCATCAATAATCATCGGAGTAATAAAAACTCAATTTTCAGTTTAAAAAAATACATGCAATTTCCCATTTAAAACTTTCGTCGTCTTGGGGGGCGGGTTAATATTAATATTAAGAACCCAAACTTGGCAAGGACTTTTTTTAGTTAGTTGGCGTCGATTTGGGAGGTGGCCCGGAAAATCTATCTTTTATCCCAACTTACGAACCACCCCAATGACCATATATGATTATATATAACTTCCTACAACATCACACATGGACCATGGTTATATGTATATGTTCAAGTTCATATATGAACAATGAACATACATGATTATATGTAACTTCATACACAGGCAGATTATAGTCATGTATATGCTTATATATGATTATAATATGTAGCTCATATAGATGGATTATATATGACTATATATATATATATATACATTATATATGAGCTATTTATAATTTTTTTTCCCGGGTCGCTATATTTTTCTGAATTTGATTATGTAATTTGAATAACTATTATGTTTTTTTTTTTTTTCATATTTTTGACTTCATAAAACGTAAACTTTACAAGATGATTCTGCCACAAATATTAAAAAATCAGCCTCTCCCTATCTACCTTTGTCCCATTTTCAACCTTTATTTTTCTAATAATGATTGAAATTGTATATTATATAATAATTGTATTTATCACTCACACAGTTGTATCATATATTTTCATGCTTTTAATTTCTTCGGTCGATGTATAGGGTAAAATGTCTGACTCTTCTTGTTTACTTTCTTCTAAAAGTTTTTCCTCCAAATATTTTTCAGCAATATCATCAACATCACTTTCATTTTCTGCGAACTTGGATGTAGCTATCAAAAATAATATACTCTTTGATTTCTTTTTCTGATTATCATTTGAATCTCAAAATACGTTTATTTAAATTTAAAATTTCTATCTTTGAATTGCCTTTTTTTTCTATTTTAGTTTATAAATAATGAAAAAAGTAAAATAATAGATTTGGTCATGCTTGATGGTATTTCCAGTAATCAAATTTCTTTAAGGGGACCAGTACAGCGACTTTTCGAGAAATTAACATAGTCCGAAATCAATTTATTTCATAACCAGAGTTCATTTCACATCAAAATATTTTTCTTTTTCAAAATCATGTGTCGTAAGGATTTCAGAGCACCGTTGGACCGATTCAGGTCATCTTGGATTCATTTTCTTCAGAAAACAAATCCTCATCATGTGAATGTAGGAATTTTGAAAATTTTTCATTTTGGCCAAGTTATTTAAGAAATGAGTGATAATAATTTTTGCAAATTTGGTAAATTGATCATAACTTATGACATAATTTTTTATTTTAAAATTCCTACATTCACATGATGAGGATTTGTTTTCTGAAGAAAATGAATCCAAGATGACCTGAATCGGTCCAACGGTGCTCTAAAATCCTTACGACACACGATTTTGAAAAAGAAAAATATTTTGATGTGAAATGAACTTTGGTTATGAAATAAATTGATTTCGGACTATGATGATTTCTCGAAAAGTCGCTGTACTGGTCCCCTTAATTTAATTTTACTTTCTTCTAAAAGTTTTTCCTCCAAATATTTTTCAGCAATATCATCAACATCACTTTCATTTTCTGCGAACTTGGATGTAGCTATCAAAAATAATATACTCTTTGATTTCTTTTTCTGATTATAATTCGAATCTCAAAATACGTTAATTTAAATTTAAAATTTCTATCTTTGAATTGCCTTTTTTTCTATTTTAGTTTATAAATAATGAAAAAAGTAAAATAATAGATTTGGTCATGCTTGATGGTATTTCCAGTAATCAAATTTCTTTGTACTCATTTTTGAATTTTTTACGCGTACTGTGATAAAATTATAGATGAATAAATCAACTGTAAAACTGCTCTTCCGATTTTAATAATACAAACGTTGTTTATATAATTGCTGTAATATTTAACCGAAAAGTACTTACATGCATCTTGATCCATTATTAAATACAAATTTTATTAGTATATAATTCAATGAATATTATGTACTCGTCGCAAAACGTGCTGTATGTAGATTTTGTGACAAAACACTGATCGTATATGTAATTAGTAACGTTTGTTTTTGTTATGTTTAATTTGAACAAATTTTGAAAAAGATAACAATATGTTAATCAACGAATCAAGTTTGAGTATGATTACGTGTGAATTTGCCCATACAATTCCATAGTTTGATCTATAATCTATTCATAGAAACATAAATATCGACAACGCGGGTGAACATAAAATCACGATCAAGATCGTACGTTATTTTTCAATCATTCGGTACTTCCTTCAACGATTATGAAACTATTCACCGTTTAGAATCATAGATTATTAATATTACGTGATCTGTGGTAGAGCACGTGAAATGTTACAGTAAATGAAATGAATATAACTTTAGATAGAAATAGAGTTTTTTATTCATGCAATTTCGTAAAGTTCTTTGTACGCGTAATTTTTTATGCTTGCATTTTGTCTTTGATTTCCAAGATAAATTTTTAATGAATCCCATGAACGTACTCGAGAACAAGCGACATACAATTGTCCATGATTAAATACGTCTTTGCGAAGATCAAGTCCAATTTTATGGAAAGTTTGTCCTTGTGATTTATTTATAGTCATTGCAAATGCTAGTTTTATTGGAAACTGTCGTCTTTTGAATGTAAACGGATATTTATTTTCACAATATAATGTGATCCGATTCAAAAATACAATTTCACCAGTCTTATCACCAGTAAGAATTTCACATCTCAGCAAATTATTTTTGAGATCCAAAATTAATAATCTTGTACCATTGCAAAGACCTTCGTGAATACTAAGATTTCTGATTAACATAACAACGCTATTGACTCTTAACCGCAATTCATGAGGTGGAAGAGATGGTGGATTAAGGGTGTTCAAATATTCTGGAAGAAAAATCTCGTCCGTATTGCAGTCGCTGTCGCAGTTTTCAGTACTATCTACACTTGTATATACCATTTCCCTTCTCATGTCTAAAAGCTGTACAACTCTTTCATTCATTTCATCAACGTCAACATTTCTTGCAGATAATATTGCACATTTTGCCGCTTCTCGATAGCGTTTTTGTCGAATCAGGGCACCGAAAGTGTCTTCTACTATATCTGAATCTATTCTTGCTAAACAACAGTGTGGTATTGTCATATTGTTGTTGCTGTCATTCAGAACTCCGTCACCTATATCAATCAAAAATTTCATAAATTCAATTTCTTGTGGTAGCGTCCTCATGTTTTGCGTCAAAGAATATTTTGAAAAGTGTTGCCAGACCATACTAAATTTGATAGATAAACTAATTGTCTCACTGCGAGTCGCATGCATCTTAATCGGTAAAAGTTGCCTGAAATCACCGCTGAGGATTACAATTTTTCCACCAAATGGCAAACTGTTATTCATAATATCACGAAGGGTTCTGTCCATCACTTCCAAAGCATAACATGGTGCCATTGGTGCTTCGTCAAAAATGAAAATTTCAGTGTCTTCTAGATATTTTGCTTCCTTGGACTCCAATTTAATGTTAGATGATGAATCAGAATAAAGCGGTACTGGTAACCCAAACGTCTTGTGTACTGTTCTCCCATTGGGAAGTAGTACAGCTGCAATCCCAGTGAATGCCATGGTAATTACACGTCTATTTCGACCCTTCAGTAGATGCCAAAGAGTGGTGTAAAGAAAAGTTTTACCAGATCCTCCTGGGCCATCAATATAATAATATTCATTCAAATTTTCACTCTTATTATCTACGACATTCAAAATAACATCGACAATTCCTTTTTGTTCATCATTAAGTTTTGCATATTTCTGCATTCCAATCTCCATAGCTTGAAGTGGTATATCATCGTCAATTTCAGCTACATCTGTAACTTGTAACATGTCTGTAAATTCAGCAAGACTTCGATCTTCAGCATGAAGCATTGCATTTATTTGTGCATACGCTTTCTTTTGGCCTTCTTGCCTGCCAAGCTGAAGTGTATAATCTTCAGACATCGCAACTTTGAATTTTTCCCAAAGTTCTTTGGGATAAATTGGCTGACAGTATATCAAAATACGTACAAATAATCTGCGCAATTGTCGGGGCATCATCCACACTTCACCTTCATGCATTGCTCGACTCCACTCTTCATCATCTTCGATAAGACCCAATTTCAAGCAAGTTTCAGAAAATAATTGTTGAAGTTCTCCGTTTACAGTACGCAAGTCTTCGAAACTGGTAGCCCCTCTGATTGTTAATAATAGTAACCGTAAATGAAAAAGTTCTACTTGTGTGGGACTGACAGCATACATACGTCCAATACAGTTGTAATGAGATTTACGTTTCACCCAGTGAGAAACGTTTCTACCGTTGTCATCTTTTTGCTTCTTGAATGTATAATGAACTGGAATGTCAATGTACAAGTATTGTTTAGCTTGTTCGTCACGTGAATTCAAAGCAAAATAGTCCATAAGCATGGTCGCCTGGTCAAGGACAGTCATTATTTCATTTTCATTTGCCTCGAGATTTATAGTTATATTTTGTTCATTTGGTAAGTGCACAGGTAAACGAATTATGCTGTGACTTTTGTCGTGCAAAGTTTTGCTGTAAATACGCCAGATCGCTTCAATAGGACTAACATAACGACTATCAATAAAATTTTGAATTTCATCATGATTTACAATCGTATCATTGGAAGTCTCTCCAATCGTTAAAGGAGCATCAATACCAATTTCATTGCGATTTACGGTAGTATCCCTAGACGTCTCTTCAATAATGACCGTCGCAGCATCATGGCCTTTCTATATATATTTGTATAAATATTTTACTGCTTTAACACTTGAAACAACTTCAACATTAATATGACAATTGAAAATACTCAAAAGCATTGGGGAATAGGGTACAACATAACGATTATTTACGCTGTATCCACCGGGACGTTCAAAAAATACATCACCAGTATTTCTACGGCGATAACACGGATATCCATCTACATCGATGTTTGTTTCCTCACACGATGGTCTTGGATACCTTTTGGAACACTTTCCATCCACCAAACACCAATCACCACATGGCCCGTGTATCATATGTCTCATCACGATGTCATGCAAGACACGATTTTGAGAAGAATCTGGAATTTCAGCAGAAATGTAACGATCCACTATTTCGGCAGTTGTTATTTTGTAATTTTGGCGTAAGGTTAACAACATATGTATGTGAGGTAAGCCCCTTTTCTGAAATTCAACAACATACACATACGCTGCTACTTCACCGAAACACTTTTTTTTAACAATTAAGTCAATCAAGAAATTCTTTTTGATATTGAAAACGCGTGCACATATATCCGGTCTATCAGCTGGTTGCTGACCTGGTAAAATATTTTCGTAAATTTCTCTCCATTTGGGATTACATGTCATGGTTATAAAAATATCTGGTTTTCCAAATTTACGAACGATTGCCATCGCATCTTGGTAATTTTGCATCATATTCCGCGGAGAACCGATGAATGTAGAAGGGAGTATAATCATTTTCCCGACACGACCATTTACATTATTTGCCGAATTTTGCAAGTGATCGACCAGTCCGTTGTAGGACTCCGCGCGCAGTTCTTTCTGGTGCATTTTACAGTATTCAATTCGATCCTTTTCTATTTTTACATAATTATCGACGGACCATTGCTGGAACAATCGCCGACCCGAAATGAATGGATTAAAATCATCGCGAATGGCCATTCGATATTTGATATAGGCTAGCCTGGATATGCGTTTATTACTATTTAAACGCATTAGATCGCGATGCCAACCCCGAGAGCCACATGGGTAAAATAACGGATATATCCAAGGCTCGACGTTGGGATCCATGGTGCTGACTTGTTTCAATACTTTATCATTTCTATTTCGTATACTTACATAGGATTCTGGAATTTCACCATCAGCAGTAGTGGAAAATATGGCAGCTACTTCGTTAGTCCTTTGGAAGTTATACCGACGTTTATCGACTCCTGGCTTTAAAGTAAAAAGCATATGAAGCTCAGGCATTGGCTCATTGCTTTCTATTGATAATCGTCGTTGATTTGCTATTTCTTCGCCCATCATTTGATACGATTGTGCAAACACATTGTGCTCTCGCATTATCCCATCGAGTATAAATAAAATTCCGTCGTCGAGTTCATAGTTTTGGTTCAAACGATGTTCTGCAGCTTCGTTGGAATCCATTATGAACAGTTGACCATAACTCGGAGGTTCATTCGGAGCAGAATACAATGATGTATTAACTTGATAATAAATCTGCCCTTGAATTTTAAAACAGTACGGTCCAGGGCGCCTTGCCGGAAAATTAACCAGATTAGCGTTAAAAGAAGCAAATGAAAATGAACTATTGTAGCTTCTTATCCGTTTAAAAAAATCATTTGATTTCGGATGTACTGCCTCAAAAAGTTCGCGAAGTTCAACCGGGAATGTAGGCATGGCATCAAGTACTACATCACCGTGGCTACAGCAGTCGTTAAAAGAATTGCCTTTATTAGACACTTTCTCTGCTGAAAAGTGTTTTGCATTACAATGAATACATAATACGTCCATTCTTCCAATATAATGCTCTTGCAGCATTTCTACATCGTTATTTAACAATACTACGTGACCTAAATGACTACAACTTGCTGCATTTGAAATAATTTCTGCTCTACGTTTACGTTGATTTGCATTGTTTCTCTCACGACGAAACCGCTGAAACTCCTCCTCTTCCTCAACATTCCGATTAATCTTTCGACGGGGCATTGATAAATCGTGAAAAACACCTTTGCCTAATTAAATATTCAGAATTAATGTGCAAATGATTAGTTAGGCCGATCAGACAATATTTTTAATTGTGAAATCCTCTTAATCATCAAGGTACTCGTAAAACAATCTTGTACTCGTTAGTATAGAATCAATCAGGTACTCATAATATGCATAAAGGTACTCTCGGAAACATCACTGTACTCCTCAGAAGCATTTAGAATAATCACATACAATATATTTAATTGTGAAATCCTTTTAATCATCGATGTACTCGTAAAACAATCTTGTACTCGTTAGTATAGAATCAATAAGGTACTCATAATATGCATAGAGGTACTCTCGTTAACATTATTGTACTCCTCAAAAGCATTTAAAATAATCAAACAGCTAAGTTGAATGGCAGAATGCAGAATATGAAAACATAAAAATGAATATTTCAATCAACGTTCAAATTGATACACCAAAAACACAATAACAAATTAGAATAACGGTAACATGAAAAAACAAGTATGCCAATACTTAATACTTTAATTTAGAGGCAAACTTACTGATAATCGGGCGTATCGGAATAAAACTTTGAAATCTTCTTCTTCTTCCTTTAATGACTAAACGCTCGTTTGAGCGTGTAGTCAGAATAAAATTTTGAAATCCAAACTGGGAATTCAAGGTTAAGCATATACGCACAAAAATTTTCAAAGTATTCTGATATTACATGTAATCAATACATCTGTATAATAGCGTATGTAATTTGTATTATATATTATTTGTATTTATTTATATTTGTCACAACCGCTGTCCTGTCAAAAAAGCAACCACAAAGCGACTTCTATCAATCAAACGAAAGCAGACTTCCTGTTAAACAACTTCAAATGGTTCAAATCGTCTGAAATTAGGTCCTCAGCACGTCACCGCTGGCCAACCGACGTTTCGGAAAAGCGGTGACGGAAATGCGAGGTTTGACAACCATCACTTTTTTAATATACGGATATTATTTTTTAATTTTTCTGAATACGTATGATTTTTTTCAGAATTTCGTTAAATCTTTCAAAATCGCGTTTTGTCAGGTATGAAAAATCCAATTTTCAAAGATTTAACAAAATTTTGAAAAAAGTCATACGTATTCAGAAAAATTAAAAAATAATTTTCACCTAAAAAAAAAGTTGGGTCATCGGCTAATTTCTTGAACAGCTTTTTTTTCCATCTATTTGTTAATAACTTTTTTGCATTATTATTATGCAAAATCAATCTCTCGAGGATCTTCTACATGCTTGATTTCTTTCAGATTTTTCCCCCATCGAGAAGTATTCCAAATCTGCTCTGAAACCCACGTTTGGTGGGAAGTAGGTAAAGAACCACCTTAAGAGGAAACTTCGGTGAATTTTTGCAAATCGCTATTAGAGATCGTAAAAAAAAAAATCCTTCCAGCAGTTTTTGAATAATGTCAGTATCGACTGTGAAAAAAAATTTCGGCTACCTGCGATGAAAGTCCAGACGCAAGGAATTTTTGGCAGCGGTGGGAAAATCTTCTTCGCAAGGTTCCTTGCGTCTGGATTTTCATCGCAGAAGGCTGAATTTTTTTCACGTCCTCTACTGACATTATTAAAAAACGGCTAGAAGGATTTCTTTATACGACCTCTAATGGCGAATTCCAAAATTTCACCGATGCCTCCCCTTAAATGGCATTGAATTCATCGAAGAGTCGAATCTATTACAAAATAATTACGTTATCATCTAATAAATCCGGTTTTTTGTTGCTTTTGATCTCTCTCACGATGGCTTGCGTTCTTCTTTCTGCTGCATCTTTTTTATGGGCTGGTAATTTCTTCTGAGACTAGAAAAAAAATGTGATGAATCATACGTTCCTCAATATAATTAAAATTGTTTCATTACATTGAATGAACTGGAACTGCGATATTTTCTATGTTTCTTGTTTTTTAATGTTTACCTGAATAAATATACAGTAGAACCTCGTTTATCCGAGGTAATGTGGGGAGGAGGTACCTCGGATGAGCGAAAACTCGGATAACACGATAGCTGTGAAAAATTCGAAAATTTAAATCATTTCTTATGTATTTGAAGCTGTAGAACGAAATTTAATCACAGAAGTATGCACATATGTATAAGCACCATGGTGACGATCGCAAAATACTTCGCGCGTACAGCATAGACATGGCGGCTCCATCCGTTTTATTCGAGTTTTTCCGTGTTATCCGAGCATACACCTCGATTAATATGGAGTGCTCGGATGAGTCCGTTGCCTCAGATAACGCGGAGACTCGGTTGATCGAAGGCCGGATAAACGAGGTTCTACTATATTCCAATTCATTATCTTTAATTAACCCAGTACTTGTTACAAAATTTAATAATACCTTTTTACCAGTCGATGTTGACTGTGTAACATATTTACTGCTGAGACTTTTTTTTTATCAAAGCGTGCCTGTCTTGTTTAAAAGGTTTCTGAATCTCAAATTTCTGCAGCGCAGACAACTCGTTGGACATAGCCGTCCATTCTGAAATTTGAATAAACGAATAAATATTGCAACAAAATAATTAAAGACATATATGGACAATTCCACCAATTATCAACCAATGTTTGGGCCCGAAAGAATCGATTTGTCTCAATTTTTTTCCTTGTATTCTGTGAACCAAGATTGGTAAATTCACCGAGTTTTAGCCCAATAGGACTCGCCGTTCACGAGGAATACGATATTTAATTTTCAGAGTGGGATGGCTGTAACGTGGTCACACATGAGGTACGATTAATTTATAAAGATCAAAATTAAGAGAATTTATTCACTGCTCATTATCAATTAATCGTAACTCACGCGTGACCACGTTGCCGTCCCTGAAAATTTGGGTTTCTGACTGAAATAATCTCAGCTTTCAGAATAAAAATTCAGAAGAATGATAAAACATTGAGCACAAGGAGAAATCGCTGTTTCTCGTCAAAAAATGTATTTTTGAGGGGGTTTTAGCAAAGTTAATAAGAAACCAAAAATGGATTCGAAAAGCTGAGAGTTTTTCACATAGAAAACGTATTTTTTCGAATTTTTATTATCAAGCTAGAAATACGTTAAAAATGCGTATAAAAATTTTGTCCTAAAAATTAAATATATTTTTCCTCGTGAACGGCAAGTCCTATTAGGCTGAAACTTGGCGAATCTATCAATCTTGGTTCACAGAATACGAGGAAAAAAATTGAGGCAAATCGATTTTTTCGCGCCCAAACATTGGTTGATAATTGGTGGAATTGTCCATATTTATATAATTGCACTATATGGTCAAATTTATTTGAAGCCAGGGAATATAGATTGTCTTTCGAACCCAATTAGGGAAAATTGATTTTTCCTGTTGAGAAAAGCATGGATGAGTTGTTACGTTTTCATTCGTTTCAATACCTAAATGGACCTCAGGTGCTTCCCTACCCAATTTCACAACACTGTAATACATAAACGCGTGCAGAAGGTGCTATTAAAAGGAATATATCTGCCTGGTCACCGAAAGAAATGAAACAAAATACGTCGCGCAATTCTATGTGCGATTTCGAATACGTACGGCCCAAAACATGTTCGTTTTGCGCTAAAATAGAGAAGATATCTCCCATTACCGTTTTCCATGGATATATCTTCTCTATTTTAGCGCAAAACGAACATGTTTTGGGCCGTACGTATTCGAAATCGCACATAGAATTGCGCGACGTATTTTGTTTCATGGATTTCGGTGACCAGGCAGAGATATTCCGTTTAATAGCACGTTCTGCATGCGTTTATTACAATGTTGTGGAATTGGGTAGGGAAGCACCTTGAGGAGTATATATATATACCGCGAATATTCGGTGAATCTGAACGACCCCCTTCCTACGGGAAAACCAACACAGGCGCGCACTGCGTGCGTGAGGCTCGGCGGGCGGGGCCAGGCGGCCAGTGGTGCTTCTACCGAATCTTCCGTACTATGCCGACTCCGCATAGCCCATCCGCGCTAACTCGATAAATACTATAGCTCATCCGCGCTAACTCGATAAATACTTAACTTAAAAAGCAATCATCACGCTGAACACGGCAAAGAATGAATGCGAATAAAACGAATTCACCTGATGTGAACATTTATTTTCAAAGTTTATCAACGAATTTAGAATCAAATATCAATTAATTGGGTGTAAGTATTGATTATCAGTGTCTAGGATCGATATTTGAGACGAAATGGAACAGGTAAGTGGAGGGTGAAACATTGAAGACAAAAATTGGTTTATTTATTGATTTATTTATTTATTCATTTTTCAGAACTCGATTTCATTCAAAACGTCTGTTCGGAATACAAGTATTCCATCTAATTTGAATTTTGAATTTTTTGAATCTAATGAACATTAAGAATTCGTGAGAAAGTTTTCAGTGTTTGTGTCAACTTTGGTTTCATAATAACATAATGAATCATTTGATCAGAGTACAATGCAGAGAATGGAGTCATCGAGGATAAGGCTACCACCCACAGGCCACGTCCTTAGGTCTGAAACAGAAAAATGAAATTTATCAACGATTATTGGTTAATCGAGGGATCCATTGCTGTTGAATTATGGTGTACGCACAAACTTATCAGAGATTGAATGCTTGGGAATCGAAGAAAGGCTATCGATGAGTTACTGTCGAACGTAGTACACTTTTACTCAAACCATTTTTGTCTCTCAACGATTACTTCTATCGGAGAACCTAGTGCTGACACGTACCTTAGCGAGGCTTCATAGCGTGCGAAGGGGCTTTGCCGCAGGAGTTTGTAGTGCGACGAGGCAGCGTACGAGAAGCTTCGTTGCAAGGGTTCGTAGCCCGTCGACGATATTCATCGAACATTTCTTACTCGTCTAACGACCATTCAACGTTCATGTCTCGTAGCAGGCGAAGGAGCTTCGTCGCAGATGATCCTAGTGCGACGAGGCAGTGTACTAGACATGAACGTTGAATGGTCGTTAGACGAGTAAGAAATGTTCGATGAATATCGTCAACGGGCTACGAACCCTTGCAACGTAGCTCTTCGTACGTTACCTCATCGCAACACGAACATCTGGAACGAAGCTCCTCTGCCTACCACGAGACATGAACGTTGAATGCTCGTTAGATGAGTGAGAGTTGTTCGATAAATATCGTCGACGTGCTACGAACCCTTGCAACGAAGCTCCTCGTTCGCTGCCTCATCGCACTACGAACATCTGCGACGAAGCTTCTACGTCTGCTACGGAACATGAACGTTGAATGTTCGGCACACAAGTAAGAAATGTTCGATAAATATCGTTCTTGTGCTACGAACCATTGGAACGAAGCTCCTCGTACGCTGCCTCATCGCACTACAAACTCCTGCGACAAAGCCCCTCCGCACGCTATGAATCCTCGCTGAGGTACGTGTCAGCACTCGGTTCTCTGATAGAAGTAATCGTTGAGAGATGGAAATGGTTCGAGTAAAAGTGTCACTACGTTCGACAGTGGCTCATCGGTAGCCCTTCTTCGATTCCCAAGCATTCAATCTCCGATAAGTTTGTGCGTACACCATAATTCAACAGTAATGGACCCCTCGATTAACCAATAATCGCTGATGAATTTCATTTTTCAATTTTGATTTTCATGAGATTGAATACTAGTATTCCCAACAGATGTTTTGAATAAAATCGAGTTCTGAAAATAAATGAATAAGTGAATAAATCAATAAATAAACCAATTTTTGACAATGTTGTTTTTAATGATTCACCCTCCACTTACCTGTTCCACTTCGTCTCTAATATCGATCCTAGACACTGATAATCAATACTTAAATCCGACTTAAATCCAATTAATTGATATTTGATTCTAAATTCGTTGATAAATTTTTAAAATAAATGTTCACATCAGGCGAATTCATTTTACTCGCGTTCATTCTTTTCCGTGTTCAGTGTGATGATTGCTTTTTGGGTTAAGTATCAAGGCGCGGATGATTCGGTAGAAGCACCACTGGCCGCCTGGCGCCGCCCGCCGAGCCTCACGCACGCAGTGCGCGCCTGTGTTGGTTTTCCCGTAGGAAGGGGGTCGTTCAGATTCACCGAATATTCGCGGTATGAACTTCCCCGTTTGTGCAAGTGAGATACGGTTATGTGAGCCATACAGATTGTAGAGTACATCTCTTCTCTAAGAGTGAGGGAGATCGCGTGTACTTATTATGCCGAAATCCGTGTTAACCGGGGAAACATATATTCAACGGCCCGTTAAAATCTTTTGTTTTTATCATTACTATTGTAACTTTAGGAGTTACCTTATTATTTGAGCTGTGGGTCCCTGAGCGAAATAAGGAGACTTGGAGGCACAAATGAATGGGAAAAGCAGATTAGGTTATATTCAGAAAGATACAAGTGTCTCGGTTTATGTCTGAGACTAGACTGTTTTTAAATTGGCTATCGCTAGATATATCGTTTGGTTGTTTTTATCAGAAGATACTTGATAATTGTTATTGTGATGTTTTGTACATGGGAGTTCGGGTGGCAAAGGAATGAAGGGATATAAAGTCAATACAAGGGGTGGACGCACCCTTTGTAACACTGCCCCTCCCTGAAGGGAAGAGGCGACCCGACTCTTAAACAAATTAATAACGAATGTGTGATCTGTTAAGGGAAGAGAGGGCTGAGAGCTGTGGATCAGACTTTAAAATCTTTAAAGCGTTTGAAATCTTTCCTAAACTACCTGTAATTCTATCCTAAGTCTCGAGGGAAACCACAGAAAACCTGAGAAGGTAGTTTCGATTATAAATTCTCAACAATATTTGGTATGAAAATTTTCGCCTAGTCAGGCTGAAGTGTAGAGTTGATGTGAAGTCTGTCCTCAAAATGGAAGAAATCATCTGTAAAACTGGAAACCGTCTGGGGATGAAATCAGCTTGTGATCCGTCAAGAGAGTTGGAGAAGTCAGGAAGATCATGTGGATCAGGTAAATCAGATGAGGCAGCGGCAGGAAAACAAGAATCGGGGATCGCGAACTACTCCCAGGCGGTTTCAAACAGGAAAACTGCACACCCTAGATTGGAGGACAGACGTGAGTACGAAGGATAGGGAACTTTAAGGATATAGAGAATCAACCAAATTTTTTTTTTTTTTTTTTTTTAAATTCATCATTCAACATAAATTCAATAGGGGGTTAAAATGGAACGATCTTATTTTTATCCGGGAAATTCCTGAGGTTACGTCGACTCTATTCCTTCTTGGTTCACACCTTCGATATTGTTTCTTTGAATTATTTGGTGGGGTACCTAGGGCTCTCAAAAGAAACGGTTATTCCTTAACTTTAAACAATAATTGAGAACAATCCGCTCGGATCTCCGAATAACATTATGTGAGAAGGTTATGATTGGCGACAAGAGAACACTAAAGCAGAAGACAGAAAAGAGAATGACGGAGAGAACCGAAAGAAAACGAACCCTTCCGAAGATAGTGCGTCGTAAACTTGGACAGAAGATACCGACTGTTCACGAGTAAAACCGAACAAACCCGAGTGAAGCCTGACGCGAAGCGGGTGATCTGTCAATCTATTCCTCTCCCATAACCTTACTAAATTCATTAAATACATCGTCGGCCGAAACTTCGGCATTTAGGATGAAAACTGATGCTGGAAGAGCTGAAAACTTTCCGCGAACTAGCCAATCCTCGTGGACCTCGTGAAGAGCTTTTAAGTATTCTAAGGGGATATTTTCTTCTTCGCCACGCGCGCGTGAGCTAACTCTAACAAACGACGTTTCAGGTGATAACCTCAAATAAACTATCATGTCGACCTCAAAATCTGGCGAGTTCTCTGATAAAATCCTAACGTTTTCCGTCAAAAGATGCGCTTCTAATTCTTCAAACCCCCCTAACCTCCTACGAGCTTCTACGAAGCAGTTGCAACTGAAGATTGATCTTTCCATGAGCTTGTTAGGTAATGAAGTTTTAACTAGGTGTCGATTCCTCATCGTCATCGCGGCGTGATGTTGAAAGTGATAACCATAACGGGAAGGGTCCCTGTACATTTTCTCTAGGAGGTTTTCTCCGGCTACATTTCTATACTCATCTAAAGGTTCTAATAAAGTGAGAATGTTCTTATCTTTTTGGAATCGACTCGTAAACGTTGTCTTCCCGCACCCGATGTTCCCTTCCACGAGTATGGTAAAAGGACGGTAATTCTTCCGCTTGATTCCAAAAGGCAGATCCTTGGACCACCTGGAGGAATCGAAAAAGGAAAGGGAAGTTTCTTCCTGACTCTGTGGGGAAAAACTCTCGAGAACCTGTAGGTCCTGATTTAATTGAAGAGAGCGAAGGAGGTTATTTTTGTCTATGTGAGTTTCTTCAGACTCATAGGGGGCTAGGCGATCCAAGTGGACTACCTTTGGCTTAGTTCGTAGAGAGCGTAGGATACGGTAGACCACGTCATTTATTTTATCCACTACTGTATTGGCGATACAACCCTCGACTATTCGCCATCTGGTGGCCGTTTTGACACTATTGAGAAAAGAAAACAAACCGTTGAGGTTATGACACATTTTTGGTAATTTCGTTATTATATAGTGATTGATAAATACGAATCATTGAACAATCTACGAAATTGAAGAAAAGATGTCTATCAGCGTTAGTAAAACGCAAGGTTGTGTACGGAATTGCGGAAGTTCGAGTTATAAAACACCAAACTTGACGTTCCACAGCTTTCCAAAAGCTGTGCAGCATTTTGTTGGAATTACGAATAAATTCGGTGATAACGAGAAAATTGACAGAAGAAATGCTTGGGAAGGAGCATTGTTAATAAACAATAAATGGTTCTCCAAAATTAAGACAGTCTGCTAGAATTGATGAACAAATTGTCGACACAGATCGTCGTATGACAACGAATCATAGGGTATAGCATACCTGGAAATACGTAGTCTTTTTCTTTGAAATGTAAAGAATAGACTGTCTTATTTTTGGAAAACCATTTATTGTTTATTAACAATGCTTTTTCCCAAGCATTTCTCCTGTCAATTTTCTCGTTATCAACGAATTTATTCGTAATTCCAACAAAATGCTGCGCAGCTTTTGGAAAGCTGTGGAACGTTAAGTTTGGTGTTTTATAACTCGAACTTCCGCAATTCCGTACACAACATTGCGTTTTACTAACGCTGATAGACATCTTTTCTTCAATTTCGTAGATTGTTCAATGATTCGTATTTATGAATCACATATAATAACGAAATTACCAAAAATGTGTCATAACCTCAACGGTTTGTTTTCTTTTCTCAATAGTGTCAAAGCGGCCACCAGATGGCGAATAGTCGAGGGTTGTATCGCCAATAAGGACCCTCCCAGTTAGATTGCAATTTGGGACATCGTCCTCTTTCTCGTCTTGGCTGGAAGAGCCATACTAAATCTCCCGTTTTAAATGTCAAATCCCTAGCTCGCACGTCATAACGAGCCTTCATCCTATCTGAAGTTACCTGAATTCTTTCCCTAGCAAAATTATGTATTTCCTCTAACCTTTCCCTTAGATGTGAAGCAAAGTTGGAACAAAGGGAATCCTGAATGGGGAGAGGGCCTTTTTCCAAATCGGAGGGCAGCCGAAGATCTCTTCCCATGAACATAGAAGCCGGAGTCTGTTTAGTTGTTTCGTGGACAGAGGAACGATAGGAGAGAAGAAAGAGGGGAACCCATTCGTCCCAATCCCTCTGACTTCTTTCCACGAAAGAAGATAGATAAGATAGAAGGGTTCGATTTAAGCGTTCGACCATCCCATCGGATTGGGGGTGAAGAGGAGTGGTCCTGGTTTTTCTAATTCCTAGTATTCTAACTATTTCTTTGACAAGAACTGATTCGAAATTGCGACCCTGGTCGGTATGAAGTTCGAGTGGAGCTCCGTACCGACATACAAATTCCCTAATGAAAGCCTGAGCTATAGTTTGAGCCTCTTGATTGGGTATCGGGATGACTTCGGGCCATTTTGTAAAATAATCGGCTATTACTAGAGCGTAACGATTCCCTGAATGAGAAAGTGGTAAAGGCCCGAGGACATCCATGGCTACCCTCTCAAAGGGTGCGCCTACATTATAAGTTTGCAACGGGCTACGACCTTTTGTTCGAGGACCTTTCTTAGCAACGCATATCGGACATATTCGACACCACTCGTCCACATCTAAACGGCATCTTGCCCAGAAATACCTTTCTCTAATTTTTTCTAGAGTTTTGTTCAAAGCGAAATGGCCTCCTGATGAAGAATTATGGTACGCTTCGAGGATTTCCTTGATTTTTTCTTTGGGGACTAACAGTTGCCATCTGATGATCTTCATATCTGGGGATTCCCATCGTCGGTACAGTACTTTGTTTTGTAAATAATTCTTTTGATGAGAAAAATTAACGGACGATCCGGGAATCGAACCCAGGATCTACGGACGCCTATCCGGGGACTTACACCCGAGACCACCTAGCTCGCCCACGGATCACCGCAACTTTTCTCATCATTTAAATTCTTGCGCTCAGTATATCTAATGTTATGATTCTTGGGTATGTAGCACTGAGTAGTACGCAAGGCAAAGTCACATACACTATAGCACCTGTATGACGGATGTGTCACGAGCAGGCTGTGTGAGTTTATTGTATATAGCGGCCTTTTAATGTGCGTATTATTATTTATTAAGTAATTAATTAAATATTTTTTCAATTAATTACTTAACTTATCTATCCCTGATTATTTAATTTGTAAATAATTCTTTTGATGAGAAAAATTAACGGACGATCCGGGAATCGAACCCAGGATCTACGGACGCCTATCCGGGGACTTACACCCGAGACCACCTAGCTCGCCCACGGATCACCGCAACTTTTCTCATCATTTAAATTCTTGCGCTCAGTATATCTAATGTTATGATTCTTGGGTATGTAGCACTGAGTAGTACGCAAGGCAAAGTCACATACACTATAGCACCTGTATGACGGATGTGTCACGAGCAGGCTGTGTGAGTTTATTGTATATAGCGGCCTTTTAATGTGCGTATTATTATTTATTAAGTAATTAATTAAATATTTTTTCAATTAATTACTTAACTTATCTATCCCTGATTATTTAATTTGTAAATAATTCTTTTGATGAGAAAAATTAACGGACGATCCGGGAATCGAACCCAGGATCTACGGACGCCTATCCGGGGACTTACACCCGAGACCACCTAGCTCGCCCACGGATCACCGCAACTTTTCTCATCATTTAAATTCTTGCGCTCAGTATATCTAATGTTATGATTCTTGGGTATGTAGCACTGAGTAGTACGCAAGGCAAAGTCACATACACTATAGCACCTGTATGACGGATGTGTCACGAGCAGGCTGTGTGAGTTTATTGTATATAGCGGCCTTTTAATGTGCGTATTATTATTTATTAAGTAATTAATTAAATATTTTTTCAATTAATTACTTAACTTATCTATCCCTGATTATTTAATTTGTAAATAATTCTTTTGATGAGAAAAATTAACGGACGATCCGGGAATCGAACCCAGGATCTACGGACGCCTATCCGGGGACTTACACCCGAGACCACCTAGCTCGCCCACGGATCACCGCAACTTTTCTCATCATTTAAATTCTTGCGCTCAGTATATCTAATGTTATGATTCTTGGGTATGTAGCACTGAGTAGTACGCAAGGCAAAGTCACATACACTATAGCACCTGTATGACGGATGTGTCACGAGCAGGCTGTGTGAGTTTATTGTATATAGCGGCCTTTTAATGTGCGTATTATTATTTATTAAGTAATTAATTAAATATTTTTTCAATTAATTACTTAACTTATCTATCCCTGATTATTTAATTTGTAAATAATTCTTTTGATGAGAAAAATTAACGGACGATCCGGGAATCGAACCCAGGATCTACGGACGCCTATCCGGGGACTTACACCCGAGACCACCTAGCTCGCCCACGGATCGTCGCAACTTTTCTCATCATTTAAATTCTTGCGCTCAGTATATCTAATGTTATGATTCTTGGGTATGTAGCACTGAGTAGTACGCAAGGCAAAGTCACATACACTATAGCACCTGTATGACGGATGTGTCACGAGCAGGCTGTGTGAGTTTATTGTATATAGCGGCCTTTTAATGTGCGTATTATCATTTATTAAGTAATTAATTAAATATTTTTTCAATTAATTACTTAACTTATCTATCCCTGATTATTTAATTTGTAAATAATTCTTTTGATGAGAAAAATTAACGGACGATCCGGGAATCGAACCCAGGATCTACGGACGCCTATCCGGGGACTTACACCCGAGACCACCTAGCTCGCCCACGGATCACCGAAACTTTTCTCATCATTTAAATTCTTGCGCTCAGTATATCTAATGTTATGATTCTTGGGTATGTAGCACTGAGTAGTACGCAAGGCAAAGTCACATACACTATAGCACCTGTATGACGGATGTGTCACGAGCAGGCTGTGTGAGTTTATTGTATATAGCGGCCTTTTAATGTGCGTATTATTATTTATTAAGTAATTAATTAAATATTTTTTCAATTAATTTTTCAATTAACAGTACTTTGTTTATTAAGTAGATAGAGTCCCATTGTGCCCAGTAGATCTTGAGCTGTTGATCAGCTGGGGACACATCCTGCCATTCTGGGCGTATATCCGAGCTCTTCCAGGCTCGTAGTCGTTTTAGGATCTCGTCCTTCTCCTGGGCTCTCTTCCATTCTCCCAGGTCGTCACCGAGAGATATCACCCGGATATCTATGGATTCCTGTCCTTTCCCCATCCTGGAGCACTGCTTGCAGTCCCCGAGATCTTCGCACGGGCGTCTTGATAGAGCGTCGGCGTTCCCATGAAGGTTTCCTGCACGATGTCGTATCTCGAAGTCGTACCGCCCTAACCTTTCAATCCACCTAGCTACTTGGCCCTCCGGTGATTTAAATGAGAGCAACCATTTAAGTGAAGCGTGGTCTGTACGAATTAGAAACTTCCTTCCTACCAAGTAATGTCTAAAATGCTCTATAGCTTCCACCATTCCTAAAAGCTCCCGTCGTGTGACACAATAATTCCTTTCTGGCTTTTTTAGGACCCTACTGAAATAACTAATCACCCGCTCCGATCCTTCCTGTACCTGAGATAAAACCCCGCCTATTCCATACAGAGATGCGTCCGTATCTAAAATGAAGGAAGTGTCGGTTTGTGGATAAGCCAGAATTGGGGAAGAAGTGAGGCAAGTTTTTAAGTGATTAAATGCTTCTTCACAATCTAGGGTCCATTCGAAGACAGAGGTAGACCCGGTGAGATTGTGAAGAGGCCTAGCTATGGAGGCAAAGCCCGAAACGAAGCGCCTATAATATGTGCAGAGACCTATGAAGCTCTGGATGTCTTCCCTATTCGAAGGTCTGGGCCAATCTCGCACTTTTTCGGTCTTCGAAGGGTCCGTCCGGATGCCCTGTACCGAGACGACGTGGCCAAGGAAGGAAACTTCTCGTCGTAGAAGGTGACATTTCTTTGGGCTCATCTTCAGGCCTGCTTGTTCTAGTCGTTTGAAGACTTTTCTAAGGTTTAATATTTCTTCTTCAGGGGTTTTCCCGAAGACAATGATGTCGTCTAAGTACACCAGACAGATCCGTCCTGTCAGTCCTTGGAGAGCGACCTCCATTGCTCGTTCGAAAGTGGCTGGGCCATTACATACTCCGAAGGGCATAACTTTGTACTGCCAAAGACCTCCCAATCCGGTGACGAAAGCAGTCTTTTCCTTGTCCTCTGCATCCATCTCGACCTGCCAGTAACCACTCTGCAGGTCGATGGTGCTATACCATTGAGCTCCAGCCAACATGTCTAGGGTGTCCTCAATCCGTGGGAGGGGGTATGAATCTTTCTTGGTGACCTCGTTCAGCTTTCTATAATCAATGCAGAACCTTTTCGTTCCGTCCTTTTTAGGAACAATAACGATCGGTGAGGCCCAGGGTCCTGAAGATGGCTCGATGACGTCGTTGAGGAGCATGTCGTCTACCATCTTCTGAATCTCTTCTTTCCCATTGAAGGGGATCCGTCTTGCATGTTGTTTTATCGGAGGATTGGTCCCTACGTCTATCCTATGGCGAGCAAGGGTACACCTACCCTTGTCGCCGCTAGTCTTTGCAAAAGAATCGCTAAAATCCTGGAGGAGATTTGAAAGCTCCGACTTGGAGGACGAATCCAAATCGGTCGAAGACCTTCGGAAAAGATCCTCGAGATGTTCTGGAATCTGCTCAGGAACTGTGTCGGGGACCAAATCGACCACTTCTATTTCCCTAATAGTCTGTGAATGATCATTTGAAAAACAGGGGGAATTCGAGATTTTGCTTCTATTTGTTAAAAGCGGGATCGTATGACGGCCCATTCGTAGCGAGTTCTCTATAGTTGAAATTACACACTGATGTTCGCTCAAGAAATCTATACCTAAAATTCCTTCATCCTCAATGTCGGCCACGTAGACCTTATGAGGAGAGCTAATTTGACTCGCGACGTTTATCTGTACGGAAACTTCTCGTAAAATAGGGGTGGTTTCCCCTGTCGCGGTCCTCAAAGTAGCACAATGATTTCCAGAAGTAAGGTTTTTTAAAAGATCCGAGCGAACCACCGTCACTTCGGCTCCGGTGTCCACAACCCAGAGACAGTCAACTCCGTTGACAGATCCCTGAACGTAGAGACCGGACTGTCTTAGACTTCTAATTAATACAGGTAATACAGGGCTATTTCTACTTGCTACAGGCGATGATTCCCGCCCCCCGAAATCATCGATGGTTAGTTTTTTTGTTGTGGTTCCGTAATTGTTTTAGAATTGTTGAAGGGAAGCATCCTCTCCCCTTGAGCAGGGTCACGATTCTGGTTTTGACTAAATCGAGAGTAGAAGGTTGGATTCTGAGTTTGGTTTGAATTGAAGCTCCTATCACCTTCTCTCCACGAAATTTGATTGGGTAGCGGTCTTTGATTATTATTTTGATTCTGTCTCTGACGTGCGAAGCACTGCTCTATCGCGTGCCCCTGTTTCCGACAGTACCGACATTCTACCTTGTTTCTAGAATCTGCTCTCGTATTAAAACGTTGTTCCTGCTGTGAGGAAGAGGACCTTTTCTCGTTTACTTTTGATTTCTCGGGGGTCGGTTTCACCGCCTCGATTTGTCGAACGCGGCCGGATCCTAAATATTGTTTACTTAAAGCCTCTAATTCCAGGGCTTTAATTATGGCCTGACGAAGGGTAGAGGGTCCCGCCACGCTTACGGCGTGCTTTAATTCGGCGTCAATTATGGCGTTTATGAATCGGTCTGTGGCTAACGTTTCGCGAGTCGTTTCGTCACTCAAGGGTAAGGCTATGCGCGACAAACGTTCAATATCGTGTCCGAGAGTGGCAAGATCCTCGTCCCTTCGTTGTCGTCTGGTATTAAACTGAGTAAGGAAGAGCTTAGTCAAGTGTTCGTTCCCGAACCTCAACCTCAAGGCAGAGCTGATTTTATCAAAGTCAAATATTTCTGTCGAGGTCAATGTAGAAAGGACGCTAGCTGCGGGGCCTTTTAGGCAGTTTACTAAGTTTCCGGCTTTTGTAACCGAATCCCACTTATTTAGTTGTGCTACCACCAAGAATTGACATTCAAATTCGACCCAAGGCCTATCGCCTTCGAAAGTTGGTGGCTTTAAATTGTTTGACCGTTTTTGGAAACTGTCTGCGTTACTGTCAGTGGTGGAAGTGAGGTTAATGCGATTTGAAGAGAAGTTATTCGGTCTTTGGGAATGAGCATCGACTAAACCGGAATCGCGGACAATCAGGTCGTGCTCGACCGGTGGAATGGAAGCAAGCGAATGTGGGGGAGCAGTTTCCCTAAGTGGAGGCACAGACCTTAAAATTTCTGGAGCTTGGGTAGGTTGGCAGGATGAAGTAGAGGGAACTGGTTCCGTCGAGGGTAGGATAGGTTGGGGCTCGTCTCCGGATCCACGTCGGTCGTCCCTTAACGTAGACAGGATCTGCGTAAAGGACTGCTGTTGGTCCTGGAGGACTCCCACTAGGCGCCCTTCAGATCGCTCTCGTTCCTCTCGAGCGGCCTGTTGGTCTCGCCGTTGGTCTTGTAGGAGCTGTAATAAGAGGGCTTGTTGCTCGGTCTGGGCAGCTTGAGCTGCTTGTTGTGCTGCCAGTTGGGTGGCTTGCTGGGCAGCTTGTAGAGCAGCCTGCTGTTGCAGAAGTTGGACCAGGGCGGTAATGGGGTTGGTCTCCTGTTCTTCCGCCCGTGGTGCTTGGTTGGTGTGAGCAGTCGCGGCAGCAGGGGAGTCTTGGCGGCGGGTGTTCCGTCTGTTGCTCATAATGAGCAGATTTGTTTCCTTGCGGGTAATTTCTCAAGGAGGAATAAGGCATTG
Source organism: Tenthredo mesomela (assembly GCA_943736025.1). Taxonomy (NCBI): domain Eukaryota; kingdom Metazoa; phylum Arthropoda; class Insecta; order Hymenoptera; family Tenthredinidae; genus Tenthredo; species Tenthredo mesomela. The sequence continues at coordinate 15,866,945 of OX031019.1, forward strand.
AAAGCTTATAGCTTCCGAATACGAGCAGTCGGCAAGAACCAAAAGAGATGCACCAGGCAAATCAACCTATCGGGCTCAGAAACAATCCCACACTCCTGACACCAATGTAACTTTAGGAGTTACCTTATTATTTGAGCTGTGGGTCCCTGAGCGAAATAAGGAGACTTGGAGGCACAAATGAATGGGAAAAGCAGATTAGGTTATATTCAGAAAGATACAAGTGTCTCGGTTTATGTCTGAGACTAGACTGTTTTTAAATTGGCTATCGCTAGATATATCGTTTGGTTGTTTTTATCAGAAGATACTTGATAATTGTTATTGTGATGTTTTGTACATGGGAGTTCGGGTGGCAAAGGAATGAAGGGATATAAAGTCAATACAAGGGGTGGACGCACCCTTTGTAACACTATCATACGAAATTAAACGTTACATATTATAGAAACAAAAGATTTCAATGGGCTGTCAAATATTTCCCTAATTGAACGTTTAACAGATAGGTACGATATTTGATTGAAAAGGCTATATTAAGAATACATATCGAAAATACCATGTATAACTGGTACTTACCACCGAAAGCAAGAACTCTTGCGGGAATGTTCTCCCAGTCTTTTGTTTTAAGGTTATTCAAGACTTTTTTCATTTTCGCTGCGGTAGTCACGTCACATTTTGGCCACTTGATTTGTAACACTTATTTTGTTTCAATACAATTGTCCAATTGCTCATTACTCAAGGAATCAGTCAACCAGCACCTGTATCCCACAGCTAGAGAATTCTCTTCGTTGACAAATTCTACAAGAATGCAGAATTTATTGTCTAAGCCGTTGTGCATTTTAGCGAATAATATGAACGTATTCCGATTTTATTCGAATATTTCCGAAAAAAGCAGCAAAACACGCAATTTAATTACGCGAACCGCGTGCCTCGTGACCGGTAGATTGTAACAACACCGTTTACAAAACGTGGCGCCTGGCGGACAACGTGCGACCGCACTAATCTGTGGTAGTGTGTTTCGGACTTGTATACGTATGTACAATCATCAGCGCCGCCACTTGGGTCCAGAGACAAACTGTACATATACGTATACGCGACACAGGCTTAGCAGCACGTGTGTATCTGCTGTGCTCGGTAACCGCGATATTTCTCAGCCTCTGATTGGCTGGAAGTTTTAAACTCGGCAGTATAGAACATAATATACACAACCGAAATTTCTAGGTCGTCAGGTAGAATAACCGCGAAACCAAAACATATAACGAAACCGCATGCAAGTGTATAACGTTTAAAATCTTTGTGATGCTGTCACTCTGATTACATCTTAGGTTATTTATACGCAGTTTTTTTATTTCACAAATATGAAAAGAGGACCTTATTTCAAGTACCTCAAAGATCCGAATGTGCCTATTCCGTACACTACAGAACGATCACAGCGTAACAGACAGCTGAATGAATTACAGGTTTGTATCAATCATATTTACATAATGGGAAATTGAGCGAAAAGTATAATAACATATGAGCAAAATTATTTAAGAAAAGCCGGACCTGTCACCGACCCGCTTCGATTTGGCTGATTTTTTGTGGGCTTGTTACTCACCTAGAGAGTAGTCAAAAGCCAAAATATTAGGCTCCGCAAAAATTTATTGGCTGAGCCAGAGCCATTTTTCGTTTTCTTTTTTCACATTTTCGACTTGAATTTGGGTATTTTCGATTACGCAGAGGTTTTTCGTACCAAGTGGCCGAAAATTGGTTTTTCAATGTAAAATTGACCAAGGAACACGAATCTGGCCACAGATTTGACCTACGACGAATACCTGCAGAAATATTGGCCCAAAACACTAAAAATTGACCAAAAAAGTCCCAAATCTTGGGGAAATGGTCAAAAAATCTTTTTTTTCACTATCCAAGGGAGCCATCTTGTAGAAAAAGAATCAGCGAATCCAATGAGCACACGACCAGATTTTTAGGACGGACCGTTCAGAAAATACGCGGCGTCAAAGTTGGATTATTTTGTTTTTTGTTAAAAATTGACATTTTTGACCTCGTGGGACAATGTCCGACCTACAGGTCTATTTTGCGATGTTCCCCTGCCTACCCGGAGCTTCAGCTGCTGGAGTCAGGCGCTGTACTGTGCACACGGACAACGTCCTTCCTCGTTCCTTTCTCCAACCTCACCCGCCCCACACCTCCTCCTGCCCCCTCTCCCGATATTGTGGCGAGTGGAGTGCCTCACATATTGTCTTGCTGGTCAGTCTCCGATGTGCTTCTCTTACTTCTACATAAATGAAGAGTGTTAAAGAGCAATACCTAGTCGCCCACCTCCTTTCAGTCGAAAAAGGGGTGAGGAACGACACATTTCGATTATCATCCGAGCTCAGGCTTCGAAAACGCAAAAAAAAAAAAAAAAAAATGCACAACGCCAATTCAAATTTAATTCCGGACACACATGTCCAAAAACATGTTCGTTTCATACGAAAATAGAGTCTACAGATTGTTTTTACGTAATTCGGATGTCAGTTTCCTCGGTGGCCATGAATACGAGAGTCATCCGCCGAGTTCAGCCGGCCCGGGAGGTAAAACAGACCGAACAGGCGCTTGACAGGCCACCACGTTACGTGATGCGTGATCACTGAAAGCTGACTATTTCGATCGGTGTGTTGGAGAGATGTCCGGAATTAAATTTGATTTGGCGTTGTGCAATGTTTTTTGCGTTTTCGAAGCCTGGGCTCGGATGATAATCGAAATGAGTCGTTCCTCACCCCTTTTTCGACTGAAAGGAGGTGGGCGACTAGGTATTGCTCTTTAACACTCTTGATTTATGAAGAAGTAAGAGGAGCACATCGGAGACCGACTATCAAAACAATATGTGAGGCACTCCACTCGCCACAATATCGAGAGAGGGGGCAGGAGGAGGTGTGGGGCAGGTGAGGTTGGAGGAAGAAGAGAGGAAGGACGTTGCCCATGTGCACAGCACAGCGCCTGACTCCAGCAGCCGAAGCTCCGGGTAGGCAGGGGAACATCGCAAAATAGACCTGTAGGTCGGACATTGTCCCACGAGGTCCAAAATGTCAATTTTTGACAAAAAACAAAATAATCCAACTTTGACGCCGCGTATTTTCTGAACGGTCCGTCCTAAAAATCTGGTCGTGTGCTCATTGGATTCGTTGATTCTTTTTCTACAAGATGGCCCCCTCGGATAGTGAAAAAAAAGATTTTTTGACCATTTCCCCAAGATTTGGGACTTTTTTGGTCAATTTTTAGTGTTTTGGGCCAATATTTCTGCAGGTATTCGTCGTAGGTCAAATCTGTGGCCAGATTCGTGTTCCTTGGTCAATTTTACATTGAAAAACCAATTTTCGGCCACTGGGTACGAAAAACCTCTGCGTAATCGAAAATACCCAAATTCAAGTCGAAAATGTGAAAAAAAAACGAAAAATGGCTCTGGCTCAGCCGATAAATTTTTGCGGAGCCTAATATTGTGGCTTTTGACTACTCTCTAGGTGAGTAACAAGCCCACAAAAAATCAGCCAAATCGAAGGGGGTCGGTGACAGGTCCGGCTTTTCTTAAATAATTTTGCTCATATACCAAATTGGTTTCAGAGATATATTCATAAAAATTAATTCTTTCATCAATTTTTCGTCATTATACAGCCACAACAAGTCAATGCTCAATTACATATGGAAGAGGGTGATGATGCTGCAGTTGGAGAGCAACACAATCGTGCCGAGGATATGATAGAGGTATATTAGAGGTATATTTATCAATTTTCAGTCATTTATGTATGTGAAATATATCTAATTATTCCCCGGCCTGGAATTATAGAATAAGTCCTTCTGAAAGGACGGACGTATACGTGACATAAAGGAAGTTCCGAATGCTATGGAAGGACACGTTTTTGTGCATTCGGATAAAATTCTATAACATCCTATCTCGATTTTTTTTTTTTTTTTGCTAGATGAAATGACATCAAATTAGATGCGCATAATTTTTTTTGTATAATTTAGTGTAACCCCAAAAAATTTGATTAAATGACACGACCCTGGGAAAAAATAGTTTACATCTAGTTTACATCTCTGGAGATCAAATGTAGACCCAGGTAGAGCAAAATTTTAGGAAATCGTCGATTTATCTAGATTTCTGAACACATCGGTAGATGTATGTAGCTTTGATCTAACATTATTTCAGATTGATTATGTTTGTTCAATCTATATAGGTATAGAAGGAAGAAAAAATTTTTTCGTGGGTGTGAACGGTCAATATTTTATTTATTTGTTGATGACGTTTCGGTCGGAGCACGGCCGACCATCTTCAGATCTATCAAAATACAAATTTAGGTGAAAATAACTTCATATGTTAGCGTACAAGATAGATGTCTGTAAACATTTGTTGATTGTGCGTAAGGTGTCAATTTTATATTTAATGTCAAAAGTAATAACTTAATTAAGTAAGCATATAAGATTAAAATTAAAAAATAATCAATAAAAGCTATGTCTATGTTATTGAATAAAAACGGGTGTATCCATTACGGATCTTGTAAGGTAATTGGATTGACAGGTTTAAATCGTTAGTTCAAAAATATAAACACGACGGGACATACCTAAACGCAGGTGTTTACAGTTTGCGCGACGATGAGACAGTGAGATTGAAACAGCTGAGGAAGGTGAAAATTGCTATCCTCATCATTTGATGTTGGCGCTAAATTTTAAAAACTGTCAATGCCAGAAAACCTATAGTGTGCTTAGAACAGGAGCATATAAGTTGCTGAGATTATCGATGTCAGTTCTTTTGTTTGCTGTGTCATTACCAAAGATCCAAATCATCTCTTTTATCAGTCGATGGTGAACGTTATTTTCGATAGTCAAAACAGAGGGGTTTTTAAAATCAAAATTGTGTCCTTTGACCAGCGTGTGGTTAGCCAAGGCCGATTTGTCAATTTCTTTGCACTTGATGCTATATTGGTGGGAATATAAACGTTTATGCACATGCTGAGATGTTTGTCCTATATAGCATTTATTACAATCAAGACAGTCTAGTTTATATACCACATTGGACTTATCCATATTGGGAACCTGGTCTTTAAGCTGGGTGAAGAGGCTCCTGGTGGTATTGGAAATTTTGTGTACAACCCTAACGTCGAACTTTCTAAAAATCTTAACCAATTGTTCTGAGAGCCCCTTTACGTAAGGAATTCCAGTTACCTTCGAAGGTACATTACTATCGTTAATAATTCTGGCTTCTTTATTGTCTAGATATTTTTGCTTATTGTAAAGTTTATCGATCCGTTCAGTTTGTATATGTTTGATTAATTTTGAGGGATAACCATTTTGCAATAATGTATTGTTGATAAGTTCCAAGTTTTTGGACCTGAGGCTTGGATGTGCAAGCTTTAGACCCCGGTCTATTAGTCCAGACACAACGTTGTTCTTATATATTAAAGGATGGTGAGAGGTGAACTGAAGGTAACGTCCCGACCACGTACTTTTTCTGAACCAATCAATGACTACGGTGTTATTGTCATTGATTAATAAAACATCATGGTGAGTCCACAATGGGATATCCGCGGACCGAAATGTACGCGTAGGCCTGACGTCACCCATAATGTTTTGCCGGGCGGAACTACGCGTAGCTCCGAACCTCCGCGTACTCTAGTCCCATTGTGGACTCACCATCAAGGAAGCTGAGTTGTTTATCTACTTCGATTTCACTAGTGAACTGTAACATTGGATGGAAGGAATTGAACTGTTCGACAATGTCAGATATTTTGTCTTTGTGCACACACGTGACGATATCATCTACATGCCGCTTGAAAAAAGGTAGTGAGTATGTGAGTTTAGAGATGACATTGTTTTCCAGCGATTCCATAACCAAGTCTGCTATTGATGGGCTGATGGGGGAACCCATCGCTACACCTAGTAACCTCTCCGTACCTAGCCCCCCCACCTTCTCAAAAACAAAAAACTTGGTACGGAAAATTATGAGCTTTTTATGAGCTTTCGAAATAACTTGGTCCCGATTTTTGAGCTCCAACAGTCGAGCAGGAATTTCAGTTTTTGAGTGGGGGGGCTGAAAACTTACGTACTCAGCCCCCCCCCACCCCTTAAAAAAATCGGAAAAAATAAACCAAAAATACAAGAATTATGAGCTACTTATGAGCTTTCGAACCATGCTAGTTTTGATTTTTGAGCTTCAACCCTTACGGAAATAAACTCGAAAAACTCGTTTTACACATGGAGAAAACTCAAATTCAACGAATCATGATTTGTAACCGACAGGAATGTCTGGTAAGTTTTCAGCTGCCGAGATATCGCGATTATGGTTTTTTAAATTCAACCCCTACCAACTTAAACCCTTAAAACGAGCTGTTCTCCGACAGAGATGTACCCTTAAGATTCGTCGTATCGAAATCTTCGACGTACCGAAATGTTTGCTGATTTATAAGCTCCTCAAATACGGTTGTCTCGATTTTTGAGCTACAACCCCTAACCCCGAATAAAACGGAAGTATCCTTAAAATACATCGTATCGAATTCTTTGACGTATCAAAATGTTCGCTGATTTATGAGCTCCCCGAATACGGTTCTCTTGATTTTTGAGCTACAACCCCTAACCCAGAATAAAACGGAAGTACCCTTAAAATACATCGTATCCAATTCTTTGACGTACCAAAATGTTCGCTGATTTATGAGCTCCCCGAATACGGTTGTCTCGATTTTTGAGCTACAACCCCTAACCCCGAATAAAACCAAAAGTACGCTTTAAATACATCGTATCAAATTCTTTGACGTACCAAAATGTTCGCTGATTTATGAGCTCCTCAAATACGGTCGTCTCGATTTTCGAGCTACAACCCCTAACCCCGAATAAAACGGAAGTTTTTAAAAGAAGAAAAATTTAACTTCAACCTTGAATGACTCAAAGACAAAGTTGAGTTATTTAAAAATTATAACAGACTTTTTTTGTAGAGTAATAAACTTTCTATAAGAACATGTATCGGACCTTTATGTAGATGCCTTGTTGCTCAGCTACCAAACTCAGGAATAATTTCAAACAAATGTTCCATTTCCAGGGGTAATGTTACCTTGTGTACGTGAAATTAAGGGTCGTATTTCATGATTTATAAAAAAAAAAAAAAAAAAAGGAGATAACATTTTAATACAACTATTGAAGTATGAACAAAAATTTTTTTAGATCATTCAAAAACAAAACGACGGCGCAGTGGCTGATTGAACATGAAAAGAGAACACCTCTTTTTTTAATGCGGTGATTCCCACCAATTCGACCAACGATTCTCCCTCACCATTTTCAATTTGATTCATGATTCTCTATACGGCTACCCCAACTTCAACACCCACTTCTCACTTTAACTTCAAAACAACTTCAACTCATGAATTTTTTCAGATTTTTCCCGCGAACCGTATTATTCATTCATGAATTTTCGAAACTTTAAACACAGAGACACTTTTGATCTTTTTTTTTTTAATCTCAAAACTTCTATGTCCGAAGACGATCATTTTGACCCCTATTCGAAAGTGGAAACGATTTTACTTGAAAAAATAATTATGATGCACTTTCATTTTTTTTCGGTCTTTCTGGGGATTGCACGCTCTATGCAGAGGAAGAATCTTTCCTCAGTTAGAAGACTTAAATTAAAAAAAAATTTGGTTCGTCTCGTCCGATGAATTCTCATATAGTATGGATTTTCCTTGTGTTTATTTTGCTGATTTGAGGAAAAATTGTTCCGTAAACGTGGTGGATAATGGCTTCCAGTTAATATAATAATTATAATATTATTTATAATATTATAATATAAAATTATATAATAAACACCTGCACGGAAACTACGACTTTCGGCCCCTTGCGTGAGCGGGAAGTCGTACTTCCCGATGCCAGGGGGTGGTGAAAAATAGTATACCTCACACGGGAGTGCAAAAGGTCATCCCAAACTGCCTTTTTACCAATCTCACATGCAGTTTGAGTTGGCCTACTTTCCCTCCCTAGGTGAGTAATAGACTATATTATATCACATATGGGGTATTCTCGCTCATCCGGGACACTTTTCTGCGCATGAAATATCGATTTTAGTGCCACGCAAGATTTTGGTTATTGGCCAATCCCGAACAACAAATCCTCAGTCATACCCCTTGATTTCAACTGGTTCAGAAGTTATTAGTTAGTTAGCGAGTGACCTGGACTACGAGAAATACAGTTTTTTTCTGATTTAACTTTTTTCACTTTACTGCTTATCACCTAAGCACGCCAGTGTACAACGTGCGAGCGACCAGCGGCGGGCTGCGACGAATGAAAAAAAGACGGGTGCGAACGCGTCGTTCGCGATTGTTGTGAGTGGGGTGATTTCCTAACTTAGTACTTATCTTTATTCATACGCTGAACTGGTTGCTGATTGGCTTATCTATATCACTGTTAGAAATTTCCATATGAAATTGAATAAAAATGTGTGTGAAGCAATTAACACATACTTTTTTTTCCATTAAAATTCAACTCGTAAAACGATTGAATATTAATACAACGGTTTTGAAAATTCAAAAACATTCTGAAATTTCAAACTCAAGATTATCAAAAATATATAGCTATCATATATGAAAATTAATAGTTCTTATGATGAAAATTCAAGATGGTTATGAAAATTCATATGAATATATACTACTAAATTTAGGGTATGGATACATTTAAATTTAAAGACGTAATTGACATTTTCTCATTTATTTTTCAATATTCATCACCTTCGAGTAATTATCTTACACAATTTTCTTAATCTATAGGTCACTAGAACTTGGTTAATATTCACGACTAGGAGAGTCTCACACGATGCACATATTTCAACATAGAAATAATAGGTATAAGTAGAAGGCAGTTTTTTTTTTTTCTGATTCTCGATCTGCTCCGTGGTACTTTTTCAAGTTTTCGTGAAAGGTTCAGTCTTGGATTGTAGGTCAGGATCTCCTGTTTAAATCCTTCATCCCATCGGCTTTGATTTCCAGTGATACCCTGAAATGAGAAAGCGCACCGAGTCAGATTAAGAAAATCAACTTATACATTTTTCACTCATGAAGACTATCATTATTACCACAACCGATGATTTATGCTTCATTTTCTTACTTGCCTCATTAATCTGATGAATGTGGTCACTTCCCAGACAACACAAAATGCAAAGTCGTCTTGAAAACGTCGTATGGACGTCAAATGCGTCGATTTCTGACGTCTTAAAGACGTCTTTAACAATTAAAAGGTCCTTAAGACGTCTTTAAGACTTCCGACGTCTTTAAGTCGTCAGAAATCGACGCATTTGACGTCCATACGACGTTTTTAAGACGACTTTGAATTTTGTGTTGTCTGGGTTGTTATCAATAATATTGACGACAATTATCTGGAAATTTCACAAATTTGCACAGAGCAACAGATCTCGACGCCGCCGATCGCCAACAGACGGGAGGTAGAACTGGCGTACACGGGCTGCTTAGATGCGCATAGCTCACTACGCAACTAATTTATATAGCATTATTTTAATTTTCACACTATCGTGAATTTTGATATAAAAGTCCATTAAATTTCAAAATCCATTTCCGTAAATTTCATGTTTCCCGCATCGAAATTTCATTGTATTCTGTAATTTTCAATCACGATATTGAAGATTCAAACACAATCTCTGGAAACTAGTAAAACCATTACGTGTTTTGAATTTTCAAAACAGTCTTATAAAATTCACGATTAATACTCAAAGACAGTTATTGAAAATTCAGTACTTTTCTTCAATATTAGGAGACAAATATGAAATTTCAAGGTTTTTTATATTAATATCATTTTATTTACCAGGGTTTGTGAATTTCATTGTTTTTCGTTTATGAAACTTCAAACCATTTTTAACAGTATGTAGTGCTATCGCTGGAGAACTATTGCTCTCAAAAATATTTCGCTACGTAAAAACGGTTTCTCTTCCAAAGAGGAATCGCCCTATACAGGTTGGTACGACCAATTGAAAGACACCCTGTATACCGCCGTATTTGGGCATATATGACCCATGGAGTAGAAGGAGGCATATCTCCCTATACACGCTGTATTGAAAAATTGGGAAGAATTTTTCCCGTAATAGTTGGCGCTGTTACCAGTAAGCAAGGTAAGCGCACACGGACTTCCTGTGAGCGGGAAATTTTCAACATGGAAAAACTTGAATTAAACATGTTATACGCAGACGCAGGCGGAAGTAGGCTTGCGCTTACTAAGAACAGCGCCATCTATAGCGTAGACCACATTTTAGATTGAAGATATGCCTCCTTCTACTCCATGATATGACCATATATCAACAAATTCGCGTATATCCTGGTATATACCGTCTTATCAACGTATATGAGGTATTCCACGCCGTTTCGAACGGTCAAAAAAATCGCCGCTTCCGAAAAAATCGTAATTTGATCCTCGAATACAACTGTAGAATCGAAAGAAATTCAAATAAAGATTCCTTCAGTTCTTCAGTGGTCTAATTGGACAAGGCGTCGCAGTACAAATGCGGAGGTCCCGGTTCAAACCCGGGCTGAAGGAATTTTTACTTAAAAAAATAATTATGATGCGGAAGTAACTTTCTGAAAAAACTTTTTTGGGAATTTCTCGAATCCCAAAAATACCAATTTTTATCAAAAATACACAAAAATTGCTTTGTCAATCAATACGTCACTTTCGATTTGCCTCAATAATTCAGAAAATACCCTCAAGTGTGGCCAACAACCGTATATTTTTTTTGAGATGGTTGGCTCAATCGTTTGGAACGTATGCTGTATTAATTATAATTTTTTTCGAAAAAAATAATTAATAAAGCATACCTTCGAAAAAAAAAAGAATGAATAAAGCATACGTTCCAAACGATTGAGCCAACCATCTTTAAAAAAAATATACGGTTGTTGTCAACACTTGAGAGTATTTTCTGTAAATCGTCATACGAAAGCTACATTTTTCCCGCCTCGAATAAGCGTAGGAAGACTGAAATCGGCCGACCCCGTGAGTTTTTATGAATTTTTCAGTGCCAATTAGTCTTTTTGCCTTTTTTCATGACATCTGCTCTGAAACTGCAAGTTTCGTTGCCAGTTTTGTCAGTTGAAAGAGGCTGATTTCAGGATGATGCCGTGAAAAGTTGTCAAATCGCGAATTCAATGAATCAGCGGTGTGAATTGGTGTTTTTCAATCCCTTGGGATTGCAAAATGGGTCTATTACAATCCCTTGGGATTGCAAAGAGAAATAACTGCCCTGTTGCAGATTTCAGACTATTGAAATTGACAGTTGAAGTTCCAGAGCAAATGTCATGAAAAACATAGTGTGTGACACGGGATGAAACATGAATGCAGGCACGGGTGATGTCTGCCCTCGCCTTCGGCTTCGGGCAGACAACTTCACCCTGGCCTGCATTCACCTTGTTTCATCCCTTGTTACACAATATACTATTTCTTCATTTAAACCCCGTGTTGAAAAATTCAAAACTTTGGGGCGTTTGCCAGAACAGAAGATATCTATTGTAAATTTTTTCCTTTGGCACAGTTTTGAGTGATGCCAAGACGTAACTTTCCCGCACTATTAGAATACGATCCGCGAAAATGGACCTTTTTCACTCCGGCCTAATATACCTTGATAAGACGGTATATACCAGGATATACTCGAATTTGTTGATATGGCTATGGGCAGGGGGTATGTATGACTCGGTATATGACTTAGTATACCGAGTCATACATACCTCGAAAAGACGGTATATACCGGGATATACCCGAATTTGTTGACATGTAGTCATATATACCCAGATATAAGGGTATATACCGAGGTATAATTACATTCAACATTTGTAATTGGATTGAATAATTTTTTTAATTACTTTCAAAAATTGTAATTAGAAGAAAAATAGCTACTAATTACTTTGTCAGAATCTAATTAGAAGGAAAATAACTACCAATTACTTTCCGCAATTGTAATTAGGATGAAAATAGATACTGATTACAATTGTAATTGGTAATTGAATTTTTTTCAATTACCAAATATAAATGTAATTAGTAATTAAATTTTGTTCAATTACAAATTACAAATGTAATTAATAACTAGTAATTAGTAACCATTTTAGACGTATTTTTCATTATTTCAATCAAACCAAAATTGTCGTTGATATAACAGATTGAAAACTGCAACAATATGACGTCACCCATGTTAAGATATATCTATTGTAACCGATCTGTAAATTACATACTCCCCGCGCTCTCGCGATCCACCACTCCTGTTGGGCGCCAAATTGATTTCCGATCAATTAAATTTATATTTATTGAATTGATATTTTGAAATAATGAATCTCTGTCTCAAGGCTACTTAGGCGTAGTTTCCGTCAACTTCCGGGTTGTGCTCGATTGAATGCTATTTTTTCCCCTCTTTATTTAACACATTATGTGCTCAAGCCTTTTCCGAGGAATCAGCCGTCGCGTACAGGTTTGGTGTTAGGGTATGTATCCCAGAATACATCCGTCACAGCATGCACATTATCTATTCTACATAAGCTCAGGTAATTCTCCCGAAGAAGCAGCCGTCGTTGAGAATTCGGTAACGTTAGTGACGCTTTAAGCCGGCGCTAAATTCTCTACTTGTTCATCTCGGGGGTAATACTTTCGGAACATACTGCAATGAAATCTTCCGCGTTCGGCTCTGGTTTGCGGATTTGTTATTACAAAGGTTGCAGGACCTACTTGTCGGGTTAGTTCATATGGTCCCTCATATACAGCTAAAAACTTTGCGATTTGTTTCGCCGCTGGATTTGATACATTTAATTTCTTAATCAATACCTTATCTCCTAACTTAAAATTACTTAATTTATGCGACTCGTTAAATTTGGTTGCTCGAGTTAATCCTTTCTTTATAATCTTCTCACGTGCTAATCTCAGCTGTATCTCATGTACATCAGCTGGGATCTGTGTGTCTCGCTCGATGCCTATTAATTCTTCCCAAAACCGTTTCGGTCTCGTTCCTAAGAACAATTCAGTAGGCGTCTTATCGGTAGTGTCATGGTGTATTTCGTTAATGCAATCTTCAATGACTGGAAGCCAACTAACCCATGAGTTATGCCGACCAGGTAAGAATGATCTGAAAAATCGACCAAGTTCGCGGTTGACTCTTTCAACGATATTCCCCTGAGGGTGTCTTATTGATGAAAAGACTATTTGTGTTCCTTCTTGTTCCAATTTGTCGCGCCATTTATCGGAAATGAATTGGGTACCGTGGTCGTTTTGGATTCGAGCTGGTTTTCCATAATTTGGGATATATTTTTCGAAAATGCTCTTAATAGTTGTTTCTGCGGTTGCTTTCACTAGCGGATAGAGTTTGACAAATTTTGTAAACGCATCGATTGTAACGAGTATATGTTTCGCACCACCACGACTGGCAGGTAATGGTCCATAAAAGTCAATTGATAGTAAATCCCGAGGTCCTCCTGGAACGATGTTCTGCATCTCTGCAAAACATGTGTGATTAGAGATTTTACATCTTTGGCAAACTTCACAAGATTTTAATGTTTCCTGAATTAATTTCCGAAGTTTTGGGTAGTAAAATTGTTCTTGTAACAACATGAGGATTTTCCGAGGTCCAACATGTCCATATAATTCATGCGCCTCCCAAATAAAGTCGACCACTAGTACTCCCGGTAAGTATATTAGATATTGATTATTAAAGGACTTTTTCATGATAATATTGTTTTCTCTTTTAAATCGTGGTTCAGGTTCTTGGGCTCCCATTGCGTTAATCTTCTCGATAATTAATTTAATCTTCTCATCCTGTTCTTGTAACTGTGCAATATTGGCGAGTTTTTCTGAGACTCTGGGATTAGGTTTCTGTGCCAGCATCGTCGCAATCTGCATTATCCCTGGTTTTCCTGGTTCATGGCTTATCTTTTCCCATGGATATCGGCTCAACGTATCCGCAACGATATTTTCACTTCCTTTACAATATTGAATCTCCACGTCGTATTCCTGGATCAAAAGACTCCAACGGGTGAGTCTCGCATTAACCAATTTGCAGGTGTTCAAAAATGACAACGATTTATGATCGGTGATAACTATTATCTTTGCTCCTAATACGTAGGACCGATACTTTTGGAGTGCCCACACAATCGCAAGTAACTCCTTCTCTGTTGTGAAATATCGCAATTCGGCTCCCTTGAGTGTTCTACTACCAAACGCTATTACTTCATGTTCGTTTAGGTCATTTTTTTGATATAATATAGCTCCGAGGGCATAATCGCTCGCATCGGTTTGTAAATAGAATGGTTGATTTTCCCGAGGATATTTGAGCATTGTTGATTCGCAAAACAATCGTTTCACTCGGCAAAAAGCGCTTTCTTGTTCGCTAGTCCATTTCCATTTCTCACCCTTTTTTATAAGTTTGAGTAGATCGATCGTGTGGTGTGCGTGGCGATGTGTGAATTTCGTATAGAAATTTATTAATCCGAGAAACGCTCGAAGTTGCTTGATATTCTTTGGACGCGGAAATTCTTGTATTGCCTTTATTTTTTCAGGTTGTGGTCGAATTCCTTCGGTCGTCAGGATAAACCCTAAAAACTGAACTTCCTCTTGAAGAAATTTTGATTTCTTAAAATTTATGGTAACATTGTGTTTTTGAAACTTTTCTAGTATTCGCTCGAGGTGTATCATATGTTCCTCAACCGATTTCGTAATACATAATAAATCGTCAACAAACGTCAAGGTAAATTCTGTTGTTTCGCCTAGTACTAAGTCAAGGCCACGGACAAGGCTTGCTAAACTGGTCTTTAAACCGAATGGTGTTACTGTGAATTCATAACAATTCGAGTTGTATAGAAATGCAGTATACTGGCAGCTATTCGGATGTAAAGGGATTTGCCAGAAACTCGCCGTTAAATCGAGACTCGACATGACTCTAACATTTTGGCATCTTTGAAACAAACTCTCAGCTGGTTGTGCGCATTCATACACTGAAAAGAGATTGAGAGCCTGGCGCTCGCACGAAAGAGCCTCGCAGTCGTAGAAGTAGGACGACTGGACTCGGAGAGTTGTGCGCGGCCCACGCTCGCAGAACGAGAAGGCGAGCGTCTCAGAGTGAGTTACAGGTGATCTCACATGTTTGGTAGTGTAGGGCTCTATCCGTCTGAGAACGCGTGGATTGCAGAAAGCGGGATAGGCCTGCCTACCGTGCGATGACCACGCGCGCAGAGTAGCTACGATTGTGGCACGATGAGTATTCTTAAATGACGGCGCTCTGAAAGTGGGATGCTCTGTCGCGCGCAGAGTGAGCGTGTGACCGTGCTGCTTCCAAAAGGTTGTGCGAGCGCCAGGCTCGCCATCTTCTTTCAGTGTAATCGGGCGTCATCATACTATTTATTTGTCGTGCATCTAGACAGAGTCGAACTGTTCCATCTTTTTTCGGAATCACTACTAGTGGATTTACATACGGACTTTTTGACCGTTGGATTATTCCTAAGTCTAACATGCGTTTAATCTCTTGCGCTACCGCTTCGCGATGTGCCATCGGCACTGGATATGACCTCATGACGTAATGTTTATCCTGTTGGATGTGTAATTCATGTTGGTATACATCAATGCGACCGGGCATTTCGCGGAATACCTCCTTATACTTCCACAGAAGATCCTTGAACCGTTTCTTTTGATTCGTATCTAATTTTGAAATCGCATTTACTTTATCATCGATATCAGTACCGCTGATCTGATATTGGTTATCCCTCTGCGGGGGATCGGTGTTTACATTAAACTTATTATGTTGAGATTCTTGCCAGTGTTGATCCTTATAAGCTAAATTATTTACATACTGATCATCACTCAGCGGTTGCTGCTCATTAAACTCTAATTTAATTCTTAAACTCTCGTTGCCAATAATCAACGTCTTACTTTCGTAGTCGATAAGTGATCTTAATTTATATAATAAATCGTTTCCGATAATGCAATTCTGTATTAATGTAGGTACGATAATAAAACATGCATCTTCAATATGCTCCTTAAATGCTATTTGCAATAGTGCTTGTTTTTGTATTCGCAGCGGTTTGGCACCTGCAGCCATAATAAGTCGGGTATTATTTACAGGCAGGATTTCAACTCTTCCTAATCTTATTAAATTTTCTTGAAACCATTGTTCATTTAAGGTGGTTCTTTACCTACTTCCCACCAAACTTGGATTTCAGAGAAGATTTTGAATACTTCTCGATGGGCAAAAAATCTGAAAAAAATCAAGCATGTAGAAGATCCTCGAGAGATTGATTTTGCATGATAATAATTCAAAAAAGTTATTAACAAATTGATGGAAAAAAAAACTGTTCAAGAAATTGGCCGATGACCCAACTTTTTTTTTAGGTGAAAATTATTTTTTAATTTTTCTGAATACGTATGATTTTTTTCAAAATGTTGTTAAATCTTTGAAAATCGGGTTTTGTCAGGTATGAAAAACCCAATTTTCAAAGATTTAACAAAATTCTGAAAAAAATCATACGTATACAGACAAATCAAAAAATAATTTTCACCTAAAAAAAAAGTTGGGTCATCGGCTAATTTCTTAAACAGTTTTTTTTTTCATCTATTTGTTAATAACTTTTTTGAATTATTATTATGCAAAATCAATCTCTCGAGGATCTTCTACATGCTTAATTTTTTTCAGATTTTTCCCCCATCGAGAAGTATTCAAAATCTGCTCTGAAACCCACGTTTAGTGGGAAGTAGGTAAAGAACCACCTTAAGCACGATATCTCGCTCCCAGAATCGACTAATGCTTCTATTTTTATGCTATTTAAACTAATATTTACAAACGGCCACCTGACTTTGTGCTCAGATTCGGTTATTTCCAATTCATCATTGCCAGTCAGGAAATCCTTCGGGCTTTCGAACATCGATCTGCTTTCGACTGCACCGACATTTACAATCGTTTTGAACGGGATATTTTTCTCTATGAATCTGGATTTAATCTTTGAACCGAGGTCTTTAGTTGGGGCATCGCTATGATCAACATCGTTTTCGAATCTTATTTCAGTTCGATTTGCGTTAATCATACCCCCATCTAGTTTCCCAAATTCGGAAATTCGAACCCGTCGCTTCCCGCGGTTACCGGTTCTTCTAGCTGTATGTGGCTATTTGTATGTTGGCGTGTATTGTTACTTCTCCCGTCCGTATTAAATGGTCTCTGTCGCGCTCCCGAGTTATATTGTCCCCCGTTATTATTTTGCCTTGCGTGTGGTGGTTTATAGGTGTTGTTTTGATTCGGACCGGCTCGGCTAATATGTGATTGACTCTCTGCCTCGACGCGGCTATTTTCGAAACGCTCGCTATTTTCGGGATTTTGATTGTTTGGCCTTGGTTCTCGCCAGTAATTCGGCTTCCGCGCATTGTCAAATTTCTCGAGCATGGTAATAAACATCTGAATGTCGCTAATCCCGCGCGTTAATACTGCACTTTGAATTGTGTCGTCGAAATGTTTAGCAAGACATTCAATAATTTCTTGGTCTGGCATTGCGGGTTTCAGGTTTCTGGCGCTGTGGAATCTTCGAATCGCATACTCTACTCTTGATTCATACGTATCCGGCTTGTACATACCAAACTCTAAATTACGCTTGACCTTGCGTTGAGTCTCTTCACTCCAGAATTTCCGTATAAATTTGTTTTTAAATTCTAAAAAGGTATCTTCCGGCTCGCCTACAATCTCCCACCATTCTTGGGCGATACCTCCTAAGCTTTGTCTTATAACGCGTCGTCGATCGTGATCGCTTATTACTTGTGATTCGCAAAATAATTCTAAATTGTGTAAAAAACTCATTGGCTTTTCTTTATAAGTTCCATCAAAATGTGGGATTCGCACTTGTTTTTCCCAGTTTGCGATTTGTTGACTACAACCACCCATACCGATTGGTCTCCGATTATATAATTCCTCGATTCTTTTCACCCGATCATTTACTTCCTTTATGGTATTATTTTGTTGGTGTATCGCCTCTGGAACCGTATTTCTTTGACGCTCGATTTCCCGATGGAACGTCCCCAACATATCTTCGACATTGAAGCTCTGCGTGTCTAAATCATCTTTCAGACTTTGTTTGATGCCGGCGATTTCAATATTTATGTCGACCTTCGCTGCCGCTAAAGCTCGGTTAAGTTGACTAGCGCTTGCAATCGCTTGTCCTTCTAGTCTCACCTGTGTGTCGGTGACTGTGTTTTCGACTTTTTTTTCAAATTCTGTTAACCGCTTGGTTACCTCGTTGTTTACTTCGACTCTATTGTGTATGATTCGATTACGGTTTGCTTTTATTTCAGCCTCTTGAACCGCTAGTTTTCGTGTTAATTCTGCGACTAATGCTTCTAATTTTTCCTCGCGTGTCATCGGTGGGTTGTTTCTTTCTTCGCCAATTCTGGATAGGTTAGTATCCGGGCTGCCGAATGTGAATTCTGGTACCGTTGCTTCGATTGCAGAGTCGTGCTCCTTATTTTGATTTGGTTTATCCGCCATTCTACTGAAATTACCTTACTCGGCTTGTACGGTCTAAATTAAACTTATACTTATACCCTAAAATTGTATTTACCGATAACTAGCCTTGTCGTGCCCCACGTTGGGCGCCAAATTATGTAACCGATCTGTAAATTACATACTCTCCGCGCTCTCGCGATCCACCACTCCTGTTGGGCGCCAAATTGATTTCCGATCAATTAAATTTATATTTATTGAATTGATATTTTGAAATAATGAATCTCTGTCTCAAGGCTACTTAGGCGTAGTTTCCGTCAACTTCCGGGTTGTGCTCGATTGAATGCTATTTTTTCCCCTCTTTATTTAACACATTATATGCTCAAGCCTTTTCCGAGGAATCAGCCGTCGCGTACAGGTTTGGTGTTAGGGTATGTATCCGAGAATACATCCGTCACAGCATGCACATTATCTATTCTACATAAACTCAGGCAATTCTCCCGAAGAAGCAGCCGTCGTTGAGAATTCGGTAACGTTCCCGAAGAAACGCACGTCACTCTAATCCGCAAAGTACACCCGAAGATGCACCTGTTAGATTTTAATTAAATGTTACATGCAGAAAGAATAATGTTACGGTGATGCAAGCAAGTGGATGGGATAGGATGCAAATAAAGTAAGAACACAGTATTTATTTTGATAGTGAGACCAGATTACTTACAAGTAGCAGAAAGCAATAGAAAGAAATAATAAAGATGAAATGTGCAATAAATAAAGCAAAGCAAAAGAAAATCAAATAATAAGAAAAGAAAATAATAATGAATTCGATAAAAAAAAAACAAAAGAAAAGATGATCGTTATGATCGATTTATGCTGATTGAAATAATTCCTAACGTCCTATACGTTACACAGAAATATTTAAATTGAGACGGTACAAATTGAAGTTACTGCTGGTTAAAGACCCAGTGTCTTACATTTAGGCTGTTAGAATTATCGACTATGAACAAGTGTCTCATGAGCCTTTGGCTCGTCCTTATATATGATTCTGAAGTCCGAACGAACTTTGTATGTCGAACGCTTCTGCGGTTCTCTGCTATTCGATTGGATCTCTTGGATCCCGTTTATTGAATTCAACGAGGTGTGCGAGTACATAGTCACAGAGTATCATAGTAGACGGTTATATTTTGAATCTTATTGGCTATCATGATCTACAACTGCTGTCATCGGCAGTTTGACTTTAAACTCTTATCCGTGTGGACGTGGGGTTTGTCTACGTGACCTACGAAACTACTCATACTAGCAAATAAGATTCATAACATGATATTGTACAGAAAATAGCATCATCTTGAAATAGTAAAGCAGAGTCTTTTATATAAGCAATAATTAGGCATCTGGAAAGAAATTAGTGATATGTACAAGGTAAAACGAAACAAAAGCAAGCATAGCAAAATATCTACAAGCGACTTGACCGTAAGTGTAGTAATTAAAGAAAGGAAAACTGAAATAAAATAATAAAGAAAATCAAAAGAAAATAAAGAGATAAATCAAATGAAAACATGTTCAATTCAAAAAGAAATAGTTAGCATAATTAACATCACAAAACACAAATACAATCTTCTTCAGATTTCCTACATCTCCCTGCCCTTCGGTTCTTCGAAACACGATCTGCCCCTTTTCATTTAACCAAGATCGTTTAACGGTTTTGTTTTCCATGTATGGCTTTGGTGCCACAGTTACCGGAGCCATGGTAATGGGTTGCATTTTCCACTCCCACTGAGTCCCATGGGAAATGGTTTGGATCATCTTTTTAGGGGTCTGGGTCGTCATCCCCTTTACCCTTGGTACCACCTTCTGGCATGATGTCCAATGTCTAGCCATTTTGGACCTTTCCAATTTCTGGCTCCTAATGGCGTGGAATACCCAGTCCGTTTGGGTGGTGACATCATGACAGTTTGTCGACGTGTCGGTCTGGTTTTGCTGGTCCATGCTCTAGAACTTGGCAGATTGGACCGTACATTTGATTATTAGGTTTTTCTCAATGTTTTCTTTCCCATAAAACCCCTTTTTCTATACCGCGCAGGAGTGGTGGATTGTTTGGTGGTCTGTTGACCCCATGTACGGGGTGAACCCGTTACACTATATATAATATATCGAAATTGGTGAAATTCAATTGCCTATAACATGCGCAATTATGATTTTTGACGAAAAAGAAAAAATACGTCCTCATTATTTTGGCATACTCTACATTATGCACCCCTAAATGATAAAAAATTTTGATATAAAACCCCAATTCCATACATTGTTGTCAATAATACTGATTTCTAGCCAGTGTCTTCAATGACCGCTACTGCTCTACTCTTCGGGATATCGGAAGCTAAGAACCAGAACGGTGTAGGTGGTATTCTTATACATTGTGTCACGTCCTTCTGATAATTAGCCCTCGATTATGCTGAAATAAGGGGAAATCACTGGAAATAAGTTTAGCAGTCTCCAGTCTTCAGTTGTCTCAGGCATTTGTAAGCAACAACACTCACGTATTTGTGATACTAGCGCTTTGTAATTTTCACGGGTTGTGATTTAGTTCATATCCGATCAAGCTCCAGAATATCGGGATTATAATAACGTTCAGTTAGTGCGTAATTATAGTGTGCATTATCCGGGAATCAATACATCGTTTTGCAGTGACAATGAAACGCGGAAGGCCGCGCACGTTGGATAAAGACGCTATTATATCAGCTGTGTTAGCGCGTAAAATAGAAATTGTTAAGGACGAAAGGAAAATTGCTTCTAAACGGGACAAAGTTTGGAGTTTAATATCATCCGAACTCAGTAATCTAATCCAACCACAAGCTTTATTTACGTTTGTGGTGAATAATCGGTACCAGGTGAGAGATCTTCTGACTCCTGTGATAGAGGAAAAAGATACAGACAATTCTTTTGTCAATTCACTACATGAAAGCGATTCAGGTATCCTGGAATCGTCGACGGCGTCTGTAACGGAAGAAAATGATGAACAGGTAGTGGAAATTTTGTTTGAAAGAGCTGAGCTGGAAACATTATTAATCAAAAAACAATATAATCGATCGGAGAAAGAGAGGCCGCAGATCTCTTATCGTGAATATTTAGTCTTGCAGCCAGGTAAGTGGCAGGAGACTGTGACGAGAAAGCTGTGGGAAGCTTGTAAAAAAAAAAATGCGCGTTCCAATTCAAACGGAATAAAATATATAACAATAAGCTCGAAGTGTTTGGAAAATGTAATTGTGGTTCCTCACTCAGAGGTTCGGTCGAGCGTTTGAATTTGAACTCGGAATCGAACAAGATGACTTGTGCGATTACCAGCGGCGACGGCTCGTGCGGAAAGCGCTACCTGCGTGATCCAATCCGGTCAGAACTAGGTGAAATGTTGTTTCAGAGAAACAAAACTGCCGAAGTTTACCGAGCCGAAGAAGCTAACCACCTCATGTCAGAAAATGACCCAGAACCACCACATTTATATACGGCCGAAGCGTTAACCAAGGCGAAAGAAAAATATCAATCCTCCCTGACCTTACATAAGAATCCTGTGACATCTATTCTGCACGCGCAACTGTCATCGCTGAAGTATGTCATACAAAACCTCAGTTTAAACCCATTCCACGTGCATTACTGGTCGAATTTTCAAACGAATGTTTACAGGCAGTATACCCTTGCGGAAACGTCGTCCATAGCAATAGATGCAACAGGCAGTATAGTCAGGAAGATTTTACGCCCTGACGGCACAAAATCAAAACATATATTTTTATATACGTGTGTCGCTAATTCATGTAGTAGCGAAAAATTCCCGATCACACAAATGCTTAGCGAGTCACATACGACGAATTCCATTTGGTACTGGCTGATGGAGTGGACAAGAACTGGTGCTCCACCTCCAAAAGAGGTCACATGTGATGCTTCGAAAGCTTTATTGTTGGCAGCAATAAGAGCATTCACCAACTGCACTTCCATCGACGAGTATGCTAACAGGTGTTGGGGCTCTGATCTCCCAGCCTGCTACATTCGGATGGATGTGGCGCATTTCATCAAGAGGTACGCAGACTTCCTGAAAATAGCAAATCCAAGAGTCAAAAAATTTTACATGGCATGTTTGGGACAGCTGATACTTACGCGCAATGTTGCTGAGGCGGAGGAAATTTTGTTTTCCATATTATTAATTGCACGGAGCGAAACGGAGGGTGACCTCGAGAACGGAAGGCCATCATTGTGTGAAACGCATAAGGGTGTAATGAAACACCTTCTGACAACAAACGCCGTTGAAGATTTCGCGGAGGCCATCGTTAATAGTAGTGGGTTAGAGGATCTTGGCTCACAGTCCAATGATTGGATCGATTGGGCTATGGTCGTCTACAATAGGGTAATATCGGAATCTCGCAACACAGGTGACAGAGAAAACGCACATTATCTACCACAATTTGCAGAACGTCTCATGAAGGACATAAAGTGGTTGCCGTTATGGGCCTGCGTATCCGTCGATAAATTTGGTTATGGGAGAGTTCCCGCGTCCAGTGCAGCGGTCGAAGCCGAATTTAATAATATTAAGACCAGGTTACTCGCCAACGTGACGCTACCGATCCGAGCAGATATATTTCTTAATATACATGCCGAACATATCAATGGACGATTGAAACTCATTAGTGCGAGAGCTGCAGAAATCACAAATACGACAACGATAGAAGCGAGTCCAATATCACCTGATTCGGTCAATCAAGTAACCCAGACTGTAGAAGAGGAGTGTCCGGCTTGCGCAATGGGAAATAAGCCCTCTGGTTCCCACACTTGCGTGGTGTGTGGAGTCTTCGTTCATGGTATCGATGCATGCTCGAAGATAGTGGCAAACGAAGAAGAGGGCTACGGCCAGAAACGGCTGTGCAAAACTTGCTCCAAAATACCTGCAAAAGATACCATGGATATGATCAATTCTGGAGAGTAAGAAAACTGGGGTGGGTTATCTGTACAGCCTCCAAAGAAAAAATCTCGGTACTTGCAAAATAATTTCACCGAAAATGAATTTATTTTGCATAGTAAGATACGAAAAATTCCGGCCGTGAAGAATGGCAGCTCTTTAACATTAAAGTCCGCCAATTTGAAGGGCAAAAGACTCACCCTGTCCAACACATGCGCTTTCGATAGTGTATCGCAGATTTTTTTAACGTCGATATTTGACAGCATCGATTTCAAAGACGAATGTCGTAAAGTAGCCGAGACGAGTTCCTTCTTCAAAATGATCCAGGACTGTTCGAACAGAGGGATAACTAAAAATACGTACCATTTGAGAGCAGAGTCCCTGGTAGACATATTTCCGTCAGAAATTGGCCCCCATAACTCGCTGCTAGTCAAATGTGAAGTAACTGTTGGTTACCTGTGCAAACAACTGTTCAAACCGTATCCAAGTGTTATAGAAGTCTCATCATGCGATGAGGGCTGTCCACCAAGGCGGAAACTATTCCAAACGTTGTCGATCTATCCAAAGTACATCCTTCAGAAGGACTTCAGCGGACTCGTCGAGGAGAACTTCTTACTGTCGGGCGGTGGTAGCCAATGTTGTCAGAAGGACTGTGTCGGAGTTGAAACTACTGCTGCACCAACGGCAGGTAAGAAAATTGAATTCAATTAATAAATTATGACCAAATAAGTAAATGAATAAATGAATAATTAAGTCAACAGATGAATAAGACAATACATACGTAAATTAATTAATAAGTCAATAAGTGAACAAATATGGTTTTAGGAAGCTACATCATCTGTGACGTATACGAAGACCTTGGAGAAATTAATGCCATGACGCAGCTTCGTAACATCCAGATAGATATCAAATTTTCGTTCATGCCCAAGCCGTACAAGTTGCGGGGCGTAGTCCACTGGATTCCCCCAGGACTATCAACGCGGAAATCAGATCCTCTGAAGGCAATAAGACATTATACTGCACTGTGCTACCGCCAGGACCAAACATGGGTGCAGTATGATGACACGAAGCATAATGCAGGCCTCAACGTAGCGGACGATTTTTCTGGAAAAATACAACTTATTATTTACAGTATTTAATAAGAATCTGGTATCGTTAACAGACTTAAGCTCGGTTTACAATAGACGCATACGTTCTCGATCTCGTTTCCGTTCCGGTAGAAAATTGAAATATATGAAATCTGTAGTACCGTCTATATTGAACGCGCGTTCAATTGTAGACGAGACTACAGACTTCGTATATTTCAATTTTCTACGGGAACGGAAACGAGATCGAGAACGTATGCGCCTATTGTAAACCGAGCTTTATGGCCAGTACACTGGGCTGATTGTGTACTGGCCATTACAGCCAATTTCACAAACATTCCCAAGTGATCTTACGCATTGTACTTCACGCTTCATCAAACATTATACATTAACATTAACATCAACATTAACATTATTACATTATTACATTATTTTTATTTTTTATTCATTATACATTATACTGATTCTGAGGTAGCGTTTATCACATTATGGAAAGGCTCGTCAATGAACGTACTCATATCATTAAGTATAAACAAAGAGATAGAGTAAGGTAACATATGACTGAAATGAAATAAATACCAAAACTAAACTTGACTAAACTAGAACATAAAATGCAAAAGTAAGAAGCAAAATAAAACAATTATTATAACTTAGCTTTACATGAATAGCTACAAAACTATATACTATATATTAGGGTGTGTCAAAAAAAAAAAAAAACGAAATTCGAATTGTTAATACAGGGATGGGAATCTTGCAAAGAATAGACTCACAATTACAATAGAACGAAAATAACGAGTTTATTATTATTAATCAAGAAGGCTATACAAGAGCGTGGAAGAGAAAAGGCAAAGAAAAAAAGGATATTGGATAGTACGACTTCTGTTGGTTAGATCAAGCCTGCGCAAGCGCAGTACCTCTTCGGCTCAGGTGCCTTGTGCGCATATTGTCGGTGATTCTCAACACGCCCCCTCAAGAGGCGCACGATTCCTTATCGAGCATCTCTGGTTTTTATCATGCCTAATCCCTCGACGCAGTTCCAGTGTCCTTTGCTCGGCAGTGCTTTTGTGAGCACGTCAGCTACCATCTCGTTCGTTGGGATGTGTTCGAGGGTTATCAAACCTTGAGAGATCGCTTGTCTGATAAAATGATACCTGATGTCGATATGCTTTGTACGTGGGTGGTACATATGATCATGTGCCAGGTATTGGGCGCCACGATTATCGATGTACAAAACAGCATTAGCTGTTTCTTCTTGCCTGAGTTCGATAAGAAGGCTTCGTAAGTACATGCCTTCCTTGACAGCTTCAGCCATGCTAATGTATTCAGCCTCGGTTGATGACAAGGCTGTAGTCCGCTGTTTTTGCGCCTTCCAGGAGATGGCTCCTCCTCCCAGTAGAAATGCGTAGCCCGTAAATGAGCGTCTATCTGTTGTACAGCCACCCCAGTCAGCGTCCGAGAATCCAATCAGGGATTGATTCGTTTTGGAGTATGCCAATCCTAGGGTTGTTGTTCCTGCCAGGTACCTCAGTACCCGCTTCGCAGCGATCCAGTGCTGCTTCTTCGGTTGATTATTGAACTGCGCCAGTCTTGACACAGTGTTGGAGATATCTGGCCGTGTTGCGACAGCCAAATACATGAGAGCGCCAATTAGCTCTCGATACGGCCAAGATTCAGGTATTAGCTCGTTGGAGTCTTCTGTTGTACCCTTTGAATTTTGTTCCGATGGTGTTGAAGCAGGGTTACATTTTTCCATCCCGTATCTTGTGATTACGTCTAGGGTATAACCTTTCTGTGATAGAAGGATTTCGTTTTCTTTGTATTCGATTTCGAGTCCAAGACAGTGTTTGGCGATGCCAAGGTCTTTGATTTCGAAATTCTTAGTTAGTTCGTGTTTCACTTCCGCAATCCATTCCTGGCTCCGCGAGGCTACTAGAATATCGTCCACATATATTAGTAGTAGAAGAATATTACCTCCTCGGTGTGCCTGGTATAGACACGGTTCTCCGAATGTCGGCGTTAGTCCCATCTTCTTGAGTTTTTCGGTTAGACAGAGGTGCCACTGTCTACCAGCCTGGCGAAGCCCGTATAGCGCCTTCTTCAGGCGACAGGCATTCCCCCCTGATTTGAGCGTGTCGAGCATTATAGCGGCTCGATTCTTCACCTCTGGCGTTGAGTTCTTCTCTAGGACTAATTGCTCGAGTGTGTCTAACAGCGTGTCCGGAACATCCATAATGACTTCTTCTTCTAGGACTCCGTTCAAGTAAGCTGTAACAACGTCGAATTGCCAAACGATAAGATCAAGTTCAGCTGCTAATGCAAGCAACAGGCGTATGGACTCTAGCCTGGCTACAGGTGCAAAAGTGTGGTGATACTCGACACCGTACTTCTGACTGAACCCCTTTGCGACAATCCTTGCCTTTCGTCTTACGATAGATCCATCTGTTCCATACTTGTTTGTTAGTATTACCCGACAACCGATACTTTTCTGGCCTTCAGGTTTCCTCACAATCTCCCAAGTATCGTTCTTCACCAGACTCTCTACCTCAGACAGGATGGCCGCTCTCCACTCGTCGCTTTCTTTACTCGATAGAGCTTCACGTAAGGATATTTCAGCTACGCCGGCGAACTGTTCTTCGGTAGCATCTTTCGCTGCGGTGGTCTCTTCACAAAAAACATCATCGTCGAGCTCTTGGTTGAGTATTTCCGTAGGGAGTTCATCGTCGATTTGATCGCTTCCTCGAATTGTCTGGTATAATTTCCGGGGTCGCCCCCTTGCTCCGGTGCGCAATAATTTTGGTCGCCCACGTCCGCGCGGAGCATCTTTATTTACAGGATTCGTTGTTGATCGTTGCTGGACTATTGGTGTGGTAGGCGAGTCAAGGGCTAGTTTTCGAAGTTGGTCTTTTGACTCGGGGCGAGTGCGATTTTTTGCTTCAGATGAGCCTACTGGCTCCACAATTTTGTCAGCCTCGCATTCCTTAGTCTTCAACAATTCGGTGATGTCGCGTTCCCTGGGTTCCTTCTGAGAGGTCGCCTCGAGGAACTTAACATCCCTTGCTACAATCGCCTTGCGCTCCTCCGCAATTCAGACTCGGTATCCTTTAGTCTCACGGGGATAACCAATGAATACCCCTTCAGTCGATCTCTCCGCGAACTTGTCCTTCGATGGGTCCTTGTTCAAGACGAACACTTTCGCTCCAAACGTACGTAGGTTATCCAAGTTTGGTAGCTCGCCTATCCACTTCTCGTAGGGGGTCCTTCCACCCAAGCTACTGGACGGACAACGATTTCGAAGATATCCAGCGGTTGCAACTGCATCAGCCCAGAACATTGGCGATAGTCCTGACTGCAGCATTAGACATCGTGCCATGTCGAGGAGCGTGCGGTTCAGACGTTCAGCTACTCCGTTTTGCTGTGGAGTGCGTACAACAGTTAACCGACGCTCGACTCCAAGACTCGACAGCAATGAATTCATTTCTTCATTAATGTATTCCTTTCCATTATCTGTCTGAAGGGTCTTAATCTTCTTCCCAGTTTGCCGCTCGACGAAGTTCTGGTAATGCCTAAAGGCCTCACACACGCCGCTTTTCTGGCGCAGGAAGTACATCTGGCACCACCTTGAACAGTCGTCGACAAAGGTTATAAAGAATCTTGCGCCATTCAGAGCATGTACTCGTAAAGGGCCTACAACGTCTGAGTGCACGATATGCAGCAATTCGTCGCTTGGTGGACCTCCAGTAGGAAATGGGAGAGCAGTCATTTTACCTCTGATACATATGTCGCACAACTTCAGGTTCTCAGCCTCTATCGTAGAGGGCTTCCCTTGATTGAGAGTACCGATGAGACTTACCAAGTCTCTGGAATTTAGGTGTCCTAGGCGCTCGTGCCACTTCCATAAGTCAGAGCGTGACAGGACTTCTGCGACCCCTGCACTATCTTCCTTCTCTCCGAGATAGTAAAGGTTGCCTCGTCGATTCGCCTTCATCCTTACGTTCCCTCTCTGGTCGGTGACAACAGCTGAGTCGCTCCTGAAAGTAACACTGTGGCCTTTGTCGGTTATTTTTGACACAGAGACCAAGTTGTTCCTTAGATCTGGAACAAAAAGTGTATTTTGGAGCTCGATGAGGGAAGAGCCTTGGCTACCAGATACTGGTATCTTCACAGGCCCTCTTCCTACTACTTCTGTTGAAACTTGACTCGCCAGGTTGAGTCTGCCCGTTGTCGACTGATCAATTGCCTCAAAGAGATCTCTCTCCCCACACAGGTGTGCGGTACACCCGCTGTCAAGAATCCATGCCCGAGGGGTTGAGACGCTTCCTGAGACCTGGTGATTTTCATCGAGAGAGGCTTGAAGAGCAAGGTATGTGTCGTCAACTGCATTAGCCGTGGGCTTCGTGTTAGCACGATGCGTCGTACCCCTTCTATTTTTGTCGGAGGGTCCTCCTGAGTTATTTAAGCAATCAGGAGATATATGGCCGGGTTTTCCGCATGTGTAACATACGACTCCTGTGGCTTTCTCAGCAGAGGCCTTGGGTTCTACCTTTCCTCGGTGCTTTCTCGTTCTGCGTCGTCCTCCGTTCCTCACGGCAAGAGCTCCGGCTGCTTCAACCACTGTAGACTGTACCCTTACGTCACTTTCTTCGAGTATTTTGACTTTTAGGGCCTCAGCTGTAGGAAGCTTGTCACGAGACTCAATTGCAACTCGAAAGTTTTCATAACTAGGAGGAAGACTGTATAAGAGCATGATAGAAAGTAAATCTCCATTTATCTCTACTCCCATAGCCAAAAGCTTATCAACGGCATTGAAAAATTTATTCATATGATCTCTTACGTCTCCATCGTCTGTCAAACGCTGTAAAATCATTTGCTTTAGGAGTGTCGCCTTCCTCGCAGGTCCCTTCGATGCGTAGATTGATTCAAGTTTGAGCCAAACTTCCCTCGATGTCGTTAGATGTCGGATCTGAGGTAGCTCCGAGGGATGGATCGAGAGGATTAAATCCGATCGTGCTTTTCTATCGCACTTTCGCCACTCCTCCTGGGCTGTTGCATTTTCGGCTAGGGCAGTAGAGTTAGCACCTTCTGCGGGAAGCGGGAGGGGTTTTTCACCGCTCACATACTCCCACAGATCACTTTTGATTAATAAAGCTTCCACTTGCATTTGCCACGTGTCATAATTGTCTTTTGATAAGAGTTCGATTTTTGCCGGATTCACCATACTTAGCTGCATGTCCCTGACTTTATATAACCTCACTCAGTCTCAATTATTATCTAGCACACGCGGTACCGGCACGTGGTAACATAACCTCTAAACACGATATATGTTAAACTCGACTATTCTTGCGTGAGCTGGGCCCATAACCTGTTAATACAGGGATGGGAATCTTGCAAAGAATAGACTCACAATTACAATAGAACGAAAATAACGAGTTTATTATTATTAATCAAGAAGGCTATACAAGAGCGTGGAAGAGAAAAGGCAAAGAAAAAAAGGATATTGGATAGTACGACTTCTGTTGGTTAGATCAAGCCTGCGCAAGCGCAGTACCTCTTCGGCTCAGGTGCCTTGTGCGCATATTGTCGGTGATTCTCAACACGAATTTATTTTTTTGACCGCTGAATGTGTGTATCCTAATCTCGAAATACACCTCGCAAACGGAATCCGCCGAGAAAAATTCTCACGATGTGCTAATCGATATTTATCGATAAAACTAGATATCGATTGAGCGACCTCTTAGGATGGTTTTTCCGCGCATTCCTTTTGCGTGGTGCATTGTGAGGGGTAAATCTAAGGTTTAAGCTTCGGGGAGGCGAAAAAACATGAAATTTGAGGAAAAAAAAAAAAAAAATTGCGAAAATAATTACAAAAAAATTTTTAAAAATTTTCTCAAATTTCATGTTTTTTCGCCTCCCCAAGGCTTAAACCTTAGATTTACTCCTCACAATGCACCACGCAAAAGGAATGCGCGGAAAAACCATCCTAAGAGGTCGCTCAATCGATTTCTAGTTTTATCGATAAATATCGATTAGCACATCGTGAGAATTTTTCTCGGCGGATTCCGTTTGCGAGGTGTATTTCGAGATTAGGATACACACATTCAGCGGTCAAAAAAATAAATTCGAATTTCGTTTTTTTTTTTTTTTGACACACCCTACTATATATATAACTAGTACTACGATAGAAAACGGTGCAAGACAGAAAGTAAGACATAAAATACGACGAGAGCAGAAGTAGAAATAAGAAGCTATAGAGTGATCGTGGGCTAGAGAAAGAGAAGAGGAGACAGCCGCTAATGTAAAAAGAAGTAAGAATAAAATTAGAAATAGTAAAATGAGAATGAAAATAAAAGAACGCACTATGATAGGAGTTAAGACTAAAATGAAGCTGAAAAAAATTTAATCAAAAGTGAGAATAAAGATAAAGAAGTACATTATTGTAGAAGTATATAATAAGAGTCAAAATAGATAAAAATAAGAATGCAAATGAAGATAGATCGAGCAGTATAATACGGGTATAATATATAGAGATTTATAAGATACTATATAGAGATTGTGGGACGTCATCGTTTTCCAAAAAGTTGAGCTCATAATAATGCTTCGTTATTAATATTCATATTTGTAATCCTCATAGAAACATAAGTTTTATGGTACCTACACAAAAAAAAAAGTTCCCTTATTCAAACCGGGAATAATACCGACTTGACATGAGTCGGGATGAGTGAAGTTAGGAGTCGACACAATTCAAGCCGCTGCCGGCTTGACTCCCGACTTCACTTATCCCGATTCATATCAAGTCGGTATTCCCGATTATGAATCAAGAAACTTTTTTCTTGGGTGTATGTATTTTTTTTAATTTTTTTTAATGTTCGAAATTCTGTAATCAGGATAGTGATGAATTAAATTGTCATTTTCTGAACGTTTTCGTTTCGTCTTATATAATATTATCATCCATCCTATCACACTTCACGTCTACATTTTCTTTCTTCTAAACAGCATTGTCCCATCTCTCGACTTATTTTCTTGTAACGAGTTTGCCGCCCATTTATAGGCCTGCTACGCAACATTCACAAGCATCCCATACAGCACACATATCCGATAAATGTTCATAGGATATCCATAGGATAGCCATGGGACATTTGGATATCCCATGGATATCCTATGGACATCTATCGGACATGTGTGCTGTATGGGGTACTAAGATCTTAGGATGATGAGAATGACTTTGACATAGAAACTTCCGAAATACTCACATGATGTAGTATTGGCTGGGTGCACGCACATATACTACTTTAAAAATAAGTGTGTATTGTGTATACGTTAAGCATGGAAAAATGCTAAGCATGATTTTAGATGGCGCTGACAGTATGCATGAATATGTTACACACTGATAATTAAATAGTATTAGTATTTTCGTGCACCCAGCCAATAATAGTTCTCTTGCACGACGAGATCGAGAGAAAAACACAAACAAATGATATTATCTTGCAATAGAGTGTAACTTTGCGCGAGTATCACATGCCTGATAGCTATGGTGATACCGCTGTTACTCGTGAGTGTCTTTGTCTAGAACTGAAAATCAATGTTTGACTATATACCTACACGCAGAAAAAGGATTATTTGAACCAATCCAATATAATATTTTGTTGGAATAATTAGTTGGGTCAAGTATTTCTCATTTGGTTAGAATAAATCTCGTTCAATCCGGAGGTGTCGCTCGTTTCCCCCAACACTACTTCTTTGCATCAAACACTATTTTGTTGATTTAAAAAAACAGTCGCTTCCCCGCATTTGATAGCCGGATTTCGTTCAGTCAAATGAATATCACTTGTTTCAAAAAATCCTTTCCCTCAGTGTATGGACTGCTAGTCCCTATCCCAAATCTGATTGATTTATTTATCGGGAAGGAATAACAGATTAGCCGTATTTGCACGGGATAGAAATTGAAGCTTACAAAATCATTGTTATGTCTCAGATAGTTTCGGGAATATCGGGACTAGATCGTAAATAATATTCACAGAAAATACAATAGAATAATAGCAAAACTCTCAAAGCAGTGCGACTCGATATAATGCGAAATACAATATTAAATTGAACGGCAAAAAATGTCAGGCGATAATAATAATGATAATAATAATGCGAAATGAATCAGACGGAATATTAATAACTAAGAACTATAAATTAAATAACAATGCTTGCTTCTACACTCGCTATCTCCAGGATTATGGTCTACAGGTCGATTTCTGTACAATTATTTGTTATTTGAGAAAATTAAAGAAGCGACTAAACTCTACAACACGCAGTAAGCAGCGTGAGATAAAGGAAGGAAGAAAGCAATAAGGAAAGAAAGCCCACAAATAGATGCTAAGCACGAGTCAACTCGTGAATCCGTTTTTAATGAGACAAAATACTGATAACTCGGGACGAAGTCTGTGACTTACGTACTGTTATCCCGACCTGCGTCACACCAAATGTAATACCTATGTAACAGATGAAATAACTAAACAGGATTCGTAAGTGAACTCGTGGTTTTACAGAAAACAGGTACTTACCTTATCGATGAAATATGAATTACCTCGTACGTAACGGGATTAATAAGACACTTATGCCCGGTTTTATAAACGTGGTTACTAGGGTGGTTCAAAATAACCCGACCCCCGAATTTTTTTCGGGGCCCCCTCTGAAAATCTTCGGGACGATGGAAAAAGATTCTTCGCGCTTGATAAGCGCAAATGGATAAGATTTAGAGGTCGCTCAAACGGGTTTTCTGCCTAAATTCGTAGTTTTTCTCGTTTTCGCGTTTTTATTTGAAAAAAAAGGTTTTCAATGAGAAATATTTCAAATCAAAGGCTGCTGATTTTTTCCTCAATCGAATACACCATAGAGACTTGAGAAAAAGTGCCAAAACCGTTACCGAAACCATAGATGATGAGATAAAAAATCTTTCGCGTCATTTTTTAGTGATTTTTACTTGATTTAAAAAAAATTCCTGCAGGCATGATTTTCAAGCTATATAACTTTCGCACGGCTAGATTTGTTCATCAAGATCTATAGTTTCATACAACAAATAAGGAAATCATAGGCTACTCCATTCGCGAATTCCCACGACCTTGAACTCACCTACTTTTGTATCTTCGGAAATCATAAAAATCCGCATTTAAAGTTAATTTCGCTTCGTAATGTTATCAAATAAATTTGATTTATTTAATAACATTCTTTGCAGTCACCATAGCCGAATTGCCGTGTACCGATAAAGTGCAATCGGAAGAATGGGATAGAAGAGGAAGGATATATGTCGGTATATAGGCAAATGTAACTGTACAATACATTATAATTATAGCAGGTACTTCATGTTTTATTTCATGTTTCCAGTAAGGTCGTTATCGCCTTTTTTGTCAAAGTGGGTAAAACTTTTCGATGACGATGTACGACCTGAAGCAACGCCCCGTTCAGCAACATCGTTGACAACTCTCAATCCCTGGCAAATTCTTTTCGTATCCAAAGAAAAGAATGTTATCAAATGAATC
Source organism: Tenthredo mesomela (assembly GCA_943736025.1). Classification (NCBI taxonomy): domain Eukaryota; kingdom Metazoa; phylum Arthropoda; class Insecta; order Hymenoptera; family Tenthredinidae; genus Tenthredo; species Tenthredo mesomela. The sequence continues at coordinate 15,900,935 of OX031019.1, forward strand.
GAATTTATTTGATATCATTACGAAGCGAAATTAACTTTAAATGCGGATTTTTATCATTTTCGAAGATACAAAAGTAGGTGAGTTTAAGGTCGTGGGAATTCGCGAATGGAGTAGCCTATGATTTCCTTATTTCTTGTATGAAACTATAGATCTTGATGAACAAATCTAGCCCCGCGAAAGTTATATCCCTTGAAAATCATGCCAGCAGGAATTTTTTTAAAATCAAGTGAAAATCACTAAAAAATGACGTGAAAGATTTTTTATCTCATCATCTATGGTTTCGGTAACGGTTTTGGCACTTTTTCTCAAGTCTCTATGGTGTATTCGATTGAGAAAAAAATCAGCAGCCCTTGATTTGAAATATTTCTCATTGAAAACCTTTTTTTTTCAAATAAAAACGCGAAAACGAGAAAAACTACGAATTTAGGCAGAAAACCCGTTTGAGCGACCTCTAAGTCTTATCCATTTGCGCTTATCAAGCGCGAAGAATCTTTTTTCATCGTCCCGAAGATTTTCAGAGGGGGCCCCGAAAAAAATTCGGGGGTCGGGTTATTTTGAACCACCCTAGTGGTTACCCGCGTTACCCTATGTAGTACGCTTAGTGTTCTTGTAAAGGCCATTATACTAAGAGGTTTCCGTGAAACATCGCAGTCAGTCACCGCCAACTCGGCACCACCCAGGATTTTCGTCTGTTTTTCGCAGGCTGGCCATCCCCTTTTAATTTGAAACTTTCAAAGGCCGTAAAATGATTAGAAAAAAAATTGTAAAACATGTATACCTATCTAGACTAGAGTGGTCCTTATTTTGGTCATTTTCGAATTCAGATTTCTTCGCCCCCTAGAAGAGTTCTAAATGATTAAAAAAAAACATCCTCCAAATTTGAACTTTTTATCTGAATTTTAACACGTGCCGCAAAGCCTCTGAAGTTTTGCGTTTGATAAACATGGCGTTTTCACTGACCTTTATTCAGAATTTTGGCACACCGTCAATAAGTACGAAACAAAAATCTAATTCCTGTAGGAATCTTATCAGAAAACTCGATATTATTTTATCAGATTTAGATAAATTCAAAATGGTGGATCTAAAATAGTGGCTGTAAAACATAAAAAGAGTTTAAATCCAGTCATGGGTCAGCTTGTATAGGTTTTTGTGGTCACTGATTTCAAACTTGGTGTCAAAAATACGAAATCCGAAATGGCTGATCCTATATGGCGCGCTAAAATATAAAAAATATTAAAATAGCTTTTATACAGGTTTTTATTTATTTATTTTTATTTATTTATTTATTCAGTACATTTTTTTTGATTGATTCATTTTTTTATTCATCGCCGGCAAATGAAGCTACCAATTTTCTGAGAATCGATCTACTGTACTGATCCACCAATAAATACGCTGAAAAAAAACTAAATATAACACAGAGAATGGTAGCTTCATTTGCCGACGATGAATAAAAAAACGAATCAATCAAAAAGAATGAACTGAATAAATGAATAAATAAAAATAAATAAATAAAAACCTATAAAAGCTGACCCATGACTGGATTTAAATATTTTTCATATTTCACCGGGCCATTTTGGATCAGCTATTTCAAATTTCGTATTTTTAACACCAAATTTGAAATCGGCGGCCCCAAAAATCTATTCAAGCTGACCCATGACTGGATTTAAACTTTTTTTATGTTTTACAGCCGCTATTTTGGATCCGCCATTTTGAATTTTGAATTTTTCCAAATCTAATAAAACAATATCGGGTTTTCTGATAAGATTCCTACAGGAATTAGATTTTTTTCGTACTTATTGACGGTGCGCCAAGATTCTGAATAAAGGTCAGTGAAAACGCCATGTTCATCAAACGCAAAACTTCAGAGGCTTTGCGGCACGTGTTAAAATTGAAATAAAAAGTTCAAATTTGGAACATGTTTGTTTTTTTTAAATTATTTGGAACCCTTCTAGGGGGCGAAGAAATCTGAATTCGAAAATGACCAAAATAAGGACCACTCTAATCTAGACAGCACTGAAAACAGATTACGATAGTCAGGAACAATATCTCAAGATCTGAACACGAAAAATTAATACGGGGTTAGTTAGCCCAATTAGCAGTTGAGGTACAACCTCATTCCTATATGATGTTATACTGACGAGAAGGAACCCCATATGTTCAATACAATTTATGTAAGACTTACCTGTAATGCAGAATAGATCTCCTCGATGACACAAGAGTTAAGGTTGTAATAAAATAACACTATTGACGCAGAAGTTGGTATAAGCTTGCTTGAGTTGAAGTACAGAGCAACCTCTCAATAGAGCCGTTCACTGGCTGTGAGGGGAATACATTTCCCAGAATCTCGGTACCCTGCTCTGACTGCAAACGCTCGTTCTTGAGAATTACTTCTCGACCCTTTCAATAGTACCGCGCGAAGAATTGTAACTTTCGTACGCCGGAGCGTAATATAGTAGTGGGGGAAGCGGCCAAGCACGGATTAGGGGAAGCGGAACTATTGTGAGTGGCACTATTGAGAGGTTGGACCGTACATAAACAAATGAGACAATAGTTCACCGAGAATACATCGAACAGCAGTAATCAAATAGTATATTGTGCATCAAGGCAAGAAAATAGGTGATTTGTACCGAGTGTGAATTTTGCAGCCCGAGGCGAAGCCGAGGGTCGCACAATCACACGAGGTAGAAAGCACCTATTCTTCCTTGATGCACATTATATTTTTTATCACAAATGCACGAAAACACCGATTTTCCAAGCCGTATTGATGTCCGAGGTGACGTGTGACAACTGTCAACGTGACCTGTGAACACGGACGGGATTGTTTTGCTCTTATTTTTTCATTTGTTTTGTTTTGTTTCGATGTATTCACGTGCTTATTCCGCCCGATGACGTTTCGTAGAGAGTAAAACGCTATTTTTTCCCGCTCCCTAGGGAAGAAAATGAATTCTCTACGACATGCGCATGCGCGAGTTCATCTTGTATACCACGGGAGACGAACTGCCATTTTACTCTCGTATAACAGCGAGGAAAATCGGGTTTTCTGTGCATGTGTGATAAAAACTAATGTAACAGCTGTATGTAGCCCCGTCTACATACGCACTTCGAGATCGGGTATATTTGGGTATATTTAAGAAATCTGTCAACTGTTTGCTCACTTCTGTTGTGGGAATTCAGTTATAGGCCAAGACCCTAAATATACCCGATCAACAATGTCATGCGTGTGTAGACGCGGCATGTGCCACGGAGCGAGCACAATTGTACGAGGAATTTAAAATGGTTAGGATGGACGTATGAGTGAAATATTTTGAAGTTCCGATATTAATATAGTTTTAGAAGTTTCACTCAATTTTCCGAACGTCTACTATCCGGCTCAATGCCGTCGTTTTTTGTGAGGTTATCTAGTAAAGAGTATGTTTCGTACTTAGGCCGTAAAATCTTACGGCCGAGGTGCGAACAACATTTTTTGATGGAGTATTCGTAATAAGTACGCCTTTTCGGTCGTGTTTCGCGGCCGTAAAGGACTTCACGGACACGTGTCCGTGAATTCGTACTTTGCGGCCGCGAAACATGACGGAAAAGGCATACTTTACGGATACTCGATCGAACAGTTATTCTAAGTTATTCTATTAAGGCATTCTAAAGAACGTATTAGCCTCTTCGCTGATATAGAAATAAAAACATATAATTCTTCAAGTATTTTCACCATGTTTTTATAATATTCGAAGGAAATAATCGTATGACTGTAGGCATGCGTACAAGATCGTCAGTATATCATTCTTTTTTTTTCAGTTTTTTTTTTTATTCATACCAACTTTTTTTTAATCGGCTACTAACTTCATTGAACAATGCAAACACAATACAAAATGAAGTTAGTAGCCGACCAAAAATAGAATTAGTAGGCTACTAAATATCTATGAATACGGGTGAATTTGTTTTCTTCCCAGGGTGAGAATGATAAACTGACGATCGTGTACGACCGAGAACGACCTAGTGTTATAGGTCGTTGATCTTGTATAAAAAGCCGCTATCGTACACTCTGGGACCAAAAACATATGAGTCTATTCAAAAAAATGAAGTTGACCTTGATATCTCCTGAGGGCCTTCAGTGACAAATAAATCGGTATCTCTGCCCAACGGCCCTCTTGATACTGAGCAACTTTTGTGAGAAAAATTTTCCGCTCAAGCTTTTAGTTTCAAAGATATTTGAGGTGGTAATAGTTATTGCCCCACCCTGTATATAAGAAACAAAAGATTTTCCCATACAGTTAACGCTCCATCGAATCTGACAGATTAAATTATAATTATGATTCTGTGAACTTTAAATTTTGATTTTTAACTGTAGATTTTGTCTCATGATGTAATTCTATGGGCCGAAATTCGGATGGAAAAATAATCCCCCGAATACCACTCGAGCTTCAAAATTAATCGGGTATTTCCCTCAAGGTTCCCTGCAATCAAACGAACTCGTCAAGTTTTTCAGAAAAATCACTCGCGCTTCGCGCTCGTGATTTCGTAACCTGAAAAACTTGACTCCTTCATTTGTTTGCAACGAACCTATCGGGTATTTCCCGATATGGTAGTACATCTTTAGTTGTATTCATCCTGGAGACTTCAATCAAGAACCATATTTATATTTATTGATGAGTCATTTATTGAATTTTACCATAACGAACAATTCCATTTGTTATAAACAAATATATTATTCCAACAGATGCTATCTTACGCTAGCTACACGTACCCGAGCCGAGTTTTGCAGTAGCAGGGCGCGCCGTCGATTATAAATAAATCGTTTAAACGTAGTTCCCATCGGCTCTCCATCCCGTAACTTGATAGTTTTGTGGAGAATTTTTACGAGTTGTTCTGGCCTTGAAAACCACGTTTGAACAATATATCCAAATTTGGTCTTGTGGCTTTCGATCTGTTACATTTCAAATTACTGCTCTGGCCAAAAATTGCCGTGGGGGTTGTAGCTCAAAAATCGAGACGACCGTATTCGGGGAGCTCATAAATCAGCGAACATTTTGGTACGTCAAAGAATTGGATACGATGTATTTTAAGGGTACTTCCGTTTTATTCTGGGTTAGGGGTTGTAGCTCAAAAATCAAGAGAACCGTATTCGGGGAGCTCATAAATCAGCGAACATTTTGATACGTCAAAGAATTTGATACGATGTATTTTCAGGGTACTTCCGTTTTATTCGGGGTTAGGGGTTGTAGCTCAAAAATCGAGACGACCGTATTCGGGGAGCTCATAAATCAGCGAACATTTTGGTACGTCAAAGAATTTGATACGATGTATTTAAAGGGTACATCTCTGTCGGAGAACAGCTCGTTTTAAGGGTTTAAGTTGGTAGGGGTTGAATAGGGGTTGTAGCTCAAAAATCGAGACGACCGTATTCGGGGAGCTCATAAATCAGCGAACATTTTGGTACGTCAAAGAATTTCATACGATGTATTTAAAGGGTACATCTCTGTCGGAGAACAGCTCGTTTTAAGGGTTTAAGTTGGTAGGGGTTGAATAGGGGTTGTAGCTCAAAAATCGAGACGACCGTATTCGGGGAGCTCATAAATCAGCGAACATTTTGGTACGTCAAAGAATTGGATACGATGTATTTTAAGGGTACTTCCGTTTTATTCGGGGTTAGGGGTGGTAGCTCAAAAATCAAGAGAACCGTATTCGGGGAGCTCATAAATCAGCGAACATTTTGATACGTCAAAGAATTTAATACGATGTATTTAAAGGGTACATCTCTGTCGGAGAACAGCTCGTTTTAAGGGTTTAAGTTGGTAGGGGTTGAATAGTGGTTGTAGCTCAAAAATCGAGACGACCGTATCCGGGGAGCTCATAAATCAGCGAACATTTTGGTACGTCAAAGAATTGGATACAATGTATTTTAAGGGTACTTCCGTTTTATTCGGGGTTAGGGGTTGTAGCTCAAAAATCGAGACAACCGTATTTGAGGAGCTTATAAATCAGTAAACATTTCGGTACGTCGAAGATTTCGATACGACGAATCTTAAGGGTACATCTCTGTCGGAGAACAGCTCGTTTTAAGGGTTTAAGTTGGTAGGGGTTGAATTTAAAAAACCACAATCGCGATATCTCGGCAGCTGAAAACTTACCAGACATTCCTGTCGGTTACAAATCATGATTCGTTGAATTTGAGTTTTCTCCATGTGTAAAACGAGTTTTTCGAGTTTATTTCCGTAAGGGTTGAAGCTCAAAAATCAAAACTAGCATGGTTCGAAAGCTCATAAGTAGCTCATAATTCTCGTATTTTTGGTTTATTTTTTCCGATTTTTTTAAGGGGTGGGGGGACTGAGTACGTAAGTTTTCAGCCCCCCCACTCAAAAACTGAAATTCCTGCTCGACTGTTGGAGCTCAAAAATCGGGACCAAGTTATTTCGAAAGCTCATAAAAAGCTCATAATTTTCCGTACCAAGTTTTTTGTTTTTGAGAAGGTGGGGGGGCTAGGTACGGAGAGGTCACCTAGTATCTGTTGGTAAAAAGTACCTTTATGTACAAAAAAGGTGGCATCTACACACAACTTAACCCCTTTAACGCATAAACGTTTATATTCCCACCAATATAGCATCAAGTGCAAAGAAATTGACAAATCGGCCTTGGCTAACCACATGCTGGTCAAAGGACACAATTTTGATTTTAAAAACCCCTCTGTCTTGACTATCGAAAATAACGTTCACCATCGACTGATAAAAGAGATGATTTGGATCTTTGGTAATGACACAGTAAACAAAAGAACTGACATCGATAATCTCAGCAACTTATATGCTCCTGTTCTGAGCACACTATAGGTTTTCTGGCATTGACAGTTTTTAAAATTTAGCGCCAACATCAAATGATGAGGATAGCAATTTTCACCTTCCTCAGCTGTTTCAATCTCACTGTCTCATCGTCGCGCAAACTGTAAACACCTGCGTTTAGGTATGTCCCGTCGTGTTCATATTTTTGAACTAACGATTTAAACCTGTCAATCCAATTACCTTACAAGATCCGTAATGGATACACCCGTTTTTATTCAATAACATAGACATAGCTTTTATTGATTATTTTTTAATTTTAATCTTATATGCTTACTTAATTAAGTTATTACTTTTGACATTAAATATAAAATTGACACCTTACGCACAATCAACAAATGTTTACAGACATCTATCTTGTACGCTAACATATGAAGTTATTTTCACCTAAATTTGTATTTTGATAGATCTGAAGATGGTCGGCCGTGCTCCGACCGAAACGTCATCAACAAATAAATAAAATATTGACCGTTCACACCCACGAAAAAATTTTTTCTTTCTTCTACACCTCCACGGTCAAGATAAAACATTACTACACCACTGAATTGGGTAACTCAAAATGGAACTCCTCCATCACAACAACATGGATATCTCCGATTCTTCTCAAGGCCGCAACTCACCAGATTTTGAAGATCTACGGAAGTGCCTCGCTAAACTTAAAATTAAGGTAGTAAAAGCAACTAATCGGAGATGTTTCTTACTTCGATGCCGAAGAAATGGCATCATTCCAAGATTTTTAAAACTTAACGTTAGGAGCATATCGCACCTTAACACCCTAACTTCGGTCGACAAAGCGTTAGACCGTTTCCAAAACAAGATTTTAGACATAGAAATAGGTTTCGTAATAAGTAAGCTTAAGAATCTAAATCAAAAACTTTTCAAACTCGAAAATTTTATCAAACAAAACTGTAATGATCTTTTAATTCTCAATAAGTTAGAGGGTGACTCTCATAGAGCTGAACAACTTTTCGTCAAGCTCAAAAAACAGAACATCAATAAGTTTAATAGATTATCTGACAACACAGAAACCGAAGCACCAGTAGACAATTGGATTGTTAATCTTAGCAACACTCTAATTCCACCCGTCATTAAAAAGTGCCTATCTTTAGGAACCATACATGGGATCCCGTATCGTCCTGATAAAATTCCAGTTCATGACATCATTTGTAGTGTTGAAACGGGTCTCGTAGGTTTAGATAAGAACACCAAGGACATTGTTCGTAGCCAGGTGACAAACAAAATCTTATCACATAAACACAATGTTCACCTCAATGCAGACCAAATACGTGAACTTAAAGATTACAACACGACAAAAAAGTTTCTATCACAACACCCAGAAATCGTGGTCACCAAAGCAGATAAAGGTAACAAAACCGTTATTTTAGACGCTATTGTCTACGATGAGAAGATCAAGGACATGTTGTCAACCGGGGACACTTACAAACCTTTAACTAGGGATCCCACCAAAACCTTCGAAAAACGCAACAACTCTTTGGTTAATGATTGGTTAAAAAACAACCATATCTCAGGGAGAGTAGGTAGAAGTCTTAAGGTCTACAACTCCGTTCCCCCTAAAATCTATTTTTTACCTAAGATCCACAAAGTCAACGTTCCACTTCACCCTATCGTGTCCAACATCGGAGCACCAACGTACAAAATTTCCCGGTATCTATCTCAGCCCTTAACACAGGTTTTAGGCAAATCCAATTACCACACCAAAGATTCTTGGTCGTTCGCAGAATCAATTAAAAACGGTGTCATTCCTCCTGATCATAAGCTACTGTCGTTAGATGTTTCGTCACTATTCACTAACATTCCTACTGAACTAGCCTTATCTTGTATAAAACATCGATGGCCTGATATAAGGGAACACACCAACCTTCCTAAAGAAGATTTCATAAAAGGGGTTAAGTTGTGTTCAGATGCCACCTTTTTTGTACATAAAGGTACTTTTTACCAACAGATACTAGGTGTAGCGATGGGTTCCCCCATCAGCCCATCAATAGCAGACTTGGTTATGGAATCGCTAGAAAACAATGTCATCTCTAAACTCACATACTCACTACCTTTTTTCAAGCGGTATGTAGATGATATCGTCACGTGTGTGCACAAAGACAAAATATCTGACATTGTCGAACAGTTCAATTCCTTCCATCCAATGTTACAGTTCACTAGTGAAATCGAAGTAGATAAACAACTCAGCTTCCTTGATGTTTTACTAATCAATGACAATAACACCGTAGTCATTGATTGGTTCAGAAAAAGTACGTGGTCGGGACGTTACCTTCAGTTCACCGCTCACCATCCTTTAATATATAAGAACAACGTTGTGTCTGGACTAATAGACCGGGGTCTAAGGCTTGCACATCCAAGCCTCAGGTCCAAAAACTTGGAACTTATCAACAATACATTGTTGCAAAATGGTTATCCCTCAAAATTAATCAAACATATACAAACTGAACGGATCGATAAACTTTACAATAAGCAAAAATATCTAGACAATAAAGAAGCCAGAATTATTAACGATAGTAATGTACCTTCGAAGGTAACTGGAATTCCTTACGTAAAGGGGCTCTCAGAACAATTGGTTAAGATTTTTAGAAAGTTCGACGTTAGGGTTGTACACAAAATTTCCAATACCACCAGGAGCCTCTTCACCCAGCTTAAAGACCAGGTTCCCAATATGGATAAGTCCAATAAGGTATATAAACTAGACTGTCTTGATTGTAATAAATGCTATACAGGACAAACATCTCAGCATGTGCATAAACGTTTATATTCCCACCAATATAGCATCAAGTGCAAAGAAATTGACAAATCGGCCTTGGCTAACCACACGCTGGTCAAATGACACAATTTTGATTTTAAAAACCCCTCTGTCTTGACTATCGAAAATAACGTTCACCATCGACTGATAAAAGAGATGATTTGGATCTTTGGTAATGACACAGTAAACAAAAGAACTGACATCGATAATCTCAGCAACTTATATGCTCCTGTTCTGAGCACACTATAGGTTTTCTGGCATTGACAGTTTTTAAAATTTAGCGCCAACATCAAATGATGAGGATAGCAATTTTCACCTTCCTCAGCTGTTTCAATCTCACTGTCTCATCGTCGCGCAAACTGTAAACACCTGCGTTTAGGTATGTCCCGTCGTGTTCATATTTTTGAACTAACGATTTAAACCTGTCAATCCAATTACCTTACAAGATCCGTAATGGATACACCCGTTTTTATTCAATAACATAGACATAGCTTTTATTGATTATTTTTTAATTTTAATCTTATATGCTTACTTAATTAAGTTATTACTTTTGACATTAAATATAAAATTGACACCTTACGCACAATCAACAAATGTTTACAGACATCTATCTTGTACGCTAACATATGAAGTTATTTTCACCTAAATTTGTATTTTGATAGATCTGAAGATGGTCGGCCGTGCTCCGACCGAAACGTCATCAACAAATAAATAAAATATTGACCGTTCACACCCACGAAAATTTTTTTTCTTCCTTCTACACCTCCACGGTCAAGATAAAACATTACTATATAGGTATATACTGTAACGTGGCAGATTTGATATTTAATATTTTATATTTGTCATCTGCCACTGGACCGCGCCTCCACTCGCAAACGTGAGCGACCATGCTGCTGCCGTACCGAAATTCTTCACCGAAGCGCAAGTCCAACCTTTAGGCTATTAGAATACGTGTCTGCCTTAAGTTTTTTTTTTGTGAAAAGCAGGTAACCATCGCCTAGGACATCGTGGGATCCGTCGATCGTCGCAGGATCATCTGGGGGATGTCCTGGAAACCTCGGCACTAGTAACCGCACCTAAGTCATCCGCCTCCGTCTCTGCAGCTTCGTCACCTGCCGGCTGGGAGAGGGCTGCACCTCCCAGCCTGCTATCGCCGCCAGCCGTTACCTCCCGGCCTGATTTTGGAAATGTTCAGCGCTCTAGGTGCGGAGAACATGTCGAGTGTGGAAAGGCTTCCCCCACCACATTTTGAATCGCCGATCGACGATCACTCCGTTGCCGACCAGCAAATCAACAACGTCGAGACTACCTTACGTTACCGTATCTTTACCGTTATCTTTTTCTGTCTTTGGGGGTTTCTTTTCTGTTTCTTTTCTTCATCTTTTCTTATTCTCTTTGGGGTTTTTCTTTAGCTTTTCTTTTGGGGGTTTTTCTGAGTTTTCTTTGCCTTCTGCATTTTTATCTTTTGCGTGTGTGCTTTTCTGTCTGAACCACCTGGGCTGCGACCCTGATTCAAGGTAGGCTTTCTGTTCACGACCTCGACCATCCGTCTAGCGATTATAATCCGTACCGATTAACGGTTTGATTTTCGAATTCCGCAAAAGACGGGTAGTCGTGGTCGGCTATTGTCTTTAGGCCAACTAGCATAATTGCGACTATTATCTTTTCTGGACTTGCGCTGCTCGGGAAGAATCCCTTGCCGTCTCGCCTACGTTATCTATAGATTTCTTTCTCTAATATTGCGTGCGTTAATTTAAATTTGAATATTATTTAGCTTCCTATCTCTATCCTCTTGCGTTAGCTTCAATATCTTTTCTCTTTTTTTTGTATTATTTATTTATCTTTTGCGGCCTAACCGCCATATTGTGTGCGACGCCGGAATGAAATTGAATTCCGCCGCTACCTTTTTTTTGTGAATTAATTTGCACTGCGTATCTTCAAACATATTGTGTTATTTTCTTTTTCTTTTGCGCTCTAACTTTTCTTTTGTTCTTTTGCTTATTTTTAAGTTCACTTTTGTATTATTCTGCCGTCCTGTAATATCTTTTGTTATTTATTTCTTATTTATTTTGTATCGCTGCGTTTTGGATTTGAAAATTATAGTTACGTTATCGTCTACCTATAGCTGCGTAAAGTGTGTTATTTCTACGCCCCCACGTTCCCCTCCCCTTCTATCTAGTCGGTTACCGTTTCGTTTCTGAATTTAGTTGTTGCTTACTGCGTTTTGTTTTGCTAACTCTATCTGGCACCTTCGTGTGCCTGGCGCCCAACACTATCTTTTAGTTTTCGTTTCGTTTCTGTATCGTACCGTGTTTTGAGTGAGAATACGTTGGGACTTCTTTGAGCGGGATTTATTTTTCTATCTAATTTCCTCCGGGTAGGAAAATTGCTCGTTACAATACATATATATACTTGAGTCTCGTGAGATCTATAAATAGATTTTCGTTGTATATTTTGATATATAATTTTATCCGGATGAAATCCAGATATAATTTGATAAAACATTATAGGGTTTTGTGAAATTTTATCCGATCATACAGAAACCAGAGTTTCTGGGCAGAAAAAATGTCTTTGAAATATCTTTTACATTATACTAACGTTTATAGAGATGTGACACGACGGAGAACATGTTGAACAAGAAGGTGAACCACAATTCATCTAACGAGAAGCTAATAACAGCAGTGACAATTAATCATTTGAGAGGATTGATAATGAGGTATGCTTCATTCAGGTAAATCAACTTGTTATAATAGGATCATTATTGTACTGAATCGTGGTCTGCATGTTGTCATTCACATTAGTGTTGTCAACAACGTATAGTGGCTAGAATCAATATATTTATCACTGTTTTATGAGAATTAATGTATAAGTTAATTGAATATTAATATTTACAGATTTTAGAAAAAGAACGAGCTCACGAGCATTCATTGAATGAGCTGGATGTTGAGAACCATGACGATATAATCGAGAATGCAGAACATGATGACGGGCTTATGGAAGAAATCAACGTCCTCGATAATTGTGCAAGAAATGAGGCAAGTTTAATCGCATATGTTTTCACTCTAATCCGAAGATATTTTCCCATAAATAAAATAATAGACATTTAGCGTATTGTTAGTCAAGTAATTTATTTCCCAAAAAGAAGGGTTTGTCATCTTGCAAGAAAATTTACAAGCAGGCTATTGATAGCGCAGGATATCAAATTGATTTTTTATACTCTTATGCATTCTATGAGTATTATTTTTTTGTTTTTATGAACCAAAATGGTTCTTCGTTCAAAGTTACTTATAATTCAGACGTTTCACGTTAATTTCTTGTGTCTCTTATCAAAGAAGGTTTTTTGAACGGCTATTGAAAATGTCTTGTCTCTGAATCCCAATCTACCTAAGTATGCAATAAAGTAAACTTGATATAATGGCTCATATGGAATCAGTAGTTAGTACGTAAATATCACATATCCTGTATTTTTGTTTTCAGGAAAGGAAACCTCTTTATCCCGATTGCCCCCTCACGGAAGACGAAAGTAATATATTGATTATGACTTTTTTAATTCGTCATGGCTCAACGGACGCTGCTTCAGAGGATCTGCTGGAGCTAATCGATTGCCATTTGCCAATTCGATCCCGAGTCCCATCAAAATATCTATTTTTAAAGAAACTAGCTAATTATTTTGCTCGTTCGCTCGCTTCGCTCGCTCACTCGTTTGGTTTTGCGTTGTCCCTCACTCGCTACGCTCGCTCGGTTGTCAGTAGTTTTGCGTTGTTCCTCACTCGCTACGCTCGCTCGGTTATCAGTGGTTTTTGCGTTGTTCCTCACTCGCTACGCTCGCTCGGTTATCAGTAGTTTTTGCGTTGTTCCTCACTCGCTACGCTCGCTCGGTTATCAGTGGCTTTTACGTTTTTCAATTGAAAACGGATAACACACTAAGAAAAAATGTCATCACACTCTCAGCCGATAGTACTTCTTTATGCTTGATAGAAAAAGTTTTCCAACTTAGATCTGAATCATTAATACACGTATCATTGGTCATAGAAGTAGGGGAGACCGGGTATGGTTGTCTCACGGGTTGGTTGTCACAGCGGTCATGACACAGAACTGAACGAACGAATAAATTTATCTATCGGCATCGGAGGATCACAAGAGCAACACCACCCTCCTTACTTCATTTTAGTCCGCTCCGAAATGCCGTGACGCAGATATGTGCGTTTGATTTTTTCACACAGTGAAAGTAATTTTTTATGTATCTGTGTCGAGTCTCCTAAGTATACTTAAATTTTGTATATTAATATAACTTTTCGTGTATTTATAACGTTAAATGTGTGTTTCATGATATCATTATATGTTTTTTTGAATATACATTAAATTGAATTCTCTTTGGAAGGTCATGTTCTAAAATTTGTATTGGGGCAGGTTGTCTCAGGTTGACGGGGGCTGGTAATCACATGTGACGACCAACACCATACACGTCTGCTGTCTTTTTTTATTGACTTTTTGGGTTTTTGCTACATGAACGTTTTTTTTTTTAATATTTCAATTTTTATGATTTTTAATATTTAATTTAATTTTTTTTTCTTGGGTACAATTAGCTACGTACACCATTTTGTTTTCCACAAAAATATTTATTTTATTTTATTAAGCGTTTCTTTTTATATTCCCCCCTTGATTTACCATGTGACTACCTACCCCAGACAATGTGACGACCATCCCTGACACGGGGTTAAAAGTCACACTTTTCTTTTTTCACAAAAATTGTAATATGTCCTCGATAGATAATGTTAGAGAAAAAGTCTTTATTTCTTTTTGAGCTAGAATAAATACACTATCCATTGATACATACATGTCACTGCTAAACTGAAAACATGGGTATTAAAAATGCAAAAGAAAAAAAATGTGACAACCATACCCGGTCTCCCCTACTATCGCTCAATGGAAACCAACGAGAAGGTGGTGCGGTTTCTTCCATCGGGAAGGCAGGAATTAGGAGGGGATGGTTAATAATGTGTTTGGATAGACTATTGTTTTCAAACTATTCCAATACAGTAGAACCTCCGGCACTGTTGCTAGTCGGGTCCGACAACCCCCGGCACTGTCGCGTATTGGCCTACTTTTTCCCGACTAATCGGAAGCAAGTACAGGACCGTAGAATTAGCTTGATAGCACCCGAGGTTCCGTAACATACATTTGAGGTTATGTACGGCAAAAATTATTGAAACATACATATTGAATGAATGTTTGTATTGTTACGTATTATGTATCTTATAATATTTGAATCGAAATGGATTCATGGAAATGAAAACGTTGAGGGGGGACGTCACCCAGAACAGGAATTTTTCTGTTGAAACTCAATTTTTTACCTATTGTTCAGCAATAAATCATCGACATCGTATGTATTGTCTTTGTTATATCAATGGGATAACCAAATGCAGATCTATAAGAAATGCAAAGCTCTATCTCTCAAGTCTTATAAATTGTGTATATCAGTCGCTGTATAGTCCCACTTGGTTTCACACCAATTCTGGAACGTCTGCAGTCCTTGCAAGGCCTGATGCATTGACGGTTCCTGAGGGCTTGTATCTAATCAATCGGTATTTGCTAGATTATTGTAGTCTGGGTCATCTTCCAGGCCATCATCCCCAGCTTCGTTTAATGAATGCCCTTGCAGTCTGAAATATATTTTTCATTGATTAGGATTCTGTCAAAAAAATATATTTTTTAAAGTTGATGTGAAAATAATAGAATTCCAGATTTACCTAGTCAAAATTCGATCCGCACTAAGGACCTTCCATCCTGTTTCGCCACAGTCTTCTTGCAGCCAAGGTTGAATATCAATATAGGTCAAATTTGTAAAGTCTGTGAATCTCTGAATAATACTAAGAACCTGAAGCGTTTCTTGGTGGCATTCATCATTGGTAACTTGTACCGCACGATCTTTTCCCAATATTGGATTCCACGCATTCCTCAGATTGTGCTCGGTTAAGAGACTCCAAACATGTGCTATGTGATAGCAACTGTCTTTTAGTATCTGTCGCTTAGCTGCTTCAAGAATACTAACATCATCTTGATTCAACAGAAACTGTAGGATACAGGCTTTTTTGTACAGTCTTTCGGCTTTTTCAATTACGCCTCGGTCCATGGGCTGTATTAATGCTGTTCCATTCGGAGGCAGATATAAAACCTAGGAACACAAACGAATAAAGTTCATATTAAAAATTCTGATTTCCAATAACACAAAATATATCATTCATATTTAGTTCATTTAATTATTGATCCGGAGAACAGATTATTGTTAATTACCTCAAAGTTTTCATCAACACTGTTCAATTCATTCGCAGTAGGATGCGATGGCGCATCATCCAATATTAGAAGAACCTTCTTTGTAGTTCCTGATGCTAATTGATACTCTTTCATTCGTGGTATGAAGAGCTTGACGTACCATTCCATAAAAACAGTCCTGTCCATCCAACTACTTTTCTGCCCCATGTACATAACTGGTAAGTTTTTGACATTTTTGAAACATCGAGGTTGTTTCGACTTGCCTATTACTAAGAGTGGTATTCTGTGTGATCCTGATGCATTTACGTATGTACATACGTGTCTACGTGTCTACGTATGTACATAATAGATACAGGTTCATCGCGTGAAAGAAACCTAACCTCTGTTCAAGTGTGGAGATGCCAACCTTTTTTCAACCACGCAAAAAAGTTAAAATTTTGTTTACATCGGTTCATATAATTGAAATCACTTTTGTACACACGAATGTGATAACTTAGCATACATATATGGAGAAAGTTGACCGGTGTCACGAATTTGACTACTATGTATATGTATACACGGGCCACGCTAAGGCGTCACGGTTATAATCAGTAGATGCGGTACTGCTACAAGGGCATGGTGGGGGTACCTAAGCGACAGTGCCGGAGGTCAGACAGTGCCGGAGGTGACAGTGCCGGAGGTTCTACTGTATCGAACTATCTCGGGCAAGTAAAAATTTTCTCCCGAGTCAAATCGGTAATGTGACATGCTCGCGCGATTTGTTTGACATACTTATAATTGAAATGAAATTAGTCTAACTAATAAAATAGATACACTGACAAAATCAGTCATTCCATAGAGATAATTTTTTTATTACGATGAAATGAATCCTCGTCAGCAGCAAATTTTTTAGCGCTTAGCCACATGAGACTTTAGCGGCTGATTTTGTAGCGCTTAGCCATATAAGACTTCAGCAGCTAATTTTGAGAGCTGCACCACAAGAGCCTTCGGCAGCTGATAGCTTTTGTAGCGCTTAGCGACACAAAGTGTCAAGCAGCTAATAATTTAAGAGCGAAGTCCGAGGTCAGATAGTATGACAGTGAGAAACACGCAGACATGTACAGTAGGCCGGAGTGAAAAAAATCGAATTTCGCGGATCGTATTCTAATAGTGCGGGAAAGTTATGTCTTGGCATCACTCAAAACTGTGCCAAAGGAAAAAATTTACAATAGATATCTTCTGTTCTGGCAAACGCCCCAAAGTTTTGAATTTTTTTAACACGGGGTTTAAATGGAGAAAAAAGGCAAAAAGACAAATTGGCACTGAAAAATTCGTAAAAACTCTCTGGGTCGGCCGATTTCAGTCTTCCTACGCTTATTCGAAGTGGAAAGAATATAGATTTCGTTTGACATTTTGAAATTCAGAATATCTTTCTTAGTTTCAAAGATACACGCGTTTGAAAATCGAGTTTTTCCCGAAAAAACGTTATTTTTCAATTTTCCATCTTCTAAAGTAAGTAAGATAACAAAACGTCAAACGAAAGCTACATTTTTTCCGCCTCGAATAAGCGTAGGAAGACTGAAATCGGCCGAGCCAGAGAGTTTTTACGAATTTTTCAGTGCCAATTTGTCTTTTTGCCTTTTTTCTCAATTTAAACCCCGTGTTAAAAAATTCAAAACTTGGGGGCGTTTGCCAGAACAGAAGATATCTATTGTAAATTTTTTCATTTGGCACAGTTTTGAGTGATGCCAAGACATAACTTTCCCGCACTATTAGAATACGATCCGCGAAAAGTGACCTTTTTCACTCCGGCCTAATGTACAGTCAAGCTATAGTGCTCTGAAAAAAAGTGTGACATCCGGACATCCCTTTTCGAACTTTAATATTATATATGATTACCCAGTATCGTCATTGTGAATGAACACTTTTACTGTCCGCAATGTTACATATTATTAAATTTTGAGGCACCACATGTCACTTGCGAATCATGTGGTAAAATGTTTCACCAAATTACATTGAGGAAACGGAACGGAATTTTTTTTATACACGTGCCTCTAAAAGGCAATTAGCTAAATTATTATCTGGGCCACTTTTTTATAAATTACAAAGGGATTGCCCAGAAGATGGTGTTCTTTCAGACGTAACGAGTGGACAAGCATATCGCACGTTAAGGCGCAAAAAATTAATATCCAATAATGATATATCCATTCAGTGGAATGCTGACGGCGTGCAAAGTTTCAAGTCATCCAAGGTATCCATGTGCCCAATTCATGTAGCAATAAACGAACTTCCGTATCGTAACAGGAAGGAAAATGTGCTTCTTGCTGGTCTATGGTGTGCGGCTGAGAAACCAATTTTGGATTTATTCCTACGGCCATTTGTAGACAAATTGAAAGATCTGCATGAAAATGGTTTAGTATGTTTGCCACCAAACGTTGAACAACCTGTCACTGTCAAAGTCCACACTGTTGTTGCACCTGTGGACTCTGTTGAAAGATGTTCTTTACAAAAGATCCATCAATTTAATGGTGAATACGGTTCCTCATACTGCTTGAATCCAGGAAAACACGTGAAAGTTGGAAACGGTTTTGCTCGTGTATATCCTGGTGGTGAGGGTCGCAAAAGGACAAAGGAGCAGCATTCGAAAGATTCCATTGAAGCTGTCACTACAAAAACCGTGGTTAATGGGGTTAAAGGTGTTTCTCTACTGATGTATTTACCGATTTTCAATGTACAGTAGAACCTCGTCTATCCGGCCTTCGATCAACCGAGTCTCCGCGTTATCCGAGGCAACGGACTCATCTGAGCACTCCATATTAATCGAGGTGTATGCTCGGATAACACGGAAAAACTCGAATAAAACGGATGGAGCCGCTATGCCTATGCTGTACGCGCGAAGTATTTTGCGATCGTCACCATGGTGCTTATAGATATGTGCATACTTCTGTGATTAAATTTCGTTCTACAGCTTCAAATACATAAGAAATGATTTAAATTTTCGAATTATTCACAGCTATCGTGTTATCCGAGTTTTCGCTCATCCGAGGTACCTCCTCCCCACATTACCTCGGATAAACGAGGTTCTACTGTAATTTGGTCGTTCCCACCTGATGAGTATATGCATTCAGTATTGCTGGGTGTAGTCAGATTATTTCTCACGTCGTGGTTTGATGCTAAAAATTATGCACAACCTTGGTATCTAGGAACACAGACGAACATTTTCGATGCTAAATTGCTCCAAATTTTGCCACCTCGAGAAATCACTCGCACTCCCCGATCAATTTCTACGGTCGCACTATGGAAGGCTTCAGAATTTGAAAACTTCCTACTATATTACTCAATGGCATGCCTGAAGAATTTATTACCAGCAGTTCACTATAAACACTGGTCGTTGCTTGTTTTTTCAATATATAAATTCAATTCCGCCGAAATTACTCAGCAAGACTTAGCAGAAGCTGAACGGTCAATACGCAAATTTGTTCACGATACAGAAGTTTTATATGGAGAACAATTTATGAAGTTCAATGTGCACTTACTACTTCACATTCCTATCTCTGTTGAGTATTTTGGCGCACTATGGGCATGGTCTGCGTTTTACTTTGAAAGCTACAACTATGTCTTGAGAAATATGTTGCACAGTTCGCAAGCAGTTATACAACAGATTTGTAAATCGTACTTGCGATATCAAACTATAAAATTCGATACCACATTCAATGCGGAAAATTGTAGCGGACAAGGAAGAAATTTGTATTCAAATATGATCGGCAATTACAAATCTAGAACAGGCGTGAGATTGGCTGAGGATAATCGATTGATAAGTTTTGGAAATGGAAAAAACGTGAACCTAGATCTAGTTCAGAGGCTGTCAATCCAAACTTTGATCGATGAAAATATCTAAGATAACGCGGTGTGTTATGAAAGATTCATTTTCGATAATATCTTGTACCACTCTTCTACATACGAGAAAATTAGCAGAAGAAATAATAGTATTGTCAAAACCACATTTGATACTTTTATATCAATCGCCGGAATAATTATTGTTTCAGTCAGGCGCAGCAATACCAAAAAATTTATAGTTACTGGAAAGGGTTTTGAAATACTTGATGATATTCTTTGTGTACACGATGGCGTTTTGTCATCAAGCTATTTATATGTTACGAGAGAAACTGGCAATTTCAAAACATGTCTTTCGGAGAATTTGTCGGCGAAATGTGTGATTTTACCTGCCAACGAAGAGTTGAAAAATTATGTCATACCTATAGTAAATACGAAAGAGACAGATTAAACATATTTGACAGATTGAACATAATTTGATGTAAAAATTTTTCATAGTTGATTAGGGATGTTCCGGCTGTATAAATTTTTAACCAAAAGTGATTCTCAACGTCAATATTGAATACTATCTGATGAGATAAAAATCGGAAAAAAATCAACCACAGTGAAGACGATAAGAGTATAGTTATTTTGAATAATGATAATGCACAAAAGTTATCAATAAATTGTAATTTAAACAAAACATTGTTGAATTAATTTTCAAGGAATGTTTTTTAGTTTCATGTGAAATGAATTCATTTTCCCTAATGCACATGAATTTTTAAAAAATTTCAGATTTCCTCAATAATTTGAAATTTCCGTTATCGACCGATTTAATTACCCATTACTTTGGTAATGTGTAATTAAATAAAAATTCAATTACACATTACATTGATATATACATATTTATATTGTGACGTGGATTTTTCCTGGTCCTCAGACCAGACCGGAAAGCTAGGCTGAGAACCGTCTACTATTAATCTATAAAATCTATAAAATTTTATAGATTAATAGTAGTGATGGATAGGTGGAAGTTCCGGAAGCATGAGTCTGGATTAACGTCTTTTGCTCATTGTTGATGACTTCTGGCACTATTTTATATCCCAAATTATATTTTTTAGGTAAAGTCAGTTCGAACGTTACTTGTATTGTTCAAATTTGTTTCTGTGTGCAAAAAACTGTTACATGTAATTCTTTGTAGATGAATAAATGTTTTGTCCTGAGGAGGGCCCACAACCAGGGCCGAAACGTTGACGATTAAATTGTACTAGCTAATTATTTTGCTCGTTCGCTCGCTTCGCTCGCTCACTCGTTTGGTTTTGCGTTGTCCCTCACTCGCTACGCTCGCTCGGTTGTCAGTAGTTTTGCGTTGTTCCTCACTCGCTACGCTCGCTCGGTTATCAGTGGTTTTTGCGTTGTTCCTCACTCGCTACGCTCGCTCGGTTATCAGTAGTTTTTGCGTTGTTCCTCACTCGCTACGCTCGCTCGGTTATCAGTGGCTTTTACGTTTTTCAATTGAAAACGGATAACACACTAAGAAAAAATGTCATCACACTCTCAGCCGATAGTACTTCTTTATGCTTGATAGAAAAAGTTTTCCAACTTAGATCTGAATCATTAATACACGTATCATTGGTCATAGAAGTAGGGGAGACCGGGTATGGTTGTCTCACGGGTTGGTTGTCACAGCGGTCATGACACAGAACTGAACGAACGAATAAATTTATCTATCGGCATCGGAGGATCACAAGAGCAACACCACCCTCCTTACTTCATTTTAGTCCGCTCCGAAATGCCGTGACGCAGATATGTGCGTTTGATTTTTTCACACAGTGAAAGTAATTTTTTATGTATCTGTGTCGAGTCTCCTAAGTATACTTAAATTTTGTATATTAATATAACTTTTCGTGTATTTATAACGTTAAATGTGTGTTTCATGATATCATTATATGTTTTTTTGAATATACATTAAATTGAATTCTCTTTGGAAGGTCATGTTCTAAAATTTGTATTGGGGCAGGTTGTCTCAGGTTGACGGGGGCTGGTAATCACATGTGACGACCAACACCATACACGTCTGCTGTCTTTTTTTATTGACTTTTTGGGTTTTTGCTACATGAACGTTTTTTTTTTTAATATTTCAATTTTTATGATTTTTAATATTTAATTTAATTTTTTTTTCTTGGGTACAATTAGCTACGTACACCATTTTGTTTTCCACAAAAATATTTATTTTATTTTATTAAGCGTTTCTTTTTATATTCCCCCCTTGATTTACCATGTGACTACCTACCCCAGACAATGTGACGACCATCCCTGACACGGGGTTAAAAGTCACACTTTTCTTTTTTCACAAAAATTGTAATATGTCCTCGATAGATAATGTTAGAGAAAAAGTCTTTATTTCTTTTTGAGCTAGAATAAATACACTATCCATTGATACATACATGTCACTGCTAAACTGAAAACATGGGTATTAAAAATGCAAAAGAAAAAAAATGTGACAACCATACCCGGTCTCCCCTACTATCGCTCAATGGAAACCAACGAGAAGGTGGTGCGGTTTCTTCCATCGGGAAGGCAGGAATTAGGAGGGGATGGTTAATAATGTGTTTGGATAGACTATTGTTTTCAAACTATTCCAATACAGTAGAACCTCCGGCACTGTTGCTAGTCGGGTCCGACAACCCCCGGCACTGTCGCGTATTGGCCTACTTTTTCCCGACTAATCGGAAGCAAGTACAGGACCGTAGAATTAGCTTGATAGCACCCGAGGTTCCGTAACATACATTTGAGGTTATGTACGGCAAAAATTATTGAAACATACATATTGAATGAATGTTTGTATTGTTACGTATTATGTATCTTATAATATTTGAATCGAAATGGATTCATGGAAATGAAAACGTTGAGGGGGGACGTCACCCAGAACAGGAATTTTTCTGTTGAAACTCAATTTTTTACCTATTGTTCAGCAATAAATCATCGACATCGTATGTATTGTCTTTGTTATATCAATGGGATAACCAAATGCAGATCTATAAGAAATGCAAAGCTCTATCTCTCAAGTCTTATAAATTGTGTATATCAGTCGCTGTATAGTCCCACTTGGTTTCACACCAATTCTGGAACGTCTGCAGTCCTTGCAAGGCCTGATGCATTGACGGTTCCTGAGGGCTTGTATCTAATCAATCGGTATTTGCTAGATTATTGTAGTCTGGGTCATCTTCCAGGCCATCATCCCCAGCTTCGTTTAATGAATGCCCTTGCAGTCTGAAATATATTTTTCATTGATTAGGATTCTGTCAAAAAAATATATTTTTTAAAGTTGATGTGAAAATAATAGAATTCCAGATTTACCTAGTCAAAATTCGATCCGCACTAAGGACCTTCCATCCTGTTTCGCCACAGTCTTCTTGCAGCCAAGGTTGAATATCAATATAGGTCAAATTTGTAAAGTCTGTGAATCTCTGAATAATACTAAGAACCTGAAGCGTTTCTTGGTGGCATTCATCATTGGTAACTTGTACCGCACGATCTTTTCCCAATATTGGATTCCACGCATTCCTCAGATTGTGCTCGGTTAAGAGACTCCAAACATGTGCTATGTGATAGCAACTGTCTTTTAGTATCTGTCGCTTAGCTGCTTCAAGAATACTAACATCATCTTGATTCAACAGAAACTGTAGGATACAGGCTTTTTTGTACAGTCTTTCGGCTTTTTCAATTACGCCTCGGTCCATGGGCTGTATTAATGCTGTTCCATTCGGAGGCAGATATAAAACCTAGGAACACAAACGAATAAAGTTCATATTAAAAATTCTGATTTCCAATAACACAAAATATATCATTCATATTTAGTTCATTTAATTATTGATCCGGAGAACAGATTATTGTTAATTACCTCAAAGTTTTCATCAACACTGTTCAATTCATTCGCAGTAGGATGCGATGGCGCATCATCCAATATTAGAAGAACCTTCTTTGTAGTTCCTGATGCTAATTGATACTCTTTCATTCGTGGTATGAAGAGCTTGACGTACCATTCCATAAAAACAGTCCTGTCCATCCAACTACTTTTCTGCCCCATGTACATAACTGGTAAGTTTTTGACATTTTTGAAACATCGAGGTTGTTTCGACTTGCCTATTACTAAGAGTGGTATTCTGTGTGATCCTGATGCATTTACGTATGTACATACGTGTCTACGTGTCTACGTATGTACATAATAGATACAGGTTCATCGCGTGAAAGAAACCTAACCTCTGTTCAAGTGTGGAGATGCCAACCTTTTTTCAACCACGCAAAAAAGTTAAAATTTTGTTTACATCGGTTCATATAATTGAAATCACTTTTGTACACACGAATGTGATAACTTAGCATACATATATGGAGAAAGTTGACCGGTGTCACGAATTTGACTACTATGTATATGTATACACGGGCCACGCTAAGGCGTCACGGTTATAATCAGTAGATGCGGTACTGCTACAAGGGCATGGTGGGGGTACCTAAGCGACAGTGCCGGAGGTCAGACAGTGCCGGAGGTGACAGTGCCGGAGGTTCTACTGTATCGAACTATCTCGGGCAAGTAAAAATTTTCTCCCGAGTCAAATCGGTAATGTGACATGCTCGCGCGATTTGTTTGACATACTTATAATTGAAATGAAATTAGTCTAACTAATAAAATAGATACACTGACAAAATCAGTCATTCCATAGAGATAATTTTTTTATTACGATGAAATGAATCCTCGTCAGCAGCAAATTTTTTAGCGCTTAGCCACATGAGACTTTAGCGGCTGATTTTGTAGCGCTTAGCCATATAAGACTTCAGCAGCTAATTTTGAGAGCTGCACCACAAGAGCCTTCGGCAGCTGATAGCTTTTGTAGCGCTTAGCGACACAAAGTGTCAAGCAGCTAATAATTTAAGAGCGAAGTCCGAGGTCAGATAGTATGACAGTGAGAAACACGCAGACATGTACAGTAGGCCGGAGTGAAAAAAATCGAATTTCGCGGATCGTATTCTAATAGTGCGGGAAAGTTATGTCTTGGCATCACTCAAAACTGTGCCAAAGGAAAAAATTTACAATAGATATCTTCTGTTCTGGCAAACGCCCCAAAGTTTTGAATTTTTTTAACACGGGGTTTAAATGGAGAAAAAAGGCAAAAAGACAAATTGGCACTGAAAAATTCGTAAAAACTCTCTGGGTCGGCCGATTTCAGTCTTCCTACGCTTATTCGAAGTGGAAAGAATATAGATTTCGTTTGACATTTTGAAATTCAGAATATCTTTCTTAGTTTCAAAGATACACGCGTTTGAAAATCGAGTTTTTCCCGAAAAAACGTTATTTTTCAATTTTCCATCTTCTAAAGTAAGTAAGATAACAAAACGTCAAACGAAAGCTACATTTTTTCCGCCTCGAATAAGCGTAGGAAGACTGAAATCGGCCGAGCCAGAGAGTTTTTACGAATTTTTCAGTGCCAATTTGTCTTTTTGCCTTTTTTCTCAATTTAAACCCCGTGTTAAAAAATTCAAAACTTGGGGGCGTTTGCCAGAACAGAAGATATCTATTGTAAATTTTTTCATTTGGCACAGTTTTGAGTGATGCCAAGACATAACTTTCCCGCACTATTAGAATACGATCCGCGAAAAGTGACCTTTTTCACTCCGGCCTAATGTACAGTCAAGCTATAGTGCTCTGAAAAAAAGTGTGACATCCGGACATCCCTTTTCGAACTTTAATATTATATATGATTAACGTTTACTACGACCTTCATATCCAAGAATCCTGTCTACACATTCAATTGAGGTCAAGAATCAGTCCCCATCGATAGCAGACTTAGTTTAAGTTAATTTTTGAGTAACAATTCTGGGAATTAGTTTTGTTAAGCCTTGCGGGCATATTCCGATCTCTTAGCTGTAATTTTTGTAAAACTGTTACATGTAATTCTTTGTAGATGAATAAATGTTTTGTCCTGAGGAGGGCCCACAACCAGGGCCGAAACGTTGACGATTAAATTGTATTAACGTTTACTACGACCTTCATATCCAAGAATCCTGTCTACATATACATACATAAGTCTGCTATCGTAGGCGAAACAAAAAGACTGAACGAAATTCAAAATATAACAATGATCTGTATCTCCTCGTGAGAGGGAGAGAGCGCGACAGTGACGTACTATGACTGTTTTTCTCGCACTCAGGTGCGAAGCCTACGGCTCTATAGAATGACTAATACGCGACACAAAACTCGAAAATATTACGCAAAACTGAAACTCAAAACTCTATTATAACGCGAGACACTGGTGGCGGCCTACCGACTCGGAGGTCGTCTTAATTTGATTCTCAAAAATCTCTAAAAGCTTCGTGGCTCGGACAAGACGAGATGGCTGATGGCCGTTTGCCGAATTCAAATTAGTATGAGTCAAATTGGCTAACGCTTACCGTTGTCCAGCCACACTTTCAATGAGATTTCCTTGTGGAAAAAGAACTCGGTTCTTCTGGCTCTCCAGCACACGCAGTAACGCACTCAGACACTCAAAAATGCAACAAAAGTCCCTCGAAGGGAATACTACGAAAAGCTACAATTAGAGCGAGCTCTGAGCTCGGCGCTCTATCTGCGAGGCAAGCCTACGGCAGAGTGATCTTTGACAGCCGGGTGTCGATAGTTCGCACCCTGGTCATATGATCGCCTAATAATTTGCGTATTGACCACTAGATCGCCTCACGTTAGGCAGTAGATCTTGGCTCCGCGCTAAACTCAAAATCTGCTCTGATGATAACGGTTCCTGCAGGAGGAACGCGGTTCGCTGGCTCTTCGGGGTGGCGGGAATCTCTTCCACCACCGTTGTCCCTCGTAGCTGAGTACTCTAGGTACTCCCCCGCGTTCTCTCTTTCTATGGTAGACTCCACTGCAGTTCTTCGCCTCCAGAAGCGTAATTGACGGGCTTTATCGTCGAATGCCTCGTTGTTGCCTCCGTCTCTGTAGATTTCGGCCTCGTACTCGAAAATCTCGGCCATGTCTCCCACATAATAGAGAAAAGGTAGAAAAAGAACAAAAAGAATAGGAAATAGATTCGACAGTCTTAGATCGGTCACGGTCGCCTCTCGGAGATTTTCTAGCCTCGGGGCTAACCTAACGCATTCATGATTCTTTCATGCATTCACCCGACGTAACTATGGTCGTCTAAGGGTTCGGGAGTCACTTGTAACACGCGTTGCAAAATGCAATGTTATAATATATATATACGAAGATTGCCAAATTAAGCCAAATTTAACGCTTCCGGTTCTCCCAGGCTGAAAAGAATTGGAGAATCGGGATGTTATTGTGAATTCTTTGTCTCGGATGCAAGGATGCGGATGGTATCGAGAAAGTCGGGACTCTTCAACGCGCTTAGGTGGGGAAAAGTTGGTTATGCCACAAAAAGCCACCTGATCTTTATGTTATTTCTTTTTTGCCAAATAAACGATAAACGATATCGGCTAGTCAGCTATGGGAGAGAGAAGGACAGGCGATACGAAATAAACAGATCAGCCGGTGGTCAGCGAAGACCCGACGTCGCTCATCGAACATTCGAGTCGCGTGACGTCATCGATAGGCAGGCATAGTATATAAAAGCCACCGAGCACCACGCTCGACAGCGATTTACAGCACAGAGCTTAATCGACTCATTTGGTATATGGGCGTTTCTCTACAAACTGGGCGAAAAACTGCCCAAAATTGTCCTCACTACTTTTTTCGCATTTTTTAAAAAAATAATCGAAATGAAATCAACTAAGAACAATATTACTTTTTATAGCAAATCGACATGTTACAGAACCAAGTTCTGAAATCAACATCTCATAAAATTAACTTATTGACAGTAAAATTGGGAAAAACTAACATATTTTAGGCAGGGGACTGTGCGACAGGGGACTGACGAGTTTGGCAGAAATACAAAATCTTGCCGAAACTAAGAATATTCCATCAAATCAACTCGCAGTAATAGTAATACGATTTCCACCGTTAGATGTTATCCAGCTGGATAGGGTGAATAAAATGATTTATTTAAAGAAAAAACCTTGCCAGAGGACTGTTCTTTTTGAGGTTACAGTACGTCATCATCACATTGAACGCGAAGAAATGATTAGATAAAATAGCGCGAAAGCGCTGTCCGGCATTTGATATGAACTTCTCAGCGGGAACATTCGATTTAACGCATAAATCATGGCGAGGGTACCACACACCATTAAAAATAATTTTTTTCTGTGCGACAGGGGACTGTTAGCAGAAATCGAGGGACAAACTTTAGCTCACAATTTCGGCGTAAAAATAGTAAATTGAAAAATTTTAACCATGCAAATTGTGAAATGCCTTTATTGTGGACAACGATACTAGAATAGTATTGAAAAATATTATTACTTGTTCACTACAGGTCACAAAATAATTTCGATTTTGCATCTGTGACATCCCAGGGGACTGTTTTTTGGGGGTGTTGATGTGAAAATTTTCCTTTTTATGGATTTATTCTAATATTTTTAGACTATTGGCTCTTTCAAACAACTTGTTACCATTAATTTTAGTAAAAAATAATATCTAATTCCAGTCATTTTATGGGTGAAATCTCCGTGGGACACGAAGTCGCCCAGTTTGTGGAGAAACGCCCATATTAGATCGGAGGTCTTCTCAGACTAATAATTTAGCGTCATATAAATCTATTACTTTTCAAGGAATAGTAACTTCATTAAATATTCAAGGCAGTATCCAAAACAGTGCTAGCACTTATAAAATTAAATAAAAAATTGAAAATGTAAAACATTTAACGAAACCGCGGTAGAAGAAAGTAGCCGTTAGATTAAGTAGTTAGTTTCAAGTTTCTTTTGTTAATCTTTTGATTTGATTTGATTTATTATTGATTTCGCTGATACAATTTATTGAAAAATCATATGCTCACTATTGTTTCCTTATCTTGAATAAAACTAAATTAAAGGGAAAACGTTCTTTCGGAGAAGGGTCTCAATCAATCAAGTCGAGTCAATTTATGAAATGTGATGGCCTGACGTTTCGGCAGTGTTATGCTGCCCTCATCAGAGGCTATTTATTGGAAAAATTACAAGTTTGAATTTACAAAGGTCAAAATAATAAAATAATATAATATAATAAAACAGTTCAGTTAACTAGAGTCGAAAAACTAATACATGAAAGATTACGATCCTAGGTCAGTAAATTGACTCATATACAAACTGATAATATTCAGTCAAAGACGTTATATAAGAATTGTAGACGAAACAAATATAATGGTAGTCAAAAGAAGTCACATAAATACAAGAATTAACTTATACTATGGTAGTCAGAAGGAACTTTAATTACCTTATTATCTTATTCTAGTTGGTGATACGTGAAAAAACTAGGTGTCAAAGATCACCATAATCCCACTATGAGACGAGCTATGTGTCGTCCTATGCTAGTGGAAACGTTAAATGAGCAAGGTGGTGTGACGACGCACTTTATATACGTTGTTAACTAAGGCTCGTCTAATGTTGACACTCTACGAATGACGTCAATGACTGACGTCAATGAATGTTTATGTTGAGGTAGTCTCTGAGGCCAACGTTTTTTCACGTAAACACCTGTGATAGAAATTGAATTTGAATGCATTTAAGAACAGCTTTTTGATCTTAGCCTATGTAGCATGTTAGAGTAAGGTAAGTGTAATTTTTTAGTGTCTTCTTTCTTATTAAGACTGTTAGGTTGTAAATTAATCTGTAACATCTTTGAGGTGATGCGCTTAGACCAAACTGATTCTCTATCAAGTACAACCGCATTATCCCAGTCGAAAGTGTGGTTAAATTCAATTTGGTGTGCAGAAACGACGGAGTGTGCTTCTGAGTTTTTCTTTATATTCTCTTTATGTTCTTTCAATCTGGTCTTAAGCTCACGTTTCGTTTCACCTACATATGACGCTGAACAATCATTACACTGAATCTTATATACTACATTACATTTATCATGTTCGTCAATGCGGTCTTTCCCTTTAGTAACCACTGATCTTAAGTTACTGTTAACACTAAACACAGGTGTCAAGTCAAATTTCCTCAGTGAACAACCTAGTCTCTCTGAGAAGTCCTTAATGTAAGGTAAGGATACTATCCTACGTTTTGATGCAGATAGACCGTTGACTACCATGATGACAGAGGTATTTCCTTCTGGGTCAGTCACCGTAATAACAATGTTAGTGGTATTGGTATGAGTGTTCTTTGATTTTAGATATTTTAACCTTTTAGTAATTAATCTTTCTGAGAAGTCGTCAGGGTAGTTGTTATCACGTAACAATGATCTTACTAAACTCAGGTTCTCAGCATGAAATTTCGAGTGAGATAACGATATGGCTCTGTCGACTAGATTAAACACCATTCCGCGTTTTTGAGATAAAGGGTGCATGGAGTTAAAATTCAAAAACCTTCCAGAAAACGTGGGTTTTCTGTACCAATTAGTGATCAACCCATTAGAATCGTCTCGTATCACATTAACATCCAAAAAACTAAGCTTACGTTCAACCTCAAGTTCATGCGTGAACTGCAGGCGGTCATGGTAACCATTAAAAGTGTTAGTAACATAGTCTATGTTAGCGCTAGGAATGCACATGATAATATCATCCACATATCGGTAATAAAATAATGGTCTGAAATTCAACTTTGACAAACAGTCACGTTCCAGATCAACCATAACTTAGTCCGCTAGAATCGGTGAGATTGGAGACCCCATGGGAGAACCAAAAATTTGTTTATAGTACTGGTTGTCGAATTGAAAGTAGACGTTGTCTAACAAATACGTTACACCCGCTAATAATTCACTCAAAGGCATGGTGGTGTGCTGCGCGATAAATGAGTATCTGTTTACTATCGCTGTCTTAACTAACTCTGTTGGTACATTAGTAAACAAAGAGGTCAAGAGAGATCAAAATACAATCATCAGGTACCTGGATATTAATGAAAACGTTCTTTGTTCGACATTTTGATCATTCTAGGTGCCTCACATCCTATGCCACTTGTGCCAAGGACAGGTTAGCATAGATACAGCTTTGTGCGAAAGCGCTGAGTCTGGTGAACAGCCTAGGGATCAAATCTAGTCAGAGTAAAAAACAGATAGGACGACAGGCTAGTGCGAAAGCGCCGATTCTGTGTAGGAAAGGGCTTTGTTAACTCCGAGTCCAAATATGACGGCTTAGTTAACTCTGAGTCCGTAAGTAGAAAAAAGAAATAACATAAAGATCAGGTGGCTTTTTGTGGCATAACCAACTTTTCCCCACCTAAGCGCGTTGAAGAGTCCCGACTTTCTCGATACCATCCGCATCCTTGCATCCGAGACAAAGAATTCACAATAACATCCCGATTCTCCAATTCTTTTCAGCCTGGGAGAACCGGAAACGTTACAATATACTAGGGGGGCTTCGCCCCCTGCGCGCTATGCGCGCCAACCCCCCATATTCTAATTTGTATCAGTTCTTTCTAAAACCCAAATAATCCGTGGATTTTATGTTCTTCATATTCCTCGTTGTCCAGGTCGTTCGCCAAGTATTTCTAGTAGTCCAGGTCCTCGGCTTCGTAGTTCTCGTAGTCCGGGTCCTGGGCTTCGTAGTTCTCTTAGTCCAGGGCACTCGCTAAGTATTTCTCGTAGTCCAGGTCTCGTACTCCAGGTCCTTCACCAAGTATTTCTAGTAGTCCAGGTCCTCGGCTTCGTAGTTCTCGTTGTCCAGGTCGTTCAGTGAGTATTTCTCGTAGTCCGGGTCCTGGGCTTCGTAGTTCTCTTAGTCCAGGTCACTCGCTAAGTATTTCTCGTAGTCCAGGTCCTCGGCTTCGTAGTTATCCTCGGCTATCCCCGGCTATCTTCGGCTATCCTCGGCTCTCTCCGGTTCTCTTCGGCTCTCCTCGGCTGCTTTGGCTCTGCTTCCCCCTTTCCCTTTCCTGGGCCCTTGGACCGAGGGGAGGACCGGGTTCGGCTCCCCTTGGCTCTCCTCGGCTATCTTCGGCTATCCTCGGCCATCCTCGGCTATCCTCAGCCATCCTCGGCTATCCTTGGCTATCCTCGGCTATCCTCGGCTATCTTCGGCTATCCTCGGCTATCTTCGGCTCTCCTCGGCTCTGCTTCCCCCTTTGCCTTTCCTGGGCCCTTGGACCGAGGGGAGGATCGGGTTCGGCTCCCCTTGGCTCTCCTCGGCTATCCTCGGCTATCTTCGGCCGAGGGGGGTCGAGAAGGCCCAGGTCAAAAAGGAGGGGAGGGGGGGGCGAAAAGAGCCGAGCGGGGTCGAAAAGGCCGCGGGCGAGGGGGGGGGGGGGGGGGGGGAGGGGGGAGCGGGGTCGAGGAGGCCATGGAAAGTCTGACACGGCGGTGGCGGCGGCGGCGGGGGCGGCGATATATCTTTATAATATAGAGAGATATATATTGTAACATACTCGGCTGTATTGCACATTGAATATCGACGATTCCCGAACAAAGGAAAGGATTACGATAATCCTCAACGTTCGACCGAAAGTCTGACGTCACGCAAAGAAGTGGGGATGAAGAGTATATAATCAGCACACGCTATGGCTCATTAGCGTATTCTGGTATAGCACCGTTGCGACTCACAACGCAGAGCGTAGTCAGGTAGAGCACCGGTGCGACTCATATCATGGTTAAATTCACTTAAATAGCTTTAGATCGTCTAGAACTAAATGACTAACATAAAATCTTGAAATTAGAATCAAATACGGTACCTTTAGATATAGCATCATTGGTCACTAGGGCGGAGTGAAAAATTCACTTTTTTCAAATCGCTATCTCCTTAGCACTCAAAAATTACGTCTTGACATCCTGAAAACCCACACCAAAGGATTTTTTTATGAGACCACATCTTGAGGTGCCTAGACGAAGATTACATTTTCACTTCACTTTCAGGAACTTCCAGACTCGGATATATCCTTCCTTCCACTAGAATGCAATTTTCAGCTAACAATTAAAATTTTGAATCATGATCTAATTGGCTTCATTGCAAACCTTCAAAAAAACAACAGAAATTTGGTTATTTCCGTGTCATAGTGAGAATAACCAAATTTCTGTTGTTTCTTTGAAGGTTTGAAATGAAGCCAATTAGATCATTATTCGAAATTTTAATTGTTAGCTGAAAATTGCATTCTAGTGAATGGAAGGATATATCCGAGTCTGGAAGTTCCCGAAAGTGAAGTGAAAATGTAATCTTCATCTAGGCACCTCAAGATGTGGTCTCATAAAAAAATCCTTTGGTGTGGGTTTTCAGGATGTCAAGACGTAATTTTTGAGTGCTAAGGAGATAGCGATTTAAAAAAAGTGCATTTTTCACTCCGCCCTATTGGTCACATCATAAAATATAATCGAAGAGAAAAGGAGAGCAATTAAATAGAAATGAAATAGAATCAAAATAGAAAGCATAAATCCGCATAGCCTAAAATATTAAAATAAATTCTACAAATAGAACGATAACCTCAAACGACACGAATACAAACAAACGCGACGTAGAGTCACACAATTAGGATAGAAATAGATTAAGAAAATCGATGTAAAATTAGTTTATTAGAAACAATTGGATACAATTATATTTTCTAATTTGAACTTTGTCGGATATTCCAGCACTGACTCCTAATCCATCAAATTCAATCCCTGAATAAGCCAATAGGGACCAGCTTTGAATCAATCCTAGAGCGAACGGCGTTGGATTAACTTCCCGCGTCCGAGGGCCAAGGAAATACGATTCCGAGTCTGAGACACGGTCTTGGAATCGCAAGGTTCCCGGATCCGAGTAAAGAATAGGTTTTGTGTTTAGGAAAGCAGGCTTGGATTCACTTCCCGGCTCTGTTCAAATAGGAGAAGGATCGGCTTCGGTTCTACCCGAGTCCGAAGGGAACAGGCTTTGGTGGAGTAATCTACCCGAGTCCTGAGTTAATGTAAAATCACAAGGTTGCATAGGTGGCTTTTGGTGGCTAACCCATCCTTTTCCCTACCTATGACCTCAAAGAAAAGCCCTATTATTTTTGATAATTTAAATCCCTTTTTTTATAGGTAAAGAACTCACAATAACTGCGGGTATCTCTTAACTTTCGGGTTCAAGATACTCGCCAAAAGTTACAATATATCAATATATATCACGTATTCTCCCGGTCAATGAATCTACGTGTAAAGGCAAACGAGCAGTCAACGTTCACCAAACACGTCGATAGCGCTGGTGTAAAAGAAAGGTAATAAACGTGTTTTGAACGGCGAAAATTCAGTGGATCGGCCGGACATTGCATCGTTTTGTGACACGCGTTCTCTCAACAGATATTAAACGTTTTTCATAAACGTGCTTATTTTATCAATCCACCATTTCTAAACGTGTATCCACCATTTTGTCTTTATTGGGTTTTGCCCTAATTTATTATTTGTAACTCAAGTCATTCAAAATTAATCCAATGATTCATTTTTTCAGCGTCACAATTCTGTAGAAGAAACTCTAAAGGCTCACTCTCAGGGAGCAGACCTGTTAAGATTATTAAGAGTCTCATCAAATGAAGAAGACCGCAAGGCGTTGATTCGCATCGTCACCGCTGAATTAGTGAAAACTCATGACAGCCAGTGTGTATAAATTTGACCATCTCCATGGCTCTCACTCTCAACCTTGTTCCGATCTAGGCAGCTCAAACGATTTTTCGTTTTCAACTATCCACCTGAAAAAGCCAAAGTGGCACTGGTCACGGCACTCGTGGAAGTATTTCCAAAATTAAGGGGAGGTACCTGAGTAAACAGCGAGAAAAATAGGTAAACTTCGGGAATTTTTATCTCAAAAACCAATGTTCCGATTGAATCCAGGTTTTTTTCATTGGAAAATATGTACATTGAGGTATGTTCAGGAATTTTTTTGAATGAATTCGTTGACTCGTTGTTGTGTCGGCGTCAGACGTGTTGTTCGTTGACACGGCTTGCGGTGCCAAGGATTCCGGGCAAGCGATTGATCTGAAACATAAAAACTTAACGGATTCCTGAAATATAATGTAAAAACCAGTCCGCTACGTAGGGGTTTTCCATTTGATTGAACCATTGCTTTTTTATGCAACCAAAATCGTCGGAAATTGCGAACGAAAAACGAAGAATAAATGAAAACGGTCGCAATTCCGTCAATAATGAAAATTTCAAAAAAATCCTACGTAGCGGACTGCTTTGTATATTGTATTTCAGGAATCCGTTAAGTTTTCATGTTTCAGATCAATCGCTTGCCCGGAATCCTTGGCACCACAAGCCATGTCAAGGAACAACGCGTCTGACGCTGACCACAACAACGGCGCTTCCAGTCAACGAATTTATTCAAAAAAATTCCTGAACATACCTCAATGTACATATTTTCCAATAAAAAAAACCTGGATCCAATCGGAACATTGGTTTTTGAGATAAAAATTCCCGAAGTTTACCTATTTTTCTCGCTGTTTACTCAGGTACCTCCCCTTAAAGGATGAGAAGAGTGTACTAGGATATGTAAGTGCTTACACAATAGCTGACGAGGGGATTTTATGTGTATGTATATTAGGGTGGTCCAAAAAAAAAAAAGTATTTTCCTTATCATCTCAAAAGTTTCGTTTAGGTATAAAACAAATTCTCCTAAAAGGGCAGCTCGATATCTCAACTCTACGAGGAGCTCAACGATTTTCCGTTTTCCCATCTAAATAACACATGAAAAATTTATTTTTTCGTTTTTTCTGCATAAAACCCCGAAAAAAAATGTTATTCCAATTTTGATGCACATAATTTTGTAGGGAATTCAATTCTCTAAAAAAAAGGTCTCTTAAGGTTTTCTTGTAATCTCAACAGGTTAAAAGTTATCAGACTTTAAACCCCTGCAACTTAATTAAATTTAACCAGATATAATTTCAGAACGATTTTCAAATTTCTTCAAATGTGGAATGATTTTTAACCGTCTAAAAATAATCTTTAACTGTCTCAAATATTTATTCCTACAATCACAAATTCACAGTCTACTTACCCGTGAAAAAATATTTTAGATCTAAGTAGATCTAAAGCATGAGATCAACGTAGATCTAAATTTTGGGATAGATCTAACTAGATCTATTTAGATCTAACTAGATCTATTTAGATTTAACTAGATCTATTTAGATCAAACTAGATCTATTTTTTTTTTTTTTATATAATTATATAAAATTATATATGAATTACTATATAAAATTATATATGAGTTTTGGCCATATGTAATTTTATATAGTTTTATATAATTATATATACTAGTATCGGCCCGGAGAAAAAAAAAAAAAAAAACTTGATCCCGACCGGGGATCGATCCGTGAACCGTGTGCTCGCCAACTCTGCCCGCTACCGACTCACCTAACATCGGTTATGGAAACTAAGAACTTTTTAACAATGTTAAAGATTATTTAATATTTGGTAACTTCGATTTCCTCTATTAGAACCTGAAAATTAATGAGGTAATAAAAACAATCATGGAGAAACTCATGAGATCTCATGAGATCTAAAATGATCTAACGCGATCTAATTAGATATAACATGAGAACTAAGTAGATCTAAGCAGACGTAGTGATATCTTCTTAGATCGCTTCAGATCTGACTGGATTTGCTTGGATCTAATACGCACAGACCTGTGAAATTTTTTTTAGATCTAAGCAGGTTTACGTAGATCTAGATAGATCTCCTGAGATCCAAGCAGATCTAATTTTTCCCATAATTTAGATCTAAGTGGATCAAATTAGATCAAATTAGATATAATTTGATCCAGTTAGATCTAAAATATTTTTTCACGGGTATGGATTAGTAATTACAATATTTTTGAAATAATATTACGCTTTTAATTATAAATAATTATTTTTGTTACAATTAGGATATTTTTTTCTATGATCAGCAACTACTTGTAACAGATATTGTTTTTGCTCCTCATTTTTGGGGCCAAATTTATTAGTCCTGTTACAAGTAGTTGCTGATCGTAGAAATAAATATCCTAATTGTAACAAAAATAATTATTTATAATTTAAAGCGTAATATTATTTTAAAAATATTGTAATTACTAATCCATAAGTAGACTGTGAATTTGTGATTGTATGAATAAATATTTGCGACAGTTAAAGATTATTCTAGAGAGTTAGAAATCTTTCCACATTTGAAGAAATTTGAAAATCGTTCTGAAATTATATCTGGTTAAATTTAATTGAGTTGCAGGGCCGGTTTAAAGCCTGATAACTTTTAACCTGTTAAGATTACAAGAAAACCTTATGAAACCTTTTTTGTAGAGAATTGAATTCCCTACAAAAATATGTGCATCAAAATTGGAATAACATTTTTTTTCGAAGTTTTATGCAGAAAAAACGAAAAAATAAATTTTTCATGTGTTATTTAGATGAGAAAACGGAAAATCGTTGAGCTCCTCGTAGAGTTGAGATATCGAGCTGCCCTTTTAGGAGAATTTGTTTTATACCCAAACGAAACTTTTGAGATGATAAGACTTAAAAAAAAAACAAAAAAATGTTTTTTTTTGGACCACCCTAATGTATATGAAATTGTTACAGGAGTATTATTATGATCCCAAAACCAAAAGAGGTTTCCTCGAATACCGTCTATGGAGATTACGAAAAAGTATTAGTCCGTGTAAGAAAAAATATGTGGCCAAGTTGAAGAGCTCTTCAATATCGAAGGATCTATTTTTTTCGAGGAACCAGCTGCTTGACGAAGAGCTCAAGCAAAAAGTAGGTCGTCTAATCATTTGATTCACTGTGAACATTTGATTTACGTTCATTTCATTTAGGTCGTGGACATGAAGTGCACAAACCCCATTGAGGGGAATAAAACCCGAATTATTAACGAATTGACGGAGATTCTGAATAACAGAAGGAACTGGATTACTTCCAACGAGCCAACCATCTCTGAGATCTTCAACATGTATCCACGTTTGTTAGATTACAATGGTGACATGGTGCAATAAAATTTACTCTTTTCGACTCTCTTTCAAAGTATTTTTCCCCGTGCTCGATCTTTTCCATTTCAGATTCATGAGGAGTTTCAGAAAATGTATCCCAGTTACGAGGGAATTTTCCTAAAGAAATTCCCATGTCATTATACACCTAGAATGATCAAATATGCAAGACAAAATCGTCGTGACTTCTACAGAGACACACGTAGAATAAACAACGGTGAATAACAGCTAAGAAAATTCATAATGCAATCGAAATCATACTGTCCTATATCGAGTCTGCAACAATTTCAGACCTAAAACGATTTTTTTCCCCGTTTCATATAGAAAGCCTGAGGGCCCTAGTGATTCTCGCAGCATTGTTACCAGCTAACAATGCTCAAAAACGTAAGAAAGGCGCATCGAAGGAACAAAAAAAAATCCGAGTGAGTAATAAACTTATTGACTTATCTTTGATATCCTACCTAAATAAGGAACTATTGCGACATTTATGCCTTCTTTGAAATCTAATTCAAGACGCAGACATGTAATTCAGAGGATTCCGAAACAGAAGAGAATTTTCTTCCCCTGAAACTACAGGATATTCCGAATAA
The DNA here is from genome assembly GCA_943736025.1 of Tenthredo mesomela. Classification (NCBI taxonomy): domain Eukaryota; kingdom Metazoa; phylum Arthropoda; class Insecta; order Hymenoptera; family Tenthredinidae; genus Tenthredo; species Tenthredo mesomela. The sequence continues at coordinate 15,939,138 of OX031019.1, forward strand.
ATGTTTACTTCAGGACTTGCGAGTAAGTGATATGAGGCCAACTAAAGCTTCACATCTCCAACTTTCATCTATATAGATAATAGATAAGAATAACTGTTTCTATTTTATTATTGAGAGAATGTATCAGCCGATACACTCAGTAAAATTACTGTTTTTACTGTTTTTCAGGAAGGCACTAACATACCAGATTCTGTGGAAGGATTTCGCACAAAGTCTGGATCAAATGTTCAACCGTACATCATCCACGTCAGTGGACAAAAACGGGACACATATTTTGTGCAGGGTGATGGCTGGTACATCAGCATTCCGGAGAAAACTGACGTAATAGTAGCATTTGATTTGCTTTTCAAATGCTTCTATGTGCTGAACATTGCCTACCCGGAGAGCCTGAAAAACTTTTATAGTGTTAGGAAAGGGCTCGGAAGAAATGAAAGTAAGATCGTTTAAGGTCAAAAGCAAATTAATTTATTTTAGGCAAGTCAACCACTAGGTTCTATCACTGAAAAATTGTGTTGTTTTCTTGAGGCCGGGATTCAGACTGAACTGCTCCCGACTGTCTTGGTACACTTAATCCTAATCCCCCTCTGTTCGGGGTTTCCGAGATAGGGTGGGGGTGTTGTGCTTAACACGGCCAATCCTGATACTACGATCGTCCTCGAGCGTGTCTTCTATGTCCTTCGCGATTCTGCATCTGAAACAAATTCACCTGGCAGCTGATCTGAGCTGCCAGTACGAATTGAAATTTTTTTTTTTTTTTTTTGCTGTGTGCTCAGGTTGCCACATTGTGGGCTTACTATAGTGTGCTGCCATATTTATGGGCTTATGCCAATATGCTGCCACATTGTGGGCTTATGCTACCTATACGATACCACAACGTGGGTTTATTCGAGTACATAGGACGTCTCACCCACGTGGGCCAGTTGCTCGTCTTGTGTTGGCCACAACCGCAGTTGATCGGAAGCACGGATAAGCGTGCGGCCGGTTTGCAAGTTACGCAGCTCATATCTGTGATTATCCAATACGCCAGTAACCTTCAGTGGGCCATCGTAGGCTTGTCGCAGCTTGCCTCCAGTATTGTTCGTTCGCATACAGACAATATCCTGTATTTTAAACTCAATGGCAGGTCTATGCTTGAAGTTGTACTTTCTGATATATTCATCAGCATATTTCTTGCTTTTCTCGACCGCCAATCTACGTTTTTCCTCGATCGAGTCACAGGAAGTCGTCGCCACAACTTCTGCCAACGCATCGGTGCGCGACATGTCGACTCTACCAGTCAACAGCTCAAGCGGTGCGTATCCAGTTGCAGATGATCGTGTGATATTTAGTGAATGTTGTATTTTTTGGAGTTCCTTGGTCCAATCACCCTGTATGGTGACGATCTTCTCATGCACGCTTCGAATTAGTCTTTCGACAGTGCCAGTACCCCGATGATTCCCTGTTGTAGTATAGTGCACTTGTGTGCCAGTCGTTTTACAATAGTCAGATACCATGGTGGATTCGAAGGCTCGGCCCCGATCAACATAAATCATCCGTGCGCATCCAAACATTGCGGATTGTAACTCGAGCATTTCTATAACGTTGGCAGCGTTCGCGGCAGATACTGGCTTTAGGATACAAAATCTGGTGAATTCGTCTACTAGTACCAAAACGTGTTTCATATTAGCGATCGTAGTGAGTGGACCGAGGAAATCAAGGTATACCGTATGGAAAGGCACGGTGGCCCGTTCGCGTTTTGCAAGCGTTATTGGCTGTACACCTGTGTTACCTTTTCCTAGCCTGCAATTGAGGCAATGCCTCGCGTATTTAATGAATGATTGCCTCATACGGGGAAACCAATATGTCTTTGCAGCTACGTCATACCCCTTTTCAGCTGATACGTGAGATAAGCCGTCGTGGTATGCCCTACAAATGCGTAGCCTGTCCGTTGAAGGGACGTACCACACGAGCTCCTCCTTACCGTTGTCAGCTATTTGGCGTCTGTACAGCATTCCGTTCTGAACCTTATAGAGTTGGTGCGATTCGGACCTAGGATGCGCGTTTAAGTCGCTGATTATGTCTTGTACTTCGGTCTCTTTAGTTTGTTCGGCTACTAACCACGGTATGCATTGTTTACGCATTATCATGACAGGGTTTCTGCTCAAATAGTCTACGTGGGCTACCTTAGTTCCTGGTCGGTACTCTATGTCAAAGTCAAAATCTTGGAGGTATATCCACCACCTAGCAATCTTCGGACTAATGTCCCTTTTTGTCATTGTAGATTTTACTGCGTTGCAGTCGGTTATTATTTTGAATTTGATCCCGAGTAGGTAGGGCCTGAAATGTTTAACGGCCGACACTACAGCTAGTGTTTCTAGTTCGTAGGAGTGTCTCCTGCTCTCTTCAACAGAGTTACGCTTGCTGTAGTAAGCTATCACGTTTCGCTCAGATTCGTTCCATTGTAGAAGGATAGCGCCTACGCCGATACTGCTGGCATCAGTGTGTAACTCGGTGGGTCTCTTGTGGTCGAATATACGAATTACCGGTCTATTTGTGAGTAGCTCAATAATTTTCAGACGAGCGTCCTCACATTGATTCGTCCATTGCCATGAAACATCCTTACGCGTCAGAGAGGTTATTGGGGAAATAAGCGTCGCAAAACCTGGTATAAACTTACGAAAGTAACTAGCCAATCCAACAAATTGTCGCACTTGCCTTACGTTGCTTGGTACCGGACTTAATCTTAAAGCTTGAAGCTTAGTATCACCAGGGCGTATTCCGGAAACGGTTATCTCGCGACCGAGGTATTCTATGCTCGTCTGAAAGAATTTACATTTTTTATAGTTTAGGGAGAATCCAGCACCTGTCAGTGCTTGTAACACGAGGTCTAGATTTGCCATTCCTTCTTCAATACTAGCCGAGGGTATGAGCACGTCATTGAGGTAAACAAGGGCTATGGTATATCGCAAATTCCCGATTGCGTTGTTTATAGCACGCTGAAATACAGCGGGTGCGTTGGCCAGACCAAAAGGCATACGAAGGTACTCATACTGGCCATCGGGGGTTACAAAAGATGTTTTGTCGCGCGAACCTTCAGCAATAGGTATCTGATGGAAGCCCGATGCCATGTCAAGGCTTGTGAAGTATTTGCCCTTACCTAAACGATCGAGTTGATCATCGATCCGCGGTAGTGGGTACCTATCTTTGATTGTCAACTCGTTTAATTTGCGAAAATCTACGCACAGGCGGTCTTCACCGTTTTTCTTGCGGACCAAGATAACTGGACTGGCGTACGGGGAGCTACTTTCCTGAATTATATTGTTCATAAGTAAGTCGTTCACGATACTGCGCACCTTTTCTCGTTCGGAGTTGGCCATCTTATAGGGTCTGTAATAAATCATGGCGTCATGTTTAAGCTTTATAGAGAGTTCGGCATTGTTCACCGCGGGGACTTTATTCCCGGTCGTGATATTTTGTTCGTATTTCGAAAGGAGCGTGAGTAGATTGGCGTGCTCCGCTTCGGCTAGTCCTGACTCGATGTCCTGTTTATTGAATGTGCATATAGTGGGCTGCCCGCCAGTTATAGCATTTACTGTTGACATGGCACGCTCAATCCTGAGCCCCTGTTTATCGTATACGAAGTAGAGACCTTGGTCAATGATGTCCCGCCCGATGAGTACATTGGTTGGTATATCATTGTCGCCGACCACATGTAGTGTGCAAACAAAATCTACATTTGCGAGCGACACGAGCGATTCGGTAGTTTCGGTTGATATTATCGCGTGTCCGCCAAGCCCTGAAAGTTTGATCATGGATGATGACCGCACTAAGTTACACCTGCTAGCTGCGCGTTCTGTAATGAGACTGCAATCACCCCCGGTATCGAGTAGGCAAGAGAAACGCTCGCCACGTATGATCGCTGTTTTATCTGGTTTTGAGTCTAATTTTGTGAAAACGTGAACCTTTTCTTTATTCGTGCGCTCTTTCGCGAAGCAGGTGGCCTCAGTGTGGCCAGATTTTTTGCAAAAATTACAAGTCAGACTACCACCCGGTTTGGAGGAGTTTTGTTCCCGTTTGAGTTTGCGGCACTCGTTTCTTCTGTGGCCCACAATGCCGCAGTAAAAACACTTAATATCCTCGGAGCGCCGTCCTCGTTCGCGACGTTTATTGGTACGTTCAGGACTATTAGGTTCACGTCGTCTCTTAAGGCTCTTTGCCTCAGCATCAAATCTACTCAAATAACCGTATAGGTCCGGCATGCAACCGGGTCTGCATGCATGTAAACTGTCCCGTATACGCTGGTCTTCGATGAGATCGATGACAATGTCAACTATGGTTCCCTCTGGTATGCTCCAATCAAGACGGCTGAGCAAATTGTATTTATCACGAGCATAGGCTGTGAACGTTTTCTCGCCTCGTGAGGTGTTATTAATAATGTCACGCAACTCATGCACATAGCTTCTAGCAGACGGAAAGTTATTGACCAGGGCTATGCGAAACCCTTCCCAGTGTCTGCAGTCCGGCGTCCATGCTTCCCACCATGTCTTTGCATCTCCGTATAAGTTGGTTTCGGCTCGACCCAATAGTTCGTCTGCCGACCAATTATGCTTTTTCCGTAACTTCTCTAGCTGAGTGCACCACGCATCAGCTGTATAGCCTGTAAGTTTATTCGGGTTAAACGGTGGGACGGCTATAGTGTCATGGTTCCGATTCATCGATTTTACTGCGGACCGTAGTATAGTTTGCAAGGCGGCAAGCCCCAGCACATCTCTCGACTGCACTTGCTCGTCCTCTGACCAGTCATTGTGCATTTTTCTGGGTACGCCCGCGAAAATGAGGAAAAGACACAAAAAAAAAATATTCCCCTTTCGCGAATCCCACTTCTGATGTTAGGAAAGGGCTCGGAAGAAATGAGAGTAAGATCGTTTAAGGTCAAAAGCAAATTAATTTATTTTAGGCAACTCAACCACTAGGTTCTATCACTGAAAAATTGTGTTGTTTTCTTGAGGCCGGGATTCAGACTGAACTGCTCCCGACTGTCTTGGTACACTTAATCCTAATCCCCCTCTGTTCGGGGTTTCCGAGATAGGGTGGGGGTGTTGTGCTTAACAATAGCTTTTTTGACTGCTTCGTGTATCGGAGAACCGCCAAAGCTTCAGGTGTGGCGACGTCAGTCCACATTGGTATATCCAACGTTAAGTTGGTGAATCCTCAAAATGATGAGGACAGCGACTAGCGAGTTTTATTCCATACTCATAGTATTTTTTTAATTATATAGAGACAAACGAATAGAAATAATAAACGTCATGTTCATCAGTGCAATATTCAATATTTCATACCTATATTTTTATTCTAGTCGTTTCTATTCGTTTAACTAATGAATAAAATGCATGTAACCATGCATATCTTATACATTACAAATAAATATGTAATAAGATTTTACAATAAATATCTATCTTTGCATTTGAACAATCATTTATTCACAATTGAATTAACCATACCTGCAAATATAAATTCGACTGATCCGATCAGCGAGATCGATTGCTGATTCAATCAGTGGTTTGCGTATGAGTTAGGTCGATCGGCTGAATCAATCAGCTCTATTCAACTATTTTGCAGCTGCATACTTCTGACTAAGTAAATCAGCTACTAACGGCTGCGAATCAGCCGCTAGTAGCTGATTTACTTTAAGGGGGGAAACCAGTTTAGGAGGCCGAAAATTTTCGTGTTTTTCGTGAATTTTTTTAACAGGGAAGGAATTATCAGAATTTGTTTAAACTTGGAGGATATTTTATTAATGTTTTGAAGTACACGTTGTAATTTTTTCAAGTCATTTCCGCCGGACATAGTGGAGTTAAAAGCTGGACGGTCGCGATCAGAGTTTGCTGCTCGTGGGACATCCGGAAGTCACAATTTTGATCTGAAATCATCACAATTTTTTTTTTACCTTAACAACATATTTTATAAGAATATGTACTAAACTCTGATCAAAAAAGTTGAAAATTGCATGTTTTTGAGTCGTTTGAACAAAATGTCATGTTTTTATACCATGGTATACATTTGTTCAAACACCTCAAAACATGCAATTTTCAACTTTTTGATCAGAGTTTAGTACATATTCTTATAAAATATGTTGTTGAGGTAAAAAAAAAATTGTGATGATTTCAGATCAAAATTGTGACTTCCGGATGTCCCACGAGCAGCAAACTCTGATCGCGACCGTCCAGCTTTTAACTCCACTATGTCCGGCGGAAATGACTTGAAAAAATTACACCGTGTACTTCAAAACATTAATAAAATATCCTCCAAGTTTAAACAAATTCTGATAATTCCTTCCCTGTTAAAAAAATTCACGTAAAACACGAAAATTTTCGGCCTCCTAAACTGGTTTCCCCCCTTAAGTGGAATGGTCATACAACGAAAATCTATTTTCACATATCCGGTATTACAAATTGATAAAATATGGATTTTATCCACGCGGAAAGTCGATAATTCTGAATTTGAAAGTGGATCCTGGTTAATATTCTTAAGGTGCTTTCCTAGGCAATTCCACCAGTCCTGAAAACATCGTGAAAAAATGTGCTATTAAACGGAATATCTCTGCCTGGGCACCGAAATCAATGAAACAAAATACGTCGCGCAATTCTGTGGGCAATTACAAACACGCACGGCCCAAAACATATCCGTTTTATGCTGAAATAGAAAAGATATGTATGAAAAACGCGTATTTTTGACACTTGGCGATATATATCGATCGGAATGATGGCGAGTTGGTTGTTTTCGAGAGTTTTTGAGGTATCGGTGACGGTTCAGAGATGGCATGGCGCACGAATCTACGAGTTGGATCACTGTTCGATAAACTGGACAAAATGGGCTGTCAGTGACTAATACGCGTGTATTCTAAAGTTGTCATAGAAAAATGTTGTTATTGTGGTCAGGATACACAGAATTAGTCTTCTGTGTATCCTGACCACAATAACAACATTTTTCTATGACAACTTTAGAATTTATCACTGACAGCCGATTTTGTCCAGTTTATCGAACAGTGATCCGACTCGTAGATTCGTGCGCCACGCCATCTCTGAACCGTCACCGATACCTCAAAAACTCTCGAAAACAACTAACTCGCCATCATTCCGATCGATATATATCGCCAAGTGTCAAAAATACGCGTTTTTCATACATATCTTTTCTATTTCAGCATAAAACGGATATGTTTTGGGCCGTGCGTGTTCGCAATTGCCCACAGAATTGCGCGACGTATTTTGTTTCATTGATTTCGGTGCCCAGGCAGAGATATTCCGTTTAATAGCACATTTTTTCACGATGTTTTCAGGACTGGTGGAATTGCCTAGGAAAGCACCTTAATAGCTAGTACACTGAAAAGTCATATTTTGACAGTTCAAATTTGGAATGAAGCAAACTTGGATAGGTAAAATGGGGAAGGACCAGAATAGAGTGAAAACGCGATTAGCGAAAGAACAAAATCTCCTGAACTGACATTTTTGATTTCATAAACTCCAAACATTTATATCGAATGAATGTATGAATGATTTGACAGGATATACGTCAATGAAAGCGTACACGGTAAAAAGATAATCTTCCAATGCAATTATACGGGTTTTTCCACAAATAACTCGCAAAGAGCAAAATTATTTAAGAAAAGCCGGACCTGTCACCGACCCCCTTCGATTTGGCTGATTTTTTGTGGGCTTGTTACTCACCTAGAGAGTAGTCAAAAGCCAAAATATTAGGCTCCGCAAAAATTTATCGGCTGAGCCAGAGCCATTTTTCGTTTTTTTTTCACATTTTCGACTTGAATTTGGGTATTTTCGATTACGCAGAGGTTTTTCGTACCAAGTGGCCGAAAATTGGTTTTTCAATTTAAAATTGACCAAGGAACACGAATCTGGCCACAGATTTGACCTACGACGAATACCTGCAGAAATATTGGCCCAAAACACTAAAAATTGACCAAAAAAGTCCCAAATCTTGGGGAATTACCAAAAAATCTTTTTTTTTCACTATCCGAGGGGGCCATCTTGTAGAAAAAGAATCAACGAATCCAATGAGCACACGACCAGATTTTTAGGACGGACCGTTCAGAAAATACGCGGCGTCAAAGTTGGATTATTTTGTTTTTTGTCAAAAATTGACATTTTTGACCTCGTGGGACAATGTCCGACCTACAGGTCTATTTTGCGATGTTCCCCTGCCTACCCGGAGCTTCGGCTGCTGGAGTCGGGCGCTGTGCTGTGCACACGGGCAACGTCCTTCCTCTTTTCTTCCTCCAACCTCACCTGCCCCACACCGCCTCCTGCCCCCTCTCCCGATATTGTGGCGAGTGGAGTGCCTCACATATTGTTTTGATAGTCGGTCTCCGATGTGCTCCTCTTACTTCTTCATAAATCAAGGGTGTTAAAGAGCAATACCTAGTCGCCCACCTCCTTTCAGTCGAAAAAGGGGTGAGGAACGACTCATTTCGATTATCATCCGAGCCCAGGCTTCGAAAACGCAAAAAACATTGCACAACGCCAAATCAAATTTAATTCCGGACATCTCTCCAACACACCGATCGAAATAGTCAGCTTTCAGTGATCACGCATCATGTAACGTGGTGGCCTGTCAAGCGCCTGTTCGGTCTGTTTTACCTCCCGGGCCTGCTGAACTCGGCGGATGACTCTCGTATTCATGGCCACCGAGGAAACTGACATCCGAATTACGTAAAAACAATCTGTAGACTCTATTTTCGTATGAAACGAACATGTTTTTGGACATGTGTGTCCGGAATTAAATTTGAATTGGCGTTGTGCATTTTTTTTTTGCGTTTTCGAAGCCTGAGCTCGGATGATAATCGAAATGTGTCGTTCCTCACCCCTTTTTCGACTGAAAGAAGGTGGGCGACTAGGTATTGCTCTTTAACACTCTTCATTTATGTAGAAGTAAGAGAAGCACATTGGAGACCGACCAGCAAGACAATATGTGAGGCACTCCACTCGTCGCAATATCGGGAGAGGGGGCAGGAGGAGGTGTGGGGCAGGTGAGGTTGGAGGAAGAAAAGAGGAAAGACGTTGTCCGTGTGCACAGCACAGCGCCTGACTCTAGCAGCCGAAGCTCCGGGTAGGCAGGGGAACATCGCAAAATAGGCCTGTAGGTCGGACATTGTCCCACGAGGTCCAAAATGTCAATTTTTGACAAAAAACAAAATAATCCAACTTTGACGCCGCGTATTTTCTAAACGGTCCGTCCTAAAAATCTGGTCGTGTGCTCATTGGATTCGTTGATTCTTTGTCTACAAGATGGCCTCCTCGGATAGTGAAAGAAAAAGATTTTTTGACCATTTCCCCAAGATTTGGGACTTTTTTGGTCAATTTTTAGTGTTTTGGGCCAATATTTCTGCAGGTATTCGTCGTAGGTCAAATCTGTGGCCAGATTCGTGTTCCTTGGTCAATTTTACATTGAGAAACCAATTTTCGGTCACTTGGTACGAAAAACCTCTGCGTAATCGAAAATACCCAAATTCAAGTCGAAAATGTGAACAAAAAAAAAACGAAAAATGGCTCTGGCTCAGCCCATAAATTTTTGCGGGGCCTAATATTTTGGCTTTTGACTACTCTCTAGGTGAGTAACAAGCTCACAAAAAATCAGCCAAATCGAAGGGGGTCGGTGACAGGTCCGGCTTTTCTTAAATAATTTTGCTCAAAGGGACTCCGGTGGATTTTTTACGTTTTTTAGATTTTTTTGCGTTTTTCAAATTTCTAAAAAAAGGTCATATTGAAAATATATATTTGTAAAATATTCGGATATTTTTTTTTTTTTTTTAACCACAATCTAAATCACGGTGGAGAGAATTTTCGATACGATCATGTTTAAGATACTTTTCCACTTTGGAATTTTCGAGAAATCGATTTTTTTCCCTGCATTTCTTCGCTCTTTAGTCCTTCAAAAATCACCTCCTAAAATATCTTTGAGAAATTCGAGTCACATATAGTTATATGGTCCAGGGATAGCAGATTAACTACTTGTAAGTCATAGAACTTAAAAAACTTTGAACGCGTTTTTCTCGAAACTATGTTTTTTCAAATGGCCGACAGTGAATCTCCGGATCTACTGCACCGATTTTAATAAATCTTGGCGCGTTTTGTTTATTGACATGTTTTGCAGGCCAATTCACCTCGATTAGGCCAAAAAATGAAAATATAAAATTTTAAGCAAGAAAAAAATAATGAAAAAATAGGCAGATTTTTCCATTTTTTTTTTTTTTTAATCAGGATTTTTTACTAGATGAGGTGGTGAATTGGCACGTAAGAAACCTTTCTTTTCAAGATACCATTTGATTTTTGTGTTTCCGACTTGCCGATCCTGAGATTAACTGTCCGCCATGAACAACATTTTTTTAAAGGCTCGACTATTTAAAAAATGATAATTAAAAAAACAAAATTGTTTTTGTAGTTGAAAAGAATTAAATAATATTTTAAACAAAATTTCATATCAATATCTAATAAAGGAACTGAGGAATTTTTTTTGGGAATTTTTTTTTTTTTTTTGCCTTCTAAAATGGACAACTACCTTAATAATTGAGAAAAAAAAAATAGGTATACACACTGTTGCTGAGTGCAGGATTGGTGCTAATTATTTTCACACAAGAGCTGTATAGGTCTTTTTGGGATATATTTGAATTTCAACAAACAATTGCATTTTGAGTCATGTTTATTTGTACATTAAAACAATAATGATTTTTCTTTCCTATACAAAAGTATTAGTTTCATTTTGTGGCATCATTCAAATGCCAGCCATATCCTCTGTGGGGTCTGCAGCGTAAATCCCCTGACAAAATGGACATTATGGCAAATAGTTGTCCTCTGCAGCAGCCCGGGTTGTTTGCTCATTCCAAATGCGGGTGGCACAAGGGCCACACGCATGTCGATGCCCGCACGGTTGGAAGGCATACGTCGCATTCGCATCATAGCAAACGCGGTATAACGCTAAAAAATATAACAGCAACAAGGAGTACACATGATTGAGGATAACGGGAATCGAAGCGTAATGCAGCGTAATGACGTCGAGGTTCAAAGCAGTGTTGTGAAAATTGTAATTAAATTTTTTTTAATTACTTATTACTTTCGTAATGTGTAATTGAATTTTTATTCAATTACACATTACTTTGGTGAATGGTGTACTCGCACTGGTAGATCGGATTAGAGGGTTTCACCTACCCCAGGACTATATTCTGGTTTCTTTGGATGTAGTGTCGCTGTTTACCAATGTGCCCAAAGACCTGGCCATCGCGTCGATAAAAAAACTTTGGTTAGACTTGAAGGATAAGATTCCCATCCCTTTCGATGAGGTTATCAATGCACTAAACCTATGTTCCGATGCGGCAATTTTCAAATTTAACAACACGGCATACGCTCAAGTATTTGGCTTACCTATGGGCTCACCTTTGTCTCCCATATTGTCAGACCTAGTCATGGATGACTTGGAGTGTCACTGCATAAACCAATTAGGTTTCCGGTTGCCCTTCTATGTCCGCTATGTAGACGACATCCTAACAGCTGTACCAAATGATAAGATAGATTTGATCTTGAACACCTTCAATCAATTTCACCCCAGATTACAGTTCACATTAGAACAAGAAGTAGACAACAAAATCAGTTTTTTAGATGTCTTATAGATCAACTCGGCCTCCGTTATCAAAACAGATTGGTACCATAAAACAACTTGGTCAGAAAGATACCTACATTTTAGCTCCCACCACCCCATCTCCTATAAAGTGGGTACGGTCAGAAATCTGGTTGACAGAGGGTTGAGATTTTCCAATCAAGAATTTCAAGAAAAAAACCTGAAGCTTATTTTCGATGTCTTACGTAACAATGGCTATCCGTCTGGGTTTCTGACGAAGAACATAAAAATTAGAAGGAAAAAAATTATCGAAGGTCTCAACAATAACACAAGGCCACCTGATCTAAACCTGACACCACAACGGTCTTTTATTGCAATCCCATATGTTTCGGAACTTTTTGAGTCACTGAACCGTATGTTCAGGAAGTTCAACATCCAGTTTGTGGAAAAAACGAACCGAGATTTCAGAGCCTTTTTTGACTCAGGTAAAGATCAGCTGCCTATGGAAAAAAGATCCAACGTAATTTACAGTATTCCATGTAGAGATTGCAACCAGATCTATATAGGCCAAACAGGTAGACATTTACACACACGGATCAATGAACATAAAAATAATATCAACGAGAATCAAGATCGCTATACTGCGCTCACGCAACACATGGTCAATGCTAACCACTTGTTTGACTATAAGAACTGTAAGATATTACAAGAAGAAGCTAATTTTGGGAAACGACTAATTCTAGAAATGTGCAACATCGTTGGACATTCTAATTCGGTAAACTTAAGACAGGATGTAGAGAAATTGAGTGAGGTCTACAAAACTTTAATTACTAGATCGAATTAGATACCTACGTCACTTTCTTGAGTGTTGTCTTACGGTCAAACCTTCTCACCATCGTTTGTTGTGGTCTCGCCTAAATATGTTTCTCTCACTCCCTCGGCTTCCTTCTCGGGTAATTTAAATCGCCGTGTCCATCTTGAGTGTCATGCTGTTTACTTCTCGTTCTATACTTAAATTCGTAATATCTGAATAATTGTTGGGATGGAGAAATGGGAAATCCGTGTCTCTGTGCACCACGCCAACCGGTGTTTTTTAGACGATAACAACTGAGCTCACACGGTTCTAGTCCCCTAAAGGTTAGTAAACTTGATCATCGAGATCCGTTACCGGTATTGAGGTGTCACATAATACTTCCCTTGTTGATTCGATTTCTACAATATTGTCTAGCTAATATACTTATAGGATAAGCTGTCTTTCAAATAATCTACGTTAATCTTAAGTTAGCATACATTGTTTAAACACTCTGTCTATAGATTGAATAAAATTCTTCGTCTGAAGAGGGCCCTCATCAGGGTCGAAACGTCACTCAACAAAATATGTGATTTTTCACTGACCTATTTCCAAGATTCCACTCACACATAAAACATACGAGGTCAAGAATCGCTCGTTCGATTCATTTTAATCGCCCAGGGCCGATATTTCCGAAACTAAGCAAGATACGAAAAAAAGTTTGATTTAAAATATTTAGGGTTCAGAGGGGGACAAAACTTGGTGGTATCAGTACTCCCGTAAGTGGAGCCGTCGAGGTTGGGTGAAGGTCAACTTGGTTTTTTTTAAATGGAATGACATATTTTTTTCTCCAGAATCTGAAAGAGCATCAGATTCTGCACCAAAGAGTACTCATACACATATGGCCTAAGGTCAATGAGTAACGAGGTAGAGCTGGTCAGAACAGTACACATGCGGCCGCGCCTTGCGGTCACGGTGCAGCGCCCGCCAGCATACCAATCTACAGATATCTTGTCGGTATTGTGAGGAGACTTGAGTATCCATGTTTTGAGGGATATGAAAGGGGTCAGATTATTTTTCACGTGCAGTTGCTAAGGGTAAATAAAGTGTGACTAGTTGATTTTGATTTTGTTTCGTTTATCAATCAAACAACAAGTTTTTGTTCGGAATTATTTCATTGCGTTTTTTCATTTTTTATTCTCTATTTTTCATTTTTCCGTTAAATTTGTAATGTTTATATCTTTTTTTTAACCATTCCGAACAAAAATTTGTTGTTCGAATAATAAACGAAACAAAATCAAAATCAACTAGTTACACTTTATTTAACCTTAGCAACTCCACGTGAAAAATAATTGAAAATAAGAAGAATGAACATAAGAAAAGCATGTTAATGAAAACTTCCGATCGCTTCGCTTCCGCGAGGCGCGGCCGCATGTATACTGTTTTGACCGGCTCTACTCCGTTACTCATTGACCTTAGGCCACATGTGTGTGAGTACTCTTTGGTGCAGAATCTGTTGCTCTTTCAGATTCTGGAGAAAAAAAATATGTCATTCCATTTAAAAAAACCAAGTTGACCTTCAACCAACCTTGACGGCTCCACTTACGGGAATACTCATACCACCAAGTTTTGTCCCCTTCTGAACTCTGAATATTTCATACTGAACTTTTTTTCGTATCTTGCCTGGTTTCGGAAATATTGGCCCTGGGCGATTAAAATGAATCACCCTGAATATTGATATACCGCGATAATCAGGTGAAAGAGAATGGTCCATTCGCCCAGGCAGACAATATTTCGTATTTTTAGGGGGATAGCCACTCGTTGCGCTGAAAAGATCCCTAGGGTGATTTTGGCGCGCGGTCGATGCAACTCGGCAGCCATTGTTGATACAAGCCGGCTGACTGTCAATACATCGCGGAAGGTAGACAAGTGTGGTTATGTTCGTTCATTTGAAGGAAATGATAAATAAAGTGAAGGAAACCTACGTGAATAAGCTAGGAATATTTATCAAAAATCGATCAATTAGTTTTTTCATACTTGACAAAACGCGATTTTCAAAGATTTACCAAAATTCTGAAAAAATTCATACATATTCAGAAAAATTAAAAAATAATTCTCACCTAAAAAAAAAGTTGGGTCATCGGCTAATTTCTTGAACAGTTTTTTTTTTCCATCAATTTGTTAATAACTTTTTTGAATTATTATTATGCAAAATCAATCTCCCGAAGATCTTCTACATGCTTGATTTTTTTCAGATTTTTTCCCCATCGAGAAGTACTCAAAATCTGCTCTGGAACCCACGTTTGGTGGGACTGTAGGTGGAGAACCACCTTAAAGAAGATTTGAAATACATTTTCCAATCACAAAATATCGAGAAAATTGAGTACCAAACATGGCGCAGCACGGACACAGCCACAATGATAACGGAGGTGTTATCAACTGACGATTTCGTGGATCAGCTATGTGAGAAATTGGAGGCACTGAGATCTCACGATTACTTAGCCAAGCAGCAAGCAGCATATCTGGATCACCGGAAATCTTCTCTGACGGATGGCGAAATTCTCGTTCAATGCGACTTTGCTGAGAACTACGCATTTCTTGTCCAGAATGCCGCTCAAGCGTTTCATTATAACAATGACCAAGTTCCAATCCATACCGCGGTCTATTATTATTTAAAAGACAACGTATTGACGCATCAGAGCATGGTTATGCTGTCGGACGATCTGACACATAACACTGTCGCCGTGTATGCTTTTCAAAGTCTTCTTGTTAACCATCTCCAGGAGGAGGATATAGCAATTAAAAAAATCATTTATTTCACTGATGGAGCAGCACAGCATTATAAAAATCGCTTCAATATTTCTAATTTACTCCAACATCGTAACGACTTCGGTGTTAGTGCTGAATGGCATTTTTATGCAACTGCCCACGGGAAAGGGCCGTGCGACGGAATCGGTGGTAATCTAAAAAGATTAGCGGCACGGGCTTCTCTCCAATTACCATCTGGCCAGCAAATTTTGACGGCTGAAGCTCTCTTTGACTGGGCGAAAGCTAGCCTGACGAAGACGCATGTATATTTCAGCTCAAAAGCAAGACATGCAGAGATATAGGAGTCTCTTCAAAAAAGATTTGCTGCCGCAAAAAGAGTTCCAGGTACACAAAAATACCATTCATTTATTTCCCTTGATAATGGCCAACTGCAAATGAAAAACTTTAGTTTTGCGGAATCAAGTGATACTTTTCCCAAAAACAAGCGCAGAGGCGGCTAAGGGATTTGGACCATAATGATAAAATGACAGCTAATTCAAGATGGTATCAAAAAAAAAAAAAAAAA
This sequence comes from Tenthredo mesomela, assembly GCA_943736025.1. Classification (NCBI taxonomy): domain Eukaryota; kingdom Metazoa; phylum Arthropoda; class Insecta; order Hymenoptera; family Tenthredinidae; genus Tenthredo; species Tenthredo mesomela. The sequence goes on from OX031019.1 coordinate 15,954,863, forward strand.
AAAATTATAATAAAGAATTAGGGGAGTGTGGGGCAAAATGGCCTAGCGGGGCAAAATGGACCGGTGAAATGAAAAAATGGTTGATTAAAAAACTTGAGTACGAATATGAACTTTAATGATACAATTGATTTGAAATTGAAGAAATTACTGGAACGTAATATTAAGAAAAAATTAGTCAAAAACTAGAAAAGAAACTATAGACTAGAAAAACAGCAACATAATTCAAAATTCATTTATTGGTTTGCACACAGTAATCACATTGATATCGAATGTTGTTTGAATTTTCATCGATAGCAGCACATAAACAGTGTGCCCAATCATGGCACGATTGACATTGAATCCAGTCCTCTGAAGTGTCATAAAACCGCTCGCCACAGAAGAGACAACTGACATTTTCTTCTTCTGTTACCTAGGACAATTTCTTCTTTGTACTCCCAGGACAGATCTTGCCTCCTCGCGACCCACCCCTAGCTCTGCTTGCATTTTTACTTAGTCTTTTCGGTGCAGTACTCTTCTTTGCTTGTTTATCAGCAAGTTGATCTCGATAAGTAGATCGCGTCACGATCATTGCTTGTCCTGGTGCTCTGGGTTTTCGACTACTTTGGGGCTGTGACATACGGAGTGGCCTAATTTCAACTGGGGTTATCGTAAAATTCTGACTCGATTTCTGGCGTGGATTTGGTTTCTGCTCATTACCAACGCGAAGTCTCTTTCGGGGTCGTGGATCTTCTTCCTCCTCTTCATCCCTGAGGATATGTCTCTTCTGGGATCGTGACTGTTCAACCTCGTCATCGTTTTTATTTTCGACGTCACCCTCAGAGCTTACGGAAAAACTCTGAGTTTCGTCATTTCTCTCAATCCCTTCTTCTTCAACCTCTTCGTCATTTTCATTTCTCATGGTGTCTTCATCAGATCTGGAATCATCTCCAACCTCTTCATTGCTTTCTACCCGTGGATTGTCGAATGACAATTGTCGTAGTGTCTGATTGAGACGATCCATGCTGTCGGCATCAGCAGCAGATGGTATTTCACTTTCCGAACCTGAACGTGAGCAGGAATTTCTGGTAAAAAAAAAACGTTCGAGCACCACCCTGGTCTGATCCTCGCAAAGTCTCCTCCGAACTGTCCTCCGAACTACCATCGGAATATATTATGATTCGTCTTTTCGTCTTGGCTGGAACTCGAATGAGATCCTCTGGAACTCTTTTTTTACCAGTGGCAATGTCATTTCTCCAGTAATTACCCGAATCAACGAAATATTCTGATGAAGTGGAACATCCTGGAGTGGGTTCAGGAAAATTGGTTCTACCCGGTGCTCTGAATCTGTCTCGCGGAGCTGTATCAGCGTCCTCAGCACAATATTCCTCAAAGGCATCTGATTCAGCATGACTAGAAGAATTTTCTGCATCTGATCTATCACTGCTTCCTCCATCTGGATTATTTGGATCTGATTGTGCCAGAGTGTTCGTTGGAGGAGGATCAGCTTGGACGCTGGCACATGGACTGGATGCCACAAAAGCTTCATCGGGAAAGTAATCTTTCTTCAGCGGCCAAATGCCAGTTTTTTTGAACCCATTCTTTGCTGAGGAACTTCTCGCAGCTCGTTTGAATACTGCGCTCACCAATCCAGGTATCTCCCGATGTGTCACCACTCGACCAACATGATTATCCATCCAATTTTTGATAGCGGCAGAGTATGCCATCGAGAATGGGCGCATACACGCATCGTCCAATGGTTGAAGTCGGTGAGTAGTGTGAGGAGGAAGGCATACAATTTCCACACCATTAGCACGAGCATAATCAATGACTTTTAAATTCTGGGTGTGTATTGCCGCACCATCGCAAATTAAGGCGACAGGATTGTCCAATGATGCCTCAGAAAAATCTACGAACTCCTTGAACCAATTGAAAAAAATGTCACGATCCATCCAGCCTTTCTTACTGAATTCAATCGAACTTCCTACTGGTAAATCTAGCATCATACGGTTGTGAAACCTACGACTAGACTCAGGAAAAACGAATAACGGGGGCATGTTACGTCCATCCGCAGAAATGCAAAGTTCCAGCGTAACCAATTGTCCTCTCTCAGCTGCAGCCAGAGTTCCTACCTGTTTTTTGCCCTTCCTAGCGAGAACTTTGCTCTGGTGCTTCGGTATAGATGTGATCCCACATTCATCCACATTATAAATCTTATCAGAAGCTAAATTTTTTTCTTCAATCACGTTTTCTAATAAATTATAGAATTTTGTCACAGCCTCTTTGTTGAATCCTCTAGCTCTAGCTAAAGAAGTGGATTGGGGTCTGCGCAGTGATATGTCAGGATTTCTCTTCATGAAATTTCGATGCCAGTCTGGGCCAGCTTTGCCATTTGTGAAATTGTGAGGAATTTTATTCCTCTCTGCCAGATCATATGCAAGGATGCACAAATTCTTACAGTTCAATCCATGTAGTCTGCTTTCCATGTGCAATAAATATTTACAAATTACAGATTCCTGCTCTCTTGTGAATGTGGGGGTGAATCGTCCAAGACCTGTGCACTGTGACGGTCGGTATAGGTAGTGTGGTTTGAGCCCTAACGGTTTGATCGACAAGCGAGAACCTGTCAACTATTAGAATTCGGCCGTCCGTCGCATACACAATAATAATAGTAAATAAAAAATACTAAGAAAAAGATCTACCTTTCGATAGACCGGTAAATAGGATTCGTTGCCGTTTAGTCCTATACAGGTCTCAATTGAATTGTTTAAATAGTTATAGAGGCTAAATAATATAGAGGCTAAATAATATAGAATAATAATAATAATAAAATAATAATAATAATAAGGATAATGAATGCTAAAGGTGATTCAAATGATAATGAGAATTGACTGGTAAAATTGATAATATATTCTTGAACGATTGGTAAATGAATGATATATGTTCAGGCGACTAACATCAACCGTCGCTTGAAGGAAATGAATAACATAAAATAATAAAATATCAAAACAATAAAATAAAATATAAAGATACAATATCGGTCACCGACGTGGGGATCGTAGAGGCTTGTTACTTTAGAAAAGAACTGTTATTAAACTGTTCTTGTAAATGAAGAAAAGCCTGTTCACGATTCTCACGTTAATGATAAGAAATAATATTTGGTCTAAGGTGTAATATAACGAGTTAATTTGAAATAATAATAAAGAATAATAAGTATTGGAGCTCTCTCTCTCTCTATCTGATTATATGATATCGAATTTATATCTATTATGGTATAGTTCTAAATAATACGAACTTTAGGTAGTATGTTATACATGCAGTCACTAATTTAGTATGTGGTATATTGTCGCCCAACTATGGTTATAAAGAATAATACTGCTCAATGGGTGGTCTCGTACTTGGCTAGGGTTTTACCCGAAATACCGTTAGTATTGGCCTGACGATATTCCCATTGTTAATTTACACATTTAAGAAAAATTGTAGTTGGACGAATGAATAATTACTATTATAGAATTAAAGAATTCTGGAGAACAACGAGTAATATAATATAAAATATAATAGAATGAGCTATTGCATGTGAACTATTCGTAGAGACTTATCTTTGGTTGACCTGATGTAGCATGGGACTAATCTTTGGATGTTGGATAATTAGCCGCCCCCACCTTCGTAGGAACCTCGTAGCCTTTGATTCGACGGTTGATTTTATTTAACGGAAGAATTTAGAGTTGTTTAAAATCGTATTAAATGTTCTATTGCACAATGAATGTTAATTGTTCGAAACTGACTCTAATGATTGATAAAACTTGAATTAAACGAATATATTAACCCGGAATTTGGAATAGTCTTTACACTGATTCTAAGATATAATAGAAGGAAACGGTTTGGATTTGAGTTGAATGATTGTTATTAGAACTACTTATATCCAGGAGGATATAAGGCGTGAGGCAAAGTTTATTATAGTCTGATTGTGTCTCTGCACTGAATCTATACCTTAAGTAGAGATGTTAGATTGACGAAAACGAATCACTAAGTTATTAGATTAAATCGCGTTTTAACTGAATTTGTTGACGAGTACTGAGTCCTTTGGGTCGACACTTATAAAAGATTGAACACCAACTCTTGGCTCTAATTAGCACACGGATCTTTACAGCCACGCGCCTCGCGATTTGACGGAAGAAAGATCACTAAATCGAATATATTAAAGTAACATATTTCAAAGTATTGAACGATGTTCTAAAATACTTAAATCTTGAAGAGATTTAATGTAAGTCTAAACGGATCACTAGACTTCTAGATTATATTACGTTTGTATGAATTGATTAACGGGTACAGAGTCCTTTATACTACCACTTTAATTTAAGACAAAGAAAAGATTGAGTATAACTCGTGGCTCGATATTTGCACACGGGTCGATGCGTCCACGCACTTCGCGATTTACCAGATGAAAGACACTAGTTCAAGTTCAAAGGCGACGAGGTGCACGCGGTTGCAACAATGTACTTGCAGTTAGGCGCAGGAGCGGGGGCCTGGTGACGTTATGCGGTCCCATGTTACTCCATACCTCACATATAGTCTCACTCATATTAACTTAGTTCTCCCTATTCTTCTAAAAAGAGAGAGAGAGATAGAAACTAATTTACGTACTAATAAGGTAGTGTGATGATGAGGGGTCAGCAATACTGGGTGCTCCAGCGCTGCTTCGCTCTCATCGACACCTACGTGACTTATAAGCCATTTCAAGAAGGAATAAATATTAGTTACAATTTAATATTATGTTTCTACTGCGACTCGCTTTTGGGCTCTAAATCACGTTTTGAAGTAAACGAGAGCTCTACTGCTCGCTGTTTAGAAATGAAATTAATATTTATTCGGTTTCAAAAATATGATAGGAGAATGAAAGAATTAATTATAACAGAAAGAGAGAATTAATGAAATTAGTGAATTAATGAAAAAGATTTTTAGAGATTTAGGTATACTGAAAGTTGCGCACGTAACACACAAAACGATAAGATTCGTAAAAATTGGAAAAATAAACAGAGGAATTATGAGGTTAATAATCTGTCTCTAATGAGTAATTGATGTAGTGCTGTTCGATTATTGAATTTTGTAATCGATTATCGATCACTAAATTAAATCGATCAAAATCGATTGATCGATTAATAATCGGAAGATCGATTAATTATATGATTAATCGAATGATTAATCGAAAAATCAATAAATTATTCGATTAATTGATGAATCATTTGATTAAGGGGATCAGTACAGCGACTTTTCGAGAAATTATCATAGTCCGAAATCAATTTATTTCATAACCAAAGTTCATTTCACATCAAAATATTTTTCTTTTTCAAAATAATGTGTCGTAAGGATTTCAGAGCACCGTTGGACCGTTTCAGGTCATCTTGGATTCATTTTCTTCAGAAAACAAATCCTCATCATGTGAATGTAGGAATTTTGAAAATTTTTCGTTTTGGCCAAGTTATTTAAGAAATGAGTGATAATAATTTTTGCAAATTTGGTAAATTGATCATAACTTATGACATAATTTTTTATTTTAAAGTTCCTACATTCACATGATGAGGATTTGTTTTCTGAAGAAAATGAATCCAAGATGACCTGAATCGGTCCAACGGTGCTCTAAAATCCTTACGACACATGATTTTGAAAAAGAAAAATATTTTTATGTGAAATGAACTTTGGTTATGAAATATATTGATTACGGACTATGATAATTTCTCGAAAAGTCGCTGTACTGGTCCCCTTAATCATTTAAATAATCATTCGAATAATTATTATTTGATTATTTATTTGATCAATCGCATAATAGGCAGACTTTACGTGATGCCTATATCGCCTCTAACACGCTCAAGTTCCCGAACAGACATCCTTTTCCTAGCCGAAATGATGCTCGTATTCATTCAGCGAATGATAATTTGATTAGATCATTTCCGATTAATCATCGATTAATCGTTCAATTAATCAATCTTTCGATCATTAATCGATTAATCGATTAATCGATATTTTCATGTCTTAAAATCGGTCCATCGATTAATTGATTAATCGATTGATAATCGATTAATCGACTTTTTGGAACAGCACTAATTATTGATGTAATCGATCGAATTCAGAATTATTGATTTACAAAAAAAATCATCTGCAAATTTATTTTTAGGCACGATCGCATAGCGGAGTGCCTATTAGATTTGTCATCGCGAAAAACGTGCGACCGAGAAAAATAATTTTCTTCAACTCAGAAATTCGTTTCATCACTCACACAATCATTTTCTAGCATTTTCCAACATGTATGTATGTGTGTGTGTAATGCCGAAAGTTTGTTTGTATCCTGAATTGCGGGAGAACGACTCGACCGACTCGAACGAAATTTAGGGGGAAAATCAAGTGTTTGGTGAAGATGATCCACGAAACTTTGAAAGATTTTATCTCTGCCGGTTACGAAGTGGTCAGTGTTTTACCCCTAAAATAATGATTATTTTACGTGTATCCTGGATTGCGGGAGAACGACTCGACGGATTCGAACAAAATTTGGGGGGGAAATCAAGTTGTTGGTGAAGATGATCCACGAAACTTTTGAAGATTTCATCATTTCCGGTTTGAGTGTTTCACAATTTAATTAATTATTACGTGTATCCTGGATTGCGGGAGAACGACTCGACGGATTCGAACGAAATTTGGGGGGGAAATCAAGTTTTTGGTGAAGATGATCCACGAAACTTTTGAAGATTTCATCATTTCCGGTTTAAGTGTTTCACAATTTAATTAATTATTACGTGTATCCTGAATTGCAGGAAAACGACCCGACCGATTCGAACGAAATTCGGGGGGGAAATCAAGTTTTTGGTGAAGATGATCCACGAAACTTTTGAAGATTTCACCATTTCAGGTTTAAGCGTTTCACAATTTAATTAATTATTACGTGTATCCTGAATTGCGGGAAAACGACTCGACCGATTCGAACGAAATTTGAGGGGGAAATCAAGTTTTTGGTGAAGATCGACGAAAGATCGACGATCGATGATCCACGAAAGTTTTTGAAGATTCCGTCATTTCCGGTTTAAGTGTTTCACAATTTAATTAATTATTACGTGTATCCTGGATTGCGGGAAAACGACTCGACCGATTCGAACAAAATTTGGGGGAAAATCAAGTTTTTGGTGAAGATGATCCACGAAACTTTTGAAGATTTCATCATTTCCGGTTTGAAGTGTTTCATAATTTAATTAATTAATACGTGTATCCTGGATTGCGGGAAAACGACTCGACCGATTCGCACGAAATTTGGGGGCGAAATCAAGTTTTTGGTGAAGATGATCCACGAAACTTTTGAAGATTTTATTATTTCCGGTTTAAGTGTTTCACAATTTAATTAATTATTACGTGTATCCTGAATTGCGGAAAAACGACTGAACCGATTCGAACGAAATTTGGGGAGAGAATCAAGTTCTTGGTGAAGATGATCCACGAAACTTTTGAAGATTCCATCGTTTCCGGTTGAAGTGTTTCACAATTTAATTAATTATTACGTGTATCCTGAATTGCGGGAAAACGACTCGACCGATTCGAACGAAATTTGGGGGGGAAATCAAGTTTTTGGTGAAGATGATCCACGAAACTTTTGAAGATTCCGTCATTTCCTGTTTAAGTGTTTCACAATTTAATTAATTATTACGTGTATCCTGAATTGCGGGAAAACGACTTGACCGATTCGAACGAAATTTGAGGGGGAAATCAAGTTTTTGGTGAAGATGATCCACGAAACTTTTGAAGATTCCGTGATTTCCGGTTTAAGTGTTTCACAATTTAATTAATTATTACGTGTATCCTGAATTGCGGGAAAACGACTCGACCGATTCGAACGAAATTTGGGGAGGAAATCAAGTTTTTGGTGAAGATGATCCACGAAACTTTTGAAGATTCCATCACTTCCGGTTTAAGTGTTTCACAATTAAATTTTTCTTTATTTTTTCCTTTTTTTCTGCATCCAAACGAATGTCAAATTAACTTTACTCGGTCCTAACCTAAGAAAATTGACAAAACTAGAATCCTCGATTGAAATGTAATAATATTATTTAATTTTTTTATTTTTTTTCTCATATCTTGAACAATCGAATTTCGTTTGTGATCTTATTCGTTACTAATTAAATCATTGTAATACTTTATCATTTGTTAGTACAGTAGAGTCCCGCTTTCGTCAGCCTCACGGGAGGACTGCTGACAGAACCGGGAACGTCCAAGTCCCACCCAAGGAGGCGTACGAGTCAGCGAACGCCAGTGGCGTAGCAAAAGTGAAGCGGTGCACTGGCTTCGTGAAATAGCGAGACTGCCGAAGCGAGGTTTGTTTACATACATTCCTACACCACTGGCGGAGGCCTCGGGCTACGCCTTCGCCTCGCTTCCGGTGGCTTGACGCACGAGCGGAGGAGAGCAGCGTTAGTAGAGTGGGAGGTAGGGGAACGTAGAGCCTGACAGAATCGAGGCTGACAAAAGCGGGACTCTACTGTAATTGAAACGTTGCAATATTTTATCAGAATTGTCAAGCCTGCAATCGTGCCTATTGCAAAAAAGCAGAGCTTTTTTGTTAACACTGCTGGTTATCAATTCACTTACCCTTAGCGACAGACAGTTGAAGGTCTTTACTTTCTCTGTACTGCTGTACACGACGTTTAAGCGTTGATTCTGGTAGTCCAAATTTCTCTGCTGTTTTCTTATACCCTGATACACGCTCAATAATATTTATAATTCCTTTTGCCATAGAAACTGGATCCCACGACTGTCTTTCAGTCGTTCTTTCATATGTTCGCACCATTCTCAAGATATTTCACGAATTTACATATCTATCAACGATATGATTCTCGAATTTCTTTATTGTCAATCGTTACCTGCGTTTATTATTACTTTTTTTCACTAGTGGCGGCATTAACTAATTGAGATTTATATTTGAATTCAAAATAAGTTATTTCTTAGAAAGTGCTGCCTCCTACAATCGTCTGGAATATCTTTGTCACCTCGAGGTGCCAGGTGTTGAGATGAGCTACATTGTTAACTAAGTATTGTAATGGCTCATTCCCACAGAGCGCGGCAACAATATGCAGTCCCCAATGGAAAGGCTGCTTTTTCGCGCGCTCTGTGTAACTGCGCCATAAAGACAGCTCACCCTGGGTTATCTTGTAAGCCGACCAAGTGGGCGTGGGATTGAACAGTGCCCGAATTTACCGACCGAACTACCACTGCAACATATCTATATATTCGCATGAAAAATGTTCATTAAAGAATCAAATAAAATAATATTATATTATTTTTATAAGGGGTCATAATTATTATTAAGTAGGTATTACAATTTCGGCCATGGGCGCATGAAATACGACTAGAATGGAGTCTCATTTCCGAAAAAGTCAGAAGAAAACAGTTAGCCACTGCAAACCCAATGAACAATGACTGTGGGGTAATGTTCGTTAATGGGTTCGTAGTGGCTAACTGTTTTCTTCTGACTTTAATATTAAAGGTATTATTTTTATAAGGGGTTATAATTATTATTATTATAATTTCAGTCATAGGCACATGAAATACGACTAGAATGGAGTCTCGTTTCCGAAAAAGTCAGAAATAGTACATTATGCTTGGACAGCAAACCTCGCACTCGGCAAAAATCACGCACCTCCCGTGTGGCATATATTACTTTTCATCATTCTACCTCAAAATCGCAACTTCGTCGCGATTTCTCGGCAATCCTGATGAAAAATAATGATCGTTACTTGTACGTAAAGGCTTTTTGACGAACCTCGTTACAGCACTCGCCTTTGGCTCGTGCCGTAAACCTCTCGTTTCGTCAAAAAAGCCTTTCCTTACTCGTAATGAAATCCCGGGAAAAAATGGGTTGTATATGATCATATATGTTCATGTATGATCATACATGAGCTCAGATATGATCATACATCATCATACATGAGCTTAGATATGACCATACATGATCATGCATGAGCTCAGATATGATCGTACATGGTCATATATGATCGGATCTAAAGCTGTAGTGAAGGATTATCATTAAAAAAATACTCAGATATGATCATATCCATTCATGTATGTTTATATATGAGCTCATATATGACGTCATGTATGATCATATCTGCAGCTGTATACGGAAAAAATGCTCAGATATGATCACATCTGTTCATGTATGATTAACGTATGAGCTCGCATGTATGATCATGCATGATCATGCATGAGCATATCTGCAGCTGTATACGGGAAAAATGCTCAGATATGATCATATCTATTCATATATGATTATATATCAGCTCATATATGACGTTATGTATGATCATGCATGATTATGTATGAAAATATCTGCAGCTGTATATATGGAAAAAATGCCCAGATATGATCATATCTGTTGAGAAAAAAATGAAATAAAAATATATATATGGGGAATTCCACGTGAACTCGACCAGCGTTTGACCCTCACCATTTTCTATTCGATTCATATTTTTTTCTCAGATTGACCCCACCCCTTGGAGTACCCCTGAATTTTTTCAGAATTTTATATGTATTCGTTTTTGCCTGACGAATTTTGAATCATTTCCTGTTTTGTCATTTCAAAGAATTTTCAAAGAACTGTATCTTTGGATGCATGCATCGTATCACAACGAAAAGCATATCAAATTCTTCGTCTTGAATTGTTATTTCATGCGCAAATATATATATATATATATAGGGGGCTGTCCATATATTACGTAACGCGTTTTGGGATAGTGCGTGCATGGCGTTCCCTATACCATACCCCGGCCTCACTGTGCTCTTTGGAGCAGGCCCCGCTCTAAGTGACAATTAGTGCGACCCGAAATCCCCTCGGTTTACCTGAAAACGGTCACTCGTCCTTACCTGGAAGTGCGATGGTAGGGGCAGCGTTCAGGAGAAATAAAAGGAACTAAGGGGTTTGCGGTCTATTTGGGACGGCAACAACTGCGTTACCTGCATATCCCCACTCATACCTACCAAAATCCAAGAAATGGCGTTAAAAGGATTAGTGCCGGTGAACGGGTTAATAGGATTAATAGCTTAGCTCATTCGACTAATGAGTGTGCCGGGGTATGCCCTATACTACACTGTAGCATTTTGCGTTACGTAATATATGGACAGTCCCTAACGTATAAATTTAACTGTTATACATACGAATAGTTTTGCATGCATGTGCAAATATTATAATGTCCGGGTGCATAAAACTAAAGTTTTTAAATGTCCTGGTATTCATAATTAGTAATTCTTTATCTAAAAAATTTAGAGTGGCCATATTGCCTCACATTCCCTAAAATACAAAAACAGTTCAAGAATCGTTCGATCATCATGATCAATATTAAGTGCATCGTTAAGATTAATTAAATTTTCGTGACAAATACGTATAGACATTCTGAAAATTTCAACTGTTAAATACGTGAAGTAGCCAAATGGTAGAAGCTTCGACTGATACGCAGAAGGACCTGGGTTCGAATCCCCGCAAGAAAGTGAAAAATTTTTCATCGACAAAAAAAAGTTAATTTTCAGAAATACCCATGATTGCCGATCATTGTGACATATAAAGGATATAAAAACAATAGTTCATGTAATTTTTTAATTTAATTAACTCTTTTATTTTAATTTGTCCAAAACAAATGATCAGATCTGATCATATCTGATTATATATAATTATATATACACATGCAATTATATATGGCTATATACAATTATATATAGCCATATATGGTCATATAGAGACAAATTTCGTTCATGATCATATATGATGAGGTCATATATGATTATTTATGTTCATATACGACCCATTTTTTCCCGGGATGTACTTTTTTTGTAACACATGCACGATTTTTGCGTTTTTTTTGACCTAATAATAGGGCTAAAAGTGGCCGTTTATTGACCGGCGGGAAAAAAAAAGTCAGTAGCGGGCAATAAGAGTTCTTTTTTGCCCGCTACCAACTTTTAGCGGGCAATAATGAACTTTTATACAACGCAAGCATGTTTTTCCCGCTTTTTGATGCCTTTGTATAGGACCTAAAGTAGTACTTTTAAGCCCTAGGACTTAAAAGTGCCACTTTTAAGCCCTAGGACTTAAAAGTACCACTTTAAGTCCTCGGACTTCAAAAGTACTACTTTTAGGTCCTATACAGAGGCATCAAATAGCGAGAAAAATATGCTTGCGTTGTATAAAGTATCGTGTGCACCATGGAGGTGGGCCTTTTAACGCCTCGCACGATGTTTTCAGTACTCGTCTTCGCCTCGCACGCTTCGCGCGCTCGTCTACGACTCGTACTTAAAACATCGCACTCGGCCTTAAAAGTTTCACTTTACGACCTTGGTGCACAATGTACTATTTTTGCCCGCTACTGATTTTTTTTGCCCGCTTCCTTAAAATCGCTCAAAAACGCGAAAATCGTGCTGTCACAAAAAATATGGTGTACACCAAGGGCCAAGTGGGCTTTTTGACCTCGTGGGGTTGCAACTCCACACTCGGTCTAAAAAAGCCCACTTTACGCCCTTGGTACACAATATACTATACTATTTCACCCGACTAGATAAAATGACCATATTGCATCCACTAGTCAAACACAGCAATTCAATCAATCAAACCTAGAATCGGTCAAACTTGGGAGTTTTTTTCTTCCCGCAAAATGTACTTATTCGCCCGAAAAATTTACTTTTCTTCCCGCAAATTTACTTTTTTGCCCGCAAATCCACTTTTTTTTCCCTCTAGTCAAAAATTGCTTACTTTCCGGCCGTGTTTCAGGGATGGAATATGGTCATTTTATCGTAGTCGGGTAAAAAAGAAGTTAGCCGCCGTGAACCCATCAATGAACAATACTGTACACAATAATGAAATAAATGATTTATTGAAGTAAGCTGGGTCATTCTAACCTCACTTGTTATTAGATTTTGGAGTTCGTTGGTATTGTCTCATTCAGTTTTTGGGTCCAGGTAATATTTAATATAATAAGGTGGCGATACGAGAAGGGGAACACTTGTGACCCCGTGATCGTGGCCCCCTCATTTTTTTTCTCATTTCCTATTGTGAATCTTTTTCAGTTTTCTTTTATTGCAAAAACAATGAAGATTGAATCAGGGTTCTTTTTCTTCATAAAATTAAAACAAATTTTTGATGAGCGATTCCTTGCTTTGCCCCCAGAAGTGCTATGGAATAATATTAATAGTAATGCTAGAATATTAATAATGTTCGAGGACCAATTTGTTCCTATTCAACCTTCAATTTCGGCACGTTTTCCTGTAAGTTGAAAAAATTTTTTACCGGTCTATTTTGCCCCGCGGTTCATTTTGTCCCGCGGTCCATTTTGCCCCGCGGTCCATTTTGCCCCGCTAGGCCATTTTGCCCCACACTCCCTTATATATCTACCTGTGAAAAAAAAGAAAAAAAATGATAAAAAAAGAAACATGTGATCGCGTCACTAATGCCGTAATTAAGGTCATAAGCGCCAAAGAAAAATTTTGCTTTTTTTGGTGGCAAAATCTTTTTCACGCCATATAACATCGTTTGAGCATATTCGCAAAAAGAAAAAAAAATTTGGCGCTTATGACCTTACGGCATTAGTGACGCGATATATCTAACGGACGACTTCAAATTTTACAATTAGACGGTATGGATGGATGTGTGAGTGAGTATAGGGTGGAACGTTGCGTGTAGATGTGTACAGGCGGAGAGGCAGCCCGGCGTTGGCGATTGTAAAGTCCAGTTGATGCATTATTTTAAACCTGAAGAGTTAACAAGTATAGGTCGAGTGATTATTCCTGACAAGCAATTAATTATTCCCTTTCTTTGAGTTAAACATCTATAACATTTATTCCCTAACAATTGAAAAAAAAAAAACTATAACGGAGGCAATCGGTAACTACTGAATGACAGTCTTGACCGTGTTCAGCGCAGAGAGTAGTTGTTTTTGAGTGTTATTCAATAATTTCGACTCATTCCAATCGGACTCTGTTGGAGAACACATTTTGACCTATAACTCTCGAACCGTTGGAGAGCCCAGAATTTGCTTCGGAGGGTAAAAAGAACATGGAAAGAGGGTAATTTGCGGCAATTTTTGAAAATTTTCAGCCTGGATATAAGTGCTTAAAAATGCTAAATTCGTCATTTTTGAGGTATGGTTCAAAATTTTCACATTTCCATAATAAGCATTATAAAGTTTACGAATTTACGGACAAATGGCTTTTTTAACATTTGAGCAATTCCACGTCAGACCGGACAGCTTTCTGACCTCGATGTTACCGATTTCGCTATCATTTTTTTTACGGGTTCTATGGAACAAATAAATGAATCAAACAATTTTTTTTTTTTGGCCCCTATTTTCCAAGTTACACGGGGGTGAAATTCACGAAAAAGAGCCAAAAATCGAAAACATACTCCTCTTCAAACGGTCATATCTTTGATTGTATTCATCCTAGAGACTTCATCCAAGAACTATTTCAAAGCTATTGAATGACACTATTATAATATATTTATTTAATTTCACGGTAACAAACAATTCTATTTGTTATAAACAAATATATTATTCAAACGTGATTTTCAACGCAAATACCAAGCGATAAAATTATCAAAAAAATATGAGCGTATTCCTTGATCAATTCTCTACAAAATTGTTGAGTCAATTTCATAAAGCAACGATGGAAACCATGTGAAAACGATTTATTTATAAGCGACGGCGCGCGCTGCCGCTGAAAGACCCGGCTCGGGTACGGTTTTTCGGTGGCAGCGCGCGCCGTCGCTTATAAATAAATCGTTTTAACATGGTTCCCATCGGTTCTCCATAAAATTGACTCAACGATTTCGTAGAGAATTGATCAAGGAATACGCTCATATTTTTTTGATGATTTTATCGCTTGGTATTTGCGTTGAAAATCACGTTTGAATAATATATTTGTTTATAACAAATAGAATTGTTTGTTACCGTGAAATTAAATAAATATATTATAATAGTGTCATTCAATAGCTTTGAAATGGTTCTTGGATGAAGTCTCTAGGATGAATACAATCAAAGATATGACCGTTTGAAGAGGAGTATGTTTTCGATTTTTGGCTCTTTTTCGTGAATTTCACCCCCCTGTAACTTGGAAAATAGGGGCAAAAAAAAAAACATAAAATTGTTTGATGCATTTATTTGTTCCATAGAACCTGTAAAAAAAATGATAACGAAATCGGTAACATCGAGGTCATTTTTTGATTTATTTTGTCCGGTCTGACGTGGAATGGCTCATTTGTATTCGGTTGAGTCGTTTCGGAGATAACGACTGTGGAGTGCGGCGTTACGACCTCTGCTAGCAACGCGGCGATGGGCCAGCAAGACGAAAGGACTCACCTAAGATCCAAGGTCGACCTGGACGACAACATATGTGAAAACCATTGAAATCTGTGACACTCCGTTTCCGAAGTGGCCGTTTTCGCCTGGAAAGCCCCATATATATATATATATATATATATATATATATATATGTATATATATATTGTAGCGAAAACTAGTCGCGAATGAAAATATGTGGGTCGACGAGAGAAATAAAGCGAATTAAACGTTGGATTAGGAATCAAATTGAAAGATAGAGTTTATTTTGAGTGATAGGTCTGTTTTGTACAAAGACAGAAACAAGACTACTTGTTTATAAAAAGTGAATATTCTCTGAACGATAGACAAATGCAATATGTTTACATCTTTTATTTAAGATGACTACTAGACCATGTGAACTACATTTGAGGGATAAATCAACCTTCGTAACACTACCCCCCCCCCCCCCCCCCCCCCCCCCCCCCCTTAGGAAAAGAGGCGACCCGACTCTTTAGAGAAAGTTAAAAGTTGAAGTTAAAGTTAAAATCGAAATCAAAAATATGAAAGAAAAACAAAATGTCTAGTAGCCAAATTGTGTGTAGGTGCTCAGTTTGGGAAAGCCTGTGTGGTAAGTAAGTTAGAAATTTGACACTCTCCCGTATACTATCTGGCATTCGCCTCAACATCATTGACTTCATTGATCCCAAGGGAAAAACCACACCAAAAGACCTCGGAAAGATAGTTGAGCGTTAAAAACTATCAAAATGTGAGTTTTAGTATAAAAATGTTCTTTGAAGTGTTCTTCCTCGAAAGAAGAACCCAGAAAAACGTAGAAACAGGATATGAGCGGTGAGCGGTGGAAAATCTAGGTTCCGCAAAAGGGAGGTGACAGGATGGCGAATGGGACAAAAGCTCAGGAAAAGTAGTACGATCCTTTATCCCAAATCCGCCGAGATCGAAACCTCTTCAAAGAATTATTTTTAGAACAACCTAGATGGGAAGACAAATGTGAGATTTGTGTGAAAATATGCAATTTTTTTTTTTTTTTTTTTTTTTAATAAGATATAAGGCAATAATGAGTCACAAGTGTCTGATTAATTGAATTAAATGATAAGATTAATAAAATTGGAAAGATCTTATCTGAGGGGGACGGGAAAAACACCAAGAAAAGGTTCAGGATAGACGAATTTCCGGCATAAAATTCCAACCTCAGAATACTAGATCAATAGAAAATCTGAAAATCTTGAAAAGTATTAGTTGCCTAAACTAATATTTAAATTAAGAGTTCCTTTTCGGATCTCTTAGCTGTGTTGAAAATTTGAAAAAAAAGTAAAATTACACCAGCTAACTAGAAGAGACCATGAATCACCCATTTGCTGGAAGTGAAACAAAAGAAAAAGGTACGAACGGAGCTCAGAAGCCTATGTCGGGGACACCTGAGCGAACTCTGATAACAGAAACAAAATCAAAAGTAAATCGATTCATTTGATCTTTGATTAAATAAACCTACGAAGCTAAATTCAGAGCAAGAAACCAAACCTAAAAACTAAAGATTCTCATAACCTTCTGGCGAAGTTTCAGATTAATTCTCAGAATCTCGACGAGATTCAGTTAAGTTGTGTAATCTAAGGGCATCATCGAAAGGAATAGGAAATGAACGACGAGTCGTTAAAAGAGGGATCTGGTGACAACCAGATTTCAATGAATTGGTGGCTGTAGAAATAATGCACGCATGTGCTGAAAGAAAGTCTAACCCTAAAATACCGTCATCCTCTATATTGGCTAAATAAACCTGATGCGGCGAAGTAATAAATCCAGCTACATTAATCTGAACAGTTTTCTGTCCTAAAATGGGAGTAGTCTCTCCTGTAGCTGTACGAAAAGAGGTAGAATGGAAATCATCCTGAACGGAATCTAAAAGATCCGAACGGACTACTGTAACCTCCGCCCCGGTATCTACAACCCAGAGACATTTAACACCATTGACGGTGCCCCAGGTGTATAGTCCGGTTTGACGGAGACCTCTCAATAAAAATTGGGTTAGATTAGGATTGAAATTATTAGGGCCACCAATATAAAATCTCTCAGATGATTTAAGCCCCGCTGAATCACCAGAGATTAGTTTTTTGAAGAAGAAGATTGTGAATTAGGATGAGAATCTCTGTTTCTCCAGGATGTAGAATCTGAATTGTCAGTCAAATTTGTATTGTCAGGTTTTGAAATTTTATTAGAATTAACTCGCGAATTGTCAGAATTAAATTCATTTTTTCTTTTGAGAGTAAAACACTCTTCAATTAAATGTCCGGTCCTTTTGCAATATCTACAAAATTTCGGTGAATCAGCGGTACCTTTTGACTTTGAGTCCTTATCTTGGTCGCGTCGCTGCCAGGGAGTGGTTTTATTCGGACTATTTAGTTTATTGCCAACAGATTGGGTCTGCACCTGTCTGACTCTTCCTACTCCTAAATATTGTTTGTTGAGAGCCTCTATTTCTAAGGCTCTCACGATAGTCTCTCTAAGAGATGAAGGTCCTGCCAAACTCACGGCATGTTTTAAATCGGAATTAAATATGGCGTTAATGAAACGCGTACGACCTATTTGATCTCTTGTCTCGTCATCACAGGTTGGTAAAGCCAACCTGGTCATTCGTTCAATCTCATGCCCTAGAGTGACAAGACTCTCATCTCTCATCTGTCTCCTATTTTCTAACTGGGTCAAATGTAATTTTTTTAGATGGTCATTTCCATAACGTAGTTTTAAAGACTCGCTTAATTTACTGTAGTCCTTCATTTCTGTTTCTGAAAGAGTAGTAAGCACAGACAGAGCAGGTCCTCTCAAATGTATAGCTAAATTAGACGCTTTTGCGATTGGACCCCAATCGTTCAATTCAGCACAAAGTTTAAATTGACATTCATATTCAGACCATGGAATTGAACCGTCAAAAGTTGGAATTTTGATATTTTTATTATGATTATTTGAAGCTACATGAATATTTCTTTGTGATTCTCTGTTATGATGGGAGTCCAAAGAAATCGGAATTTCGGGAATTTCGCGACCACTCTCGGCGCGTAAAACAAAATCTGTTCGTAATTGCTTTAATTCATTTAGCACACTTTCACGGAAAGTCTTATCAGAATCATTATTAATATTTTGTTGTATGTGTGGAGATCTCTGTATTTCATTTGTGGAGAGATAATCTCCACACGTACGGTTAGACCTGACTTGAATATTATCGTCCCGTGTTGTTAATTCAACACGGTCGTATTGTGGAAGAGATTGATCAGTGGGTTCAATAGAAGTTCTAGGCGATCTAGGCCTAACTAAAATAGAGGGAGTTCTTCCCCCATAAACATTCACAGACCTGGGCTCTTGAGGAGCCTGTTCCAACCGATCTCTTACTAAGGAGAGCCTCCTGGGAGTGGGAATCGGGGAAGGACGGGTTTCTGGAACTTGGTTCGTCGTCATAACTTCAAGACTCTGTCGGATGGTCAAGTGTAAGGCCTCTGCTTGCTGTTGTTGACAGCTCAGCAAAAGCTGCATTTGTTGTCGCTGGTATTCGCGATCTTCTCGCTGAAGGGACAGTAAGGCTTCGGATTGTAGGCGCTGAGCCTCTCGGTCAGCCTTCTGTTCCTCGATCATCATCCGGAAAAGCTCCATTTGTAAGACCATAGGATCTGGGGAAATAGGAAGGGAGGACGATTGTGGCTGGGATCCAGCCGATTGGTTTGGAGGAGCGGATGATTCAGATAATGGGGGACTAGCTCTGCGGCGAGTGGACATGTTTCAGTAATCCAAAATTAAAAATTCGCTCTATCGATCTCGAAATAATCCCGGTTCTGACACCAATGTAGCGAAAACTAGTCGCGAATGAAAATATGTGGGTCGACGAGAGAAATAAAGCGAATTAAACGTTGGATTAGGAATCAAATTGAAAGATAGAGTTTATTTTGAGTGATAGGTCTGTTTTGTACAAAGACAGAAACAAGACTACTTGTTTATAAAAAGTGAATATTCTCTGAACGATAGACAAATGCAATATGTTTACATCTTTTATTTAAGATGACTACTAGACCATGTGAACTACATTTGAGGGATAAATCAACCTTCGTAACAATATATATATATATATATATTAGGGTGGCGCAAAAAAACCGACTATTTTTTTTTTTTGAGTCTCGGGTGAAAAAATGTTAGTTTTTGATGTTTTAAGAGCCCTCTCCAAAGGACAGCTGAAAAAAAAATTTTTAAGAGGTCGCTCCAAATTTTTTTAAATTTCAAAAATCGTCAAAAATCGATTTTTTTTTTTTTTTAATTTTTTTTCTCGTTACGGTATAATTTTACAGTCCAAAAAAAAAATAAGTTTCTGAAAGTTTCAGTTCAAAATTTGAATTTTGAAAGGTCGCTCATAATTTTTTAATAATTAAATAATTAAAAAATCTAAAGTATGCACTGATAAATTAAAAAAAATTATGAGCGACCTTTCAAAATTTAAATTTTGAACTGAAACTTTCAGAAACTTATTTTTGTTTGGTCTGTAAAATTATACCGTAACGAGAAAAAAAATTAAAATTCGAATTAGAAGAAAAAAAAAACGATTTTTGACGATTTTTGACGATTTTTGAAATTTAAAAAAATTTGGAGCGACCTCTTAAAATTTTTTTTTTGAGCTGTCCTTTGGAGAGGGCTCTTAAAACATCAAAAATTAACATTTTTTCACTCGAGACTCAAAAAAAAAAAAAATAGTCGGTTTTTTTGCGCCACCCTAATATATATATATATCATATAAATGGTGCTGCAGAAAATTTAGTACGAACATTTAAAAGAGTTTTCAAAAAATTAAGAAAACAAGGTCACAATGTACAAAGAGCATTGGATATGTTTTTATTCGATTACCGATCGACAAAACATTGTACAACGGGCGAAACGCCAGCTAAAATTATGCTAGGAAAAGAGTTGCGAACAAGATTTTCATTATTACGTCCGAGTACTGAGCAGAAAGTAGTAAATGAACCAGAACGGCAAATACAGAATAAAGCGGGGAAGAGAGTTGGAGAATTTTCAGAAAGAGAGTATATCTGGACAAAAAATTTTGGTAAAAACGAAGCTCAGTGGTCGGAAGCAACAATAAAGGAAAAGATCGGCCCAGTGACGTACATAATTGAGTGGGCTACTGGCGGAGAAGTGAAAAGACATGTAGATCAAATAGTAAAGCGTGATGTATATAACGAGGCAAAAACGAGCGTTAATGAGAGTGTTGATAGAACTCAAAAGAACGAAACGACCTTGCGAAGGTCGCCTCGTTTACTAGAAAAGGCAAAAGAAAAAGAGTAATTGTTTTAAACTTAAGAGGAGAGTAATGTAATGTATGTGACTGGATGGAGTTGTGCGCGTATGTGTGTATGGACAGTTGTGAGGCTAGAGAAGCACACGTTCGGAGCAGGACGTCAAGAGTCCAGTCTATTGTAAATCGTCGAGTGATACACTAGTATCCTTGTAAATAAAGTACAGTTCCCGTATAAGCGAGTATATTACTTACGGCCTGAGTCTTCCCTATACCTCCACGAATATACACTTCAGTGGCTTCAGTATATATATATATATTGTAACGATTCAGGCAACCCAGGCCTGACCGTTAGCATTCAAACATCAGCCGTTGCGAACGTCGAGAACAGTCTAGAACGATCGACAGCAGCGACGAGCTGAGTGACGTCACGACTGGTATAAAAGTCGAGGCGCCGCTCAGCTCACTAGCTATTCTAGGGTAGATACCAGATAGACTCACAGTCACTTGTTGGTCATCTCGAGCATAGAGCTCCGATGAACCGTTAGAATCATCTATTAATTTCAATATAATTTATAAATTCATTTGCACACAGAAATTCAATTATCGAAATTTACGAGCTTCGGCAACGACAGAATACTTTCAAAGAATATTGTTAAACAATTGTAGAAATATCTGAGATAAAACAACAGATAACTTGATTCATAAAAAATAGCAAAGACGTTATAACAGATTGTATTAACGTAAGTAACTCATAGGCAACGTGTAAATATAGAATAAGGTTGCAACCGTAGGTTAGAATAATTGAATAAATAGATTCTTGATCATTATAAAAAAGCAATTTAATCAGATGTCAAACCCCTTCCTCCGCCATTTCCAGGTTATAGTTTAAATCTTAACGGAGAGCTAGATACAGCCTTGGTGGATCTCCGATCTACCCAGGTCTGGCACAGCTATTATTTGGGAATAAATTAACTTCTTTAAATTAATATTTAACAGTTAAGAGGGTAGAGTGCAGCCTTAGTGCGTTGTCGTACTCAGGTCTGTGGGGAGGCGGCTTCAGCTACACGGTAGCTCAAGTCCGTAATAGGCACGGCTAATAATTAATAGTAGAAGTCTCAAATAAAAATATAAATCGAGTAAAGAAAACACAATAACCAACCGGCTCGCGTCACCTTCAGTGACGCTCACTATCCGAAAAGTTACAATATATGTATTGTAACGGGTTTTCCTGGGCTCGGGTACCCAGAAATAATAAGCCGAATACAAACCGGGGACCTACGGGTAGCTAGGGGATGTTGTTGGGCGCCAGACTTCGCGTAGAAGTCCTCTCTCTCTCTCGCTCTGCGACCACGGCTCCAACCGATGCTTTTAACTCTAACGACTCCAACTCTTTTAATTATTTTACTGCTTTGACCGGTATGGCTCACTTTGACAGAGTGCTCTTTGAATTCTCGCCAGTGTTACGTCCTAGGCTGGAAGCCGAATATTTAATCTATAGGTACAACAGTTACCATTAGTTATTATCTCAGGTATAAGAATACCGACGTGCAATTATCATCAGAGTTTTAATAATGCATCTACTGATGTAATTCCATTTATAATTTTTTCCTTTATTCTTTTATATATTACTTTACTCATAGATATTAGTCAATACTTTTGAAAGGAACAATCTTAACTATAATATAGACAATTCCATCCCATTTTCTCACGAAACGAATATGCTCTGGAACACTTGAAACACCATAAAACTGAAAGCCTAAACTTTAAGTAAACTTTGAAAATCCTTATTGAGGAAACATAAATCTTCAGATCCTTCAGATTTTTACGACCCAAAGCGGAAAAGTCTAAAGACAAAGACAGCTCTGTTTTAAAAGAAGAGAGATATAGATGCTTACAGCATCCCTTCTTAGCGCCTCGACGCTTGGGCCTCTGACCCAATCGCCTTGCGCAAATGCTCTTCTAGCCAACCATATTTTTTCCCGCTTTTGTTTTAATGCTCTTTTTACCAATAGAAAAAACCTCGCCTTCCCGCGAGTTTTCCAAAACCTCCCCTTCGCGTATCCGCGGGGAGAGATCTTTTCTACTGCAGTATTAGCAGTTAGTCACGAAACCTCAATCAGTAAAGATCGAACTTATAGAATCTTAGATCTCAGAATTATCAACTCAAAGTGTTTGGTGTAACAGTTAATTAATAAGTGAATTACTAAATAAAATAATAGAAACTACAAACTTGAATTAATCTCCACTTGCGTGAAGATTAATTACCAAAACTACAGTGCAGATTGTTATTATTAAATTGTTTAATAAATATTGTTATAATTGAAAGGTGAAACTATAAACATTTATTTCACCCACGCATAGTGGTGGCTGATAATACCCATACCTCAACAGATATCTCAACAGATACGAGCTCAGCGACGTCCAGAAGAACTAGTAATTTAAGACTCGGTAAGAAATACAGAACTCTACCAATTCAACATCATATAAAATAACTTGTGATTCGTTCTTCTAAATAACTTTCAACTCAAGACGTAACAGCTCTATCTATAATAAATTTGGTGGCAGCGTCGGAATATCAGTCTGAAATAAATTAAAAACTCAAAGAAATAAACATCAAAGAAATAAAAGACCTGAATAAAAAAAATCTGTTAACAAGTGTGAAAATTTTTTTTACATTGGTAATTCAAAAACTGTAAAAATCATCAAACTAACGTGACTAAACATCATCGATCTAAAACATCAACATCAAGAATCTCATCATCAGTGAATTTCAAACTCAACATCGATCATCATTGATTTCGCCGTCGGATACCATCGCAGCGCAGAACTTCAAGACCAACTCTAGCGACCGAAGACCCGCCCTAACGCTCACCCACAAAGACTACTACACTAACTCATAGACATTACATTATTGTTATTCCTCTTCACCAAAGTAAGTCGAAAATAATTTTAACAAAATGCCTCAAGAAATCATACCTATGGATATGTCACAAACCCTTGGTAATAACTCAAATCAAAATGAAAATCCAAATGAAAATTCAGAACCAAATTTAAACGATCGACTAGGAAATAATTCTACTCTTAATAATTCAAATAGCATGGCATATGATTATAAAGAATTTTTCAAAACCATTCCTGATTTTAATGGTAAACCTGATGGTTACCCAATCAAATCGTTCATCCAACATTGTGAATACGCAAAACGATATCTAACAACTTTCCCAGAAGATTTCTTAGTAAGAATTCTTTGTTCTAAATGTAAAGGAGAACCAGAAAAACGTGTTTTTGACGCAAATTTACAAACGATCGACGAACTGACAAAATTTTTAAATTCACACTTCAGACCGAAAAAACGCGTTGGCGTATGGCTTAGAGAATTTAACAATTTCAAACAAAAACCAAAAGAAAGAGTAATTGATTTTAACTACAGAATAGGTCAACACCTACAGGGAACTCTTTTAGAAATAAAACTTGACGGGACAAGCGTAGAAGCTTGAACATTTTCAGCAAACGAAGCTGCTGTTACAGCTTTTATCGAAGGTTTAACTCCTAGAATTTCAGTGTTTATACCAAAATTAAATTCATATACAAAACTTGTCGACGTAGTGAAAGAAGCTATAAACGTCGAAGACCAACACGGAATGATACCGGATCTTGATTTGGAAATCCCCGGAATCTCATCAAAACAATGTCTTCCTATTCAGTCAAATCAAAGTAATAATCATAAACCGACAAATAAATTTAACACACATGACAAATCAAATCACGGTAACGCGAATACTAAAAATAGTCCAACAAACACGAGTACACAAGACGCGAAATTTTGCAATTATTGTAAGAAAAATAACCACGTCATTGTAGATTGCCGAACTTTACAAAATAAAAATAAAAAACTCGGTAATTACAGTAACAACACGGAATCAAATCCTAATAGATTACTAGAGTGCAACTATTGCAAGAAAAAAGGTCATACAATCAGAGATTGTAGAAAACGCAAGTATAATAACGCGAAACGCGAAACTAATAACGGTACACCTAATACCGATATACCTGCGGGAAACGAATCAACGTCCCATCGACCAGGCGCGTCGACGGGTCAGTAATAAACTCAGCGCTTATTTCACAGACTAACCATAAACTCTTTACGGCAGAATGTAAAATAAGTTCTACATACACAACCTATAATTCTCCTTCAATAACAATTCAATCTAAAAATCTCAAACAAACAAATGCTAAATTTTTAATCGATACCGGATCACAACTAAATTTAATTAAAATCGGTGAATTAAAAGATCCAAATTCAATAAATAAATCGATAACTTACGAATTGAACGGTATACCAGAAAAAGACAAACCAATTACTTTAGGACAGATTCAATTACAGATAAATAATATACACGGTAAATTTAATGTAATCCCAGACGATTTTCCTATACATTTTTCAGGTATTATAGGATCAGAATTCATGCATGTGAACGAAGGTAAGATTGATTATGAAACAAAACATGTAACTCTAAATAACAACAAAATTCCCTTTTGCGATACAGAGAGTATTGTTCTGCTGGCCAGAACGAAATCTCTAATGTTTATTCGGGTTAACAATTCATTAGAAAAGGGTTACGTGCCGCGTTTAGATATGCATGAAGGTATTTTTGCAGGTGAATCTTTGGTTACAAATATTCAGGGAAAAGCGTATTTATATGCTATTAATACAACGGATAAAGACATTAGGGTCGATATTCCCGTAATTCCTCTATA
This sequence comes from Tenthredo mesomela, assembly GCA_943736025.1. Taxonomy (NCBI): domain Eukaryota; kingdom Metazoa; phylum Arthropoda; class Insecta; order Hymenoptera; family Tenthredinidae; genus Tenthredo; species Tenthredo mesomela. The sequence goes on from OX031019.1 coordinate 15,980,213, forward strand.
TCCTTTCGATATGAGTGAAGACGAGGATAATAGTTCAGTAAGGGACAATACCACAGAGCGTATAGAAAGTACTCGGACGCGAGGAAACCGCGCTAATGAGGTCATAAACCTTTTACGACTAGATCACCTTAATGAAGAAGAAAGTAAAGCAGTATTTTCTCTAGTAGAAGAATACTCTGACTTGTTCCATATCCCAGGAGAAGCATTACGTGCTACTAATGTTTTGACACATCGTATTTTGACCACAGACAATATACCTGTAAATACTCGACAATACAGACACCCCCCACATCAAAAGGTAGAAATAGAAAAACAGATTAACGATCTTTTGCAAATAAATACGATACAGCCGTCAACCTCACCGTACAATTCCCCCGTTTGGATTGTACCTAAGAAAGAAGATTCTAATGGTAATAAAAGATGGCGCTTAGTAATTGATTATCGTAAATTAAATGAAAAAACTATCGGAGACGCGTATCCATTACCATTAATAACAGACATTCTTGACCAACTCGGTGGTGCAAAATATTTTTCAATATTTGATTTAGCATCGGGCTTTCATCAAATTGAGATACATCCAGAGGATAAGCATAAAACAGCTTTTACAACTCCTCACGGTCATCAAGAATTTAATAGAATGCCATTCGGATTAATGAACGCTCCTGCGACATTCCAACGTTTAATGGATACAGTTCTAAGAGGTTTACAAGGATCGGAATTATTTGTTTATTTAGATGATATCGTAATTTACTCACGTTCAATCGAAGAACACGCAATTAAATTCAGAAAATTAGCTGAAAGATTAAGAAAAGCTAACTTAACTTTGCAAACCGATAAATGTGAATTCTTAAGAACGGAAGTAAAATATTTAGGACATATTATATCCGCTGATGGATTAAAGCCAGATCCTAAGAAAATAGAAGCAGTTAAACATTTTCCAATTCCGAAAACACCGAAAAACGTTAAAGAATTTTTAGGACTTGCCGGATATTATCGTCGTTTTATAAAAGATTTTGCAAAAATCGCGAAGCCCTTATCAGATCTTACAAGTAAAAACGCTCAGTTCGAATGGACCTCACAGCACCAGGTAGCTTTCGAAAGTTTGCGCGATAAACTTTGCGAAGAACCAATATTGCAATATCCAGATTTTTCAAATCCTTTTATCGTAACAACTGACGCATCAGGTTACGCGGTTGGAGCTATTCTTTCACAAGGCGAAATTGGGAAAGATACTGCAGTCGCGTATGCTTCACGTGTACTTAATAAACACGAAAGAAATTATTCTACAACCGAGAAAAAAATGGTAGCTACAGTCTTTGCATTGAAAACTTTTAGACCGTATCTCTATGGTAGACAGTTCACTCTGATCACCGATCACAGACCGCTTGTGTGGGTAAATTCTATGAATGACCCAACATCGCGAGTAATGAGATGGAGAGAACGTTTGAAGGAATTCGATTATACAATTCAATATAAGGCAGGTAAAGCTAATACTAATGCTGATGCATTATCGCGAAACCCCGTAGTATTACCCGTTAAATTCAAATGGCGTAAACCAAATGCTACGACAGGTCAACAAGCTTTGATAGGACAACCAGGTATAGCTAGACTTAGATCGTGTTCCGATACGAGTACTAACTTACCTATTAAAAAATCTAAACTAAATCAAACTTCGAGTTCAGATAAAGAAAATTTTAGTAAATTCCCCACAGAAATTATCGAAACTAAAACTGAAACGATTGAGCCCGTGAACGCGACAGATCCGAGAGAATCGCGTACACCCCCAATAGAATCAATCTCAGAAGAATCTATAAGCAGTGATAACAGGTCTGATCAACCAATAAATCTTTGCATTAACAAAACCCCAGAACAAACTCGTAGAAAGAAACTCAAATCAGCTATGAAAAAGAAGTCTGATACTAAACGGTATACCTCATTACAAGTTTCTTCGAAACTTCATACATCATTATCAAGTGATGATTCAGATAATTCTAAATTAAATTCTAAATTCAAGACTATTTCTAAATCCAAATCCGAAAAGGAGTTTCAGCCTTCTGAAAATCTCGAAATACAACATCATTCTATTCAAAATTTAAATGAACTAAATCCAGAAATTGAACAACAGATCTTAAATGATCAATTTATAAAACAGATAAATAACGAACAAGTTATAACAGTGGAAAATGTAGATGTAGACAATACAGTTGCCTCATCCCATTTTCTAACCCCAAAATCAGGTAGACTTATAGAAAAGCAAGGGGACAACCCAACCCCTACCTCTTTGAAAACTCCTACTCAGGAAACGCCTACTACTAGTAACCGTAGAACTCAGTCATTTCGTACACGGAATAATTTCCAACGTAATTTAGCTAAAGATTTGTTAAATAAAAGATCAATTCAATCAGCTGAATTTACACCTTCTCCAGCATTACGTACGAAACGGAAAATTGATAGGACTAGTATTAATATCCCTAAAATTACTGTTTCCGAAAGTCATTCGGATATAGCAGATTCCCAAGACCAAGACGAAATTATACCGCTAGACATGGATATTTCTTATCAAAATTTCACAGTAAATAATTTTTCTTCAGATGAAGAAGATATATCCAACATCACTAAAGTCGAAGCTTCAATTCATTCTGAACCTATGGATCAAGATAAAGCACTTAGCTTTATGGAAATAGATAACAGTTTAGTAGTAAATGAATCTCTCATGGATTCACACAAAGTTGCATTTTCAGTACTACCTACCCTTGACAAAAGACTAACCGACAGAACCGTTACGACACATGTGCAACAGAAAAAATTGGAAACTTCCCCAAAGAACAATAAAATGCTAAGATTAGCAGGGTCGTCCAACTCAATGGTCAAAACCATACAAAAAATGGACGTTCCTCAGCCAGAACAGCTAATAAGAAAGTCAACCAGGCAACGAAAAGAGAAAATTTGCCCATGTTGCATTGAACCGAATGCACATGCTGAAAGGATTAGGAATAATAAAATACCTAAAGCCCCAGAGAAATCAGTTATACCTAAAGAAAATATCATACAAATATCCAATCATACACCTCAAATTTTTACAAATTTAAATGAAATAAATTCATATGAATCACAAAATAAAATAAAGTCTCAAAATGAAATTCCGCAAAACGAAATAACGTCAAATCAGTCGCAAGATAAAGTAAATCCACAGAATGAAATTAATTCATCATATTTGCCCTATATTCAAGATAGATTATCTTCCGAAGAATCAAATCATTCTCAAAGTAACGCTGATTCAGAAAGCGAAATAGTTATTGTAAAGCAAGAAGTAGAAGATTCGAATAATTTGATAGAAACTCGAGACAATCTTGAAATGAAAAAAGACAATTACATTTGTTTTATATCCGCAGATGGAACTGTATCAGATGACATAGGTAAACGATTAATAGAATTAGGATTATTGAACCTAACCCCTCTAGAAAAATATAATTTAGGTCAAGTAGTAATATCAGGAACTTCAAAAAAGAAAGTATTTGCTTTAGTAACTCGAGAAAATGATCAAACTTTGCCCAAAACAAGTAGTTTCAATAGAGCCTTTGGAAATTTGAAAGCAATAATGAATAACTCTAAAATTAAAACAGCTCGATTATCCCAAGGTAGAAGCAACCTTCATGTCTCAGCTTGGCTGACCATAAAAAAGATAATCCGTAAAACTTTTGCTGGTACGGACATTCAAATTACAATTTGTAAGGATAGGATTATTATACCACCCGTAGAGCAAATGCAAGGTATAATTAGGGAAAACCATGAGTCACCCGTAGCTGGTCATAAAGGTGTTACAAAAACTTATAATAGAATTAGACAAAGATATTTTTGGGACAATATAAAGAAGCAAGTCGAAGACTTTGTTAGAAAGTGTATAAGTTGTCAGAAAAAGAAATTAGTAAGAGTTAAAACTAAACAACCCATGATAATTACGGATACATCAGCCGATGTATTTGATAAATTAGCTTTAGATATCGTAGGTCCAATTAATAACGCCTCAGATAAAGGATACAGATTCATTTTAACTATGCAAGATGATCTTTCAAAATTTTGTTTGGCAGTACCACTAAAAAACGCAACAGCTAACGATATCGCAGACGCGTTAGTTACTCAATTCATTTGTAAATACGGATGCCCGAAACTAATTTTGACAGATCAAGGCGCAGCTTTTATTGGACAAGTAATGAAACGTTTAGCTAAAGTTTTTAAAATCAATCAAATTAAAACCACAGCATTTCACCCCCAATCAAATGGCTCATTAGAAAGAAGTCATCAAGTACTTGCAGATTATTTAAAACATTATACAGATAAGAAAAACTGGGACGAATGGCTCCCACAAGCAACTTTTGCTTATAATACTAGTGTACACGAAGGTACAAAATACAGCCCGTATTATCTAGTTTACGGTCGAGACCCTCGTATACCCTCAGAATTCCCATACCTTGACGAAATTCTTACGTATGACGATCATGTAAAAAATCTTACGTTACGTTTAATTGAGACTAGGAAAAACGCGCGAGAAAATTTAGAAAAAGCAAAACAAAGATCTAAAGAATATTATGATAGAAAATTAAACCCTGTAACATTTAAGATAGGACAGGAAATTTATTTGGTTAAAAATCAAAGAACAGGAAAGTTAGACGATAATTATAAGGGTCCATATAAAATTACAGAAATATTTCCTGATAAGAACGATATAGAAATCGAATTAGCTAAAAACAAACGAAAAATAATCCATTGTGATAGAGCTAAGATAGCTTACTAAATCATAAAATATAAGTGTAGATCACAACCTCAGACTCACACAGACCAACGAACCAACGTAGACAGACAGGAAACGACATGAATCGATATTGAACTAATGCCAAAGAATCCTCCAATGTCAAATCAGAAACAAATCCAGATTAACTTACCAAATCAAGTATAACTTCAACTATATCTAATCAAGAACGCCAGTTCATGTAAATAATTAAATGATTTAAAATTAAAACCTTATAAAACTAACTTACAGATCTAAAGGTAAATAACGAGTCGTAAAGCAAAAATTGCCGATGAATGTTGTTTATTCAATTTTACACACTAGCAATATCCCTGGTGGAAATCTACAGGCGAGACAAAACCTCTCTTCAACTGGACGGTCCTGTCCCTAACGCCCTTCGTGCATCCATTGTATGCCGAAAAAGTCGAAGTTTTCATCTCCCATAGTATCATCCAGGATCTCCTCCTCCCACAGGTCGTTAGATCGGCGACGCACCCGTCGAATGAATCTCTCGCATCGTCTCAACCATCCCAAGTACTCTTAATCTTTGCGCCATGTCGCGCTGAATCATTCTCTTTAACAAACAAGATTCAAACACGTTAATTAAGGAAAGAATCCTTAAGATAATAAAACAATCAAAAATTTTTTTTGTTTATCCAACAATTTTGAAAAAAAAAATAAAATACTAAAGTTTAATAAAAAAATGATTTTAAGAGAAAGTAGAAAGAATGAAAACAATCTATAATAAATTTGGAAAAGAGTACTCACCCTCAGTTCATTCCCAAACACTCTCACTCGGAGATACATTCCCTGGAGATTTTCCATAATTCGTCCTCTTCACGATATTTAAAATTTTTTTTATTAACTCAAACTTGTCACTTCGACAAATAGTTGCAGAATGAGCAAATTCAGCTCAAACACACACTTTTATATGCAACTAAGAATTAGAAAACACACCCTCAAAGACCCTACCCCTTCTAAAACTGACCAATGACCGAAATTTAAATTTTTTTTGACGAAAGGTCATACTCAGGTACGAAATTAGCCCCGCCTAACACGGCGCGGAAAATCCTTTACTCTTCAGAAATCAAAGAAAACCTAAGAAATTCTCTTCGAATTATTTCAAAAATTTTTAAAAAATATCAGGATTATAGTACTAATCAAATGCAATATCAAGATCTTAGACAGATATTCTTAGATAATCATGTGCTATGACCCATAGATATAATTAATTCATACATATAACTAATTCATAATTACTAACCACATCATTATTTTGAAATATATTTTACTCACCTTATTATTAGATGATTTTGTATTTTCATAAATTTCATGTTTATCAATATTTTAGATATATAATTTTGTATTCTCATAAATTTCATGTTTATCAATATCTAGACATATAATTTTATACTAATAACATAGAATAATCGTATATCAATGTAATTTTAAGCAATCTTAATCATCATATTACTTACCTTTTAGTTATTAAACCATTTTCAAATGTTAATCTCATCACATTACACACTAATCTTAGACACATAAGATTTTCATAACACTTCTATATGTTTTATTATACTTATTTGAAGTTTATATTTCAATATTCAACTCAAATACATGGAAATTTCACGTCGATACACTAGAACCCGTTAGGTCGAGCGGGGACGCTCGAATCTTAACAGGGGAGGTGTTACGTCCTAGGCTGGAAGCCGAATATTTAATCTATAGGTACAACAGTTACCATTAGTTATTATCTCAGGTATAAGAATACCGACGTGCAATTATCATCAGAGTTTTAATAATGCATCTACTGATGTAATTCCATTTATAATTTTTTCCTTTATTCTTTTATATATTACTTTACTCATAGATATTAGTCAATACTTTTGAAAGGAACAATCTTAACTATAATATAGACAATTCCATCCCATTTTCTCACGAAACGAATATGCTCTGGAACACTTGAAACACCATAAAACTGAAAGCCTAAACTTTAAGTAAACTTTGAAAATCCTTATTGAGGAAACATAAATCTTCAGATCCTTCAGATTTTTACGACCCAAAGCGGAAAAGTCTAAAGACAAAGACAGCTCTGTTTTAAAAGAAGAGAGATATAGATGCTTACAGCATCCCTTCTTAGCGCCTCGACGCTTGGGCCTCTGACCCAATCGCCTTGCGCAAATGCTCTTCTAGCCAACCATATTTTTTCCCGCTTTTGTTTTAATGCTCTTTTTACCAATAGAAAAAACCTCGCCTTCCCGCGAGTTTTCCAAAACCTCCCCTTCGCGTATCCGCGGGGAGAGATCTTTTCTACTGCAGTATTAGCAGTTAGTCACGAAACCTCAATCAGTAAAGATCGAACTTATAGAATCTTAGATCTCAGAGTTATCAACTCAAAGTGTTTGGTGTAACAGTTAATTAATAAGTGAATTACTAAATAAAATAATAGAAACTACAAACTTGAATTAATCTCCACTTGCGTGAAGATTAATTACCAAAACTACAGTGCAGATTGTTATTATTAAATTGTTTAATAAATATTGTTATAATTAAAAGGTGAAACTATAAACATTTATTTCACCCACGCATAGTGGTGGCTGATAATACCCATACCTCAACAGATATCTCAACAGATACGAGCTCAGCGACGTCCAGAAGAACTAGTAATTTAAGACTCGGTAAGAAATACAGAACTCTACCAATTCAACATCATATAAAATAACTTGTGATTCGTTCTTCTAAATAACTTTCAACTCAAGACGTAACACCAGTAACACCCGAGAGGGTTACTTTTATCATCATTAACACCACTTCACCTCAGCGTGGTGCCGGTCCCGATGGCATCTCACTCTTATCCGTGCACCTGTCTCTGCAGAGTGTTTCGATTGCCTTGGCTTCGCTTGCCAATCATTGTTTCAGGCTTGGCTACTACCCGTCGTGTTGGAAGCGTGCCTTCATCCGTCCGTTGCTTAAGGTCAACCCTCCGCGGACTGTGTCAGACACCCGTCCTATTGCCAATCTGTGCGAGCTCTCCAAAATCTTTGAGCGAATCGTTCATGCGCAAATCATGCAGTACGTCAATGATCACAACCTTCTAGACCCTTATCAGTCTGGTTATAGAATCGGATTTAGCACACAAACTACATTGCTTAGGCTTTCCCATGACATCAGACGAGCTGTTGATGACCGACTCCTCACGATTCTAGTCTTATTTGATTTTAGTAAGGCGTTTGATACGGTAAATCACCATCTGCTACTGACCAAGCTTGCTAAGTTAGGTTTTTCCGCTATTGCGTTGCGGTGGGTACACTCCTACCTATCGGGCCGGTCCCAGGCAGTTATTGACGAGCGCGGCTCCTGCTCGCGCTGGCTACGTACAGGTGCCGGGGTCCCGCAAGGGTCAGTATTGGGTCCTCTACTGTTCTCCTTGTTCATAAATGATATAAGTGCTGATCTGCGATACTCACGACATCTGGTATTTGCCGATGATACCCAGATTTATCTCACTTGCCCACCTGCTGACCTGGCGGACGGCATTGCGAAGCTTGCATTTGATGTTAGCGTTATCGCCAATTATGCGGCTGAAAATGGCTTTAAGCTCAATCTTGCCAAATCCAAGGTTCTCATTTCTGGTAGTGGCGCTTACATCAATCGCCTGGACTTATCGAGCCTCCCTCCTATCGTTGTCAACGGCATTGCGCTCCCTTACGTAGATGAAGTGCGTAATCTTGGCGTGATAATGCGGTCTAATCTTTCGTGGCGCGGCCATGTCCTTTCCGTGTCTAACAAAGTTAATTTTGCAATTTTTAGGCTTAAGCATCACCGGAACGCTCTGTCTCGCGAGTTGAAGGCCAGGCTCATTGTAGCACTAGTCTTTCCCTTGTTTGACTATTGTTGCCTGGTTTATAATGATCTCTCTGGCGAGCTTAATACCTTGCTGCAGCGCCTGCTGAATACCGCGATTAGATTTGTCTATGGTTTACGACGCGATGAACATATTACTCCCTACCGTAGGCAGCTGCGTTGGCTCACTGTTCGCTCGAGGCGCCTCTACTTTCTAGGCATCACTGTTTTTAACCTCCTCCAGGGAACCTTACCTGCTTACATGTCTGATCTATTTGTCCGTTTCGTTCCGTTTGACCGTCGACCGTCTCGACAGCAGAACACCACCGTGTTCAGGGTGCCGGTCCATCGAACTGCGGTTTATCACGACTCGTTTGCCCTTGCTGCCGTCTATTTCTGGCATTCTCTGCCTGAAGGTGTGACCTCTATGCGAACGTTGCGATCGTTTAAGCTCAAACTTTTTAGCCATCTGTTTGAATTGGATACAGGGTCCTCCTAGGCTGGCGTTTGCGGTTTATCAATCTACCTAGCTTTTAAGTCCTTCTTTTTGTTAGCTTAAGTTTAGTTCTAAGTACTTGTTATTCCTGTTTGTTCTACTGTTACATTCTTTTATTCTACCTCTACATGTCAGCTTTCTTATCAATTCAAACCTTTTATATCTTCTATCTTATTATATATTCTACTTTAAATTATGTATTCTGCTTTTTGATTATCACGTTTCCGCTTTTAGATATTATGTATTCTGCTTTTAGATTTTATGTAAGCACTGGTCTCTTACAATTAAGTTAATTTTACTTCTGCCTGTATTTTTATGTTACTCTTATTTGCCCCATGGATTGTCCAGGGCATGAATAAACACTATCTATCTATCTATCTATCTATCTACCCTCCGACTAACTCTAAGGGTAGAGGGATTTCGAGGGGGCGAGGAATAAAGAAACTCTGTAGAATTATGATTATTATTGTTTATTTAATAAAAAGAAAAAAAGAAAAGGTGGCGAATTTAGTACCACGCCCGCTACCTGGCGTATTTTTTAAAAGATAAATTAAAATACTGAAGTGACTGCTACTCTACTGACTCTACTTCTTTTTAGCAAGGACTCGACTCTACAGTTAAATATCTCAGGCAGTTGCTAAATTATTATCACAATCAAATAAACTAAATATCACAATCCAAAATAAATGAAGCTAATAAACTAAATAAATAGGAAAGTATTAACTTTATGCAATTACAACTAACTATTAATACTCTCTCTCTATACTCTATCCTGAGTTTACTAGATCTAGTGAGACGGTAAGGAGGACAGAGTCGACTCTACGTACGGTCTATTGCTCGCTCGCTCTAACTAGGAGGAAGCAGACGAGCTCTGACGGGTGACAGCTGAGCGCCGCGCGTGACGTCAGAGGTCGGTGGCAAAATGGCGTCTACTAGTTTTCTGCGCAGCGGTGACCAATGCTGGCACTGCTACGCGCAGCGTAAACAAGGTGCCCGGTGTCTACTTTTGAATCCAACGGTTCGCGGGAACGATTGAGATCTAGACACGAGGCTTCTCGAGGCTCAGGGTATTTATTCGGGGGAGGCGGGTTGCTACTAGGATAGATCTTAGTTGGAATCGGATTGATCCTACCTGGTGCTGACGAATTTACGGCCTCGGGTGCGACGGTATCAAATAATTAAACGTGGTGCGTAGGTCGTCTTAGTCCCAGTCGGAGTCCGATAATCCAAAATCCACAATCAATATCCAAGTCACTCGCACGGGTCGTTATAATACACAGAAAATCACACAAACTCTACACAGACTCTCACACACTCCTCACAAAAACTCTACAAAAACTCTCTCACTCTTTCTCACTCTATAATTCGCACGTTTCGGACTTTATAATATTCGAGGTATATCCTAAAGCACCCAAAGATGGAATGAGGTTCTCTTCCGTTATCTATAGTACCAACCGGCGTCGCCCGGTGAGCGAGCGCTGGCGGCGACCCGGTCGCCATGTGCGAGGATCTGCGGCCAATATGGCGTCGCTGAGGGAGAGCGGCGCGATTTAAATCGGGCGGCTGGGCTTATACACGTCCGTAGGTCGGTTAGGCGGAAGTCTAATGTGCACCACGTTACAGTATATATCAATGTAATGTGTAATTGAATTTTTATTTAATTACACATTACTAAAGTAATTTAACTTTATTTAATTACACATTACTAACGTAATTTAACTTTGTTTAATTACCCATTACTTTGATGATGTGTAATTAAACTTTATTTAATTACACATTACTTTTGTAATGTGTAATTAAACTTCATTTCATTAAATTCGATTTAATTACACATTACCAAAGTAATGGGTAATTAAATGAGTAATTCCATTACAAATGTAATTAGTGACTCGCAACACTGGTTCGAAGTAATAATTGAGAAAAATGGACTGACGTATCTGAAATCCGTCACAGACGGTAGGTCAACATTTTTCGTTTGGTTAATTTTTTTTTTCTAATTTCAACGAGCGAGTTATTTGTATAACTACTCATAACGCATAACGTAACTAGAATAATTAATGAGTTTCCGAAAGCGGTGCATGCACGTCGACGACCGGATGCATGTCAAAAATAGCCATTGATAGTTCTACTTATAAACATCCAGCCCAAACAAAAACTTTGTTTCGGGTAACCGAACCTCAACCGGATATGTTATTCCCGATACAAATGTAGCTCGACAGAAGTCCGAACGCCGTATTTCCCTCCAGCGCTTGAAACAAGTGCCGGCATCACCTCGAAACACGGTCACTCCGAAGAGTGAAGCGTTTCTGCGGATCTGGAGCCTTAGGCTGGATTCCCATGGGGCCGGAATTCACGGATTCGGAACGGAATCGGAAATCTAGGGGGTTTTCGAAAGCCAATCAGAGACGTTCCGGTCAGTACGTTCCGTGTGCATTGCGGAAACTCTTGATTTAATAGCTGGAGCAGAATGGTTCAGTACTATAGACTTGCAGAGTGGATATTGGCAAGTAGAAATGAATGAAGACGATAAAGAAAAGACAGCCTTTGTAACCGGCCTGGGAGGATTATGGCAATTCAAGGTTATGCCTTTTGGATTATGCAACGCTCCTGCAACTTTTGAAAGAACAATGGAAACAATACTACGAGGAATTACAGAAAAGAAGTGTCTGGTATATCTGGACGATGTAATCGTTTTTGGAAGAACATTCGAAGAACAAGTAGAAAATCTCACTGAAGTCTTCTCTCGTCTTAGACAAGCAGGACTCAAAATGAGTCCGAAGAAATGTCATCTATTACAACGAGAGGTTCATTTTCTTGGACATATAGTCTCCGCAGAAGGAGTGAAGACGGACCCTACAAAAATAGAAAAAGTATCAGATTGGCCCCGTCCTGTAGATAAAGAAGGTGTTCAAAGTTTTATAGGGCTCTGTACTTCTTATCGTCGTTTTGTTAAAGGGTTCGCCTCAATAGCTAAACCTCTTCATCATCTAACAGGGATTAAAATATGGAAAGAATCTGAATTACGCCCTGAATGGCAAGATGTTTCTGCTAAGAGTCAAGATCTAAAAATCTATTGGACTCAATGGGATTCTCTGTTTTTAATGAACGGAATATTATATAGAAAATGGGAATCTCCAGATTTGAAGATAATTAGATGGCAGTTATTGGTACCAAAGAACAAAATAGAAGACATCCTCAAGCAATATCATGATTCACCGTCGGGTGGACATTTCGCTTCCAATAAAACTTTAGGTCGGATTAGGGAACGATTTTTCTGGGCTCGCAGCAGAATGGATGTAGATGATTGGTGTAGGTTATGTAAAGTCTGCATTGCGAAAAAGGGTCCACGCGGTAAGGGTCGCAGTCCTCTCCAAATATATAACGTCGGAGCACCCTTCGAGAGAGTAGCTATGGATGTTCTCGGGCCACTCGCTCTTTCTAGATCTGGAAATAGATATGCCTTAGTTATTGCAGATTATTTTACTAAATGGCCCGAGGTCATCCCTATCCCTAATCAGGAAGCAAAGACAGTTGCCCAAGTATTTGTTCGAGATTTTGTTTGTAGATATAGGACTCCTCTAGAATTACATACTGATCAAGGTCGTAATTTTGAATCAATTTTAATAGAAGAAATATCAATAGTTTTAGGAATCAGAAAGACTCATACTACCCCCCTTCATCCTTAGTCTGATGGAATGGTAGAACGGCTAAATCGAACTCTTTTAAGTTATTTAGCTTCTTTCATTGACAAAAGTCAACGAGATTGGGATGAGTGGATTCCTCTTTTTCTTCTATCTTATCGATCAGCTTTTCACGAGACGACTAAACAATCTCCAGCTTCTATGATATTAGGGCTAGAGATCTTGAATTTAAAACTGGAGATTTGGTATGGCTTTTTCAGCCTAGACGAGAAAATTGACGTAGTCCTAAATTACAATCTAATTGGGAGGGTCCTTATTCAATAATTGACAAAATGAATAATGTAGTTTATCGAATACAAAGATCATAAAGAATTCGTAACTTTCATGGCGATGCTGGACGAACACTACATCAGTGTTGCGAGTCACTAATTACATTTGTAATGGAATTACTCATTTAATTACCCATTACTTTGGTAATGTGTAATTAAACCGAGTTTAATTACCCATTACTTTGGTAATGTGTAATTGAATCGAGTTTAATTACACATTACCAAAGTAATGTGTAATTAAATGAAGTTTAATTACACATTACATTTATATATATATATATACTGATATATATATATGGGGCTTTCCACCTCACATTTACCCCTTTTGTTCCTCACCCCCTTCGATTTGGAAAATTTTTTAGTATGATGTTGCAACTGACCCAAAAGGGTCTCTGAATTAATTTTAGATTTTTCCAACCAACGGCTAAATTTAAAAAAAATCGAAAAGTCGATTCCGGAAACGCCATTTTTAAAAATCTGAAAAAATTCACATAAATTTCATAATTTAAAATATGATTTGTAAGCATCACTCGATGATGGGATCTCAATATTTACTATTTTTTTCGCAGGTTCTTAGGTTTTTCATGTCAGAATTGGAGTTTTCATCTTTTTAATCCGTCATAACTTTCTGAAATAAAATGAATTTCAATTTTTTTGAAATTTAGAGGAGTTGAAATCCATTATTATTTGAGAAAGTTATGACGGATTAAAAAGATGAAAACTCCAATTCTGACATGAAAAACCTAAGAACCTGCGAAAAAAATAGTAAATATTGAGATCCCATCATCGAGTGATGCTTACAAATCATATTTTAAATCATGAAATTTATGTGAATTTTTTCAGATTTTTAAAAATGGCGTTTCCGGAATCGACTTTTCGATTTTTTTTAAATTTAGCCGTTGGTTGGAAAAATCTGAAATTAATTCAGAGACCCTTTTGGGTCAGTTGCAACATCATACTAAAAAATTTTCCAAATCGAAGGGGGTGAGGTACAAAAGGGGTAAATGTGACGTGGAAAGCCCCATATATATATATATATATATATATATATATATATATACAGGGTGTCCCAGAACTAAGTGCAATAAATGATAGGGGTAATAGAGGGGGCCGAGCTGAGTAAATTGACCCAAAGAACATGTGGCCTCCGAGTCTGCGTTCGCGAGATACGATCGGTTAAAAAAACGCATTTGGCGCCGGCATGTAGGCAACCGCGGACACAGCAGACAGCGGTTCGCAGTCTTTTTGATAAGCGCGATCTTTCTCAAGCGAGTCATAACACTTTTGAATTCGAAAATTTCAAACAAAAATACTTTTGATATGAAATTTTATTATGGAAACAAGTAATAATGTTGTGTTTGGCGGAAAATCAGTGTCGAAAGTGTTTCTGTTTGAAATTTTCGAATTCAAAAGTGTTATGACTCGTATCAGAAAGATCGCGCTTATCAAAAAGACTGCGAACCGCTGCCTACTATGTCCGCGGTTGCCTACATGCCGGCGCCCAACGCGATTTTTTAACCGGTCGTATCTCGCGAACGCTGACTCGGAGACCACATGTTCTTTAGGTCAATTTACTCAGCTCGACCCCCTCTATTACCCCTAACATTTATTGCACTTAGTTCTGGGACACCCTGTATATATATATATTATATATATATATATATATATATATTAGGGTGTCCCTTATTTTCATCATTTTTTGAAATTTCCGAGCACGCCTCCTAGATCGATTCTTCATTTGAAAATATGAATTTAGGCGCAAAAAAAAAATGTTTTATCTTATTATTAACACGTGCGTGCAAGCACGAGATTTTTTAAATGCAATTAACACGGGATATCGCTGGATTCTCAGTGATAATTTCTTTCGAAATTACACGTTGAATATTTCCGAGTATAAACTATGGGATGTTGTTGAAGGACGATGCATTTACATGAAAAAACTTGAAAAAATAATTATGATGCACTTCCGTTTTTTTCGGTCTATCTGGAGATTGCACGCTCTATATAGAGGTGAGCTTCAGTTAGAAGACTTAAAAATTTGGTTCGACTGGTCCGATAAATTCACATATGGTATGAATTAATAGGTTTCGAACGATAGAGTCACTACACAATGAAATAAACACAGACCTGTGGACTAAGAGGTCAATGACAATAACATGAAATTCAAGTAAAGATTCCTTTAGTCCTTCAGTGGTCTAATTGGACAAGGCGTCGCAGTACAAATGCGGAGGTCCCGGTTCAAACCCGGGCTGAAGGAATTTTTACTTGAAAAAATAATTATGATGCACTTCCGTTTTTTTCGGTCTATCTGGAGATTGCACGCTCTATATAGAGGTGAGCTTCAGTTAGAAGACTTAAAAATTTGGTTCGACTGGTCCGATAAATTCACATATGGTATGAAAAATTTAAAATGTTGTCAATGTGAAGAGGTTCTTTCTCTTGAAAAAGTCAAGAGAGAAAGACGTTTCGGACTTCATTCAATTTTAGATATTGTTTGTGACAAATGTATGTACATTTTACTGTAGTAATTACACAAGTGTCGACTGGTAAAACGCATGTCACCAAAAATAGCGTCAAACATTCAGACGTTAATACAAAAGCCGTGTTAGGTAAGTTATTTTTCACTTTTTTCTTCATAATACTGTAATTGCAAAAATCACATATTATCTACTTTTTTTTTATAAATATTGATATCAGTTATTATCAAAAATACAACTCACATATTTGAAATGTCATCTTCTATTTATAGGTGCTGTTCACGCAGGTATTGGTTGTACTGCTTTAAATAATCTACTAACATCCATGAATATTCCTACACTATCTACAAACTTATGTAAGCGATATGAACGTGAAATCGGTCCAGCAATTGAGGAAGCTGCAAAAGAAAGCTGTAAACGTGTTGCGGGATTAGAACGAAAATTATTCATTGAAAAAATTGAAGAATTGAGAGGACAACATTGATGAGTTAAGATTTCAGCAAAATAAGAAATGTGGCGATGAAGCTTCAGTAGAAATGATCTATAAATTATAGTCCAGTCGAGATAGGTCTAAAAATCGGTTCACCTGGAATTAATTGGCGGGAGCGATTTTCTTTTTTTATACTTAGGGGCGGGTGGTTGGTAGTATAAATCTCGATTTTCGGGAAAATCCCCCCATCGCGTTTCGCGCCATGTTGATTTGAAGGGGGATTTTTTGTTTTTCGAATAACTCGCTTATTTTCAACTTTAGAGTGAAAATGAACATACCCAAAGTTGTGGGAAACATAATTTCCCACAAGTTTGCTGGTTATAATTTTTACCCTAGGGTCGATATTTATAGAGTTAGACTGCAAATAGGTGTAAAGGACGGTTTTTTTAAATTATCTCGTCTATTATCGAGTTTATAGTAAAAATGGAATTATATAATCAGGTGGGGGGAAAAAAAATTGATAAATAAAAAAATCAATAAAAGAATGAATAAATGAACGAAAAAAAATATTATCATATCCTAGGGTAGAAATGGTAATAACCAAACTTAGTTCATTAATTAGGGGGAGCGATTTTCCTTTTTTATACTTAGGTGGGGGTGGTTGGTCGTGTAAATCTCGATTTTCGGGAAAATCCCCTCATTGCGATTGCCGCCATCTTGATTTAAAGGGGGACTTTTTGTTTTTCGAATAACTCCGCTTATTTCCAACTTGAGAGTGAAAATGATAATACCCAAAGTTGTGGGAAATATAATTCCCCACAAGTTGGCTAGTGATAATTTTACCCTAGGATCGATATTTGTAGAGTTAGACTGCGAGGGGGGGGGGGGGGGGGGGGGGGGGGGGTAAAAAACGAGTTTTTTGAACTATCTCGTTTATTATCGAGTTCATCATACGAATGGTAATAAATAATCAGTAGGGTGGTCCTTATTTGGGGGTCGGTGGAATTTTGTCCGTGCCGCCCCCTGGATTAGTTCGAAATAAATTCAGAAAAACGTGGGCCAAATGTGAGCTTTCTAGCTCAACGGGAAACCGTGCCGGTAAGCCCGTACTTTTTCCCGTTTGAATGACATAGGATTTTTCATCGAATGAATGCATTTTTTTTTTTTACAAGCCTATCGTTCATCGGAAAAATCTATCATTCCGTCACTATATAGTATTATAGTGTGTAAGTGAGTGCAAATTTTTTAGGTCACCCGAAATCATATTCCACAGAGTAACTGCACACACAAGACGACGATTTCAAAAAGTTACAACTATATTCATCCGAAAAGGCTCGTATCATTTTTTGATGATGATTTCACGGACAAAATTTAAATTTGAATAAAAATTTGAATAAAATATTAATATTTGTTATATTGATAAATAAATAGCATAAATATGAAATGGATTGGTTTTTATCGTTCCCAAAAAAATAACTAACTACAACCCAGACAACACAAAATGCAAAGTCGTCTTGAAAACGTCGTATGGACGTCAAATGCGTCGATTTCTGACGTCTTAAAGACGTCTTTAACAATTAAAAGGTCCTTAAGACGTCTTTAAGACTTCCGACAGCAATATTTAAAAAATTAATATTGAGTATATATATCTTGAATAGATATATATACCTGGAACCACCACAAATAATATAATAATATTATATATAATATAATATTATATATTATATATAATATTATATATCATATTATTATTTTCAATATTTTATTTTTTTTAATATTTTAAACGAGGCAAAATTAAAGGTAAGAGTTCTTGTTGGGGACGACGATATAGTTCAACAATCTCTGCTGTACGTCGAGGGAATAAAGATCAAATATTTGAATTATCAGATACGAATCACTTGAATAAGCACTTTGTGAATGCATTGATGAACTTGAAACAGTCATTTGCAGAAATGAGAAAACCTGAAACTATTCCTCATATTAAAAAATGTTTTACATATGCTGTTCAACAAAATAAAGGTAAAATTGACCAATTAGCAAGTACTCTTCGAAGTTTACCAGATCACCTTTTTGGAAGTCATGAAAATTGTGGAAATTGGTGTTATCGTGGCCCTATCGGAAACTCAAAGACACAGACTGTTACGATAGAGAATAATAATTTACAAAATAAACTAAGAGAAATTTTTAACCGATATGCTGATAATGCAGCAAAATTCTCTGTTGCCGCTTCTAGTCAAGCCAATGAAAGTTTTAATAATATAGTAGCTCATAAAGCTCCTAAAAATCACTCCTACAGCCTGAGTGAATCATGCAGTTATCGTGTGAAAAGTGCAGTTGTAACCAAACACGACGGAGACAGTCATTTATTAAATGTACACAAATTATTATGCGTATCACCTGGTAAACATACAGAGTCTTACGTATTGAAAAAAGACGAAAAAAGGAAAGAACGAGCAATTCAAGCCAAACAACCTGCCAATAAAAACGACGACGTTTATTAGCATTAAATAAATCCGCCCCAACAAAGAGAATTGAAAATCGTGAAGGTATTCAATATCAGTCTAACTGTGGTATTGAAATGCACGATAAAGAATTGAACATTGATATTGATCCAAAAACTCTAAGTGATAATTTACCAAATATCTCGTTGTCTACCAATGAGTACAATATAGTTTACTTTGATTTAGAGACTTCAGGATTCGCAAGTACAGCTGATTCTACAGATTGCAGTTAAGTACAAGGGAAAAACGTTCAACGTTTACATAAATCACACGCAACCTGTTAACTATCAAGCTTTCAAAGTCACCGGCTTAGAAAATATGAATGGAGATTTATTTGTCCACGGCAAACCCGTGCAATCAATGCCTTCAAAAGATGCATTAAATGCGTTTCAACAATTTTTATGCTCATCGTCGAATCCATGTTTGCTAGTTGTGCATAATGCACGGTTTGATAGTTCTCATCTCATTGATGCAATAACACAAAATTCGATGATTGAAAACTTTAGTAATATTGCTGGATTTTCTGATATTGTTTCATTATTGAGAAAGCGTTTTCCTACTAGAAAAGGCAAGGATATGTTCACACTTGCAACTAGGTTGGCTGAAGACTTATTAAATTCAGACTCGGCTGGTAATTTTCATGAAGCAGCTTATGATGTCGAAATATTAGAACAGTTGTGTACTTCTTTTATTGATCGCAAGGATTTAATAAAAAATTGTACAACGTACAAACAATCTGTTATGACGAAAATTATACTGCCATCATTAAAACCTTTAGAAGGCGTTGTATCGAATCTAATGATAAAAAGAATCGCAGCTGAAGGAATAACTTATGAAGATTTAACTACTCTTCAAGTTAAGTCTGATCCAAAAAGTATGGTGCAATTATTTTCCAGTAAAAAAGTAAATGGAAAAGCACGTGTCACCAAAGATACCAGAGTATTAAACAATATTATTAATTGATATAATGATCTTGTGTTAGTACGTTGGTGTCCGCAAGGCAAAGTCGTATACTGTTATACCTGTGTGACGGATGTGTCACTAGCAAGCTGAGATTGAAGTATACATCGGCCTATTTGTGATGCGTTTATTTTTAATTATTAACTAATCAATCGAAGGTGTTCAATTGATTAATTAACTTTTTTCTATTCCTGCATTGATGAAAGATTTAATTCCATTTTATTGAAAGATTATTTCGATGAGAAAAATTAACGGACGAACCCAGGAATCGAACCCAGGATCTTCGGACGCCTATCCGGGGACTTACACCCGAGACCACCTAGCTCGCCCACAGTTCGCCGCAATTTTTCTCATCTGTTATTGTACCAAGTATGTGTTGATATAATGATCTTGTGTTAGTACGTTGGTGTCCGCAAGGCAAAGTCGTATACTGTTATACCTGTGTGACGGATGTGTCACTAGCAAGCTGAGATTGAAGTATACATCGGCCTATTTGTGATGCGTCACACAGGTTTAACAGTATACGACTTTGCCTTGCGGACACCAACGTACTAACACAAGATCATTATATCAACACATACTTGGTACAATAACAGATGAGAAAAATTGCGGCGAACTGTGGGCGAGCTAGGTGGTCTCGGGTGTAAGTCCCCGGATAGGCGTCCGAAGATCCTGGGTTCGATTCCTGGGTTCGTCCGTTAATTTTTCTCATCGAAATAATCTTTCAATAAAATGGAATTAAATCTTTCATCAATGCAGGAATAGAAAAAAGTTAATTAATCAATTGAACACCTTCGATTGATTAGTTAATAATTAAAAATAAACGCATCACAAATAGGCCGATGTATACTTCAATCTCAGCTTGCTAGTGACACATCCGTCACACAGGTATAACAGTATACGACTTTGCCTTGCGGACACCAACGTACTAACACAAGATCATTATATCAACACATACTTGGTACAATAACAGATGAGAAAAATGGCGGCGAACTGTGGGCGAGCTAGGTGGTCTCGGGTGTAAGTCCCCGGATAGGCGTCCGAAGATCCTGGGTTCGATTCCTGGGTTCGTCCGTTAATTTTTCTCATCGAAATAATCTTTCAATAAAATGGAATTAAATCTTTCATCAATGCAGGAATAGAAAAAAGTTAATTAATCAATTGAACACCTTCGATTGATTAGTTAATAATTAAAAATAAACGCATCACAAATAGGCCGATGTATACTTCAATCTCAGCTTGCTAGTGACACATCCGTCACACAGGTATAACAGTATACGACTTTGCCTTGCGGACACCAACGTACTAACACAAGATCATTATATCAACACATACTTGGTACAATAACAGATGAGAAAAATTGCGGCGAACTGTGGGCGAGCTAGGTGGTCTCGGGTGTAAGTCCCCGGATAGGCGTCCGAAGATCCTGGGTTCGATTCCTGGGTTCGTCCGTTAATTTTTCTCATCGAAATAATCTTTCAATATTATTAATTTTTTTTACAAAAAATGATTGAAAAAAAAATGATCCTATGAACATCTATCGAATATGTGTGCTGTATGGGCTATTACGTTTACTACATATGAGCAATTCCACGTCAGACCGGACAGCTTTCTGACCTCGATGTTACCGATTTCGCTATCATTTTTTTTACGGGTTCTATGGAACAAATAAATGCATCAAACAATTTTTTGTTTTTTTTTTTTGCCCCTATTTTCCAAGTTACACGGGGGTGAAATTCACGAAAAAGAGCCAAAAATCGAAAACATACTCCTTTTCAAACGGTCATATCTTTGATTGTATTCATCCTAGAGACTTCAACCAAGAACCATTTCAAAGCTATTGAATGACACTATTATAATATTGTAATATTTTTAATATTTGTTGTAATAATAAGTTAATATTTATGGATTCCCGAGGGAAATAAAGTGAATCAGATGAAATATAATCAATTGGGCAAAAGGTTTATGTATTTGGAAAATACAGGTCTGCTTCAGTACGAAGCTAAAGACAGACTGATTTGTTTTACAATAATACTTATTGATACGGCAACGGCGATTCATATATTTTGAGAGATGTCTTTTATCATATAGACTACTTGATCTAGATCGTATGAAAGTAATATATAGGGGTGAATTCATCAAATATAACACTACCGTCAATTTACACCGCTGTTACACCGGTTCATTGATTGCCTTGGGGAGTTTCAACTCCTGCTCCATTTGTAAAACGAGACGAGATGTGAAGAAAAGAAATCTAATTCTCTATTGTGATAAATATTCTATATCTATATTATATTTTATTCTTATTTATTTATTTATTTTTTTTTTTTTTATTTTTTTTTTATTTATTTTTTATTTATTTCTAGTATTCCAAAAGAAAGAGCTGAGAAGATTGTCAATTTACACCGCTGTTACACCGGTTCATTGATCGCCTTGGGGAGTTTCAACTCCTGCTCCATTTGTAAAACCTCGCTTTTAGTTGCTGAAGAAGACTCTTGATTGTGAGGAATGCAAAAAATTCGAGACTCTGTTAAAACACGTTGTCGGGAAGAACATGTTAAATCATTATTAAAAGAAAGAACAAAGATAATCAAACATAGAATGATTAATAAATAATGCTCCTTTCTAATAAATATTGTTTCTTCCGTTATAAAATTCCAACATTTTCTCTCGTTATACTATTTGTGTGTTGAAAATGATCAAACATGGAATGATTAATAAATAATGTTCTTTTCTAATAAATATTGTTTCTTCCGTTCTAAAATTCTAATATAAATACTTGTCTCTAATAAATATTATTTTATCTCGTTATTTTATTTGTGTGTCTTTGTTATTATTTATTAGATGTTATTCATAATATTCATCATCCTGCATTTGCTTTTAATAGTCTTCATTACCGACTTGATTCAAATTGTTTCATTATTAGTTCCAATTTCTTCCGAGCTATTTCAAATAGTTCTGAGTTGTTCTGAGTATACTCTGAGTCCATACTAAAGATCATAAGGCTTCATAACCTCACAAAAATTCATATAGACGTCATCTGCGGTAGCTTCAGCGTCTAAGATCAAGACTGGTGCTGGAAGAGTCGCAAATTTCTTTCTAACTAACCAATCTTCGTGTACTTCGTGAAGAATGTTGTAATTTGTTTATTTAACTCCCGTTACTCAAGGAATGGGGAATTAAAAGGGTTGTTCCCAGAGGTGATCTTTGACAATCACTCTAAGTGCCTGATAGTGACAAAGTAGTTTTTATTTAATATTTAATATTTAAACAAGTACAAAAGAATTGCGTTTGGAGCACTTGCTACGGTTCGAGTCAATGAGTATTCGGAGATAGCCTCCGCTTTCTTCAAGGTATCTGCTCAAGACTGAAGCGCGGCTCCGTCTTTAGCCTAATTTATAGTTACATAACGCTTACTCGATTATTGGCGTAACCTGCAATGCGATGCGCTTTGTCACATTCCAGGTCATGCCTTGTTTAATTATTCAGGATAGCCTAATTACGAAATGCAATGGAATGTTGAGTAACAATTCTCAACAAGAACCTTCAAATAATCTAATGGAATACCATCTTCTTCCGAACGAGCGCGCGAATTTATACGTGAAAATGACTCTTCAGGAGATAACCTCAAATAAACTATCAAATCTACTTCGAAGGCAGGAGACTCGCTAACCAAAACCCTAACATTTTCTAATAAAAGATGAGCTTCTAGGTCTTCAAAATCTCCCATTCTCCTACGTGCTTCAACGAAGCAATTGCAACTGTAAATTGATCTTTCCATGATCTTATTAGGTAACGCGGTTTGAGTTAAGTGTCTAATTCGCATTGTCATAGCTGCGTGATGCTGAAAATGATATGCATATTTACTAGGATCCTTGTACATTTTCTCTAGGAGATTCTCACCAGCTACGTTACGGTACTCATCTAAAGGTTCTAATAGTGTAAGAATATTTTTATCATTTAAAAATCTTTTAGTAAACGTCGTTTTACCACATCCAATGTTTCCTTCAATGAGGATAGTTAAAGGTCTATAATCTCTTCGTTTAATTCCATAAGGCAGTTCCTCAGACCACCTGGAAGAATCCAATGTAAAGGTTTGATCATCTCTTAGAAGAGTAAGAATATTGTAAGAATATTTTTATCATTTAAAAATCTTTTAGTAAACGTCGTTTTACCACATCCAATGTTTCCTTCAATGAGGATAGTTAAAGGTCTATAATCTCTTCGTTTAATTCCATAAGGCAGTTCCTCAGACCACCTGGAAGAATCCAATGTAAAGGTTTGATCATCTCTTAGAAGAGAGAAATTATTATTTACAGAATGATCTTTATCTATATTTAAAGAACGAAGATTCTTTATTTCATTATTGTGAGTAAGTTTATCTGAATTATAAGGAGCCAGGCGGTCTAAGTGTACCACCTTTGGTTTTGTACGAGTAGATCTTTGTATTCGATAAACTACATTATTTATTTTGTCAATTATTGAATAAGGACCCTCCCAATTAGATTGTAATTTAGGACTACGTCCTTTTTCTCGTCTAGGCTGAAAAAGCCATACCAAATCTCCAGTTTTAAATTCAAGATCTCTAGCCCTAATATCATAATGAGCTTTTGTCCTATCTGAAACGATTTCAATTCTTCCCCTAGCAAAATCATGAATTTGTTCTAATTTATCCCTTAAATTAGATACGAAGTCTGTTTGAAGAGGATCTGGCGAAGGAATAGGTCCCTTATCTAAGTCTGAAGGTAACCGAAGATCTCTTCCCATAAGCATAGAAGCTGGAGATTGTTTAGTCGTCTCGTGAACAGCTGATCGATAAGATAGAAGAAAAAGAGGAATCCACTCATCCCAATCTCGTTGACTTTTGTCAATGAAAGAAGCTAAATAACTTAGAAGAGTTCGATTCAGCCGTTCTATCATTCCATCAGACTGAGGATGAAGGGGGGTTGTATGAGTCTTTCTGATTCCTAAAACTGTTGATATTTCTTCTATTAAAATTGATTCAAAATTACGACCTTGATCAGTATGTAATTCCAGAGGAGTCCACAAACAAAATCTCGAACAAATACTTGGGCAACTGTCTTTGCTTCCTAATAAGGGATAGGGATGACCTCGGGCCATTTAGTAAAATAATCTGCAATAACTAAGGCATATCTATTTCCAGATCTAGAAAGAGGGAGTGGTCCGAGAACATCCATAGCCACTCTCTCGAAGGGTGCTCCGACGTTATATATTTGGAGAGGACTGCGACCCTTACCGCGTGGACCCTTTTTTCGCAATGCAGACTTTACATAACCTACACCAATCATCTACATCCATTCTGCTGCGAGCCCAGAAAAATCGTTCCCTAATCCGACCTAAAGTTTTATTGGAAGCGAAATGTCCACCCGACGGTGAATCATGATATTGCTTGAGGATGTCTTCTATTTTGTTCTTTGGTACTAATAACTGCCATCTAATTATCTTCAAATCTGGAGATTCCCATTTTCTATATAATATTCCGTTCATTAAAAACAGAGAATCCCATTGAGTCCAATAGATTTTTAGATCTTGACTCTTAGCAGAAACATCTTGCCACTCAGGGCGTAATTCAGATTCTTTCCATGTTTTAATCTGTAATAGAACTTCATCTTCTTGTTGAGCCTTTTTCCATGGGTTCAGATCTCCTTCAAAAGTGATTGATCGGATTTTATAGGGTTCGTCTAGTTGTTTTTTTAATCTGGTGCATTGTTTACATTCGACAGGTCCTTCGCAAGGTCTTCTGGATAGAGCGTCTGCGTTTCCATGTACTAATCCAGCGCGGTGTTGAATATCAAAATCATATTGGCCCAGTCTCTCTATCCACCTAGCTACCTGTCCTTCTGGAGATTTAAAAGAAAGCAACCACTTAAGAGAAGCATGATCTGTCCTAATCAAAAACTTTCTTCCATATAAATAATGATGAAAATGTATTACTGTTTTTACCACAGCTAAAAGTTCTCTACGAGTGACACAATAATTCCTCTCTGTCTTGCTAAGGACTCGACTGTAATAACTGACTACCCTTTCATTTCCGTCATGGATTTGAGACAAAACTCCACCTATTCCTGAAAGAGAAGCGTCTGAGTCTAAAATAAAAGGTTGTTCTACTTGGGGATAAGCAAGAATAGGAGAAGATGTTGAATAAGTCTTTAATTTGATAAAAGCCTCTTCACATTCTTGAGACCATTCGAATTGAATCTTACTCCCTGTTAGATGATGGAGAGGTTTAGCTATTGAGGCGAACCCTTTAACAAAACGACGATAATAAGTACAGAGCCCTATAAAACTTTGAACACCTTCTTTATCTACAGGACGGGGCCAATCTGATACTTTTTCTATTTTTGTAGGATCCGTCTTCACTCCTTCTGCGGAGACTATGTGTCCAAGGAAATGAACCTCTCGTTGTAATAGATGACATTTCTTCGGACTCATTTAGAGTCCTGCTTGTCTAAGGCGAGAGAAGACTTCAGTAAGATTTTCTACTTGTTCTTCGAATGTTCTTCCAAAAACGATTACATCGTCCAGATATACCAGACACTTCTTTTCTGTAATTCCTCTTAGTATTGTTTCCATTGTTCTTTCAAAAGTTGCAGGAGCGTTGCATAACCCAAAAGGCATAACCTTGAATTGCCATAATCCTCCTAAGCCGGTTACAAAGGCTGTCTTTTCTTTATCATCTTTATTCATTTCTACTTGCCAATATCCACTCTGCAAGTCTATAGTGCTGAACCATTCTGCTCTAGCTATTAAATCAAGGGTTTCTTCTATCCTCGGCAAGGGGTAAGAATCTTTTTTGGTTATGTCATTTGACCTCCTATAATCGTTGCAAAATCTCTTCGTTCCATCTTTCTTTGAAACAAGAACAATTGGTGAAGCCCAAGGACTTGAAGATGGTTCTATTACGTTGATGGCTAGCATTTCGTTGACCATCTTCTCTACTTCTTCTCGACCATTTAATGGAAGTCTTCGGGCAGCTTGTTTTATAGGTGCGTTATTTCTTACATCGATGGTATGAGTCGTTATGGTACTTCTTCCTTTATCGTTGCTATTTTTAGCAAAAGCATCTTGATATTCTTCAATTAATGTCTTGAATTTCTCTTTTTGAATGGGATTTAAACCAACAGATGACTTTTCTAAGAGATTTTCTAAATGAATTGGAAAAGAAATTAATTCTTCTCTGGAAAGATCTATGACTTGAATCTGAGGAAAATCTGATGTTTTATTCCTATTAGTTAAAAGGACAATCTCGTGTCGACCCGATGTTAATAAATTCCCTTCAGTTGAAATAACACAATTATGCGCTGCAAGAAAGTCAATCCCTAGGATCCCTTCATCCTCAATATCTGCTACGTAAACTTTATGTGAAGAATCGATACACCCTATCACGTTAATCTGAACTAAAACTTCTTTTAAAACCGGAGTTATTTCTCCCGTAGCAGTTCGAAGAGAAGCAGAATTTTGAGAATGGTTAATAGATTTTAAGAGATCCGAACGGACTACTGTGACCTCTGCCCCAGTGTCTATCACCCAGAGGCAGTTAATTCCGTTGACAGTCCCTCGCGCATATAAGCCTGTTTGTCTTAGGCTTCTTAATAAAAATTGTGTTAAAATAGGGCTTTCGTTGGATCGAACACTTGATGACTTTCGCCCTTCTAAATCATCAATAATTAGTTTTTCTGGTTAGAAGAACCCTGAGGTTTTTCCGAAGTTTTATGAGAATTGTCTGTATTATTTTCGCTATCTTTCCTCCACGACATTTTTTTATCTGAAGAATTTTCGTTAATGGCTTGATTTAATTTTTCTAATGAAAAACAACGATTGGCGTCATGTCCAATCTTTTGACAATATTTACATTTTAACTGGGGTCTGTCTCCGTAATTTGATCTTTTATAATTATTATTACTATTATTTCTCTTATAGTTATTATTATTATATCCGTTATTATAATTATTTTGCTGCCTGGGAGTAGTTTTCTCGGAATCATTGGTTTTACTAGGAAAAGTAGGAGTTTTATTTGTTTCGATACGTCGAACTTTTCCTACTTCTAGATGGTGTTTTGTTAATGCTTCGATTTCCATACCCTTAATTACTGCTTCTTGGACGGAAGAAGGTCCCGTCAGACTGAGAGTATGTCTCAATTCTGGATCCGTTATAGCATTTATAAATTTATTACAAGCTAACATGTCTCTAGTTGGTTCATCACAATTAGGTAAAGCTATTCTAGCTAATCTTTCTATTTCTACTCCGAGTGAAGCGAGACCTTCTTCCTTAGCTTGTCTTTTAAGGTCTAATTGAGTTAAGGACAATTTCGATATAAGTTGATTTCCGAATCTTAATCGTAAGGCTGCACTGAGTTTGTCATAGTTTTCGATATCTGAGTCTGCAAGAGCTGATAGAACAGCTAAGGCAGGACCTCTCAAGCTTCCTGCAAGCTGTCCGGCCTTAGTGATAGAGGACCAAGAGTTTACTTTTGCAATTATTTGAAATTGTCGTTCATAATCAGCCCAAGGAATTGATCCGTCAAAGAAATTTACTTTAAGGTTTGATGATTTTTTCGTTGACTCAGTATAACCTTCATTACGAGTAATAATTGTATCGTTAATCTGTTTATCGCGAGTAGTAGATGCCAGCCATGGCGAGTCATAACAAATGACGTCAACCTGGCCGGAGGTCAGTGACCGGGAGGGAGTGGGGATTCGGCGTCAAAACAATGAGAGACTGTCCGATCCAAGATGGCGGCGACCATACGCAATATTATAAACAAATATGACGCCCGTTTTCCAATTTTTTCAAAATCCAAGATGGCTACTATTTTTTTTCAAAATCCAAGATGGCTATTATTTTTCAAAATCAAATATGGCTACTATTTTTCAAAATCCAAGATGTCTGATCTAAGATGGCCCCGCCCATACAAACTAATATGGCGGCTTTTCCAAGATGGCTACTATTTTTTTCCATATTCCAATATGGCGACTGCTTTAAATTTCTCTCTCTTATACTAAATAATATCTAAATCTGAAATTCTTCAAAATGGTCGGGTATATTCAGGAAATGACGCAAATTATATTTAAAAAACGTATAAAATAATTTATTAAATATTTAAAAACTATTTTACATTTCTTACAAACTAAAATAAATTAACTGAAAAACTAATTACATTTTCTTACAATCTAAACGTCTGCAGGCGGTACCTCGTCTGAAACATACGGGAATTATTATTATTATTAGTACAATAACCGAACGAAACTCGACGAAAATTATATATCAACTTACCGGATTGGTACCCCTCATCTTCCGACGGCAACCACCACTGGTCCTCTTCCTCGTCCTCCTCCTCCTCTTCTTCCCGCAACCTCGCTCGCTCCCTCTCCTCTTCCTCGAAGTCTCTTTCCTCACCCGCATTCTCTTCCTCCTCACCCTCGTCCCACCCTCGGCTCATCCAAATCTCCACATTTCCACGTATCTCCTCCTCCTCAATCGCGTTCTCCCTCACTAATCCACCCCCGTGACCCCCGTAGACAATGTGCTCAATGTGCTCATTGTCCTCAGGGATGGTTGACGCCACAGAGCTCAACGTCGAGGCGCTTTCGGCAAAGTCGCTATCCCCCTCAAGGGCTAGCAACTCTGCCTCCCGCGCCTCGATTTCCCTGTCTACTTCTGCTATCATAGCGATCAAATATTCCCTGAGGATCCACATGTCACGGGGGTCACCGTGGATTAGCACCGCCATTACGAAGTCTTCCATTTCTGCAACGAAAAAACTTTTTTAATCACAAAACTGCACAATCCTTTTCGCCAAAATTAGCAGAGAACAATCACACTCACTTCTTAATTGACTCGGCGGCTGAAGATGGAGTGACACCTCCTGCATAGAAATATACCTCGCTGCATCGCGTACCTAGAGCAAGGGGGGAGATAGAGGCACATACTTATCAAGAAACGTCTCGATGTCCCGACGGCTATCAAATGACCATTCTCACCTCCAAAACTGCTGAGGTTGCTGAAATACTGGTGGGATGCGCTCGCAATAAACGACACACGCTACTTCGTTACAAAATTTTCGCTTTATTCAATATTGCTTAAAACTAGCCTATAATTAACAACGTTTCCTTAAACATGTCTGTACACAGGATAGACAAGAGGCGTCGAGTTTGTCGCAACTCTTAATTTTTTTAGCCACGCAATTGTAAAACGACGCGGCCATCGAATCATTTTTTACATAATCATCCGTAAAAATATCTACAAAAGCATCAAGCGTGTAACCAAAATGCATATAATAGAGAAACATGACACAAAACTGACCACACACGTCGGAAAAGACACTCTGGAGCTGGCGCGTGTTGCACCGGTAGCGCGGACAGTTTTTCCGCAGACGACGCACGTGGTGTGGGATGAAGGGTGCAACCCCGTAACTGTCAAAGTACACCCCGTTGCCGGACTCGTCGTTGTAGAAAGCGACCCAGTGACTTCCTGGCTGTGTGTGGTCATCGGTGTTTGCGATTAGGGCTGCGGGGCGGGACCACCGCAAAGGAATACGATCAGCCGCGTACACGCCACACGTAGCCGTCGGTATCAACGCCAAAACTCTCCTCAGTTCCAGACTGTTCATTGCACTCTTCGGATTCGGTTGTAGAAAACCCGCCACCGTCCACCTCGTCAGTCGCCCCTCTCCCCAGCAGCCAAGATTTCAGCACAGCCGCGCGATTCAACGAACAGACAAATTCCCCGGGATTGCACAGAGCGTGATGCATGCAGTACGTATCCGATGGCGGCAACTTTCCGAATGCGGGGCAGTCCTCGTCCTCCAGATTCGTCACCTGACGCGACATAACGCGCCGCAACAATTTCGCCTTTTCCGCACCGCGCGTATAAATCACGCAGGCCGAACGTGCCACGGCGCGCAGTTTTCTGTAGATTTGTTTGTCTTGAATATCACCGTCGAACCACTCTATACCGTGATGGCTGCGCGAAAGATAATTGTTCTGAGCACAAATATTCGCCGGGAGATCGGTGAAGGCGCAGGGTGGTGTGGCTACCCAGTGCCCGATGTGGTCGCTATTCAAAGCTAACACGGAAACCTCCTTGACGGCAAAACCGTTTTGAGCGTCTCGAAAACCCTGCACATCGACCACGTAGTCCACCATATTGCTATAAACGTGTTCGCGGGTATACGGAAAACTGGATACTGCGTGTTTCGTTCGACTTTAGCGACCTTTCCTCGATACGCAACGTCAGCTATTTTTTTTTCAATGGTGGGGGAGGTGGTTCAGGTTTCACCTCGCTGTCTATCCTCCAAAGTCCACTATAACCTGCCGCGCCGCGTCAATTTCCAAGACGTTGTCAAATTCCGCGTACACGATGCAATTTATCGTCGTTGCCAGGGCAGCCTCGAAGCGCACCTCGATTCTAACGCTGCCGTGTCTGACCAAATTCCAGTGGGTGCCGCTGTTTGCCGACAGATCGGGGGTGAGGTCGAAGGCCGTCAGGCAATACCCGTGGGAGAAATCTTCACGACCTAAACCGTTCCCTTCGTTTAGAAAATGTATGCCTGTTCCGGAGAAAAGGGTGTGGTAGGCATCCACGTAGAGCTTGCTTCGCGTAAAGTCGGGCTGTAGCGGCTTCGAGGGGATCTGCGACCCGTCCACGTACAGCGACAGCAAGTTTATGTTGAAATGTTGAAAGTTGAAGGGATTGTAGGCTTTATCACCGTTGAAGGCCTTGTTATCGACAAAACCCACAATCATTCTTTTAGGCAGTTGACCCAGAAATACATTGTCCAACGTATCACCCTGCACACCGCTGTGAATAGTCATAGCCTTCACCTCCACTCTGGTAAGGGGATACTTTGCCGTGCCTTTACCCAGAGCTCTGGCGTGAGCCAGCAGGACGCCGGGGTTTATCGTTACGCGTCGCACGAGCAGCGAGGCCTCTAGTATGTGTACGCCGTGTGTGTTGATGCTCTCCATGAGGCAGAAGGCGTCCCGCGAGCGCACGAGCCGTACCCTGCACCGCGACCCCGCAGCAACTGCCCCCTCGGTCCGCCGCGCAGCGTTTTATAACCGGACCCCTTCATCAGATTGCCCAATTTATCTGTAGCTTTTCGCCTCAGATTGTAACCCGACTCGACGACGCGTTTCTTGAGCGCCTCTTTGAAGGGTGTGTTGGCGTCCATATCTTCCACGACTCTCACACCGGTCCGCAGAGCCTCCTTCCTCAACACGCGCGCACCGCTCTTCAGAATGGGTATCACGCGCCGAAACAATCCCCCCAGGAAGCTACCGATTCCGCTACCACGCTGTAGCGGCGCACCGGAATAAACTCTGCCTATACCACCATCACCCACCTGATCGTCGTAATGTTCAAGGTAGCGAGCCATCAGTGCGACCTCTTGAAGTGCAACGTAGCCGTCAACGTCCCGCGCGTGAATGGCATGGGTCTACCCTGAGAGTCCCTCATATCGATTTCAATGGTACGGAAATTGGTGAGAAGCAGAGGTACGTAGTGCGGGGGTGCCAGGGATTTGCTTTCCGAGACACCGTTGTGAAAATTTTTGCCCACCGTCTGCACTATACGCAGCAGCGGAGCGTAGACATCGCCCACTATTCTGGGCTCCGCGAGATCCGTGTAGACAAACATCTGCGAGGGTATCCCGCTGGGTAGGTTCAAAGGATGGTTGGCCACCAGCCTGTCGCGTATGTTGGTCGTGAGCTTTGGAAATCCGAGTTGTTGACGAATGCCGCCGGAAAACGAGAGATAGTGACCATCCTTGCAGCTGCATCTTCCGACCACGTCCAAACGATCGTCCGCGCTGTCGGCTCGTCCAAACTCCAAATGCTCCTTGATGGTCGGCAAACCGTTCAACGTTTGGATAATTTCCCAAATATCCGTGTAAATACCCGGTTCGATGAGGAATTTAGCCTGCGCCACTCGTCTTTCCCCCGGCAACAATGAAATATCGTGAAAATTTTCCGCGGGAGTGTCCGACCGATGCACGTGAAATCCCACCGCGTTGTAGGGTTCGTTTATGTTTTGAAGCGTCAGCGGGTAGTGGATCTCCACCAGGGCGACTTTCCACTCTCCGACAAGCTCGATCCGTCGCGGTAGCTGGGTGGTGAATCGAGCCGTCGTGTTGTGGGGAAAAAATTTCATCGAGCTGTTGCTGGACAGCGTGATGTAAAACTGATCCTTCATGCCTGTTTTCGCACGCTGCTCGCAGCGATCCAAGAGTTGAACTTTTCCGGATAACCGCGCCAGCTGACAAACAGCTTCTTACTGGCCCCCTTTCCCCGCGTCCGTATTATTTTATCCACAGTCATAACATCGTCCTTGATCACGCGCTGCAACTCAGCCTCGTCAAACAAGCCGTCTATTTCCTCCCCCTCCAAATCAACCAGCAGGTGGACGATCGGCGCTCGGTGCAGAACGCGTCGAATCATGGAATGAGAAGAGAAAGAAAAACTTGAAAATATTGTGTAATGTGATTTTAAAAGCAAAGAAGAATTATAATCAATTAAAGCTAAGTATACAATCAAAACTATTACTACGTTTAGATCAAGTGAAAACAAAGGAAAATGAAAAACTTAAATCTAATTATACCTAACAAATCCGTACAAACTATGAGATATTACATTTTTTTCTAGAAGTACAACACTGCAGGTGACAACCGATCAAATCTAGGTCTTCGCGGGACTTGCAATTTCGGAATGAGGTAAGTTGTTTGTAAAATGAAGCAGCTATGGAATCATTTCTTTCATAATTATCGGTAAACATATCAAGAAACTGATGCAAATCAAATCCGGCAGCCATGAACCACACAAACATAACACAGTATTGCCCGCACACGTTTGACGAGAAACTTTGCAACCGTACGATGTTCCAGGTGTACCGTTCGGAATTTCTGCGTAAAGTCCTATTGTGATGAGGCACGAGCGGTGGTATGCCAAAACTGTCAAAGTATATTCCATGTCCGGCTGCGTTGATGTAAAACGCCACCCAGTGTGTACCGGGTTGTGTGTGGTCATCCGTGTTAGCAACAAAAGCCATCGGTCGTGTCCATACCAACGGTATCCGATCTGCGGGGAAAACCTGGATCTTCTTTTGCTTGAGAAATCTCCGCAAC
The DNA here is from genome assembly GCA_943736025.1 of Tenthredo mesomela. Lineage (NCBI taxonomy): Eukaryota > Metazoa > Arthropoda > Insecta > Hymenoptera > Tenthredinidae > Tenthredo > Tenthredo mesomela. The sequence continues at coordinate 16,013,816 of OX031019.1, forward strand.
GCTTTCCGTATCTGTAGACTGTCCATTTTTCTCGTCGACAATATTCAGAGACGATGGTGTGATAGATAATTCCGTCGTGACTGTGGAGAGACTCGTGTCCTGCGACTCTGTAGCCACTATAGTTTCTGTGGAATCGGACATTGACCGATCAGGTTGATGAGAGGAACTGTCACACGCGTGGGCCGTATGATATCCACTGGAGCTGTTGCTGTCAACACTGGTACAGGTTGAACTCTCATCCAGGTTCGAACGACGACTGCCAATTATCGTATTCGCATGAGCTTCATAATCATACTTGTCGAGGATGTTCTTCTCGTTGACCCAATGTTTTAACTTGAGGGCATTGTTTAACGCACAGGCGAAATATTCTTCTTTCCTGACTCCGTGATGAATACAATATTCAGTATTTGGCTCCAGATCGGGAAGTGCAGGACAGTCATACTCTTCGAGGTTGACAACTTGGCGTGACGTAATAACCTGCAGATACTGGGCTTCGTATTTCCCTCGTGTTACAATACGGTACGCGCTTCGAGCTATTTCCCGTAAATTGAGTTCCAGCTTTTTTCACAGAAGTATCCCCCTCGAACCACTCGATACCGTGCTGGTAACACGTGTTATGATTATTAGCTTTGCGTTCTCTTTGAGTCAGGCTGGTAAACGGATAAGTTGGCTCGATAATCCAATGGGCGTGGAACGACTTATCCAGGCAGACTACGGCCACCTCTTTCGGTAGCAAATTTCCAATCACGTCACTAAATCCTTGAATATCTACAACGTAGTCCATATTTGTGAGTAGGTGGTTAACACTGACTATATAAGTTCCGATCGCGGTGAGGTTTGTAGAACAACTGACTCTATCGTCGAATGTATAATCGTCCTTTTTCCCCAAAACCTTACAATCACCCCGTTTCCTCCTCCATCTTCGTCTTCTACAGTTTTCCGAGGGTTGGTGTTTCCAGCGATAAAGTTGTCGGCTGGACCACACGATGATAAAGGTTGCCGGTTTCTGACGAAAAACAGGAAACTCCGCCTCCCGCCCACCTTCTAACCGCCAAAGTCTGTGATAACTTGCCTCGCTGCGTCTATTTCTATGAGATTGTCGAACTCTGCGTAAACTATGCAATTTATGGTTTCATCCAGAGCCTTGTCGAATCGCATTTCGATCCTGAGAGTACCGTGTTTAATTAGTGACCAATGCGAGGGACAGTTGGCCGAGAGGTCAGGTGTGAGATCGAAGGCCATCAAACAGTTGCCTTTTTTGTACTGCGAACGGCTAATTCCGTTGCCTTCGTTGAGAAAATGAATACCGGTGCCGGAGAACAGGGTGTGATACGCGTCGACGTACAGATTATCTTTACCGAAGTTTGTTTGCAGAGGTTTTGAGGGGATTTGCACACCGTCCACGTACAGCGACAGGTAGTTCAGCAAGAAACTTTGGAAATTGAACGGGTTGCGTAGTCTGTCTCCGTTGAATGCCTTGTTACTGACGAACCCAAGAATCACACGTTTTGGCAGTTGACCCAGTACCACGTTGTCCAACGTCTCCGCTTGTACCCCAGCGTGAATGGTGAAAGCTTTCACTTCCACTCTTGTAACGGGATACTTGGCCGTTCCTTGGGCAAGGGTTCGTGCATGTGCCAGTAGGATACCTGGGCTGATCTTTACGCGGCGAACCATTAGAGAAGTGTCAACAATGTGCAGCGTGTGAAGGGGATTTTTTTCCATTAGACAATAGTATATTGTGCATCAAGGGAGCAAACAACGTTTTCGCTCCCGAGGTGTAGCTTGCTGCCCGAGCGAGAGCGAGGACTCGGCGAGCCGAAGGCTCGCAGAGACAAGCGGACGCGAGGGCAGCAAACTACACCGAGGAAGCGAAAACGTTGCTCCCGTGGTGCACACTATATTTTTCTTTATACATGAACGGAGGCCGATTTTGCTACCTATTTGAGGAAAAAGCGGTTTTACCGATTAATTTTAATAAATAAATCAAAGTTATGATTTATCTATTTGGTTACTGCTTTAAACAAAACAGTATAGGTATGAAGTTGGACCCACCGTCCTCTGTTTTGTTCATGAAGGAAAAAAGAGGTAAATGAATCTAGTGCAACTTCATATCGGGGAGCAAAGACTGGGAGGAAAGACTTTCAGGGAGGAAAGACCGGGAGGAAAGACGTTCTGGGAGAAAAGACTTTTCGAGCGGCAAAACCGCTCTTTGCTCCCCGAAAATAGGGAGCGAAATCGGCCTTTCCGTTCATGTGTAAAGAAAAAGCTGTCTCTTGACCTTACGAGGCGTAGTCGTAACTCCACACCGTTGAGCAAAAACTTCTCTTGATTAAATACGTCGCAGTGGAGATGTCCAATTAGATCGACTATACGGGCGTTTTGCATCATACGTTTTCGCGTAGTGAATCCTTCGTCGGCATCTTCGCTGTCGGCATCGCAGACGTCCGATACGGTTTCTTCGCTGTCGTACCACATGGCGCACGAGAGATGCGAACGTTTTGCGGGCGGGGCGTAATTCAATAGAGTCTCAACGTAGGCACGATAAGCGTAGGAGTTGTTGGCTGGTGAAACAAGTTTTTGATTGAAGAATATGTCCACTTGGTTGAACATCGAGTGTAGAAGGTTGTTCACAGGTGTAGCGTACCGGGTGGTCACAGCTTCCGCCGCTGCTGCTGTTGGGTTATTATCAGGTTTAATCAATTGCACCTGCACGCGTACGCTTAACATGGTGTGGGCCAAATCAATGTACTCGTCACCTTGGCCCGGTACCGCGAATTCGATTGGCGAATCATCGGTTAGCGAAGAGACAGGTTTGTAGTGCACCCACTGACCACCCTCAATAGATGTTTGCGTAGGAGGGATAGTGAACAAATCTAGCTCAGACTTCATACACTCGCCAGAGTGTGCGTGTAGGAACGCCATTATCCGTATATGCCTGGGTGTGTGTGTGTGTGTGTGTGTGTGTGTGTATGGGAGATAAACTTATCGGGGTCCAAATATGTCGGTCAAAGCTCGTTTTTTAGAGGTCTTCTTTTTATTTCCTTTTTTTCTGGACACACTTACTTTCTTCTTGTTCTTGCTCTTTGTCTTCTTCTTCTTTTTCTTCTTAACTGATTTCTTCGGTCGTCTTTTGTTAATTCTCCCCTTTTTGGCAGAAGCTCCAGCGTCGACTAGTCTGTTTACGCGTGCGAGCATCGACTGATGTCTCGTTCCTCCCACACCGCTCATATACCCCGAGCCCTTCATCAATTCCCCAAGTTTTTCTTCAGCTCTTCGTTTCAGATTCCGAGTCGATTCGTTGATGCGCGTCTGCAGAGACTTTTTGAGAGGTGTATCGCTGTGCATATCCGTCCGAACGTTCTTCCCCGTGCGTAGAATCTCTTTTCCGACCGCCCTAGCCCCACTTTTGAACAATGGTAATATCCTACGGAATAATCCTCCCAAGAAGCTACCGATACCGTGACCCCGCTGGTGAGGGTGGCCTCGGTAGAAAACCTCCATACCTCCTCCCAGCTGACTCTCGTAGTGTTCGGTGTAATGGTCCATGGTCTTTTCCCCTACTATATGATGACGACGACGATGATGTTGATGTTGATGATGACGATGAAAGGGTTCTTAAATCAGCGAACGCGTCTAAAGTGAAGCGTGACGGTCAGTGTCCCACCTTCGAATGGCACGGGTCTGCCAAGATGATCCCTTATATTGATTTCGACGGTTCGGAAACTTGTAAGCAACAGTGGTAAGTAGTACGGCGGTGATAGGGTCTTTATTTCCGATTCTCCGCGAGTCGAATGCGAGTTTCCACAGGCATGAATAACGCGTAACAAAGGTGCGTAAACATCACCGACGATGCGAGGCTCGACAAGATCACAGTAGACAAACATCTGACACGACGGTATTACCGGAAAGGGGTTCTCAGTTTGGGGATCCCGGGACAATATATCCGTTCGAGTGACGTCATCGGACCCATGAGCATTTCTCCATGATTTAGGTCTTGCGGTGATAGTCTCGGTTCGTTGCAACGACGATGACGACGGCGATGAAAATGTGAGCGGATAATGGATCTCTGCGAGACCCACCTCCCACTCACCGTCCAATTCGATAGCACGCGGTAACTGTGTCATGTAGCAACAGGTACGGTTATCGGGAAAAAACTGCATTGAACTGTTGCTCGGTAGAGTGATGTAAAATTGATTAGCCCTCATAATGAGTTGAGAACGTACGCGGGTGTGTATAGTTCAATCAACGTGCACACGCCTACTGACCGTCTCCTCCTCCTCCTCGTCAGTTCTGAGTAAGCGTGTCTCCTAATTTTCCCCCTCCGCCACCCTCTGAAGCTCGGCTTCGTAGAACGCACGTCGATTTCCTCTCCCTCTAAATCCACCAACACGTAGACTACCGGTGAACGCGCGAGTACGCGGTGAATCTTGAACAATTCCTCGCTCCAGTTTGCCACGTATCCCTTCTCGAACGTACCCTTGGTTCTACTGATTCGTACAGTGTCACCCTCGTGAAATCTTGGTTTACCCTTTGACCGCTGTGGATATCGTCTCTGCATGAAGGCACGTGCCTCGGCAGCGTTGCGCAACGTCACCGACGACGGAGCCATTCCGATACTCGAGTGTACGGTATCATTGTACGCCTGTACGATTTGCGGAAGGATATCCACGTAGCGACGCGTCTTCTTGTGCGTAAAGTATCGCCATAGGCGTTCCTTGAGCGTACGATTAAATCTTTCAACGATAGCCGCTTTTATGTCAGGGTTTTGAGTGACCCGGTACCGTATCTCGTTAGCGTTTAGCAGGTTCTGAAAGACAGAGCCGACAAATTCCTTACCCTTGTCTGTCTGTAGTAGTACGGGCCTGCGTCTGGTTGTGTTCAACACATGTTCGAATCCCTCGGCAACAGCTGTTGCTGTCTTACGCTTCAACGGAACTACCCACGCATACTTCCTCAGAACGTCAATGACCACCAGCAGATAGCGATACCCATTGTTATGTTTCTTTTCAACGTTCAAATCGGCCAGGTCAGCCTCCCACACGTCGTCGATGTTGGAAACGTTGTATCTTGCCCGCGGAAATCTTCTTCTCACTGATTTGTGTAACGTATAGGCATCTTGACCGGATAGCCAGTTTCTGACCGTTTTACGCGAAGTGTCCCCCCGTGAGACACGTTCGAGGTTCCGTGCTCCCGTGTAGCCAGCCGGATGTGAGGGGTCGTAATATATTTCTTCAAGACTCGACATCTTTATTTCTTCAAGCGGAGTTCCATCCACCCACTGCGTCTCTGCCTCTTCTTATCGCTGCTGTTGATGCTGTGTTCTTCGCGTAGAATGTTTCGCTGGCTTTTACGTTTAGTCGGTACAGGTGTTTCGGTTATACCACCGTCCTCTATTTCACTGTTGCTGCTGCTGCTGCTGCCGATATTTTGACTGCGATGATTACCGTCAACACCCCTACCGCATGAAAAACCCGGAGCGCTTGCGAACGATCCCTGACTACCGTCACCCGTGCGTCGGACCGTGGACGATGACGACGACGGCTGATGTGCAATAGCCGAAGAAGCGGCATCCGCCAGCTTATCGTTGTCGAAAAGGCGTATGTCTTGCCAAAAAGCCTCGTTACCCACGTAATCTCGCGGTACGTTGACCGCGTGGAGAAAACGAGCGAACTGAAACCTCCCCACAGGATCGAAACTTTTTCTCGAACGCGTGGCAAGATTAGTCAGATCGACAATATTTGCTCCGGGTACCGTTACACCGTCGATCGCTATTGCCCCGTCACTGTTCCACGTGAAGCGTGTCGGCATATCGCCCAACATTTTTACCAAAAGTTTCGCTTTAGTTGGAAACTTTTTCGGAATGGTTCCCAGTATTCGCCCCAGATCCATTTGTCCCTCGTTAGAAGACGTGGCTCCGATCTCCTGTTTCAGCGGTACCCCCTCAGCATTTTTAACCGTGTCCTCCTCGCGAATGAGCATCTGTAACGGTTTTCTAGACTCCTTGATAAAATACAGATATCGCTGCAGCACTTGTTGATACAGCTTCCATTTTTCGGCATCCGTCGTTGTTTCTGATTTCAAAATGTTTCTCATCTCGTTATCTAGACTGGTGATGGGATCAGCGTGTCCAGAATTGGGAGTATCCGCAGCAGCAGCAGACGATATGCCGGCAGCTACACCATCCGTGACTCGTCTTTGGAATCTCTTCATACTTTCCATTGGAATTAAAACCATTTTCTTTGCCCGTTCCATCGTACTCACCCCCACACACACACACACACACACACACACAATTATTTCGAAAACAGTCTAGAAATCAGGCTTCCAGGTATCGGAGCCAACAGCAGAGCAAAGAATCCACTTCCCTGTTGAACGAGAATTTTTTTCTTGGTCTTCCAGCTACCTTGATTACGGGCCAATCGACGAAGCGTCTGTCTGTGACGACGGAGCCGTGTCTTCTGCGAGGGGGAAAGCACGACGTTGCCCTCTAAGGTGTTGAGCGCGCACTCGCAGATATTCTTAATCAAAGTATTATCGGCTGTACGTAGCAGAGCTGTTCGCTGACTCGGTTTTAATTTCTGCAGTACGTGCAGCAGTAGAGTGTTTATTTTACTAAAGTTGGCACGGCACTCCTGCTGACACGTGCGACGAGGTGTCTTAACCATTATATCCGTGCTACTGGTATTGTGTGAGCACTGCTCGTCTTTATATCCTTCCGTGGAACGTAGACGTAATGATGTACGTCGGTGGAAAAGATACTGGTACGAAAACGGCAATTTTCAGGCGTCGATTGCTTCAGATCCAGCAAGAGATAACCGTGTGGCGCGGAGGTAGCCTCGTGATAGGCTTCCTGAAGGAATCGTGAATCTTCGGAGAAGACTTGTCGCGCGAGGTGTTGAATCTGACCACGATCGCGGGGATTCTTAAAGAAAACGATATAATTAGCGTTCAGAAAGATGTCTCGTTGACCGTGTCCCTGGTGAAACAAATTCTGCGTGATGTAGAAAACACTGAGATTCTTGTGATGACAGACTTTGATGAACAGATCGACGACCACATTGTTTGACGCCTCGCGCATCAGATCGTCGATCACCAACAGTTTGGGCTTCGTGTCACCGTCGTAGTCGGCGTGCTGCGGTAATCCCTCTCGGTATTCTATTCCGTTACCCGATTCGTACAGCGGCCGCCACTCGTCGTAGTACCAAATCACGCGACTGAATTCCGTATCGCACATACTCCTGCTGTGTCTCAAGAAATTCTTTACAAAATTGGATTTTCCACCACCCGAAGGACCGGCCACGATCGCAGAGAACGGATGCTTCCATCGCGTGTTCATCATCCTCGATATAGGTTCAGTTTTCCCCTTCTCTATACACAGAGAGTATATATCGACAGCCTAATAACATAGTCACGTAAGCGCCAAAAATGGACTTTTTCGAGGTCAGACAAACGTATCTCCAAAAAAATGGTTCTCTGGATTGGAAATTCTTTGATGAATGCATAGAGCCATCATCCATAATTCGGTGTGATAGTGACGTATCTCCACGTTTTTGTGTGACACAGTCGTATCTCCACGTTTTTTTGTGTGACACAGTCGTAACTCCACACTTACGTGGTCTCAACTTTTCCGAGTGTCAAATGATTTGTAACATAGTAACGTATCTCCATTTTTTTGTGGAGATACGTTCTTCTGTTACCAAACCGGACTGTACATACGTCTGTTTCACACAAAAAAATGGCACTTACGCTTCTGTGTTTCAAATTTTTATTTATACCGCGAAAATGTTTCAAATACATTGACGAGTGCGAAAATGAAAGAAAAATGAAGATACGTTTCTATCACATAAATATAAAAAAAGGCCAAAATTATGGCGCTTACGTGACTATGTTATTAGGCTGTCGATATATCTTCGTCCGAACGTGTAATCTGTATACAGACGTAGAAAAATCAGAATTAAAAACGTCCGGGGTAACTGTATATGTTCCGCGGGGATCAGCTTTTCACGGGGCGGCTGGTACCGCGGGCGTGCGAGGGTACTAGCTGATACCCTCGACGCGTACGCGCGCGCGCTGATATAAGGCTTATAGCTCAGCGCGCTCCGCCGCCGCCGCCGCCGCCGCCCCGTGAAAAGCTGATCCCCGCGGAACATATACAGTTACCCCGGACGTTTTTAATTCTGATTTTTCTACGTCTGTATACAGATTACACGTTCGGACGAAGATATATATACTCTCTGTGTATAGAGAAGGGGAAAACTGAACCTATATCGAGGATGATGAACACGCGATGGAAGCATCCGTTCTCTGCGATCGTGGCCGGTCCTTCGGGTGGTGGAAAATCCAATTTTGTAAAGAATTTCTTGAGACACAGCAGGAGTATGTGCGATACGGAATTCAGTCGCGTGATTTGGTACTACGACGAGTGGCGGCCGCTGTACGAATCGGGTAACGGAATAGAATACCGAGAGGGATTACCGCAGCACGCCGACTACGACGGTGACACGAAGCCCAAACTGTTGGTGATCGACGATCTGATGCGCGAGGCGTCAAACAATGTGGTCGTCGATCTGTTCATCAAAGTCTGTCATCACAAGAATCTCAGTGTTTTCTACATCACGCAGAATTTGTTTCACCAGGGACACGGTCAACGAGACATCTTTCTGAACGCTAATTATATCGTTTTCTTTAAGAATCCCCGCGATCGTGGTCAGATTCAACACCTCGCGCGACAAGTCTTCTCCGAAGATTCACGATTCCTTCAGGAAGCCTATCACGAGGCTACCTCCGCGCCACACGGTTATCTCTTGCTGGATCTGAAGCAATCGACGCCTGAAAATTGCCGTTTTCGTACCAGTATCTTTTCCACCGACGTACATCATTACGTCTACGTTCCACGGAAGGATATAAAGACGAGCAGTGCTCACACAATACCAGTAGCACGGATATAATGGTTAAGACACCTCGTCGCACGTGTCAGCAGGAGTGCCGTGCCAACTTTAGTAAAATAAACACTCTACTGCTGCACGTACTGCAGAAATTAAAACCGAGTCAGCGAACAGCTCTGCTACGTACAGCCGATAATACTTTGATTAAGAATATCTGCGAGTGCGCGCTCAACACCTTAGAGGGCAACGTCGTGCTTTCCCCCTCGCAGAAGACACGGCTCCGTCGTCACAGACAGACGCTTCGTCGATTGGCCCGTAATCAAGGTAGCTGGAAGACCAAGAAAAAAATTCTCGTTCAACAGGGAAGTGGATTCTTTGCTCTGCTGTTGGCTCCGATACCTGGAAGCCTGATTTCTAGACTGTTTTCGAAATAATTGTGTGTGTGTGTGTGTGTGTGTGTGTGGGGGTGAGTACGATGGAACGGGCAAAGAAAATGGTTTTAATTCCAATGGAAAGTATGAAGAGATTCCAAAGACGAGTCACGGATGGTGTAGCTGCCGGCATATCGTCTGCTGCTGCTGCGGATACTCCCAATTCTGGACACGCTGATCCCATCACCAGTCTAGATAACGAGATGAGAAACATTTTGAAATCAGAAACAACGACGGATGCCGAAAAATGGAAGCTGTATCAACAAGTGCTGCAGCGATATCTGTATTTTATCAAGGAGTCTAGAAAACCGTTACAGATGCTCATTCGCGAGGAGGACACGGTTAAAAATGCTGAGGGGGTACCGCTGAAACAGGAGATCGGAGCCACGTCTTCTAACGAGGGACAAATGGATCTGGGGCGAATACTGGGAACCATTCCGAAAAAGTTTCCAACTAAAGCGAAACTTTTGGTAAAAATGTTGGGCGATATGCCGACACGCTTCACGTGGAACAGTGACGGGGCAATAGCGATCGACGGTGTAACGGTACCCGGAGCAAATATTGTCGATCTGACTAATCTTGCCACGCGTTCGAGAAAAAGTTTCGATCCTGTGGGGAGGTTTCAGTTCGCTCGTTTTCTCCACGCGGTCAACGTACCGCGAGATTACGTGGGTAACGAGGCTTTTTGGCAAGACATACGCCTTTTCGACAACGATAAGCTGGCGGATGCCGCTTCTTCGGCTATTGCACATCAGCCGTCGTCGTCATCGTCCACGGTCCGACGCACGGGTGACGGTAGTCAGGGATCGTTCGCAAGCGCTCCGGGTTTTTCATGCGGTAGGGGTGTTGACGGTAATCATCGCAGTCAAAATATCGGCAGCAGCAGCAGCAGCAACAGTGAAATAGAGGACGGTGGTATAACCGAAACACCTGTACCGACTAAACGTAAAAGCCAGCGAAACATTCTACGCGAAGAACACAGCATCAACAGCAGCGATAAGAAGAGGCAGAGACGCAGTGGGTGGATGGAACTCCGCTTGAAGAAATAAAGATGTCGAGTCTTGAAGAAATATATTACGACCCCTCACATCCGGCTGGCTACACGGGAGCACGGAACCTCGAACGTGTCTCACGGGGGGACACTTCGCGTAAAACGGTCAGAAACTGGCTATCCGGTCAAGATGCCTATACGTTACACAAATCAGTGAGAAGAAGATTTCCGCGGGCAAGATACAACGTTTCCAACATCGACGACGTGTGGGAGGCTGACCTGGCCGATTTGAACGTTGAAAAGAAACATAACAATGGGTATCGCTATCTGCTGGTGGTCATTGACGTTCTGAGGAAGTATGCGTGGGTAGTTCCGTTGAAGCGTAAGACAGCAACAGCTGTTGCCGAGGGATTCGAACATGTGTTGAACACAACCAGACGCAGGCCCGTACTACTACAGACAGACAAGGGTAAGGAATTTGTCGGCTCTGTCTTTCAGAACCTGCTAAACGCTAACGAGATACGGTACCGGGTCACTCAAAACCCTGACATAAAAGCGGCTATCGTTGAAAGATTTAATCGTACGCTCAAGGAACGCCTATGGCGATACTTTACGCACAAGAAGACGCGTCGCTACGTGGATATCCTTCCGCAAATCGTACAGGCGTACAATGATACCGTACACTCGAGTATCGGAATGGCTCCGTCGTCGGTGACGTTGCGCAACGCTGCCGAGGCACGTGCCTTCATGCAGAGACGATATCCACAGCGGTCAAAGGGTAAACCAAGATTTCACGAGGGTGACACTGTACGAATCAGTAGAACCAAGGGTACGTTCGAGAAGGGATACGTGGCAAACTGGAGCGAGGAATTGTTCAAGATTCACCGCGTACTCGCGCGTTCACCGGTAGTCTACGTGTTGGTGGATTTAGAGGGAGAGGAAATCGACGTGCGTTCTACGAAGCCGAGCTTCAGAGGGTGGCGGAGGGGGAAAATTAGGAGACACGCTTACTCAGAACTGACGAGGAGGAGGAGGAGACGGTCAGTAGGCGTGTGCACGTTGATTGAACTATACACACCCGCGTACGTTCTCAACTCATTATGAGGGCTAATCAATTTTACATCACTCTACCGAGCAACAGTTCAATGCAGTTTTTTCCCGATAACCGTACCTGTTGCTACATGACACAGTTACCGCGTGCTATCGAATTGGACGGTGAGTGGGAGGTGGGTCTCGCAGAGATCCATTATCCGCTCACATTTTCATCGCCGTCGTCATCGTCGTTGCAACGAACCGAGACTATCACCGCAAGACCTAAATCATGGAGAAATGCTCATGGGTCCGATGACGTCACTCGAACGGATATATTGTCCCGGGATCCCCAAACTGAGAACCCCTTTCCGGTAATACCGTCGTGTCAGATGTTTGTCTACTGTGATCTTGTCGAGCCTCGCATCGTCGGTGATGTTTACGCACCTTTGTTACGCGTTATTCATGCCTGTGGAAACTCGCATTCGACTCGCGGAGAATCGGAAATAAAGACCCTATCACCGCCGTACTACTTACCACTGTTGCTTACAAGTTTCCGAACCGTCGAAATCAATATAAGGGATCATCTTGGCAGACCCGTGCCATTCGAAGGTGGGACACTGACCGTCACGCTTCACTTTAGACGCGTTCGCTGATTTAAGAACCCTTTCATCGTCATCATCAACATCAACATCATCGTCGTCGTCATCATATAGTAGGGGAAAAGACCATGGACCATTACACCGAACACTACGAGAGTCAGCTGGGAGGAGGTATGGAGGTTTTCTACCGAGGCCACCCTCACCAGCGGGGTCACGGTATCGGTAGCTTCTTGGGAGGATTATTCCGTAGGATATTACCATTGTTCAAAAGTGGGGCTAGGGCGGTCGGAAAAGAGATTCTACGCACGGGGAAGAACGTTCGGACGGATATGCACAGCGATACACCTCTCAAAAAGTCTCTGCAGACGCGCATCAACGAATCGACTCGGAATCTGAAACGAAGAGCTGAAGAAAAACTTGGGGAATTGATGAAGGGCTCGGGGTATATGAGCGGTGTGGGAGGAACGAGACATCAGTCGATGCTCGCACGCGTAAACAGACTAGTCGACGCTGGAGCTTCTGCCAAAAAGGGGAGAATTAACAAAAGACGACCGAAGAAATCAGTTAAGAAGAAAAAGAAGAAGAAGACAAAGAGCAAGAACAAGAAGAAAGTAAGTGTGTCCAGAAAAAAAGGAAATAAAAAGAAGACCTCTAAAAAACGAGCTTTGACCGACATATTTGGACCCCGATAAGTTTATCTCCCATACACACACACACACACACACACACACACACCCAGGCATATACGGATAATGGCGTTCCTACACGCACACTCTGGCGAGTGTATGAAGTCTGAGCTAGATTTGTTCACTATCCCTCCTACGCAAACATCTATTGAGGGTGGTCAGTGGGTGCACTACAAACCTGTCTCTTCGCTAACCGATGATTCGCCAATCGAATTCGCGGTACCGGGCCAAGGTGACGAGTACATTGATTTGGCCCACACCATGTTAAGCGTACGCGTGCAGGTGCAATTGATTAAACCTGATAATAACCCAACAGCAGCAGCGGCGGAAGCTGTGACCACCCGGTACGCTACACCTGTGAACAACCTTCTACACTCGATGTTCAACCAAGTGGACATATTCTTCAATCAAAAACTTGTTTCACCAGCCAACAACTCCTACGCTTATCGTGCCTACGTTGAGACTCTATTGAATTACGCCCCGCCCGCAAAACGTTCGCATCTCTCGTGCGCCATGTGGTACGACAGCGAAGAAACCGTATCGGACGTCTGCGATGCCGACAGCGAAGATGCCGACGAAGGATTCACTACGCGAAAACGTATGATGCAAAACGCCCGTATAGTCGATCTAATTGGACATCTCCACTGCGACGTATTTAATCAAGAGAAGTTTTTGCTCAACGGTGTGGAGTTACGACTACGCCTCGTAAGGTCAAGAGACAGCTTTTTCTTTACACATGAACGGAAAGGCCGATTTCGCTCCCTATTTTCGGGGAGCAAAGAGCGGTTTTGCCGCTCGAAAAGTCTTTTCTCCCAGAACGTCTTTCCTCCCGGTCTTTCCTCCCTGAAAGTCTTTCCTCCCAGTCTTTGCTCCCCGATATGAAGTTGCACTAGATTCATTTACCTCTTTTTTCCTTCATGAACAAAACAGAGGACGGTGGGTCCAACTTCATACCTATACTGTTTTGTTTAAAGCAGTAACCAAATAGATAAATCATAACTTTGATTTATTTATTAAAATTAATCGGTAAAACCGCTTTTTCCTCAAATAGGTAGCAAAATCGGCCTCCGTTCATGTATAAAGAAAAATATAGTGTGCACCACGGGAGCAACGTTTTCGCTTCCTCGGTGTAGTTTGCTGCCCTCGCGTCCGCTTGTCTCTGCGAGCCTTCGGCTCGCCGAGTCCTCGCTCTCGCTCGGGCAGCAAGCTACACCTCGGGAGCGAAAACGTTGTTTGCTCCCTTGATGCACAATATACTATTGTCTAATGGAAAAAAATCCCCTTCACACGCTGCACATTGTTGACACTTCTCTAATGGTTCGCCGCGTAAAGATCAGCCCAGGTATCCTACTGGCACATGCACGAACCCTTGCCCAAGGAACGGCCAAGTATCCCGTTACAAGAGTGGAAGTGAAAGCTTTCACCATTCACGCTGGGGTACAAGCGGAGACGTTGGACAACGTGGTACTGGGTCAACTGCCAAAACGTGTGATTCTTGGGTTCGTCAGTAACAAGGCATTCAACGGAGACAGACTACGCAACCCGTTCAATTTCCAAAGTTTCTTGCTGAACTACCTGTCGCTGTACGTGGACGGTGTGCAAATCCCCTCAAAACCTCTGCAAACAAACTTCGGTAAAGATAATCTGTACGTCGACGCGTATCACACCCTGTTCTCCGGCACCGGTATTCATTTTCTCAACGAAGGCAACGGAATTAGCCGTTCGCAGTACAAAAAAGGCAACTGTTTGATGGCCTTCGATCTCACACCTGACCTCTCGGCCAACTGTCCCTCGCATTGGTCACTAATTAAACACGGTACTCTCAGGATCGAAATGCGATTCGACAAGGCTCTGGATGAAACCATAAATTGCATAGTTTACGCAGAGTTCGACAATCTCATAGAAATAGACGCAGCGAGGCAAGTTATCACAGACTTTGGCGGTTAGAAGGTGGGCGGGAGGCGGAGTTTCCTGTTTTTCGTCAGAAACCGGCAACCTTTATCATCGTGTGGTCCAGCCGACAACTTTATCGCTGGAAACACCAACCCTCGGAAAACTGTAGAAGACGAAGATGGAGGAGGAAACGGGGTGATTGTAAGGTTTTGGGGAAAAAGGACGATTATACATTCGACGATAGAGTCAGTTGTTCTACAAACCTCACCGCGATCGGAACTTATATAGTCAGTGTTAACCACCTACTCACAAATACGGACTACGTTGTAGATATTCAAGGATTTAGTGACGTGATTGGAAATTTGCTACCGAAAGAGGTGGCCGTAGTCTGCCTGGATAAGTCGTTCCACGCCCATTGGATTATCGAGCCAACTTATCCGTTTACCAGCCTGACTCAAAGAGAACGCAAAGCTAATAATCATAACACGTGTTACCAGCACGGTATCGAGTGGTTCGAGGGGGATACTTCTGTGAAAAAAGCTGGAACTCAATTTACGGGAAATAGCTCGAAGCGCGTACCGTATTGTAACACGAGGGAAATACGAAGCCCAGTATCTGCAGGTTATTACGTCACGCCAAGTTGTCAACCTCGAAGAGTATGACTGTCCTGCACTTCCCGATCTGGAGCCAAATACTGAATATTGTATTCATCACGGAGTCAGGAAAGAAGAATATTTCGCCTGTGCGTTAAACAATGCCCTCAAGTTAAAACATTGGGTCAACGAGAAGAACATCCTCGACAAGTATGATTATGAAGCTCATGCGAATACGATAATTGGCAGTCGTCGTTCGAACCTGGATGAGAGTTCAACCTGTACCAGTGTTGACAGCAACAGCTCCAGTGGATATCATACGGCCCACGCGTGTGACAGTTCCTCTCATCAACCTGATCGGTCAATGTCCGATTCCACAGAAACTATAGTGGCTACAGAGTCGCAGGACACGAGTCTCTCCACAGTCACGACGGAATTATCTATCACACCATCGTCTCTGAATATTGTCGACGAGAAAAATGGACAGTCTACAGATACGGAAAGCGTTGCGGAGATTTCTCAAGCAAAAGAAGATCCAGGTTTTCCCCGCAGATCGGATACCGTTGGTATGGACACGACCGATGGCTTTTGTTGCTAACACGGATGACCACACACAACCCGGTACACACTGGGTGGCGTTTTACATCAACGCAGCCGGACATGGAATATACTTTGACAGTTTTGGCATACCACCGCTCGTGCCTCATCACAATAGGACTTTACGCAGAAATTCCGAACGGTACACCTGGAACATCGTACGGTTGCAAAGTTTCTCGTCAAACGTGTGCGGGCAATACTGTGTTATGTTTGTGTGGTTCATGGCTGCCGGATTTGATTTGCATCAGTTTCTTGATATGTTTACCGATAATTATGAAAGAAATGATTCCATAGCTGCTTCATTTTACAAACAACTTACCTCATTCCGAAATTGCAAGTCCCGCGAAGACCTAGATTTGATCGGTTGTCACCTGCAGTGTTGTACTTCTAGAAAAAAATGTAATATCTCATAGTTTGTACGGATTTGTTAGGTATAATTAGATTTAAGTTTTTTATTTTCCTTTGTTTTCACTTGATCTAAACGTAGTAATAGTTTTGATTGTATACTTAGCTTTAATTGATTATAATTCTTCTTTGCTTTTAAAATCACATTACACAATATTTTTAAGTTTTTCTTTCTCGTCTCATTTGATTTCACTTAATCTAATCCTAGTAATAGCTTTCACTGTATACCTAGCTTTAATTGCATGTCATTTCTCTTTGCTTATAATATTATACTACTCTATATATTTTACTCTTCTCATTTTCATTTCGTTTAATCTAATCGTGTCTATAGCTTTCATTGTATGTCATTTTTCTATATTGCCCTTCATTTTTGTATCGCTAATGAATAATCGCATAATTGTACGTAGAATTAAGATTTTTGAATAAACGTATGATATGTATTTGTCGCGTCATCAAATCTCTTTCCTTCACCCCTCCTGTAGTTTTAAGCGTAGATATAGTAAACAGGGGATGCCGCTGAAATATTTCCAAGTACATAAATTTTGGAGTAGGGATAACGCGTCATCGCTTTCCAGAAGCTTCTAGAACATTCTCGAACATTCTAGAACACACGGACACGAAACGTACGATATGTATTTGTCGCGTCATCAAATCTCTTTCCTTCACCCCCGCCTCCTGTAGTTTTAAGCGTACATATAGTAAACAGGGGATGCTGCTGAAATATTTCCAAGTACAAAAATTTTGGAGTAGGGATATCATCGTTATCGCTTTCCAGAAACTTCTAGAACATTCTCGAACATTCTAGAACACACGGACACGGTGAGGTCAGCGCGTGTGTGAGTTGGCGGTAGAACGCGTCATTGTTCCCATAGCTGACCCAGACTAGAGAGAGACAGACCCAGACTAGAAAGAGACAGAGCGATGCACTCACCCCATAACTGACCCGGGGGAGGTGGGGTAAGGGGTAGCATGGTCAGGGCCAGGGACCGCAGACAGGGGGAGGGGGAGGGGGGAGCTGATTAGAAGGTCCCCGTACACACCAGACCGGATGTGGGCCAGACTGATAAGATAACACACTGACCCACATACCCCTTATCACCCCTTATCAGGATGAGTCGGGGGGGAAAGGGGGAAATATCTGTCTCCCCATAGCTGCCCCTATCTACTCATGCCCTAAATAGCTAGTCTCTTTCCGAAGAAACTGACATTTGTCTGGCTGAAGGATGAGATTGCTCTCCTGCAGTCGCTTTAGTACCTCGATGAGCCTGTCGTTGTGCTCTTTGAGTGTTGCTCCATGAATTACAATGTCGTCTAAATAAACGTAGCATTTAGATGCTTGTAACCCTGCTAAAACGGTATTCATCAAACGTTGGAATGTCGCTGGCGCATTCTTCATTCCGAATGGCATTGAATTATACTCATAATGCCCATGTGCTGTTGAGAAAGCAGTTTTTTCCTTGTCTTCTTCGGCCATCGGAATTTGATGAAATCCCGAGGCGAGGTCTAATGTAGTAAAGTACTTCGCTTTTCCTAACTGATCCAATATTTCTGTAATATTTGGCAAGGGATACGAATCTCCTACCGTTATCTCGTTTAATTTTCTGTAGTCGACGACTACTCTAAATTTCTGTTTCCCTGATGCGTCAGGTTTTTTCGGTACTACCAGGAGCGGTGCGTTCCATTGGCTGCGACTCGGTCGTATTATGTTACTCTCTAACATGGCTTCTATTTGCTTGTTTATCTCTTGTTTCTGCGATTCAGGTAGACGGTATGGACGAACATTAATCGGTTTTCCCCCATCCGTTAGTGTTATTGTATGACTGGTCGCGTTGGTAACGCCTAGCTTATCCCCCGGTAAATAGAAAATTTCGCTATACTTTTCGCATATCTCAAGTAGAGTATTTCTCTCCTCCTCGTTGAGATGATCTGTGCGAATAGTATCATGTACTAGCTTGATTCGTTGTCTGCCCGTCTTACCAGTAAGTAGTCTTATGCAGGCCGTCTCTTCTTCCTTCGTTTCGTTATTTTCTTCGCATAACTCCTCCAATTCCACGGTCGGCGTCTCCAATATCACCTCGTGATTGTTTAGGTTTAAAATGTCTACTATGCATTCTTGGTTCGCCGGTTTAGTTAAGTAATTTCCTAGGTAAACTCCGTCGGCGAGTTCCTTTCTCTCTACAATGCCGATGAACTTGCTGTTTGTCTTCACACTGACCTTCCTTATTGTTCGCGGCGCTAACCTAATTTTCTCCGTTTTCAACGGTCGTAAGAGTTCGAAACGCTGCCCGTGTATGAAGAATGGATGGGCGCCTTTACCTATCGTGGCTTCATGATCCTCTATGAAATCTATTCCAATGATGCCGTCAGCATCTAGACTGAAATCGTCTCTTACCACAAAAAAGGGATGTTCAATGGTTCTATCTTTCAATGGAATTGTTAATATGACTTTACAAAGTGCTTCAACAACGCCTTGTCCTATTCCTGATAGACTTGTCGTTTTTTCTAAAACTGGCAAATCATCTTTCAACATTCCTATTTTGATAATGCTGGCGTCAGCACCAGAGTCTACTAAAAGAGTCATATTTTCTTTAGGGGTTCCGTTCGCCTTTAACTCTATTCTGTTCCGACTTGCTCTATTTGCGTTGGCGACGTTCATTGATTTGTATGATCCTGCATTTCTCGTCGATTGTTGTGATCCTTCGTGTCCTGCGTTTCTACTATATGAATTTTGGGAGTAGCCCGTACTAGTTTTCTGGTTTTCGCCTGATCCGTTACCGTTATTTCCCGATGGTCGTTCATACGACGTATTCTATCCCTACAGTCTTTGTATAGGTGCCCTCTGCGTTTGCAAAAATTACATACCAGTTCTACACGATGTACCGATCTACTCTGTCCTGCTGTAGGTAACGATTGCTTGTATTTTGTCTGGGTACAGTCCCGTGCAAAATGTCCTATCTGATTACACTTCAGACACTTTACTGTTGATGTATTCCTATCGCCCGGCTGGTTAGTCCGTCGATTTATAGAGTTTACGCCGTTTTGCGATTTTTCTTCCTTTTCCGCGCCCTTTATCGAAGCCGAAAGTTCCGTGAAATGGTATGATTTTACGATCGTTCTCAAATTATAATTTAGTCCGTTCTCAAAAATGGCTAGTGTTTGGTATTTGAGTAGGTCTTCTATTCCTTTTTTTTCCGCTGCTATTTCTGTCCTAGCTCTGCATGCTTTAATAAGATCCATCATAAGACGCGTAACCCTTTTCCCGTAATCATGCGTGTTTTCACTTGTTTTTTGTCTACTTGAAAATAATTCTACCAACAGTGCTGGCGTAGAGCTTTTAACTCCGTACAATGCCAAAAGCTCGGCTTTTAGCTTTTCGAAAGAATCTATATCTTTATATCTAAGTTCCATGGCTGCTTCGCCCTGTATCTTTGTTTTTAGGACCAGTTCTAACACGTCTGGTTTTTGATTTGGATTTACTTTATCCTTCGCATACTCAATCGTTTGCAATAAATCGTCCACTTTACGTGGTTCGCTTCCATCGAAAACGTTGACCATCTGTCGTACTTCCTTCAATGTCAAGTAGTCCGTCATCTTGGTTGCTGTCTGTTGCTTTGATTCTTTCTCGTCAGGAACCGATCCCGGAATGGTTATTGTCTCCTGGGATGCTGTTTGGGCTTGGTCAGGAAAAAAGGAAGCGCCTGGTTTAGGCTTTGGGGAAGGAGTTGGCTGTCCTTTTCTATTGCTTTTAATAAACGCTCGCAAAGTTGCCCTAATCTCCTCTACCGTGTTTGAGTCATCGACTGCTAGCCCGTATCTTTCGCAAATTTGTAGGAGGACCTCTTTCCGAATCTCTTGTATCCACCCAGTTTGACCTTGCGCGACAAGTTCCTCAATTTTATTCCATGTAGCAGACATCTACTCTAATCAAAAATTCTAATTCAAGCCTGATAAGCCTGAACTGATTCGTTACTTTGACGGAAAAATATCTAAAATTCCTTGCACTCTCTAAACACGATAATTTTCTAATGCTCGCACGCTTCTAACTGGCAGTTAGCTCTCAATAACAATGTTTGCGGCTTATATACTAAAACTGCGAAAGATTTCAAATTGACTTACACAAAAATGAATATCTTCATCTTGCTTCTTCCGCTTCCGCTGGGCTGTTGCTGACCCTCTGATTCCTTTGGTGCTGCTGAATCGCTGTGTGCTGCTGCTGCTGTAGGTACCCCGTGCTGGTTCCTTTGCCTTGGCCACGAATGCTGCTGCTGTAGCTCTTTCTTTGCGATGTATCTTTCACTAGGTTACAACGACTGCGTGTTGCACCTTTAACTTTCTTCTTTTTTACTTATTTATTTTTTATTTCACTTTTCTACTTCTCTTTAAACGTCAACTATCTTGCAAGCTCTGGTTTATCCGCTAGACCGCTGCCACCAATGTTGTAATTTGTTTATTCAACTCCCGTTATTCAAGGAATGGGGAATTAAAAGGGTTGTTCCCAGAGGTGATCTTTGACAATCACTCCAAGTGCTTGATAGTGACAAAGTAGTTTTATTTAATATTTAATATTTAACCAAGTACAAAAGAATTGCGTTTGGAGCACTTGCTCCAGTTCGAGTCAATGAGTAATCGGAGATAGCCTCCGCTTTCTTCAAGGTATCTGCTCAAGACTGAAGCGCGGCTCCGTCTTTAGCCTAATTTATAACTTACATAATGCTTACTCGATTATTGGCGTAACCGGCATGCGGTGCGCTTTGTCGCATTCCAGGTCATGCCTTGCTTAATTATTTAGGATAGCCTAATTACGAAATGCAATGGAATGTTGAGTAACAATTCTCAACATAACCGACGGCGCGCGCTGCCGCTGAAAGAGCCGGCTCGGGTACGGTTTTTCGGTGGCAGCGCGCGCCGTCGCTTATAAATAAATCGTTTTAACATGGTTCCCATCGGTTCTCCATAAAATTGACTCAACGATTTCGTAGAGAATTGATCAAGTAATACGCTCATATTTTTTTGATGATTTTATCACTTGGTATTTGCGTTGAAAATCACGTTTGAATAATATATTTGTTCATAACAAATAGAATTGTTTGTTAGCGCGAAATTAAATAAATATATTATAATAGTGTCATTCAATAGCTTTGAAATGGTTCTTGGATGAAGTCTCTAGGATGAATACAATCAAAGATTTGACCGTTTGAAGAGGAGTATGTTTTCGATTTTTGACCCTTTTTCGTGAATTTCACCCCCGTGTAACTTGGAAAATAGGGGCCAAAAAAAAAAAAAAAAATTGTTTGATTCATTTATTTGTTCCATAGAACCCGTAAAAAAAATGATAGCGAAATCGGTAACGGCGAGGTCATTTTTTGATTTATTTTGTCCGGTCTGACGTGGAATGACTCATATTAGGGTGGTCCTTATATGGGGTGTTTTTGAATTTTCACGCTCCCAAGGGTTCAAACGGATCCTTTTCAAAAAAAAAATTTGCCCTAAAGTTTTAACGCTCTATTTCGATTTTAACATCCCGCGCACGACCGCCAAAGTATTTTTTTTTTTTTTTTTTTTCAATTTCCTACAAAAAAACATGTATGACCTAACTTTGTCAAATCATTAACATCGAAGTTTTAACATTTTGTGTCCTGCGTCGATTTTAACATCCTGCGCACGACCGTCAAATTTTTTTTTTTTTTAATCTGCTAAAAAAAAAAAAAAAACTTCATCAAGTCACTTACGTCGAAGTCATAGCGCTTCAAATGACATAATTTTTATTGAAATGGGTTCTTTTTTTTCGAATAACAGCGTGCGTATAAGTGATTGGGTCAACTGAATTGAAATTGAAATAAAAAAAAATTAAAAAAAAATTAATATTCAATGCCAACTTTATTCCGATGAAAATATTTAGTAATTTTATGAAAAAGATAATTTTTCAAGAAATATTGAAACCTTAGTATTTATATTTAAGAGTCAATTTTTAAATTGGCGTAACAACAATTGATCTTCGTTTAATTTCGAATAAAAATCACCGTGTGAGATGAAGAATTTTTTGCTTAACACGTTTTCAATTTCAATTCAGTTGACCCAATCACTTATATACACACGCTGTTATTTGAAAAAAAAGAACCCATTTCAATAAAAATTATGTCATTTGAATAGCTATAACTTCGACGTTAGTGACTTGATAAAGTTTTTTTTTTTTTTTTTAGCAGATTGAAAAAATAAAATTTGGCGGTTTGAAATTGACCTATTCGCGTCGAGCGAAGAGCTATACAGCGTACGGCGTTGCACCGGGTAGTCACCCGCAGCGTGAACAAGATATGCCGTCCCGTTCAAACGAAAAGACGCCTCTGCGACACGGGCTACGACACTCTTCCTTTTGGCTACAAATCGCACAGCTGAATCGCTGTACATCTCGCTCTTTGGCTATAGAGCTCCGCAGCGAGGCTTAGACTCTCTCTCTCTCTCTCTCACGGCTTTGACACCCACTAATTTCTGAGTACCCGGCATAGGTTTTCTGCAGTTTCCCTCATGCCAAGTTTCCAAATGGAGGTACTACCTAAGTCGGCTGCAGACGCAAATAACGCAATAGTCCTTCAAATGAATGTTATTTTCCTTCGGTTACTTTCTCGCACCTATCTCTATCTTTATTTTTTTCTATCTTACTATTCTATTGTTCTACCTTTATCAATCTATTTCTGCTAACTACCACTTTCTTAACTTCATACGATTACTACACATATAATAATATCAAAATTCACATCTCACTATTCTACGCACCAATCTCCATAGTAGAGACATCATGTTTTTGAAATGTAACATATTTAAATGCACATAACTGTATAATGTCTTGCGCTTGAGGGGACTTGTCCCAGAGCGCCAAATAAATATAACTCTAACTCTAACTCTAACTCTCCACCTACTCTTATACTCTGTGATTCGACACGCGCATAAACAGAGATAAACCTCGACTCGCCAGACTACAGGGAGAGCACAAGTGTGCAGCGGTGACTCATCGGCTCAGTAGGTCAGTAGTAGCGGTAGTATTTGCTTATCAACCCGAGCGTAAAACGGCTGGTGCGGGGCGTGTGTGCGGCGGTCTAAGAAGCTGAGCTCACCGCACGCCACGAGGCAACCCCCCCCCCCCCCCCCCCCGAGTAAGCTGACACGGGTTGCCTCAGCCGCTTAACGAGCTGCTTCTAGCCGGCGTCCCGTCTCTCTCTCTCTCGCAGCTGTTAAGAGAGAGAGAAAGACGGGCCGTCACCGGACGCGCGCGCGCGTTCCCAAAAGCTTGTACGTAACGCGCGCACCCCGCGGGCCCCCCACCGTGGTTAAGCCTTCAAGACAGGGACGTAGACGCAAAACCGATGATATCTATACATTCGATTGCAGATAGGACGGGGTTGTGAGTCGCGAGGATGGACACGCGCTGGAAATATCCCTTTTCCGCCATCGTAGCCGGGCCTTCCGGTTGCGGTAAATCCAACTTTGTGAAAAACTTTCTGCATCACGCGAGCGAGATGTGCGACACGGAGTTCGCGAGGGTGGTTTGGCACTACGCCGAGTGGCAACCTTTGTACGGGGAATCGAGCTCCGTGGAATATCGAGAGGGTTTGCGGCAACCGGCCGACGCGGACGCGCGACCCAAACTGCTCGTCATCGACGATCTGATGCGCGAGTCGTCCAACGGCGTTGTCATCGATCTCTTCACCAAGGGTTGCCACCACAAGAACATGAGCGTGTTCCTGATCACGCAGAATCTGTTTCACCAGGGACGCGGGCAGAGGGATATCTCGCTGAACGCCAATTATATAGTTTTCTTCAAGAATCCGCGCGATCGCGCGCAGATACATCACCTGGTTCGTCAGGTACACCCCGAGGACCCTCGCTTCTTGCAGGAGGCCTACAACGACGCCACAGCGCGCCCTCACGGCTATCTGCTCCTCGATCTGAAACAATCCACCCCGGAGAATTGCCGCTTTCGCGCCGATATATTTCCCTCGGATTCGCGTCACTACGTTTACGTGCCTCGCAGGGATATAAAGGGTGGAGAATCGCACGCGGCACCAGTCTTTCGTCTGTGATGAAGCCCGGAGCTAGACGAGGAGGACAAAGAAGAAGAAGAGGTTCGACCAACAGGTTCAGCTCTTCCAACGTCGCGGCCTTGTACGCTATCTGTAAATCGGACCCCGCTTGGAGATGGGCTCTGCTGCGCACGGCCGACGACGCTCTGGTGAAAAACATTTGCGAGTGCGCTCTGAACACTCTGAGGGGTAACGTGAGCCTGAGCGCCGATCGGAAGAGACGTTTGACCAAGCACAGAAAAACTTTACGTCGCCTGGCCTGCGACACGGGCAGCTGGAAAAGTAAGAAACGTTTTCTGCTTCAACGGGGTGGATTTCTACCCTTGCTGCTGGCCCCGATTATAGACAGTCTGATTGGCGGGTGAAGAGAATTGAGGCAATGGAGCGGGCCAAGAAAATGGTCCTGATACCGCAGGAGACAGCCGAACGTATCCAGCAGCGTCGACCCGATACGGATCCCGCGAGCCGTCTGGACAGCGAGATGCACGCTATTCTCAACGACCCGGGGAAAAACGATCGGGAAAAATGGAAGCTGTACAGACAGGTGCTGAGACGTTACTTGTTTTTTGCCGCCGAGTCGCGAAAACCTTTGCAATTCTCCATACGAGGGGTGGGTGGCGAGGGTGCCGGTGGTAATACCGCTGGCGAAGAAGAAGAAGCGGAAGAGATGGACGGGGTGACTGAGGGGAATGCAGCTGGTAACAGCGGCGTAGCTATACAGGATATCGTGGTGAGCGTGCCGGACAAGTTTCGGCGGAAAGCGGAGCTCTTGCTGAACTATCTGACCACCAACGGTCGCTCCGAGATCTCGTGGGACGACAAGGGGACGATAGCCGTAAGGGGGACTCGGATAGCCGGGACAAACATCATCGATCTGATAAACGACGCGGTACGCGAGAGAAAATCTATGCAGGCTAGGGGGAGGGAACAGTTCGCCAGGATCCTTCACTCGATCAACACGCCGCAAGAGTACATAGGTAATCCCGTTTTTCAAAAACCTACGCGTCACGCCTCGTCCCGATCGACAGCCGGCCCATCTCATCAGAGGCGTATCAACGAGGAGGAGGAGGACTGGGGTGTGGACGGTGACATTGACACGAACGAGGCGGGTGAGGAGGAGGAGGAGGACACGGATTCGGACTCGATATTTGCCACACCCAAGAACAGACACCGACCAGGGCAAACCGGAAACGGTGCTTGGTTGAGACTCAGGTTGAAATGAAGATCCTCGAACGACTGTACTACGATCCGGCCAACGAGGCGGGTTACGCGGGTGCCAGGAACTTGACTCGATCCATGGGTAAAAGAAAAAAGCGGAAAAAAATACCTCGCGCCGCGGTGGTTGAATGGTTGGCGTCGCAGGACGCGTACACGCTGCACAAGTCCATACGTAGGAAATTTCCCCGAGCCAGATACAACGTGCAGAATATAGACGACCTGTGAGAAGCGGATCTGATGGATCTCAGATCGATCAAACAGTACAACGACGGATACGGCTACCTGCTGGTGATCATAGACGTGCTCAGCAAGTTTGCCTGGGTCGAGCCGCTCGCCGACAAGAGCGCGGCTACCGTTGCCGGGGCTTTCGAGCGCGTGTTGTCCTCCACGGAACGCTGCCCGATTCAGCTGCAGACCGACAAAGGCAAGGAGTTTGTCGGAGCTCAATTCCAGAAGCTGCTCGCTGCCAGAGGGGTGCGCTACAGAGTCACGCGAAACCCCGACATAAAGGCGGCCGTTGTGGAACGCTTCAATCGTACTCTCAAGGAGAGAATGTGGCGTTACTTCACCCACAAGAATACCCATCGCTACCTGGATGTGCTGCGACAGCTGGTAGGGGCGTACAACGCCACCACCCACTCGACCATTAAAATGGCTCCGTCGATGGTGACTCTGGAAAATGCCCCAGCCGCCCGGTTCAACATGGAAAAGGCACGCGGTGGCCCGCCGCGATCCGGTGCGAAGCCACGGTTTCGAGTGGGGGAGCGGGTTCGCATCAGTAAGGCTAAGGGTGCCTTCAAGAAGGGTTACGAGGCCAACTGGACCGAGGAGGTGTTTGAGATTCAACGCGTTCTGCACCGAGCGCCGATCGTCTACCTGCTGGTTGATTTGGAGGGGGAGGAGATAGACGGTTTGTTTTACGAGGCTGAGTTGCAACGCGTGATCAAGGACGATGTTATGACTGTGGATAAAATAATACGGACGCGGGAAAAGGGGGCCAGTAAGAAGCTGTTTGTCAGCTGGCGCGGTTACCCGGAAAAGTTTAACTCTTGGATCGCTGCGAGCAGCGTGCGAAAACAGGCATGAAGGATCAGTGTTACATCACGCTGCCCAGCAACAGCTCGGTGAAATTTTTCCCCCACAACACAACGGCTCGATACACCACCCAGCTACTGCGACGGATCGAGCTTGTCGGAGAGTGGGAAGTCGCCCTGGTGGAGATCCACTACCCGCTGACGCTTCAAAACATAAACGAACCCTACAACGCGGTGGGATTTCACGTGCATCGGTCGGACACTCCCGCGGAAAATTTTCACGATATTTCATCGTTGCCGGGGGAAAAACGAGTGGCGCAGGGTAAATTCCTCATCGAACCTGGTATTCACACAGATATTTGGGAAATTATCCAAACGTTGAATGGTTTGCCGACCATCAAGGAGCATTTGGAGTTTGGACGAGCCGACAGCGCGGACGATCGTTTGGACGTGGTCAGAAAATGCAGCTGCAAGGATGGTCACTACCTCTCGTTTTCCGGCGGTATTCGTCAACAACTCGGATTTCCAAAGCTCACGACCAACATACGCGACAGGCTGGTGGCCAACCATCCTTTGAACCTACCCAGCGAGATACCCTCGCAGATGTTTTTCTACACGGATCTCGCGGAGCCCAGAATAGTGGGCGATGTCTACGCTCCGCTGCTGCGTATAGTGCGGACGGTGGGCAAAAATTTTCACAACGGTGTCTCGGAAAGCAAATCCCTGGCACCCCCGCACTACGTACCTCTGCTTCTCACCAATTTCCGTACCATCGAAATCGATATAAGGGACTCTCAGGGTAGACCCCTGCCATTCACGCGCGGGACGTTGACGGCTACGTTGCACTTCAAGAGGTCGCACTGATGGCTCACTACCTTGAACATTACGACGATCAGGTGGGTGGTGGTGGTATAGGCAGAGTTTATTCCGGTGCGCCGCTACAGCGTGGTAGCGGAATCGGTAGCTTCCTGGGGGGGATTGTTTCGGCGCATGATACCCATTCTGAAGAGCGGTGCGCGCGTGTTGGGGAAGGAGGCTCTGCGGACCGGTGTGAGAGTCGTAGAAGATATGGACGCCAACACACCCTTCAAAGAGGCGCTCAAGAAACGCGTCGTCGAGTCGGGTCACAATCTGAGGCGAAAAGCCACAGAGAAATTGGGCAATCTGATGAAGGGGTCCGGATATAAAACGCTGCGCGGCGGACCGAGGGGGCAGTTGCTGCGGGGTCGCGGTGCAGGATCGATAGGGTCTCGTAGGAAAGGTGTCAAGAAAAGCAAACTGAGAAAGAAGAAGAAACCGGGGCTTGCCGGAATTAAAAAGAAAAAAACAACTCTCAAGAAGAAGAATAAGAAGAAGAAAAGCTGTTGCGGGAGTAAAAAAAGAAGTGTGGCTGATATCTTCGAAGCTCGCTAACAACGAAAATAATAATAAACATCGACCATGGCGTACTTGCACACACACTCCTGCGAGTGTCTGAAATCGGAGCTAGATTTGTTCTCTCCACCACCGACGCAGACCACGATCGAGAGCGGGCAGTGGGTCCACTACAAGCCTGTGTCGTCGCTCACGGATGACTCACCCATAGAGTTTATGGTGCCCGGCCTCAGCGACGAGTATCTCGACCTCTCCCACACTATGCTCAGCCTGCGTGTGAGTCTACAACCGCTCAGCAGGGAGCCGGCGGCAAAGGGGACTGCAAAGGCCGTCGTGGCCCCTGTAAACAACCTGCTGCACTCTCTGTTCAGCCAGGCCGACGTGTTCTTTAATCAGAAGCTAGTTTCACCGGCTAATAACGCGTACGCTTACCGAGCCTACATCGAATTGTTGCTGAATTACAATTCGGCTGCGAAAAAATCACACCTAACCACCACCCTGTGGTACGGGGATACAGCGGGGAAGATTGATGAAATCGGACCGACTAACAAAGGGTTTGCCCAGCGGCAAAAGCTTCTGAACGGTGAAACCAGCGTGGATTTGATCGGGCATCTTCACTGCGACGTGTTTAATCAGGAGAAGTTTCTGCTGAACGGTGTCGAGTTACGGGTACGGCTCGTGCGCTCGCGGGACGCCTTCTGCCTCATGGAGAGCACCAACACACACGGCGTACACATACTAGAGGCCTCGCTGCTCGTGCGACGCGTAACGATAAACCCCGGCGTCCTGCTGGCTCACGCCAGGGCTTTGGGTAAAGGTACGGCAAAGTATCCTCTTACCAGAGTGGAGGTGAAGGCTATGACTATTCACAGCGGTGTGCAGGGTGATACGTTGGACAATGTATTTCTGGGTCAACTGCCAAAAAGAATTATAGTGGGATTTGTCGATAACAAAGCCTTCAACGGTGATAAAGCCTACAACCCCTTCAACTTTCAACATTTCAATATCAACTTTCTGTCGCTGTACGTGGACGGCTCGCAGATCCCCTCGAAGCCGCTACAGCCCGACTTTACGCGAAGCAAGCTCTACGTGGATACCTACCACACCCTTTTCTCCGGAACAGGCATCCATTTTCTAAACGATGGGAACGGTATAGGTCGTGAAGATTTCCCCCACGGGTATTGCCTGACGGCTTTCGACCTCACCCCCGATCTGTCGGCAAACAGCGGCACCCACTGGTATTTGGTCAGACACGGCAGCGTTAGAATCGAGGTGCGCTTCGAGGCTGCCCTGGCAACGACGATAAATTGCATCGTGTACGCGGAATTTGACAACGTCTTGGAAATTGACGCGGCGCGGCAGGTTATAGTGGACTTTGGAGGATAGACAGCGAGGTGAAACCTGAATCACCTCCCCCACCATTGAAAAAAAAAAAAAAAAAAAAATAGCTGACGTTGCGTATCGAGGAAAGGTCGCTAAAGTCGAACGAAACACGCAGTATCCAGTTTTCCGTATACCCGCGAACACGTTTATAGCAATATGGTGGACTACGTGGTCGATGTGCAGGGTTTTCGAGACGCTCAAAACGGGTTTGCTGTCAAGGAGGTTTCCGTGTTAGCTTTGAATTGCGACCACATCGGGCACTGGGTAGCCACACCACCCTGCGCCTTCACCGATCTCCCGGCGAATATTTGTGCTCAGAACAATTATCTTTCGCGCAGCCATCACGGTATAGAGTGGTTCGACGGTGATATTCAAGACAAACAAATCTACAGAAAACTGCGCGCCGTGGCACGTTTGGCCCGCGTGATTTATACGCGCAGTGCGGAAAAGGCGAAATTGTTGCGGCGCGTTATGTCGCATCAGGTGACGAATCTGGAGGACGAGGACTGCCCCGCATTCGGAAAGTTGCCGCCATCGGATACGTACTGCATGCATCACGCTCTGTGCAATCCCGGGGAATTTGTCTGTACGTTGAATCGCGCGGCTGTGCTGAAATCTTGGCTGCTGGGGAGAGGGGCGGCTGACGAGGTGGACGGTAGCGGGTTTTCTACAACCGAATCCGAAGAGTGCAATGAACAGTCTGGAACTGAGGAGAGTTTTGGCGTTGATACCGACGGCTACGTGTGGCGTGTACGCGGCTGATCGTATTCCTTTGCGGTGGTCCCGCCCCGCGGCCCTTATCGCAAACACCAATGACCACACACAGCCAGGAAGTCACTGGGTCGCTTTCTATAACGACGAGTCCGGCAACGGGGTGTACTTTGACAGTTACGGGGTTGCACCCTTCATCCCACACCACGTGCGTCGTCTGCGGAAAAACTGTCCGCGCTACCGGTGCAACACGCGCCAGCTCCAGAGTGTCTTTTCCGACGTGTGTGGTCAGTTTTGTGTCATGTTTCTCTATTATATGCATTTTGGTTACACGCTTGATGCTTTTGTAGATATTTTTACGGATGATTATGTAAAAAATGATTCGATGGCCGCGTCATTTTACAATTGCGTGGCCAAAAAAATTAAGAGTTGCAACAAACTCGACGCCTCTTGTCTATCCTGTGTACAGATATGTTTAAGGAAACGTTAATTATAGGCTAGTTTTAAGCAATATTGAATAAAGCGAAAATTTTGTAACGAAGTAGCGTGTGTCGTTTATTGCGAGCGCATCCCACCAGTATTTCAGCAACCTCAGCAGTTTTGGAGGTGAGAATGGTCATTTGATACCCGTTCGGACATCCAGACGTTTCTTGATAAGTATGTGCCTCTATCACTCCCCCCTTGCTTTAGGTACGCGGTGCAGCGAGGTATATTTCTATGCAGGAGGTGTCACTCCATCTTCAATCCCGAATCAGTTAAGAAGTGAGTGTGATTGTTCTCTGCTAATTTTGGCGAAAAGGGTAGTGCAGTTTTGTGATTAAAAAGTTTTTTCGTTGCAGAAATGGAAGACTTCGTGATGGCGGTACTAATCCACGGTGACCCCCGTGACATGTGGGTCCTCAGGGAGTATTTAATTGCCATGATCGCGGAGATAGGCAGGGAAATCGAGGCGCGGGAGGCAGAGTTGCTAGCCCTTGACGGGGATAGCGACTTTGCCGGCAGCGCCTCGACAATAAGCTCCGCGACATCAAGCATCCCTGAGGACAACGAGCATATAGTCTACGGGGGTCACGGGGGTGGATTAGTCAGGGAGAATGCGGTTGAGGGGGAGGAGGTACGGGAAAATGTTAAAATTTGGATGGGGTGAGGCTGGGACGAGGGTGAGGAGGAGGAGAATGCGGGAGAGGAGAGAGATTTCGAGGAGGAGGAGAGGGAGCGAGCGAGGTTACGGGAAGCAGAAGAAGAGGAGGACGAGGAAGAGGACCAGTGGTGGTTGCCGTCGGAGGATGAGGGGTACGAATCCGGTAAGTTGATATATATATATATATAATTTTTGTCGAATTTCGTTCGGTTATTATACTAATAATAATAATTCCCGTATGTTTCAGACGAGGTACCGCCAGACGCTTAGATTTAAGTTAATTTATTTTAGTTTGTAAGAAATGCAAATAGTTTTTAAAGTTTTAATAAATTATTTTATATGTTTTTTAAATATAATTTGCGTCATTTCCTGAATATACCCCACCATATTAAAGAATTTCAGATTTAGATATTATTTAGTATGAGAGAGAGAGAGAAATTTAAAAACAGTCGCCATCTTTAATTTTAAAGCAGTCGCCATATTGAATATAGAAAAAATAGTAGCCATCTTGGAAAAGCCGCTATATTGGTTTGTATGGGCGGCGCCATCTTAGATCAGACTGTCTGTGTTTGTAACCGGACTCCGGTCACTGAACTCCGGCCAGGGTGACGTCATTTGTTATGACTCGCCATGGCTGGCATCTACTACTGACGTACTCAGTATTGAAAGCCGAACTTGGAAATAATAAAAAATCCCCAAGGATGACGTTCAAAAAATTGTTAGGAATTGTTAATAACTAATTGGAGACGCGCGGAGGTACGAACTGCTCGGAAAAATTGTTGCGAGCGAATTTTGAGATGAGATTTGGTAGACGTACCCAGTAATGATACCCGAACCTGGAAATGATAAAAAATCCCCGGGGACGACGTTCAAAAAATTGTTAGGAATTGTGAATAACTAATCGAAGACGCACGGAGGTACGAACTGCTCGGAAGAGTTATTACAAGCGAATTTCGAGATGAGATTTGGTAGACGTACTCAGAATTGATACCCGAACCTGGAAATGATACAAAATCCCCGGGGACGACGTTCAAAAATTTGTTAGGAATTGTTAATAACTAATCGAAGACGCGCGCAGGTACGAACTGTTCGGAAAAGTTGTTGCTAGCGAATTTCAAGATGAGATTATTATTATTATTATTATTATTATTCCAGGTTCGGGTATCGTTACTGGGTACGTCCATCAAATCTCATCTCGAAATTCGCTGGCAACAACTTTTCCGAGCAATTCGTACCTCCGCGCGTCTTCGATTAGTTATTAACGATTCTTAACAATTTTTTGAACGTCGTCCCCGGGAATTTTTTATCATTTCAAGGTTTGGGTATCATTACTGGGTACGTCTACCAAATTTCATCTCGAAATTCGCTCGCAACAACTTTTCCGAGCAGTTCGTACCTCCGCGCGTCTTCTATTAGTTATCAACAATTCCCAACAATTTTTTGAACGTCGTCCGCGGGGATTTTTCGATAATGCCAGATTCAAGTATCATTACTGGGTACGTCTATCAAATCTCATCTCGAAATTCGCTGGCAACAACTTTTCCGAGCAGTTCGTACCTCCGCGCGTCTTTGATTAGTTATTAACAATTCCTAACAATTTTTTGAACGTCGTCCCCGGGGATTTTTCATTATTTCCAGGTTTGGGTATCATTACTGGGTACGTCTACCAAATCTCATCTCGAAATTCGCTTGCAACAACTTTTCCGAGCAGTTCTTACCTCCGCGCGTCTTCGATTAATTATTAACAATTTCTAACAATTTTTTTTACGTCGTCCCCGGGGATTTTTCGATAATGCCAGGTTCAAGTATCATTACTGGGTACGTCTATCA
Organism: Tenthredo mesomela; assembly: GCA_943736025.1. Taxonomy (NCBI): domain Eukaryota; kingdom Metazoa; phylum Arthropoda; class Insecta; order Hymenoptera; family Tenthredinidae; genus Tenthredo; species Tenthredo mesomela. Next base: position 16,046,697 of record OX031019.1, read on the forward strand.
AATCTCATCTCGAAATTCGCTGGCAACATTTTTTCCGAGCAGTTCGTACATCCGCGCGTCTTTGATTACTTATTAACAATTCCTAACAATTTTTTGAACGTCGTCCCCGGGGATTTTTTGATAATGCCAGGTTCGGGTATCATTACTGGGTACGTCGTCCCCGTCACTGTCTCCTGCTCAATTAAAATTCTAATGAACTATTCTTTGCACCATTTTTGGACCAAGCGGCTCTGAACCTCACTTCACTGACAATTCGACGGCCGTGAGACGAGGCGGATCTAACTTCACGTGGCATGGTTCTATTCTACTGTTCGGAATTTGAAGCTAGATAATCATTAAAATACCAATATTCAACATTTTTTTTCTCAACGACATCGGAATCGAATTAAATTTTCAACCGGGCCTCTGTATTCAAAATTAAATAATCTTCATTTAAAAAAAAATAAAAATCAACTTTCGTTTTTTTTTCGAATCAATTATTTTTGTACCGCAAAAACCATAATGGTCACATGAACACCGTATTTTTCTTCAGATCGGGCATCAAAAACCATTGAAGAAGAAAAAAAGAAAAAACCCGATATCACCTCGCAAACCCCTCAAAAAAGTACCGTCCATCTTATAATTGTCACCCTGTATATTATGTTAAAGAAGACTTGGCACTGTATGTGATTTCAATATTTTTGTACGTGGATATTTTTCTTTTTATTCTTTCGTTTTCAGTACGGACCACATTATTGCACTAGGCGAAAGGTTTTTGCACCATAGGTTTACAAATACCCATGTAAGAATAGGATATACGTGGAGGAATTATATATTTGTAAAAGGTCATGTTTCGTCATGTTTTTAATATTACCTATATACTTATTATTTTTCAGTATAATTACGGCAGCTCCGCTTAGAACCAATCGTCGATATAACCATAATTTCCATAAGCATGATATAATATTCAACCCTCAAATCATTATATGAAAGAGAATAAGTATATACATAAGTAATATTGAAAACATGATTAAACATGTACTATACCAAATATGTAGTTGCTATATTTATATCCTATTTCCTGTTCCTTCGCATACTTGTTGTAAAAATAAATCGTATTGAACATTGTTGACCCTTGAGACAATTATATAAATCTGAAATTAACCCATCCAGGAATTGAGAAGGGCAATAAACAGGGGCCCAACAGGTAGCCCTGCTTTACTAGCAAGCGGGGAAATACTTCGAATACCTTAGTTCAGCCCGATTTAAAATTACTTGTCGTTTGACCAAACCAAACACCGCCGTATATATTTCAATAAACAATAAACATATCTTCTTCTTCTTCTTCTTCTTCCTTTAAAGACTTAACGCCCGTTTGAGCATCAATAAACATATATACTGTTCGAAACAATTTGTTTTATCACAGACAAAATACGCATAGGAGATAGTCTTTTGGCATAGGGAAATAAAATACGGGGGAAAAATCAAACACACAGGTAAAAAATATACAATAATATTTATACAGCAGCTAGAGCATACATTATTTTCCTTTTCAACATGCTGATATCCCTACTGAAAATGCTTCTGTGATAAATCACATGATGTTATGAACGAAATTGGTATGTATTTTATCATGTAATTTAACATGTGATTACGACTTAATACATGACAAATCACATGATAAATCATAAAATACGACTTATAAGGTAAAATACATTACAAATCACATACCGAAACTTATGATTTTCCGGATGAATTTTTATGTATTTTATTACATGATGAAATACATGCCAATTCCGTTCATAACATCATGTGTTTTATTACATAATCATTTTCAGTAGGGATTATTTCATTGCTTCTATGCATGGAGTAAGCCTATAGCAAATAGTCTCTTTTGGCCATGTGGTCTGAAAGATAAATATAACCGGACTACTTTTTGTGCTATAGACATGGGTGGGTAAATAGCGGTATTTGAATTTCTACTTGCCAGCTGATACATATGGAAATGCTTTGACTCACAGAGATACGTAAACAACGATTTCCTGGGGCGCCAAATCTTTCCTTCGATCATTAAGGCTGACGGCGATAAGTTTTTGCCATAGATCCGTTGTATTTCCATGATTGATCCATCTTGCAATCGAACCATATTGTCTGCGCTACGATTCATTATGGTAAAAGACCCTCTTAAGCGAACTGCAAGGACATGAACCAAGTCAACTTGAACATCGCTTTTGAGGATTTCTACTGGTACTGGTAAGCAAGCCTTTTCCATCGACAGTACCTCTTTCTCGTGTATTCTACGACACACTTGTGACAACAGCCGATGAGGAGTGCGAAGTACTTTTTTCATTTGCCCTAAAGCACTTTCAAAATGAAAGCTGCTGAGTCTGCTCAAACTGCAGCCCATATTTCTGACATCATCAGCTAAATGCACAAGGTTATGCATATTTATTACCTGTGAAGCAGGTCCGTACAAATAGGGTAATGCAAGGAAGAATTTTTGCAAGTAATTTTTAGCTTTGCTATTCCAGGATACAGCAAGCTCGTCGCTACATAAAATTCTAAATGCTGCATGTAACAATAGGAAGTGTTTATAAAATTGAATAGGAAGAACGTTTTTTAAAACAATTGGGCCACAGTAAAGTAAAAAGAATCGGAATTCTGTGGCTTTCCACTTTCGCATAACATCGATAGGTCTTATTTTTCTCTGGAATTCACAAGGGATCTGGGCTTTCAGAGAACGAAGTCTTCGGTTCATTTCCATCTTCTGATTTCTACCTAGCCTTACATTTAATGGACCGAATAACCAGAATTCTAATAATTTTTTCATTGCACCAATGCAACCCAAATGCATATAATCTAGAACGAATCTACTGGTCATATCGAAAATAGTTCTCAAGTCTAGTAGCGGCGAAAGATGATTATGATGTTTTGGATCTTTTTGATTTTTAAATGAATCGTGTGTCCTATTTGGATGGTTATTTCCTGGGTATACTACTCGTGCACCATTTCCTACTTTGATACGCTGTCCGTACACGGTACACCAAGTACGCGTACTTGTTTCGAGTAATTGTGAACTTGAAGTAAAAAAATAATTTCTGAGACTAATAAATATTCTCTAAGGAGCCATCAATTATGCATTTTCTTGAATCAAGTGTTTTTTTGGCTCAGTGTAACGTTATTACTTATCGCTGGAACAGTCGCAGTACTTATCCAGTTAATTTTTCAAAAAAAAATTGATCGTTTCGTGGTGTTGGCTCTCGCGATTATCGTCGGAACAACACGCCGCGTATTGATTCAGATCAACAAGCGAGTGCAAGCAACTGATGCAAATTACAACGCGTGATGACAGCGGCAGCGAGGTTGGGTATATCCGTCAACGAACCCACTTTGATTTCTTATTAGAAACAAATATGCCAATTCTTTGATTTAAATAAGATTATATTCGCTCCAATTTCGTCAAATAGAAGGCTTATTTGATATTCTAATATATTGTTTGTTCAAATCCTTGTTCGAATAAAGATTTATTGCGAATAAATAAAAGTATATTTACGGGAAATAAACTACATCTTTCTTCATGGCAGTTTAAATAGATGAATTGTGAATAAGTGAATTTCTTAGAGAGAAGTAAGTCGTCCTATTTGATGCAAATGAATACTTCTTTGGTTTAAGTAAATATTTCTTTGACACAAATAAAAACATTACAAATATGGTAATTTATTTGATTTAAATAAATCTTTTCTCTGGGTGCATTATTGCCACTTCTTTCAGCAGCACTATGAAAATATCGATTGATTTCCTGCTCTCCTGTTGACAATCATAATATACTTTTTTGCAGTTACTCTTCAAATTCAACATACTTATATTAATAAACTATAGCCTATAATCTTACCTGCCGTGTCTGAAATTCCCGATTCAGAAGCAAAGCTGCCAAAAGCTTCTGCCAAATCATCCCTGCATGCTTTTTTGATCGATCGATCCTTTCGTACACGCTTACGAATTCGCTTTTTATGATCACACATTGTTCAACGTCTTGGCTGCATATGAAACTGATCAGCACAACGTTGCGTGCGATGGAACAAAAACCCGACACGAAGAAGAAGATTTTTATCAGGCATAAAAATTATGAAACAAATTCATACACGCGATTATTTATGTCTACATAGATATATTGCGAGTTGCGATTATATATAGGAGTCTTTCAATGTGTCATCCAAACCTACATAGGGCGATTCCTCTTAGAAATAGAAAACGATTTTTCGTAAAAAAAAAAATAAATAAATAAAAAAACGTAGAAAAAAAAACTAAACCTCAGTGTCTATCTTTGTTTATTTTTTTTTAGTTTTTTTTTTTTTCGAATTTTGTTTTTCCAAGTTTTTTTAAATTTTTATTGCAAAAAATCGTTTTTCATTCCAAAGAAGAATCGCCCTATGTAGCTTCGTATAATTGAAAAATACCCTGTTACGTATAATGATATTAGATTGAGTCAAACAATGACTGAACATTAGGGTGCTTCGAAAAAAAATTTGAATTTTTTTTTTTTCAACTCTTACCCTCCCAAATGCTTGAGGTGGATAAGAAAAAAGTCCTCCCGAAAGTCGGTCGCTGTAGCTCAACTCTAGGAGGTCGCTATTTTCATTTTATAGTTTCCTATTCATTTAACAGGGGAATTTTCGTTTTTTTTTATTTAAACTGAAATTACACCTATTCATTTAAATTTTTTTTAAATAATCATTGCATATTCAGAAAGCTGGTTTTTTAAGCTTTCCAAACCTATATGAAGGATTCTTTCTCAAGTGGGCCACCCATTTTCGCCGTGGTCTCGAATTAATTTGATTATTTCCTCCAATGATTACCCTACTTTTTAGGAGTTTTGCTGAATTTTTGCAGATTTTTAGCACTGAGATATACGAAATATTAAGATAATCTGTTTATTTTACGTATTTATAAATTACTGATAATGAAAGAAAAATCAAAATACATGAGAGTTATGTTTTTTCATCAGCTTTCCAGTAAAAATATTTTCAATTTTTATAGAATGACAGTTAGGGCTAAAAATGTCAAAAAACCCAGAAAAAATAGGAAAAAAGGTGGTTTTAAGTTTTCGGGCCGCTTTGATTTGGATGAAAAAATTCGAGAAAGACTCTCTCATTGCTCAGAGTTTACTGTGTAAATTTTATTATGGGACCGCCACTCCTTCCTATGAAGAAAACATCCGAAGATAGCCCAATGATTGTTTTTGTTCGTATGACAACTTGGAACGCTTTAGGAAGGATGGCGGTCCCATAATAAGATTTACACAGTAAACTCTGAGCAATGAGAGAGTCTTTCTCGAATTTTTTCATCAAAATCAAAGCGGCCCGAAAACTTGAAACCACCTTTTTTCGCATTTTTTTCTGGGTTTTTTGGCATTTTTAGCCCTAACTGTCATTCTATTAAAATTGAAAATATTTTTACTGGAAAGCTGATGAAAAAACATAACTTTCATGTATTTTGATTTTTCTTTCATCATCAGTAATTTATAAATACGTAAAATAAATAGATTATCCAGATATTTCATATATATACGCTCCTGCCAGTGCTAAAAATCTGCAAAAAATCAGCAAAACTCCTGAAAAGGAGGGTAATCATTGGAGGAAGTAACGAAATTAATTCGAGACCACGACGAAAATGGGTGGCCCACTTGAGAAAGAATCCTTCATATAATAAAAGTCGATTACCTTAATCAGAAGATCAAATAAAGTCATTTAAAATCTAGAGATTTGATTATAATATAATAATAATCGACTATATTTTATTATAATATAATCGGTAATCGACTTTTATTATATGGGTTTGGAAAGCTTAACAAACCAGCTTGCAGAATATACAATGGTTATTTAAAAAAAATTTAAATGAATAGGTGTAATTTCAGTTTAAATAAAAAAACGAAAATTCCCATGTTAAATGAATGGGAAACCAAAATGAAAAGGGCGACCTCTTAGAGTTGAGCTACAGCGACCGACTATCGGGAGGACTTTTTTCTTATCCACCTCAAGCATTTGGGAGGGTAAGAGTTGAAAAAAAAAATTCGAAATTTTTTTTGAAGCACCCTACTAAACATAGATGAGTTCACGCAACCCAATATCATTTGGATCAACTGATATTTGTTAACTATGAATATATATTTATGTGTCATAGGCCGTAAAACCGCGATTTTAACCTCGCTTCGCTCGGTTTAAACGCGGTTTTTGGCCTGGACACATAAAATTCTGTATGCCATACGGCCGAAAAAGTATTTTCTGACGAATTTCATCATAATCCTCGCCTTCGGCTCGGATTATAAACTCAAATTCGTCGGAAAATACTTAATCGGCCTAGTGACATAATGTACTATTTTTCGGCATAGGCATTGAAAAGTCACTTTTTGACGCCTGTTTTCGATCCACAAAGTGTCACTTTATACGGTTGATTTCAGAACTGCCCTATAAAGTCTTTATACGGCAGTCTGGATGCGCAGTTCGAAGTGCGCATTCCAAAGCTGCCGTATAAAGTCTTTATACGGCAGTTTCGATGCGCGGTTCGAAGTGCGCGACAGATCGCACCATAACCTCACTCTTCGTCTAGTGAATCTCAACAGGCGTCAAAGTGACTTTTCATGCCTATTTGAAAAAAATACAGTATGGGGCGCACCCGTAAACCGTTTTTGACTCGAATAATGATTTCAGAACTCGCTTCCGGCTCGCCTTTAGCTCGTCCTGAAATCTTTATTCCCGCCGAAAAACACTTGGTTTACGGGCATGCCACATAATATACTAATTATTTGCCTATATACAAATATACACGTTCTTTAACTATAAATAAACTCTTTTCTCAGTGTAGGAGTCTTTCAATGTGTCATCCAAACCTACATAGGGCGATTCCTCTTAGAAATAGAAAACGATTTTTCGTAAAAAAAAATAAAATAAAAAAATAAAAAAAAAAACGTAGAAAAAAAAAACTCAACCTCAGTACCTATCTTTGTTTATTTTTTATTTTTTTTGAGTTTTTTTTTAATTTATTTTTTTTTTTTTTATGAAAAATCGTTTTCTATTTCTAAGAGGAATCGCCCTATGTAGGTTTGGATGACACATTGAAAGACTCCTACACTGAGAAAAGAGTTTATTTATAGTTAAAGAACGTATATATTTGTATATAAGCAAATAAATATTTATTCATAGTCAACAAATATCAGCTGATCCAAAGCAATGATATTGGGTTGAGTCGAACAACGACTATACATAGATGAGTTCACTCAACCCAATGTTATTAAATTTGGATCAACTAATATTTGTTAACTACGAATAAATATTTATTTGCTTACATACATTTATACGTTTATTAACTGTAAATAAACTCTTTTCTGTAGAGTTTTCCTTTATACTCGTGATGCTTATTAGTTATTAGTATATATGCTCTGAGAAATGGTGGGATACAGTTGGACCAACCTATTTGGGGCATCGGGTATATTAAGAATTTAATATGATTCACCGCGACGCCGTTGGCAGAACTGCATAAGCGTGCCTGTTCCCGCCATTTCCGAAGCGTTATACCGCCGACCGCATCGTTTCGTCGTTTTGTGCCGGTATAGTTTTCACGTGACGATCAAGATAACAGTCAACAAAAGTAAGTAATACTATTTTATAGTTCAGTGTGAATAATGATCAAAAAACATCACTTGAGTAGTGCTTTAAGAACGAAACATCACTTGCAAGATCATATTTTAGTACAAACGAAATCCTAACCTAACTACGCGCCGCATGCGACAGAAGTTAGAAATTCATAAGATGAAACGAAAATAGACGTCAAGACTATACTTTCGTGTTATTTCTGTTGAGTGTATGATTTCGTATGTTTGGTTGAATGTATGAGAAGTTCGCACACAATACGGAGGCGTGGCCTCCCCCTTTCTGTCGCTCAGGTACTGCTGTACCAGCGACAGTCGTTGCTCAACTGAGCTATATCTAGCATGTATATCTGTGATCACCAATAAATCTGTTAATTGAAACCTATGTACAAAACGTGTCTAACAACTGATTTCCATATCCACCTGCATCCTTCCACCTGGCTAACTGAAGTGAATAAAAACCTTCTCAAGGAATGTATTTTACATAAACAATTTTATGTCGAACTAGCGCGTACAGTTTCTTACATATTTTCATATACCTATGTATACTTAGATTGATGAATCATGCTATGATAATTATAACGCTAATATTCGAGCCTTGGTTACGAATATACAGACAAAATTTCGAACGATGCGAGGGGAAAATCACGAGGCAGAAACACGTATACCACATTTCCCCCTACATTTTCCTGACATTTCTTTGAATTTTTCAAGATTTTCCAAGATTTTCGGTCATTTCCCAACATCCCCCAGCACTTATCTCCCTTCATTTCTCAATATTTATATTTATACTTGTATTTTGTTGTATTTTTATTTATATTTCTATTCTTATTCTATTTTATTTTTATTTTTACTTTTATTTTATTTTTATTTTTATTCTTATTTCTGTGTACGTCCTGATCTATCGATCTATTCACGATTTCCTGTTAGCCTACTTACCTTACTTCACTTTACTTTACTTTACTTACTTTATTCATCCTTACCCAGATAACAAAATGTCTGCACAGTGATGGCGTATGAGCCCGCACGCGTGCGGATTTACCCGCACCGTGTGCTCTCACCTGAGCCAGCATTTGCGTCATCCATGGAGACGCATATCGCTCGCACGTCGTGCGTTAGGTTCAAATGCGACGCATATCGCTCGCACATCGAGGTAATGCATTTAGGCTCATAAATGATATTTTGAAAATCAAGGAAAGTAATAGGTTTAAGGGGGTATCTAAGTCTCGAGCTTCATAAAACGTTAAAACTTTTCACAACGGTGTAGCATTGAGGGACATGTACGGACACGAATATAAATAATACCGTGTCAAAGTGTACAATTTCAGCTTCAATTTGAAAAAAAAATGGTCACTGTAGCATCAAAATTATGGCCGTTGCAGCCACTGAAGTACTGGTCGGCGAGAAGCTGTGCTGAAATCTGCGACCACGATCCTAGCTGAACGGAGTATCCGAAAATAAAAAACTTGGGATTGTTTTGTTGGTCAAGGTACCCTTCAGGCTCCTATGGGACAGATTTTTGATCGGTCGTTCAATTTCCAAAATACAGGTAAAAACGTTACTCGAAATCAAGAAAACGGACTTCTCTCGGTAAAAAAATTCATAATTCTGCCAAATTTCAATCTATCAAAAATCTGTCGCATAGAAGCCTGAAGGGTACCTTGACCAACAAAACAATCCCAAGTTTTTTATTTTCGGATACTCCGTTCAGCCAGGATCGTGGTCGCAGATTTCAGCACAGCTTCTCGCCGACCAGTACTTCAGTGGCTGCAACGGCCATAATTTTGATGCTATAGTGACCGTTTTTTTTTTTCAAACTGAAGCGGAAATTGTACACTTTGAAACGGTATCATTTGTATTTGTGTCCGTAGATGTCCCTCAATGCTATACCCTTATGAAAAGTGTTAACGTTTAGCAGCACCATAATTTTCCCACATATTGCATTTTATATCTCTTCGTAAAAATAAATAAATCTTCCTTTTTTTTTTGTACTTGTATCTTAAATAGTATATTATGTGGCATGCCCGTAAACCAAGTGTTTTTCGGCGAGAATAATGATTTCAGGACGAGCTAAAGGCGAGCCGTAAGCGAGTTCTGAAATCATTATTCGAGTCAAAAACGGTTTACGGGTGCGCCCCATACTGTATTTTTTTCGAAATAGGCATGAAAAGTCACTTTGACGCCTCTTGAGATTCACTAGACGAAGAGTCAGGTTATGGTACGATCTGTCGCGCACTTCGAACCGCGCATCGAAACTGCCGTATAAAGACTTTATATGGCAGCTTTGGAATGTGCAATTCGAACTGCGCATCCAGACTGCCGTATAAAGACAGGGCAGTTCTGAAACCAACCGTATAAAGTGACACTTTGTGGATCGAAAACAGGCGTCAAAAAGTGACTTTTCAATGCCTATGCCGAAAAAAAATATAAACCTCAATTATGATAATAACGTAATGGACTTTTTGAACTCCAACGGGTAACAGGATAATAAAAATCATCAGACTTCTAACAAAACGCCTTATTGTACATCCAATAACTCGTTCAACAATGATATTCAAACTAGCAATTCCTAATTTTGGCTAGGAAAGAACTAGTCATCTTCTTCGTCATCACCAAATTCCCCAGATAACAATCGTGCGACGCACGGAACCATCACAACGTGCGGCTCACGTCGTGCGGGCGAGAACGCGCCATTCTTGCTAGCACGAAGTGTCGCCAACATATGTGCGAGCGTAATGAGTCGCATCTAGACGTCACGCGTGCGAAGACATACAATCACGTGTAATTGTCAAGATTGGGAGCAAAATTTGTTGAACCTTTCGTGCGAAATTATGTTTTTTATTCACTTTTTCTGGTATTTTTTTTTTTTTTTTTTTTTTCGATTGTCACTCCCACAAAATGCTGAGTGTCGTTACTTCATTTTTTTTTTTTTTTTTTTTTTTTTAAATACTCGAAACATTCGAAAAAAGTCAATTTGGGAAATAACAGACACCCTAATATGCAAGAACTTCAATCTCGTCCTGCAAATGCAAAATTTTGATGATTCGGAAATATTTCGAGTAATAACTTGACACTTTGATGGGCTCTGAACAAGTAGGAGAGTGTTGGATTTTATTTCATATCGTAGTTTGGCGTAGTGGTTAGGGCGTGCGACTGGTAACCGAGCGGACGTATGTGGCTGGTTCTCAGAAAAAATCGAAATTTAGGTCCTTGTCGATTCCCGTCAAATGGGATCGTAAGTTATAGTAAGTCTTTTTCTTTTATGAAACTACTTCACTAGACGTACCAAATCATGAAATAAATTTATTTCTTTTATCACAAATAATAAATATATGTTCAAGTAAATACCTTAAAAATCATTCCCTCATTATGTCCCAACCCCCAAATTCAAATAGATTCATAAACCTAATACGAGTAGTTTCTTATAAACTGTTTGCTATCTCATTTTTTATTCATATATGATAGTACCAGCTATACATAAACGGGTGTATAGTTCAAAAACGGCGAACGGAAAAATCACAAAATGTATTTTTAAACTCGTCCTTAAAAAACGCATCATTCCCTCACAGTTGCGTAACATTGGGATTAGAGCATAATTTAAACATTGTATCGAACGCATCCTTATTGTTTTCAAACATTCACAACATCAATATTAAAAACATACCCCAGACTGGGCTATGGGTGATGAGATTATTTGTTAAAATTATTTTGAGAGAAAATTTTTTCAAACTTACATTTTCAACCGTCATTCCCTCACACCGTGTTATAAAAAGGTAAACGCTTATTTATGGACAATTTATCATATATTTGTATATGTTTCGAGTAGTAATAAACTATCGTAAGATGATGTTTGATAAGTAAGGATACGTTTCCTACTTTGATGCAATAATAGTTCGTTTCGTCATTCCCTCATCGGTCATCCCCTCATAAAAATTGTTGGTGAGGGAATGATCACTGAGTAAAAGAATGATATTTCTTAATAAATGTAGAAGAATTATAGTTGCTTGGCTTGTTTCAGGGCGCCATATGTAAAAAATGTCAAAAATTAAAAAATTAACGGAAGCAGAAGCTATCATTCCCTCATTTTTGAATTTTATTTTGAACCCGCTCACCCCCTTTTAAACTCAAAAAAGTTGGGGACCACTATAATGTGTTAGTCAATTAGGATGTGTACTATCAAATTAACAAAAAATAATCCATAATAATTAAAAAAAAATTCGGTCAAATTAATAAAGTCATTTTTCGATTTTTTCTGAGAACCAGCCATGTTCAAATCCCAGCGAAGATGAAAAATGCGGCGGTTTTTTCAGTGGATGTAAGATGAATTTTCGTCGATACGATGCGTAGCTAGGGTCAACTGACGATAAAATATGTCAGATTCCGTGTTTTTTTTTTTTTTTTTTTTTTTTTTTCTACCATTATTATATGATATAATAATTGACAAAAAAAAATCCAACCCGTAATGCTACTGCACAATATACACTCGCATTATGCTCGCACGCGTGCGGCCTCACGACGTGCGAGCGATATGTACATCAATTGAGGACACATATGTCTGATTCCCTGAGGGGACGCCGTGCGGATGAACTCGCATGCGTGCGTGCACTATGCGCGCACCCTGCGGGCATTTTGTTATCTGGGTCGTTATCTCCTAATTCGCTGTTTGAATCTATTTCAGCTTCCGAATCTTCCAAATTTTCGAGTCGTTCTAATTCACTGGCTATTTCATTAGCGCTGAGCTCATTAACATCATCCTGTACTTCACCATCAACGTCTTCGTTTTCTTGTTGTCGATTGTTATCTTTAGCTTTTGTTGCTTTGGTTTTCTTTTGTTCCAACAATTTCTTTTGAGAATTGCGATATCTTTGTTTTGTGGACCGTAAAACGTCTAGCATCTTATTTTTGAACTCATTCTTGTCCCTAGGGTCAATGAAGTAGGGACAATCTTTCGCAGCCACTGGAATAAAAGAAACGGTTGGGGTGTTCCATATACCATATATATATATTAGGGTGGGCCAAAAAAAACTTTTAATTTTTTTTTCTTTAGTTACCATGAAAATATTGTTCAAGATGATGAAAAAAAAGTCCTCTCAAAATTTGAGCTCTTAATATCAATATTAAGAGGTGCCTCATCGCGATTTTTTATTTCCCATTTAAATAACACAGGAAATTTTTTTCTTTTTATTTGGAATTTTATTCCGTTTCAACGAATCATCGTGTTGTGAAAATCAATACATATTCTTGTAGGAAATTAAACGATCTCCAAAAAAGGTCTGATGTGATTTTTTGCTAAGTCGAAAAAAAAGTCGTCATACACCGTTTGAGGTTGAACTTTAACCTTGAATAACTTTGAAACGAGTGAACTTAGCGAAAAATTACATCAGACCTTTTTTGGAGATCGTTTGATTTCCTACAAGAATATGTATTGATTTTCACAACACGATGATTCGTTGAAACGGAATAAAATTCCAAATAAAAAGAAAAAAATTTCCTGTGTTATTTAAATGGGAAATGAAAAATCGCGATGAGGCACCTCTTAATATTAATATTAAGAGCTCAAATTTTCAGAGAATTTTTTTTTCATCATCTTGAACAATATTTTCATGGTAACTAAAGAAAAAAAAATTAAAAGTTTTTTTTGGCCCACCCTAATATATATTGTGTTGGAACTTATACATGACACGTCGAATTTCGGAACGTCACCTCTGTTCTTATGAATTGCTCAGAAGAGCTGTGACGTTCTTAAAGCTAACGTTTTAAAAACGTTGAATAGCATCACTAAGCAATACTAGATTAATCCGTTAACAGGAATAAGCATACCATATAAAACATTCATAACTCTCGTGTTTCTCAATTTCGGACTCGTGCCATCTCCCAACCACTTGAACTGCGACACCAACTTGTCAGTCATAGTTGCTCCCAAAGAATTGTGGATGAATTCTCTGAGCTTTGTCGCACCTCTGGGTTGCGATTCTGTAACTTTCCGCTAACTCGCTAACTCGCTAACTCGCTAACTTTTCGCTCTAAGACCGTTGGTTGGCTGAGGAGCGTCTAATCGGAGATCGTTACGGGCAGCAACGATCTCCGATTGGACGAAGTTAGCGAGTTAGCGAGTTAGCGAGTTAGCGGAAAGTTACAGAATCGCAACCCTGGTTTTCAAATAGTTATACTGGAACCAAATTTGCTGTCAATCTAAAGGCTCACTCTCATAATCGTCACGACATGAAAATTCAACATATCAGCTTACTGACATGTGCAGAAAATACAGTTATGATTATTCTCACCAGGTTTTTGCGAAGTTTGTGCTGTGTATTAAGTTGATCGAACTGTTCCACAGTTTCTAGTGGAAATCCTTCAAGTGGTTGGAATAAAGTTTCCGATAATTGATTTTCACCCACATTTCTTTGAAACAGTTCTTCGGTAAGCAGTTCTTTTATTTCTTCATTTTGCTTTTGTATATTTTCGTTTTGCTTAATTAATTGCGCATTTTGATTGACCATACTGGTGAGTAGCTTCTCCAGGTTCCTGAACATTCATGATAAGATTCAAATTCAGTGAATAAAATGAAATATTTTTTGAGAATCATGAATAATGTGTGGCACTTACAATAATGATGGTGGTGATTGACCCAAGGCCTGTTTTGGTGTGCTTTGGTCTAGTCTCACAGATCCAGGTTCTCCATAATCAGAAGAGTGAGACTTTCTGGAGGTTTCTGCAGTGTGGCTGCCCGTCGTCGTTGATCGATCCAAGGCTTGTTTCGGTGTGCTTTGGTCTAGTCTCACAGATCCAGGTTCTCCATAATCAGAAGAGTGAGACCTTCTGGAGGTTTCTTCAGTGTGGCTGGACGTCATTGGTCTCGCAGTTTCAGGTATCTCCACCGAAGAATTGTTCCTATCCTCATAATTCTTGGGAATCGAAAATCTTACGGAAGGTTCGACATCCTTTTCAATAGCCTGGCGTTCAGATACTTGTGGCTCGATTGCTTGAACAGAAACGTTCAATCTGGATTCAGTTGATCGCTCTCTGAAATTAAATAAATTTTTTGGGAATAATAATTTTGAACATAATTACACAACTTCCTTTCTTGCGGATCTGAAGTATGAAAGTACAGTTATTGTTGTTTTTATAAATACTCACAAGTGGCTTGAAGTGATGGTATTAATGGAGGAAGACAGCATCCTGTTTGAAGACGCTTTCTGTGATGCCGATCTATTGTCGTTGGCCTTCGCCTTATGGGTTGATTGTGACTTCGTACCATTCAATGGTATTTGTCTCGATTTCGTTGGGATTGGATTTGGGCTCACATTCTCTTTGCTGTTTTTTTTTTTTTTTTTTTTGATATCCTCTCGTTTTTTATAAGCTGCTATTTTTAAGATATTTCTCAATCTTTCCTTCTGTTGCGCGATA
Organism: Tenthredo mesomela; assembly: GCA_943736025.1. Taxonomy (NCBI): domain Eukaryota; kingdom Metazoa; phylum Arthropoda; class Insecta; order Hymenoptera; family Tenthredinidae; genus Tenthredo; species Tenthredo mesomela. The sequence goes on from OX031019.1 coordinate 16,061,728, forward strand.
GTCATGATACCTGTACTTTTTCTTTTCGGACGGACTTCTTCCTCAGATTGTTGTAATTGGGATCCTGAGATCCTTTATACAACTACGATTTGTTTAAGGATCCGTTGTCGAATTAGGAGTTGGAACTCGGTCGTACAAAGTGATTCAAGTTTATTAATGTATGAAGAGTTTACAAAAGGTGATTTACTACGTCTAACTGAGATCTGGCATAACCTGCCCTAATATCGGTCTTGATGTTCTGACGATGAGTATTATAATCATCGCTTATTTATTACGTATAAGGAGGTCGCCTTGTTTCTGCAATTGTTGTTAGTTGCGTCAAGCCTCGCACTTGCACATTCCAGAGTATTGCCAAAGTGTGTCTCAAAACATCTGGATTGCAACACCTTGATACTCTGGTTGCAACATCCCTTCCCCCTTAGAGAGCAAAGCCCTTAGGATTTTCTTCTGAAATCAGACAAATCTGCTGGCTTGCGTCGTTGTGCGTACGCTTGCCTATTATGCTATATCTAGGTTAGTAGTTTACATAGTGTATCCCGTTAACATGTTTTTATATAATCGTTTCTTAATCTAGGTTAGTATGACCTATTTTTCATTTTTCTATCAGCTAAATTGTTTCAAATTTCATACTCAAATCATATTATTCAATAAAAGGTTTCAATCGATTTACATGTACTCTGAGATTCTTCCTATTAACTTTTATGGTGTAGTTAACGTCTGAGTTTACCTCTAGAATAGTATAAGGACCAATCCATTGAGATAATAGCTTCTTCGATCTTCCTCTGCGTACAGTCTCGTCGTATAGTAATACCTTATCTCCAACCTTGAACCCTTTTTCTTTGGTTCGTCGGTCGTACTCGATTTTTGAATTCTCCTTGGCTTCTTGCAGATTTTCTTTGGCTATCAGATTGCTAGCTCGCAATCTCTCTCGTAATTCTCGTGCGTAGTCGTCATAGGTGTACGTTGGTTCTGGATCCTTTTTCAGCGATGTTGGTAGTTCAGCTCGGTGTCCATACACCAGCTCGAATGGTGTAAATCTCGTTGCAGTGTGGGGCGTCGTGTTATATGCAAACATAGCATATGGTAACCATTCGTCCCAGTTGCTCTGTTCTTCGTTTATGTAATGTCTCAGGTATTCAGCTAACGTCCTATGTGATCGTTCTAAGGCTCCATTGGATTCAGGATGATAGGCCGTCGTCTGAATCTTGTCGATCTTCAACAATTTACAAGTATCTTTGAAAACGTTACTCAAAAAGTTCGTACCTTGATCGGTGAGTATTCTCTGTGGTATTCCGTGTTCGCATACGATCCTGGTCGCGAATTCCTTAGCTACAGTGTTAGCTTCTTGGTTCGGAATAGGTATTGCCTTGCTGAATTTTGTTTGACAATCTTGAAACGTAAGGATATATTTATTTCCTTGTTCTGTTTCCGTCAGTGGTCCTACGATATCCAATGCACATTTCTCAAACGGTTGATTGGGAGTGTCGGTTATGACCATTGGTGCCTTCGTCTTCTTGCTGAGTTTATTCTTCTGGCAATTCTCGCATCTCGAAATGTGTTCCTCGACTTCCTTCCGTAATCCAGGCCAATCGTGCTTCAATCGGATTCGTTCGATCGTTCGATTAACTCCTTGATGTGCTCCTAATGGCGTATCGTGGTACTCATAGATGATCCTGTTCCGATCTTCCTCGGAATATTCTTGTTCTCGGTTGTTCAATTCTTCCTCTTCTTTCCGCTGACTTCTGGTCACTGCGTACATGCGACTCAAGGCATCTGCGTTGGTATTTGCCTTCCCTGCCTTGTACTCGATCTCATAGTCGTATTCTTCCAGCTTCAGTCGCCATCTCATGAGTCGTGATCCTGGATCTTTGACTCCGAATAACCATGTGAGTGGTTTGTGATCTGTAACAATCTTAAATCTGGTACCATATACATACGGTCTGAAATGATTAACTGCCCAGACTATGGCCAATAATTCCTTTTCTCTAGTGCTGTAATTGACTTCTGCTGAATTTAGAGTTCTACTTGCGTATGCTATTGGCAAGTCGCTTCCTATTATTCCTTGCGACAGGACTGCTCCGATAGCCTTGTCGGATGCGTCTGTCGTCACGATGAACGGTTGTTCGAAATCTGGATATTGTAGAATTGGTGCGGTCGTCAACGTCTTCTTCAAATTTTCAAAAGCTTCTTGTTCCCTCGAAGTCCATCCAAATTTCACCTCTTTCTTTAGCAAATGTGTAAGCGGTTTTGCTAAACTCGAGAAATTCTGTATAAATCGTCTGTAATATCCGGCCAAACCCAGAAATCCTTGAACATCTTTTACAGTCTTTGGAATTGGAAATTCTTCTACTGCTCGGATCTTCTCTGGATCTGCTTTTATTCCATCTCTAGTGATGACGTGTCCCAAGAAGTTGACCTCTTTCCTCAGAAACTCACAGTTGTCAGGTTGTAACTTCAATGAATTCTGTCGTAAGCGTTTAAGTACCTCTTCCAGTCGTTTGTTATGTTCGTGCAAACTAGGAGCACGTATGACAATATCATCGAGATAGACATAACACCTAAGGCCTTGTATTCCGGAAAGTACAGTATTCATTAACCGTTGAAACGTAGCAGGTGCGTTCTTCAGTCCAAAAGGCATGCGATTGTATTCGTAGTGACCATGTGAAGTGGAAAATGCCGTCTTGCACTTATCCTCCTCTTCCATTGGAATTTGGTGAAATCCTGATGCTAGATCTAGTGTAGAGAAATATTTTGCCTTACCCAACTGGTCCAATATCTCGGTAATATTAGGCAGTGGGAAGGAGTCTCCTACAGTAACCTCGTTCACCTTACGGAAGTCAACCACGACTCTCATCTTCGTCTTTCCTGATGCGTCTGCCTTCTTCGGTACTACTAGCAGTGGTGCATTCCACTGGCTTTTGCTCTGTCTGACTATCCCGTCGGCAAGCATTTTATCTACCTGCTCGTTTATCTCCTGCTTGTGTTTTTCTGGAAGTCTATAAGGTCTTACATTTATTGGCGCGATATCCGGATTTGTAGTAATTCTGTGACTAGCTGCGTTCGTGTAGCCCAGATAGTCTCCTTCTAAGTGAAATACATCATGAAATTCTTCACAAATATCTAGTAAGCTCTCTTTTTCTTCTCGATTCAGATGACTCGTACGTAGGTTGTCTCTCAGCTGTTGCATTCGGCTCGCGTTACTCGGTGTCATTGTTCGACATGCATAAACTTGCGTCATATCTGTGTGCTCTTGGCCTAATGCTACTATTTGTACACACGGCTGTTCCAGTTCTACATCATAATCGTTTGTATTCAAAATGCTGACTTTGCACTCACCGTCGACTGCGTTGGTGATGCAACTCCCCATGTATACTCCTGGCTGTAACTCGATTCCTTCGACGATACCTTCCGTGTCGTCAGGTGTCTTTGCACGGACTATCTTCTCGCTTCTTCGTTCAAGCGATATGTGAGCTCCTGTGGCTCCTAAATTCCATGTCGTTCCGTACAATCTTGCGTATTTTCCAGATCTGAGCTCGACGTCATGCTTCTCGAGGAAGTCGCCTCCTAAGAGACCGTCTGCTTCTAGTGGAAAATCGTCTTTAACTGCGTAAAAAGGGTGCGATATGTGCCTACCACCAACCCTTATATTTAACCTGACCTTACATAAGGTCGCAACCGGTGTTCCGCCTATTCCTCTGAGCGTGATCACACCGTCTTCAGCCATTACTTCGCCGTCAATTTTTCCAACCTTTACTAAGCTTACCTCAGCTCCTGAATCTAATAGCATTGTTCCGTGTCTCGTTTTGAATTCATCTGCCTTGATCGTCGCGTGGTTTTTCTGTTTGGATCCATTTATTAGGCAATTCACTGGTACGACGCGATACGGTTGCCTGTCCGCCGCGCCTGCTCCTCGTTTCCCGAAGTCTCTTCGTCTCGCCTGCTGGCGTCCCTAGAATGACCTGGTTGGACCCGTTCCTCTCTTCTAGGAGGTCCCTGATTTCTTCCATAGCCTCGCCTATTTTCTTCGGCTAATCTGGCTCTGCAATCTCGAATAAAATGCCCTGGTTTTCTACAAAAATGACAAATTACCTCAACTCTTCTCACGTATCTGCTTGGTGTCGGCAATCTCTGCGGATAACTGGATCCTGTCTTCGCTGAGCGACACTCTCGTGCAAGGTGTCCTCGCTTTCCACAGTTATAGCAATTATTTCCTCTGTTACCTTCTCTGCTGGTGCGCGGTTGATTGTGTTCCCGATCCGATCCACGAATAGGGCCTAAATCTCGTTCTTCTTCTATCGCAAGTGATATGGCTTCCCTAAGATTTTCACACTGTCGGCTCTTGACCAATATCTTCAGCTTGTCGTTCAAGCCTCTGATGAAGATATTGACAGCTTGTTTTCTGACCTGGCGTTCCAGCGTCGGTTTCGAATCCTCTTCTGCGGCTTCCTTCATCGTCACTTCGATTACCTGTGCAGTTAGTTTCTCGACTCGTGCTCCATATGACTTCGCGTCCTTGTTGTGACGTTGTCTACAGCTGCTGAATTCCACTTGTAACGAAGCTAATGTCCGTGTATCGATGCTCATCGACTTCAGCTCTTCCTCCAGTGCCTTCCAGGTGTCAATTGTTTTGTATTCTAAAGCTAGTGCCGGAGCACCTTTGATCCGTGTGCTCAAAACAGCTTTTAATAAGTTTTGCGTATCCTCAGGTCGTATTATTTCACGTGCATATTTACAAGAGCGTATAAAATCACAAACTTTTCCTTGGTCACTGTTATCGAAGATCTCGATGTCCTTCAACACTTGTCTCACGGTAACGGTATTTTCTGCCATGTTAGTTGGAGGTTGATTATTTCTTTCACGATGCCTGCTTTCGGTGCCACGATCACTATTCTTCTGATTCACTCGCTCGATACTTGATTCACTTGTATGATTCGACGATCCTCGCCGCTGCCACCAGTTGTTGTAATTGGGATCCTGAGATCCTTTATATAACTACGATTTGTTTAAGGATCCGTTGTCGAATTAGGAGTTGGAACTCGGTCGTACAAAGTGATTCAAGTTTATTAATGTATGAAGAGTTTACAAAAGGTGATTTACTACGTCTAACTGAGATCTGGCATAACCTGCCCTAATATCGGTCTTGATGTTCTGACGATGAGTATTATAATCATCGCTTATTTATTACGTATAAGGAGGTCGCCTTGTTTCTGCAATTGTTGTTAGTTGCGTCAAGCCTCGCACTTGCACATTCCAGAGTATTGCCAAAGTGTGTCTCAAAACATCTGGATTGCAACACCTTGATACTCTGGTTGCAACAAGATGTTGTTTGCAAACGCTTTGGAGTTTTGCTTGCTCTGCCACTACTAGTTATTAATATCCTAGATCTTTTGCTTTTTGGTCGTTCAATCGTTTTCGCTGTTCCGGTTTGCATCGTGCTGAAATTTGATGATAGAGCGCTCCAAATTAAATTGTTCTGCGGAAGTCAGTTTATGAAGATTTAAAAATCAAAATTTTTGGTCTTTCAATTCATTCATCTCAAAACATTGCAATATCTTAGGAGCATTGGAGGAAACAAATTATATAGCGATGTTTCCCATAGTTAAAAACTGATTTGGTCCGTCGACCTGACTGAATTACCGTATTAATCCGTTTCTTTAGATATCTGGCAATCAAAGAGCAGGTAATTATTGGAACAATTAATTCCAGTACTAAATCGCCCAAGCGCACTCGGTTCCGGGTGTCTAGTCATTAGAAATTCTTTTCATGTATTACGCAGCGAGCGTCAAGAGCATTAACATGAAACTGAGATTCAGATATGCGAGACAACGATATTAGGCGAAAATGCATAGTGTTAAATTCAAGAAAACAGATTCATGAATGCTATACATATTCAAAAATAGATTATTTAACATTATTGTTTATGAAATCTCTCAATCATGTGATTGAAATTATTTACATCATAGGAATCAGAAGACGGCTTGCTCATTTTATTTATCGTGTTTTAACTGATGAAGCTTCGTTGCACTTTAATTATAATTACGAGGTATTATTAGTGGTTTTAATAAGCTAATACAGGTCCACTCATTTTCTATTATTTCTTCTTCTTCTCCTTCAGTGTCACTCCACACAGGCATTCTGTAGCATTTGTTTTTTACTTGATCTATATTGATGGCTTGGACCACTTCTGACAAATAGGAGCAATGATAGATACCGACAGAATCAGATGTTAATCCAACGTCGTATACTGCCGTGGCTCTTCTGAATATTTGAATAATCAAGAAGATAGTTTCTTGAACTTCGACTATGTTTTTGATTAGGCATACTTGGGAGTTCTGAAGAATGCAGCAGCTGTCACGAAAGTTCGTCGCCAATACGTTGACTTCGCCAATTTCTAATTTGTGGAACTGTTGGCAATTTTCTTCAAAAATATCCTCTGGAAGAGGTCCCACAGCGTGAGTTTGCGATAGCCGAATTTGAATATTGTCGAGAATTGGTGCTGACGCCAAATCATTCAGTTCACATATTCTTTTGTAGTACTGTTGAAGTTTCAGAACAGGTTTTCGCATCTTTTTACTAAATGCCGGCATGTTATTTTCATAATCAAATGCACTGAATGTTTCTAAACCACCCAGTTTTTCGACATCGGAAACTAAATGTAAGAGACCATGGACATTATAGGAAAGAAATTGCTGCCCATACAACACTTCACAGGATGTTACGTAGCTTTCTAAAGCTTCTTGGCAGAACGGAAACATTTCCCGGGGCGTATCTCCGGGGATCAGAAGACGCATGACGCTGTTGAGTATCATCAAATGATCATAATACTCTTCTTCAAAAACATTTTTCAAAACAGCTGGAGCAGTATACAGTAGGAGCTGCCGGAATTCAGTGGCTTTGTAATTGTGAAAAGCAGTTATTTCCCGTGGTCGGCGATTAAATTCTGAAGGACAATAGGTTGTGAGTAATGTCAATCTTGAATTGAGGATATTCAGTTGTCTACCACTGAGCCTTTGATGACCAAACTTTCCTTCCACTTTTGCAGCTACTACTTTCTTTACATTTCCTAGCCAAACTAGGTGCATTGACTCGAATGGAACTCCTGACACCAAACCCAACACTGCAGATATGGGAGATCTGCCTTTATGGTGATCGTCGTCGACAAGATTCTGGTACTCTTTATCGGTTCCCGCTGTGTGTCTTATTCCCGGAAAAATCATTGTACCCTGAAATCTTGGGACCGTGCAACGATAACCTTCAACCTTGCACTTTGAACATGTCTTTGACGATGTATGGCCATAATGGTTCAAGACAAATGCACGAGCTGGTGCATCTGCAATGAAACATCGTATATTCAAAGGCAGTTGTCGACCACTGATATGTATTCCACCCTGATCACGTATTTCAACAATTTCAAGAATAAATTGCTCGTAAAAGTCAAATGGATTTGATGGTTTCTGTCTCCCTAAAAATATGCCTGCTATCATTGGTCTGTTATCAGTTATATTACAAACTCGAAATTGGTGTGGCCAAAATTGATCTGCACCCTTGTCTGCCTTGCCACCGTCCGTACTAAAATCTATTTCTACCATTTCTGGCAACATGTGTAAAAACAGGTTTTTTAATTCTTACAACTTTGAAAAGACGTGTATAAAAAAATCCTTGCAGCAGTTTTTGAATAATGTCAGTATAGATAGTGAAAAAAAGTTTCAGCCTCCTGCGATGAAAGTGTAGACGCAAGGAATTTTTAACAGCGGTGAGAAAAATCTTCTTCGCAAGGTTCCTTGCGCTTACATTTTCATCGCAGGAGGCTGAAATTTTTTTTCACAGTCTATGCTGACATTATTCAAAAACTGCTGGAAGGATTTTTTTATACAACTCTAATAGCGATTTTCAAAATTTCACCGAAGTCTCCCCTTAATACATTATATGCAATTTAATGAAACGGATAATGTAATCATGTAATGTATAATAATTCGATGAATACTCAATGTGGCGACTATGCCGTAATCAATTCATGAAAAACTAGTTATTTTTGACTAGCCGATCTCCTTGACCAGATATGAAACGCCATTGAAATTAAACTTCACACTGGCGAAGTGATTAATCATTTGGTCGCTATTGAAAAGACTTGATATTTGATCTGAAATACTTTCATATTTTTAGATATAATTCTGTAATATAGAATTCAGACAAAAAAATGTTAATTTTAAAAAATAATACATTAGTCTTTGTCAAGTGTTGTGTGATTTGATATAGTTTAACAGAATGTTATTTGATCTTACAAAAAGCATTTTTTCCCCGGTGGTTGACTTGAAAGCTCGCAAAATTCTGTCTTTGATCATTGAGATATTATTTCATCTGATTCCAAACGACCATTTTTCGCGGGTATATGGTTCGAACACGCTTTCTCTATAGGTGTGTAACATCACGTATATGTACAGCTATGAAAACTATATTGTTCTCAGTGGGTTGAAGACTTCATTTTTTTTTCATTTTATTGAATACCATTTTTCATTTATGATGTAGTCCAGAGACGTTTGTATGACAACATGTTGAAAGTTGTTTTATTTCATTGTCGATAATGTTATGTGAACGATAGTATGTATATTGACATATCTGAAAAAGCTAGGTTAGGTTCATCATATTTATTTATTTACTTACCGTGTCGTGGGTTGTGAATCAGTAATGGACTCTGGGCGTCGAATACTGGATAATACTTTATGCGAACACTACGGTATAACTTAAATTATGTTAATGGAAAAACCAATTACAGCAGCTAAACTCTGTTTGGACGATATAACGACGGTGATCGCGTCTGTATGCGTGAGGCGGAATTGGCGGCAAGCCGGTATCTGCGCTAGTCAAGTCAGACGCCCCGACATTCATTGCAGAGCGCGATTTTTCAAATATGTAAACTGCCGTTTTTTCAATGTCAATTCGTTCGCAATAGTAATTTCGTTGCGAATATTTGGCAAAGTCATCGTATGTTGATTTTTGGAATAAAATTCATTTTTCATTTGTCATACGTAAACTATCGCGTATATATATATATATATTGTGACGTTGCAGATTAGCTGCCGTCATTAGAGCCTTTCTGGCACATATTTTGTTAGTAATATCGAGAGAGAGAGAGAATATCGCCGTCTAGACCCTCGGGATACAAGTGACACACCTGTTTTATAAGCAATAGAATTAGACTAATTTGAAGAATTTTTCTGTTAATGTACCGCGAGAGAAAGAGAGAGAGAGAGCAGATGCAGAAGATGACAGCTTCCGAACTTCCGCTACAAGAACTTCCGCTCCGGAGATGCTACCGACGGTATGCAGTCCAGTACAGTGCAGTACTCAGGATAGTACCGCAACATCTACGGGGAGGGATGTAGACCTTGGAGAATTATCGCTAGGGAGTGAACAGGGTCCCCATAAGACCTCCTGCCAGCCGATGCATCTTGTCACCCAGCATCTGACTGTTACGTCGAGTGCAGTCAGCTTATATCGCCCGATCCAGCAATCAGAAGGCGACGTCACGCAGAGTCCATACCTGGACGAGTGACGTAACGTATCGCCAGAGGACATCCTACGTAAGGGTGGACGAGGATCACGTCCCACGTGCTCTGTCAGGTCACGAAGAGGTGGCGACTCAGATGAGACACCTAGACCTGGCAGAAGTCTGCAGTAGGTCATCTATCGCAGGGATTGCCGCTGCAGAGGACATCCCGAGGGATGGATATCGCCTAGATCGGAAAAGCTCAACGAGAACCAAGGTCACACCCTCCCGCCAGTCATCTCGCAGCTGAGATACCGCAGAACGGTGGTTCTGTCGCTGTGAAGCGCGTGAAGTAACGCCTGACGCCCGGCAATAAGATTACGCTTCGAACTGGTCAACTGACGAGTTGACTGTTCGAACTTTGTCGCTCGCAGGACCAATCAGACGATTAATTGGTCCTGATAGGTTCCCCACCTTGACCTACCTCACTGGGAGCCAGCTCGCCAAATTGTCTACGGAGAATCTTCACTTCTACGTCCCGCTTGTCGCCATAACGACGTGCTATAAACTCTCTCTCGCCTTAGTTAGTAAATCCTAGTTTCCGCTTTAGAGCAATCAGTTAAGTTAAGTTAAAGTTAAGTTAGTGTGTGCCAAAAGAAGCTCACCACTAAGGTAAGGTCTTTATGATCAATAATTGCTAGAAACATCCACAAAAGCTATCGCTGAACTCTTATTTGATTATTTTATACTCTATTTTTGTGTATCGCGAGCCTACGGGCTACGCACGTAACGTTCAGTTCGAAGAATTCAGTAAAAGCACTTTATAATTGCCTTCAGCCATTTTGATTATCTTTACGCCTGGTTATATTTCGCTAATTAGTCTAATATCGCTGCTTAATTTGCTTATGATCTGCTAACGCTTATTTGATTGCTTATTCAGATCTGAATTCTCGCTTGGGAATATTCTGTACCTCATATTTCGCTATCTTTGATTTATTATAATATATTTGAGTAATACGTAGTATAATATCGCATGGTGTGTCGCTTGTAATCCAGCTCCCCGTGGGTTGGCTGACGTAGAAAGTCATAGTATTAAGTTGTTCATTTCTTGTTCTATTTTAAGTTGTTCTAAGTTGTTCCTTTCTAGTTCTATTTTATTCTATTTCTTTATTATCTTAGTATTTTAAGTATCTCTGCTATCTTTGAATATCTCCGCTATCTTTGAATATCTCCGCTATCTTTGAATATCTCTGTTATCTTTGAATATCTCTGCTATCTTTGAATATCTGCGCTATCTTTGAATATCTTTGCTATCTCTGAATATCTTTGCTATCTTTGAATATCTTTGCTATCTCTGATTATCTTTGTTTTATTTGATTAATTTGCTATCTTGATTCTTGTGTAATATCTAAGTAATTTCTTGTCTAATATCGATTAATAGCTCGTTTAATTACCGCCGTAGAGTCGCTATAAAAAGAGAATACATCTCAATTAATTAATGTGAGGCTGATTAAGCGAGGTATTATGGTCACCTGTATCTTCTAGAATTGATAATTTCCCTTGTATTTGCGAATTTAGTCTACAGTATTTGTCGAGTCGTTCATATTAGTTATTGCGTTAATTATCTTTGAATAATTATTATAAATACCGCTAACTCGCCGCTATTAGAAAATTTGCCGAGAGTATCGTATCGCTCGGTGATACGCAGCCTGAAAAGTAGAGTACCTTGCATTGTATCGCTTCTACGGCGTTAGCTAGCTAACCGGCGTGTTTATGTTTTTTTATGTTACCGCTGAGACGCAATAAGACTCACTAATATTATATTCTTTGTTCCGCATTATCCCAACGCTGTCTATCTCTTGAGTATTATTCTGTACTATTATTTTGAAGACTATTTCTGTGTAAATTATTATCTTTGACTATCTTTGAATTTGGTCATTTATCGCTGATAAATTTTATATTATAATTATCTAAGGAACAATATACGGAATCGTTAGATTCCATTGAAGGAAATTTTATATCTGGTGTTCTATATTTTATTTGATTAATTGTTAAGGTGAATCCACCCACTCTACCCTTATCGCAGAAAATCTGAGTTAGCTGACGCTTTAAGGCCGTCGTTCCGGCAGTTTAGTAGTATCTTTGAATATCGCTATTGTTAGTAGATTTTTGTGAAAAACGACACATCAGTGTCTGGCGCCCAACTCTCTATATCTTAGTCTTTTGTCAAATTATCTTTATCAAGGAACGCCGTAGGGTGCGGAGTTGAGAACTCTGAAAAACTCCGTTACAATATATATATATATATATATTGATATGGGGAATTCCATGTCATCTCAACCAATCGTTTGTTCAAAATGTTAAAAGTGCTAAAAAAAATTGAAGAAAATTTTTTTTCAATATTAATTGGGGAAAACATTTTTGGAGACAGAAAGTTTTTTGAACATTCTCTGTAAAACAAAAATTTTCCAGAGAATATACATTTTTGGGAAAGTTTTCACAAATAAAAAAGATGATTCGATGAAAACAGAATTTTCAAAAAGTTTTTGAGTCAAGAATATTTTTGTATGTATGTATTTAGATACAATTTTAACACAATAAAGTCGAGATGCAATTCTGTTGAATTTAATCTGATCAGCTAAGAAGCATAATTTCATGGGTTTTGTAGTAGGTGCAAATTTCCATGCTAGCGCACAGACTGCGTTTTAGCCATCACGGAGTGACTCTCACGCCATGAGGGTTACGTGAGCCGCACGATTGTTGTCTGGTACACTCGTGACGGCGTAGTGCGACGCATTACGCACCTACCGAGTGCCTATCACGTGCTGCTGGCCAAAAAGGTGCATTTTCGCAGGCACGACGTGCGCTCGCACGCTGTGCATGTAGCGTGCGTGGCACGATTGTTATCTGGGTATTATTATTAACATTTTGATTTTAACCGCTTTATAATATCCGCTATGGTTTTACTTACATCTTGCTTTATCTCCTCTTACGCTATGATGTTAATCTTTATTTATCTTTATTGATCTTATTATTTATTATTTATAATCTTTTTCGTCACACATGCTCGGAACGCGCCATTTTTCATGCCTGTAAAGTGGGTGGGAGGTGGCCAATTCCTGGCCTGCGCGGAAATAAAATTTTGGCGCATGCGCACTTTGCCAATGGCATACTTCCCACCCTAGGGCGGAAAGTGTTTAGCGGGCGGAAAACATAGTATTTTTGATGTGCGCATGCGCAAACATCGCATTTGCCTTGTCTGTGCGGGACTTTGCGAATAGAACCAGCGACATCGGACGTGATTCGTCGTAACTACGATCACGCCGCCGCAGCGCGCCGCCGCAGCGCGCCGCCGCAGCGCGCCTGAATCGCCTGTCACAAACTGCCGAAACTACACTGATAGAAAGGTTTGGTTATTGTTAAGGGAAGACCCTGGTGAAACTCAAAACTTCGACATTTCTTCCATAATTGAAATTATTTTTAGATCATGTGAAAGTGTACTCAGAAACTAAGAAAATCCCACCTTGATCTCACAGATTACTTGATAAATGTGGAAGTTACGCAACATTTAATGGTAAAAACACACTGAACTTCAAAAAGTCCCCTGCGTCATAACTTTAATCGAATCATATTTATCTTGAACTATAATCTTTGAGACACTCAGGCGAAGAGATTTGCTGATCAGATTTGCGAATTAATTTTTCGTTCTTTTTTAAGAGCATTTAATATTTTCACTTCCAAATGTTTTGCATTTTTCATGTTATTTGAGACTTGAAAAGTAGGTTCCTTATACAATTTGGAAAATCTGATCAGTGAATTTGTGCATAAGGTATGTGTGAACTTCCTCTTCGAAGGAGAAGTTGATCGGAGCAAAACAATGACGCAAGAAGTTTTTAGCGTAGCTGAAAATGTAGTTTTGAGTAAATCGTATTTTAATGAAAATTGGTATAAATTAAATAAATTCTTCAGAATACATGGTCTGAGGTCATAATGTTACACTTTCTGATGAACGCATCTCAGATCCTCGATTTCTTTTGCTCCGACATATTTCGGAGCACGGATTATCTTCGCTCGACATTTCCAGGTTCACCGTCACATGGAATAAAATTAAAAACAAAAATGAGCATTCTAATACAGTAATAGTGGGGGTCAAATAATTGATTGTTGTTGTTGTTGTTGTCGTTGTCGTTGTCGTTGTCGTTGTCGTTGTCGTCGTCGTCGTCGTCGTCGTCGTCGTCGTTGTTGTTGTTGAATGATTATTGAATGTTGGTTCGACATCGCCTGGCCTAGAACTGTCCTGCTCCATAAGTTGTCCCTTCCCGCTCTTTCAAAATCTTGGTACTGATTTTCATCACCTGTTCGTCCCTGTTCACATGAGCCTGTCGAACAGCGTCGCGAGCCTTGGCAAGCACCTTTTCTTTTAGCGACTCACCTTCGTCTACCAATCGCTTTGAATGTGCGAAGTATGTCTGGGATGCCATCACGCTCATGCCCATTGTTGCTCCAAACTTTTGCATTCGAGCATGTCCCCCTCCAGATTCTGAGAAAACTTCCACCATTTTTCTATTGACATCGAACGGTCGCCGCTTGGTGTTGTCTGTTGTTCGCGGACTTCTAAAACTTTGTGCGGAAAGAAAGCCACAGTCTTCGCATTTGACGCACAGCCATGCTGCGAATCTTCTTCGTTCTCTCATCTGCCCAGCGAGGCTCTTCTGTCCACATTCAGCGCATGCTAAATTTTTAAAAAGCTCCTGCCAGGTACTGGAATGCACAAATAAATAATTTTTACAAGCATCGCCTGGCTCCGATGACTGTGATGAAACAAAAGTTTCAATTTTTCTTTTGCTAGTAGATGATGTACTAGGTCCTAGAGGGTTACTTATCTTTTTAGGTCCTGATTGTATTCTGGATGGGCTAGGCTCCGGTTCGTCAAGCAATTGTTGATGACCAACTTGTTTTCCAGAGGGAAAGTCTTTCGATTGGAATTTATTTCCAAGATTTTTTTTACCCTGCTTGTTTTTGGACGTTGGGCGTTGTCTAGACTTGCGCCACCGTGAGGTAATCGAATCCTTTTTTTTCGTTGAGATTTTTTCGTTTCGCAATGAGTGAAAATCACAAAATTGCAGAGTAGTTTACACTTGCTGTCACCAAGATGCCAGTTCGTAGTAAACTAACCACTAAACGCAAGAAAGCGCGGGAACAATTGGTAACTGGACGCAAGGTACTGTTTCACTAGTTCAAATTTCGAATACCAGATGGCGAACGCGTCTTCGCCATAAAGATACATGAATGACCCAATTTGAGTAGTACTGGTTTTGACCACAAGGTGGCTACGCTTCAGATACAGTTACCAATAGTCGATCATGCCCTGTGCTACAGGTGGTTCGATCCCGAACTACACGGAGTTGTGACGTCACAAATTTCAAATTAGCGTCAAATTTACCGAGTTTTTCAAACTTTGACCTTTTATATTGCTATATTCCCATTCAATAGTATTTTGATAGAATTCTAGAATTCTAGAGGAAAATAATCACGAAAGAAGTGCAAAAAAAAAAAAAATTTCATCGATTTTATTTATAAAATTCGCTGCCAATGAACCAAAAAAAAATCGGAGGGCCTTGAAAGTTTCTCACAAGGTGGGGACAAGCCCCGGGAGTAATTTTCCGGCAAAAACAGAAAATCGATTTTTTGAGCGATTTCGGGCGAAATCTCACCAGGGTCTTCCCTTAACGAATCCATTTAGTTGGACATTTTTTGCCGATTCAGTCCTCTGAAATATGGATTCGTTAACTATCAACGAATATTCATTTGTTACTATCAACGGATGGTACATTATTGACCCATCAACCGAATTATTCGTTAACTATTAACGAATATTCATTTGTATTAACGAATATTCATTTGTTTGTGTCCAACTCTGCCCTTCGTTAATAGTTAACGAGCCTCGTTAATAGTAACCGAACCTTTCTATCAGTGTATCAGAGAAGTTTATCACAGTATTCATCGTTGAAAATAAATACTTCTAAATGAGTGCAAATGAAAAATCTTCTGAGAGTTATGCTTTATCATGTACACCTCCAGAACTCAACGAAGCAGCCAAAGCTGCTACGGAAAAGTTATTGCCGACCAAATCGAAAGATAGGTACGAAACGACGTACATAACCTTCATGGAATGGAGAAAGAAAAAAAAAACCAAATCGTTTTCGGAAAATATAATGCTGGCGTACTTTGATGAGCTGTCAAAAAGAGTCAAGCCATCAACTCTATGGGCTCAGTATTCGATGCATAAGAGTACCATAAATGTGAATCATAATATCAATTTACATGATTATCCAAAATTAGTGGCTTTTCTGAAGAGACAATCTGATGGATTTAGAAGTGAGAAATCCAAAGTTTTGACTGCAGATGACGTCTCTAAATTTCTCAATGAAGCTCCAGATAGTCAATATTTAGCAACAAAGGTAAATATAATATATCATGCGATTGTTATATTCAACCTCGTTTTTCAGTTATGGTTGAAAGCATGACGCGAGTCTGTGTGTTCTCAATTTCTCAACACAAATATATGTTCATTTATGTCGACAAATTTTGACATTGTGTAATCTAACTATCCGTGTTACTATCCTTCTGTAGATTGCTCTTATTTTTGGAATAACTGGTGCGTGCAGGAAGGATGAACTCACTAATATTACCGTGAATGATATTCAAAATCACGGCCAGATTTTACTAATCAACATCCCAAATACAAAGACCAAAGTCCCACGTTCTTTTACAGTGGATGGAGAATTCTACAATGTGGTAAAAAAATACCAATCTCTGCGGCCACAAAATGTAACTTCAAATCGATTCTTTTTGAATTACATCAATGGGAAGTGTACAGTACAGGTCATCGGTAAAAACAAATTCGGTAGTATGCCAAAACAAATCGCAGAATATCTACAACTGCCAGATGCTAAATCTTACGCCGGCCATAGTTTTCGCCGAACTTCGGCAACACTATTAGCCAATTCCGGAGCTGACATAATGACGCTCAAAAGGCATGGTGGATGGAAGTCTAACCAGGTTGCGGAAAGTTACGTTGAGGATTCAATCGGAAACAAACAGAAGATATGTAGACAAATAACAGACTCGGTCATTTTGCGTCCATCTACAGATCACACTTCTCCAATAAACACATCACCACCAAAGCCGAAAAAGAACAAAATTGAAACAGTTGTTACTCCATCGACTTCGAAGGCTTGTGACTCTGACGTAGATAAAGAAAATTTGGAATCATCGACGAAAATGACAATTCCAAATAATATGAGTCTCCATTTCGAAAATTGTAATGTCAATTTACATTTCAAGAATTAAAACATATAACCGCATAAAATATAATATTATAATAAAATAATAAAACGATATTGTAATGAAATATCATTCGGTTTTGTTGAATTAAAATAATGATTATTTGTTATTTGGATTTTTTTAATTTTCAAAATATATATTTTCTGTTTCAAATTTTTTAATATTTTGAATATAATATTATAATAAAATATTATTTGGTTTTGTTAATTAAAAAGATGATTATTTTTGTTTGGATTCTTTTAATTTTTTTAATTTTAATTTTTGGTTTCAATTTTTTCAATTTTTTCAATACAATATAATAATAAAACAATATGATTAATAAAACGATATTGTAATGAAATGTTATTTGGTTTTATTCAATTAGAAGAATTATTTTTTATTGCGGGGGGCGTCGCCCCCCGCCCCCCCCCCCTCCCCCCCGCCCAACGGAGCTTCGCCCCTGGACCCCCTTCGCTGATTACAACACCGACATATCTTTACAGTACCAATCGGAAGTTCCGAGCACTTTCCTCGCATTTGTGACGAAAAATATCGTGTGTACCTAGGGCGAATAGGCAGTTTCTCACGCGTGTGAAGTGCGTGCGGCATTTACACTCGTGTTGAAACTGCCCACTTTCCGCCCTTGGTACACAATGTACTATTGTTCTCACTCACAGTCGACATGTTTTTTTTTCTTTTTTTTTTTGTACTGTATAATGATCTGTGGTCCTTGGGGAGCCTATGCTCCAGGATCAAATAAATACGCCTTTATTTCCTAAACATCTGCATTTTGTACACCAAATCTCCCCCGTGATTCACTCCGGAACGATGTACAAAATAACGTCGTACCAAAGCGAAATTCGTATACAAAAAAAAAAGAAAAAAAATTATGTAAAATGTAAATGTGAAACAACAAAACTATTAATCTGAGGATTATAGTAGACTGTGTTCGTTTGAAATTCGGATAGCTAGTTATGATGCAAATAATATACCCACTGTGAATGGTATGTTTCGTAATGTTTTCGGAAACTGTCTTCTAGTGAGTTCTCGAAGCAGCCTCAAGGACTTTCAGCTGATTTCATTTGTCGACGATCCTCGAAAACAATCAAAATACCATAAAAAGAACAAAAAACTTACAGCCATTGACTACGTTCCAAGTAAATGGGTCAATTGGGATAATGCAATGAAGCAGTGTGTAACTAAATTCATGCCACCACCCTATAATGAAGAAACTGCTAAACTGTCAAGTGACCTAGCAACAAATCAAGCAGATGCTCCAGAGCAACTAGTTGGCCTTCCTATCCCATCTATGTGAGGGGACATGCAGGTACAAAATTTTGTGTATCAGCAGTTTTATAATCGAATATCTACACCTTCGAGAGAAGATCCCATTGAGGTCTTGACAAAAACCAGTTCTTATTTTTTAAATGACTCCAAAAGATCCAATCAAAAAGCACATTTCCAAAGTTTTTGATTATGGTAGATGTGTATTGGAAAAACTTTCAATCTTCTGCCTTGAAAGTTTTTTTTCAATAGGTACGTATCCTATTATAATCTAAAACTTGAGGAATACGCTATTCGATTGGACTTTTTTCAGTCATTTGCAAAATTAAAAATTGATTTTTATCAAGATTTCAGTTGGATCTTACTTTCAATATAGGGTAATGTTTTTAGAACAGGCTGATCATTTAAAAAAAAATACGTATCTAGAAGATTATACACTCTGTTAAGATTTTGTGTCGCATTTCAAATGAACCTTTTTTGTTTTATTTTTGTTACAATCAGACACATATAAAAAGGGTGTGGCTCGCCTTGAAGTTCTTGAGAGGCATCCATATGCGTATTCCACTGATTCGGACGGACATGCTAGAGAAAAAGCTGCCAGGGCTGAGAAGCTTTTTGAAAAAAAGAGTCAATGTGTCAAAAAAAAAGAACTCGAGCGAATAATGAAAATTGGTGACTATATACCAAATGAATCCGAACTAGAAGACGGTAGCAGTAACGATGATCATTGTAAGTTTGAGACAAGCAATGATCAATATTTGAAAGTTTGTCAGAATAAATTTCAAAATTTATGTATTTATCCAATACAAAACAATATCAACAAATCTGAATTAGTAAATATATTCTTTAGGCGTCGTTTCCTTTTGAAATAAATACTAGACAAAATAATTGTCAATGAATCTCTTTGTCTTGCATGCTATGATTTCGATGCTAGTACTTCATGAGCAAACCGAATATCCCCCTTAGAATTTCACACATAATTATAATAATATTTGATAAACCACAAAAATTGAGGATTTTTATTCACTTTCAATTAGCATGGGAGACGGATCATTGTTCATCCTCTTCTGATTTGTCGTCTGAACACAGCGCCGTGACTAGGGGTGGTGCAATGGAGCAACCGCACCAGGGCGCCTGCAAGCAAGGGGCGCCCAAAAGTGATTGATCCCGGAAAATTTCACCACGCAGCCTCAAAGCGCCCATGTGTCCTCCACTGGGCAATCCCACCTCAAATCGGCCAATTTTTGGTGTTTTTTGACCTCGGATTTTTTGAATCGATTTAAATTTTTTTCACGTGAAAGCTACGTGAAAAAATTAGACCCATATTCTTTCACGTGCGGCGAAAGTAGGGGTTTTTTGTTCTCATTTGAGAGCGGAAAATAAGTCTTTTTGAGTCAGGATCCAATTCGTTGGTTTTTTATGTCCGAGGACAAAAATGCTGGTGAAAAATGAAAATATTTGTCTTCTAGTTCCGAACGTCGCCACCATGCGACGACATCGATTTTGGTCGATCGGCTATCCAGTTAAAATATATATCAGCGGGTTGATTAAATCCTGACTCAAAGACTCATTTTCCGCTTCTAAATGAGGACAAACCCCACTTTCCGTGCGCTTGTTACGAAAAATATGGTATGCAGCATGGACAGATTGACAGTAATTTTTGACTCGGCTGAAGTTGGCTGCACGAGACGAAGGCGAGGACGAAGCCTGAGCCACAGTTGAGTGCAGCCAACTTCAGCCGAGTCAAAAATTACTGTCAATCTGTCCATGCTGCATACCACATTTTTCGTAACAAGCGCACGGGAAGTGGGGTTTGTCCTCATTTAGAAGCGGAAAATGAGTCTTTGAGTCAGGATTCAATTAACCCACTGATATACAAGGTGTAAATTCTCCGGGCTGATCTGGGAGGAGCTTCGACGTGCCGAAGCTCCGCCTTCTTCTATTCATACTCGTTCGCTTCAGAATATTAGTGTGTGATTATCAAGCAGATACCCTCATCTCCAAATTTGTTTACATTCACAAGTATAGTACACGAATAGAAAAAGGCGGAGTTTCGGCACGTCGAAGCTCCTCCCAGATCATACCCCGGAGAACTTACACCCTGTATGTTCTAACTGGATAGCCGATCGACCAAAATCGACGTCGCCGCATGGTGGCAACGTTGGGAACTGGAGGACAAATATTTTCATTTTTGACCAGCATTTTCGTCCTCGGACCTAAAAAACTAACGGATCCTTACTCAAACATAGATTTATTTTCCGCTCTCAAATGAGGACAAAAAACCCCCACTTTCGGTGCACGTGTTACGAAAAAAAATTTTTGGACCAACGAACAAATATGGGTCTATACTTTTTTGACGTAGATTTCACGAAAAAAAAGTTTCAAACGATTAAAAAAATACGAGGCCATTTATCGGCTGATTTGAGGTGGAATTGCCCAACTAGTAAATAGTCCAGTAAATAGTGTGACGGACGGTATGGGTAGAGTGTTATTAATCCCTATGGTTTTATCACAAGCGAGAACCCATCATTAACCAATGGAATTAATCATCCCGTCACATCCACATAGTAAATAATTATGTAAAAGATCTATTCTAAAATAGATCGGTAAATGGGAATCGTTGCCGCCTAGTCCTATACAGGTCTCAATTGATTTATTTAAATTGTTGTGAGGCTAGTTGATATATAAAAAAAAAAAAAGGAAAAAAAAATAAATAAAAATAATAATAATAATAATAAAATAATTAAAGTAAAATAAAATAAATGAGTAAAAGGGTGGTTCAAATGATCATGAGGATTGACGGGTAAAATCAATAATGTATTCTTGAACGATTCTGGGAATAATAATATGGTTCAAGCGACGGACAAATGATTGTCGGTTGAACAGAATAATATAAAATAATGTAATCACAAAATAATAAAATAATGTAGTAATATAACGATATCCGACGTGGGGATCGTGAAGGCTTGTTACTATACAAACAATTATTATCAATGAGGGTAATGGAATAATAAAAGCTTCTTCACGATTCACACGCTGATACGATATATAAAAAAAAATGAAATCATGAAATAAGAACTCTCTCTCTCTCTCGGATTGTATCGGAAATCTATTCTAATACCTATATAAAGATCTATAAGTAAAATTCCTCCAGGATTGAATCAAGATCTGTAAATGGGAGCTTAGTGCCTTAAAGTAGAACACCAGAATAAAAGTCTCTTTTTGACATAAAAGAATTCCCGCACTGGTATCAGGGTAGAACCCGAAATTCTATGAATTATCCCAGGCGGTTTATTAGGTTTACAATCATTCAGATCTTGGTTCTATCGCGAGAATAATAAATGAATTCCTCGATAAGGAAATATATACTTAGTATGTAAATTCTTCAGTTATAGTAATAAAGTAATAATATAATTCGAGATCGGTAGTTATTGGGCTTAATGTTATTGAGAATTTGATGAATAAAAGAAACAGACCCAACAGGATTAGGGTGAAACCCGGAATTCTATGAATTATCCTATTTGGTTCTCAATTTTATGTCCATACCGATCTCGAATTATTCAATTAAAGTAATATTTATAATTATATGAATAACAGGAAAAATAAAAAAAATATATAAATATTCGGATTGATGAATGAGTAGCAACGCAAGCTCGCCGGGTGGTCTCGTTATTAGGAAGGAATCGCTCCGAAATACTATTAGTATTGGCCTATAACGATATTCCCGTGGTTGTACTACACATCAGATGGAATTATATTTTATCATACATAAGGTTAAAATTTAAGAATTCTGGAAAACAATATATCGATTTCCGAATATGAACGGTAAATTATAAAAGAGCGAATTTTGTGAGCGATCGTGGTTACTTAGCTTTGGATGAGATGGCGTAGCATGGGACTAATTTTCGATTCTTAGGTATTTGCCTCCCTCACCTTAGGTACCTCAAAGCCTTCGATTTGCGTAGAATTTAGATAGCGGTTTAGAATGTATTAACTGATGATGGATTTAGATAGTTTGAACTGAAGTTGATGAGTGTCAATGTCTAATCAGATCAAGAGATCAAATCTATATTAGTTTACAAATACTCAAAATGAGTATAAGGCGGAAAGTGAAGTTATAATTTTAATAATGAAAATATTTGATAGCCTGTGTCTCTGCACTGAATTTAAGAACTTAAACGGAACACTAAACTTTTAGATCTATCACGTTTAATTGAATTTGTTGACGGGTGCTAAGTCCTTTATACTACCACTTTTAATTATAAAAAGAAAAGATTGAGTATAACTCTTGGCTTAATTATTGCACACGGGTCCTTGCGACCACGCACTTCGCGACTTGACAGAAGAAAGACACTAATTCAAATTCAAAGGCGACGAGGTAACCGCGGTTGCAACAATGCATATATTATTGCACGCGTGGCTTAGCCAATTAGGGCCTTGCTTAGTGGCTAATTGTCGCCTGATTGGTTTGAGGGACTACTTGCAGTTAAGCGTAGGAGTGGGGCCCTGGTGTCGTTCTGCGGTCCCATGCTATTCCATGCTTCACCTATAGTCTTTATTGTTTAGCTTAGCTTTCCTATTTCCTGGGAATATTAAAGAGAGTAGAGACTACACCTACGTACACTAGCTTAGTAGTGTGAAATTGAGGGGTCAGCAATACTGGGGTTCCAGTCTTGCTTCGCCGTCGCCTACTGCTACGCGACTTATAGACGTTTCAAGAAAGGAAGTATTGTATTACATTTCCGTTTTGCATTAAAAAGGAAATATTGTATTACCGATTTCTGGAATAAAATGAGTAAACTATTGCGCGTTAAAAGAACGAATCCGATATTATTCATCCGACTTTATCGATGATGATTGAAGAATGAATCAATGAAATGAATGAAAAGAAATTTAGAGTTTTGAAGGTTTCCGAAATTACGCACGTAACAATAGGCGCTCCCATGGAAGGTTGCACCAGGCGCTACAAGCCTTAGCCACGGTGCTGTCTGAACACAACAAAGCTAAGCGTGCATCCAAGAGCAAAGTGAAGTTAAGCAGCTCCAAGAGTAACAAGAAATCTGGATCGAAGAAGACACTCCAGTCGAGCGGTCCCCAAAGCAATTCAAAATCACGCCAAGTCTTAAAAAAACACGATGATCAAAGAGACACTCTACAGTCCTCAGCTGTAGTACATGAGAACCGTGCAATAACACAAAACTCAATATCTGGCCAAGAATCTAATGAAGTTCACTGTGAACCAAACTCAGGTAGCAGAAAACAGATCCACCAGCTGGATTTGCAGTTGGATAAGAACGTAGTCAGCAGGACAGGTTCTTGTGATGCATTAAACCGGGAGAGAGATTATTTGTGCAACGAAAAAACGACACAAAACTTACAGCATCAAACAATTAGTAAAGAGTCAATTACCAGAAGAGAAGTGAAAAAAACTTGCGATGGACGAAAGTCGCCGATAATACAAGAGAACTACCAGGCACGTGCAGGAACATCGAGCAAAGACACGATCAGCAGATCAAGTACTACCGATTCACCAACCATGGCAGATGATTTTGAGAGCGAGGAAGTCACACGCAATAGTGAGTCATTCCCTATGTTTTGTACCAAATTTCACATATCGCACCCCTAGAACAATGTTGTAACAAGCCGAAATTTTCGAATTTTCGTTTTATTATGGAATATCACTCGTCGAATGATGAAGCAATTGGGCAAAAAAGAGTGGAATTTTTTCAGGCCAATATAACTGTTGAAAACCGGATATTATAGTATTGCGATGCGAGACAAAATTGAAACCGCTGGAAGCAATACTGTAACAACTCAAAACTGGCATGAGATTCTGGTGCAATAGTGTAACATTTCGAAAAAAATTATTTTTCCTGGTGCAATACTGTAACATCTAGAAAAAATCAAAATTTCTTGGTGCAATACTGTAACAACTCAAAAAAATTTCAAAAAATTCTAAAAAAAATTGGGCAATTTCACCAATTATCAACCAATGTTTGGGCCCTCGAAAAATCGCTTTGCCTGAAGTTTCAGCCCAATAGGACGTAGTACTCTCCACGAGAAATACGACATCCAATTTTTAGGACAACATTTTTATAAGCATTTTTATCGTATCTTCGGCGTCACAATGCAAATTCGAAAAAATACGTTTTCCATGTGAAAAACTCTCAGCTTTTGGAATTCATTTTTTATTTTTCATCAACTCTACTGAAACCCTCTCCGAAACACTTTTTTAACAAAAAATTGCGATTTCTTCGTCTGCTCAATGTTTTATCAATCGTTTGATTTTTTCATTGTGAAAGCTGAGATTCTTCAGCGATAAACCCAAATCTACAGAATGGCCGTTCTGGTCTGAAAATTGGAGTGTATCACTGAGAAAACCTTGGTTGATAATTGGTCGAATGGCCCGAATGAAAATCGGGATTAATTCACGGTGTAATGAATAATAGACTGTTAATCTTCAAATTCAACTCATATATTTATTATTAAAAAACTCAACAATAATAAACTATTTCAATCGAACGGAAAATAACTCGTTGAAGTAACGTGTCAACGGCTCGTGAAATAATTAGAAATAACCGACAAAATAACTGAAATAACTAGAAATGAATTAAATAATGAATGAATAAGGTACACATAAAATAATGAGAAATAACCGTATAGAAATCACTGAAATAATTAAAACTTTAAAATAACCATGGAAATAACTGGAATAACCGACAAAATATAACTGAAGTAATACAAAAAAAATTAATATAAAAAAAAAAAACATGAAAAAAATAAATTGCATAATTTATTAGAAATGGATTACACTTTTGCTTATGGGTCATTCTTTTACAAACCGAAGGCTTTTAAAACTTGACATTTTAAACTCGTCTGAAATTTTTTTTACAACTTACATACATCAAATTACTTCACACGTATTTCAGGATTTTGCTGGAAATATTTTTTTTTTTTTTTAAATATCCGCATATGAATTTTTGATAATTTGCTGGATTTTCTCCCATCTTCTCCTACTTCAAATTCATTATCTCCACCCTGGTGAAAAAAAATTTCTGGAAATCTCTGCAAATTTTCTCTGAAAAACTCTGCAAAAAGCTCTACATTTCTCTGTTATTTGGAACACTTTTCAGAGAAAAATCAGACTTTTTTCCAGAGAAAATTCAGAGTTTTTCTATAGAAATCTCTGCAACGCGAAAAATTCTTTCAAATCTTTCGTGCGTATTTATTGATTATTTTCGATGAAAATCTCTGCACAATTATGAAAATGTCTGGAAATCTCTCCAAGCTCGAATTTCTCCATCTGGCCTCGCTCATAATTATCTGTATTTCTATGCAAAATTTTGCAGAAATGCGAAAATGTCTGGAAATCTCTCCAAGCCCGAATTTCTCTATCTGGCCTGGCTCATAAGTATCTGTATTTCTATGCGAAATTCTGCAGAAATGCGAAAATGTCTGGAAATCTCTCCAAGCCCGAATTTCTCCATCTGGCTTCCCTGATAAGTAATCTGTGTTTCTATGCGAAATTCTGTAGAAAAGCGAAAATTTCTGGAAATCTCTCCAAGCTCGAATTTCTCCATCTGGTCTCGCTCATAAGTATCTGCATTTCTATGCAAAGTTGTGTGAAAACCCGAAGATTTCTGGAAATCTCTCCAAGTTCGAATTCTCCAGACATGAACCTAGGTAGAGGTATATGCCCGAACAAAAGCAGAGCACGTTCTTATCGGTTTTATATATTATTACACTGCTTAGTGTCTTTGTCGGGTGGTGACAAAGACTAGTGTCTTTGTCGCATTGATCCTTGATCGATGGACAATGTGTGGTTTGGTAGTCAGGATCGCTTGATCACTGCACGACGTCTCGTGTCAAGTGGTCGGGCGCCGGGGTCTATATTTGCCCGGGTTTAGCACTTTACTCGCGAGAATAAAATGGCAGCTACACTGCAGGTGAGTCGAGGCTCGGCGCCGCGTTGTGGCGCCGAGAGTAACTACGGCACTTGGCGAGATTCCGCGAAACTCTACAGCGGAGATTTCCAGAATTTTTCATTGAATACCACCAATTTCACCGAAAAACTGCGGATTTTTCTGGTTTTGTTAAATTTCTGCACTTCCTAATAAACACAAGGTGATTGAAATCCCGTATAATAAACGTGTTTATTATACGTGTAAAAACTGTTGAAACAACCCTTTATACATTCATTATACCAAATAAATTAAACCTATAGTACAATGAATTTCCAGGTCTGATGTCCGTCTGTACGTGGATCTACGATTAATTTATCCACGTGCACCAAATTTATGCAGCTGGCGCGTTTTTTAAACGTTTATTGAATGGACCTGTGTTTATTGGGTTAGGGAGATTCCGCAAAACTCCACAGCGGAACTTTCCAGAATTTTACATTGAAAATCATCAATTTTTCCGCAAAACTTTGTATTTTTCTGGTTTCGTTGAATTTCCGCACTTGGCGAGATTCCGCGAAACTCTACAGCGGAGATTTCCCGAATTTTTCATCGAAAATCATGAATTTCTCCGCACAACTCTGTATTTTTCTGGTTTTGTTGAATTTCTGCACTATTGGCGAGGTTCCGCGAAATTCTACAGCCGAGATTTTTAGAATTTTTCGTCGAAAATCATTAATTTCTCCGCACAACTCTGCATTTTTCTGGTTTTGTTAAATTCATGCACTTAGGGAGATCCCGCGAAACTCTACAGCGGAGATTTCCAGAATTGTCCATTCAAAACCATCAATTTCACCGAAAAATTTCGGTTTTTTCTGGTTTTGTTGAATTTCTGCACTTGCCCAGATTCCGCGAAATTCTACAGCGGAGATTTCCAGAATTTTTCATCGAACATCATAAATTTCTCCGCTAAACTCTGCATTCTTCTGGTTTTGTTGAATTTCTGCACTTGGCGAGGTTCCGCGAAATTCTACAGCCGAGATTTTTAGAATTTTTCATTGAAAATCATTGATTTTTCCGAAAAACTCTGCATTTTTCTGGTTTTGTTGAATTCATGCACTTAGGGAGATTCCGCGAAACTCTACAGCGGAGATTTCCAGAATTTTCCATTGAAAACCATCAATTTTACCGAAAAACTTCAGATTATTCTGGTTTTGTTGAATTTCTGCATTTGGCCAGATTCCCCGAAACTCTATAGCGCAGATTTCCAGAATTTTTCATCGAACATCATGAATTTCTCCGCTAAACTCTGCATTCTTCTGGTTTTGTTGAGTTTCTACACTTGGCGAGATTCCGCGAAACTCTACAGCCGAGATTTCCAGAATTTTTCATCAAAAATCATAGATTTCTCCGCAAAACTCTGTATTTTTCTGGTTTTGTTGAATTTCTGCACTTCGCGAAATTTTGCAAAACTCTATAGCGGAGATTTCCAGAATTTTCCATCGAAATTCATCAATTTCTCCGCAAAACTCTGGATTTTTCTGGTGTCGTTGAATTTCTGCACTTGGGGAAATTCTGCGGAACTCGACCGCAGAAATATTCAGAATTTCCTAGATTTTTCCGACAAATGACAGAGTTTACATCTCTGGAAAACTCCAGATTTTTCGGCATTCTCATTTGTAGATTTTTGGAGAGATTTGGCAGAGATTTTTTTTTCACCAGGGCAGTTGTACTGATTGGATCAAGGTCGGCCTGGTTTCATTTTACACTCTGTTACGTGAGCTTTCAAAGTGTATTTAAAAAAAAATTTTTATTGTAAACAAATTATAATTATTAACAATTTGATTATTTAAATAGTCCAAACATGCCCTTCCCCCACCTTGAATCCATTTTGAAAAATATGATTTTGTTCATTATTCTCTCATCTACAAGATCCATCTTTGCAAAAAGTGGGGTCCCCGTTAGATCGGAAGATATTAAATATTTCCGAGCGCAAGTCACGCAGCGCGCTCTGCGTGCAATCAAAATCTCACACTCTTGCACCTATTTTTACTTTTTATTTAATATCTTCCGATCTAACGGTGACCCCACTTTTTGAAAAGATGGATCTTGTAGATGAGAGAATAATGAACAAAATCATATTTTTCAAAATGGATTCAAGGTGGGGGAAGGGCATGTTTAGACTATTTAAATAATCAAATTGTTAATAATTATAATTTGTTTACAATAAAATTTTTTTTTTAAATACACTTTGAAAGCTCAAGTAACAGAGTGTAAAATGAAACCAGGCCGACCTTGATCCGATCAGTACAACTGGAGATAATGAATTTCAAGTAGGAGAAGATGGGAGAAAATCCAGCAAATTATCAAAAATTCATGTGCGGTTATTTTCAAAAAAGAAATATTTCCAGCAAAATCCTGAAATACGTGTGAAGTAATTTGATATATGTAAGTTGTAAAAAAAATTTCAGACAATTTTAAAATGTCAAGTTTTAAAAGTGTTCGGTTTGTAAAAGAATGACCCTTATATTGGTTAATGAATATTAGTTGAAAATACAAGTGTAGACATTTTACGAATAAATGAATAATATTTATCCGAAACATTGTGATATCTTGGAATAATTGACTGTTATCAGTGCAATAGCGTAATATCTAAGAAAAACTGCATGTTCGTGGTGCAATACTGTAATAAATTGAAAAATAATAATTTTCTTGGTGCAATAGTATAACATCTCTAAACGTCGGGAAATTTATCATTTTTATCCTACATGCGTCAAAATAACCCCATATCGAGCGTGTCTTACGGGACAGAAGACGCACATATCTCCCTCGGCCGTCATATGTTGTCGACGCATGCGCAGTCACGCGATTTGGTTACTTATCAACCCTAGGGAGCATAAGTGCGCGTCATAGGCATGATATGAACGCATTACATGAAGCTGTCAGGGAGACAGGCGCGATTTTGATTCGGGTGTAGCTGCCCTCGCTTCGCTCGGGCAGCAAACTTCACCCGAATCAAAATCGCGTATGTCACCCTCACAGCATCATGTACTAATGCGTTCATATTATCATGCCTACGCGCACTTTTGCTTCTTAGGCTTCATACCTAACCAAATCGCGTGAAAACGCATGCGACGACCACATATTACGGCCGAATGAGATATGTGAGTCTTTTCTCTCGTAAGACATGCTTGAAATGGGGTTAGTTTGATGCATGTATGAGAAAAAGTATCGTAAGTCGTTCGGGAGAGAGGCGCGATTTTGATTCGGGTGAAGCTGCCCTCGCTTCGCTCGTACAGCAAACTTCACCCTCATCAAAATCGCTCACCTCTCTCCCTAACAGCTTAATGTACTATATTTTACGATTTTTCTGTCTGACTTGGTGCAATAATGTAATATCTCAAAATCTTTGAAATCATTTTGTAGTATCTCAAAATCGAATGGGGCGATCTATTTCGATGCAATGCTGTAATAACTCGAAAAAAATTCAATAAATTGATGCAATACAGTAACAAGTCGGGAAATAAACATAATTCTTTGTGCAATACTGTAACAACTCGAAAAAAAATATATCCCTGGTGCAATACTGTAACATCTCAAAATTACCATCAGAAAATATTTTTTGACTTATTACAGTATTGCTCCACGGTTTGAGATTTTTTTTGAAGTGTTACGGTATTGCATCAGGAGGATAATTAAAATATAATTTAATATCTCGAAAAAATGGCGTAATTTAATCGCAGCAGCCAGATATCAATATAATATTACTTTTTTATCATCTGGTACATTTTAGCGGAATATTTCGTTTATTTAAAAAATGTGTCCCCAATGAAAATATGTGGTCACGTTGATTTATAATTAACAAGCTGATATTTGTTCTCGTTCGCTCGCTTCGCTCGCTCACTCGATTGGTTTTGCGTTGTCCCTCACTCGCTACGCTCGCTCGGTTGTCAGTGGTTTTTGTATTGTTCCTCACTCGCTACGCTCGCTCGGTTATCAGTGGTTTTCGTGTTGTTTATTTTTTGTATTGTCCCTCACTCGCTACGCTCGCTCGGTTATCAGTGGTTTTTGTGTTGTTCGATTGAAAACGGATGGCACACTAATGGACGGTCGCATAAACATGGGTTACAACGCAGATACTACCCGTTCAACCTCTATGGACTGTTAAAGGTTAACAGCGATTCATGATAGCTGCCAGATGAAAAAAAGGTTGAACGGGTAGTATCTGCGGGGTAACCTACAGGTTATTTCAACCCACGGAGTGACCCACGTTTATGCAACCGGGCATAAGACAAAATGTCATCACACTCTTAGCCGATAGTACTTCTTCATACTTGATAGAAAAGGTTTACCAACTTAGATCTGAATCATCAGTACACGTATCATTGGTCATAGAAGTGCTATCGCTCAATGGAAACCAACGAGAAAGTGGTGCGGTTTCTTCCATCGGGAGGGTATGGATACACGGAGAGAAGAAGTATAGGAAGCGTTGTCATACTGGTATAGGTCGATTGACTTATCGCGGACTTCTGAGGCTCCGTACTATAAGTATGGCAACCGTTCTCACAAGTGAGGCAATGGTTATAGAAACCCTATATAAGTATGGTAACTATTGCCTCACTTGTGAGAACGGTTACCATACTTATAGTACGGGACCTCAGAAGTCCGCGATAAGTCAATCGACCTATACCAGTATGACAACGCTTCCTATACTTCTTCTCTCCGTGTAGGGATGGGACAAGGTTCAATGCGCAATGGGAAAAATTGATGGATGTTGATAATCTGTATCGGGCGTCAGTAGCTGCCTTTGCGCGCTCTGCCCCAGAAGGCATTAGCAGCTAATTTTCGTAGCGCTTCGCCATAAAAGGTATGAGCTGCTAATTTTTGTAGCGCTTCGCCACAAAAGGCATTAGCAGCTGATGTTTGTAGCGCTTATACCCACATAAGGCATTAGCAGCTAATTGTTTTCAAGGTTGAGCTAACGTAATCGTTAAACATGAAGAACCAGATTTTCGATAGCGATTTCCTCGAACAATATTTCACTATCACACTTGAGTAGTACATTCAATATAATTGACAATCTGATGCTTTCAAATATACTGTACATATATAATACTAAGGGCACCTTCGCGAATAAACGGTTCGGACCGCAGATCGATCAATTTACGAAACACCAAAGATTTCTTTAAACACGATATTTCTTGTGCATAATTGAGAATTCATAGCTTCATGGTTAATGACGGCCGATTTTTTTGTCAACAATACTTTCAAATTATTTCTAGATTTAACTCTGGATAATGCAACGTACAGTTGGCCATGACTGAATATTGGATTTGGTAAATATACACCAACACTGTCAAAGGACTGACCTTGTGATTTATTGATTGTCATCGCAAAACCTAACCGAATCGGAAATTGTCTTCTGACCATCTTGAATGGTATATCCTCCTCGGACGGTAATAAATCTATCCGTGGTATCAGTACCGTTTCTCCAACGCAATTTCCACTGATGATTTGAGCACAAATCAGAAACTGATTCAACTTTTTGACAACTAATCTGGTACCATTACATAATCCTTGTGATAAATTCAAATTACGTAACAGGATGACAATACTTCCGATTTTCAAAGTCAATTTATGAGGTGGCAGACCGTTTGGTGTTAGAGAGTTCAAGAATTCTATTGGTAGTATATTACTGAGATCCATATTATCCTTATCTACTCCAGAATCCACACTCAAATATTCTATACCAGTACCTTGAATTTTCGACGATATTTCATTATTAATTGCGATAACATCCAGATTTGTAGGTGCTAATATAACTTTTCCGTGGTTGGACGGATCGTGTGGATCAATATTTTCGCCAAATATTTCTTGCACAATATTCCCATTCGAAAGAATATCGGAAGGGATATGAGCAACTTCATTATCACCAGGGCCTGGAAGTTGGGACCAACAATCAGACGTCAACAGAGAGCTAAAATGACGCAATAAACACGAGCAAAAAGACGAACGCGGGCAAGTTACGCGCATAGATTCATGTCATAGCCTGTAGGTGAAATGTCGGAACCAAAGTGAGGTTGGCTGTAAAACACGTGGATTGAAGCTGAAAACCCTGAAGTTGTCAAAGAGATGATTATTTTCATTATTATTTTTTTTTTTTTTTCATTTTCTTGATTTTTATCTTATTTTTCGTCTTAATTTTTATTATCTTATTTCCTTACTTGAAATATATATCATTTTCTGTCACGATTTTTATCCTATTATTTGTCTCATTTTCTGTCTTAATTTTTACCTTATTTTTGGTATTGATTTCTGTCTTGATTTTTATCTTACATTTTGTCTTGATTCTTATCTTATTTTTTGTCTTGATTTCTGTCTTGATTTTTATCTTACTTTTTGTCTTACATTTTCTTACTCGTTTTTATCTCATTTTTACGTAAGTCTAGTCTATTTTTTCAGTCTCACTCACGTGATCATTCAATAAATATATCCTATATAATATATCCAAGAACAACAGTAGACATCGGCGTAACTACGGGGGAGCCGCCGCCCCCCCCCCCCCCCCCCCCCGGATGTTGAGTGCCCACCCGAGAAAGATAAAAAAAATGAAATTGAAAATTTCGGATGTATATATTCGGGTAAAGCGAAGTGAAGGATGGTGCCAGCCACCCCTCCCCCCCCCCCTCCCAGAGAAAAGTCATAGTCACGCCAATGACAGTAGATAAAATTTTCAATCATCTCTTTGACAACTTCAGGATTTTCAGCTTCAATCCACCTGTTTTGCAGCCAACCTCACTTTGGTTCCGACATTTCACCTACAGGCTATGACATGAATCTATGCGCGTAACTTGCTCGCGTTCGTCTTTTTGCTCGTGTTTATTGCGTCATTTTAGCTTTCTGTTGACGTCTGATTGTTGGTCCCAACTTCCAGGCCCTGATTATCACGTTCAAAAGTGTTAGAAAATATTCCATCACCAACTTTGAGAAGCCATTGCTTGAAGTCCGCTTGTCCATTGCCAACACAGATGTTACCTTTCAATGACATATACATGAATTTGTTCCATAAACTGCTTCTCTTCACACAGGCCTCAACGATTTGTGTTCTACTGCCATGTCGTACAACAGGTAAAGTTTGTCGAAAATCACCCGAAACTATAACTATTTTGCCACCAAATGGTTCGTTGGATTGACATACGTCCCTCAACATGCGCTCAACTGCCTCTAGAGCATACTTGGATGCCATTGTAATTTCATCCCAGATTATCATTTTTGCTTTTCGAATGAAAGCTCCATGTCGTGAATTTGGTTTTACATTGCAAGTAGATTGCTCTGTTAGATTGAATGGTACCTTGAACATTGAATGAACAGTTCGACCGCCTCGTAAAAGATTCGCTGCGATTCCTGTCCATGCTACAGGTAACACAACCATACCCAGACTACTCAACTTAGTAATAATGATGTTGTGTAAATGACTCTTCCCACTACCACCAGGACCATCCAAATAAATACACTTTTCAGGAGATCGACAATGAACCGCATCCATGACTACAGCAAACACATTTTCTTGATATTTAGTTAAACTTTCTATTGACGATATTAGCGCACGCTGCAACGCTATCGTAGTGTGCTGATCATCACCATCATTATCTGTATGACATGCGAATGCACCATCATCTACAATATCAGGTAAACTGAAATGCCGTAGGGTAAATCCATGGAATAAGAATATTTCATTGATCACTTGCAAGGCTTTTTGTTCGCTTCGTTCATCATATTCATTTTGATCAACAAACTCGTGTTTGTATTTTTCAAATAAATCACGCGCATTGATAGGCATGCCGAAGACACATATATATGCGAATAATCGACACATTTCTTCCGGGAATTTGAGACTCGCTCCTTCGGCAAGACATTTGTCCCATTCCTCGTCATCTGTTATCAATTTACGCGCTACTGCAGCTTCGAAAAATGAGGGATACGTTGTACCATCGTGAGTTCTCATTTCCGCAAATGATTGTGCCCCGCGAATATGTAATAACAATAATCTGAGATAATAACGTTCGGTTTCTTTTGGACTTACAAAGTACATCCTACTAAAAACGGGCTTTACAAATTTCTTTCGTCTCGTCCATTCTTTCTTCGTTTTGTTGAATACGTAACGATCGGAAATTTCGCAGTATAAATACTTACGTGCTTCGATATCATTCTTGTTTAAGTTGAACCATGCAAGCAGTGTCGAATCTTTATTTTTTTCTACCACTGTTTCTTCATGACCTTCTTGAAAGTATACCAATTGCTCATTTTCGATATGAACTGCTAATCTATATATAACATGGGACTGTTCATTCATCGGGTATTGATATAAACGATGCATTGCTTCAGGTGGACAAACATATCGCGTGGAGATATACTCGTCAATTTCGTCGTACTTGATACATGCATCTTCACCCTCATCCTTCATTCCAACGATTGCGCAGTCGTGTCCTTTGTAGCAGTATTTAAACAAGTACTTTATGCATTGAACAGCCGAACATATCTCTACGTTGATGTGACAATTAAATTTCAATAATAAGTACGGATTGTAAGGCACAACGTATCTATTATCTGCAACTCTATAACGCGTTCCGTTCTTTCCAGAGTTGAAAACAATTACATTTCCGTCGTCTCGTCGACGATATAACGGATAACCCACTGAATTATAATTGGTTGCCAATACGTAATCTTTCGGAAACCGTTTCGTACATAGATTTTTTGTTTCATCCATACAAGGTGAATTAATATTTTGTTGTCCGCACGGTCCATGAATCATACACTGTTTAACCATGTCATATAGTAGCGGATACCTATGCTTATCCGGTATTTCTGCAGAAACTATCTTATCGACGTCATCTGCATCGCGAACTTTACTGTTTTCTTCAAGGAAAAACAACATATGCATGTGAGGTAATCCTCTCTTCTGAAATTCAATCACGTAAACATAGGCAGCACATTTTCCGAACAATTCTTTATCAATTAATTCTGCTTTCAACTCTTTCACCCTTTGGTGAAATACTCGCGCTACGAGATCTGGTCGGTCCGTTGCACTTTGACCGGGACGTAGATTTTCAACAATTTCTTTCCACTTAGGATTACAAGTCATTGTTACAAATAGGTCAGGCTTCCCATACTTCTGCAATAAGGTCATCGCATCAATAAAACTCTGTTGCAAAGCACGTGGACTTCCACCGAACGATGAAGGTAATATAACCATTTTCCCGATCCTCGCGTCTTCCTGTCCAGCTTTATTATGTAAATAATCGACTACTCCTTTATACATTTCGGATCTCAATTTACTCTGTTGGTTTCTTATATAATAAAGACGATGACTTTCAACTTTCGTCCACATATCTACGATGTATTGCTGAGATAATTTCCCCATATCCAGACATGGGTTGAATTTGCCTCTGTCACTTAACTGATAACTGTAATACTGCAACGCGGTTATTTCGCGGTCTCCGTCTTTCTGCTTGAATCTTGGCATCCACCCAGTTTCACCGGAGGGAAACATGAGAGGATAGATCATAGGGTCAGCATGTTTACTTACAGTTGGAATACTTATAGCGCCTTCGCTTCTAGAATACACGCATATGTCTCTTTCGACAGGTGGATTTCCGTCTTCCGCTACAAATACGATTGCTATTTCATTACATGTTGGTATATTAAAACGATTCTTGTCAACATTGTCCCCTCGCTTCAACCACATTCTCACTTCTCGTACAGGATGACCAGTTGTGTCTGCCAACTTTTCTTCTTCTTCTTCCATTTCATACATCATCTTGAAGGCCTTTGAGTATGGATTGATACTTCGTATTATGCCATCCAATATACTCAATAATTCTGGTAAACAATTATCATTAGCAGCATGCTGCATACGTACTCTCGTGGCAATCTCGTTATCTATAATATAAAGCTGTCCGTATTTTCTTGCTTCATTAGCGTTTGGGTGAAGTGCATATGTATTATGATACGTTTGTCCACAAATACGGAATACAAACGGACCAGCTCTTCCTTGCAAAGAATCCAATTTTGCACCGAAACTTGCAAATGCTAAAGAATTATTGTAGCTTCTAACGTTTCTCATAAAGTTCTTACTATTTTCATGAATTCCGCTTACTAATTGTCTAATGAGTACCGGATAAGCATTATTTTCGAAAATGCATACTTTACCTTTATGACAACAGGTGTTATACTTTTTGTCAGTTGGCAATTCAGAAATAAAATGTTTTGCACTACAGAATTCACATATATCATTCATTTTACCTAGATAATTTACTGTTATTGTAGCTTCTGCAAAATCCAAATTAGCTATCAATGCACATCCTTCCTGAACAGAATCATGCCCGGTTTTGTTTTTTTTTCACCCTGGATGCCACACAAAATTTTCCTGAGAAGTCTCTCCGTTTGAAATATTTTTTCGTTTCGTCAACTTCATTGTTGGTCAATTTTCGTTTCTCCTTTCTCTGAGCTGCATCCGTCTCGCGTCTTATAGCCGTTTGCTGTATGATTTCGTTAGCACGGATTCGTTTTGTTTTTTCCGCTTTTTTCTGACGCAACACAGCCCTACTTACTTCGTCTGAATGTTCGTTCAATTTTCTTTTTTGCCGTTGATATATTGCGTCTTTTTCCAATCTTTTCGTTCTTTCTTCCAACGATTCTGCTGCGCGTTGATTCCTTTTCTTTTGCGCTTCCCTCTCACGCAACACGATGGATGTTTGAACAAAATTTTTTTCCGCCAATGCAACTCTTTTCTGTATAGGAGCTATTAGCTCTGTTGACTTTGGTGCGATATTCGTAGCTCTCACAATTTTAGATGAACTGGTGCTCCCAGTCAAATTTTTCCGCAACATTGAAAAATGTATCAGACGATTCGAATTATACATGTCGATTAAATGCGGTCTCATCTTCGATGTATCATATACGGTATTGCAAGGATCTATACCAAGAACGATCGAAGTTGCAAAAGCTATCGCAAACACACCACAATCCCAATAATTGGCTGGTTGCTGAACTTTTTCGAATACAATTTGTAAATTATGGTAGGGTAGTAATTTATTCAGAAATATCTTATGGTCATCATGCAACATTTTCTTATTCGCGCTATCATACACGTGCAACACTCTAGAATCGTACCAAACACAAATCCAGTGTCCCAAGCGAATAGGACCGTGAAACAGTATTTGTAAGCATTCTGTTTCATTAGAAAGATTTCGAATGAATTCAGGTGTTTGCAGTAACAAAGGACTTTGCATGCAATATGGAGTATGATTTTGTAATATATCATTAAATTTATCAATATGTGTATCCAACAACATACCTGGACGACTAATTCTTGACAGAACCTCCAAATCTTCAGAACATAAGTTCATATACTCACGATTCATTATGATATCTGTTTGGATCTCGTCCTCTTCGCTCCTTCACACGTTTATTCCCGGATCAAACACTCTATGAATTATTACATTCAGTAATTGATGAATGATATTGGAATGATTCCCAACCAATTATTTTATATATTTCGCTTATTATCTCTGAGTAGTACTACCACGGTTCACATTAATGAACTGGAGTGGTCTCGTGATATGTCACACGATGAGTGTTTTTATTTTGTTCTGACCGACTGACCATTGAATAGACCGAAGGCGAAGGTCGATCGTATTTGGGTGACAAACCGAATCGGCGTAACCTTATATGCTTTGAAATGGGGCTTACGCGATTGTAAATCTCAATCGTTGATATGATTCTTGAGTTGCCTGCACACAGGCGTTCGAACTTTTCTACGGCACGCGTCCATGATCACGGAGTTTCGGTACAGTAAATAAAATGCTCCAATTAGCGTCAAAATTTTTCCATATATTCATCGATATTGTCAATGCTCACTGCCCAAATTTCAAGTCGATTGCCTACACAGTGTTTGATGAGTTAATTTATGCCAATGTGAATGTAACAGTGCATGTAGATTGTATATGTATTGCGGACCTTGCATTTTCGACTAAGCATATTTTTCCTAGTGCCGGCATGAATATCCGCCTGACTCCTCGCTTGCATCTCAGTGATTTGGGTAGCGGACAGTCAGTTGTTAGAGTTGTATATCTATCTATATATATATATTAGGGTGGTCCTTATTTAGGGCCCGGACGAATTTTTTATCAGACGCCCCCCAAATCGACTCCAAATAATTAAAAAACAATACCCTAATTTTTTCAGATTTTTATCTAGACTCTAACCCCTCCCACCGAGAGGCTGAATTTCCCGATTTGAAATACACGTGTTTTGGCCATATTCTCAGGATATATTTTATTCTAAAATTAAAAACTTTTAGAAAAATCTGTAACTGCGAGATTTTAGTGTTCATTGGTGCTACTATTTGAGAAAAAAATCACATTATCATACGGGTCAATCTAGACGAATTGCACACCCTTCATTTGAGAAAAAAGAGCAGATTAAAGGGTGTGCAATTCGTCTAGATTGACCCGTATGATAATGTGATTTTTTTCTCAAATAGTAGCACCAATGAACACTAAAATCTCGCAGTTACAGATTTTTCTAAAAGTTTTTACTTTTAGAATAAAATATATCCTGAGAATATGGCCAAAACACGTGTATTTCAAATGGGGAAATCCACCCTCTCGGTGGGAGGGGTTAGAGTCTAGATAAAAATCTTAAAAAAATTGGGGTATTGTTTTTGAATTATTTGGAGTCGATTTGGGGGGCGTCTGATAAAAAATTCGTCCGAGCCCTAAATAAGGACCACCCTAATATATATATTAGGGTGGTCGTTAATTTCTAACATATACTTGCCACCCCCTGAATCGACAGATAATGACCCAAAAACACTGTGTAATTTTTTTCAGATTTTTAGTTTGATGGGAAAGCGTGCCGAAATCAATTTGAAGTTCAAAAAAATCAAAAAAATATATACATTTTCTTATTTTTTTTTCTTTCCAATTTTCGAGTAAAAAAGCAGTAAATAAATGTAGAATGACAAAAAACGAAAACTTTTCGACAAAAAATGTATTTTATTGTAAAACTTATCATATTACAACTTCATGTTAGACTATACCGGGATGATTTCTTGATAGTATACAGGTGACAGCGCATGCGCCAAATAATTCGTTTTCATTGGTCGGTAAAGTCGTCACGCAGTGGTATTTGAGGCCAGCCTGCCTCAGCATACGACGAAACTCGCGCATGCGCAGTCACCTGTATACTATCAAGAAATCATCCCGGTATTTATATTTATATTTATTTTATTTTATTTATTTATTCATTTCTTATTTTTTTTTTTTTTTTTATTTAATAATTTTTTTAATATAGTCCTTATAACGTTGTAATATTATAAGATTACCATAAAATACATTTTTTTGTTGGAAAGTTTTCGTTTTTCGTCATTCTACATTTATTTCCTGCTATTATACTCAAAAATTTGATGAAAAATGAAAATGTAATTTTTTTTTATTTTTTTTTCAAACTTTCCAACTTCAAATTGATTTCGGCACGCTTTCCCATCAAGCTAAAAATCTGAAAAAAATTACACAGTGTTTTTGGGTCATTATCTGTCGATTCAGGGGGTGGCAAGTATATGTTAGAAATTAACGACCACCCTAATATATATATATATATATATGGGGCTTTCCACGCCAACTTGACGAACGTCTGACCCTGACCATCTCGGATTTGATCGACTCTTTTTTAAATAGTGGTCTGCAGGTTCAGGATCTCAAAAATATTTTTTTTTAATTTTTCATACTGGCCGTTATTTATTTATAATTTTTGAAATGGACTCAAAGTTCGACCCATTTTAAAATTCTGAAAAAATTCTGAAAATTTCTTTCAAATTTGAGGATCATTTTAAGCCCTTATATAGAGTGGTCAGTATAAAAGAATCCTTGGGAAAAATCAAAGAAAATAATTGAGATTTAGTTTTTTTTTTTTTAACGTCATTTTGTATCAAAACAACTCGTAGCTCATAATTGGAGAAAAACAAAACAAAAAAATGGAGAATTTTATGAGCTTTCTTATGAGCTGGCAAAAATTGATTAGGGTACACGACATAAAACTGCGAAACGTATACCCGAAACCCAGAAACTCCACTGCCTAATTCCTCGCACAAATAATAAAGTCGAAGTCAAAAATTTCTCTCAATCTGAAATATCCAAATTGTATACAATTGTTAAATAAGAGAAAAAGTGAATATTTCTGTATACACGCATCGGAATAAAATCTTTGGACAATATTTTCATCTATGTCGTCATTATTTGTAGGTTTTGAAATCCATACCTACTTTTTCTGGAAATTGATAGGTTAATGAGTTCAGATATATACCAATGTGATCCAGTTACAAAATCCAAAATAAGTACATCTTTCAGACTTTGAGTAAAAGTTATTTATCTTTCCCGGTATTTGACATAGGAAGGTCAAATTATTTCTGCATTTTGAACCTCATTAATTAACTGAAAAGGATTTTTCTACATCATGATGTTGGGTTGAGATAAAAAATGAAAAATTCTCCATTTTTTGTTTTGTTTTTCTCCAATTATGAGCTACGAGTTGTTTTGATACAAAATTACGTTAAAAGAAAAAAAAAAAAAAAACTAAATCTCAATTATTTTCTTTGATTTTTCCCAAGGATTCTTTTATACTGACCACTCTATATAAGGGCTTAAAATGATCCTCAAATTTGAAAGAAATTTTCAGAATTTTTTCAGAATTTTAAAATGGGTCGAACTTTGAGTCCATTTCAAAAATTATAAATAAATAACGGCCATTATGAAAAATTAAAAAAAAATATTTTTGAGATCCTGAACTTGCAGACCACTATTTAAAAAAGAGTCGATCAAATCCGAGATGGTCAGGGTCAGACGTTCGTCAAGTTGGCGTGGAAAGCCCCATATATAATATACGGTTCGCAACCCAAGTTACTGAGATGTAAGCGGGGAATCGCGTGGTACAATTATAACTATGAATCGATTAATTCATAGAACTAACATTTTTTTCCGACTAACCCATTCAAAAATATCGAAAAATTACTGTCGACCGCCCTATCGCAGAGATATTCCAATGCCTCCACTTCTGCACACCTTTTCTGCTGCACGTTCACGGCGGCTGCATTTTTCTGTTAAAAATTTGTACTTTCATACGTAATTCGTGAATCGATTATTGATTGATGTACATTGTACAGGTATTGATAATCATTAACACAACGTGATCATACACGTGTATGGAATTGAGACAATCTATTTGAGATCTGCAATCACTTCGGAGTTCAGTTTGATGGCAATATAACGAAACAAAAATCAAAGAAATCGACCCGCAATCGAATAAGGCTCACTTTTGTTCACTTGTATAGAATCAAATGAAACGAATTTTACGTATTTGATGTTGAACGAAGAGTTCACTGGCATAACACAAAGCAAGACGTGTGTTCATAAACTGTGTTCAAAAAATACATTTCAAGACCAATGATAAAGACCATTTCACCATACTTTTCGTGATTCACTCGATACACCCAGAGAAAAGATTTATTTCAATGATGAATCTAATAGATTATTTATTTGACACAAATAAAATTTATTCGTCAGTAATATATATTTATTTGTGGGTAATATATATATATATATATTTCACGCATATAACAAATTTATTTGCGGCAAATGAATTTTCCTATCAGGTTCATATACAAATAAAAACAAATAAAATTTATTTAGATTAAATAAATCTTTTCTCTGGGTGAAAGAATTTTGAAACTCTCAAGATAATTGCTTGAACAATATATTCTATAAAAATTAGACAGCTTTTATGATGATCTGTGCGGATAACTTGATCTGAATATCAGAACAATTCAAGAACGATTATGATAATAATGATAATTATAAAGATAATAAAATGCTAGAAATAAAGGAAATGTTCTTGGGTATGAATCAAACATCAGATACTGGAGATGTGGTATATATAGTCTATTATTATTTTTATTAGTATTAAATAGTATTAATATTATATATTAATTGAACATTATTATTATTATTATATATTATTGAACATTAAATTAAGGTTGCGGCATCTTCACCGTCGCCAATATGGCGTCCCACTCATCTTCTGAAAAAGACAACAATATATCAAAATCCATATCCACATATTTTTTTTTTTTTTTCAACGCTTGGAGATTCGAAATTGTATCAAACCTTTCATAAAAGCGGCAACGATCGCCGCCAAAGCCATGTCGCTGATGAGTCCTGAAAAAAAAAAAAAGAAGGTTTTCATTTCTCATTTACTGATTATCAATTTCAATTCTATTTCAAACATATTATAGTGATTTAGACGACTTGGTCACGGGCGAGCGTAGAGCGTGGATGGTTGAGTGAGAATAGTATGAAAAGTGAGAATTGCAAGTGTATAAGATAATAACTAAGTTGAGCAACGTACATCAGCAGGTAGGCGAGGAGGCGAGGAAGGGGCGAGTCTAAAAAACGAAGTAGGAAACCTTGTCGAAGAGTAAGTAAAAAGCAGGGGAAATTAGAAAGGGGTTTAGAGGTTAGGTACATGGATAGAGAGCTGCATGGATGTGTGAGTGGAAAAGGCGCGAATGGAATAGGCATAGACAACAGAGAACTAGAAGTAGGTAACACCAGCAGTGACCCGTTGCAAGAAGCAGTGTCTACCACCGAAAGACGGGTGTTACCGATCATCGATAAGGAAGAGGGCGACAGAACAAGGCAGATAAAGAA
Organism: Tenthredo mesomela; assembly: GCA_943736025.1. Classification (NCBI taxonomy): domain Eukaryota; kingdom Metazoa; phylum Arthropoda; class Insecta; order Hymenoptera; family Tenthredinidae; genus Tenthredo; species Tenthredo mesomela. The sequence goes on from OX031019.1 coordinate 16,104,486, forward strand.
GGAGACAACGAGCAAGGCGGGTTGCATACACCCAGGCGCCCACAGGAGAGGCAGACTGACGAAAGCGGAACACCTGGCCAGGCAAAGATCGAACAGCTTCGGGATAGTAGAAGCGTTCAGCAGGAAAAGAGCCAGAGACAAAGAAGAAGAAAGAGCCAGAGAGGACTGGGTATCGCAGACACTTAAGAGAAGCGCGGCAGCGCAGAAATCCCCACCCAAGGAACCAGCAGAAATCCAACAACAAAAAGATAGGATGGGGGACAGAGAGGACCTGCCCAGGGGGCAACAGGGAGCGTGGGCCGAGGAGAAAGAGCCGACCGGAAGTCAAGACCCCCTGGCGGCTATAATGAAGGAGCTACAGAACATGAGATTAGAAATGAGAGGTGAGTTCGAGAAAGATAGATCGGAGAACAGAAGAGAGAAGGAGGAAATGAAGAAGGAGATGCGGAAGCTGAGGGAGGAGATGCACCAGAGAGAAGAGAACTGGAGAATGGACCACGGTAAGATCGAGGACCGGATGCGGAAGCTGGAAGAAAAAATAGAAAGATTAGAAGCGCAGGAAAAAGAACGGGAGAAAAAAAGCACACGAAGGCTAATCGCAATAGAGGAGAGCGTAGCACAGTCGACGGCGGGGGGCCTAGGAGCTGATGGAGGGCACACAAGTGAAAACACGTGGAAGGCCAAGGTGGAGCAGCTAGATAAGAGCCTCGAAATGGCCGAGAGAAGAAGGCGGAGGAATAATATAATAATCAGAGGAAAAAAGTGGAGCGAGACAAACGAAAAGGAAGAAGCGGTGAAATTTCTAAAAGAGGCACTGAGGGCGGAAGTGAAGGTCAGAGGAGTGAGGGTGCTAGAGCATGACAGGAGCACAGCAGTGGTTGAGATGGAAAACTGGGAGGACAAGAACGAGGTGATGAGCAAGAAGAAAACTCTCGGGAGGAAGCCGATCTACATAGACCACGACTACACACGAAAGGAACAGATGATCCAGAGGAAACTGGTTACGCGGATGAAAGAGGAAAAGAGCAAAGGGAATCAGTCGATAGTCGGGTACATGAAGATCCAAATTCAGCAGAAATGGTGGTTCTGGGACGAAGGTGAAAGCGAGCTAAGACCAGACAGGGACTTTCGAAACAAGAAAAAAGGGAGTCAAGCAGAAGAGAAAACAGAAGAGCAGGGAGAAAGTAGCGGAGAGAAGCAGCGCCAGAATAATATTCTGGAACATCGCGGGGCTGGAGAAGAAAGATAAGGACACCTGGGAGTACCTGGAACACTTCGACGTCATATGCCTATCGGAGACCTGGGTGGAGGAGAAGAACTGGGATAAGCTGGAAAAGAGGATGCCGAAAGGTTACAGCTGGAAAGCGCAGCACGCGGAGAGGAAGTCGAAGATGGGTAGAGCTAGCGGCGGAATGGTCACAGGAGTTAGAAAAGAGATAGAGGAAATAGAGGCAGGAGTAGGCGGAGTGAATGAGAGAGGGGTGCAGGAGAGAAAGATTAGAATAGACGGCACAACATGGAGGGTGTTTTCAATATACTGCAATGCGGGCATGGAGAGAATGAAGAGTGTGCTGAGCAGGGAAATAGATGAGCGGGGGGAGGAGACGCTACTAGTCGGGGGGGATTTTAACGCTAGGATAGGCAAAAAAGGTCAAGAGTATGGGAATGGCGAGGAAGAGGCAGAAGGGGGAGGGGGGACAAGAAGCACAAAGGATCCAGTAAGAAACAAGGAAGGGGATAAACTACTAGAGCTGACAGAAGACAGGGGATGGACAATACTAAACGGAAATGAAAAAGGAGACGAGGAAGGAGAGTACACCTTCGTGGGAGAACAAGGCGCGACAGTCATAGACTACGCTATCGTAAACGAAGAAGCAAGGGGTAAGGTGGAGGCCTTCCGGGTGGAGGAGAGAGTGGAATCGGACCACCAGCCCCTCACAGTGATAATCAGGGACAAAACCCAAAGAGAAAGGGAAGAACCGGAAGAGATAACAAGGCAGCGCATAATCTGGGGAGAAGGGGAGATAGAGGCCTTTAAGGAGAAAACGGCAAGGGGGGAGTTCAAGAGAGAAAATTTAGAGGAGGCATGGGCAGAAGTACAGGAAGCGGTACGGACGGGCATGACAACGAGGAGGGTCAAAGTAAAAAGGAAAGGTATGGGATGGAAAAGCTGGTGGGGACGAGACTGTAAAGAGAAAAAGAGGGAGGCTAAGAAGTTATACAAGAAATGGAAATCCGGAACTGCGACGAGAGAACAATACACGAAGGAAAGAGCCGAGTTCAGAAAGCTATGCAAGAAGAAAGGAAAGGAAAGTGCGAAGAAGTTAGAAGACGAGCTTAGGAGTCTAAAGTCGGAAGGGCAGGTGCTGAAATTTCTCAACAGAGAGCGTAAGACAAGAACGACGGTCAGCGAGAAGATAAGCTTGGAAGAGTGGAGGAGCTACTTCAAGGGGCTACTCGAGGGAAGTGAGGAGGATCAAAACCCGGAACCTGGCGAAACTGGTGCGATAGACAGAACGCCACGGGGAGAGGACGGAGGCGAGCTAACAGACGCGGAGATAGAGAAGCAAATAAAGAGGCTGAAGAAGGGTAAGGCGGCAGGAAGTGATGGGATCCCAAATGAAGCATGGGTATTCTGCGAAGGAGAAACAAGGAACAAGCTGAAAGAAATCATCAGGAGAGTCTGGGACGGAGAAGGATTCCCAGAGAGCTGGAGAGAAGGGATAATCGCACCGCTCCACAAAAAAGGAGACCGCGAGGTGCCTGGGAACTACAGAGGGATCACGCTACTGAACACGGGCTACAAAATCTACGCGGCGATACTAGCGGAGAGAATAAGACTGGAGGTAGAGGAGAAAGACGTCCTCCCAGACTCACAAGCAGGTTTCCGTAAAGGGCGGAGTACTATGGATAATATTTATATACTGCAACACGCAATAGACGGGGAAATCTCAAGGAAGAGAGGAAAACTATTCGCCTTCTTCGTGGACCTGAAGGCGGCTTTTGATAAAGTAGACAGGAACAGACTCTGGCTGGCGATGGAAAAAGGGGGGATAACAGCCAACCTAATAGCAAGGGTGAAAGAAATATACAAGGAGACAAGATGCACAGTGAGGGCGGGAGAGCAAATGTCGAGGCCTTTCTACACGGAGAAGGGGGTACGCCAAGGATGCCCACTCAGCCCCACACTATTCGCGGTATTGATAGCGGATATGGAGGAGGTAATGAGGAACGGTCAGGCTGGAGGAGTGGTAATAGGAAGGAAGAAGCTCTGGACATTGGCCTACGCAGACGACCTGGTACTGTTGGCGAAAGAGGAAGCAGAAATGAAGGAGATGATGAGAACGCTGGAGAAATACCTAAGGAAGCGAAAGCTCACCCTAAATGCGGACAAATCGAAAATGATGAGATTTAAGAACGGAGGGGGAAAGGAGAGAAAGGAAGGATGGAAATGGGAGGGGAAGGACATAGAAGAAGTAAAGGACTTCGTATACCTCGGGTACCGCCTAAAGCGGAACGGAAGGGAAGAAGCACACATAAGGGACAGGGCTAAGAGGGGAAACGTGTTAATCAGGCAGGTCTGGGGACTAGGAGAAAGGAGGCTGGGACAGGACTTCAGGAGACGCATGATGATGTTCGACTACCTGGTGGCGAGCGTGATGCTGTATGGAGCAGAAATATGGGGGTGGAACAACTGCGAGGTACTAGAAAGGATTCAGGAGAGATACATCAGATGGACGTTAGGGCTGGACAGGTGTACCCCAGGGTACATAGTCCTAGAAGAATCTAAAAGAGACAAGATAAGGATTAAGGCGGGGGAGAGAGCTATGAGATTCGAGAAAAAAATAAGAGAGGGCGAGGGGAGACTCCTGCTGAAGGAATGCCTGAGAGAGAGAGATAGAACAACGACAGAGACAACGGTGGGGCAGAGAGAGAGGGAGGAGTTCTACAGGAGACATGGGTATAGCGAGCAAGGAATAGCAATGGAAAGAGAAAGGGGCGGAAACCCAGAACGGACGATAACACAGAGAGCTAAGGATATACAGAAGCAAACACAGAGAGGACACATAGAAAGAGCAAGATATAACCCGAGGTACAAGGACTGCATAACGACGGAAATCCCACGATACCTGACAGATACGGAAAGGGTGACAGACATCAAGGCGGTGGCAAGAGCGAGGTGTGGGAATGAAGAGGAGATGAACCGGTATTGGCTAAGCGAAGATAGAAGGATGTGCAGACTCTGCGAAGGAGAACTAGGGAGTTTTGAACACCTCCTGGCGGACTGCCCGAGAGGACCAGAAGGACGGGACACGGTCTCGATACACGACCTGCTAGACGAGAGGGGAAAGACGGGGGCACTAAAATGGCTGGGGGCCGTGAATAAAGAGCGGCATAGGCTAAGTAGAGAAAGGGAAGGAGAGAGAGAGGGCGGGGGGGTACGCGGGGTTATAGGTTAAGAAAATAGCAAGTTAGGTTAGAATAAGGTATGGAAGAATGAGAGAGTTAGAGAGACAACTGTAAAGTCCCGTAAAAAATAATTTGTAAGACCAAGTCCAAATTCTAGGCCAGAAGGCCGAATTTAATAAACTACTATACTACTACTAGTGATTTAGACATTATTTTTTTCGGGGATTCTTTATTTTTCTCAAAACTACTCAACAGAATATAACACGGCGCCTTGTTTTCCTCTCGTATTTCTTTTTAATCATCAATTTCAGTTTTGTTTCAAATCATGGGAATTTTATTTAAATTTGTTTTCGCTTGTTTTGCGGCAAGTCCTATATCAGTTTGTGAAATTTACATAACATGTTTTTTTTTTTTTTTTATATTCTTCATCTGATTATTAATTTCAATATTAATTTTAATTTTTTTATGAATTATAGTAATTCGCGACAATTTTCTCCCGAAGAAGTTCCGTACTATTCGTTATTAAGCAGTTCAAAAGGTACTCACTTTCAGTCCTGGTGGCCTGGACGCTTACCCCATTTTTTTTTTTTTTATGTCCTCGGAATCTGAAACGCAAAGTAATAATTACCAGAATATCAACACTAAATTCGTCTGATCGTTGTTCACATCCACATATGTTATGTACACGTATGTTAATGTTGTATATGAGGTATTCTCATATGTATTATATGAATATATAAATATCATAAATATATAAATATTTGTATATATTCTGATTTCAAAGAGCTAAGTTTGAAATATTTAAATACTATTTGCTCGATGGAATTTAAAATTTGTCACTGGAACAACGTTTCGAGATAAATTTTGGAACAATTCACATGTGTTGATTGCAGTTTGCAAACAGTATATCTGAAAAATATTCCTAGAATATAAATCTAAATAATGTATACTTGTATTTCATCATTATATATCATATTTTAGTGGGAGTCGACTTACTTTTGGTGTTTCTTCGCCCCATGTCTTCAGCGTTGTGATCGATACGGCGTGATCACCGTGAGGCACGTTCAATATATCGGAGTAATCTCTAGTTCCTTTTGTCTTTCCTCACTCTATAGGTACTTATTCGTTTACATAGAAATACGACAGAACGCGAATATATAAACATGTCACAGATTAGGCTGACTGAGGAATTGTTTGTACGTGGACGTGAGTATTATCCCTACTCTATTTGCGCGTATAGTAGTCTTTGCACGTGAACAAATCAGTGTGAACTTAGACATCATGTCGAAGACTGAGGACGTCTCCAAGATAAACGGTAAGTCGAAACTATTCCTCGAATAATTGAGACAAAGTATTTCATACACCTATAGGATTCGAAATACTTTCAATTCAGTTGCAAATTGACTTTTTTTACACTTCAATAGTAGTATAGGCAACCGGAGCTTTTTTTAAGCTGTATTTCTTGAACATCCTCAAATAAAAGTTCGCAGAGTAATAAATTGATTCGGAGGTGTGTTGAATTCCACAAAGAACGCTGTTCGATTCCTTTTACATCCGTTAGTTAACACAAATTGGCACAAAATGCCTCATTTATGTGTAATATAATACTTCCAGATTGCTTGAACGGATTACAAATTTCAACGCGCGGTGAGTCAGATATACATTGTAAGAAAAACTTTCGGGCGAACAAAATTCAATTACCTGTAATTCCAAGCTCACTAAATTTACTCCAGAATCTGTAACTCTTATCAATTTGAGAATGATTATTAGCGATATTGGCAATATATTTTTGCCTCATGAAAACAAAATTTTACCTCGAAGTGCTAGTTGAATTTATTATTATTCAATGAATTCAAATATTTTTCAATACATATTTCAGAATCAATGGCTAGTACGTCGGCGAAGGGAGGGGGAAAGATAGAGAAGAGAGAAAAAGAGGAAGAAAGAAAGAGAAAGGAAAAGGAGAAAGGGAAACACCACGGGGAGGAGAAGGACGGAGAAAGGAGAGCGGGAAGCAGCGCGAGGGAAGTGGGAGGCGGGAGGGCTGAACGTAAGTCATGTGCATGTATACCTATACCGTGCCATCGCGGCGAAACCGAACGATGTCCACACTGTATGTGGTTCGACTAACACACGCTCGCGTTGCGTACATGAGTTTCTGCTAACAGTCACTGGTTTATTATGGATACAATAAATGAATACAAGTTTATTCATTCGACAATTTAGAAAAAAATTCATTCATTAAGCAATTGGAAATTGGAGTAGGTATTATCAGACTAACGTTGAAATTAAATTTTATCGTAGTTAATTTCGACGACGACAATGAAATAATAACAAAACAATAAATACATCAACGCGGAATATCATTACAATGCAATATCTGTTTCATTTAGCCTCGAAGTGCTAGACGGATTTATTATTCAATGAATTCAAATATTTTTCAATACATATTTCAGATGAAAGAAAGGAAAACAGAAAGAGAAATGAAGAGGAGAAAGAGAAACGCTACGGGGAGGAAAAAGACGGGCGGACGGGAGAAAAGCGCGCTGGAAGCAAGGCGAGGGAAGTGAGAGGCGGGAGGGTTGAACTTAGTAAGTCATATCAATGCCCGCACTATAGTTCGACCAAGACACGCTCGCGTTGCATTCGAGTATATACGATTCAGGGCTATTAGTCAGTCACTTTTTGTCAGATTGGTAATATTTTTCCAGTCAGGATGTATTTTGTCATATTTTCATTTTATTTGTCATATTTTAATTCAATTTCCGGATGCGACCGCCTCATTCGGCATTCCGCTACGCGTTGACGTTACTATTACAGTAGATACGAATTATATTTTCTCATATTTTCTCATGGCGCGGCAGTCTGGCCATCGCCGTGGCTCTTTTTTTTTTTTATTCCATTTATTAATTTGTTTTTAATTCTATCTTAGTATGAGGTTGAAGTTAGTAACGTTGACGCAACAAAAAATGTAGGAAAAATTCTATACATCAGGGATCGAACGGTCCCAAAACAGGCAACATACAGTGCAAAATTTCTTAAATTGAGTGAAAGATATCTAATTTCACGTATTCTAATATTCGAAGAACATTTGAGTCATGAAATTTTGTGAATTTTTCTAAATGCATATTCTGTTGCATTCACGTTATTAACTTCAACCTCATATCTTAGTTTCAAGTTTAGATCCTCAGTCTTACGGAACGTTGCAATCAAGCAAACTATACGTCAACTACCAATCCTTATTTCAACTTTCCTTTTTCGTTACCTATCTCACTATAGTTTTGACTCAGTTTTCGTTACATCCAATATTCGCTCTTCTTCGTCATATTTGGATCAATTTTCTGCCATACAATGAGGATATTTCGGTCATTTTTAGGTCATATTTCTCAATCTTCATCGGTCCCATAATCATATTTTTTAGGGGGCTTGACCACTAACCGCCCTGTTATTCGAGTATATTTGATTCCTCAATCGCAAAAAACTTGGTTATCAGCCGGGAGGTGCAGGCGGGTAGAAATTCGCACCGAAAATGAATTCACGTCCGTCTCCTTCGATAGCCAAAATATAATTGAATGTTGGTCCGGAGCCATCTGCTGGGAAAACTGTTCTACTTTTTTTTTTTCCTGGTGGGGGATACACGGTACTTCCCAATATCGAAAAGATACAGGAGAAATAAGAAACCCTTGGTGTGAATTCGCATCTATACGTAATCGCAAGGTCATTCTCAATAATTCTGTCTAGGTTTCGTGAAATATATTCATTCGAGTATTTGATTTTTCAACAGCGCACAGAGGGACAAGGGCCGGCAACAGCGCCAGAGAGTGGCGGCGAAGGCAGCAGGCGGAGCGGTCGCGAAAGGAGGCCGTGGCCGACACTTTCGCAATTTTTTTAAAATCGTTGATGAAAAATAAATAAATATAATAAATAACATATCGCGAGAACAGGTGTTATTATTACTGTCCCTACTATACTTTTTTTATAATCTGAAATTATAATCTAAAATCTAAAAAACTCATGAATCAACTCTGGAACGATCTTGATAATAATATCATCATCAATCATCATCAATCAAATCATATGAACACACGGGACAGATCGGACACATGAGACATACATCCTGAAAAATTTCGGGGACAGACGGAACAGACATTTTTCGTACTTTAATAAAATTTATTTGTGTCAAATAAATAATCTATTAGATTCATCATTGAAATAAATCTTTTCTCTGGGTGTATCGAGTGAATCACGAAAAGTATGGTGAAATGGTCTTCATCATTGGTCTTGAAATGTATTTTTTGAACACAGTTTATGAACACACGTCTTGCTTTGTGTTATGCCAGTGAACTCTTCGTTCAACATCAAATACGTAAAATTCGTTTCATTTGATTCTATACAAGTGAACAAAAGTGAGCCTTATTCGATTGCGGGTCGATTTCTTTGATTTTTGTTTCGTTATATTGCCATCAAACTGAACTCCGAAGTGATTGCAGATCTCAAATAGATTGTCTCAATTCCATACACGTGTATGATCACGTTGTGTTAATGATTATCAATACCTGTACAATGTACATCAATCAATAATCGATTCACGAATTACGTATGAAAGTACAAATTTTTAACAGAAAAATGCAGCCGCCGTGAACGTGCAGCAGAAAAGGTGTGCAGAAGTGGAGGCATTGGAATATCTCTGCGATAGGGCGGTCGACAGTAATTTTTCGATATTTTTGAATGGGTTAGTCGGAAAAAAATGTTAGTTCTATGAATTAATCGATTCATAGTTATAATTGTACCACGCGATTCCCCGCTTACATCTCAGTAACTTGGGTTGCGAACCGTATATTATATATGGGGCTTTCCACGCCAACTTGACGAACGTCTGACCCTGACCATCTCGGATTTGATCGACTCTTTTTTAAATAGTGGTCTGCAAGTTCAGGATCTCAAAAATATTTTTTTTTAATTTTTCATAATGGCCGTTATTTATTTATAATTTTTGAAATGGACTCAAAGTTCGACCCATTTTAAAATTCTGAAAAAATTCTGAAAATTCCTTTCAAATTTGAGGATCATTTTAAGCCCTTATATAGAGTGGTCAGTATAAAAGAATCCTTGGGAAAAATCAAAGAAAATAATTGAGATTTAGTTTTTTTCTTTTTTTCTTTTAACGTAATTTTGTATCAAAACAACTCGTAGCTCATAATTGGAGAAAAACAAAACAAAAAATGGAGAATTTTTCATTTTTTATCTCAACCCAACATCATGATGTAGAAAAATCCTTTTCAGTTAATTAATGAGGTTCAAAATGCAGAAATAATTTGACCTTCCTATGTCAAATACCGGGAAAGATAAATAACTTTTACTCAAAGTCTGAAAGATGTACTTATTTTGGATTTTGTAACTGGATCACATTGGTATATATCTGAACTCATTAACCTATCAATTTCCAGAAAAAGTAGGTATGGATTTCAAAACCTACAAATAATGACGACATAGATGAAAATATTGTCCAAAGATTTTATTCCGATGCGTGTATACAGAAATATTCACTTTTTCTCTTATTTAACAATTGTATACAATTTGGATATTTCAGATTGAGAGAAATTTTTGACTTCGACTTTATTATTTGTGCGAGGAATTAGGCAGTGGAGTTTCTGGGTTTCGGGTATACGTTTCGCAGTTTTATGTCGTGTACCCTAATCAATTTTTGCCAGCTCATAAGAAAGCTCATAAAATTCTCCATTTTTTTGTTTTGTTTTTCTCCAATTATGAGCTACGAGAGTAGTATAGATATGACAGTTCTGGATCCAGCCTTCTTTACCGGCCATCAGGCAGTCGGTAACCTACTGACCGCGTGGGTAAGTTACCGACAGTCGGATGGTAACGATCGTCGATCATTGCTACCGACAATCGGCTGGCTGCAATTCGCCGTTGTGCGATGGCGCCACTACCGATTGTTACCGATAGTCCGATGGTAACGATCCGATCTTTGGTTACCGATAGTCCGATGGCTGCAATTTCCCCGCAATTTTCCGTCTTGCAATGGCGCCACTAACGATTCGCTTTCGAATGATGGTAACGATTACCGATCTTTTTTTTTTTTTCTTACCGACAATCGATCCAAGATGGCTGAAATATCTAATTCTTAGCTTATATATATATAAGCTAATAATTAAGCTATATATAAGCTAATTTCGTGTATATATACACGAATTATACTAGCTGAAAATGCTTGAAGAGTGACAGGGTGTTACATATATATATGCAATCAATGACGCGAATTATCTGATAATATATATATATATATATGTTTATTTTCTTATGTCTTAAGTCTAACCTATATTCTAAAATGACAACTTTCTGGGTCACTCAAAACCATATTCGTGAATACGAAGCTGTTCGAGTGGAATCACCCCCGGCGGCGGTGGTATGGCCGGGGATGAGGACCTCGACGACGATGGTGATTCCGGACTCGATCTCGATGAGTCCGAACCGAATGATCGCGATCTACTTCTCCCCCTATCAATGTGCACCGTCTCCGCATCCGAATCTTCCGCATCTTCTTGCGTGGAAGATGTTATATCCGCACATTGGACGGTCGATTGTGCAGCATTTTCGGTCGCGGCAATACGACGCATTGCCCGATCATTTATCTCATATTGCCTCGTGATGCTGTCAATCATCTCGAAATGGATGCTTGACGTTTCGACAACGAAGCGCTCATCCACGTTTTGTTCGCGCAAAATACGCAACACAAGCTGAGCGTTCCGGAGGAATCGCATCCTCAACTCGGCCCTCCGCCGCAGCTGAGCCGCCCGCTGCGCAGGTCTTTGATGAGCTGGATTCATCTGGATTGATCACGCATTCTTATGTTTAAAATCTGTTTAAATTTGAGTATTCAATGCTAACAACATACCTTTTTCACACGTTTAGTTTTGAAATTCTTCTTCTTCTTCTTCTTCTTCTTCTTCTTCCCCTTGATGCTTTTCCCCCACGATTCAATGAACTTTCACTCTTCACCAATCTTTTAGAACTGAAAATTGTCTTCTTGTTTGCAAACCGATCTGGTGGAGTTGGGTTGCACACCACTCCCCCCCCAAAATAAAATCAAGCCTAACCAACCTGAGAACAGCTTTCAAAAGACTCCACCCCGACACATAAAATAGGCAAGTCTTAATGATCCGACAATAAATATCATTAAGAGGGTTTTTCACTATACTCCCATCACTCGAAAATGCTGAAATCTTGCAAAGATCACAATAATCAAAAGATCCCATCAGAGCTCATAACGAGCCACAAGACTCAAAAAGGTCGAGCAATAAATATCATTCAGGTATTTTTTAGGGTACCTCTATACGCACCTGCGTGCATACTGATCCCCACAATAAATCGCCAGCTCAGTCAATTTCCGACTCTGCTTGAGACCGCACACGAAGTCGTCAATATGGAGCTAATATTAGATCTACAAGGTTTTGGGCGATTCAGTGATAAATTTGTAATAAAAGAGCTGTCTGCAATAAGCATTCGTGCGCATGAGGAATATCAGCAAGATATCACACGCATTCTCTTCAAAGCACCTCGCTCTTGGGTGACTCTCTCACGCGAGTATAAAAATCTCAATTCGTGGCTGACATGGCGTCATCATGGAATACCCTGGATTGCAGGAGAAACACCGTATAGGGATGTAGTGAAAACTGTGAGAAAAGTTGCACAAGATGCGAGGCGCATTTATGTGAAGGGATTGGAGAAGAAACTCTGGATCGAAAAAATCCTCAATGACGACTCGAAACCGGTGATTGATTTAGACGAGCTGGGCTGCCCGAATTTTCGAATACTACGATTGGAATCGCGTGTATTTCGTTGGCATGGAGACTGTCATGGCGATGTACCTGGAGGCTACCATTGCGCCTTCGAGAACGTTCAGAGGTTGAAAAACTGGTATTTGGAGGAGGGGCATAAAAAACCCTCCCCACATGTCCCGAGGGCGGGGGATGATGGCTTAAAAGTCGAGAGCTCGCAGGGAGCTGCATCCGTGCATCTCGACTCCTCACCATTAACACATCTTCCTCGTATATTCGAATCCGCAAACTCTTTTGAACAAGGTAAGAATCCCATTACACGATAATCATATTTAATTATAATATAAAAACTAATTTCGAATTATTCATTTTGTACAGATGGACTTCAGCAGCCTTAACAGCACCAGCCGTCTGGATAATAATCTACCAATGAAAAAGATGTCGGAGCTGAAGGTTGGCGAAAAGTACAATATCACAAGACTGAGGCTTGTGAAAACGAAATTCGACTGTAGAATCATCGCCACTATTGCCAACGAATACATCGTGTTCCTGCCTGCAAGAATCGGAAAGGCTCTAGAGAACGATTCCACTCAGCTGGATCAGTTAAACAATGAGGCTGATCAGAAACGTCTGCAGATACTCTATCTTGGAGGACCATACAATAAATTTGAATTCTGTAGCAAAATCTAAACACACACACACACACACACACACACACACACACACACTAATGTATATATAAATATATATGTAATGGGAATGGGTTAGGGTTGAATAAATAACAATGAAATTGCAATCACATTTATTTATTTATTTATTGTTCCTTTATATATATCCTTTATAGATCCTTTATATAGAATAAGCTTAATCTATAGTTCTCAAGCATATAGAATCCTTAAAATGTGGCTAATTTTTTGACGGTACCGCTGATTGGATTATATTCAACAATGCGATCGTGTATAATCATACAGTAGGCTGAAGTATTTGCTGGAAATGCAACGCTAGTTTCGAATTCCAAACGAATATCCACCGGTCCACTCTTTAACGATTCACTTTGCTTGGAACAGTCTATAGTAATGAGTGGGGCTCTCTCCAAAAAATCACTCTTCGACAAAAGAGGTTCGGATTCCTTATCGTAGTATGAAATTTGAAAGTTTGTGTACATATTGTAGAGAATGGCGTATTGATTGCGAGCAATATCAAGATTCAAATTTCCATAAGGATAGCACTGTGAGTTTAGGAAAAGTTTCACATCTCTAATCATACAATGATCGAATTGACTGGCATTTTTCGTTGCATCGTTTCGTCGTGCAGTTTGGAATCCCAGTATGACGTGTCTCGGTTTCTCTAGCTGTGTAGATATCTTGACAACCCATACATGTCTCGTTGTTGCAGGCAGCATCGGGTACTCGTACATTTCCCACGAGCGAAAACTCATAGATACAGCCGGATCTTTGGCGATATAATTGAGCATCTTGATTTTTGCAGAATCCGACAGTCTGATGTATGGCAATAACCATTCAATTTTCTCGAGTGAAATTTTGATCCCCTCCGCAGTTGTTTGATGTATGGTGTTTAGATCATTGTTTGATCGCGTTAAAATTAGCTCATGCTTCGCATTGACGATGATTCGATTATAGTCCTCGGCAAATCCGAGCAAAAAATTCAGCGGTATAACAACATCAAAGTATCCATCAGCGTCGGTTAGTTTATTTTTATCATCCACCAACCAACCAGTGTTTCCCAGAAGATGTTGTTGTCCAGGGGTGAATGATAGGTACCCCTTCATGATACTCGTGATGCCGACATTCTTATTCTGATCAATCTCATGCCCATTCAACTCGTAGCGCATATCGCCAAACATGTGACACACAGCCATATTGACTAATTCCGTGCCTGCACTAACAGCGGTGCCGTCTGATTTTGTAAGTCGACCATAGATGTGAAGCGAACTTTTGCTGGGTAATACACACGCATCTTGATTCTGTACAGATATTCGGATCTCATCGTTATTTCTGAATGTAGACGCGGCATAAGGTTGATGCGCGTGTATTTCACAGTGGGCAATCGACTCGTCGAAGGTCACAGGTGTTTGAATTTTTATCATTTTTGTGATGGACATACACAGATAAAGCAATGGATTCTTATTTTCCACCACAACGAAGTCGAAGTCCTAGGCTCCGGAGAAACTGAGCGTTCTGATGTGTCACTCGAATCGGAGCTGCTCGACGACTGATGATGCTCGGACATGTTATCGAGCTTTTATAACTACTACCAGATTTTCTTGTTCTCTCAAACACAATGCCCATATTATCTCAAAGATTTCACGTGTAATCGTATAGTTACAGTTTCTCTACGAAAATTGATTAATTTGCCGTCCTGATCGACTATTCTCAATTGTATATCGTGTATTGACCGTACGGTGATTGGATGATAAATGACATTTGTCGGCACTTCCACGATCTTATATCCAGGCGGTACGGTTGGGAAAAATTGATGAATCGTATGCACCCGATGTTCATTTATATATGCACCGGTGGTAATATTACACTCAACTCGCAAGGCGTTGACTTTGAGTATGCGAACGGGTAACTGGGATTTATGGGTAATACCACTTTCAAGCTTTTTTGAGGTAAAACCAAGCAATCGGCCGATGGAATCTGTTGGTTCAAAGTTCACAGAATGATTGCATCTAATTTCACTGAGCAACTCATTGTTATTAGCCCTTAGACTGAGATTTATATCCTTAGGTAGTGCCCTTTTCAAATAATTTGCGATATCCTCAATTTCATAGCTCCCGGTGGGTATTTTAATCACAGTGTCTGGTTCTATATAAAACTTATTACACCCTTCATCTATATTGGGGATTGCATTGAATGTCAGAAGCTCTATGAGTCCGAGAACATACGTCTTTGTTGGAGATAACTCGATAGGCGGAAAATATTGAGTCCTCAACACCGACGATTCTCCGGAGAGTGTCAACGTGAACGAATCAGCCATGACTAATATCACATCGGCGATTCGCATACATTTTATAGTTGTCCGCTGAGAAACTTGAGGCACAGGTGACCGCAAATTACCGTGTTATATTCTTGATATCTCTTATGATTATATTTTACGCTACCAACACCAAGATATTTCATTAGATCTCTAGGTGGTTGTAAATCGCCGAAACTATCGAAATATACCGCATCGTTGCCATTTTTCGTGTACGCAACCCAATGCGTCCCCGGACCATTTTTATCATCGAGATTGATAATTGCAGATTCACGCTTTCTAGGCCCTGAACTGGGTAAATCATTTCGCATGAAAACACCCCGGAAATGTGGAATTTTCATAGCTTTCGCATAGTCGACCAAATCGGTATCTGTGAGGGCTCGATGTGGTAGCTTTATCAGTTTTTTGCAGGCTTCAAATACAGTCCCATACCCTTCTTATATGGTTTCAGGTATAAGCCCTTCCCCAACGCAATCGCCTCCATCGTCGCATTGTGACGCTTGGATTCTTGTAATTGATGTTTGTTTGCTTTAGTTTCATTAACAACCTTTGCTATACCTGCAGCACCACCGGCTAAAGCACCTGTGGCACTAAGGGCCGCAAATAATGGGATGAGAAACGGTAGTAAACCACCAATTTTCCGGGGGACAGGTAAAATACGAGGCATGCGCACTTTCCCTTTAGACACGGCCGAACGAGCACCCGCCAAAGCTGACTCAATAGCTTTAGGACCCGACTTCATGGATTTCTTTGCCGCTTGTATAATAAATTTCAAAGTTTTTTTTTTGTTTTTGGGGGGTGCTCGCATCTTGACCTTCCGCATACCCATCCCCAGTTTGGATTTTGCTTTCATGGTGTTGGTGACCACCCAGGCGACAGCTTTCTCAGCTGTACCTGCGTCTTTAGCCAAAACCCGATTCCAAGCCCTCTCGGCAAGCACTTTATCAGCCTTATGACGCTCTGCAATATTATCGTGATTCTGGGAGTATGCGATATCGTGCTGCTTGCATGCAGCATCTAGAGCATTGACACCTTGGTCACCGCGAGCTAACCTCTTTGCCAATTTCGTACCAGGTCCGCAGTACTGATAACCGGGAACATGCAATTCAACGGGGAGATTGTTGATGATTTTATTTATTAATCCACAACCACTTCTTTGTCTACGTGTGTATCCAACCATAGTTGACCATGAACTAACACGAATTCTATAAAAGCATGTATTTATACGTGAATATATTAGTTCTCATTGCGACGTTTGCCGAGCATCATGAAATTTCAAGATCAAACGATTAAACTACCCATCGTCAACTTTGATAATTTGGTCGAACGAAAAAAGAAGAAGGGGAAACGGCATGGGACCCTACTACCAAATAGTGTGAGGGCTGTCTTTTGCGGGCCTTCTAATTGCGGTAAAACTAATGCCCTTCTCACGCTACTGACCCATGCGAATGGTCTACGATTTGAGAATGTGTACGTCTATTCAAAATCCCTCAATCAGCCAAAGTATGAGTTCTTGAAGAGGTTGTTGGAACCGGTGAAGGGGCTGGGTTATTTCCCGTTCGATGAGCACAAGGAGGTAGTGGCACCGAAAGATGCACATCCCAACTCTATTATGATTTTCGATGACGTGGCCTGTGAGAAGCAAGATAATATCAGAGCCTATTTCTGTATGGGGCGGCACAGGGATGTCGATAGTTTTTATCTTTGTCAAACGTATGCCCGAATTCCGAAACATTTGGTGCGTGATAATGCAAACTTGTTGGTTCTTTTTCGTCAAGATGAAATGAATTTGAAACACATCTATGCCGATCATGTGAACACTGATATGACCTATCAGCAATTTAAAGATTTGTGCTTGGCGTGTTGGAATGACGGTAGATATAGTTTTGTGACCATCGACAAAGATAGCGAGATTAGCGCTGGACGATATAGAAGAGGCTTTGACTGCTTTATAAGCCTGAATCACGAATAAACCACATACAGTCACAACAAATCGATCAAACTAGCAGCATGGAGAGCTCCAAGATACGTAAGCAAAACGATGTGTTGCGGGAAATAGCGAGGGCCAGCGATATCATTCGACGTAAACATGAAATGATAAAAATGGGGAAAGACACCAGCGAGCGGGCTATTAGTGAAATCTTCAAACCACTGGCCACACCGCTGCATAAATTGGTAGATTCATCGAAGCAGCAGCAGCGGCTACTAATGAAGCGAGAAATAAAAACGGAGCCGGGTTCAGTCAAGACAGAGAAGGTAGAGCCGGGTTCGTTCAAGACAGAGAAGGCAGAGCCGGGTTTGGTCAAGACGGAGAAGACGGAATATTTTGTGGAACCAAAAGATTATGAGGATGCCGGTGATGAAGATGATGATGATGAGGATGATGATAATGATGCATATAAAAGTGCGATTGAGGAGAGCTTGGCAACTAACATTGCTAGTGGGGACAATGCTACAACTGTCACCACCATGGATGATACGGATGATGAAGATGATGATAACAACCTGGATCACACGTTAACCGCGTCTACAAGCACACCGATGTTGAAGAAAGAAGTTAAGACGACGCGCTATTTAAACATGTTTGCCTCTGAAAAAGAGCGCAAGAAATTGGATCAGAAATTTGGGGTTCGAAAATTAGCTGGCGGATTGAAGATTGGTGATTCGGATATCGCATTTGATGATAATCAGATATATGTAGGTGATAAGAGTTATGATAATACACCAGGATTGCTTGAACTGTTATTCAAAAAGTTACCCGATCACGCCAAGGTGAATAAAAGCGATAGATTGAATTATATCAAAATCGTGAAAAAAACGAATGCTTATCGGAAATATTACAAAGCTGAGACAAGTCCTCATCATGATAGGGAAAAGTATTCAAAGTATAGAGATTTTATTGCCCCATACATCGACCTGCCGGTGAAAAAATCCGGTGAAGGTTTATTACCCACCCATAAAATCGCGCGGGGGCAAAGCATGGATTATGTTTATTGGGATAATCCCAATGAGCTCGTTGATCGTCTCCGGTTACTCACGGCATCTCAAGCAGCTGGTAATACTAGCCATACCAATGAAATTTCCTCCATTATTGAAGAGCTACGTGAGGCGGGAATCATTTATTAGCATGAGATTGATCATAAAATAATCATTCAGTCACAGATCGTTGAACAATGAGCATAGACATATTCGGACGACCGTTGGCTAGAAACAGCTACGAAAAAGTTGTTATCCGGGGTTCTCCAGGTGTTGGATTCAAATTCACCCCTGATAAGCAGTACGATCTAGACGGCAAACGATTATGTAATATTGCGGATCCGCAGGAGCCGAACGACGCTGTTTCTCTGAAAAGTCTTGAAGATATTACACAGCGAGCGTTGAGTGTTCTCGAACATTCTATGGAAAAAACATTTGCAAACTCTACGCTACAAGCACTTCACAAGTTTGAATCTCAACTTAATGCACGCCTTGATCGAGAGCATACCAACAATTTGAGCAAGAATCAACACGTTCAGACTCTCATACTAAAAGAGATTGACACTCTGACAGCGGAAGAGGAACTTCTGAAGATTCGATTAGCCGCCGTAGGATCTAATCTTGCAAAACTCTACCACAACGGGCTAATCCATAATATTCACCCTGAATGAAGCTAGATCGATCGATAATGGGCATAGACATATTCGGTCGTTGGACGGCTAGCAGAAAAATCAAAAGTGTGAATAGTCGTGGACCGCCCGGTGTTGGATTCAAAACCACCATCGATAACCAGTACGACATAGACAATAAACGATTGTGTAATATCGCACATCCGCAGGAGCCAACCGACGCCGTTTCTCTGCAAAGTCTTGAGGATATTACACAGCGATCATATATTGGTCTTCAGCGTACTATAAAGGAAGCATTCGAGCAATCCATGCAACAGGCGCTCGCAGCTCTTGAATCTAAGCTTAATGCTCGGATTGCACAAGAACACAGCGAAAGTTTTGAAGAAGATCAGCGTATTTGGATCCAGGCAAAAGAAAGGATTGCGGCACTGAAGGGGGAAAGTGAATCTTTGGAAAAACGGTTAGCGATAGTGGAGAATTGTGCTGAAATACTTAGCCGGCATTACATCCTCGGAATTCCGATTCCACCCGAATTTTTAGACAACGAATACATTAAAAATTGGTTGAAGACGCATGAACATGAAGTCGGTAATAGCGAGCGAACTTCATAGACCCGCCCGACGTAATTATCCTCGGCGTTATGTCGATATACGCGGTCTGGATGAGACCTGGCAGGCCGATCTTGTCGATATGTCTGCATACTCATCCGTCAACAAGGGCTCAAAATTTTTGCTCACAGTGATTGATATATTTTCAAAATTCGCGTGGGCCGTGCCGATCAAGAGTAAAAATGCCAAAGATGTAACAGCTGCAATGAAATCTGTGCTAACTCTGGGTCGCATACCGAAACATCTACACGTCGATCAGGGCAAGGAATTTTACAACAAAGAATTTAAAACTCTCATGAGACATTATGGGATCAACATGTACTCGACATTTAGCAACTTGAAGGCATCGATATGCGAACGCTTCAATCGTACACTGAAAAATAAAATGTGGAAGCAGTTCACACTTCAAGGTTCTTATAAGTGGACTAGCATTCTACCAGATTTAATTGCATCGTACAACCATACCAAACATCGCACGATTGGAATGAAGCCGAAAGATGTGACTACGACTAATGAAAAACAACTGTATCGAAGTGTGTATAAACCGCGTCAAATAAAAAGAAGCAAACGAAAACGTAAATTTAAGGTTGGCGATAAAGTTAGAATTAGCAAATATAAAAATGTGTTCGAAAAGGGTTATACGCCGAATTGGACAACAGAAATATTTACGATTCATGATGTGAAAAATACCAACCCTCCAACTTACAAACTCACCGACTACCTGAATCAGCCCATTGAAGGCGGATTTTATGAGGAGGAGCTCAGCAGGGTGCAATATCCCGATGGCTATCTTGTAGAAAAGGTCTTGCGGAGGCGTGGTGATCAACTCTATGTAAAATGGTTGGGATTCGACGGTTCACATAATAGTTGGATAAATAAATCGGATATGTAATATAATTTTCATGAATAAATTTATTATCAACTTATTTACATTTGTTTCTTCACCCTCCTCAATCTTAATGCTAGCTTACATGATAATTGCGGAAAAATGTTTTCACACACACACACGCACACTTTCTCACACTTTCTCACATTTTCTCACATTTTCTCACATTTTCCCACATTTTCTCACATTTTCTCACATTTTCTCACATTTTCTCACATTTTCTCACATTTACGTGTAAAGTAAATGGGGAATTATTTGAGAAAATGTGAGAAAATGTGAGAAAATGTGAGAAAATGTGAGAAAATGTGAGAAAATGTGAGAAAATGTGAGAAAATGTGAGAAATTTACAAGTTTGCAAGATCTTGGTATCCCCAGGGCAAAGTATCAGTTTTACCAGGTATTAATTTTCGCTTATCGTCACACCAGCTTAGAGCTAACTTATTCTGTATGATAGTACTAACTTTATGTCGACCACTTTTTATCATACACTGTTTCCTATCTAAATTTTGATAACCAATAAGGCATCGTTTGTAATCATCAAACGTGATAGATTTTAATGTCGAGCCTTTTACACCCTTTGCACGTTTCTTATCAGTATCGCCACAAGTTCTGAATGAATAGAGTTTTGCGCGCAATCCGATAAATTCACTCATGATTTTTCCATTATTCTCATCCTTCATCAGACCAAGGCGTTTTTTATTCAACAAGGGGATGTTATAGGTATTATCAGGTGGATAGTCTGATGTATCGAACATTGTCGCAACATCACGCTTGATGATTTCATAGATATTTGGAACAGTAAATTGATATATCAGACTATCTGTATCGGTATACATTAATTTTGATTCGGTACTTGAAAAATTATTTTTTACATAATCATAGTGGAAGTTGTATAGAAATATTTTCGAAAGATCGAGAATAGCAGCGCCAATGTAGATAGGTTTGTTAAAATATACCCTGGTTCGACTTAGCTCAATAATTACCATATCTTCATCAAATATGGTGCAGCTACGAAATGTTGGCCGTGCAATAAGAGCACGTGCACCGCCCCTGCCCTCCCATTTCGTGATTAGTTTCACGGTCTTATGGTTACGCACATTCTCCATGGTCTTGCCGAATACAGCGTTGTTCATAAGCTTATAGAAATTCTTCTCAAATTCATTTTTCGATTGCTTTCGCATATTTGTATTGAGATCGATGTATGATTTTAACCATGGTGATTGTGCGAACTTTAGAATTCTATGCACTTTTACCAGCTTCAAACCAAATTTGATGCATTGTTTCAAATTACGATAGTGCAGAACATATTTTTCCTTGGGTAGAAGCGTTGTAGCAAGTTTTCTAATTTTACTACCCGGCGGTATAAAATGCTCGGGGCAGAGAGGTAGGTCGGCATGCTGTTTATGGAGCTCTACGGGATAATCTAAATCCACCTCTAGAATATAACCGATTGGTGCGTCATCCGGATGGGACATCACATCAATGGCATCATTTTCCCACTCGAACGACCCACTCGGCAAATGCTCACTCATAGCTGCACCATAAAGATTATTTACATCGAAATACATTAAATATGATTCCGCTTTGCTTGGATCAAAATCTTCACCCATAAATCGATTATTTGCTCGGGCATAGCGATTGGAGCACTGTGCCACACCACCCCTTATACTTTTCTCGATGAACAATATCATTTCCGGATCGTCTAGAAGTTGGAGATTAATTTTCGTTTGCTTTAACATTGCATCAAAAGCAAGCCCCGGTGCTGTGTAATAATGCAGAGGATCCAAGTTGTATGTTTTAAAACAGCTATCGCGGAAATTTTGAAATATATCGGCTAATAAAAGTACATCGGTTTTCAGGTATAAATCGGAATATTCGCCCAGAGTTTTCAGACCAAACTTGGTCCAAACATTTTTCGCATGTTCATAATCTTCATTGGAAATATGGGAATCGCTTAGTCTCGAATAAAAATATTTTTCAATGGGTAATTCCGGCTCGTCAAGTTTTTCCCAAGAATCGATGTATTCGTAGGGGAATACACCTTTGCGAATCATCAACTCGAATTTTTCCTGATCAATGTAAAATTTTCGAGTTATTTTTTTATCCGCATCGCACACGTATGATGCCAATTTGTCAATGCTGCTAGCCATAAATCGCAGCGAATCTATAAATCTCAAGCTCATCATGGTGCCGTCAACCCTCTTGGTAAATGATATATACTTTTCCTTATTAATAGGCAATAGCGTGATTTCACCCGAAAAATTTGAGGCTAAAGATTTGATTAAGAAATGCGAATCATAGCCCGACAAGTTATGAAACACCACCGGAATCGCGTGTTTCTCACTGAAATTCAAGTTACACCGATTATGGGCGGGGCCGCGATATTTACCCGTGAAATGACAGTGATCGTGACATTTTTTTTCTTCCGGTGAAAATCGCTTCTCACAAATGTAGCAATTTTTTGCACGCATATGACGATCGCGTTGTGTCTGATTCAGAGATTCCATTGGAATTATATTTTTTATGCGCGACTCTACTTCAATTGATAATTCGCGAAGCTGCTCGATGAACCATTCAACACAATTAGGTCCGCGTTTGTTCACATATCTCGATAATGTCTCATCATATGAGCAATGTACATAATAGGCGACACTGTGCGGAATATGCTCTTGAGATTCATTTGCAACCGGTTTCAATATACACTCGAGATCCGCGTAAACCACGAATGGCACAGTTCCCTTATTCTGAAAATTAGAAAATTCCAATTTTTTTTTCTCTGGAAATTCCATTCGGATGCTATTCATTCGCATGCAATCTTGCCTGTGACTATCATACGCGCTGTGTACGCTAAAGTGACACAAGCATCTATCACACAAAAATTGTTCACCATCATGGTTCGATAATTGTTTGCTAACCAAACGTGAAAGATTCCTAATCCAAGCAAAGTGAAATCTGGCTTTGAAGTTATTCAAGTTAGCATCTTCACCATCATCATCATGATCATTATCATCGCCATCTATTTCAATGTTACACTCAATCATAAGTAGGTGAATTGTCTTTTTATCGAGATTTGTTGAATTTTTACTGAGATAAAGAGGCGTGATAATGCTCTTTTTTGATTTTGAATTTGAGGAAGTTTCTTTTTCAATTCCGTATACATTGATTCTTAAATTATTCGCTTTTTCAAGTTTTTCTACGCTACGCAGGGTTGCGGGGAATTTTATACCTGTACAATCCAGCTCTGAGATGTATCGTTGATAGCTGTGTGTTCTGGTTGCGTTGAGGTGTACGGGGTGGAGTGCTGCGGCAACAGACCACAGCAAACATCGATCATCGTCGTTCTGCACGTTGACCACCGCTTTCTGTCGCTGAATATCCTCGGGTAGTTGTGTGAATGTGGAGAGTCCACCACGAAGAGGCTCATATCGGTTGATGCAGATCACAGCATTTATGATCTCAATCATACTCCAACCAGAGTCTCGTTGCTCGAAATCCTCCACCATGGTTAGCAGTGGATTCGTTACATTATCGTTGAACCAGGTGTCCAGGTCTGTCGATGGAAGAATTGCAGTGTTGCGTGTATTGAAGTTCTTTACTTCCAGACTGATCTCATCGCTTTTTATGTTTTCGAATTTACACGAAACACCCACATTCACCTTAATACTTCCTTCTTTGCGTAGCGCATTTTTCAAACGCTCCATCGTTACCACCCCAGCGTCAGTCAAAAATCTTGCCAAATCTTTATGTCGAAGATTCGTTACGGCTCCGGTGCGTATGCGACACTTGAAGGCACTCTCCATATCATCCCATCGAACACGATTATGAATATCATCACCAATATTACCTCCAACAATAGTCGTACGATGTCGGTCAAATTTCACCGCCCACGAATGGAGGAGTGAAATTATATGCTGTAGCCGTTGCTTTTCACTCACACTTGGTTTAGATTGCGTCAAAATATTGTTCAAGGATCGAATATTTTCAAGCGCAATGTCACGCCAGTGAATAAAAATATCTTTATTCGCCTGTTCTGATGGTAGTGTACACAGTAACTTGTATGCATCTTCCATCATCTCAACGAGATTCATATACATAGCGTTGTCCATTTTTTCTTCGTAGAATTTCACAGTCAAACTGGTACTAGACGATTGCTCACCCCCGCCTTAGGGTTGGGGTTTATATGCACACGCCCCACCCCTCCTCCTCCACCGTTCAAATACTATGAAAATTCAAGCGTTTCCAACCATCGGTCAGGGGTTTTGTACCTGGGAGGGTTCGCATCTTTGGCACCTCCATACGAAAAAAATATTTTCCGAGTTTCCCATTGATCAGCCCCTCCAATATTGGGGGCGTATTTCGGGTTTCTAGTTGGGTATAAAAGTGCGAGTTCGCATTGAGTTTACACAATCCGCAGCCAGTCCAAGGAAGAAACATTATATAGAAAACTCAAGCACCAAATCGGAAGCAAGAGGTAAGTATCGTTATTCTTCGATATCATAGTTTTCATGATGGGTATAGTTTGTAATTGATATTTCATATTGCAGAAATGGATGATCAAATCTTCGATGACGAGTTCTGGCAAGGGTGGGAAGACGATGGCAGAGATGACGGCTATGAGACTTTAGACGAAGGGGTGCGCTGGAAGGAAATTTATTATGACGATGGTTTCCCGATGTGGATAGAGATAAAGCCGCTGGAGGAACTTGCGGATGAGCCGGAGGAGGAGGATTGGGGGGTGGAGGCTGATCGTAAGGAAGAGGAGAAGAGGAAGGGGGAGGAGGAGAAGAAAAGGGTGGAGGTGAATGAGGAGCAGGAGGGGTGGAGAATAGGGCGGAGTAGGATAGTACTTTTCTATTACAAGTTTCTTAGTTACCTTAAGAAAATTGTGACCTTACAATATTAAGAAATATAGTTTAAGTTGGTTTTAAGTAGTTTGTAGGAAAAAATGTTACTTAAAAATAGGTTAGACTTAAGAAACACTAAAATAAAAACACAAATATTATCAGGGGCCGAAACCAAAAATTCTGAATGATATTTATTACTCGATCCTTTGGGGGCTTGCCGGTTTTTATGAGCCGAGGTGGTGTCTTTGAGAGCTGTTCTCTTATTGGTTGAGTTTGATTTTATTTTGGGGATGGTATGCAGCAAATAGGGTGCAACCTAACCTCTGCCTGGTTAGTCTAAGACGAAAAAGACAACTTTCAGTCTGAAAAGATCGGTGAATAGTGCAAGTTCATAGAATCGAAGGAAAATCCCTGAACGTGATGGCTGGTAATCGTGCAAGCATATACTATTGTAAGTAGAGCCTGATGTCTTCATATGATATTATTTTACAATTGCTAAGTTAATATTGTGTTCTATTCAAGACGTTTTCTCACGATACAATTGGGCAACCCCTGTGGAGTGGGGTAATGATTCTCATCTTGGTGCATTGATTAATACACAACTAGAACCATATGTAATCAGACGACGTGTGGATCGTGCCTTAATAACAATTAATGGTATCCAGGCTGGCCTCCGAATAGACAACAATATTCGCTGTTGGTGGTTTAGGAGGGTGGATCATTATCAGGCTTTCCCTAATCCCGAAGATTATGCAATCGCCAATGTTCTTCGGTATCGAATAGACGAGATGATGGGGAAAGATATCGATGTGATGGCTCATAATTCCGCAAACATGCGCAATCGTAAGTAGAGCCCGGTGTCTGGATACAATATTGTTATTTTAGAATTGCTAAGTTGATTATGTATTTGTTCAAGGAATTCATGCACGATATGATTGGGCGACTCCTGTGGAATGGGGTAATGCTCCTAATCTTGATGACTTGGTTGATCCACAGCTGAAGCCATATGTAACCAGGCGTTGTGTGGATGGTGCCGTGTTAACAATTAATGGTGTCCAGGCAAAGCTTCAGATAGACCACGATATTCGCTGTTGGTGGTTTAAGAAGGCGCATGATGAACATTATTACCCGAATTCCGAAGATTATGCGGTCTCTATGGTTCTTCGGGATCGAATAGACGAAAGACTGGATAGCGGTAGCGAGGGCGAATATGATCAAGATATACAGAATGCGTCTGAAGAAGAATAGTGTGTATGATTTATCATTGAGGAATCATTATGACACATCTAAGCTCACTTTTTCTATTTTCAGATCCCATTCTCATAGGGAATGATGATGAATACAGATGAGGGATAAATGTTACGGCCATTATTATGATTATTATTGAAATTATTGTATTTTAGAATAGGTTAGACTTGAGACATAACAAATAAACGCATATATTATCAGATAATTCGCGTCATTGATTGCATATATATATGTAACACCCTGTCACTCTTCAAGCATTTTCAGCTAGTATAATTCGTGTATATAAGCTAAGAATTAGATATTTCAGCCATCTTGGATCGATTGTCGGTAAGAAAAAAAAAAAAGATCGGTAATCGTTACCATCATTCGAAAGCGAATCGTTAGTGGCGCCATTGCAAGACGGAAAATTGCGGGGAAATTGCAGCCATCGGACTATCGGTAACCAAAGATCGGATCGTTACCATCGGACTATCGGTAACAATCGGTAGTGGCGCCATCGCACAACGGCGAATTGCAGCCAGCCGATTGTCGGTAGCAATGATTGACGATCGTTACCATCCGACTGTCGGTAACTTACCCACGCGGTCAGTAGGTTACCGACTGCCTGATGGCCGGTAAAGAAGGCTGGATCCAGAACTGTCATATCTATACTACTTACGAGTTGTTTTGATACAAAATGACGTTAAAAAAAAAAAAACTAAATCTCAATTATTTTCTTTGATTTTTCCCAAGGATTCTTTTATACTGACCACTCTATATAAGGGCTTAAAATGATCCTCAAATTTGAAAGAAATTTTCAGAATTTTTTCAGAATTTTAAAATGGGTCGAACTTTGAGTCCATTTCAAAAATTATAAATAAATAACGGCCAGTATGAAAAATTAAAAAAAAATATTTTTGAGATCCTGAACCTGCAGACCACTATTTAAAAAAGAGTCGATCAAATCCGAGATGGTCAGGGTCAGACGTTCGTCAAGTTGGCGTGGAAAGCCCCATATATATATATATATATATTAGGGTGGTCGTTAATTTCTAACATATACTTGCCACCCCCTGAATCGACAGATAATGACCCAAAAACACTGTGTAATTTTTTTCAGATTTTTAGCTTGATGGGAAAGCGTGCCGAAATCAATTTGAAGTTGGAAAGTTTGAAAAAAAAATAAAAAAAAATTACATTTTCATTTTTCATCAAATTTTTGAGTATAATAGCAGGAAATAAATGTAGAATGACGAAAAACGAAAACTTTCCAACAAAAAAATGTATTTTATGGTAATCTTATAATATTACAACGTTATAAGGACTATATTAAAAAAATTATTAAATAAAAAAAAAAAAAAAATAAGAAATGAATAAATAAATAAAATAAAATAAATATAAATATAAATACCGGGATGATTTCTTGATAGTATACAGGTGACTGCGCATGCGCGAGTTTCGTCGTATGCTGAGGCAGGCTGGCCTCAAATACCACTGCGTGACGACTTTACCGACCAATGAAAACGAATTATTTGGCGCATGCGCTGTCACCTGTATACTATCAAGAAATCATCCCGGTATAGTCTAACATGAAGTTGTAATATGATAAGTTTTACAATAAAATACATTTTTTGTCGAAAAGTTTTCGTTTTTTGTCATTCTACATTTATTTACTGCTTTTTTACTCGAAAATTGGAAAGAAAAAAAAATAAGAAAATGTATATATTTTTTTGATTTTTTTGAACTTCAAATTGATTTCGGCACGCTTTCCCATCAAACTAAAAATCTGAAAAAAATTACACAGTGTTTTTGGGTCATTATCTGTCGATTCAGGGGGTGGCAAGTATATGTTAGAAATTAACGACCACCCTAATATATATATATATAGATAGATATACAACTCTAACAACTGACTGTCCGCTACCCAAATCACTGAGATGCAAGCGAGGAGTCAGGCGGATATTCATGCCGGCACTAGGAAAAATATGCTTAGTCGAAAATGCAAGGTCCGCAATACATATACAATCTACATGCACTGTTACATTCACATTGGCATAAATTAAGTCATCAAACACTGTGTAGGCAATCGACTTGAAATTTGGGCAGTGAGCATTGACAATATCGATGAATATATGGAAAAATTTTGACGCTAATTGGAGCATTTTATTTACTGTACCGAAACTCCGTGATCATGGACGCGTGCCGTAGAAAAGTTCGAACGCCTGTGTGCAGGCAACTCAAGAATCATATCAACGATTGAGATTTACAATCGCGTAAGCCCCATTTCAAAGCATATAAGGTTACGCCGATTCGGTTTGTCACCCAAATACGATCGACCTTCGCCTTCGGTCTATTCAATGGTCAGTCGGTCAGAACAAAATAAAAACACTCATCGTGTGACATATCACGAGACCACTCCAGTTCATTAATGTGAACCGTGGTAGTACTACTCAGAGATAATAAGCGAAATATATAAAATAATTGGTTGGGAATCATTCCAATATCATTCATCAATTACTGAATGTAATAATTCATAGAGTGTTTGATCCGGGAATAAACGTGTGAAGGAGCGAAGAGGACGAGATCCAAACAGATATCATAATGAATCGTGAGTATATGAACTTATGTTCTGAAGATTTGGAGGTTCTGTCAAGAATTAGTCGTCCAGGTATGTTGTTGGATACACATATTGATAAATTTAATGATATATTACAAAATCATACTCCATATTGCATGCAAAGTCCTTTGTTACTGCAAACACCTGAATTCATTCGAAATCTTTCTAATGAAACAGAATGCTTACAAATACTGTTTCACGGTCCTATTCGCTTGGGACACTGGATTTGTGTTTGGTACGATTCTAGAGTGTTGCACGTGTATGATAGCGCGAATAAGAAAATGTTGCATGATGACCATAAGATATTTCTGAATAAATTACTACCCTACCATAATTTACAAATTGTATTCGAAAAAGTTCAGCAACCAGCCAATTATTGGGATTGTGGTGTGTTTGCGATAGCTTTTGCAACTTCGATCGTTCTTGGTATAGATCCTTGCAATACCGTATATGATACATCGAAGATGAGACCGCATTTAATCGACATGTATAATTCGAATCGTCTGATACATTTTTCAATGTTGCGGAAAAATTTGACTGGGAGCACCAGTTCATCTAAAATTGTGAGAGCTACGAATATCGCACCAAAGTCAACAGAGCTAATAGCTCCTATACAGAAAAGAGTTGCATTGGCGGAAAAAAATTTTGTTCAAACATCCATCGTGTTGCGTGAGAGGGAAGCGCAAAAGAAAAGGAATCAACGCGCAGCAGAATCGTTGGAAGAAAGAACGAAAAGATTGGAAAAAGACGCAATATATCAACGGCAAAAAAGAAAATTGAACGAACATTCAGACGAAGTAAGTAGGGCTGTGTTGCGTCAGAAAAAAGCGGAAAAAACAAAACGAATCCGTGCTAACGAAATCATACAGCAAACGGCTATAAGACGCGAGACGGATGCAGCTCAGAGAAAGGAGAAACGAAAATTGACCAACAATGAAGTTGACGAAACGAAAAAATATTTCAAACGGAGAGACTTCTCAGGAAAATTTTGTGTGGCATCCAGGGTGAAAAAAAAACAAAACCGGGCATGATTCTGTTCAGGAAGGATGTGCATTGATAGCTAATTTGGATTTTGCAGAAGCTACAATAACAGTAAATTATCTAGGTAAAATGAATGATATATGTGAATTCTGTAGTGCAAAACATTTTATTTCTGAATTGCCAACTGACAAAAAGTATAACACCTGTTGTCATAAAGGTAAAGTATGCATTTTCGAAAATAATGCTTATCCGGTACTCATTAGACAATTAGTAAGCGGAATTCATGAAAATAGTAAGAACTTTATGAGAAACGTTAGAAGCTACAATAATTCTTTAGCATTTGCAAGTTTCGGTGCAAAATTGGATTCTTTGCAAGGAAGAGCTGGTCCGTTTGTATTCCGTATTTGTGGACAAACGTATCATAATACATATGCACTTCACCCAAACGCTAATGAAGCAAGAAAATACGGACAGCTTTATATTATAGATAACGAGATTGCCACGAGAGTACGTATGCAGCATGCTGCTAATGATAATTGTTTACCAGAATTATTGAGTATATTGGATGGCATAATACGAAGTATCAATCCATACTCAAAGGCCTTCAAGATGATGTATGAAATGGAAGAAGAAGAAGAAAAGTTGGCAGACACAACTGGTCATCCTGTACGAGAAGTGAGAATGTGGTTGAAGCGAGGGGACAATGTTGACAAGAATCGTTTTAATATACCAACATGTAATGAAATAGCAATCGTATTTGTAGCGGAAGACGGAAATCCACCTGTCGAAAGAGACATATGCGTGTATTCTAGAAGCGAAGGCGCTATAAGTATTCCAACTGTAAGTAAACATGCTGACCCTATGATCTATCCTCTCATGTTTCCCTCCGGTGAAACTGGGTGGATGCCAAGATTCAAGCAGAAAGACGGAGACCGCGAAATAACCGCGTTGCAGTATTACAGTTATCAGTTAAGTGACAGAGGCAAATTCAACCCATGTCTGGATATGGGGAAATTATCTCAGCAATACATCGTAGATATGTGGACGAAAGTTGAAAGTCATCGTCTTTATTATATAAGAAACCAACAGAGTAAATTGAGATCCGAAATGTATAAAGGAGTAGTCGATTATTTACATAATAAAGCTGGACAGGAAGACGCGAGGATCGGGAAAATGGTTATATTACCTTCATCGTTCGGTGGAAGTCCACGTGCTTTGCAACAGAGTTTTATTGATGCGATGACCTTATTGCAGAAGTATGGGAAGCCTGACCTATTTGTAACAATGACTTGTAATCCTAAGTGGAAAGAAATTGTTGAAAATCTACGTCCCGGTCAAAGTGCAACGGACCGACCAGATCTCGTAGCGCGAGTATTTCACCAAAGGGTGAAAGAGTTGAAAGCAGAATTAATTGATAAAGAATTGTTCGGAAAATGTGCTGCCTATGTTTACGTGATTGAATTTCAGAAGAGAGGATTACCTCACATGCATATGTTGTTTTTCCTTGAAGAAAACAGTAAAGTTCGCGATGCAGATGACGTCGATAAGATAGTTTCTGCAGAAATACCGGATAAGCATAGGTATCCGCTACTATATGACATGGTTAAACAGTGTATGATTCATGGACCGTGCGGACAACAAAATATTAATTCACCTTGTATGGATGAAACAAAAAATCTATGTACGAAACGGTTTCCGAAAGATTACGTATTGGCAACCAATTATAATTCAGTGGGTTATCCGTTATATCGTCGACGAGACGACGGAAATGTAATTGTTTTCAACTCTGGAAAGAACGGAACGCGTTATAGAGTTGCAGATAATAGATACGTTGTGCCTTACAATCCGTACTTATTATTGAAATTTAATTGTCACATCAACGTAGAGATATGTTCGGCTGTTCAATGCATAAAGTACTTGTTTAAATACTGCTACAAAGGACACGACTGCGCAATCGTTGGAATGAAGGATGAGGGTGAAGATGCATGTATCAAGTACGACGAAATTGACGAGTATATCTCCACGCGATATGTTTGTCCACCTGAAGCAATGCATCGTTTATATCAATACCCGATGAATGAACAGTCCCATGTTATATATAGATTAGCAGTTCATATCGAAAATGAGCAATTGGTATACTTTCAAGAAGGTCATGAAGAAACAGTGGTAGAAAAAAATAAAGATTCGACACTGCTTGCATGGTTCAACTTAAACAAGAATGATATCGAAGCACGTAAGTATTTATACTGCGAAATTTCCGATCGTTACGTATTCAACAAAACGAAGAAAGAATGGACGAGACGAAAGAAATTTGTAAAGCCCGTTTTTAGTAGGATGTACTTTGTAAGTCCAAAAGAAACCGAACGTTATTATCTCAGATTATTGTTATTACATATTCGCGGGGCACAATCATTTGCGGAAATGAGAACTCACGATGGTACAACGTATCCCTCATTTTTCGAAGCTGCAGTAGCGCGTAAATTGATAACAGATGACGAGGAATGGGACAAATGTCTTGCCGAAGGAGCGAGTCTCAAATTCCCGGAAGAAATGTGTCGATTATTCGCATATATATGTGTCTTCGGCATGCCTATCAATGCGCGTGATTTATTTGAAAAATACAAACACGAGTTTGTTGATCAAAATGAATATGATGAACGAAGCGAACAAAAAGCCTTGCAAGTGATCAATGAAATATTCTTATTCCATGGATTTACCCTACGGCATTTCAGTTTACCTGATATTGTAGATGATGGTGCATTCGCATGTCATACAGATAATGATGGTGATGATCAGCACACTACGATAGCGTTGCAGCGTGCGCTAATATCGTCAATAGAAAGTTTAACTAAATATCAAGAAAATGTGTTTGCTGTAGTCATGGATGCGGTTCATTGTCGATCTCCTGAAAAGTGTATTTATTTGGATGGTCCTGGTGGTAGTGGGAAGAGTCATTTACACAACATCATTATTACTAAGTTGAGTAGTCTGGGTATGGTTGTGTTACCTGTAGCATGGACAGGAATCGCAGCGAATCTTTTACGAGGCGGTCGAACTGTTCATTCAATGTTCAAGGTACCATTCAATCTAACAGAGCAATCTACTTGCAATGTAAAACCAAATTCACGACATGGAGCTTTCATTCGAAAAGCAAAAATGATAATCTGGGATGAAATTACAATGGCATCCAAGTATGCTCTAGAGGCAGTTGAGCGCATGTTGAGGGACGTATGTCAATCCAACGAACCATTTGGTGGCAAAATAGTTATAGTTTCGGGTGATTTTCGACAAACTTTACCTGTTGTACGACATGGCAGTAGAACACAAATCGTTGAGGCCTGTGTGAAGAGAAGCAGTTTATGGAACAAATTCATGTATATGTCATTGAAAGGTAACATCTGTGTTGGCAATGGACAAGCGGACTTCAAGCAATGGCTTCTCAAAGTTGGTGATGGAATATTTTCTAACACTTTTGAACGTGATAATCAGGGCCTGGAAGTTGGGACCAACAATCAGACGTCAACAGAAAGCTAAAATGACGCAATAAACACGAGCAAAAAGACGAACGCGAGCAAGTTACGCGCATAGATTCATGTCATAGCCTGTAGGTGAAATGTCGGAACCAAAGTGAGGTTGGCTGCAAAACAGGTGGATTGAAGCTGAAAATCCTGAAGTTGTCAAAGAGATGATTGAAAATTTTATCTACTGTCATTGGCGTGACTATGACTTTTCTCTGGGAGGGGGGGGGGGAGGGGTGGCTGGCACCATCCTTCACTTCGCTTTACCCGAATATATACATCCGAAATTTTCAATTTCATTTTTTTTATCTTTCTCGGGTGGGCACTCAACATCCGGGGGGGGGGGGGGGGGGGCGGCGGCTCCCCCGTAGTTACGCCGATGTCTACTGTTGTTCTTGGATATATTATATAGGATATATTTATTGAATGATCACGTGAGTGAGACTGAAAAAATAGACTAGACTTACGTAAAAATGAGATAAAAACGAGTAAGAAAATGTAAGACAAAAAGTAAGATAAAAATCAAGACAGAAATCAAGACAAAAAATAAGATAAGAATCAAGACAAAATGTAAGATAAAAATCAAGACAGAAATCAATACCAAAAATAAGGTAAAAATTAAGACAGAAAATGAGACAAATAATAGGATAAAAATCGTGACAGAAAATGATATATATTTCAAGTAAGGAAATAAGATAATAAAAATTAAGACGAAAAATAAGATAAAAATCAAGAAAATGAAAAAAAAAAAAAAATAATAATGAAAATAATCATCTCTTTGACAACTTCAGGGTTTTCAGCTTCAATCCACGTGTTTTACAGCCAACCTCACTTTGGTTCCGACATTTCACCTACAGGCTATGACATGAATCTATGCGCGTAACTTGCCCGCGTTCGTCTTTTTGCTCGTGTTTATTGCGTCATTTTAGCTCTCTGTTGACGTCTGATTGTTGGTCCCAACTTCCAGGCCCTGGTGATAATGAAGTTGCTCATATCCCTTCCGATATTCTTTCGAATGGGAATATTGTGCAAGAAATATTTGGCGAAAATATTGATCCACACGATCCGTCCAACCACGGAAAAGTTATATTAGCACCTACAAATCTGGATGTTATCGCAATTAATAATGAAATATCGTCGAAAATTCAAGGTACTGGTATAGAATATTTGAGTGTGGATTCTGGAGTAGATAAGGATAATATGGATCTCAGTAATATACTACCAATAGAATTCTTGAACTCTCTAACACCAAACGGTCTGCCACCTCATAAATTGACTTTGAAAATCGGAAGTATTGTCATCCTGTTACGTAATTTGAATTTATCACAAGGATTATGTAATGGTACCAGATTAGTTGTCAAAAAGTTGAATCAGTTTCTGATTTGTGCTCAAATCATCAGTGGAAATTGCGTTGGAGAAACGGTACTGATACCACGGATAGATTTATTACCGTCCGAGGAGGATATACCATTCAAGATGGTCAGAAGACAATTTCCGATTCGGTTAGGTTTTGCGATGACAATCAATAAATCACAAGGTCAGTCCTTTGACAGTGTTGGTGTATATTTACCAAATCCAATATTCAGTCATGGCCAACTGTACGTTGCATTATCCAGAGTTAAATCTAGAAATAATTTGAAAGTATTGTTGACAAAAAAATCGGCCGTCATTAACCATGAAGCTATGAATTCTCAATTATGCACAAGAAATATCGTGTTTAAAGAAATCTTTGGTGTTTCGTAAATTGATCGATCTGCGGTCCGAACCGTTTATTCGCGAAGGTGCCCTTAGTATTATATATGTACAGTATATTTGAAAGCATCAGATTGTCAATTATATTGAATGTACTACTCAAGTGTGATAGTGAAATATTGTTCGAGGAAATCGCTATCGAAAATCTGGTTCTTCATGTTTAACGATTACGTTAGCTCAACCTTGAAAACAATTAGCTGCTAATGCCTTATGTGGGTATAAGCGCTACAAACATCAGCTGCTAATGCCTTTTGTGGCGAAGCGCTACAAAAATTAGCAGCTCATACCTTTTATGGCGAAGCGCTACGAAAATTAGCTGCTAATGCCTTCTGGGGCAGAGCGCGCAAAGGCAGCTACTGACGCCCGATACAGATTATCAACATCCATCAATTTTTCCCATTGCGCATTGAACCTTGTCCCATCCCTACACGGAGAGAAGAAGTATAGGAAGCGTTGTCATACTGGTATAGGTCGATTGACTTATCGCGGACTTCTGAGGTCCCGTACTATAAGTATGGTAACCGTTCTCACAAGTGAGGCAATAGTTACCATACTTATATAGGGTTTCTATAACCATTGCCTCACTTGTGAGAACGGTTGCCATACTTATAGTACGGAGCCTCAGAAGTCCGCGATAAGTCAATCGACCTATACCAGTATGACAACGCTTCCTATACTTCTTCTCTCCGTGTATCCATACCCTCCCGATGGAAGAAACCGCACCACTTTCTCGTTGGTTTCCATTGAGCGATAGCACTTCTATGACCAATGATACGTGTACTGATGATTCAGATCTAAGTTGGTAAACCTTTTCTATCAAGTATGAAGAAGTACTATCGGCTAAGAGTGTGATGACATTTTGTCTTATGCCCGGTTGCATAAACGTGGGTCACTCCGTGGGTTGAAATAACCTGTAGGTTACCCCGCAGATACTACCCGTTCAACCTTTTTTTCATCTGGCAGCTATCATGAATCGCTGTTAACCTTTAACAGTCCATAGAGGTTGAACGGGTAGTATCTGCGTTGTAACCCATGTTTATGCGACCGTCCATTAGTGTGCCATCCGTTTTCAATCGAACAACACAAAAACCACTGATAACCGAGCGAGCGTAGCGAGTGAGGGACAATACAAAAAATAAACAACACGAAAACCACTGATAACCGAGCGAGCGTAGCGAGTGAGGAACAATACAAAAACCACTGACAACCGAGCGAGCGTAGCGAGTGAGGGACAACGCAAAACCAATCGAGTGAGCGAGCGAAGCGAGCGAACGAGAACAAATATCAGCTTGTTAATTATAAATCAACGTGACCACATATTTTCATTGGGGACACATTTTTTAAATAAACGAAATATTCCGCTGAAATGTACCAGATGATAAAAAAGTAATATTATATTGATATCTGGCTGCTGCGATTAAATTACGCCATTTTTTCGAGATATTAAATTATATTTTAATTATCCTCCTGGTGCAATACCGTAACACTTCAAAAAAAATCTCAAACCGTGGAGCAATACTGTAATAAGTCAAAAAATATTTTCTGATGGTAATTTTGAGATGTTACAGTATTGCACCAGGGATATATTTTTTTTCGAGTTGTTACAGTATTGCACAAAGAATTATGTTTATTTCCCGACTTGTTACTGTATTGCATCAATTTATTGAATTTTTTTCGAGTTATTACAGTATTGCATCGAAATAGATCGCCCCATTCGATTTTGAGATACTACAAAATGATTTCAAAGATTTTGAGATATTACATTATTGCACCAAGTCAGACAGAAAAATCGTAAAATATAGTACATTAAGCTGTTAGGGAGAGAGGTGAGCGATTTTGATGAGGGTGAAGTTTGCTGTACGAGCGAAGCGAGGGCAGCTTCACCCGAATCAAAATCGCGCCTCTCTCCCGAACGACTTACGATACTTTTTCTCATACATGCATCAAACTAACCCCATTTCAAGCATGTCTTACGAGAGAAAAGACTCACATATCTCATTCGGCCGTAATATGTGGTCGTCGCATGCGTTTTCACGCGATTTGGTTAGGTATGAAGCCTAAGAAGCAAAAGTGCGCGTAGGCATGATAATATGAACGCATTAGTACATGATGCTGTGAGGGTGACATACGCGATTTTGATTCGGGTGAAGTTTGCTGCCCGAGCGAAGCGAGGGCAGCTACACCCGAATCAAAATCGCGCCTGTCTCCCTGACAGCTTCATGTAATGCGTTCATATCATGCCTATGACGCGCACTTATGCTCCCTAGGGTTGATAAGTAACCAAATCGCGTGACTGCGCATGCGTCGACAACATATGACGGCCGAGGGAGATATGTGCGTCTTCTGTCCCGTAAGACACGCTCGATATGGGGTTATTTTGACGCATGTAGGATAAAAATGATAAATTTCCCGACGTTTAGAGATGTTATACTATTGCACCAAGAAAATTATTATTTTTCAATTTATTACAGTATTGCACCACGAACATGCAGTTTTTCTTAGATATTACGCTATTGCACTGATAACAGTCAATTATTCCAAGATATCACAATGTTTCGGATAAATATTATTCATTTATTCGTAAAATGTCTACACTTGTATTTTCAACTAATATTCATTAACCAATATAAGGGTCATTCTTTTACAAACCGAACACTTTTAAAACTTGACATTTTAAAATTGTCTGAAATTTTTTTTACAACTTACATATATCAAATTACTTCACACGTATTTCAGGATTTTGCTGGAAATATTTCTTTTTTGAAAATAACCGCACATGAATTTTTGATAATTTGCTGGATTTTCTCCCATCTTCTCCTACTTGAAATTCATTATCTCCAGTTGTACTGATCGGATCAAGGTCGGCCTGGTTTCATTTTACACTCTGTTACTTGAGCTTTCAAAGTGTATTTAAAAAAAAAATTTTATTGTAAACAAATTATAATTATTAACAATTTGATTATTTAAATAGTCTAAACATGCCCTTCCCCCACCTTGAATCCATTTTGAAAAATATGATTTTGTTCATTATTCTCTCATCTACAAGATCCATCTTTTCAAAAAGTGGGGTCACCGTTAGATCGGAAGATATTAAATAAAAAGTGAAAATAGGTGCAAGAGTGTGAGATTTTGATTGCACGCAGAGCGCGCTGCGTGACTTGCGCTCGGAAATATTTAATATCTTCCGATCTAACGGGGACCCCACTTTTTGCAAAGATGGATCTTGTAGATGAGAGACTAATGAACAAAATCATATTTTTCAAAATGGATTCAAGGTGGGGGAAGGGCATGTTTGGACTATTTAAATAATCAAATTGTTAATAATTATAATTTGTTTACAATAAAAATTTTTTTTTAAATACACTTTGAAAGCTCACGTAACAGAGTGTAAAATGAAACCAGGCCGACCTTGATCCAATCAGTACAACTGCCCTGGTGAAAAAAAAATCTCTGCCAAATCTCTCCAAAAATCTACAAATGAGAATGCCGAAAAATCTGGAGTTTTCCAGAGATGTAAACTCTGTCATTTGTCGGAAAAATCTAGGAAATTCTGAATATTTCTGCGGTCGAGTTCCGCAGAATTTCCCCAAGTGCAGAAATTCAACGACACCAGAAAAATCCAGAGTTTTGCGGAGAAATTGATGAATTTCGATGGAAAATTCTGGAAATCTCCGCTATAGAGTTTTGCAAAATTTCGCGAAGTGCAGAAATTCAACAAAACCAGAAAAATACAGAGTTTTGCGGAGAAATCTATGATTTTTGATGAAAAATTCTGGAAATCTCGGCTGTAGAGTTTCGCGGAATCTCGCCAAGTGTAGAAACTCAACAAAACCAGAAGAATGCAGAGTTTAGCGGAGAAATTCATGATGTTCGATGAAAAATTCTGGAAATCTGCGCTATAGAGTTTCGGGGAATCTGGCCAAGTGCAGAAATTCAACAAAACCAGAATAATCTGAAGTTTTTCGGTAAAATTGATGGTTTTCAATGGAAAATTCTGGAAATCTCCGCTGTAGAGTTTCGCGGAATCTCCCTAAGTGCATGAATTCAACAAAACCAGAAAAATGCAGAGTTTTTCGGAAAAATCAATGATTTTCAATGAAAAATTCTAAAAATCTCGGCTGTAGAATTTCGCGGAACCTCGCCAAGTGCAGAAATTCAACAAAACCAGAAGAATGCAGAGTTTAGCGGAGAAATTTATGATGTTCGATGAAAAATTCTGGAAATCTCCGCTGTAGAATTTCGCGGAATCTGGGCAAGTGCAGAAATTCAACAAAACCAGAAAAATCCGAAATTTTTCGGTGAAATTGATGGTTTTGAATGGACAATTCTGGAAATCTCCGCTGTAGAGTTTCGCGGGATCTCCCTAAGTGCATGAATTTAACAAAACCAGAAAAATGCAGAGTTGTGCGGAGAAATTAATGATTTTCGACGAAAAATTCTAAAAATCTCGGCTGTAGAATTTCGCGGAACCTCGCCAATAGTGCAGAAATTCAACAAAACCAGAAAAATACAGAGTTGTGCGGAGAAATTCATGATTTTCGATGAAAAATTCGGGAAATCTCCGCTGTAGAGTTTCGCGGAATCTCGCCAAGTGCGGAAATTCAACGAAACCAGAAAAATACAAAGTTTTGCGGAAAAATTGATGATTTTCAATGTAAAATTCTGGAAAGTTCCGCTGTGGAGTTTTGCGGAATCTCCCTAACCCAATAAACACAGGTCCATTCAATAAACGTTTAAAAAACGCGCCAGCTGCATAAATTTGGTGCACGTGGATAAATTAATCGTAGATCCACGTACAGACGGACATCAGACCTGGAAATTCATTGTACTATAGGTTTAATTTATTTGGTATAATGAATGTATAAAGGGTTGTTTCAACAGTTTTTACACGTATAATAAACACGTTTATTATACGGGATTTCAATCACCTTGTGTTTATTAGGAAGTGCAGAAATTTAACAAAACCAGAAAAATCCGCAGTTTTTCGGTGAAATTGGTGGTATTCAATGAAAAATTCTGGAAATCTCCGCTGTAGAGTTTCGCGGAATCTCGCCAAGTGCCGTAGTTACTCTCGGCGCCACAACGCGGCGCCGAGCCTCGACTCACCTGCAGTGTAGCTGCCATTTTATTCTCGCGAGTAAAGTGCTAAACCCGGGCAAATATAGACCCCGGCGCCCGACCACTTGACACGAGACGTCGTGCAGTGATCAAGCGATCCTGACTACCAAACCACACATTGTCCATCGATCAAGGATCAATGCGACAAAGACACTAGTCTTTGTCACCACCCGACAAAGACACTAAGCAGTGTAATAATATATAAAACCGATAAGAACGTGCTCTGCTTTTGTTCGGGCATATACCTCTACCTAGGTTCATGTCTGGAGAATTCGAACTTGGAGAGATTTCCAGAAATCTTCGGGTTTTTACACAACTTTGCATAGAAATGCAGATACTTATGAGCGAGACCAGATGGAGAAATTCGAGCTTGGAGAGATTTCCAGAAATTTTCGCTTTTCTACAGAATTTCGCATAGAAACACAGATTACTTATCAGGGAAGCCAGATGGAGAAATTCGGGCTTGGAGAGATTTCCAGACATTTTCGCATTTCTGCAGAATTTCGCATAGAAATACAGATACTTATGAGCCAGGCCAGATAGAGAAATTCGGGCTTGGAGAGATTTCCAGACATTTTCGCATTTCTGCAAAATTTTGCATAGAAATACAGATAATTATGAGCGAGGCCAGATGGAGAAATTCGAGCTTGGAGAGATTTCCAGACATTTTCATAATTGTGCAGAGATTTTCATCGAAAATAATCAATAAATACGCACGAAAGATTTGAAAGAATTTTTCGCGTTGCAGAGATTTCTATAGAAAAACTCTGAATTTTCTCTGGAAAAAAGTCTGATTTTTCTCTGAAAAGTGTTCCAAATAACAGAGAAATGTAGAGCTTTTTGCAGAGTTTTTCAGAGAAAATTTGCAGAGATTTCCAGAAATTTTTTTTCACCAGGGTGGAGATAATGAATTTGAAGTAGGAGAAGATGGGAGAAAATCCAGCAAATTATCAAAAATTCATATGCGGATATTTAAAAAAAAAAAAAAATATTTCCAGCAAAATCCTGAAATACGTGTGAAGTAATTTGATGTATGTAAGTTGTAAAAAAAATTTCAGACGAGTTTAAAATGTCAAGTTTTAAAAGCCTTCGGTTTGTAAAAGAATGACCCATAAGCAAAAGTGTAATCCATTTCTAATAAATTATGCAATTTATTTTTTTCATGTTTTTTTTTTTTTATATTAATTTTTTTTGTATTACTTCAGTTATATTTTGTCGGTTATTCCAGTTATTTCCATGGTTATTTTAAAGTTTTAATTATTTCAGTGATTTCTATACGGTTATTTCTCATTATTTTATGTGTACCTTATTCATTCATTATTTAATTCATTTCTCGTTATTTCAGTTATTTTGTCGGTTATTTCTAATTATTTCACGAGCCGTTGACACGTTACTTCAACGAGTTATTTTCCGTTCGATTGAAATAGTTTATTATTGTTGAGTTTTTTAATAATAAATATATGAGTTGAATTTGAAGATTAACAGTCTATTATTCATTACACCGTGAATTAATCCCGATTTTCATTCGGGCCATTCGACCAATTATCAACCAAGGTTTTCTCAGTGATACACTCCAATTTTCAGACCAGAACGGCCATTCTGTAGATTTGGGTTTATCGCTGAAGAATCTCAGCTTTCACAATGAAAAAATCAAACGATTGATAAAACATTGAGCAGACGAAGAAATCGCAATTTTTTGTTAAAAAAGTGTTTCGGAGAGGGTTTCAGTAGAGTTGATGAAAAATAAAAAATGAATTCCAAAAGCTGAGAGTTTTTCACATGGAAAACGTATTTTTTCGAATTTGCATTGTGACGCCGAAGATACGATAAAAATGCTTATAAAAATGTTGTCCTAAAAATTGGATGTCGTATTTCTCGTGGAGAGTACTACGTCCTATTGGGCTGAAACTTCAGGCAAAGCGAT
Source organism: Tenthredo mesomela (assembly GCA_943736025.1). Lineage (NCBI taxonomy): Eukaryota > Metazoa > Arthropoda > Insecta > Hymenoptera > Tenthredinidae > Tenthredo > Tenthredo mesomela. The sequence continues at coordinate 16,146,769 of OX031019.1, forward strand.
TTTTCGAGGGCCCAAACATTGGTTGATAATTGGTGAAATTGCCCAATTTTTTTTAGAATTTTTTGAAATTTTTTTGAGTTGTTACAGTATTGCACCAAGAAATTTTGATTTTTTCTAGATGTTACAGTATTGCACCAGGAAAAATAATTTTTTTCGAAATGTTACACTATTGCACCAGAATCTCATGCCAGTTTTGAGTTGTTACAGTATTGCTTCCAGCGGTTTCAATTTTGTCTCGCATCGCAATACTATAATATCCGGTTTTCAACAGTTATATTGGCCTGAAAAAATTCCACTTTTTTTTGCCCAATTGCTTCATCATTCGACGAGTGATATTCCATAATAAAACGAAAATTCGAAAATTTCGGCTTGTTACAACATTGTTCTAGGGGTGCGATATGTGAAATTTGGTACAAAACATAGGGAATGACTCACTATTGCGTGTGACTTCCTCGCTCTCAAAATCATCTGCCATGGTTGGTGAATCGGTAGTACTTGATCTGCTGATCGTGTCTTTGCTCGATGTTCCTGCACGTGCCTGGTAGTTCTCTTGTATTATCGGCGACTTTCGTCCATCGCAAGTTTTTTTCACTTCTCTTCTGGTAATTGACTCTTTACTAATTGTTTGATGCTGTAAGTTTTGTGTCGTTTTTTCGTTGCACAAATAATCTCTCTCCCGGTTTAATGCATCACAAGAACCTGTCCTGCTGACTACGTTCTTATCCAACTGCAAATCCAGCTGGTGGATCTGTTTTCTGCTACCTGAGTTTGGTTCACAGTGAACTTCATTAGATTCTTGGCCAGATATTGAGTTTTGTGTTATTGCACGGTTCTCATGTACTACAGCTGAGGACTGTAGAGTGTCTCTTTGATCATCGTGTTTTTTTAAGACTTGGCGTGATTTTGAATTGCTTTGGGGACCGCTCGACTGGAGTGTCTTCTTCGATCCAGATTTCTTGTTACTCTTGGAGCTGCTTAACTTCACTTTGCTCTTGGATGCACGCTTAGCTTTGTTGTGTTCAGACGACAAATCAGAAGAGGATGAACAATGATCCGTCTCCCATGCTAATTGAAAGTGAATAAAAATCCTCAATTTTCGTGGTTTATCAAATATTATTATAATTATGTGTGAAATTCTAAGGGGGATATTCGGTTTGCTCATGAAGTTGTGACGGTCGGTATAGGTAGTGTGGTTTGAGCCCTAACGGTTTGATCGACAAGCGAGAACCTGTCAACTATTAGAATTCGGCCGTCCGTCGCATACACAATAATAATAGTAAATAAAAATACTAAGAAAAAGATCTACCTTTCGATAGACCGGTAAATAGGATTCGTTGCCGTTTAGTCCTATACAGGTCTCAATTGAATTGTTTAAATAGTTACTGAGGCTAAATAATATAGAATAATAATAATAATAATAAAATAATAATAATAATAATAAGGATAATGAATGCTGAAGGTGATTCAAATGATAATGAGAATTGTCTGGTAAAATCGATAATATATTCTTGAACGATTAATTTGTGAATGATATATGTTCAGGCGACTAACATCAACCGTCGCTTGAAGGAAATGAATAACATAAAATATCAAAACAATAAAATGAAATATAAAGATACAATATCGGTCACCGACGTGGGGATCGTAGAGGCTTGTTACTTTAGTAGAGAACTGTTAATAAACTGTTCTTGTAAATGAAGGAAAGCCTGTTCACGATTCTCACGTTAATGATAAGAAATAATATTTGGTCTAAGGTATAATATAAAGAGTTAATTTGAAATAATAATAAAGAATAGTAAGTATTGGAGCTCTCTCTCTCTATCTGATTATATGATATCGAATTTATATCTACTACGGTATAGTTCTAAATAATACGAACTTTAGGTATTATATTATACATGCAGTCACTAATTTAGTATGTGGTATATTGTATAATCTTGGTGAATCAAGATTGGTATTCACGAGTTTCGAGTAGTTCAATCCGAACTGTAATATTGGCTCAAATAAACCTTATGGTGGTTATTAAGAAACACAAACTAGGATCAGGGCGAACCCGGAATTTTATGGATTATCCCAGTTTGGTTATTAACTTTACAAGAGCACCAATCTTGTCTCACTCGGAGGGTGGTTAAAATACCCAGGTAAAAATACTATTGTTAACACATGCACGTAAATATATATATATATATATGTATATATTGTCGCCCAACTATGGTTATAAAGAATAATACTGCTCAATGGGTGGTCTCGTACTTGGCTTGGGTTTTACCCGAAATACCGTTAGTATTGGCCTGACGATATTCCCATTGTTAATTTACACATTTAAGATAAATTGTAGTTGGACGAATAAATAATAGGTATCATAAAATTAAAGAATTCTGGAGAACAACGACATTCTTAACATATAATATAATAGAGTGAGCAATTGCTTGTGAGCGATTCGTAAAGACTTATCTTTGGTTGACCTGATGTAGCATGGGACTAATCTTTGAATGTTGGATAATTAGCCGCCCTCACCTTCGTAGGAACCTCGTAGCCTTTGATTTGACGGTTGATTTATTTAACGGAAGAATTAGGAGTTGTTTAAAATCGTATTAAAAGTTCTATTGCACAGTGAATGTTAATTGTTCGAAACTGACTCTAATGATTGATAAAACTTGAATTAAATGAATATATTAAGCCGGAATTTGGAATAGTCTTTGCACTGATTCTATGGTATAATAAAGGAAACGGTCCGGATTTGAATTGAATGATTGTTCTTAAAACTACTTATATCCAGGAGGGATATAAGGCGTGAGGCAAGGTTTATTATAGTCTGATTGTGTCTCTGCACTGAATCTATACGTTAAGTAGAGATTTTAGATTTATGAAAACGGATCACTAAGTTATTAGATTAAATCGCGTTTTAACTGAATTTATTGACGAGTACTGAGTCCTTTGGGTCGACACTTATAAAAGATTGAACACCAACTCTTGGCTCTAATTAGCACACGGATCTTTACAGCCACGCGGATCGCGATTTAACGGAAGAAAGACCACTAAAACGAATATATTAAAGTAATATATTTCAAAGTATTGAACGTTGCTCTAAAATACATAAATCTTGAAGAGATTTAATGTAAATGAAAACGGATCACTAGACTTCTAGATTATATCTCGTTTGTATGAATTTATTAACGGGTACAGAGTCCTTTATACTACCACTTTAATTTAAGACAAAGAAAAGATTGAGTATAACTCGTGGCTCGATTATTGCACACGGGTCGATGCGTCCACGCACTTCGCGATTTACCAGATGAAAGACGCTAGTTCAAGTTCAAAGGCGACGAGGTGCCCGCGGTTGCAACACTGTACGTCTTACTGCGGGGGTGGCTCAGCCTATTAGAGCCTAGCTTAGTGGCTAATTGTCGCCTGATTGGTTTGGGGACTACAAACAGTTAGGCGCAGGAGCGGGGGCCTGGTGACGTTATGTGGTCCCATGCTACTCCATGCCTCACCTATAGTCTCACTCATACTAGCTTAGCTCTCCCTATTCCTCTCAAAGGAGAGAGAGAGATACAAACTAATTTACGTACTAATAAGGTAGTGTGATGATGAGGGGTCAGCAATGCTGGGAGCTCCAGCGTTGCTTCACCCTTATCGACACCTACGTGACTTATAAGCCATTTCAAGAAGGAATAAATATTAGTTACAATTTAATATTATGTTTCTACTGCGACTCGCTCTTGGGCTCTAAATCACGTTTGAAAGTAAAACGAGAGCTCACTGCTCACTGTTATGAAATGAAATGAATATTTATTCGGTTTCAAAAATACGATACGAGAATGAAAGAATTAATTATAACGGAAAAAGTGAATTTATGAAATTAGTGAATTAATGAAAAAGATTTTTAGAGATTTAGGTATACTGAAAGTTGCGCACGTAACATCCTTCCCTTCCTGAAATTTGTCAACGCCCTCGTTGACTAGCTTGCTAGGGTAACTTATTACTATATCTACTTTATCTAATTAATGTGTTTTGACCTATGTGTCATATTTTCTTATTATAAAGGTTAGCCTAATTCTACGTAAGCTAAGCTATAAGCTTTCTTGAAGTAGTCATAACCATGCCGCTGGCCAGGATTCAGGGTCCACGGGTACGTGGAACTCTGTATGAGCGTCACAGTCAGGAAAAGTCCGAGTTGCTGTTGCAATGCCAAGCGTGTATCTCACAGTGCTCCACGCACCGTGTTTCCCTCCTCCAGGTCCAGTCGGCATCATTCTGAAAACTCACAATCTATTAATATGTGTCCTACCTATAACAAGCTTTATAATATAAAGCAGAATTATTTGGATGATACCTAAGGTATTCCTGGAGATCTTTTGATCCTATGTTGTATATAATAAATTCAACAATAATTTTGGATAAGGTACCAGAGACCCAGAATTTATACGTCACCCAGGCACGGTCCGACTGGAGAAACCTCGAAGTGTACTGTTACACTGCCGGCCGCTTTCCTGTGGCTCAGAATAGGACTGGAGTAGTCCTCTGTCTCATGTCAATCGTCTTGTCGGTCTTTTAATTCGTCAAGGCTTCTTGGTTCGGTGGAGTTCGCGATGTTGTTTTACTACGGCTATCTGGACTGACAGTAGTTTCCGTAGTTTCTGTATAAGAGGTTCCTTCTTTCTTTGGCTTCATTTGGAACGAAGTTTCCATATTTATGCTGTCGATGGTACTTCTTCGTTTTTCTAAGTTGGCTGCTCTGCGTGTACATCTTCTCCAAAGCTTTTTTCGGTTGCATATAACAATGACTGTTGTTATTATCCCAATTCCTAGCAGGTAACTTCCATAAATAAGGTGTTCTTGATGTTGTTGCCCTCGACGTCGGCTTCCTAGTTCTTCTAGTTGGTTCTCCACTTCATATAGTGATTTCCCAAAATCCAGGTTGGTTTTCTTGTTTCTTGGTTCGTCTTTTAGGTATTCTAGAAGGTGATAGTTGTTCATTACCGGTGAAATCTGACTGATGTTCAAGTTGAGCTCTGGTTGGTATAAGTATTGCTGTTCTTGTGTGAATACTTCGACTCCTGGTAGTGTGACATAATGAGTCTTTCCCATGCAATTTGCCTTCAAATACAGAATTCCGGACCCCGTTAGCGTAATTAACTTGTCTCTGGTATTGGTGCAGATCACTTGGATGTTCTCTTGTTCTTCCAATGAATAGAGCCATGCTCCGACCGAGTTTAGTCGTGTCCAGAAGGGCTCATGTCCTGATTTTAATCTTATATCGCATTGTCGTAGCATTTTCATTTCTGGCTTTATTAGCAGGGAAACTTCACACGCCGTTGAAGTTGCGGTTTCGAGTAGTGGTACTTGTAGTGGGCACATATGGCAATACCAGGTCACAATGCATTCCTTTAGGTAGTTTCCGTCCGGTAGAAAATACGTACGATGGTCATTACTCAATCCAATATGAGAACTTGGTGGTATTATTTGTGCGGAAACGGTGATATTTCCAGCTTTTTGCGGCGTTGGCCATGCATGCATTTGGTACAGGTGATAGATTGTCCTCTCTACTAGCGGAATTCGTAATATTAACAGAATTTTGCCTTTATAAAAGCCCAATTCGGATATCGCCAATTTCGTAATTTCTTCTCCGCGGTGTGCATGGTGCGGGAGCGGTAGTTCATATTTATTTATGGATTCATGTATTTCTCGAATTATCAGCTTTAGTTGTTTACCTGTTACTAGCAATCGGTCCACTTTTCCTTCTCGTGCCTTCTCTATCACCTGTATAAATTGCTCGGCGCTTGTTATATATCGCTCCAGTGATTGTTCCAGTCTTTGACTGTAGTCCCATAAAGTCATTTTATATTCGTTTCTTGCCAGATTTGTAGCCATTGTGTTAACATTTGAGATAATTTTATTGATGCTGTTCTTGTGGGCGATTATCATCTCTCGGTGGTCCTCCATTTCATTATGTAGTTCGTGTAGTTTACTTGAGATCAAATGAGTCTGATTTTTCAAAATTTTGGTTAATTTACTTTGGCTCTCGTATAATTTGTCAATTTCGGAGATGAAATATTCACCATCTTCTATTGTCAGTGTTCCGAATAAGAATTTGCTTGCTGTTCCTACGAATTCGAAAGGAGCTCCCCTTCGTTTTATTGAGTGCGGTAAATTGTCTATATCTTTTGTCGAAATCTCTGCAGTGAGTTCATTTATTTCGTTTCGTATTTCGATGGCTTTCTGGAGGTCTTCGTCCACATTTTTCTTTCGTAAAATTATTTCACAAGATGTTCCTTCATCTGCCCTTGATTTGCATTCGTCGTAGGTCTTGGAATATAATTCCATTTCTTCCGGGAATTGTTGGTTTATCCTGGCTACATCCAGATGCAAAACCAGTCTCCATTCCGCACGCTTGAAACGTATGTTGTGAAGCTTCTCGAAGTAGAGTCCTGGACTTGAGTCGATTGGTGTTATCACATAGTCGTCTTCTTCTGTTCTTGATTTGTCAATCAAGAGCCCGCTGGTGATGACCATGATGTAAATGAGGATCTTCATTGTTGGAATCTTCATTGTGGTAATTTACGGGGAGATCCCAATCGAGAATCGGGAGGGTGGGGCGGGTATATTTGTGTTTTTACTTTTAAAAATAAGGAAATGGTACTGCGGACGAGGCTGACTTATTGTTGTTCGTTATTATCCCCTTCAGGTAAGGGGAATGTTATCCAAGCTGGTCCCTCCAGGCTTAAACTCTGTCGCAATACGCCAATGCTGTGTATGGTCAATTTTACGAAGTCATAGAATCCCAGCTCCATTATCTTAGAATCTCCATATTCGTTAGGACTGTAGATATTTGGTGCGTCACCCCAACTAACCTGTGTCGAGTAAGTATAACGTCCGTTCGTTAGTTTTTGGTTTTGGACTAGATAATTAATTATTTCCTTTTTCCAATGGGTCAAATAGTAATTATGTTTGATTTTTACGTCCAACCCGGTGGTACGAACGTCGAGAAATGGTTCCCAGTCGTGATTAATTTTGATAAAGGTTAATTCCTTATCATCCAGCATCTTGGCCGGTGAGTTTAGCTTTAAATACAAAAGAAAGGTAAACAAGTGAATTTAGTTTTAGTTCCATTACCATTTGAATGACTAGGGTTGCCTCAAAGTATACTGAGTATACTGTCATTCAATTAGTAACTTGAACTTCAATACGCCAGTTCAACCTTATCCATATGTTTCACGAATCGCTCACCGCTCTCTTTCTGTAAAAGAATATTATTGTTCTCCAGAATTCCTACTATTTTATAAGGACCTTGGTATCTTTTACCAAACTTACCTTTCCGGACTTCCACTTGTACTCGTGCCATGTCTCCTAATTTTCCTGTAAATGGGCGAACGTTTCGATCGTAAAATTCTTTGGACCTTTCTTTGGATAGTCTAAGTTGTGTCCCGGCTATATCATGCATTTCGCTTAGCCGTGTAATTAGATCACCCAGGTAGGAGTTGTACGTTACTAATTTTTCGTCGGTCGGGAAGGAACTAGGTGCACGCGCCAACTTCCCGAACACTAGTTCATGCGGAGTGAAATTAGTCCCCTCATGAACTGAAGTGTTATATGAAAACATAGCAAAGGGTACTATTTCATCCCAATCGTCGAATTCTTCCATGTAGTGTTTTATATAATCGGCTAGTACCATGTGGCTTCTTTCTAGGGCTCCATTTGATTGCGGTCTATAGCTCGAGGTGGTGATATGTTTAGTTTTAAATATTTTTCCTAGTTCCGTGAACAGATTGTTTACAAAACTAGTTCCTCTATCGGTGAGGATTACGCGCGGCGCGCCGTATTTCAAAATAAAATTTGTTACCAACGCATGAGCTATGGTTTCCGCCTTGATATTCGGGACGGGTACTGCTAAGCAGTATTTTGTCAAATTGTCTTGTATCGTCAGTATATGTTTGTTATTTCTAGGTGTAGTTGGTAGGGGTCCTACGGTGTCTAGAGCGATTTTCTCGAATGGTTCGCTACAAGTATCCGTGATCAGCATAGGTTCCCTGGTTTTAACGCGAACCAGCTTATGTTCTTGACAGCTGTTACACTTCCGTATGAAGTCTCTAATGTCATCGCGCATTTTCGGCCAATAGAACCTTTCACGGACCCTTCGGTACGTTTTAGTCACCCCTTTGTGTCCTCCTATCAAACTACTATGCATTTCCGATACAATCTCGTTTCGAATCTCTACGGGTGGTATTTCAGTGATTCCCGAGCAAATGATTACCTTAATTTCAATATCATCAAAAATTTCTCTTAATAGCCCAGGCCATAATCCAGGAGATAGATCATCGGTAAAATCTCCTATTTTTGAGATTCTAAACTGTTGTATTTGTAAGTTTTTCATAACAATTTTGAGGTTTTCTAAACCAAGATTCAAATTATCTAAATTTATGTCATCGTAGTATTTATTTTTGATAACTACGCTAAAAATTTTGTTTCTACCCCGATTAGTAACTATTATCTGTCCGATTTTTGCTTTTGCTTTACTCTGTTCATCCACATTTATTATTTCCAAATCGGATAATAGCCTGCTGATAGGCGTTGCTAGTTCCGCGTCGCTTGACGTGAAATGTACATAATTATCTTTAAGATAAGTTAAGTTTTCTCTCGTTGTTGATATATTAGTTTCAAAAGTGAACTTTTCCCTAGGTAAATTTAAAGGCGAGGTTGGTTCTACGTCAGGGAGTATGCCTTCAGTTATTCGTATACCTTTCGGCACGCTTAATGGAGTGATAACCGGCTCTAAACGTCTTGGTAACTTGCTACCCTTTTGTCTTGTTACAGTCTTATGCTCTGTTCCTGGATACGGAGTAGAAAGCGCTATAGGACGCGGTGCTACTGTAGGCGTTGGGAGTTCTACTCTCCGGTGGACCGGCTGGCTGATAACCGACGTGTCTCGGCTTACGCCGGCTGTAGTTGAGGTATAGGGTGACCCCGAAGTACCTTGAGTACTCCCTCGACTAACAGCTTCGTCCGTCTCTGTTCTTTTTGCTTCATACTTCTCTAATAACTTCCCTATTCTAGAATTTAATACCTCATCTTCGGTTTCGTCATTATAGGGATCCTTTTCAGTAATTACGTCGCGTGTTATTTCGTCAACAAGTCTATCCGCGGAGATCGCTCTAGGTAAAACTACTATCTCCGAATCGTCTGGTTTTTCCTCGGCTATACTTCTCTCGTGTAATGTCCTATCAAATTTACCAATTGATTCTCGCAATTCCTTGAGATCTATAGGTGGTTTGAATACCAAATTACTAAATTCTTCCTGATATTTTTCTTTATTAGGGGGTGATTGATCTAAAACTGTGGGTGCTACGAAGGTGAATACGTCATCGTCTGCGTCGTCGTCGGTGTTTTGTACCGGTGGTGCTACCCCTATTGTTAGTGTGTCTAAATTAAACTCGATTTCCTTATCTGTATCTAAGTCAGTCTGTACGTCAGTCTGTTCGTCCGTCGGTACGTCAGTCTGGTCGTCTGGCTCGACTTGTGGTATTGGTTGCGTATCAAATCCCAAACTGGGTAAGACACTTTTTCGTTTTCTGAATTCAGGTGGCTCGGAAGATTCGTCATCCGAAGAATCTTCAAAAGTCTTTTCTACGATCGGTTCTAAAATTGGTGATGGTTTTACTACAGGCGGTACAACGACATTTGATTTTGCTTTAGATCGCGTTCTCATTGATATGGTACTTGTATTCAACGCAGCGGTGTCCGGTTTTGCATTAGAGCGTGTTCTCTTTGCTATTGCACTTGCACTTGACGCGGGAACTGTATTCAATCTCGGTCTAGTCTTGGTTTCGCCTGGCTTAGGTTGATCTACTGAGACTGATCTACTCACAACCTTACCTTTAGGTGGTGCCGGTATTTTTGAGGGTTTGGTTCCCTTATTACTTTGTTTATTTACCGGATACAGTCTTTGCACGGTTTTGACAGAGACTTCTTCTGTCTTATTCTCGATAGTTCTGATATTTGTACATACATAAATTTTAATACCTGTTCCCTGGAAGAGGAAACAAAGCATTCTTCGCACCTTTCCCCATGGCAACCTATCTAAACCGCAACCGATTATCGGGATTCGGATTGATTTTACTGAATCTCTTATCAAAGTTTCTTTAAAATTTATTAAACTCAAATACATGTCTTCGCACGTTGGTTTGTCCCAAAAATTTTGTTTAGTCATAATATAATAAATCGTCTGGTCTTTTAAAGGTATTCTACCTACTGAGTGTAATTTTGCCTGCTCCTTGAGTTCTTCGGGCACACCATAATTTTCCTTAAACTTTTCCGCTATCCCTGAACTCATTTCCAAATCTACTGAAACGGCATGCGCATAATTATCTATCTTTTCGAAAAGATCCTCATGAACTTCTATCACGTCGGGGTTCTCTATTGTAGTGGACTTGGTTAATTTTATAAACTCGGTATATTTTAATGTCTCAAGTTCCTCTAGCTCGACACTACTTTGTTCCGAAACATTCGAGTTTGAGCCTTCTGAGTCACTTGACTGATCGCTGGTAACCGGATTCCTAGATAGTGCATCCGCGTTTGTATTTAATTTCCCTGGTTTATGAACAAATGTATACTCGTAATTTTGCAATTTTAACCTCCATCTTACTAGGCGTTGGCCTGGATCTTTGATAGAATTGATCCAGCGTAATGGTTCATGATCGCTAACCAAAGTGAATTTACGTCCGAATAAATAAGGTCGAAAATGTAGAACTGCACATAGTACTGCTAAACATTCCTTTTCAGTGGTAAAATAATTTTGTTCTGCGCTTATCAAGGCTCGAGATAAATAAGCTACAGGCATGTCGTGACCGTCCACCTCCTGACTCAGGACCGCGCCTATCGCATAATCTGACGCGTCCGTCGTTAAAGTGAAAGGTTTATTAAAGTCTGGATATTGTAATATAGGCTTTTGACATAAGGCTTTACGTAGGGTTCTAAAACTGTCACGTTGTTCCTTTTTCCAAACAAACGGTGTATTTTTCTTTAATAGCTCGGTTAAGGCTTTAGCCTTCGCGGCAAAATTTTTAATGAATCTACGGTAGTAACCTACTAGTCCTAGAAATTGTCTAACATTCTTTTGAGTTTTAGGTCGCGGAAATTTTCTTACCGCTACAACCTTCTTGGGATCCGGTTTTACTCCCGTTCTACTAATTACGTGCCCCAAATAGGCTACTTCCGTTTTTAGGAATTCACATTTATCGGGTTGCAGGGTTAATTTCGCGTCAGCCAGCTTTTTAAACAGTCTTTCTACCTTCCGTTCATGTTCTTCCAGGTCTCTAGCGAATACCACAATGTCATCTAAATAGACAAATACCTCACTTCCTTGTAAACCTCTCAGAACCTGATCCATAAGTCTCTGAAATGTGGCTGGGGCGTTCTTTAGTCCTTCAGGCATTCTTAAACACTCATAATGCCCGTTCGGGGTGGTAAACGCAGTTTTCGCGCGATCCCGTGGGTCCATTTCAATTTGTTGAAACCCACTAGCAAGATCGAAGGTTGAAAAATACGTTGCTCCTCCTAGGTGATCTAAAGTATCGGTAATGTTAGGTAAAGGATAGGCATCGCCTATGGTTTTATCATTCAATGCCCGAAAATCCATAACAATTCTCCATCTTGGGTTTCCTTTTGAATCTGGTTTCTTTGGGACAATCCAGAGTGGTGAATTGTAAGGAGAGGATGACGGTGTTATAAGGTCGCTATCCAGCTTAACCTTCATCTGTTTTTCAATCTCCGATTTATGGATTGGTGGAAATCGGTATTGACGCGTATTTATAGGTATGTCGTCCACGGTCGGAATACGATGTTTAATTACCGGCGTATATTTTAGTTTATCTCCCGGTAGATGAAATATATCCGAATATTTTTCGACTAGGTCTATCACGTGTATTTTCTCTTCGTCATTAAGGTGTTCCAAACGCAATTTTGACTCTATCTCAGTAAGTCTGTCCGTGGTACCAGTTATAGTATCGTTAGTTATTTGGTCTGAGTCCGTGTCATTCCCTAATTCCTCCGGAAAATCATGATACTCAAAAGGTGTTACTTCCTGAGGAGGGATTTCCACCTCGATATCCTTTTCTAACGTGTTGATGGCCATTACACGGCAGGCGCCATTGCTTATCGTGACGGCAGCCTCCCCAATGTATAGCCCCTCGATAATCGGGATCCTAGGTAGATAACCCTCCTTCAAGTCGCAGTCGAGTACCTCTATCGGAATTATTTGTTTGGTTCGCGCCTTAATAGTCCAAACACGTCCGGGCGGAGTATTATCGGAATCGGAATTTTCTTCGTCAATGAATCTAAACGGTCTAATAGGTTCAGTCTTTGTAACTATAGTATGATGATGGAAGGATATCTCCGCTTTTTCGCGTCTCAAATAGTCTTTACCTAATATACCGTCGCATTTTAATGGAAAGTCTGAGCTTACTACGTGTAATTTATTAGTCTGTCCTTGTAAGGTTATGTCTGTTGTCCCGTAAGTTTCGATTTTGTCCGTTGTTATACCTGTAATAATTGCCGATTCGTGAAGTGCAATTATCACATCCGGGTGTAAGACGTTTGCTTTAATCAAGCTTATATCGGCACCGGTATCGATTAGAAATGTTCCGAATTTAAGTTTCAATTCCGGTGCTTTAACGCGTATTAACGGCGACTCTCTATGTCCCCCGCACGTGAGAACTCTCGGTCCGGCTCCTCGAACCGTACGATCCGACGCTCGCGGCTCGCATGTCCCGCCGTCGCGTCTGGGCGACGGGATGCGTTCGCGTTTAAAGACTGCGTCGATCTAGCATTATCTTTTTCGTGCGGTGACGGGGATCGATGTCTATCGGTCGATCTTTCGCTCGTACTACTTTTGGGATTTGTTACTTCCGTTTGTGATTTCGATTGGATTGAAAGAGGCGGTCCCGATCTAAACCCATTATTTGTTCCCCTATTAAATGATCCTGGTGACGGTGATCGTTGTCTGTCATCACGCCGATGGATATCCATCTGTTGTGGTGGATACGCATAAGGTGTATAATAGGGTGGGAACCCCATCGGAGGGTACATGTACGGAAACGGTGGTAGATATGGGTACGGATTCGCGCTCCTGCTTTGATGTGAGGTTCTATTATCATGTTGGTGAAACCGAGGCGAGAAATCACACGCCGAGAAATCTCGCGAATCAGGTTCCCTTCTACCGGTGTTAGGTTGTTGGCGTTCTGACGAAGGAGACGGGCTTTTCGATCTAGACCTATCGCCTTCGTTATTTTCGCTTACGTGATAATTAGTATAATGGAATCTGTTCCCAATTACCGAAGGTGATGGTGACCGATGTCTGTCATCTCGATTTCTGTCATCTCGATTATGTGGAGACTTTAATAATTCGCCCGAGGGTAAGATTCCACTTTTCATACGCGTTTCGATCGTAACCGCGCATTTGTGTGCTGTTTCTAGGTCTTTTGGATCACGTGCGTCCACCGCTCTTGACAGTTCGTCTGGTAGACCTCGCAAAAATGCGTCTAACGCACATTCCTTGACAGGCTTCATCATTTCATCTGCGTTATCCTTGTATTTATCCACTAGGCAAACGCGCGCTCCGCTAAGCAAAATATTTAAACGATCATAGAATCCGCTAACCGATTCGTGTCTCCTCATCCGAATATTCTCTATCTCGTGATGATAGTAAGGGTAGTTTTTCCCGGGCGCGAATCTGGTTTTTAGATGTTTAGTTAATTGATCTACCGTACTGAATTTTTGACCGTAGGTGCTATCGCGCGCCGCACCCTGTAATTTACCGAGTACTGCCTTTACATACGCTCCTTCTGAACCTTCCGGTACATAAACGGTTCCGTTGTGAACGTCCTGTAAGAAATCCTTCAATGGGATGTTTTTCCCATCGAAGTACGGGACGCTTAGAGTGCTGTGCTGCAGCGCAAAGCACTCCGCCATCGACGCTAACATCGACTCGCTAGCGGTTTGATTCGCGCTTTGCGAATGTGTTGGATTTTCATTCGGCATTTTGAAATGGGGGGGGGATTCCCTAATTCGGTGGTGCGAATGTCAGAAGGGGCTAAACGTCTTCGCAGAATAGTTTAGAGAAGAAGAATAGCAGAAGTCAAAACTATGAACAAGAAGATCGTTCCGCAGCAACAGCTGAAGGAACGATTAATTTGAAACTATTAATTTGAAGGAAGTGAAGATCAGAATCTAGTAAATAGGGATTTAAGCAGTGGAAACTTTCAGACGATGACGCCTCTAATTTTTCCCACTCAAGGGAAAGTCAAACGGTGTCAAAGCCTAGTCTAACTCCACGAGTATGATTGGGATAGGTCTGTCCCGAATTCCAAGACTCCAAAGTCTGAAAAGGCAATCGCTTGGATGATTTTCAGAATCCCGAGAAATAGAGAATATAGGACGACTACTTGGGTTTTTCAGATGTCCCTAATCTTTCATAAATTTATTTTACATGGATCAGAAGAATCTTCGGAAGGATAATGAGGCTGCAAAACCTATTTCTAGCCGTTACTTCTGGGTCCAGATTTCAATTTATAAGGCCGCAGATCAGCCTAGGCTAATCCTCTGAAAGAGGCAGGAAATTTAGAAGGCGAGCTCCTAATTTATAATACTTTACTTTTTAATATTTCGAATACCGCTTTATAATGAACGATGACTAGTCATTTAATGAAGAAGAAGTGGTTTAATGAAGGAGAAGTGGTTTAATGAAGAATCTCGATATCCTGGATTATAATTGGACTTTAAGACAGTTTATCGTGGAAAATCTTAATGTGTATATATATATCTTATAATATAAACATTTATATAGCTCCAGGGCGGGAAATTCCTAATCCCGCTGAGGAGTTGATCAGAGAGAAGGAGAGCTTCAATTTCTTCAAGATTTTGGAAAACGTAGATTTTTGAATTTTGAAAAATAAAATTTTTTTTTTTTTTTTTTTTTCTTTTTAATTTTTTTTTTTTTTTTTTTTTTTGTTTAAACAATTCAATTGTTTAACGGCTTTACATCCCACCGCTGCCACCAATTCGTATGTGACGGTCGGTATAGGTAGTGTGGTTTGAGCCCTAACGGTTTGATCGACAAGCGAGAACCTGTCAACTATTAGAATTCGGCCGTCCGTCGCATACACAATAATAATAGTAAATAAAAATACTAAGAAAAAGATCTACCTTTCGATAGACCGGTAAATAGGATTCGTTGCCGTTTAGTCCTATACAGGTCTCAATTGAATTGTTTAAATAGTTACTGAGGCTAAATAATATAGAATAATAATAATAATAATAAAATAATAATAATAATAATAAGGATAATGAATGCTGAAGGTGATTCAAATGATAATGAGAATTGTCTGGTAAAATCGATAATATATTCTTGAACGATTAATTTGTGAATGATATATGTTCAGGCGACTAACATCAACCGTCGCTTGAAGGAAATGAATAACATAAAATATCAAAACAATAAAATGAAATATAAAGATACAATATCGGTCACCGACGTGGGGATCGTAGAGGCTTGTTACTTTAGTAGAGAACTGTTAATAAACTGTTCTTGTAAATGAAGGAAAGCCTGTTCACGATTCTCACGTTAATGATAAGAAATAATATTTGGTCTAAGGTATAATATAAAGAGTTAATTTGAAATAATAATAAAGAATAGTAAGTATTGGAGCTCTCTCTCTCTATCTGATTATATGATATCGAATTTATATCTACTACGGTATAGTTCTAAATAATACGAACTTTAGGTATTATATTATACATGCAGTCACTAATTTAGTATGTGGTATATTGTATAATCTTGGTGAATCAAGATTGGTATTCACGAGTTTCGAGTAGTTCAATCCGAACTGTAATATTGACTCAAATAAACCTTATGGTGGTTATTAAGAAACACAAACTAGGATCAGGGCGAACCCGGAATTTTATGGATTATCCCAGTTTGGTTATTAACTTTACAAGAGCACCAATCTTGTCTCACTCGGAGGGTGGTTAAAATACCCAGGTAAAAATACTATTGTTAACACATGCACGTAAATATATATATATATATATGTATATATTGTCGCCCAACTATGGTTATAAAGAATAATACTGCTCAATGGGTGGTCTCGTACTTGGCTTGGGTTTTACCCGAAATACCGTTAGTATTGGCCTGACGATATTCCCATTGTTAATTTACACATTTAAGATAAATTGTAGTTGGACGAATAAATAATAGGTATCATAAAATTAAAGAATTCTGGAGAACAACGACATTCTTAACATATAATATAATAGAGTGAGCAATTGCTTGTGAGCGATTCGTAAAGACTTATCTTTGGTTGACCTGATGTAGCATGGGACTAATCTTTGAATGTTGGATAATTAGCCGCCCTCACCTTCGTAGGAACCTCGTAGCCTTTGATTTGACGGTTGATTTATTTAACGGAAGAATTAGGAGTTGTTTAAAATCGTATTAAAAGTTCTATTGCACAGTGAATGTTAATTGTTCGAAACTGACTCTAATGATTGATAAAACTTGAATTAAATGAATATATTAAGCCGGAATTTGGAATAGTCTTTGCACTGATTCTATGGTATAATAAAGGAAACGGTCCGGATTTGAATTGAATGATTGTTCTTAAAACTACTTATATCCAGGAGGGATATAAGGCGTGAGGCAAGGTTTATTATAGTCTGATTGTGTCTCTGCACTGAATCTATACGTTAAGTAGAGATTTTAGATTTATGAAAACGGATCACTAAGTTATTAGATTAAATCGCGTTTTAACTGAATTTATTGACGAGTACTGAGTCCTTTGGGTCGACACTTATAAAAGATTGAACACCAACTCTTGGCTCTAATTAGCACACGGATCTTTACAGCCACGCGGATCGCGATTTAACGGAAGAAAGACCACTAAAACGAATATATTAAAGTAATATATTTCAAAGTATTGAACGTTGCTCTAAAATACATAAATCTTGAAGAGATTTAATGTAAATGAAAACGGATCACTAGACTTCTAGATTATATCTCGTTTGTATGAATTTATTAACGGGTACAGAGTCCTTTATACTACCACTTTAATTTAAGACAAAGAAAAGATTGAGTATAACTCGTGGCTCGATTATTGCACACGGGTCGATGCGTCCACGCACTTCGCGATTTACCAGATGAAAGACGCTAGTTCAAGTTCAAAGGCGACGAGGTGCCCGCGGTTGCAACACTGTACGTCTTACTGCGGGGGTGGCTCAGCCTATTAGAGCCTAGCTTAGTGGCTAATTGTCGCCTGATTGGTTTGGGGACTACAAACAGTTAGGCGCAGGAGCGGGGGCCTGGTGACGTTATGTGGTCCCATGCTACTCCATGCCTCACCTATAGTCTCACTCATACTAGCTTAGCTCTCCCTATTCCTCTCAAAGGAGAGAGAGAGATACAAACTAATTTACGTACTAATAAGGTAGTGTGATGATGAGGGGTCAGCAATGCTGGGAGCTCCAGCGTTGCTTCACCCTTATCGACACCTACGTGACTTATAAGCCATTTCAAGAAGGAATAAATATTAGTTACAATTTAATATTATGTTTCTACTGCGACTCGCTCTTGGGCTCTAAATCACGTTTGAAAGTAAAACGAGAGCTCACTGCTCACTGTTATGAAATGAAATGAATATTTATTCGGTTTCAAAAATACGATACGAGAATGAAAGAATTAATTATAACGGAAAAAGTGAATTTATGAAATTAGTGAATTAATGAAAAAGATTTTTAGAGATTTAGGTATACTGAAAGTTGCGCACGTAACAAAGTACTAGCATCGAAATCATAGCATGCAAGACAAAGAGATTCATTGACAATTATTTCAACGGTCGGAGAAAAAACAAGAATTTTGACAACAATAGGAGTCTTAAAATCATTGAAAGCTCGGTTTGAGCAGTGCCGAAAAAGAGGGGAGGGTGTGAGGAGACCGAGGAGAAGTGATAGAGTAAAGTGGGAGGACTTAGAGTCAGCTTTCAAAGGAAGAATAAGAACAGGAATAATAGCGAATCTACAACACAAAGATCTGAAACATTTTCTAGATGATTCGAAAAAACTAATAATCTCCAGATTGAAGAATATGCTCCGGAAAGACGGAAATTTGAAAGTAAATGTAGTATTATCCTGCAAATTCGAAACTGTAAAAGGTGGTGAAATTATCGAAGAAATGAAGTTTTTCAATACCAAAAATGAAGCTATTCTCCCAGCGACGAACATTGATGAATGGTTTGACGAGAACGTGAAGGAAAAATTGTTAGTCAAGATCGAAGACTTCCAGGAAAAGGATTCGGGATGGTCGTTAACTGAAATTATAAATATGGCTGTGAACATCAACAAATATGTACCACTGCGAGGAGGTATATCTACTTACACACAGTTACCGAAGTATATACAGGATAAAAAGGCGGTGGTAAATATAATGAACAACGATCCGTATTGTTTTCTCTGGTCAGTCACAGCAGCTCTTCATCCAGCAGGTAATCATGTGAATAGAACGACCTCTTATCCGCATTTTAGCTCAGTGCTGAGGTATGAAGGTTTGAATTTTCCCATGAGTCTGAACGAAATTTCAAAATTTGAAAAATTGAACGGTTTAGCGATTAACGTGTACGGTTTAGATGAACATGAACTAGTACCAGTTTATTTGAGTCGAGCGAAATCAGATACACCTACCATACATCTTCTTATGTTAGAAAGTGACATTGAGCTGAACGAAATTGATGACGTCAACAAAACAATATATCATTTTGCTTGGATAAAAAATTTATCTCGACTGTTAAGTTCACAGATTTCGAAGCACAAAGGTCATACCTGGTTTTGTGATAGGTGTTTAAGTCATTTTCAGACTGAAAATTGTTTAACCAAACACAGGATTGATTATGCGAATTTAAATAAATGCAGAGCGATATTACCGAACGAAGGGGATAAGATCTTGAATTTCAAAAACTTCAAATATAAAGAAGATGTTCCGTTTTGTATTTACGCCGATCTGGAATGTCTTTTGCAACCGGTTAACGATACATCTGAGTCTGAGAGTAGAAGGCTGTATGAAAAACATGTCCCATACCGTATTGCCTATTATTTACATTGCACCTTCGATGATTCAGTGTCTAAATTTAGAATCAATCGTGGAAAGGATTGTATAGAATGGTTCGTGAACGAGTTGGAAGAATTGGCTCAAGCTTTAGAACCTCATTTCAAGCGTGTCGTACCTATGGAATCGTTGAGTCATGATCAGAAACAAGCATTTCATACGGCTAAGACTTGTCACATTTGTAAAAAACCATTCAGACCTCAAGAGGTGAAACATCGCGATCATTGCCATTTTACAGGAAAATTTCGTGGTGCAGCGCACGAGGGTTGTAATTTAAATTACAAAAATTCGCACGTCATTCCGGTGGTCTTTCATAACTTATCAGGTTACGACTCACATTTCTTGATCAAGACGTTAGCAACATCTTTCGAAGGCTCGATGAGGCTCTTACCGATCAACAAGGACAGATATATTTCCTTTGCAAAGAGTGTGGAAGGAACATCTATACATTTCAGGTTTATTGATTCGTTCAGATTCATGCCGGGCAGTCTAGAAAAATTAGCGTCTTATCTAAAGGACGAGCAGAAATTAATCACGCGTAAGCATTGCGGAAGCGTCGAAGAATTTCAGTTATTGACGAGAAAAGGTGTATTTCCGTACGAGTACGTAGACAGTTGGGAGAGCCTTGAAGAGACACAGTTGCCTCCCATAGAAAAATTTTATTCAAAATTAAATAATGTAGGTATTTCGGAGGATAATTATTCGCACGCGTGTGAAGTTTGGAAAACTTTTCAAGTGAAAACTTTGGGTCAATATTCGGACTTGTATCTGCAAACGGATGTCCTTCTTTTAGCGGATATTTTTCAAAATTTCAGAAGTAATTGTTGGTCCACTTATAAATTAGATCCGTTACATTATTATACAGCGCCAGGCCTCTCGTTTGACGCGATGCTCAAGTGCACGGGTGTTGAACTCGAGCTCCTCGTCGACATTGATATGTTATTGTTTATAGAAAGAGGTATTCGCGGCGGTGTAGCCCAATGCTCGAATAGATACGCTAAAGCCAACAACAGATATATGGGATCAGCATTCGATTCACGCCAAGAAGAATCTTACCTCATGTATTTCGATGTCAATAATTTATATGGTGCAGCTATGAGTCACTTCTTACCGTATGGTTCCTTCGAATGGATTGGAATGGAAATTTTAAAAATTTCGATGTTTCAACCGTTTCAAATGAGTCTCCCGTAGGTTACATACTTGAAGTTGATTTAGAATATCCGCGAGAACTTCAGGACTCTCACAAAGACCTGCCATTATGTCCGGAGCATTACATCCCACCTCTTTCTAAAAATTCTAAATTAACAACTACTCTTTTCTCGAAAAAGCGGTATGTCATTCACTATCAAGTTTTGAAACAGTGTTTGAGCTTAGGTATGAAGTTGGAGAAAATTCACCGGATATTAAAATTCAAACAAGCACCGTGGCTCAAGAAATATATAGATTTAAATACCGAATTGAGAAAAAAGTCAAACAACGATTTCGAAAAGAATTTTTATAAACTTATGAATAACGCTGTTTTCGGGAAAACTATGGAAAATGTTAGAAAACACAGAGATGTGCGGCTAATTACAAAGTGGGATGGTAAACATGGAGCAAGAGCGCTTATCGCTAAACCAAATTTTCATAGCCGTACTGTATTCGGGGAAGATATGACAATAATCGAATTGAGTGGAACGAAAATTAAATTCAATAAACCTATTGGGAACTCACATGTGGCACCCTGACCTCTGGTGGCCAAATATCTAACTGCTCATTCCCAGTCGCTGCCTGGGATTTTCCATAACTATATATACCAAACATGGCCGCTCATTCCCAGTCAATTCGCTAGGCCACGCCTCCGTGTTGATTCCCAATATACGCAGGATTTTCTATTATGGATCTCGCTAAAACCTACATTTGTGATTTTCATTATAATTACATAAAAAGCAGATTCGGTGACCAAGCAAAGCTTATGTATACCGACACGGATAGTCTCATATATCACTTCACCGTACCCGATATATACGAGCTCATGAAACGCGATTTGAACCGATTTGATACTTCCGACTATCCCTTAGAAAATATTTACAAGATGCCGCTAGTCAACAAAAAAGCGTTGGGATTAATGAAAGACGAAAATAACGGGAAGATAATGACTGAGTTTATAGGCTTAAGAGCTAAATTATATGCCTTCAAAGTTTTAGGTGAAAATAGAGAGCAGAAACGTGCCAAGGGAATCAAAGGGGCAACACTGAAAACCATAACGTTCGATGACTACATACAATGTGCTCCGCAGCATCGAAATCTGACAAAAAGTCAAAATTTAATTCAAAGTAAGAATCATCAGGTTCATACGGTGATGCATAGGAAGATAGCGCTGAGCTGGAACGACGACAAGAGGATCATATTTCCTGATACGACGGACACGCTTCCGTGGGGTTACGATAAGACTGTGTAGAATGAAATAAACATACTTGTCAAACATTATCTTTCTTTATACAACGCAAGCATGTTTTTCCCGCTTTTTGATGCCTTTGTATAGGACCTAAAGTAGTACTTTTAAGTCCTAGGACTTAAAAGTGCCACTTTTAAGTCCTAGGACTTAAAAGTACCACTTTAAGTCCTCGGACTTTAAAAGTACTACTTTTAGGTCCTATACAGAGGCATCAAATAGCGAGAAAAATATGCTTGCGTTGTATAAAGTATCGTGTGCACCATGGAGGTGGGCCTTTTAACGCCTTGCACGATGTTTTCAGTACTCGTCTTCGCCTCGCACGCTTCGCGCGCTCGTCTACGACTCGTACTTAAAACATCGCACTCGGCCTTAAAAGTTTCACTTTACGACCTTGGTGCACAATGTACTATTATTAATAAACCTTACAAGTCAGACTTATTTATCCAACTATTGTGTGTATTATTGAAACCTAACCATTTTACAAATAGCTTGTTTCCACGTCTCTTGAGCACCTTCTCCACCAGGTAGATGTCGGAATTCTTGACTTTGAGAAGTTCCTGTTCGTAGAAGCCACCCGCTATTGGCTGATCCTGATAGTCATTAAGCTTGTATGTTACTGGATCAGTATTTACTACTTGGATGATCGTGAATATTTCAGTCGTCCAATTTGGTGTATATCCTTTCTCAAAAACATTCTTATATTTGCTGATTCGGACTTTATCTCCAACTTTGAACTTTGCCGGCTTAACCGATCTGACTCGAACTTTTTGGTATACAGTCTGCAATAATGTCCGCTCGTTTCTAGGGGATACGTCCTTTGGCTTCATGCGAATAGTCCGATGTTTAGAGTTGTTGTAAGCCGAAACCAAATCAGATAAAATGTCCGTCCACTTGTAATTTCCTTGCAGACTGAACTGCATCCACATTTTGTTTTTCAGCGTACGATTGAAACGTTCACAGATCGATGCTTTCAAGTTACTAAAGGTTGAGTATAGTTGAATATTATATCGTCTCATGAGAGAATCGAAATTTGAATTATAAAATTCTTTGCCTCTGTCAACGTGTAATTTCTTCGGGGTACGTCCCTGTACGAGTACAGATTCCATAGCACTCGTCGTGTCTTTACCCGTCTTGCTCTTCATTGGCACGACCCAGGCATACTTTGAGAATATATCGATGACGGTGAGCATGTATTTGTAGCCTTTGTTTTCTCCCGCGTACAGTGTCATGTCAACGAGATCCGCTTGCCAGGTTTCATCCAAACCGCGAACATCTACACGACGACGCGGATAGTTCTTTCGAGCTGGTCTATGCAGCTCCGTCACGAGCGTTAGCTTTTTCTCGTTCATTTTCCAACACCGTTAGTCTGGTCTCCAGCTTGAGAATGATTTCGGCGGTGCGAGTCGATAAGTCTTGTACTGCTTCGATATCAACACCTAGGGTGAGTGCACCAGTAAATGAACAGTCACCAGTGAATGAACAAAATCACGTTCTCCATGAAAAAGTAAGGTTTCAGCGTAGACGTTTGTTTCCGTCCGTTTTTGCAGAGAAATCGTGATTTTTTTACTCAACAGTTTCACTTGTCACCATAGATATAAGGTTAGTAGATTGGTCAAGTTCGCCAGTAGAAACAGTGTCGCGATACGAATGTAGGCGGAACGGCACACAGTGGTTCCAAATCCCGAATCGCTGGCCAAAAATGGAAGGTATTATCGAATCGCTATCAGATTTATTACTCGGGGGTTTTTGAGGTCGCTGAACCCGAATCTGAAGTCAAATTTTCAAAAAACAAAATGGCGGCCCAAAAATGGCGGATAATTTTATTGAAACTTGAATCAATCCTTATGGAAATCGGTACCGGGGGGTTTTTGAGGTCGCCGAACACGAATCTGAAGTCAAATTTCCAAAAAACAAAATGGCGGCCCAAAAATGGCGGATAATTTTATTGAAACTTGAATCAATCCTTATGGAATTTGATACCGGGGGGTTTTTGAGGTCGCTGAACACGAATCCGAAGTCAAATTTCCAAAAAACAAAATGGCGGCCCAAAAATGGCGGATAATTTTATTGAAACTTGAATCAATCCTTATGGAATTTGATACCGGGGGGTTTTTGAGGTCGCTGAACACGAATCTGAAGTCAAATTTCCAAAAAACAAAATGGCGGCCCAAAAATGGCGGATAATTTTATTGAAACTTGAATCAATCCTTATGGAATTTGATACCGGGGGGTTTTTGAGGTCGCTGAACACGAATCTGAAGTCAAATTTTCAAAAAACAAAATGATGGCCCAAAAATGACGGATAATTTCATTCAAACTTGACTCAATCTTTAAGGAATTTGCTACCAGGGGGTTTTGAATAGAAATAATTTATTTTTACGTACATGTGTAGAATATAGTACATTGGGAAAGTATGTAAATGTAAATACGAATTTGAATACAAATACTTATTTATTAAGAAATTACATTAAATATTACATTCATATAATAAAATTATGTAAAGCTTAAAGGCTCCAATTGCTATCCGAATCGCTATCGTTATTGTCGCTAGAGTCGTTGCAGTCAGACATTGCAACTACTCTTGGTTTGTTTGCAGTTGGCGATTCCAACAAAGCCATGGCTTCACGCGATAATGATTTGCTTGACTTAGCTGGTAGTTTACGCAAACTTGAGATAACAGGGTCAGATGAAATCAAAAGCCGCGCAAAAACATCCTCCATATTTTGTTTCCTACTAAATTTTCTAGCAAAGTCTAGTCTAAATGATTTTATATATTTATTGCAAGATTCCTGGGCTTCCTCGGACATCTGTCCTATCGGCAACATGGAAACCCCTATTATTTTTGCGCCGTGAATTAAAAGTTTGTGCACAGTAGTCGGCATGTAATACCAAGGATATAGTAGCACGTATCTACGGGCTGTTTCTACAGCGTATTTTTCAAATTCATCAACATTTATTTCAAACCCGCACGATATTATTTGCAAGATCACGTGGAATCTCTTGATTAGATCCTCATCTATTCCCGTTAGAGATGCGGAAACATCGGAATTTTGGAAGAAACGACGAGCAGTATTACCGTCATTCGTGCTGCCATATCCTTGTTTTGGTTGATCAATCAAAAGTCCCAATCGTTCACGGAAACCTTTTTGGATGGTCTTTTTCCGACTTTCGATGCTTTTCTTATCGGCCTGCCATTTTTTAATTTCTAATCTGTATGAAATATGTATAAGGCACTCGAAAAAACGAATCCACGCGTGCAGTGATGATATCCCATATTGTAAATGATCTTCATTTATTTTCCTCTTCAAAATGTTGTCGATGTCGTTGAATTCTTTGGATGTAGCACCGCAAAGATAACATCGTTGACTTGATGCAGTAGATGTTAGTGAATTGCAGACTTTTCCATCAACCATTGTTAAGGCCAATTTGTAGGATACAGTGACTTCTTTTCCGTTCACAATCGTATGAAAAGGTTGAAGCTGCTCTTCTTGTTCCTTGATGTTTTGAACTTCATTTCGGGTGCCTTCTGCAGTCTCTTTCAAAAACTCGATTTTTATTGGCCTACAGAATCGAGGGGAGGAGGGTCGTGGATTTTTCCACACGATTATTCCTTCGTTATCACCCCCGTCAACAAACACGAGCTGCAGTGGCACGAGGGAAGTGAAGAAAATAGTTGCGTCTGTTTTATCTCCGTCGTCATTATCAAATTTTTGTTTGAATGTACTTTGCCCAGATGTTCCGTCGCATCCCCATTTGCAGACAAAATTCAATTTATAAATTTCGCTGGATGGGAGGAGATGCAAAACTTCACTTTGCACTGCTAAAATGCGACTCGCTGTATGGTCTAACAGTGCTTGAAGTTTGACCGCAGCTTTACTCTCAGTAATCGTGATGTCATCTTTGGGTGGATAACATTTTTTCTTCGCCTCCAACACAGATTTGTACGGTGGGTATATCTTCGAATTTAGTTCCAGTGCTCCAGACCGTATTCCCTGATATACATGTTTAGACATGCGGTATTCAATTATAAGAGATAACGCAGCATCAGCGGAATAACGATTGGTCGTCATGTCCGTAACAGTGCGTAAGGCTTCCTTGTATTTGGACGCTTTTGTAGGACTGCCCAGAGCAACCTCTTTTACCACTTTTGCGGCATCCAATTTTCCTGCAGCTCGAAGACTCAAGTGGGTGGCAAATGCAAGCTCTTCGGCACTGGACTGCTCACGAATTGCTGCAGTTTTTCTCCGTTTCGACCGCTCACTGGAGTCCTCGAAGCTCAGCGAATGTCGACCAGGCCCACGAACTGCATCTGAATCTTTGTTCTCCTTCGAAATTTCCGTATTGTTTCCAAAGGTGACGATTCTGCTTAGCCAATCCGTATTTTTGTCCATAAACCTCGCCTTCATTCTTCTAGCTATTTTCCATTTGTCTTTCATATCATATAATAACTTGCGAATTGTTTGTTTTTCATCCGCAGATAATGTGTATGAGCAATGGAATTTTTTAGACAATTCGACCTCCAAGATTTCGTACACGTCATTCGCATTATCATTCAAATGATCAGCGAATAAATCAAACAACTCCTTTCGCGTGAAATTGACCGCCTCACTGCTATCACGAGAGCCTGGAAAATCAATTAAAAAGTTAGACAATAATAGAACATTTTTAAGAATCAGTAATGATTTGTTAATGAAAATGATAGTCGAATCCGGTACAATAATAATTATATTTATGAGAAACAAATCACTTAAATTCGCACCCTACTGTGGTGCACTTCGCACACACGGAGAAAAATTTCTCGTAGAAACTACCATACAATTATTGCAGTTTGAAGACAGAACGGAGGTATAGACAAACCTACCATATTTTTCTGGTAGTTCGACCAATAAAATGTTGTCACAGCCGTGATATTATTGTGACTCGGACAAGATTTTATTGAATGAACTACCAGAAAAATATGGTAGGTCTGTCTATACCTCCGTTCTGTCTTCAAACTGCAATAATTGTATGGTAGTTTCTACGAGAAATTTTTCTCCGTGCAGTATAGTATACATGCCGCGCCAGCACGCGCCGTGCCTGAATTCCCGCGTCCATTTATTAAAAAATTCACTATTACCAGAGGGGCAACTTGGTGCACCTAATTTTTTGGTGAGGTATTACTCAAGAGTGTATACAATAACGTGGCACTTAACCAGTATTAGAATTATTTAGAATTATTAACTTTTACTCAATATGAACATAACTTTTTTCCGCAGCGAGCACGAGAATTTACGGTAGATGTTCACAATTTTTGTCGCTCGGTGTATGATTAATATAAGAAATCGCAATGATATAATAAGTGTACTTACATCCAGGAAGAGACTCCATTTTGCAGAATTAAAATAACTCAATTCTACTTGAAGATATATCACTTTGAACACAACGATATTTTTCTAGCGTAGCGCACGACCGACTATACCTGCTCGAGCGCTCCGTTACGAATGAAATCCCAACGGCTAAATGCAACACCTGCAACCTACCGACCCTTGGAAGGGTTCCCCGAAATACCCCTCTACCTGACCCCACAGGTAAAATTCCTTGAATAGAAACTTCATTTTTCGGTTTTTGGCCAGCAATTCGGGATTTGGAACCACTGTGCGGCAGTCGAAAATATCTTTTTCGTGTATTTCGCTTCAGCACGCTATTTTATCAACAGAATTGCGTTCTGGTAAACGATCTGCTCACATTGATCGATAATATAGATTTTAATTTTAGCCACAGATTTTTAATATCTGCGCATTATTCAGTGCTACCTGACAACGTAAAATGTTATGATTTGTAGCATAGTATATGAGCAAACAATAGCTAACAGTTGAGCTGCAGCATATGCGGTCACCCTCAAAATAATTCATATGGGGCATTCCAAGCCAAATCAACCGGGTCCTGACCCTCGACTACTCAGATGTGGTCCGCGATTTTTTATTTCATTCTTCGGATTTTTCAAAATAAATTCGAGTGCGTAATGAATTTTCAAAGTTTTTTTTTTCAACACCTCGATGGCTGTGAACAAAAAATCTGAAAAAATATCAAAAATTCTGTATCAGAAATTAAAATTTTTTAGCCAAAATTCATCGTGTCTGGACTTTCGCTTCAATCTGTTATTTTTGGTTGAAAAATCTTCATTTCTGACACAGAATTCTTGAGAATTTTTTCAGATTTTTCGATCACGGCCATCGAGGTGTTGAAAAGAAGAAAAAACTTTGAAAATTCATAACGCACTCAAATTTATTTTGAAAAATCCGAAAAAATTGTGATCGCTAATTAGAGTCAGCGGAATGATTTAAAAAATCGCGGACCAGATCTGAAAAAAGAGGGTTAGGACCAGGTCGATTTGGCATGGAATGCCCCATATATATGAGTCCACCAATGACCTATGAACGATTCATGGCGAAAATCTCAATTTGTCTGCCATTTTGATATTTTATATAATGTTATATAATAGTATATACAGGGTGATTCAGTTTGACCGGACCATATTGAATGGGCATATTCCTTGTCGAATACTAAGACTAAAATTCCTTAGCGAAAAATTCCGGAGATCAACGGTGCGCGAGTTATTAAATATCTTAATCCGGCTATAAAGTATCTTTTTCATCAATAAAAACGGATATCGGGTGTTAATTTTCACTTCAACAATTCCGTTTTCAATCTTTGGCAGTCAGATCGTCCGCTCCTTAGTTTTCAGTTGCCTAGGTCCACCGTTTCATAGTTTTTTTTTTCTCAATTTTTCAATTTTTCAATTTTTCAATTTTTCACTAAGAAACTTTAGTCTTAGAATTCGACAAGGAATATGCCCATTTAATATGGTCCAGTCAAACTGAATCACCCTGTATACTTTGATGTATAAAAATCCCCCAAGTTTCAGCTCCCAAAGCCGTTCACCATGGATATAGTTCACTTTTACATTCGAATTCTTATCGTGCCCGTATCATGGAAAAAAAAATCATCCAACATATTTTTTGAGTGAAAACAAAAAATTAATTTTTCGAAAAACACATGATAATCACCCTGTTACACGGAGAAAATTTTATAGGAGAGATTCCCATACTACGTATAGTTGCGGTGGGATATACTTGTAATATGGCGATCGTTCCTATACTGTATACCAAACATCACCACGAATATAGGAATGTCTTTCTTATTTTCATGGAAAATTAAGTACAAGTATCGGAACCATCGCCATATTGCAAGTATATCCCACCGCAACTATACGTAGTATGGGAATCTCTCCTATAAAATTTTCTCCGTGTAGCATGAAAAACATGATATAAATCGCTAGCCTAACGGAGCGCATTGCATTTGTAAGGTACTTATACATTGTGTATAGCTGTAGTATGATGTCAGCGCGTCGTAAGTCTGAAAATCGGAATTCAGAATTAGGCCACGTGGTGTCTTTTGTTGGTAAGAAATTTAGCATTTTACCAACAGAATATTTAGATGATTCGAGTACACGGGTATATTTTTTGACTATATCAATAGATGTTCTATCTTACCACCAAATATAGAGGGCAGCATTCGTTGTCACTATTATTTTGTGACATACTGCTATATGACTCCGAATTTTCTCAACTTGTCCAATCTACTAACCTTATATTTATGGTATGAAGTTATATGACGGTATTTTTGCTCCCAAGTTATTTTTCCAAAGAATCTAGTATATTATATTAGTATATTATATTTTATATCATATTTTTCGGATAATTGATGAATCGTATAAATCCCTCCACTATACACTGTACACGCCTTGGAATGAAATCCTAAACAATGTTGTACAAAAAAAAATGTGGAAAATATTTAGGGCATATTGGGATTCTATACTACATAATAATTTCAAACAGCAATTTGATTATCAGTATAAAAATAATATTATTTATTATGTGAAAATAACGTGAATGAAAATGAAAAGAAATTTGTATTATATTATTTTTATATATCAATCAAAAGAATATTTGCTTCGCGAGCATAAGGCTATAATATCACAGTGTCGAGAATTCGATCACAAGAAAAGATAAACTAACAGTCTGAAGTATTTATAATAATGATTGGCAGTCCCATAATAGATCTGTAGGTGCGAAGGTAAGCAACGGAGCACCTGTCGCGATTCCACCCATACGTGTTGCCTACCTCCGTACATAGATATCCGAGGTCACAGACGAAAACTACCAAATAAGTAATACGGAAAATCTATGACAAGAAATGAAGATAAGACTATAGATGAAATATTTATGATTGGCAGCTGTGCCAATCTTTTCAAAACGGCTTTTGCCGCACCGACCAGCTAGTACTTAACAATATTATATACTAGTTTGTACTTAACAACACTTGATACTAGATCGTAGATCGTACGCAAGTGAGTTAGTCAGCCGAGCTAGGCAGGTAGCTCTCTTACTTGGAACTTTCTCACCCTAAGCAGACTCGGTCGACTGGTTTACTCTAACAATGCATTCGAAATATTAATATATTGTTAATGAAAATTCTGATACCTGATTTATCATACGTACAATTTGTTTCCGAGAGGCGAAGGGATTGATTCGAAATTTTTTATTGTATTCGAAACGCCAAATCCGCATTTTGATGAAGTGTTAGCGAATGCACAAAGACGTATGTCTAATCCTCATTCGGATTACAATGCCATTTATAATTAAGGGGGTATCCCCACCTTTAAATGGGTTGACATTCTGAGAAAGAGATTGATATTTTACAGCGAATTTGAGAGTCTGATCAAATCCAAAAAAATCATTAAGTTTAGGGAGGGTTTGACCCTCATTATCCATACTTAACATTGAATATCACTTTGAGTCTAATAGTAGTTACGCTGAATATAGAAAAATACAAAATTACTCGGTTGTCGCAAAGAATCAGTAGTACCGTTGGATCGATTCTGGAATTTTTGGCCTGCAATTGTTCAGAAGAGATGTCTCTATCATATGAACATAGAACTTTTTGATATTACTATTTTTGGTTGAGATAATAGAAAAAGTAGAGAAAAAAAATTGAAAAATTAGAAAAATCTCAGTAAAAACTAAGCGAGTCAGGCAATTTTCGCGATATCAAAAAGTTCTATGTTCATATGATAGAGACATCTCTTCTGAACAATTGCAGACCAAAAATTCCAGAATCGATCCAACGGTACTACTGATTCTTTGCGACAACCGAGTGATTTTGTATTTTTCTATATTCAGCGTAACTACTATTAGATTCAAAGTAATATTCAATGTTAAGTATGGATATTGAGGGTCAAACCCTCCCTAAACTTCATGATTTTTTTGGATTTGATCAGACTCTCAAATTCGCTGTAAAATATCAATTTCTTTCTCAGAATTTTAACCCATTTAAAGGTGGGGATACCCCCTTAATACGAAATACTATTCTTTCTATCTAGGTTCTGGAACTTCTCCTATCACCTTCAAGCGAAGGGAAATCTTTTCGATAAAAAATGGGAGCAGTTTTCGTCAGAAACCATTCCACTATTAGCGAGCCCAACTAATACACATGAAGATCTCTATCCGGCTTCGGATTGACTTATGACTTTGAATTTCTGGAAATAAAGACTTTTCTTACTATATTGCAAGAGAATAATTATTTTCCCCGAAATTCCCGAATCTATTGTCTAATTTAGTATAGCGCATATATTTTAGGTACGCCGTTTTGTTTTTACAAATTTGAATATCAGATTCATAATCAGCAACCCCGAAAACATCGGTAAAGTGTATAAACAATCGTGTTTTCTATGAAATTCATGTCTGAGTCGGCCATATTAGGTCCGCGATTTTGATGACGATTTTTTAAAAAAGATGGAGCTATTTTTCTAAGTATTTTTTTTACAATTATTTGTCCGGCGTTGCGTGAGGTTGGCGCGCCGCGCGCCTCGCTACTACCGCGTCGTACGGGGCTCGGCCAATGGCGTGGAATAACGCGGTACCCGAGTAGAAATTTGATCCGGAATGCCTGGTGTGATATGAGGCCCGGACCCGGCGGGATCCCGGAATGCCGTACTGTGGAACCCCAGATATGGACCAAATCTGTCCCAAATCTGGGGAACCATTCAAAGAGATTTCTGACCTGGCTCAGATCAGGCCGACTTACGGCGAGCCTTACTGGGTATTTCCATACTGGGTTCCGACAAGGCCAACTTACGGCAAGCCCGACGGGGTATTTCCAGACTGGGTCCCAACAAGGCCAACTTACGGCGAGCCTCACTGGGTACTTCCATACTCGATCCCAAGCAGGCCAATCCACGGCAGGCCCCCTGCGTATTTTCAGACTTTATGTCCCGACAACGCCAACTTACGGCGAGTACTTCTGCAAATTTCCAGACTGGGTCCTGATAAGGCCAACTTACGGCAAGCCTGGCGGGGTATTTTCACACTGCGTCCCAACAAGGCCAACTTACGGCAAGCCTGACGGGGTATTTCCATACCCGGTCCCAACAAGGCCAACTTACGGCGAGCCTCACTGGGTATTTCCATACTCGGTCCCAAGCAGGCCAATCCACGGCAGGCCCCCTGCGTATTTTCCGACTTTATATCCCGACAACGCCAACTTACGGCAAGTACTTCTGCAGATTTCCAGACTGGGTCCCGATAAGGTCAACTTACGGCAAGCCTGACGAGGTATTTTCACACTGCGAGTCCCAACAAGGCCAACTTACGGTAAGCCTGACGGGGTATTTCCATACTCGGTCCAGACAAGGCCAACTTACGGCGAGCCTCACTGGGTATTTCCATACTCTGTCCCAAGCAGGCCAATCCACGGCAGGCCTTCAGACTTTATGTCCCGACAACGCCAACTTACGGCAAATACTTCTGCAGATTTCCAGACTGGGTCCCGATAAGGCCCACTTACGGCAAGCCTGTCGGAGTATTTCCCGACTGGGTCCCAAGTAGGCCAATTTACGGCGAGCCTCACTGGGTATTTCCCGACTGCGTCCCAAATAAACCAATTTACGGCAAGCCCCACTGCGAAGTTTTGGACTAACACGGAGAGAAATTCATGGTAAATTTTCGCATACTCATATAGTACTTCGCGTCCCTAATGCCATAAAGGCATATAACCTATGCTAAAAGCATACGCTGTATGCCTTTATGGCATTAGGGACGCGACTTGTGTCATAACTTTCAATATGACGATTGTTCCTATACTTTATACCTAATGTCACCATGAATATATAGGAATGTCTTTCTCACATTCATGGAACATTGAGTATAATGTATCGGAACGATCGTCATATTGGAAGTATGACACAACTACTACATGAGTATGAGAAAATTTACTATAAATTTTTCTCCGTGTATGTCCCGACAAGGCCAACTTACGGCAAGCCCTACTGCGGATTTCTAGACTGGGTCCCGACAAGGGCAACTTACGGCAAGCCTGACGGAGTATTTCCGGACTGGGTCCCAAATAAACCAATTTACGGCAAGCCCCACTGCGTCTTTCAGACTGGGTCCCGACACGGCCCACTTATGGCAAGCCAGACTGGGTCCGAAGTCAGCCAAATCGCGTCCCGCCGGCGCCGTACGCAGAAATTTCGTATAACCGGGACAATTAACAACTGCACGGCTGTTGATAACCTCATATTTCAACGATACGCGTGTTTCCGCTGATTATAAGTTTACTCAGGTACACTGAAATGAATAAGGAAATCAATATAAAAAGGGAAGCGACACGGTTACGAGTCCAAAGATTTCGTGCAGTTCGTCGCAAGATCAACACTATCAGCAATGAAACAAGGGAACCTCCAGGTGAGTGCAACTTTCCAAAGTCACTTTTTAAATACGTTAATTTTATTGATAAAAGACGGATGTATAATGTGTATAATATCTCGTGATTTTTTTTATAAGTGGTACCTTCAACTTCTACAAATGATCGAGAAAGCGTTAACCATCCCTTAGAATCACCAGACTTTGAAAACGATCAGTTCATGGCCGAGTTTGAAAATGAAGATAGGGAACGATCAAGTGAAATGGAAAATGTGCATGTCGCAGTTACTACTCACATAGACGTATTTTGTGACGAAGTGGAGTCCGAACGATTGCCTGCAATAGCGGGAGAAGCTCAAGATGATGAAAACAGTTTTTCAGAAAGTAGCAGTGAATTGGAAAATAGTACATCTGATGAGGAAGCATGTGTAGAAAAAGAAGATGAAACTCTAAATGCTCGTGATGAAATAACGCAGCTTCGACAATGGGCCATGAAGTCGAATATACCACAGACCCACTTAGATGAACTACTTGGTATTCTAAGACAAAGATTACTCCCGGACTTACCAGTTTCTTCTAAAACATTTCTCAAAACATCATGTGCTAATTATGACGTACAGAAATTCAAAAATAATGACGGTAGTGATATAGGCGAATTCGTCTATTTCGGTTTAGCGAAGAGTCTTCGAAGCTGTATAAATGCGAATTTACATCAAGATAAGTGTATTAATTTACAAATAAACATGGACGGCTTGCCTCTGTTTAAATCAAGTAATAAACAATTCTGGCCGATTCTATGTAAAGTACATTGTCAGCCAGACATATACGCACCATTTCCTGTAGCTGTATATGCAGGTAATGGAAAACCTGACAATTTGAATCATTACCTGAATGAATTCATTGAAGAAATCAACGTATTATTAGTCACTGGAATTCAAATTGATGGAATATCACTAAAAGTGCGTATACATTGTTTCATTTGCGATACACCTGCACGCTCATTTGTTAAGTGTATAAAAGGCCACGGGGGATACTACGCATGCGAACGGTGTACCGTGCGCGGAGAACGATTCGAAAGAAGAACCATATATGATTCTTCAACCTGTAAGGAGAGAAGTGATCAATCGTTCCGAAACCAAGAAAATCCTGAACACCACAATGCTGTATCGCCTCTAACTACGATCAAATCTGGGCTTGACATGGTCTTTCAATTTGTATTGGATTTTATGCATCTCTGCTGCCTGGGCGTGATGAAAAAGCTGCTAGTTGATTTTTGGCTACAGGGTAATCGATCCACAAAATTAAGCCAGCGTAGCAAATCTCTCATGTCTCAACTCCTTATTGGTTTCCAGTCTCAAATACCCAACGATTTCCAACGTACTACTAGATCAATCTCTGATGTTGCAAAGTGGAAAGCGACTGAATTTAGGTTTTTTCTATTGTACTGTGGTCCGATTGTTCTCAAAAGGGTTTTACCAAAAAATCTGTACGAACATTTTTTACTTTTCCACGTGGCTTGCAGAATATTGAGTTCACGAGATTTAGCTTCGAAGTACAACCGTCACGCCAAAGTGTACCTGAACAGATTCGTTGGACTAGCGCTTCACTATTAT
The DNA here is from genome assembly GCA_943736025.1 of Tenthredo mesomela. NCBI lineage: Eukaryota > Metazoa > Arthropoda > Insecta > Hymenoptera > Tenthredinidae > Tenthredo > Tenthredo mesomela. The sequence goes on from OX031019.1 coordinate 16,181,707, forward strand.
GGAAAAGAGAGTCAAGTAATAAACTTCCACAACCTGATTCATCTTGCCGATGACGCCAAAAATATGGATTGTTCACTAAGCGAAGTAACGGCATTTCCTTTTGAAAATACGTTGGGAAAAATGAAAAAAATGCTCCGCAGTGGTAATCGGCCATTGGCGCAACTCTGTCGACGTCTTCACGAGACATGTTTTGCTAGTATTGAAAAAGCAACATTGCCACCTACTATTGTTGTTTTGAAACAGCAACGTGCGGATCCTACCGGAATTATTCACGTTAAAAGAATTAAGTATAAAGAATCACTACTTTCGACGAATTCACCTGATAATACGGTCTTACTAAAGGATAACAAGATATTGCGAATTGATGATTTGTCGATGCGGCCAGGTGAACAGTTAGATAATTTGGAGGTAACCGGAACGATTTTGCGAATAAGGAAACCCATTTTCACGTATCCATGTGATTCTGCGTCTCTAAAAATGTGGGAGGTAATTGACGGACAAGAAAACCGAGTAACATATCCTCTAAAGTCAATTGTGACAAAAATGGTCACCCTTAGCATCATGAGCGATGATGCGAGGGGCCAGAAACTGTATACGATGCCTCTTCTTCACGTGTAAAGCACCTCCGCGGCTCCGGAGGATGATGATGATGATCTAATGTGATGATCTAGGTGCTTGGCAGTGGCATCTGATTTCGGCTGTTTTTTTCATTTTTTTTTTTTTTTCTGCAATAAACAGACAAAAGACCTGGCGTGTGCCAAGTTGGCTGTGACTTTTCTAGAGATGCGTTTGTTCACGTTATAGTTCGTTGTTTATAATCTTCACGTTGCCAGGGTTGTAGGACAGATTTTCACAAAACCTCTCAAGTTCTTGATACTTCGTAAACAAGGTACGCATTTTGAATCCATTATTCGTCTCTCACAGAGTAACAAATTCTGCTAACTGCAATTTAACGAAATATTGTTGCTTCTGTTCTAAATATCATCTAGCATAACCTCCCAAGCGTCCCGAGCGCGACGTCCATTTCAGTGTGACGCAACAAATTTTATGTTTGCCGTAAAAATTTATTTTATTTCTTTCTTTTCATTTTATTTTAAAACTATCGCGAGAAACCTTTTGAAAAAGAAAAATCAACAATAATTCGTTGGATAGCTGATGAAATGACAAAAAAAAAATTCCAAAATACAAAAAAGTCGCACGTTAAATGAATGGAAAAAGGAAAGTGATTCCGTCAAAGTTTAAAATAATATGAATTTTTTTTTTTTGGTTATGGCTTATAGCTTTAGCGTATGCATACTTCGTTAGCCATAATCATAAAATATGAAAAAGTTCAGAAAAATCCTGTGTTAAATATCAAACTTTACTTTCCAGTGAGTATATAGATGGCGGTCAAAATTTACAAGATGGTGGAGTTCATCGGAGAAACTCTTTGCAAAAAAAAAAGTATAGATTTTGTGCCTTCGAACTGGATATCATATGATCTTGAAAATGAGACCCTAGTCACTAAATTCATGCCACCCCCATATACGGAGGAGGATTTCTCTGTACTACATGATCTTGTGAAAGCTCTAGCACCACCTCCTGAAAGTTGGCCAAAATTTGATGTGGACATAATTGGTGAAGCTAGTGAGTATTCGAATCTTGTTGACCTTTTGAATTTTAAATAATATATTCGTGTCAAATATGCAATATATAATTATTTGAATTGTTCATGTAATTACTTCAGGATCGTACGAGGATGCCGTAAACAAACTAAAAATCTTAGAAAAAGAAAGATATGCTTTTTCAACTGAATCGGAAGGGCATGCTATTAAGAAATCGAATTTAGTTAAAAAGACATATCGCTTGAAGAAAACTACTAATAATACTGAAGATGTTCTAAGACTTTCACAAGTTCCTTCACTTAGCGAGGAGGATGATGACTCAGATACTCAATCACATTGTAAGTTTTAATCACTTTTTTAAGAGAATGGATTTAGTGGGATATGTTGTATGTATTTCACCTACTGATAAAAGAATTAAAAACTAAAAAGCTTTCTAACTTGTTGCCTGGTACAATTTTCTTTGAAAACAAAGAAAAAAATAAGTATTGATTTAGATGAGTTCAAAATACTTTATCCCGAGCTATTTATTACTCTTTTTATTCTTTGTTGACGTTTTCTGATGATCGTTGTGTAAAATTTTTGTTCAGTATGCGTTGAACACATACAAATCAAAAAAAGAGTTAATTCAATTTCAATTAAAAGTCAAGCATTCTTCATTTATTTGTGGATTAGTTGTTTATTTTATTTCAAATCTATTTTTCTGTAGCACTGAATGGTCAGAATATTAGTACATTTAAGAAGAACAATAATGATAAATTAGCAGTTCGGACGCTCAATCCTACTCCAGAACCTACCAGAGTTTTGATAAATTCGTCAGAATCATCAAAATCTTCAACTAGTAATAATGATGATCTTAAAACAAACGGTGACTATTGAACGATTAAAAAAATAACTTTTTTTTTGTGGAATTGATGATTGAAGGATGTATTAATCATAAATAGCTGCTCGACTCATATCGATGTTAAATATTTATCGATGTTATATTTTTATTTATCCTACTGCAGAACCTACTAGAGTTTTGATAGATTCGTCAGAATCATCAAAATCTACAACTCACAATAATGATGATCTTAAAACAAACGGTGACTATTGAACGATTGAAAAAATAACTTTTTTTTTTTAATGGAACTGATGATTGAAGGATATATTAATCATAAATAGCTGCTAGACTTATATCAATGTTATATATTTATCGATGTTATATTTTTATTCATCCTACTGCAGAACCTACTAGAGTTTTGATAAATTCGTCAGAATCATCCAAATCTACAACTAACAATAATGATGATCTTAAAACAAACGGTGACTATTGAACGATTGAAAAAATTACTTTTTTTTTAAATGGAATTGAAGATTAAAGGATATATTAATCATAAATAGCTGCTAGACCTATATCGATGTTATATATTTATTGATGTTATATTTTTATTCATCCTACTGCAGAACCTACTAGAGTTTTGATAAATTCGTCAGAATCATCAAAATCTGCAACTAACAATAATGATGATCTTAAAACAAACGGTGACTATTGAACGATTAAAAAAATAACTTTTTTTTTATGGAATTGGTGATTGAAGGATGTATTAATCATAAATAGCTGCTAGACTTATATCGATGTTATATATTTATCAGGGACAGTCGACGATGTACTAAAAGCTTACCGTAGTCATCAAACACACCTCAGTCAAATCCAGACGTCGTTGATAGCGCTAAAAAGTACTGTAGACAGACTGGTCACAGCAATAAACGACCCAGGACAGATCACAAGTCAACGATTGTTCACTATTGACAAAACTTTTGCAGAAACATATGGTTTTAACCTTCCATTTCTAAACCTGGACGAATTTGACAAATTTGAAAAAAAAATCGCAGCGGATGCGAATATTTGCACACAACTCGTAAGTTAATGGTTTATAATATCTCTTCGTAGGCTTGAAATTTTTTGACAATCGTATGCACAGAATTTTTGAGAACTCAATCATTCGTGCATAGAGTTGTATGCCCAGCAAACGTTAATAATCGCACATTTCATTTCAAATTAGTACAATAATTATATGCTTATTTCAGAAACGTGATATGTGGTACTTAGTTGAACCGAAATCTCATGTGTCTCGTAGCATCACTAACATAATCAAAAAGTACATGGCAAGAGCTGTCGCAATTAATTTCACTGCAGTCAAGAAATCTCCCAAAAAACAAATATTGATATCAACAGTTTTCTGTAGATGCATTAAAGGTATGGTAATCAACTTTGAATTTGAATGAGATAACAGCTTAAACTATAAATATAGCTATTCGTTCAATTTATTAACATTTTTTTATCTATCCTGAATTTCAGAAGTCATTGTCAACGAATACGGAAAAAATCCTAAAAACTCGCCCGTCAATGACAAACAGTTCAATGATGCCTTGGGAACTGTCCTCAATAACGCAAACGATTGGGAGGGTCAGAGGGTACATAGAAAGCGAAAAGCAGTCGAGAATCAGCCTACTTGATACCTGTAATGTTGACTTATTGACGTACTCTATTTAACATATACCGTGAATTTACGATGACTGAACTACAGCTCATCCTCATCCTTATCTTCCTCATACTAAGATTTATCATTTCGTTTAAAAACAAGTAAAAAACTATCAGTTCGATGTATGAGAAAAAAACTTATGTTACAGGCATAGTTCAGTATAATCGTGCACTTTCCGTCGCGAATTCATGGTATGTGATGCGCACGTGTGCAATATACACATCTGTGATTTTCATATGAGTATATCGATCGTCGAGGTACTTCACTATATTTTGTTCATGAGTACAACATAAGTATTAATCTATTACCAAAAGTATTAAAATATTAAGCATTCACTCTACTTCGTATCCAAGGTTGTATTATCAGTTCGTTAAAAAAAAAAACAGAATTATCAGAACAATATTACAGAATTATCAGTTCAATATTCAAAATAAAAAATGATAAAACACTCATGTAACTATTTTTATTTCATTAGCGCAACTACCTATTGCTATCACATTAATCATAAGACGGGCGATACGTTGTCTAGATAGGACGGGAATAGTGAGATTGTTCCAGGGCCTGTGTTTTACTGTAAGCTCTATCAGGATCGGATACTCTAGCTTGTTCAAAATTCAATTTACTAGCGGCTACTGGAATTTTTACATCGTACAAGCCTTAACTAGTGGGCTACAAAATTCTAAGTAAAAAAAAAAAAAAAAATGAATTTCTATGCTATTTAAAAAGAAAATAAAAATCCGCGATGCGCGACTTCTCACCATTTTTCACCAACTAAACTTCGATGAAATTGAATTTGCTTTTTTGCTTTTTTTTTTTTGCTTTTTTTTTTTTTTCTTTTATAAAGAAATCATTTGTGGACAGGACTGTTGTTCAGAGTCTTGAGGCATCAGGTTGTTCTAAGCTTGACGTATTGGCCTCCACGGCTCCAGCGGGCTTAAAGTACTGGCTTGTTCAAGATCTGTAATTATACCTTAACTCCCCCAGGTTTCGACGCGTCGTGGCCCTTCATGACATCTTATAGCAAACTGTCCGGGCCGTGACGCGGTACACCCCTTCAGGGCCTGACATACTCGCCCATGATAACTCTTGCCGCCCCCAACCATTTCAGGGCCGAATTTACTGATTCATGCAGACCCTGACGCTTCAAGCGCATTCAGGACCTGACGTACTTTCCCGCGCAGGCCCTGACGCGTCTAGCCCCTTCAGGACCTGCTCTTACGTAGCGTTATATTTCTGACAGGGGCCCTCTAATGTTGCCTGATCAGAGCCGGATCAAATTTCCGTTGACAAATCCGTGCTGGCCCAGTCACGTCTACCCCCTTCAGGACCTGACGTACTCTCCCGCGCAGGCCCTGATGCGTCTCGCCCATTCAGGACCAGATGTACTCTCCTGCGCAGGCCCTGATGCGTCTATTCCCTTCAGGACCTGACGTACTTTCCCGTGCAGGCCCTAATGCGTCTAGCCTCTTCAGGGCCTGCCCTTACGTAGCGTTACATTCCTGATAAGGGCCCGATAATGTTGCCTGATCAGTACCACATCTGATGTTAAGGCAAGCATGATCGGGACCTGATCAGAGCCGGATCAAATTTCTACTCGGGTAGTAGCAAGGCGCGCAGCGCGGCAACCTCACGCAACGCCGGACAAATAATTGTAAAAAAAATACTTAGAAAAATAGCTCCATCTTTTTTAAAAAATCGTCATCTTCAGAATTGAATAAGGAATGCGATCATATTTTTTTTAGAATTTTAAAAATGGCCTTAGGTTGCGAAAAAAATCGATAAACATTTTGATTGCTCATAAGAATAACAAAACTATATTTTTTTAAAAATTGAAAAATTTTATCGAAAAGTGGCTTTCATCGCCTTTGAAACGCGTTTTTAAACATCTCTCTACGGTGAAGGGGACCCGAGATATTAATTCTCAAAGCCGCCCTCGCGCTACTTTTACAGTAAAATTCGATAATTCATAACTACCGTAAAAAAAACTTTTTGAACCAACAAAAAAATACGGGTCTACTTTTTTTACGTAGATTTCACGTAAAAAAAGTTTAAGGCGATTCAAAAAATACGAGGTCAAAAAACACCCAAAATTGGCCGATTTGAGGTGGAATTGCCCATATATTATACTCCAATTATTATATTGATGTGACCATGTGACATATATAATCACATAACCTCAAAATCTCTAGATCCTAAGATGAACGATTGAAGAGATATTTTGCTTATCAAGATTCGCGGCAGCGAATCGCCGCCAAGTACCCGTAGGCCGGCGCGCCAGCCCCGAATCGTTATCCCGAGCAAGCTTTTGTTCTTGTAAAAAAGCTGTCATATCTTTCGAACCGCTGAATATTTTTTAACAAAATTTGTAGAGGCGTAAGACCCACTCCACCAAATATTCTTCCAAAAAGTTGAACGAAATTGACCTGGTAGTTCCTGAGATATTGACTGTCAAAGTTGATCGAAAAACACAATCTCCTGGTTCTTCTTTGTTGCAGAACGTTTTTCTTGGGATTCTTGTGACCCCGATATCTGTCGAACCATTGCACTTATGAACTTTCAATTTGGAGGGGGTATTCTTAACACCAAAATCTCGCCCCCTATTGTTTTTTAGCAACATTTGATCACGCATGCGAGCAATTCCACGTCAGACCGGACAGCTTTCTGACCTCGATGTTACCGATTTCGCAATGATTTTTTTTACGGGTTCTATGGAACAAATAAATGCATCAAACAATTTTCTGTTTTTTTTTTGGCCCCTATTTTCCAAGTTACACGGGGGTAAAATTCAGGAAAAAGAGCCAAAAATCGAAAACATACTCCTCTTCAAACGGTCATATCATTGATTGTATTCATCCTAGAGACTTCATCCAAGAACCATTTTATAGCTATTGAATGACACTATTATAATATATTTATTTAATTTTGCGAAGCGAAGCGTGCGCAAAATTCAACTTTGCGCACGCAGTGTGGAAATAGTAGATTACGTAACTAGTGCGCAAAATAGGTGAATCCCGCACGAGTCGGATTTGTCGCCCGAGCGTAGCGAGGGCGACAAAAGAGACGAGTGCGGGAGACACCTATGCGCACTAGTTACGTATACTATTTTTCCTAACGAGCTACGCAAAATTCTACAACATTGGTATCTTGTATGAAATATTGAATTTTCAAGTATATACAAATTATTGTATATAAGATGGATGAAGTGTCCGCTTAAAAGAATTGGTAACGATGCCGATCCTGTTTATTTACGTTTACCAGCTCTATCTCCCCGCACCTTGAATTCTCTCTCTTTCATTCAACGTTACAATACACAAAGAAAAGGTGTTGTGTTTCAATTATATTTATTTTGCGCACTAGTGCGGGAAAGTACTATTTTGCACACTCATTTGCGTGCGCAAAATCGAATTTTGCACACTGAGTTAGGAAAAAATAATTATCTTATATATTGTAACGGAGTTTTTCAGAGTCCTCAACTCCGCACCCTACGGCGTTCCTTGATAAAGACAAATTAATAAAAGACTAAGATAGAGAGTTGGGCGCCAGACACGGAAGTGTCGTTTTTCACAAAAATCTACTAAACAATAGCGATATTCAAAGGTACTACTTAACTGCCGGAACGACGGCCTTAAAGCGTCAGCTAACTCAGATTTTCTGCGATAAGGGTAGAGTGGGTGGATTCACCTTAATAAATAGTCAAATAAAATATAGAACACCAGATATAGATTTCCTTCAGTGAAATCGGCGATTTCGTATATTGTTCTTCTAAATAACAGATTTATCAGCGTTAACAGAGGGCATATATTATGCGGTATCAAATTACACAAATTATTATCAAAAGAATAGTTAACAGAATTACAGTTAAGAAATAATACTTTAAAAGTGACCGGTTTGGAATAGTGCTTAAGAAAAGAATATTATATTATTGAGCCTTATTACGTCTCAGCGGTAACATAAAAAGCATAAACACGCCGGTTGACTAGCGAGCGCCGTAGAAGCGATATAATGCAAGCTATACTACTTTCCAGACTACATATCACCGAGCGATACGATACTCAGTGCAAGGATTCTATTATAGCGGCACGCTAGCGATACTAATAATTATTTGGCGATAAAGTACTCAATAATTAATACAGAAGAATCTAATAAGGACGTTATACTAAGTTAGCAAATATGAATCGAACTACAGAGTTTAGAATTAACAAGTTACCATAATAGATTAAATGTTACACAATAATCAGATTAAGCTAATCAATCAGATAAATGGAAATAACAAGTGAAAAGTAGGAAATTAGAGTAATAGAATAATAAAATAATGAATAATAAAGAAATAGAACAATAGAACTAGAACAACTTAATACTATGACTAACTACGATCAGCCAACCCTCGGGGAGTTGGATGTTAAGCGACACACCATGCGATATTATATTACTTATTTAATCAAAGATATTCTAATAAATCAGAGATAGCGAAATATAAAGCATCAGAGATTCTCAAGCGAGAAATTAGCGAGAATAAGCAATCAAATAGCGTTAGCAAATTATTAGCAAAGCAAGCACAGAAATTAGACTAATAAGCGAAATAGATTATTAAGCGAAGAGATACTCAAAATGGTTACAGCCGACCATGAGGTGCTTCCGCTGAATTTCTTTATCTTAAATCTAATATAAAATAGAGAGCGTCACCCGAAGGTTGATCGCTGCTCGAGACTTGCCCAGTCAACCTATGGAGTTAGCTAAACTCACCAAATTTACTAATTAACTGAACGGAAGAGACGCAAATCGAAGATAACTAATTTATAATTTATGATACTAATTAATACTAATGCTAACAGAAATCCAGCGGTAGCTTGTGGCTTTTACTAGCAATGATAGATCATAAAGATCTTACCTTATGAAGAAGTGATGCACAAAACTTTAACTTTAACTGAACCTGACTTAATGTACAGCGGAAACTATTGATAGCGAGAGAGAATTAGAGGCACGTCTTGATTACTCAAAACTGAACGTAGAAGTGAAGATTCTTCGTAGACAATTTGGCGAGCAGGCTCTCAGTGAGGTAGGTCCAGGTGGGGGACCTATCAGGACCAATTAATTGTCTGATTGGTCCTGCGAGCGACAAAGTTCGAACAGTCAACTCGTCGGTTGACCAGTTTGAAGCGTAATCTTATTGCCGGGCGTTACTTTCGAGCGTCTCCGCGATAGAACAACTGTTCTGCGGTATTTCAGCGGCGAGATGGCTGGCGGGAGGGTGTGACCTTAGCTCTTCTATGCAATTCCTTCCAACTACCAATCCCGAGGGGTGCACTCCACAGTGGTAATCTCTGTCATAGACCACCCAGCTGCAAATGGTCCCTCCGCGATACGTTACGTCCCTGGTCCATGTATGGATCTTGGTGTGACGTCGGCTTCCGATATTTGGTGCGGGTGATGTAAGCTGGCACTGTAACGGGAGGTGGTAGCGATTTGTGCGTGCCACCCTATACGCCGTTGGCGCGACCAGATGCTTCGATAGCAAGATGCATTCGCTGGCAGGAGGTCTTATGGGGACCCTGTTCACTCCCTAGCGATATTTCTCCAAGGCCTACATCCCTCCCCGTAGATGTTGCGGTACTATCCTGAGTACTGGTACCGTACTGGACTGCATACCGTCGATAGCATCTCCGGAGCGGAAGTTCTCGTAGCGGAAGTTCGGAAGTTGTCATCTTCGGTATCTTCTGTCTCTCTCTCTCTCGCAGTACATTAACAAAAAAATACTTCAAATTAGTCTAACTCTATTGCTTATTAAACAGGTGTGTCACTTGTATCCCGAGGGTCTAGACGGCGGTAATTCTCTCTCTCTCGATATTGCTAAAAAAGATGGGTTTTCGGAACCCTTGTGACGGCAGCTAATCTGCAACGTCACAATATGCACGAAAATGTCGACATAGATACATATGTGTCTCGGGACCACGATATCTTCCGATAATTATCGAATCAAAATGATTGATATTATTAATAATATCATTATTTATATTATTATTATTATTACTAACATCATCATCATCATCATCATCATTATTATCATTACCTTTTTTTTTTATTGTTAAATTCATCATAAAGTACATTGACACAGCATTGCAGATCTTACTAGTGTTTTCAGAATTTATTATTGCAAAACAGTCGTTGAAGACAGGTTTGGTGCATGAAAGTCTAAAGATATATGAGATACGTGAGCGCCTGCGAATCATGATGATTTCGCACATACGTGCGCAGTGCGTAGAATGGTGTTTTTTTTTTTTTTCATGTTTCATTTCATGTACATTACCTGCTTCAAAGTTCGTTTTCACGAAGGGAAAGACTCTAGCAAAGGTTCGAATGTTCAGCTCGACTAAAGAAGCTTTATTACTCATACGCGTTTTGAATCTGAACTTTTTTTGAGCTGTCGAACCGTCACCCGCTCATTCACGCATTCAACGAACTAACACTATAATTATATTTTTTCTAATAGCTTTTACGACTATCAGACACGAGAGCATAGTTGGCACGAATTGTTTCTCGTGAAATTGCGGTAGTTATGTTATTTGAGAAGAAGCGAAATAATTTTTAGGGTTCTAATATTAATCAAATATTTATGAAAGAAATCAATGAGAGACCACTTGCAGTTGAGCTCAAAATTTGCCAATTTTCGGGAATTTTTTTCTTTTTGTGAAATGTCATTGAAGAGAAAAAACAATGAAAGAAAAAATCTAGCAGGTACGATATTTAACCGGTTCACTGGTAGACCCGAAATCAACGTTTTGTGCCAAAACTGGTGAAAGGAAATAATTTCGTATTCAACATGAAGCCCAAAAAACTTAGGAACATCAAGTTTGATGCAAATCCGTTCAAAACTGACAGAGATATCCACGTTGCACATATATGTGCCATTACCAGTTGTGGCACTTCTTCTTTTTGCACATATATGTGCCCTTACCAGTGAACCGGTTAAAAAACGAATGAACGAGTCCGGTTCGGGTTGGGTGAAGCATCGGACACGATGCTATAAACTTCAAGCCATAACTCCAACATCTTGTCAATAGTTCCACAGAAAGTACGATTTTGCTCGCATAATTTACGTAAATTCAAAGGTATTGTTGCACTATATGCTTGATTTGAAAATTTTCAAATGTATATGGGGAATTCCACGTGAACTCGACCAATGTTTTTCCCTCACCATTTTTGATTCACTTCACGATTTTTTATACGATTCTACGATCTCGAAAAAGCACTGCTGAATTTTTTCAGATTTTTCCCTCCAACCGTTAATTTTCAATGATTATTCAAACCCATTTCGAAAACGGCATTTTTTAAAAATGTCGAAAAATTCTGAAAAATATTATTTTTTATTTCGATCATTTTGACACCCCTCCCATGATGGGATCATTTTAGCATTTTGATAAAACGAAACACCATGTTCCAACGTTTCGAAAATTCTTGAAAAATGACCAAAAATTCTGTGTTCAATTCTGAATGTTTTCGCGTGAGACCCACGATGACGGACGGAAAATACTTTTTTTCGAGAAAAATAAATTTTTTTGTCCGTCATCGTGGGTCTCACGCGAAAACATTTAGAATTGAACACAGAATTGTTGGTAATTTTTCAAAAATTTTCGAAACGTTGGAACATGGTGCTTCGTTTTATCAAAATGTTAAAAGTGATGAAAAAAAAGAAGCAATAATGATCCCATCATGGGAGGGGTGTCAAAATGATCGAAATAAAAAATAATATTTTTCAGAATTTTTCGAGATTTTAAAAAAATGCCGTTTTCAAAATGGGTTTGAATAATCATTGAAAATTAACGGTTGGAGGGAAAAATCTGAAAAAATTCAGCAGTGCTTTTTCAAGATCGTAGAATCGTATAAAAAATCGTGAAGCGAATCAAAAATGGTGAGGGAAAAACATTGGTCGAGTTCACGTGGAATTCCCCAATTATACAAAAAGTAATGAAATACCCGGCAAAAACATTATAAATGTGGAAAGTTACCGCCAAGTTCAAAAATGGTTTCACCAGCCAAAACTCAGAAGCATCATACTCTTTACCAGCGACAGATTACAAACGTCACTTCTTTACACAAAATAATACAAAAACCTTGTACGTGAAATCAGGCAACATTAAAGCCAAGCACTCCATTAAATAATTTTGATACTTCGAATTATATTTTCTGAATGCTAGTCAATGGAAATCAATGGAAAACCAATAAAAAATCATTCGTTACCTTCGAAATAATAGCATATTTAACCCTCTGTAATAGCCGCGGGTCACAGTGACCCCACGCCGTTTTTAAACTCGATTTTCACCGCTCAAATTTTTGGAAAACCGGCTACTGCTGCTATCTGCAAGGAGCAGGATAGTCCAACACTAGACCCGTGAAGTGGGGATCTGATTTAAAGCATTAGCATCCTCAGGGCTTCCGTCGAGAGCGGGACGTACAGAATTGTGGGGGCACTGTGACCCCGTGCTAATATTACGCGTGAAAAACTTTTTTTGGATCAGTTTTTTTTTTTTTTTTTTTTTCAAGTGATTGGAGACATCAAGGTGAGTGCAAATAATTAATATCTGAAGACTAGATTTTTGTAAACCACTTTTTAACGATTTGTCGAACAAATTTTGAGATGGCATAGGGTATATATCCGGGTGAGATGGCCATAGGGGAGAGATTGCCTTCGATGATATTTCTCATGTGGCCTCTGTGAAAGAACTAAGGACAACAAAACATTCCCCCAGTGCCCATCGTGCTAGCGGGCAATGTGCGACAAGCACAGGGCTTATTTGTGCATCGAGTGTGGCCATGGGGCTGTTTAGACAATGGTATTTCAGTGTTACACACGTCTGTACCTTTTTTCATTTTTGAACAATTTTTTAAAGTTATTATCAACAATGAAATTATCGTATTTTCATGAAAAATCTGGAGCTTCATTTTTCCCTAAAACGCTCCCTTCATTCTTCAAAATGAATATACTTTTTGAGAGGCATCTTTAAGGATTCAAACGCCGTTTGAATTTTTGCAAAATCTAAAAAAAAAAAAAGAAAATAGAGCAACTTTTGTAAAAAACCGTCATTTTTCGTCATTTTTTTTTTCGGGAATTTTTTCAACACATTCAAAATAAAAATTTCAACTAAATTTTTTTTTCACAGTCAAAGAGAAAGGTTTGAAATGCACTCCCATATTTTTTTTGAGTCATTTGGAGGGTTCTGGACAGTTCTGCAACCCTTTAAAGTCGCTGGGGTCTAATTGACCCCGTGCTATTTTGATGAGGCTGAAGCTAGCAGCGAGATCCAGCAGCGAGATGCTATAATCCAGGAAGGAATAGGGTGCGGGGCCCCTGGACTAAAATTTTCCAACGCATGCTCGGGAAATGATCAAAGAATTCATTAATGTAGTTTTTTAATCCTAAAACACTATTCCGTTCCAATTTTGGAGCTGACGGACTCGGTTGTTTATTTATTAATTAATTAATTAACAACCAGCGCGCCGAAGTTGCGGATATCACACGCACGTCGGAAAAAATCAGGAAAAATTCAGCAATATTCCCCTTCGATCCCAGAACACGATTCCGTTTAAACTTTCAAGTGGACGGACTCGGTTGTTTATTTATTAATTAATTAACAATCAGCGCGGCTAAAGTTGGAAATCACACGCACGTCGGTAAAAATCTGAAAAAATTCAGAAATATTGCCCTTCGATCCCAGATCACGATCCTGTTTCAACTTTTAAGTGGACGGACTTAGTTGTTTATTTATTCATTAATTAATTAACAATCAGCGAGGCAAGTTGTGAAAATCACACGCATGTCGGTGAAAATCTGAAAAAATTCAGAAATATTGTCCTACGATCCCAGAACACGATCCCGTTTCAACTTTTCAGTGGACGGACTCGGTTGTTTATTTATTAATTAATTAACAATCAGCGCGGCTAAATTCGGAAATCACACGCACGTCGGTAAAAATCTGAAAAACTTCTGAAATATTGCTTTTCGATCCCAGATCACGATCCTGTTTCAACTTTTAAGTGAACGGACTTAGTTGTTTATTTATTTATTAATTAATATAACAATCAGCGAGGCTAAGTTGCGAAAATCACATGCATGTCGGTAAAAATCTGAAAAGATTCTGAAATATTGCTCTTCGATCCCAGATCACGATCCCGTTTCAACTTTTAAGTGGACGGACTCGGTTGTTCATTCATCAATTAATTAACAATGAGCGCGGCGCAGTTGCGGATATCACACGCACGTCGGAAAAAATCAGGAAAAATTCAGCAATATTCCCCTTCGATCCCAGAACACGATCCCGTTTAAACTTTCAAGTGGACGGACTCGGTTGTTTATTTATTAATTAATTAACAATCAGCGCGGCTAAAGTTGGACATCACACGCACGTCGGTAAAAATCTGAAAAACTTCTGAAATATTGCTTTTCGATCCCAGATCACGATCCTGTTTCAACTTTTAAGTGAACGGACTTAGTTGTTTATTTATTTATTAATTAATATAACAATCAGCGAGGCTAAGTTGCGAAAATCACACGCATGTCGGTAAAAATCTGAAAAAAATCTGAAATATTGCTCTTCGATCCCAGATCACGATCCCGTTTCAACTTTTAAGTGGACGGACTCGGTTGTTTATTTATTACTTAATTAACAATCAGCGAGGCTAAGTTGCGAAAATCACACGCATGTCGGAAAAAATCAGGAAAAATTCAAAAATTTTCCCCTTCGATCCCAGAACACGATCCCGTTTCAACTTTTCAGTGGACGGACTCGGTTGTTTATTTATTAAGGGGAGGGGTAACCCTTGCCGGGGTCATTTTAATGTACTTGTTAAAGAGGCTGGGATGAGTGCGGTGGGTAATTGATGTAAATGACGTTATACACTATTGAAAGGTACAGTATTCTTCTTTATTTTGATTGGTGAAACATTGAAAAAGTTGATAAATACGTGAGATATAGGGGACTGAAGTTGAGGCTGCGATTTACGCCTGCCTGCACGGATCACAAGATTGCGTCGGAGTACGTTATCTGAAACACAAAAACGACATATCTTCACACTGAGTACACTTGCAGTTCTCGCCTGAACCAAAATTATGTTTGTATATGCCGTAGTTCGGAAGAAATGAATTTTCGAAGCGGTTTTTTCAGTTTTGGTTCATTTTTATCATTATTTTCGGCTATAAGTCCGAAAGTCTGGTTTAGAAGTTGGCGGTTCTGGTTCAGGACATAGCCACATACCAGGAGAGAATGTGTACCGAAGGGGAACGCAATCGGATAACTGGTTCAGAAAATATCTTGTGATCCGTGCAGGCAAGCGTAAATCGCAGCCTCAACTTCAGTCCTCTATATCTCACGTATTTATCAACTTTTTCAATGTTTCACCAATCAAAATAAAGAAGAATACTGTACCTTTCAATAGTGTATAACGTCATTTACATCAATTACCCACCGCACTCATCCCAGCTTCTTTAACAAGTACATTAAAATGACCCCGGCAACGGTTACCCCTCCCCTTAATTAATTAACAATCAGCGCGGCGAAGTTGCGAAAATCACACGCACGTCGGAAAAAATAAGGAAAAATTCAGGAATATTACCCTTCGATCCGAGATCACGATCCCGTTTCAACTTTTAAGTGGACGGACTCGGTTGTTCATTCATCAATTAATTAACAATGAGCGCGGCGAAGTTGCGAAAATCACACGCATGTCGGTAAAAATCTGGAAAAATTATTTTTTTTCTTTTTCTTTTTTTTCATTTCTTTCAATCTTTTTTTTTTGTTATAATTTTTTTTTTTAAATTCATTTTTAACTTATTTCTTTACATAGCACACACAAGTACGTTTTACGTAATTGCACACATCATGATATTGCATTCAGATTTCAAAAATAAATAGTTGTGGATCAATCATTATAATGAAACGTATTCAATCTTAAAACTATAGTAGAGCTGTACTGGTATGACTTATAAAATATTCGGTTCCGTTCTCTTGTGCTCTCATGAGTAGATTACGATATCTGTTATAGGTTTTGGAAATTTAGTTAATGAAATTTTTGACCAAGCTATCGTAGAAAGTCTATTTATTACCTATCAATTTAACTATCCTCCATTGTAACCCCTGGCGAAAATGAGATGTGCAAAATATTGAAGCAAATGTAAATTGGAACAAGAAGTGTGGCCGAAGTGTGAATTTGTTTCAATTTACATTTCCTATACGCTTCTTCACGTTTCCTGTACTTCTCATTTTCGCCAGGGACGCGCCAGGAGTTGTAGCGAGGAGCAATATTCCCTCGTACTCTGCGAGCCCATTGGTGGTCCACGGCACAATTCCATCTTATGGCTTTGCGTATTGCGAAATACTATGCGACTTGTCCTCTCGAAACCTGCGGATCGTTCCGTCGGCAAAAGTACTTCATTGCCCGCCGTATTGCCTGCCTTATCGCTTGATACTTCCTCCCTTTCGGCACCCACTACTTCAGTCATGATCCATTTACGTATTGTCAACATTTCTTTTTCTGAAAAATGTAGGTAGGCACTCTTGCATATTACGTAGGCCCACGCACACAAGTGAACGCCACAGTTGCAGCCGACTCCCGCCGCCGTCACCTGTGACGGTACATCCTTTGGACAGTATAATTTCCATTCGGGCCAATCAAACTTTGGCGTATCCTTTTGCATGTGCAGCTTCTCTATGAAAGCGCACAACCTTTGTACAGTGTCACTATCTGGTGTTCCCCGCAATGAATCCAGATATACGATGCACTTGTTGGGAAAGACAATCACAAATAGTGTCCAGTGCTTCGCTCGACATAGATGTAACAGCCAAATCGTGTGAGTAAAGGCCTTCACTCGATTGGCCCAATTCAAAAATCCGACCCGACCGTCAGTGCACGCCGTCAAACTGAAGAAGAAATGGACATCGAAGATAAGTGGCTTATTGTCACCTTGTGTGTCTGTACTCATGATCTTTAAAAACGCATTTATGATATTGTCATCCACATATTCGTTGGGTAGCAGTATCACCAGACACTGATTGTTAATTAACATCCCATCTAGATAAAAATTTGTATCCATCCATTTCCCAGGGTAGTCATTGGTATCACGCCACGGAGGTTCTTCGAAACTTGTGAGGGATAAGCCACTCAAGCGTTGTAATGAAACATTCGTACAGTTGACTTTGGATCCTGTCGCAACCTCAATATCATCTTTCACCAATGTTGACGTTTGGCTCGTTATTTTGTGACTTCTTTGGCTACTTGTTTCGCGATTTGTTTGGCTAGTTTTCGGGCAGGGTGTAGTATCGAGATCTGCTTCGGGATCTGTATCACTGAAGTTATCGAGACCTTTTGCAGCAGCGGCAAGTTTCAAAATCTCTTGTGGTATATTCGAACTATCAACAAATTTTTCATGCGTTAGATACCTATTGACATGTGGTTGCCCCGTATTCTGTCTCTTCCAGCGTTCCAATGGGTTTTCGTTGTCTTTGGCTCGTCGTTTTACTTGTCTGGTAGTCTTCAATGGGAAAATTCGTTCTTTCAGACCTGCTTTGATAAATTCAAAATTACGCCTAATGAATCTCGGGGCCGATATTTTCTTCTGGTTTTTAAATTCAGAGTGTTTGAGGATTTTGAAATGGTTCTCTATCGGTGCATTGCTGTCACGGAATAAACCTACCTGTGTGATGTTAATTGCCGACCATAGCGGATAGTATGGCATCAGGAAATCAGCTACGTACTTGATAAATTTTTTCGAATGAAATTTGTTGTCTGTGTTAGAGCATTCACGGTCGCGGTCACTCAAGACTTCGGTTTCGATCGATTTGAAAACCTCGTAATATGCTGAGTTTTTAGTGACAGCCGTCGATTTTTCTTGTGGTACAGCTGAAATAGCAAAAGGCTCGATTACATCTTCATTCACTGGCTTATCATCGGGATCGTCGTCACTATTGTTCTCCACATCGTGATCCACATTATCTTCGAGATCCTCCAGAATTTCTCCAAGATTTTCCGGTTCCGTTTCGAACGCAAACACCTTAACCAAGGATTTGTAGATCTTAGATGCAGAAGCTACGTTGTCACAGTGCATCAGTTTGTTGACGAATAATCCCACAACTCGTCGTTGGTGACCTTGTGTTTTTTTGTTTGGATAACACTTTTTAGCCTTGTTCAGCACTGTTTTTATCAGGTGCGATGAACAAATGTGTACAATTACCAAACCGTCTCCCGACCCAATTCCTTTATCATAGATGTCGTAAAGTGTTTTGATGTATTGGAATAAGGTCATGTTGTTGAATCCCCACGTTGCTGCGTGCAATAATGCTAAACTAAAATCAGTCTCGATTTTATGGATTTTTTTGATTGCTGATACCTTTTTTATCATGCTCGCAAAGGTTCTGTATAGTCCGCCTATTGTGACAGCGTCGTGCTGCCCCAATAACACATCGCAGATGGATAACGGACCAAAATCATCCCCGCCTGGTACTATCAACGAATACAAGTAAATTGTTTGTGAATGCAGGTTAATAATATTAGGTACTGCTATTAATGATCCTGTTGCATCGATATGCACAGATCGTTGTTTAACGACAAGAGATAACGCAATTGTTCTTCGCAAAATAACATGACTGCGAATGGTTTCACTGAAAACACTTGTATATACCCGTCGAATACCTCTCCCCGTAGAGTTGTCATGTAGTGCAGTGTTGTGAAAATTGTAATGAAATTTTTTTTAATTACTTATTACTTTCGTAATGTGTAATTGAATTTTTATTTAATTGCACATTACTTTGGTAATGTGTAATTAAATCGAGTTGAATTACACATTACTTTGATAATGTGTAATTAAATCGAGTTTAATTACACATTACTTTGGTAATGTGTAATTAAATGAAGTTTAATTACACACTACTTTGGTAATGTCTAATTAAATGAAGTTTAATTACACATTACTAAAGTAATGTGTAATTAAATAAAGTTTAATTACACATTACTAAAGTAATGTGTAATTAAACTTTATTTAATTACACATGACATTGATATATATTGCGACGTGGATTTTTATTAGTCCTCGGACTAGACCGGATAGCTAGGCTCCGAGAACCATCCACTCGACAATTGGCCAACGAAAAATTAATAATTAAACCAAGATGTTGGGCGCCAGGCGTATAACCGCCACTTTCTGAAAATCTAAATAAAAGAAAATACGAACTACCGATACTTGAGCGCCGGCTAGCGTCAGTACCGCGGAGAGGGGTCGGGATTTTGAAGGATTAGCGGGGCGTTGATTAACGACTCGATGTAGTTGAATTTAATTAAAAAAAATAGAATTTATTCAAGAAAAATAGAAAATAGAAAAATATAGAAATTAACAAATCGTGTACCCGGAGGTACTTCCTCTCGGTTATAAAACGGCTACAGGTCGTGTAAAGGCGACCTGGCCACGCTTCACGAGTTTTACAATAATAAATAATTAACAGCTTCCACGTAGGACAGCAATAACAAGGAAAAATATAGCAAAATTAAATAACTCGACAAATTAGGTCCTCGTAGGACAATAAACTAGCTAAAACACTAGATACTTTCCACGAGGAATATTAACAATCTTAAAACTAACGATGAATGAGCCTAAGGCTCGAAACAATAAATAAGATAACAAAATAACAAAATAACAGACTAGAATCGGAAGGCTCGCGAATCAAACAAATTTACAATAATAAAGAATCGCCTACGTGATCGTTAGTCGTTTTGGTGTGACTAACTCGCCTCCGAGAGGCGAAGCCTCCCGTTACAGAAAACTTACTCAAAAGAGTTATTATTTACAAAAATTATTAAAATTAACTTAACCTAACTCTGCGCCTAGCGCGACCAAACATTTCAAGTTGTCGCTACGCGCGAATTTCGAAGTTCCCCACGATGTTAGAAGCTCGCTAAATCGGAGGATCACGGGTTGTAGATTCTTCTTGGTGGCGGGAATCTCTTCCGCCACCGATATCCCACGATGTAGAGTGCCTGAGACACTCCCCCGTGTCCTCACTGTCGATGGTGGAGGTAGCCCTGCAGTGGCTAGCCTCCTGAGCTTTTTGGTGGCGTTCGTCGAAAGGGATCCCCACAGTCGGTATTTGGCGTCGTGCGTCTGTTTGGTCGTGCTTCTGTCTGTGTGTTCGCCTTCGTATAGGCCTCGTCTCCCACATGTCAGAGAAAAGTCGTAAAAGAAAACAAAAGAATAAATAATATGCTCGATAGTTTTTAGTCGGTCACGGTCGCCTCTCGGAATTTTTGCCAGGCCTCAGGGCCATCCTAAACATTCATACCATAAAACAGTCACTCCGCTAGGGTCGTCCAAGGGGTAAGGAGCGCCTTGTAATATGCAATGTTACAATATATATATACAGGGTGGTCCATTTTAATCGATGCAGGCGAATATCTCGAAAACTAACAATTATAAAAGAAAAAGTTTTATACAAAACTTGGAGGGTTTCGAGGGGGAAAGATAATGCTGATATGTGTTGACTTGTGGATTTCGCCAATTCCGAGATTTCGCAAGCAACTTCGGATTTTAGATAGGGAATACATGTTTTGGTTGAGGGCATCTGATAGCGCGATCAAAGACTCATTCAACCACGCAAGCAAAAAAAATTGGAAAAAAAAAATTTTGCAAAAAAAAAATTGGAAAAAAAATATTGCAAAAAAAAATTTCGCGAATTTTTTTTTTTTCTCTTGCAAAAGATTGTGCTTTTTTGTCCCTAGCTTTCGAACACATTCATTGTTCATCACTTTGCGTTATTGATCTACGATTTTTTTTTCAATAATCTGGTACATTCAATCTTTCCAATTTCAAAATTGGCGAGAAAAATTTTGAGCTAGAGTGATGAACAATGAATGTGTTCGAAAGCTAGGGACAAAAAAGCAATCTTTTGCAAAAAAAAAAAAAAACATTCGCGAATTTTTTTATTCCAATTTTTTTTTGCAAAATTTTTTTTTCCAATTTTTTTTGCTTGCGTGTTTGAATGAGTCTTTCATCGCACTATCAGATGCCCCAAACCAAAACATGTGTTCCCTATCTAAAATCCGAAGTTGCTTGCGAAATCTCGGAATTGGCGAAGTCCACAAGTCAACACATATCAGCATTATCTTTCCCCCTCGAAACCCTTCAAGTTTTGTATAAAACTTTTTCTTTTATAATTGTTAGTTTTCGAGATATTCGCGTGCATCGATTAAAATGGACCACCCTGTATATCAATATATACCGAGAATATTCGGTGAAGGTAGACAGCCCCCTTCCTACGCCAAAACCAACACAGGCGCGCACCGCGTGCGTGAGGCTCGGCGGGCGGGGCTATTCGGCCAGTGATGCTTCTACCTAATCTTCCGCGCTATGCCGACTCCAGATAGCCCATCCGCGCTAACTCGATAAATACTATAGCCCATCCGCGCTCACTCGATAAATACTTAACTCAAAAAGCAATCATCACACTGAATACGGAAAAGAATGAACGCGAATAAAATGAATTCGCCTAATGCGAATATTTATTTTCAAAATTTATCAACAAATTTGAAATCAAATATCAATTAATTGGATTTAAGTATTGATTATCAGTGTTTAGGATCGATATTTGAGACGAAGTTGAACAGGTAAGTGGAGGGTGAATCATTGAAGACAACATGGTCAAAAATTGGTTTATTTATTGATTTATTTATCTATTCATTTATTTTCAGGACATCTTATTTTCAAAACAGAAAAGTGAAATTGAAAAAACAGTCTGAAACAGAAAAAAGAAATTTATCAACGATTATTGGTTAATCGAGGGATCCATTACTGTTGAATTATGGTGTACGCACAAACTTATCGGAGATTGAATGCTTGGGAATCGAAGGAAGGCTACCGATGAGCCACTGTCGAACGCAGTACACTTTTACTCAAACCATTTTCGTCTCTCAACGATTACTTCTATCGGAGAACCGAGTGCTGAGATGTACCTCAGCAAGGCATCATAGCGTGCGGAGTAGCTTCGTTGCCGGAGTTGGTAAGTGCGTCATCGATCTCAGTAGACATTTTCCACTCGTCTGACGAGCATTCAACGTTCATGTCTCGTAGAAGGCGAAGGAGCTTCGTCGCAGATGTTTGTGGTGCGTTGAGACAGCGTACGGGAGCTTCGTTGCAAGAGTTCGTAGCACGTCGACGATATTCATCGAACCTTTCTTACTTGTCTGACGAGCATTCAACGTTCATGTTTCGCATCTTGCAGAGGAGGTCTCTCTCCGTCACAGTTGTTTGTACCGCGTTGGTAGCGTACAGTGGAGCTTTGTTGTCAGATTTTGCAGTGCGTCGGCGAGCATTTTCTATTAAATTTTTGTTCGGCGAGGCTTTGCCAGAGTCCAGAGAAGGACTGCATATCGTCGACGTGCTACGAACCCTTGCAACGAAGCTCCTCGTACGCTGTCTCAACGCACTACTAACATCTGCGACGAAGCTCCTCCGCCTGCTACGAGACATGAACGTTGAATGCTCGTTAGAGTGAGAAATGTTCGATGGATATCGTCGACGTGCCACGAAACCTTGCAACGAAGCTCCTCGTACGCTGCCTCATCGCACTAGGATCATCTGCGACGAAGCTCCTTCGCCTGCTACGAGACATGAACGTTGAATGGTCGTCAGACGAGTAAGAAATGTTCGATGGATATCTTCGACGTGCTACGAACCCTTGCACCGAAGTTCCTCGTACGCTGCCTCGTCGCACTACGAACATCTGCGACGAAGCTCCTTCGCCTGCTAAGAGACATGAATGTTGAATGCTCGTTAGATGAGTGAGAGATGTTCGATAAATATCGTCGACGTGCCACAAACCCTTGCAACGTAGCTCCTCGTACGTTATCTCGTCGCACGACAAACTCCTGCGACAAAGCTCCTCCGCACGCTATGAATCCTTGCTGAGGTACGTGTCAGCACTCGGTTCTCCGATAGAAGTAATCGTTGAGAGACGAAAATGGTTTCAGTAAAAGTATACTACGTTCGACAGTGGCTCATCGGTAGCCTTTCTTCGATTCCCAAGCATTCACTCTCTGATAAGTTGGTGCGTACACCATAATTCAACAGCAATGGATCCCTCGATTAACCAATAATCGCTGATAAATTTGATTTTTCTGTTTCAGACCTAAGGACGTGGCCTGTGGGTGGCAGCCTTATCCTCGATGACTCCATTCTCTGCAATGTAGTCTGATCAAATGATTCATTATGTTATTATTAAACTAAAGTTGACACAAACACTGAAAACTTTCTCACGAATTCTTAATTTTCATTAGATTGAATACTGGTATTCCGAACAGATGTTTTGAATAAGATCGAGTTCTGAAAAATGAATAAATAAAGAAATCAATAAATAAACCAATTTTTGTCTTCAATGATTCACCCTCCACTTACCTGTTCAACTTCGTCTCAAATATCGATCCTAAACACTGATAATCAATACTTAAATCCAATTAATTGATATTTGACTTTAAATTCGTTGATAAATTTTGAAAATAAATATTCACATTAGGCGAATTCATTTTATTCGCGTTCATTCTTTTCCGTGTTCAGTGTGATGATTGCTTTTTAAGATAAGTATTCATCGAGTTAGCGCGGATGGGCTATAGTATTTATCGAGTTAGCGCGGATGGGCTATGCGGAGTCGGCATAGCGCGGAAGATTGGGTAGAAGCATTACTGGCCGAATAGCTCCGCCCGCCGAGCCTCACGCACGCGGTGCGCGCCTGTGTTGGTTTTGGCGTAGGAAGGGGGCTGTCTACCTTCACCGAATATTCTCGGTATATATATATCAATATATATATTTATATATATATATATATATATTATTGAAGAAGCGGGCAATAATGAATCCATTATTGCCCGCTCTTTTTAAGCGGTCAATAAACGGCTACTTTTGACCCTATTTTTAGGTCAAAAAAACGCAGAAATCATGCATGTGTTACAAAAATATTATTATACAGAAATACCATCTTTCTACACGTTTAAAAAGTACAAAATTGATGGTAAAATTATTCATCGATGGGAAACACGTAAATCACAATTCAATTGCATCGGACGAATGTATTCTGTGAGTCCTACTCAATTTGAATTGTTTCACTTAAGATTGTTGTTATTAGCAGTCAAAGGCGCGAAAAGTTTTAACGAATTAAGAACTGTAAATGGCATACTTCATAAAACATTCACAGATGCATGTTTGACACTCGGATTAATTGAGGATGATGAAGAGTGGAAACGAACGATGGATGAAGCTAGCATTTGGATGATGCCACGTCAGCTTCGTAATTTATTTATTCGAATTTTAATTCATTGTCAGCCAGTTAATCCCATGAATTTGTGGGAGGAATTCAAAAACGAAATGTCCGAAGACTTTGCACGTTACGTAAATCCATCGCAACGTTACCCACGGGCATATGCAGATATCGGGGCAATGTTGCTGACAGAAGGTAGAAGTTTTTCAGATTTCCAGGGAATGGAAGAAAGTGTTAATGAATTTGAAGTAGATAACGAGTTCTCTGACTCCGACCAGTTCAAGGAAATAGGAGAAAAACATTACCGGAAATTGAATGAAGAACAAAGGATAATTGTTGATGCCGTTTTGTATTCAGTAGATACTGACCATCCGAATCGTCAAAGATGTTTTTATATAGATGGACCTGGGGGTTCTGGTAAAACTTATGTTTACACTAATATATGGTATTTGTTAAAAGCTAAAGGAAAAAAGGTAATCACAATGGCATTCACCGGAATCGCAGCTAATTTATTACCTCAGGGTAGAACTGTTCACAAAACTTTTGGGCTGCCCGTACCTCTTTTTGCGGATTCATCTTCTAACATTAAAATTCAATCTCAAGAAGGTAAAAAACTCGAAGAAGTCGATGTTCTCATATGGGATGAAGCCACAATGGCACCAAGATATGCTTTAGAAGTTATAGATCGAACATTACGCGATATAATGAATAATGATTTAGCTTTTGGCGGAAAAATTATAATCTTAGGTGGAGATTTCAGACAATTACTTCCCGTCAAAGTAAGAGCCACACGCGGTGAAACCATCAATCTATCGATCAAGTTTAGTGCTTTGTGGCAACATTTTAAAAAAATAACATTAAAACGCAATATGCGTGCTTTACCACAAGAAATAGAGTTTTCAACATTTTTAATAGATCTTGGCGATGGAAAATTGAATGATCAAGATGATAACATCACATTTCCTGAACGCTGTATTGCTAATGTAGATTCAAATATCGTAGAAATTATATACGGACACTACATTAGAGACAGACGTTTCAAGGAAATATCAAAATGTGCAATACTTTCTGCTCGCAATGTCGATGTTGACGAAATTAATGAAAAAGTTGTTGAATTACTTGACGCTAAAGATGAAAGAATATATACCAGCGTAAATAGTATTGAAAAATCTGCGAATAACGAGAGGATCGGAGAAACAATTTTAACCGAATACTTGGCAACTTTATCTCCGCCTGCATTACCTCCTCATGAATTACGTTTGCGAAAAAATAGCATAGTAATGATCATCCGGAATTTGAGCATTCACGAAGGTCTTTGCAATGGCACAAGATTATTGATACTTGAACTTGGAAATCACTTGCTGAAGTATGAAATTTTAACAGGAGATAATTCCGGACAGATAATATTCTTAAATCGTATTACTTTATATTGCGAGGATGTATACCCGTTCACATTCAAAAGACGACAGTTCCCGATAAAATTGGCATTTGCAATGACTATTAATAAGTCTCAGGGACAAACATTCGACCGAATCGGGGTAGATTTGAGAAAAGATGTTTTCAATCATGGACAATTGTATGTAGCCTGTTCAAGAGTAAGGTCATGGGATGCACTGAAAATTTTTTTAGGAGAGCAAAGAAAGGGTAATAAAATAAAGAATTATGTTTACAAAGAATTGTACAAGGATATACAATAATTATTTGTCGTATTCAATCAATTCCGCTATATTTTCTAATTGACTGACGACTAAATTATGATTGCCCTCTGTTGTTATGTCAATTTATCATAAGTATAAAGAAATTAGGAATATCCAGAATCGTAATTAAAAATCACCAAACTCTGAATTACATCAATGCCAGAATTACGAATAACAAAACATGAAGAAAGATAATTATATGAATGAAAATATCAGATTTGCATTATATCCTCCAAACCAGAACATGACTAAGATCATTGATATACAAATTTTAGAACCAGATCCAGAACCTGAACCAGAACCAGAACCAGAACCAGAACAAGAACATGACTATCAAAATTCGTTCTTAAATAACACCAGAATTATCATTGCGAAATCAAGGATTAGCTCAATACAAAAAATATCTCAATATAAAAATTATCAATAATATAAAGACATCTTTAAGAATTATCAAATCGGTTGTAGTTTTTCGAGATGTTAGGAGTTTTTGAACATTTTTACCTTGGTAAAATTCAGAATAATGATTCTATCGGAAATACATTTCAAAAATGAATACGTTCATATCCATATTATTTTCTAATTTAACGTTTGGTTGAAAAAAAAAGTTTTCTTATATCGTGTAAAATGTGCATAAAACTTCGAATTTATTGTACGAAAAAAAATATTCATGTTCAAAAAGATGGTGCTTCATACGATCTCAAATAATTTATAGTTACACCCGTTACACAATTTGGGGTGAATTGAAAAATGACTATTGCAAACATTTATTTCATTGGAAAAGAAATGCAAGAAGAAAAAATGACACACTTCACACTCAACATTCCCCAGTAGGCAATGCTTCAACGTTGTTTTCAGTAGATTGCAATTATTTTAATAAGAACCTTCCCAACGAAAATAATAATTTAAAAAAAGGGTATCAACGACGCCGAAGAAGAAGAAAAGACGAGGAAATGGCATGTGAGTTATTTTGAAATAATAATAATTTTAGACACATCATTCAACCGTTGAATCCATTTATACACTAGAGACAAATCATAATACAATCAATAGGTATACAATTCAAATCATCAATGGAAGCTGATAAGTTAACGTATGGCCTCACGTATAGTTGTTTTTCCACTTCGTACACTTGGGGACACGGATTATGAGACGGTCAGTTTTCTGGACAAGTCAGTTATGTTGGCAACACAAAATGAACACACAGCGCCTCATAGTCGGCCGAGCGCGAAGCTAACTCAATCTCACCAAATATCACGTAACCCATGACCTAAGGCTGTTTGCTCATGACAGTCGAATCTAACCTGAGAATACCGCGGAGGACTAACCTAAGAATAATAATTATTATAAGTAATATTATTATTAATAATAACCCGTTGGATTGACGTGTAAATCAGTTTGGAAATAATTGTAATTCATAACTTCCCCCTCGAAGAATACAAACGGGCGAAAGTTTATTTTTTTTGAATCTTTTTAAGTGATGAAAAAAGAAATTGTAACCTGAAAGTTTACGGTAAGATGATTTTATAAAAATACAATTAAATTAGGTAATGCAAGTTACGCTATGCCTGAAAAACAAGATTCTTTGTGAATTTTGCGTGTGAAAGCATGTCCAGGACTAGATTCTAGATCATTGAGATTATCGTGTAACTCATTATTACTTCTTGACTGATACAAGACATTTATCAAACACAGACTGAACTTCGCAAGAACCACCTGTCGAAACAGGCAAAGAAAGGAAACATTCAGCTTCAGAGAAACGGAAGGAGTCAACTCGTACTAATCCAGAGATAAAAGGAACTCGTTTTGATAGAATCGTAGCCGGGACTTTGAATGCCTACTCCGGCGACTACATCACTCGTCTTTCACATTCTAAACTTTGACAATTCTTAGACTGAGACTTAATATACTATCGGAGACGACTGCTTGCTTCTTATAATGTAAAATTCTTAACTTTAAGCTGAATAAATAAAAATGCATACATGAAAATCTTATGTTCCAGCTGGTTATTCAATAATTATTCAAAGATTAAAACTTTTAGAATTATAATCTAAATAATACCTATTATAAAAATAAATTAGTTAATTAGTTTTTTTCTTTCATTTTATTAGTTAATTAGTTTTTCGTAGAAGGAGTTCTACGTCAGCGTCCACAGGATCATTAGAATCCTGAATTTTACATCCTCAGAAGACAGCAATCGTCTGTGATAGTATTCTAAGTCTTGCTCTAAGAATTGTTAGCATTTAAAATGTAATTCTGTGCTAGACGAGTAGTCGCCATAAAAGAAGTTCTATGTCAGCGTCCAAAGGATTATTAAAATCTTGAATTTTACATCCTAAGAAGACAGCAGTCGTCTGTGATAGTATTCTAAGTCTTGATCTAAGAATTATTAGCTTTTAAAATGTAATTCTGTGATAGACGAGTAGTCGATATAGGAGGCATTCTAAGTCAGCGTATAAAGAATTATTAAAGTTTATAGTTCGATTTTTTGAGAGACGATCAGTCGTCTATGCTTGTATTCCAAGTCTGGATCCAATAAATTGTCGAAATTTCAGAAATGTATGAATAAAATCCAATGATCCAAATCTCGTCATTGTTATTTATGACCAGCGGGTTGTCACGTGCACCAAAATCTTTCAACTTTTCTTCTTATTAATAAGATATTAAAATGTTGAATATTTATAATACTGATAATGATAACTCGTGAATATATTTTAATATAGATATATTATTATCATTGATAAAAAAGATATGATTTGATATTGAATATAATATTCAATTAATTGAATTGAAAATCAAGATGACTTCACCAACTAATTTATTTTTCTAATAGGTGTTATTTAGATTATAATTCTAAAAGTTTTAATCTTTGAATAATTATTGAATAACCAGCTGGAACATAAGATTTTCATGCATGCATTTTTATTTATTCAGCTTAAAGTTAAGAATTTTACATTATAAGAAGCAAGCAGTCGTCTCCGATAGTATATTAAGTCTCAGTCTAAGAATTGTCAAAGTTTAGAATGTGAAAGACGAGTGATGTAGTCGTCGGAGTAGGCATTCAAAGTCCCGGCTACGATTCTATCAAAACGAGTTCCTTTTATCTCTGGATTAGTACGAGTTGACTCCTTCCGTTTCTCTGAAGCTGAATGTTTCCTTTCTTTGCCTGTTTCGACGGGTGGTTCTGCGAAGTTCAGTCTGTGTTTGAGAAATGTCTTGTATCAGTCAAGAAGTAATAATGAGTTACACGATAATCTCAATGATCTAGAATCTAGTCCTGGACATGCTTTCACACGCAAAATTCACAAAGAATCTTGTTTTTCAGGCATAGCGTAACTTGCATTACCTAATTTAATTGTATTTTTATAAAATCATCTTACCGTAAACTTTCAGGTTACAATTTATTTTTTCATCACTTAAAAAGATTCAAAAAAAATAAACTTTCGCCCGTTTGTAGTCTTCGAGGGGGAAGTTATGAATTACAATTATTTCCAAACTGATTTACACGTCAATCCAACGGGTTATTATTAATAATAATATTACTTATAATAATTATTATTCTTAGGTTAGTCCTCCGCGGTATTCTCAGGTTAGATTCGACTGTCATGAGCAAACAGCCTTAGGTCATGAGTTACGTGATATTTGGTGAGATTGAGTTAGCTTCGCGCTCGGCCGACTATGCGGCGCTGTGTGTTCATTTTGTGTTGCCAACATAACTGACTTGTCCAGAAAACTGACCGTCTCATAATCCGTGTCCCCAAGTGTACAATACGATATTGAGGTTCAAAACATTTTATGATAGTTATAATAGACCAAAAATATAGAAAAATTCGTATGAAATATTTATTCAGGATGCAAATTGATTATATTTATATATTACTATGCACAGAAAAAAAAAAGTTTCAAGCAAAAGATTTTTTCTTCCAAGAAAAAGATTTCTTGTTTCAAAATGGCCAATATTACGATATTAAATTTATGGACGAAATATCCGTAAATAAATTGAGTGTTAGCCATCTTCATGGAAAAATATCATAAACCGACTCAAAAAATGACAATCAATAACGAAGGCTGCATTTTTTTGCATTCTTCTATTCGAGCAGCCAGAGCAGGTTTGCTTTGTAAATCAAACGTATAGAATTCTAAAGAATAAACCAATGCCAACGCAGGGTTGTTTTCTACTCTGTTATTCTGCTATTTGAAATACATTTTTCTCTCCGCTTATTTCATATATCAAGAATATGTTTATTATGTTGTATATGAAATTATTGTCACGTATTCTTACATCAAAATTGACTAAATCAAAAACAGTGAACCAGGCAGAAAATTCAGAGGACGACCTTTTAAATGAAGAAGAACCGGAGGAGTGCCTTCCGTTCACTTCTTCGGAAGATTTAAAAGAAATCGTTGACAACGATACTACCGTGTAAGTTTGTGATTCAAAATGTTGAATGAGTAGTCCATTGCATAATTTTTGTAATGTAAAATTCTGAAAAATGTGATTGGTATTCGAATGATAAATGCGAAAAAAAAAAGATATCCGAACATTAATATTCATTAAATCACG
The DNA here is from genome assembly GCA_943736025.1 of Tenthredo mesomela. Classification (NCBI taxonomy): domain Eukaryota; kingdom Metazoa; phylum Arthropoda; class Insecta; order Hymenoptera; family Tenthredinidae; genus Tenthredo; species Tenthredo mesomela. The sequence goes on from OX031019.1 coordinate 16,212,370, forward strand.
ACATTCTTTTCAGAGCTGTGGTCGGCTACGTGGAGTCGATTGAGAGTACGCGAATCGTTGGGCAGAAGAATTTGCGGTTGTACAAATTTTTCATAAGTAACGGTGATGGAGAACGACTGCAAGTAGCCGTGTGGAATGATGAAATTGACAGGGTAGAGCCCCTGGTCAAACCTAATAGCGTGAGTATTTTACAATTAGGAAGAGATATATATATCCCGTGAAAAAATATTTTAGATCTAACTGGATCAAATTATATCTAATTTGATCTAATTGGATCCACTTAGATCTAAATTATGGGAAAAATTAGATCTGCTTGGATCTCGGAAGATCTATCTAGATCTACGTAAACCTGATTCGATCTAAAAAAAATTTCACAGGTCTGTGCGTATTAGATCGAAGCGAATGTATTACTTACTTGTATTTCAACAGTAACTAAAGAAAAAAAAATTAGTCTTTTTTTTTTTGGCACACCCTAATATATATATAATTTTTAGGTTTCGTAGGTCAATAAAAAAACTCTTACGTTTCGGCCCGCTAAAAGGGTCCGCTTCAGAACTATAATCTACTATTAATAACCTACTTTCACATTACAAATTATTATACAAAAATATATCATTTCTATGCATTAATTTAACAGATAATTCATTTGGACTGTACCCGAGCAAAGGCTATCCTCAATCAAAATTTTAATAAAGGTACTTTACCTTATGAGTTAAGTATTCAACCCTACACACGAGTTAACATATTGGGGAAACATAATATTGGAAATCAAGTTCGTCAATTCACGCTCGACTTGATTAACATTAGCGAAGTCGGAGAGAAGGCCCAATATATAAGTAAGCGAAAACCAGGATTTTCACTTTTTTAAACCGCGTGCATTTGATAGGGCTAAAAAGCGGAATTTCCTTCATGAATTATACAACATTTATTATAAAATGGTCTTATTTTGTTGTTCCATTATTTGAATTCCCTATTTTCACTCAGACTTATGACTTCAAGAAACTTCATCAATATTTATATTTCTTCGTACAACATAGGAGTCCAGGGCTATATAAAGTCGGTTCCACGACCAATGAACAAACAAGGGTCACAAAAAAGTGATATTCATGCGGGATCCCTAACGGATGGTGTCTATAAAATTGAATTTCGTGTCCCGAACACCGACACCATGTTAGATTATGAAGATGGCGACCATATCGAAATTACAGGATTCGCACAGACGAATGGTTAGTTCAAATATCTGAATTAACAAAAATTACAGGAGGATATTTTTTTGTATGTAACAGTTTGGTCAAAAATTATTATCTCAATCGAATGGATGTCATAATTTTTTCAAATCTTGGATGCAAAAAGGTATAAATAATGATGAGAAATATTCATTCGGTTTGATGACAAATTAAAATTAACACCAAACATTATAAATAAATCAAATCATGAGCGGGTCCCGTCAGTCAGCATACATTATTGAAATGAGAACATATAAACAAAATACACATGTGAATTGAATGTTTATTTTATTAATAATTACAGCAAATCCTATACACATTTTTGTGAAATCGGAAAATGATCTGAAAAAATTGGACCAAACAAAAATGGGTTTGAAAAAATTGATGAGAGGGGTCAAAATTCCGAAGTCGAACACCACCAACCAAGATCCGGCCACAAAACGGGCGAAGTTAAATTAAAAAAAAAAGAACGCTTAATTAATAGGTGTATCCCACCTATTTTGATTTTTTTTTTTTTTTTTAATTTCAAATTGGCAACAAATGATTATGAGTTTTTGATTTGGTTTGTTTCAATAAAATGGGTTTTGTTTCTTCTGTAAACCAGTGTTTTTTGAGTTACGAGGTTGCGTCAGAATACCCTCGATAAATGTACTTCATCGCTCCACCTTGGCTCATTTGGTTCGGTCAACTATGACGTAGAATTTTATCGCAATGATTGTTTGAAAAGTATTACAATATTTCTGAAAAATTAAATTTATTTAGTTTCCCATCGCTATTTTTTTTTTTTTTTTTTTTTCCATTCTTGTATCCATTATCGTTATAGTTCTTTGTAATCGGAACTTTTGCAATTTCCATTTTCTGAATATTAATTATAAAATAAGAGCCTATCAAACGAATTTTGGAGAATGCGAGAATACCCCACATGGATATTATATGTATATATTGATACGAAATTAGCTTTCGTGAGTTTTATAATCAAATCAATGAGGATCCCTGAGTTGAGAAATGAAGATTCAAGTCTAAATGCAAGAAATAATTATCAAGAAAATCGATTATATTGAAAAATGGGTCAGTTTCGTTTAATGTCTGAAACAAAACTGTTATTTACAACAATATTCGTTGATCAGCTATCTGTATACATCTTTTATTTGTATTCATTTATCTTTATGACTGCTAGACTGAATGCGATATAAGGGAAATTTAATGTCAAGTGGAGGAGGAAAATACACCTTCGTAACACTACTCCCCCTTCAGAAGAAGAGTCGTCCCGACTCGAGCAAATCAAAAAGTAAAGAAATCAAAATCAAAGTCTAGCATTCATTTAGAGTGTGTGAGTGTGCGAGGGGAAAGTTGGAGCTGTGGCTCAAAAATTTAAAAACTTTCCGAAAACTATCTGACATTGGTCTCAATAATCTCGTATGATCTCAAGGGAAACCACAGAAAACCTTGAGAAGATAGTCGAACTAAAACTTATCAAAGTGAGTGATTGAGAAGTATAAAAAGTATTCACTCTTCAATCTGGAAGCTCAGGAAAGGAAGAAAGATCAGGATCCAAGGACGTTGATATTAGGAATATGTTGTCATCATCAGGAAAGGCATCAGAAGGAACAATTGTCAGGTTCGGCGAACTGTAAAGGGGAAGGAGCGGATCGGGAAGGAACAGCAACAGGCATGCACCATAAGCCGAGTTGTCTCCCATAAATGGTCCGACTTCAAACCTCTTCAAAATTTATTAAACGACCTAGTTGGGAGAACAAATATGAGTTTCTCAAAATAATAAATTCTTGACCTTCAAATAATAAAAACGGAGCTAAATAAAATCACAATTAAACAATAAAAATGGAACGATCTTATCTCATCAAAAGGGGCAAAAATTTTCATCAAGTCCCGAAAGATCTTTCAGGAAATCATTTTCCCTTCAGGAACACCAAAGGAATCTGAAAAAGACTAAAAATTCCTTGGACAAAAAGAAAGGTCACGATAAATTATATAAAATCATTCAAATGTAAACAAAAGTTAGTAGCACGATCGATAGTTGTCTAATCGATATGACGCGACTGCGTTCAGAATAAAAACCTAACCCAAAACTTCTACTTCCGACCTCAAGACTAATCGATTCTAGATCCAACTAACAAGTGAGTTCTTTTAACCAAACAAAAATCCATAAACATAACGTCAGGAGAGAGAGTATCTATGATAACCAGATTCAGGAAGGACTCTCTAGAACTCTGTATGAAAGGAAAGGAAAGATGATTTAAGCCCCACCAAACCACCTGACTCTAGTTTTTTGAAGTAGAAGGTTGAGATTCGGAGGAAGTATTAGGTTTCCTCCATGAATTTTGTCGATTAGATCTGGAGTCACGAATCTCTCCAGTCGAACCTTTTTGTTTTTCTAATAATTTAAAACAATATTGAGCTATATGTCCGGATTGGTTACACCACAGACATACTGATGGGGGTCTGGTAAAGCCTGCCTCTCTGGGAGGACGTTCCTGTCTATTATTATCTTGCCTACGCTGTTGCCAGGGAGTATCTTTAGGACGACTGCTATTATCTCCATGATTACTTGAAGGATTCCTCTCTGTTTCTACCCTTCTAACTTTTCCTCCTACTAAATATTCTTTATCGAGAGCTTCTATTTCTAATCCCTTTATTACTGCTTCTCTCAATGTTGTGGGTCCTGCTAAACTCAGCGCATGTTTCAAGTCACTATCTTTTATGGCGTTAATAAATCGCGAACAAGCTAATCGATCTCTTGTTAGATCGTCGCAACCGGGTAAAGCTACTCGAGCCATCCTTTCGATGTCATGACCGAGTGTAGCAAGACTCTCATCTCTATTCTGTCTCCTATTCTCAAGCTGAGTTAAATGCAACTTCTGGAGATGTTCACTTCCATATTTTACTCTGATCGCTGAGCTGAGCTTGTCATAATCCTTCAATTCATCACGAGCTAAGGAGGTAAGAACGGACAATGCTGCACCTCTCAAACTAGCAGCTAAATTTCCAGCTTTAGTTGAAACATTCCAGCCATTTATTTCGGCTACAATTAAAAATTGACACTCGTACTCGGCCCATGAGGTGGTACCATCATAAGTAGGAACGCGGATTACTTTGGAAGGATTTATGACAGGCTCCACTCGGCTTTCTACTGCTACCTGTCTTTCTAATTCAATATTTTGATTGGTACTCCCGGCGCTATTCTCTTTTCGTACAAAATTGCTTATTAATTCACACAAATTGTCAATCCTATCGTCATTAGATCTTTTGTGTGAGGAACTCGGGAACTCAACTCGCGAGAGATGATCCCCACACATTCTATTAGTCGAAGTCTGATCACGAGCAACCTGAGGCAACTGAACCGGTGATTCGATCGTAGTCGACTCACCAGTCCTTGGCCTATTGATAACAGGAGGAGGAGTTCTTCCTCCATGAATATTTACAGACCTTTGTTCGGGTAAAATCTGTAACAACTCATCTCTCGCCAAAGATAACCTTCGAGGAGTAGGAATCGGGGAAATTCGATCGGGAAGTCGGGGAACCAGAGTTTCTAGGCTTCTCTGAAATGCTAGAAGGTGAGCGTCACGATCCTCTCGTTGTGAATTGCGTTGGGCCTCCAAGATGTGATGGAGTTGTGTCTGCTGGACCTCGCGTTCTTCGCGGTGAGCCTGAAGTTGTCGTTCTACCTGTAAAAGAGAAGTCTCCCGGTCTCGTTGCCGGTCTTCTCGCTGTACTTGAAGTTGTCGTTCCTGTGTTTCTCGTTGTGCTTGAAGAAATACTTCCCGGTCTTCCCGTTGTGCCTGTATGAGCTGCTCGGTCTGTCGCTGTTGAGCGAGCATGACCATTTGTAGGACAGACTCCATCTGGGCCATAGGATTAGGCAGAGGCGGTAGCTGAGATTCAGCTGGTTGGACCGGGGTAGGTGCAGAGAGTTCGTTTAAAGGGGTTGATCGAGCGTTACGAGTATTGCGACTCATTTTTCAAGCAATTGCAAAGGAAATTGGAAATTCAAATTGACAGACTTGTGGCACTAAAAATCTCAACGCAAAAATCACACTTCCGACACCAATGATACGAAATTAGCTTTCGTGAGTTTTATAATCAAATCAATGAAGATCCCTGAGTTGAGAAATGAAGATTCAAGTCTAAATGCAAGAAATAATTATCAATAAAATCGATTATATTGAAAAAAGTGTCGTTTAATGTCTGAAACAAGACTGTTATTTACAACAATATTCGTTGATCAGCTATCTGTATACATCTTTTATTTGTATTCATTTATCTTTATGACTGCTAGACTGAATGCGATATAAGGGAAATTTAATGTCAAGTGGAGGAGGAAAATACACCTTCGTAACAATATATTGTATATTATATTATAACTTAATGCCATGCATAACCCTCAGTCACAAATACACGACCGAAACGTCATCGATATTCCCGAAACTGAGAATGACAGGCTATAACAAAACAAATGACATGACATATCTGAAAGTTCAAAATTCAAACCGCCAATCAGCAGACGAATAAAATACATGCGAGATTCCGATTTACATGCGAGATTTCGAGACTTCAGGGTCATGGTTTTTTTGAATTAAAAAAAAAAAAAAAAAAAAAAAAAAAAAATAAATAAATAATAATGTTTTTAATAAATTATAAAAGATCAATTATTAAAATAATTATTTAAATTATTTAATATTATTAATTATAATGTTATTTTTAATACTTTTATTATTTGAAAATCTGAATATAGGGAGTGTTTTGAATAGTGCTCGATCTCTAGATTACGAGATCGAGCACTATGAGAAAACTTTGAAATTTACAAGGATAAAAGAATATACACGATAAAGACTCTGAAATCCCGGTTTTAGCGCGCGCAGAGCGCGCGAATAATGTAATCTAGTTTTCATAAAAAATATAGTGTCATGAATACAAAGTAAAATATTTAGTTTATTAAAATCAAGAGACTCGGTAGAGCAGGGATGGCGAACCTATGGCACGCGTGCCATTGATGGCACGCGACGAAATAATTTGGGCACGGAATTAATTGAGAACTAATTTGGGCACGGCATTAATTGAGGAATTTGAGTACCTAATCGAAATAATTTATTTTTTCGTCTACATTGAGGGACACAGTAGGCACGTCACGGCCACATTGCACATTTATTTGGAAAAAATGGCACGTAGATGTATAAAGGTTCGCCATCCCTGCGGTAGAGTCTCGCGCCAAGTACATTAAAAAAAAATTTTTTTCAAGCGCGAGACTCAACGAGTCTATATACAGTCGGACCTCGCTTATATCAAGTCGTCGGGACCGAGCTGCTTCACTTATATAAAGAAATGAGGGGTCCCCACTCCTTCGTCGCACTGCGGCGCACTGCTCACTGCGCACCGAAACGGGCGGGTACTATCTTGGATTCGTGAAAATGCGTGTTATGGTGGGGGGTAGGAGAAAGCAGAATCTTGATATACGTGAAACTTGAAATAAGTGAAGTTGAAATAAGCGGGGTCCGACTGTACCCGAGAGGCAACTACCCTAACCTATACCGCGAACTAGTATCTCCGTTTTCTTTCACCTCACAACATACACGAATTGGAACTAATTCAATCTAGGATGTGGGCATGAAAAGCTTTTATTTAAGTCCTAGATCGATTAAATCGGTGTTCGGAGTGCTGAGATATGATTAACTACAGATTCTGATACCCCGTTTCGTCGTACAATATTTCCTCCGTCTTCTTCAGACCAAGATTCCTTCACACTAAAACCATTCCCATAAAATCACATTTCGTCGCTAAACGCAGGACGTATGTTGTATGCTTTGTAACATTGCATTTTACAACGCGTGTTACAAGTGACTCCCGAACCCTTAGACGACCATAGTTACGTAGGGTGGATGCATGAAATAAGTATGAATGCGTTAGGTTAGCCCCGAGGCTATAAAATTTCCGAGAGGCGACCGTGACCAATCTAAGACTGTCGAATCTATTTCTTATTCTTTTTGTTCTTTTTCTACCTTTTCTCTATTATGTGGGAGACATGGCCGATATTTTCGAGTACGAGGCCGAAATCTACAGAGACGGAGGCAACAACGAGGCATTCGACGATAAAGCCCGTCAATTACGCTTCTGGAGGCGAAGAACTGCAGTGGAGTCTACCATAGAAAGAGAGAACGCGGGGGAGTACCTAGAGTACTCAGCTACAAGGGATAACGGTGGTGGAAGAGATTCCCGCCACCCCGAAGAGCCAGCAAACCGCGTTCCTCCTGCAGGAACCGTTATCATCAGAGCAGATTTTGAGTTTAGCGCGGAGCCAAGATCTACGGCCTAACGTGAGGCGATCTAGTGGTCAATACGCAAATTATTAGGCGATCATATGACCAGGGTGCGAACTATCGACACCCGGCTGTCAAAGATCACTCTGCCGTAGGCTTGCCTCGCAGATAGAGCGCCGAGCTCAGAGCTCGCTCTAATATTAGCCTTTTGTAGTATTCCCTTCGAGGGACTTTTGTTGCATTTTTGAGTGATTGAGTTCGAGTGTCGTGCACACGTTGCAGCGTAGACCCGAGGGCTCGTCTTCGAGACGCCGCGAGGCCTTATTTTTGGCTGGACAACGGTAAGCGTTAGCCAATTTGACTCATACTAATTTGAATTCGGCAAACGGCCATCAGCCATCTTGTCTTGTCCAAGCCACGAGGCTTCTAGAGATTTTTGAGAATCAAGTTAAGACGACCTCCGAGTCGGTAGGCCGCCACCAGTGTCTCGCGTCATAGTAGAGTTTTGAGTTTCAGTTTTGGGTAATATTTTCGAGTTTTGTGTTGCGTATTAGTCATTCTATAGAGTCGTAGGCTTCGCACCTGAGTGCGAGAAAGACAGTCATAGTACGTCACTGTCGCGCTCTCTCCCTCGCACGAGGAGATACAGATCATTGTTATATTTTGAATTTAGTTTAGTATTTTTATTTCGCCTACGATGGCAGAGTTAGTTTAAGTTAATTTTTAAGTGATAATTCTGGGAATTAGTTCTGTTACGCCTTGCGGGCATATTCCGATTCTTTAGTTGTAATTTTTGTTCCGCGAGGGACGTATTTGTCGAGTTATTTATTTTTGCTTTATTTTTGTTTGTTATTGCTGTCCTACGTGGAAGCTAGTAGTTTAATTTTTATTGTAAAACTCGCCAAACGTGGCCAGGTCAATCTTACACGACCTGTAGTCGATTTATACCCGCTGGGGAGTACCCCCGGGTACTAGTATTATTATTTCAATTTTTTTTATATACCATTTTTCTTGAATAAATTTTATTTTCTTTGTTAAATTCAAATTCACCGAGTCGTTAATACGTTCTGCTAATCCTTCAATTAATCCCGACCCCTCTCCGCGGTACTGACGCTAGCCGGCGCTCAAGTATCTGTAGTTTGTTTTTTTTATTAGTAAGATTTTCAGAAATTGGCGATTATAAGCCTGGCGCCCAGCATCTTTGTTTTATTATTAATTTTCAGTTGGCCAATTGTCGAGTGGACGGTTCTCAGACTAGCTTTCCGGTCTGTTCTGAGGACCAGGAAAAATCCACGTCGCAGCTTATACACAGAACATACGTCTTTACGCATCTGGGAACATGACATAGAAGGGAAAATGCACACAAAAATTCAGACCAAGATTCATCCCGTTAAAACCATTCCCAAAAAATCATGACATAGAAGGGAAAACCACACAAAAGTTGTGTATATAGTGGCAGGCCCGGATCGCCGGAATCTGGAATGACGGAACGGAACGTTGTATGTGTCGGTGTATACATACACGGAATGCACGGAAAAAGTCACTAGATTTCGTTCCGTCATTCCGTTCCGGCCGTACATGGGACGGCAGCCTCATGTCTGCTACACTAGCAGACGCGTGTTGTCATTTCATGTTTTCGAATCCGAATAAAGGAAATAAAAGAAAGTACAAGCAATGATTAATACGAAATTTTATCCTCCAAGAAGGTACAAAAACTAGTGAATACCCACCAAAAGCCCCTCAGGTGCGAAAACCTTACGCCAAGTACATTAGTTTCGATAGGTTAATCTTACTATCTTGAGCTTTCGAGGTTATGCGAATCTCATGACGTGTAAAATTCATGGTAATAAATAAAATAACAATCGTGAACGGATAATTTTACGATTAGGTTTACCTTGCATTACACAAGACTGTCAGATGATTATTAACTGACTATTACCTCTAAATTTTATTCACTTATACATTTCAAGAGACTCGGTAGAGTCTCGCGCCATTTTATTCACTTATACATTGTAGATTTGGCTTATTTTCATTTATGAATGCAATCATCGGAGGAAACGTTTTTTTTGGGTTCCAATTATTTGGCACGTTACCGCCTGAGGAAGTCTGACAATAGAAAATCAAGAAAAAATGTTGAATTTGAAAAATATCAGGATAGCATGATTTGATATAAGGACGGCAAGGAGCCCGACCAAGAAAGCCGAGTTCAAGCTTTGGATTGCAATGAATTCCACTTCAAGCTCTAGGTTGGGCTCATCTTTGAAGGCTCGTCTGCTCAGATCCAAATTGTGCCTCAACGCTATGCGTTGGATTGCGACGAGTTCTATATCCTATCTCGGTATCCTCTAGTCCAAACGAGACTGTAAGTCGGCGTTGTACGTTGGACTCCGATAGGCTTTATTCTACAATCCATGTCAACGCAGTGCATTGACCTTCGGTGAAAATAATTTTTTAATCCATGTTTATCAAACAGCTTAAAATCTTCGCTTAGAACGATCTCAATCAAATTCAGATTAGTGCTATCACGAGAAATGGTTAGAATGAAAATACGTATTCAATATCAAAGAAGTGATCGATAGACTTCCTCTATATCAATCATGAAAATTATAAAGACCATTTATTTCTCATTTATATTTATTTATTAATTGTAGACTCACTATCAGCCTATTTTCATTTGTAAATGTAATTATTGAAGAACAACCTTTTTTATAGATTGTTTAATTTTGTAGCGGGTGGCCGTATGAGAAGAGAGGATGAGAGAAAACGCTGAAGTTGTAAAATATCGAGATAATGTGATTTGATTCAAGAAACGGATAGCGATCACAATTATTAGGTAGTCGAGTAAAATTGTACAAAAAGTGGTGATATCAAACCCAAAAAACACCCCTGGTGCAAAAACCTTTCGCCAAGTACATTAATGTCGTTTTATTTTACAGTTATTGGAGCGACGTTCATTACTGAGCGAGATTGTAACGAGTCTTATGATATAACTCAATAAATAAAATGTAAAAAATGTGGGTAACATTGAAAATAAAAATGATGATCTATTTAAATACGAATGAGTTTATTTTTAAAAATAACCCCCACCGTGATGGGGGTAAGGGTGACTGAACGTGACTATAATATAATGTATTTCACTCGCCCTCCTTCTTCTTATTCTTGTTACCCTTACCGCCACCGCGGTAAGGGTTTGCCATCTCATAGAGAAGAGCCACCAGATTCTGGCGCTTATTTCTTCTAGAGCGCCACTGTTGCTCGTTTCGTTGTTGCCGCAGGGCAACATTTTCTTCTGAGAAAATTAAAATTACATCATTATTATGAAGAGTTTTGTAGCAAAATCAGGTGAAGCAACTGGCGGAGCCTAATGAGCCTGAATGAATCAGAGTTTAGAACAAAATGATCGCTATACTAGTTCGATCGGACTTCATTATAAAAACTACGATATTTCTTCGATTATTAAAATTTATACTGTATACATAATCAGAGATGATGACTGACTCGTAGCAGTTGCTCGCATACCTCAAGTCAACTGTAGAACTCCAAGCTCGTCCCAACTTACATAACTCAATGATATCAGAAAATTTAGTGATGTAACAATAATTGTCAAATTGACAATATGGATATAAAAGTAATTTGGTAAAATAATTCAAGGTTATGTATCATCAAACAATCATCATACAATTGAACATGAGAATAAAACGGTCGTAACTGTGCATAAAGAAATAAGGAATAAAGGTGGAAACGATAACGATTTTACACCATTTGATGAAAATACATAACGTTGTCAACTATACCTCCAGGTGCTCCGGCCCCGGCTGCCCCGGCCTCGGCTGCCCCGGCCCCGGCTGCCTGAGCCTCCGCCGCCTCCACTACCTCCGCCGCCCTGGCTGCATCCGCCTCCCAGGCTGCGAAGGCTGCCTCCGCTGCCGCTGCCCCAGCTTGCGGCGCCCCTACAGGGCTTACGTTCTCTATAAATAAAAGCACACAACCATATTGATGAACTGTAAATACCTCAACATCGGGCAAGCTTTCCAATTGTTTGTAATTCAAAGCATTGGATGGTTCGACTAATAAATACATAATGAAAATATGAGAGTTGTTGTTCAATTTGTGGAAATCTCAAATGGTAACTAGTTCGTTCGAATATAAGTTGTCATCATTTATGCATACTTTCTTCTGTCAGATATACAGTCCTCCAAATAAGAAACCCGGCCATAAGAAACTTTCCCCAGTTTTGCACTCGAGCGCTTCCCCCACTCTTCCATTCCAAGCAAAAGAGTAAGAGAGACAGACAGAGGTAGTGAGCGTGGAGCGCGCGCCTGGTGGGGGTATGCGATATATAAGAAAAACTCTTCCCCTTGGGGGCTTTTGGTTTCTTATTTGGAGGTCGGACTGTAGATGCATACATGCATGGGGGACTCTATCGAACCTTCCACTTTGAGTATATAATTAATGAATGATTCAAGTCGAATTATTGAGAAGGGTATGGGATATATGATTTATTTTGTACCAGCCACAACTGGCTGATTTGGGGAGATTGGGGGGATCTCCGCCGCCGGTCCAAGAGGATCGACCTCTATGATCCCCTGATATGGTGGATCTATCAATCAGAACACGAAATTTTATCACAGTGACAAGACAGATTTGTGTATAAGTGGGTGAAAGTGAATGTTACGTAGCCGTTTCGACAGATGATTCTGCGGATCGAGATCGGTGAAGATTCCTCCGCACAATTTATTAGAACCTTGTTCGAAACTGGGGTCAAATTTTTTATCGCCTCAAAAAATGTTATCTAGCAAGAGGGACCAAAGAGGAGAAAAAAAAAGTAAAAAAGTGACCACGGGTCAAAAATGAACCCATCAATATGACAAAAAAATAATGAAGTTGAAAAAAATTGAAAAAATTGGACTGAACTGCGAACCATGGACCCTTTTAGACTTTCGTTGACCCTTATGAGTAGGATGTTTTCAAACGAGGAAAACTTTGAACTGTAATATACGGGACCACGTTTAGGGGTGATTTTCGCCAAACGCGAAGAATCACCTGGCAAAGCGGCAGCACAGAAGCCAGTCACAACCTGTATAGTACAATTTTTCACACTTACGGACGGGATTCGTAGTGGGCAGACTGCCCAGGTCCATTCCCGCCGCGATGCGATCCACGGCGGGAAAGTCATAGTCGCTGTCGAGATCCAGATCCAGATTGACGTCGTCCAGGTTATTGTCGGTGTTTATGTTTAGATTGAAGTTGATCACCTGTTGAACGAAGATAAAATACATATATGAAATTCATCGAATTCTAGCAGAATTAATAATCCTGTGCTAATAATATAAACTTGCGTTATCTGGTGACGATGCACGTTCCAGCTCGTCGGACATGGTTGCAATGACGAACGATATCCTGGGATTCCCAACGTAGCCAAAACCATAGACAAACTAGAGGATTGGAAGATAGGAGCTCTACCAGGACGCACTGAATCCAGATTCCCTAGCTTCCAACCAATGAGCGACTGGACTACTATGAAAACTGTACTCAGTGCGTCCTGGTAGAGCTCCTATCTTTCAATCTCTAGTTTGTCTATGGTTTTGGCTACGCTAGGAATCCCAGGGAATTTTATCATCATTGCGGCCATATCGTTAATTGAACCAGACACGGAAATCGTCGCCTACAGATATCGTAAGTTTATATTATTATTAGCACAGAATATTATTAATTCTGCTAGAATTCGTTAAATTTCATGAATGTATTTTATATTCGTTGAACAGTTGACCGATTTTGACATCATTTTGACATCAAAGATCCAGAATCCAGATGAATCCTGTCCGTAAGTGTGAAGAATTGTAATACAGATTGTGACTGGCTTCTGTGCTGCCGCTTTGCCAGGTGATTCTTCGCGTTTGGCGAAAATCACCCCCAAACGTGGACCCGTAAACTACAGTTCAAAATTTTCCTCGTTTAAAATCATTCTACCCATAAAGGTCAACGAAAGTCTAAAAGGGTCCATAGTTCGCAGATCAATCACATTTTCTATATTTTTTTCAATCATTATTTTTTTTCATGCCGATGGGTTCATTTTCAACCCGTGGTCCCTTTTTCACTTTTTTTTTCCGTCTTTGGTTCCTCTTGATAAGTAAAATTTTTTGAGGCGATAAAAAATTTGACCTAGTTTCGAACAAGGTTATAATAAATTCTGTGGAGGAATCTTCGCCGATCTCGATCCGCAGAATCATCTGTCGAAACGGCTACGCAAGATTCACTTTCATCCTATACACATCTGTCATGTCACTGTGATAAAATTTCGTGTTCTAATTGATAGATCCACCATATTAGGGGATCAAAAAGGTCGATCCTCTTGGACCGGCGGCGAAGTTCCCCCAGCCAGTTGTGGCTGGTACAAAATAAATCATATACTCCCGTACCCTTCTCAATAGGTCGACTTGAATCATTAATCAATTATATTATCATTAATTAATTATACACTCGAAGTGGAAGGTTCGATAGTCCCCCATGCATGTATACACTAATATCTGACAGAAGAAAGTATGCAACTTATATTCGTACGAACTAGTTACCATTTGAGATTTCTACAAATTGAACAACGACTTTCATATTTTCATTATGTATTTTATTAGTTGAATCCTCCAATGTTTTGAATACAAACAATTGGAAAGCTTGCCCGATGTTGAGGTATCTACAGTTCATCAATATGGTTGTATGCTTTTATTTATAGAGAACGCAGCACCTGTAGGGGAAGCGGAGGCAGTTGGGCCCGGGGCCAGGGCAGCTGAGGCAGCCGGGGCAGCCGAGGCCGGGGCCGGGGCAGCCGGGGCCGGAGCGCCTGGAGGTATAGTTGACAACGTTATGTATTTTCATCAAATGGTGTAAAATCGTTATCGTTTCCACCTTCATTCCTTATTTCATTATGCACAGTTACGACCGTTTTATTTTTATGTTCAATTGTATGATGATTGTTTGATGATACATAATCTTGAATTATTTTACCAAACTACTTTTATATCCATATTGTCTATTTGACAATTATTGTTACATCACTAAATTTTCTGATATCATTGAGTCATGTAAGTTGGGACGAGCTTGGAGTTCTACAGTTGACTTGAGGTATGCGAGCAACTGCTACGAGTCAGTCATCATCATCTCTGATGATGTTGACTGTATACAGTATAAATTTTATAATCGAAGAAATATCGTAGTTTTTATAATGAAGTCTGATCGAACTGGTATAACGATCATTTTGTTCTAAACTCTGATTCATTCAGGCTCATTAAGCTCCGCCAGTTGCTTCACCTGATTTTGCTACAAAACTCTTCATAATGATGATGTAATTTTCATTTTTTCAGAAGAAAATGTTGCCCGACGGCAGCAAAGAGCTGGGCAACAGTGGCGGGCTAGACGGAATAGGCGCCAGAATTTGGTCGCTCTCTTGCACGAGATGGCGAACCCTTACCAAGGTGGCGGTAAGGGTAACAAGAACAAGAACAAGAATAAGAAGAAGGAGGGCGAGTGAAACTACATTACAGTCACGTTCAGTTAACTACATTACAGTCACGTTCAGTTACCCTTACCGCCATCACGGTTGGGGGTTATTTTATCAAAATAAACTGATTCGTTAATTCATGAGATTTTAACAAAATAAACTGATTCGTATTTAAATAGATCATCATTTTTATTTTCAATGTTACCCACATTTTTTACATTTTATTTATTGAATTATATCATAAGACTCGTTACAATCTCGCTTAGTAATGAACGTCGCTCCAATAACTATAAAATGAATTGAGAAAGTAGAGTAGAATAGATTAGTAGTTCGTTCGGTTCTGGGATAGGACTCCGTTGTCGAGTTAGTCAGAAATACAGAAGAATTAGAGTCCGTCTAAGGGACTCGAGATATTTGGGTGATATCGGTGCCTTTTCCTCAAAGGTTCTGTTTTATATTTTACTTATTATTTTTAAGCGAAGAAAATTGCTAGATGTAGATATAAGTAGGATAGGATGAATAAAAAATAAATATCCGTAACTATGGGCACTTCGGGCAACGAAAAATGATGTTATTCTATGAATGAGAATCTTTATCATCTGAGAAAGAGGGAGTCGATCGATCATTTTTCTACCAGTCAAGAAGTAATTTCTTTCATCTACAATAGTGTCAGTTCTTATATTTCTGGCCATTATCATTCTAACTGTTCATCATTATAGCGCAAAATCTAAATTTAAAAACGGATTTAAGTACTTTATGGTTGAAAATCAATTTATATACGCATTACTTATCTTCTTACTTATTATTGAAAATAAAATAATGGATGATCCAAACAGTGCGCATTATTATTCAAAAAGGAATCAAGAATGAAAAAGGTCCATAAGCAGAACGCATAGCCATAGATATACCGCGAAGTTCTGTGGACGCAGAACGCTAGGGATACCAACCCAAAAAGGGTCCTATTTTATGGGCAGTGAGCTGCAGCAGCAGTTTAGTAACTTACTAGCTGTTTCTAGTAAAATCACTAGAGATCACTAGAAATCTAGTGATCATTTCTGGACAAGAAATCTAGTGACTAGATTTCCAGTGATTTCTAGTGATTTTACTAGAAATATCTAGTAAGTTACTAAACTGCTGCTGCAGCTCACTGCCCATAGAATAGGACCCTTTTTGGGTTGGTATCCCTAGCGTTTCGCGTCCACAGAACTTCGCGGTAGATATAAGATCTGCAGTAAAGGCACGGGCACGCTCAAATCGGATCGTAGCATAGAGATATAAGAATAGAGTACGGGAGTCAGCAGCAATGGCGATATCGGAATAGAAAGAGAGACAAGAACTAGGGGGTCGGAGTGTCTTTGTTTAATGACGCATGCGCTGTGCGTTTATGTCGACAAGTTGACAAGAACATAACTTGCGTCGAGTGTTGCGTTCATACAGTCGCTCACTACGCATGCGTCATTAAACAAGGACCATCCAACCCCCTAGTTCTTGTCTCTCTTTCTATTCCGATATCGCTGCCACTTAGGGCCATGCCACGGTGGAACGCGTGCGCAAACGCGAACGCAAACGCAGGAGCAGCGCAGCGACGCTCCTGATTGGTGGTTGAAACGGTGGTATCGAAACTTGTCCTACTATAGACCAATGAAATTTTGTTGTCCAATAAAGTTGCACATGTCGAAACTTGTCCTACTATAGACCAATGAAATTTTGTTGTCCAATAAAGTTGCACATGATTTCGGACAAATATCTAGGGATACAAGCGCAAGCCATAACAAAAAAAAAAAAAAAAATAATAATAATCATTGAAATCTAGAAACTGTTAATGTTCTGCTGTAATGTTGGTACAGAATAGTAGTGCTGCTTAACAAAATTCGGCCATATGCCTATCTCTCAAGTCATTGAGTGAACGGCCTCTGAGCATAATTGACATTGGCGTGTAAACTGGTTGAGTTGAGCCTCAGGAGAAAGAAAAAGAAGAAAAAGCGTATGAATCGGCGTGTCAAGCACAGGAAAATATTTTATAATTAGGTTCGACGGTTTAATTATCATTCAGGTAAGTAGGCAGGTTAGGTTATTTAGGTTAGATAATAGTAGTAACAAACCAAATCAGCTTCTCCCAACTCAAAAAAGACAGCTTTGCGCCACAGATCGGCAGCTTTGCACTAAATACAGATCGGCAGCTTTGCGCCTGAAACAGATTGGCAGCTTTGCGCCTGAAACAGATCGGCAGCTTTGCGCCTGAAACAGATCGGCAGCTTTGCGCCTGAAACAGATCGGCAGCTTTGCGCCAAATATGGAGAAGCTTAATACAAACCCTTTACCAGATGAATTTGTGAAGATTATCGAATCTGGTGATTGGTTAGGGGATGAGCATATGTATCACTTTGCCCAACTTGTCAACCGTACCTCCAACTACGCACTCCAAGAGTCGTGGAAAAGATATTTGCCAGATACAATCGTACCTGTTTCACCGACCGTCAAGGATATTCAAATATTGCATAGCGGTGGTGAGAAAAACGGCGGCGAGTATAGCGCTTGTAAGAAAAAAAGCGATGAGCACTGGGTGTGCGCCTACTTTGATACGAAGTCGATATACATATACGACTCGTTGAATTCGAAAGTACTCCGCGAAGAACATGAAATATATTTGAAACGTTTATTTCCATTTTACAAAGTGGACAAAAATACAGTACAGTTTCCAACAGTTCAGCGTCAGCCCGACTCATCCGACTGTGGAGTATTTGCAATCGCATTCGCAATTTCATTGATCAACGGGCAACAGACGGATGGAATTATCTACGATGTTAAGCTAATGCGAAAACATCTTTTACAGATATTCAAAAATAATGAGATACAAGACTTCCCATGCATTACTAGAATGCAAGTATCTGATACAAAACAAAATATTGCTATCAATAACCACGAATCGCCTCGCAATAGCACCAAGCGAAAACATTCGCAACAAACTGCAGTGAGATCATTGGCTGCAATAGTTCAACAACCAAAAAGAGTTATTAATGTTATTAATGATAGGGAATTACGGAGGCGAGAAAGGCGTAATGCCCCCCCAACTTTCGACGAGAAATTTAAACATATAATCACATCAGGCGCGTGGTTGTCTGATCTTCACATGACTCAATTTGCGTACCTCTTAAGAAGCTGTACAGAATATTCACCACGTGAAACCTGGCGGGTACAAATGCCACTTACCATCGAGCCAGTTTCTCCCTCTCACAAGCATATCCAAATACTACACAGCGATGAACTGCACTGGGTATGCGCATATTATGATACCAAATCGATATTCATATTTGATTCATTTAATTCCAAAAGGCTACATCGAACGCACGAGACATATTTGAGGAAATTGTTTCCTTTCTATCAGTTTGACAGCAAGCACATAAAGTTTCCAACGGTTCAAAACCAACTCAACTGCTCGGATTGTGGGGTATTTGCTATCGCATTTGCAATCTCGCTCGTTAATGGTAACAGACCGGATAAAATAACATACGACGTTTCTCTTATGCGTGCACATTTATTGAAATTGTTCGAAAACAACGTCCTCGAAGAATTTCCTCATGCTCGTAAAACGCAGCGCACGGTTAGAAAAAGTGATACTTTCACTTGTAAACGTAAAGTATTGTCAGCAACCGTTCAAACTCCAAACTCGCAGCAAATGGAACAAGAGAGCTCATGCCCCGCTGGGGTTAAAAAACAACGAGCTGAACTTATTGCGCACAGAAAACAAGAGGAAGCTTTGCATCCGAAATTAGAATCAGAAACAAATGTTGCAACTCACCCGAAACCGCTAATCTGCAGCGAGCACATTCAGGCAGATGCAACAACCAAATGTGATCAAGAGTTTGATGAAAAACAACAACTTCTGATGCCAAATATAGATCCAGAATCTACGCACCATGTTAGATTAGATATCATTAATCGCGGACAGGTACACCAAGATATAACAAACACATCTATGGTGGATGCCGTGATCAAACGTGGTATCAAAAACAGAGTCAAATATACGTATAATAATTCTAGTGCCGAAAAGTCGGAGCACTGTAGTGTCGTTACGAAACGGAGTATTATAAACTCTCAGAACTACGTTTCCAACGCTGAGAGGCTGCGAGGTCGAGCTCGCGAACTCTATCATTCGAACGTTGAAAAGCGGCGAGAGAAAGAGTGCAATCGTTATCAGTTGAATGCTGAATCGCGGAAAGCTAAGAAGCGCGAATGTTATGATTTGAACCCTGAGAAAGAGCGAAATAGAGCGCGCGTATATTATAGAAATGAGAAGGAGCGGACTATTAAGCGTACTATTCGTTCTTTAGATCGTTTAGCAAAGCTCAAGAAGAGTACCGCTACTAAGATTGTTAGTAGAGTAGCTATGACAGCCAAGATTCATGAGAGCCAAGATTCACCCTGTTCACCTGTCTGGAGTCAGGACCGCGCCTTTACCTTTTTCCAGAAAGTTCTAAGCCGCGCTTTTATGTCCGATTTTTATGTCCGATTTTTATGTGATAATTAATTGTGCCAATCAATCATCAGATTTTTTCTATGGGGTAATCCTAACGGTTATCCCCTACCGGTTTTCTACAGTCCCCTGCGGTGAGTGACCCTGCGTTTATGTCACAGTATCGTATCTACGGTATAGCGAGTGCAAGTTCCCCCCGATGCAAATCTACAGTACAGTGAGTGCAAGTTTCCCAGTGCAATGACGGCAATCGTCAGAATTTTTTACGGTAGGTCATACCGGTTAAGCAGTGATCTACGGTAGGTATATAACCGGCACCGTGATCGTGAGGCGTCAGAATTCGATACCGACAATTTCGTGAGGCGTTAGAATGAACCTTTCGTGTCAACAATTTGTAAGCGTGATTGTGAGGCGTCAGAATTCGATATCGACAATTTCGTGAGGCGTCAGAATGAACCTTTCGTGTCAACAATTTGTAAGCGTGATTGTGAGGCGTCAGAATAAACCTGTCTAGCTGCTTGACAGAAAAAATCATTCGATATAAATACGCCACTACTCGTTGGATACAGCCGCATTCAGAAATAAACGCCAGAGCAAGTATTCTAAAAATGGCTACAATATCAGATTTATCAATTGAGATGGAAAATAAATTGACTGAGATGTTCCGACTTATCACGAGTTTGAGAAGTCCTGAAAAGGTTGAGAGATGGATTCATCATTATAATGTCACTATACGTTTGTTGAAGAAGGCCCTGAAAAAGTCAAATCTATCATGTGGGCTCAAGCACAGTTTGGAGTCGCGAATTGGTCGATTGAAGAGTATTAAAGTCTTAGTGGAGCACCGAGTGAGTACGGGTCAAGGAATCGGAAACACCACACCACGACTACGAAGCAGTCGAATATGCTGGCAGGATACTGAATCGGCATTCAAAGGAAGAATTCGTACTGGATTAGTAATCAATATCCAGCACATAGATCCGAAACAATTTTTAGAAGATGCTAAATATCTGGTGATCATTCGCATTAAAAATGCACTACGAAAACACACGTGTATCAAAGTAAATACTGCACTCAACGCAGAATTTCTGTTAAAAGAGAGAAGTGATACAAAATGCTTT
Source organism: Tenthredo mesomela (assembly GCA_943736025.1). Classification (NCBI taxonomy): domain Eukaryota; kingdom Metazoa; phylum Arthropoda; class Insecta; order Hymenoptera; family Tenthredinidae; genus Tenthredo; species Tenthredo mesomela. The sequence goes on from OX031019.1 coordinate 16,232,952, forward strand.
AACACAGCGAACAGGCAGCTTCTTTTAACAACAAATCTGGGGGAATGGTATTCTAACCATGTGGTCACATCCATAATAACCCAGATGGAAGAATTTCAGGAGAGGGATAGTGGTTGGGTACTGAGTAGACTGATTAATTTAGAAGTCAATGTAAATAAATGTGAACCTCTGATTGGATCGAGTTTTGTTGAATTACCTCGTGCGGTTAAAGTTCGAAGAGCAGTGATAAATGTTCATTCGCGAGACGATGCATGCTTTGCCTGGGCAATCGTTTCAGCTTTACATCCTACAGCGATTAATCCCAGTCGACCAAGTTCGTATCCACATTTCTCAGAAATATTAAATTTAACCGGAATTTCATTTCCCATGACAATCAAACAAATACCAAAGTTTGAAAAAATGAATACAATGTCCATAAATGTTTTCATTCTGAATATTAAACGTTATAGTGATGACATTGAAATCCAGCCATTGCAATTAACTGATGATAAAAAGACGATACACATTAATTTGCTCATGATCCAAAACAGTGAAGGCCAATCACACTTTTGTTGGATCAAACATCTCTCTAGATTGATATCGAAACAGATATCAAAACATCATGGTAAAAAATTCATATGTGATAGGTGTTTACATGCGTTTTATAGTGAGGTACGGTTAAGTAATCACAGCGTTGATTGCACTAAATTGAATGACTGTGCGATACAGCTTCCTACAGAAGAAACTAAGTGGCTGCGGTTCAAAAATTATATCCGGAAAGAGTTTGTACCATTTATAGTGTACGCAGACTTTGAATGTCTGCTTAATGAACTACCAACTGAAGGGTTGACTAATGGGGGGTCCCATGCATATCAAAAGCATGAGGCATTTAGTGTTGGATATCATTTTCATTGTTCATTCGATACCTCACGATCAAGGTACGCATCATATCGAGGCGTTAACCCGTCAGAATGGTTTGTCAAGGAACTACAAACAATTGCAATTAACCTGCAAACGACCTATCAAAATCCAGTTAAAATGAATGAATTAACTCAAACAGAAAATTTAGAGTATAGGAATGCAAGAATCTGTCACATCTGTGGGGGTCCATTTACTGATACAAGGTTACGTGTTCGCGATCATTGTCATTATACTGGTAGATATAGAGGTCCCGCGCATAACGCGTGTAATTTGAATTATCAAGACGATCGGATTATTCCAATCGTACTACACAATATGACTGGTTACGATGCACATTTCATTATAACAGAACTCATGACAACATTCAAAGGACAAGTAAAAGCATTGGCGCTCAATAAAGAAAAGTACATTTCATTCACAAAGGAGCTTGAGGAGGGCAGTACTTTCAAGTTGAGATTCATCGACTCATTTAAATTTTTGAATTCCAGCTTAGACGAACTTAGTTCATATTTGGAGATTGAAGAGTTAAAAATATTAAAAGAAAATTTCAATGACATTAGTTCAGCTCAATTCAAACTCTTGACGCGAAAAGGTGTGTTCCCCTATGATTACTTGAACTCACTTGATAGGCTAGATGATACTACTCTACCACTGCGGGAAGAATTTTATAACAGATTAACAAATACCGAGATTTCAGAAGAGGATTATTTACACGCTAATAATGTTTGGGAATCATTCAGCATTAAGACGTTGGGTGAATACAGCGATTTGTATTTAAAAACAGATGTTTTGCTTCTGGCAGACGTGTTTGAAAGTTTCAGAAAAGTTGCATGAGAACGTATGAGTTGGATCCTGCATACTATTTTACTCTCCCGGGTCTGACGTGGGATGCAATGCTCAAGTATACAAAAATTAGTTTGGAGTTGTTGACTGATATAGATATGTTATTATTTGTAGAACGAGGTATACGAGGTGGTTTGAGTCAGTGCTCAAATAGGTATGCATGCGCTAATAATAGATATATGAAGTGTTACGACGTTAATGCACCTCAAAAATATTTAATGTACTTCGATGTAAATAATTTATATGGTTGGGCAATGTCCCAGCCTTTGCCTACTAGTAAATTTCAATGGCTTGCAGATGTATCACAATTTGATGTGCTACTGATTTCCGATGACGCTTCAATAGGGTATATCTTGGAAGTTGATTTAGAATATCCTAAGGAATTGCATGGTCATCATAAAGATTTGCCATTCTGTCCCACTCATAGCAGCGCTCCAAATACAAAAGATGTTAAGCTGCTTGCAACTTTACATCATAAAACACGATATATCATTCACTACAGAAATCTCAAACAGTGTTTGGACCATGGTTTGAAATTATGTAAAATACATCGAATTTTACAGTTTGAACAGTCGGCTTGGCTAGGTTCATATATTGCTTTAAATACAAGTTTGCGCACACGTGCCAAGAATAATTTTGAAAAGAATTTGTTCAAATTGATGAATAATGCAGTATTTGGTAAAACAATGGAGAATGTGCGAAATCATGTCGACATAAAGTTGATCAGTGAGTGGGATGGACGATATGGAGCAAAATCTTTGATCGCAAAACCAAATTTTCATCGACGAACAATATTTTCTGAAAATTTCGTTGCAATACAATTGCGGAGGTTGAAGGTGAAAATCTTCAAACCAGTTTATCTGGGAATGTGCATATTAGATTTATCTAAAACCTGCCTTTACGAGTTTCATCATGTATATATGAGACCACAATTCCAGAATAAATGTAAGCTACTGTATACTGACACAGACAGTTTAATATATGAAATAAAATGTGACGATATTTATGAAATAATGAAGCGTGATATTGAAAGATTTGACACAAGTGATTATAGTCCAAGTAATCTGTATAATATTCCCCTCAAAAATAAAAAAGTTCCAGGACTAATGAAAGATGAAAATAATGGTGATATAATGACTGAGTTTGTCGGTTTGAGATCTAAAATGTATTCAATTAGAATTGATGAAAAAGAGGTTAAAAAAGCTAAGGGAATAAAAAATTGTGTTGTACAGAGAGGAATAACGTTCGCGGATTATCTGAATTGTTTAAATACAAACCTTGACTTAAACAAACAGCAGCAATCCATACGTTCAAAGTTGCATAAGGTATATTCAGTATGTGAGACAAAAATAGCCTTGAGCTCGAACGATACCAAGCGTTATGTAATTCCCAATTCCACTGACACGTTGCCGTGGGGTCATTATAGTATAAGGAGTGAGTTGGAAAGTGATTCAGAGAAGGTTGCAGCAGTTAATTGATTTTTGTTATTTATTGGATGTTGAAATATATTTGTAATACAATTATAAAGCATTGTTCTTATTTATCCATGAATTGTGTGATGAATCAAACCCTAACCATTTAACATAAACCTGATTTCCCTTCTTACGTAAGATTTTTTCTACTAGATGCACATCGGGATATTTAGCTATTTTTAATTCATGTTCATAAAATCCTCCCATAATAGGCTGCCCACGAGAATCTTCGAGGGAATACGTCGCCGGATTTGTAACTCGCACTTTAATGATTTTGAATACTTCCGTGGACCAATTAGGTGTGAATCCTCGAGCAAATACAGTTTTGTATTTACTGACTCGTACAAAGTCGCCGATTTTGAATTTTGCAGGCCCCGCTATTTTGATGTTGCTGTATACGGTTGTAAGAAGTTTCTTGGCAATCGTGGGCGTAACTTTTTGCGGAGACATTCCAATCGTTCTGTGCACGCGTTTATTATAGTCGGCAACCAGCCGGTGAAGCATATTCACCCATTCGTAGGATCCGTTGGCGGTAAAGGCCATCCACATTGCGTTTTTCAGAGTTCTGTTCCAACGTTCAACTACGGATGCCTTCATAACGCTGTACGTTGAGTAGTGATGAATTCCATTTTTAGATAAGAGAGACTCAAACGATGCGTTATAAAATTCTTTACCATTATCAGTTTGAAGATTTTTCGGTTTCCGTGAGTCTGATATAATTACAGTAAATGCTGCACACACGTCCTTTGCGCTCTTACTTTTAAGTGGAATAGCCCACGCATACTTGGATAGAACGTCAATTACTGTAAGTATGTACTTAAATCCCTTGTTAACTTTTGCATACGGTTGCATGTCGACAAGATCTGCCTGCCACAAATCGTCGTATCCATGGGTGATAACCCTTCGACGTGGATAATTACGTCGCGCGGGCGCATGTAGCTCTTTTACTAGCTGCAGTTTTTCTTTACTCATTCTAATTACGAGCTTTGAGACGCGCAACGAGTAATTGAATTTGAGCTTTCAGATCAGCATGCAAGAAGTCGACGTATTCCTTATTTACAGCATCGAACGGCTGCGCGGGAGTCTTCACGTTGTGTAAAAACTTATTCTCAAAATCAAAGTCGTTCACGAGACCCACCCGTTTGATAGTCGGTAGCGAATCAATATAATATCTTGTTTGCGCTCCTGCCTTATCAACGTATGATTTTGTCGCAACGTCGTAACCAGTACTTGGATCACCCACACGAGTTAGCCTTTTACCCTCAAAGTTATAATGCCCATCATATGTAAGATTTTTTCTATCGACATACCCTTTATTTACGGCGTCGAATTGATTGTCAGGATTTCCAACATTTGTGAGACGTTTATTTCTGAAATTCCACGTTTCGTTAGGCTCGAGTTGTAAAATATTTTTGCGAACTTCATCAACATATTTTTTGTTAACAGCATCGTTCTCAGCCACAGGTCTATGCACTTGTTTTATTCGTTTGTTTCTTAAATTATAATGCCCCCCATCACGAGGAGTTAAAAAATTAGTGTCGACGTAATCCTTCGTCACGATGTCAGTCGACTCGGTAGGAAGCGCAACATTCGTTAACCTTTTACCGCGGAAGTCAAAATTTCCATTTACTTGCAAAATATTGCTGTACCCATTAGCGGGGGGTGTGCTCAATCTGGGGATACGTTTATCAAGATGTCTTCCGAATTTATCAACAGACATTTCTACACTGACGAGTAATAGTGTAGCTCCACCTATATATGAATAATATTTGCCTCACGAAGTTCCTCTATGATGGACATTATTTCATTGTCATGTCCTGTGTGACCGGCATTCCTGGACGCAACTAGAAGTCTCAATCTCTCAACAAGTTCGTTCGGGTTGTCCCAATGGACATAATCTACAGGATGATTTGTAACGACCATTCTGTTTGGAACCAAACCTTGACCAGACGATTTGCTACGAGCCGTAGTGTTGAATAATTTCGCGATTACATATTTCCATTTATAACTTTTATTTCCATTCATCTGTCCGCGTTCAGTATATCCGCGCTTGTGAGCGTTAGTTGCATGTAATATGCTTTTGTATTTTATAAGATCAACATCCGTAAAGTCTGCTTCATCGGGAATTCGTTTAAAAATCAGCTCCATTAATCCCGTGGATCCCTTGTACCTGACATTATTGATTATAATATTATCATTTTTATCTACTTCGATAGGGGAATTACCAAGCAACCAGAATCCATCCACAAAACGAACCCCATACGTTGTATCATATTCATGTTTCGTGTCAAAAATCAATCCCTTGAAATACGGCTTAGTCAATTCACCAAAATGCTTATTAATATATTGGACAGCCTCGTCTCGACCCTCAGAGGTTTCTAGAATTGATCGCAAAGTGGTTTCAGGTGATGGCTCAGGGTATGACTGAGCTACGGGCTCTAAGTTCAGAAAAACGGAGTCGTTTCTTGGCTGTGAAGAGTCTATCTCCATCGAAGCGGATGCATTCTCAGTAGTAGTAGTACCCCGGCGATTCGCGATCGGAGTGCTTGACGGTTTAAAACGGATAGTTCGGTTCAGCTTCGTGTCATCCTCATCGTCCAGTTCAAGTTTTCGTTTCACCGACACCATTGGTTTTCGTTCGACTGGCGTATTAATGTTACGGCCCTCGGCTAGGATCTGTAGAGGGGCCACGATGGGTGCAAGGTTTTTTTCCAGGGCTTCAGCAGCCTCCGACTGATTAACTTTCAGCGCTCGGTATTTCGCACGAATCGCTTTACTCGATCGCGAAATTGCCTTTTTAATTTTTTCATCATTAACTTTGGTGGAATCATTTTTATTCTTCATGCCTTCGACAAGCGCTGCAGACTCGTTTGCCAATTCAGACATGGTGACGCTTAGAAAGTTGAAGGCTAACTGAAAGATTCGGCGTGGCAAACAACGTATTCATCGAACCCTCGTCGGTAACGACCCCCCTGAAGGGGATCGTCCTTAACGATTACAAGAAACCCAAATTTTTTGAACCAACATATTGCACAAAGTTTTTGAAATATATCGTATGCCATATCGTTGTTGACATGATCATCATACACGTGGCGTAGATTCAAACTGTCTTGCTTGAATAGGATGAGAACATTCGCGTTGTCTCGAATCAGGTGTTTGGGAACTCGCGCATACGTTTGACACAAATAGAAACAGTCAACTTGAGCATGTCTTCCCATGGAAAAATATTCGCGAACTACGTCTTGCTTGTCACAGGCCACATCATCAAAGATAAACACTGAGTTGGGCAATGATTCGGTAGGAGGGATTACATCGCAATTGTTTGAGAATGGGAAAAAACTAATTTCTTCGATATTCGTTAGAAGTTTTTCCAAATATCGATATTTGGGTTGTTGCAACGATTTTGAATAGATGTAAACATTCTCAAAGCGAACTCCGTTGCAACTTTCCAGCAGACTTATCACAACATTTGTCTTCCCACAATTGGAAGGCCCGCAAATTATTGCCCTGATTGTATTCGGTAGTAAGGGGCCGTGCCGCTTGGAACTATCGACCTCTGTTTTATTGTCAAGATTTACCACCCGAATGGAGTACGGCTGCTTGATAAAATGCATCGTTCGCTTGTGATTACAATATGGTTCGGTGAAGGGTATTTATATGATACGCAGCCATTATTTTTCTCAGTTATGAAATGTATGTGGACATCGATGTATCGGCAGATCAATTCTTTACTACTGAACTTCTGAAATATATACCTAAAGTTATATTGTTGCAATACTACGGTGATCTGATCCCAAAACTATGGAATAAACTTCCCGTACATACAAAAACGGATCCAGACTTCACACAGTATCGCGTGTGTCTGAAACATTATAATAACGGTATTGATCATATTGACGGACCCGCGCGCCAGATAAGAAAGTGCAGTCAATGCCAAGAGCGCGATCCCTCGGGCAAGGTCTGTTGAATAGCGCGATTAATTCGCTGCCTTTCGAATTACATATACCAGGATATCAGTATTGCGGCCCCGGCACACATCTGGCCAAGCGTCTAGCTCGAGGTGACGCGGGCATCAACCCGTTAGACAAGTTTTGTCGTGAGCACGATATAACCTATTCGCGGAGTAGAGACCTCGAAACACGACATAACGCTGACAGAAAACTAGCGGAACAGGCATCACGACGAGTCGAGGCTGGAGACGCAGCACTGCTTGAAAAAGCGGCTGCGTGGGCAGTTTCGCGCGCTATGAAGGTTAAATTGAAGATGGGTGCCGGGCTGAAACGTGGCGAGGGACGAAAAAAAATTTCAGGTGGACAGTTGCCAAAACAGAATAAGAAAAAACATGTTTCACAACCTCGACGGAAGAGGGTGAAGCGCGTCAAACCTCGAATTTTGCCGCCGGGAAAGCGTGGAGGATTTTTACCATTTTTGGTTCCATTACTTGCGGGATTGTCAGCTGTAGGCAGCCTAGCGGGGGGAGCTGCAGGCATTGCAAAATCTGTCAATCAGGCATCTAACGCGCGGAAACTGTTATCTGAGACTGAACGCCATAATCGTGCTATGGAGCAGCATGGTCGGGGGTTATATCTGAGTCCCTATAAAAAGGGTGGTGGTATCGGAAAATGTCGAGGAAAAAAAAAAACCTCAAAAATGAGATGATTATTCTACCTGACGGTCCGACAACTAACATCGAGCTACTCGCGTATGCGAAACGTATGCGTATTCCATATTTCAAAGGTGTATTTATGCGATCTGAACTACTTCAAAATAAAAATCCCATTCAAGCTAATGAGTGTGGAATAATTAACCTGGATAGTTTGCACGGACCTGGCACACATTGGGTTGCATATGTGAAACGTGGACGTAAAATAAAATATTATGATAGCTATGGAAATCTACCCCCACCCAAAGAATTTATTCAATATTTTGGAAACAATGTGCAAATTGAATACAACCACAAACAATATCAAAATTATAATTCTGCAATATGTGGACAGCTTTGCTTATATTTTTTACGTGATAATGCATAGATTACATTGGCAATTCACTGTTTGTATTTAAAACGATAATACATAGATTACATTGACATTTGAACTTCAGTATACGTGCAACCGCGATATGTCTCTGACGCTCACGCTTTCGGGGTCAGCATCTGTTCTAAGTGCAAACTATTTTCCACCTATTGTCCTACGTGAAAATGTCGAATATGTACTGGGATTAGTAGATTTCGAAACATTCAACTCAATACCTAATGTTGACAGGACAAACAATACATTTTATTATGATGGCGACAAAAAGATTACTATTCCAGAAGGATCCTATGAGATTGATGATTTGAATAGGTATTTATCTGGGAAGCTAGTTGGCGATTCCGAATCTCCTCCCGCGATAGTACTTCGCCCAAACAACAATACATTAAAATGTGAGTTGAAGTGCAAGTATGACATTGACTTTAGTAAGGAAAATAACCTCGGCTCGCTGCTAGGTTTTACAAAACGGAAGCTTGAAGCTAACGCCTGGCACGAATCCGATTTGCCGGTCAATATTTTGAGAGTTAATATTATACGAATTGAGTGTAACATCACCGCTGGAGCATATAGCAACGCTCGACCAGTGCACACGATTCATGAATTCTCTGCAAACGTCCCCCCGGGCTATAAAATCTCGGAGTCACCTTACCACGTCATTTACTTACCTCTCAGCTCTCGCGTAATAGACAACATAACAGTCCGCGTTGTGGATCAAGACGGTAACCTAGTCAACTTTCAGGGAGAAGAGATCACGATTCGTTTGCACGTAAAAGAACAGTGATTTTTTCATCATGTTGATCTACGAAACCGTGCACAAATATCCCATGCCCGCTCGGCCATCTCTCAGTATTCAAAGTTTGGTCAAACAAACAACACCATACGCAGTCCGCCAATCGCTAACACCCGATAACCTCAAATTTTTACAATCATTAGGATTTCGTGTAAAAGATAGAAATGGCAAGTATGTTAAACATTAATGCTCGACCAATATTTGATAACAGTATAACTCGGGTTGAAGTTCATGCTCATGCCCCTTACGCAAGTACATCATATCAAAATAACGACGAGATACGAATTCCAATTCAACAGCAGGATTTGTATACGCTGCCTTGCAACAGTTTTTTATACCTCGAGGGCACATTACTGAATTCAGTAGCGGACGTATCCGGTGTCCATCAACCGGTAAAAAATGTCAAACTTGTCAACAATGCGATGGCTTTTCTCTTCGATGAAATTCGGTATGAATTGAATGGGGTTGAAATTGATCGATGCAAAAATGTTGGAATTACCACTACTATAAAAAATTATTTATCATTTAGTACTAATGCTAGCAAAGCATTAGAGGTTGCAAATTGGGCAGTACCGGGAAATTTAGTTGAATTAGATAAAGGATATTTCAATTATTGCATACCACTCAGCATTTTGCTCGGGTTCTGCGAAGATTATAAACGAATTATCACCAACGCACGTCATGAGCTGATTTTAATTCGATCAAGGACTGATTCGAATGCCATTTTTACGGGCGACACGAATGCAGCTGTAACTTTGAAGCTGAATAAATTACAATGGCGTATGCCACATATAAGCGTCGAAGACTTGCAAAAATTGGAGCTTTTGCATCTTCTTGAGAGTGGTACATCGATTCAAATGAGTTTTCGTTCGTGGGATCTGTACGAGTATCCAGTGCTTCAAGAAACTACTCATCATACCTGGTCCGTGAAAACCGCCGTTCAACTTGAGAAACCCCGGTTTGTGGTATTGGCGCTGCAGACTGGTCGCAGAAATATGCTTACCCAAGATCCCAGCGTATTTGACCATTGCGAATTGACAAACATTCGCCTATACCTTAATTCAGAATCATATCCCTACGATAATTTAGATTTAGATTTCAATCGGAAACGGTATGCCTTGCTTTATGATATGTACGTTAAATTTAAGGCATCGTACTATGGTGCGACTGAGGCGCCGGAACCATTGCTTGATTTAGATACATTCAAAAGACATGCTCCGATCGCGGTTATAGATTGTTCGCGTCAGAATGAATCTCTCAAAAGTGCAAGCGTAGATATACGTCTCGAGTTTCAGTGCAACGCTAACGTGCCTGCAAATACAACCGCATATTGTCTAATTTTTCATGATAAAATTATTGAATACAGTCCGCTAACGAACGTGGTTCGAAAGATGGTTTGAATTAAAATTGAAGTCGTTGGGTTGGGATCACGAGCCTCTATAAAAGTCGTCAGGGTGGGATTACGAGCCTCTATAAATACTGCGGAGTCCGAGTATTTTGCATAAAGGTATACGCGACAATGGGGCCCACATTTGTCGATGTTCAGGGGTTTGCGGGACCCAACGACATGTTTATTGTGAAAGAAATTGCAGTTCTGAAAAACGAATTTGATTTGCAACATTTAATCTTCAAGCCTCCATATACCTGGTCAATTTTATCCAAGGACTACCAACGTTTGGCGATTGAGAGTAAAATCAATCATGGATTCAGCTGGAACGACGGAAATCTCCCTTACTCGGAACTACTATATCTCGTGCAACCTCATCTGGAAAATTCTCCATCAGTTTTAGTAACAACCAAGTCGATTAAATTAATTTTAAAACGATTGTTTAATGTTAATGCAGCCTATTTAGCTGATGAACCAGTATCTAATATATGGCAACCAAGGTGTGACAGCCACTTGGGTGACTGTGCTATTGAAAATGTATTTAGAATTAGCGATCGATGTAGGGTGGAAAAATAAAAAACTATATTCGTATCACCAAAATACTGTTTATTCAGTCATTACAGCAGCCCCATATCCCATTCCTTCATGGAGATTCGTCGATTCTCTATCCAAATCTCCTGGAGTTCACGCAGAACCTCTTCACGCGTCTTAAACTGAAAATCCTCTTCGTCGTCGTCGGACTCCTCACCTGCAGGAATACCAATTGCGGGAGCCTTTGAGGTTTGATGGTTTTCCTGGAAATAGAAATGTTCACGAATTGCGCTTTATTAAAACTTCAATTCTGCATATATTTCAGAATTGGACTCTCTTAACATATAATTTATTATTCACACACTAGTATAATTTTGAATCGTACCTGCTCGACTTTTGGCTTGGAGCTCTCCGCATGCACCGGTTCCCCAGGCTTCACGTCCTGTTGGGGCTTCGCCTCCAGTGATTTTTTATCAACACTTGCCATTTTCAATTACAAACTAAATTCAAAGAAGAAATAAATGGGAATAAGTTGAATGGTATTGATGGAGCAAAGTCTGTACTTACTGTTAAGTTTGCTTCGGTAAATCGACTGACTGAGATGTTCGAAACACTCGTAAAACCCCCTCTACAATCTTCGATTATTTTTTGAGAGGTAACTGGTTCCCGCAAACAGATCACCCTGCGTTAACGCTCGGTGCAATTACCCCCTTCTCCATCTCTCATGAACAGTAAAGCGACTATCAATATCACAATATTCAGTTTTATCATGCCGAAGGACAAATCTCGTCGCGATGCAGAACAATTCTGCTGATCGGCAATAATTCAAGCCCTTGGACTTAGCTCGTGACGCAAATGGTTGGACGATCAGACGTTCTAGTCGCCGAATTTTGCTGAATTGGCGTTTTCCACATGGTTACAGTTGCACACGATTCGAACAAAGTTTGTACCTTTGGCCTGGCTCATGACCCAAATGAATATTTTTAACTAAATAGCTCGAGTATATTAATTGACAGCGAGGCTGATACCAACATTCTACCGAAAGTTTCACGACTAAACTATAAGAATTCAATTTGTAAGACGTTCAATTTGTTGAAACATTTTTCATTCGTAGCGATGTTTCGCATATTCATTGACACGTTGGGTTTCACGGGAAAAGATGACGAATTTGTCTTCAAAGAAATCGCATTAGTGAACGATAAGAGTGAAAAAATAGTGCACATAAAGTTTCAAGAGCCTTACGATATTTACGACCTGTCGGATGATCTGCGTACAACTGCAGCAGAAGAAAGTGAATATCATGGAATGTCTTGGTGGAATGGCTGGGCCCCGTACACCGAACTTCAATCATTTTTTGTTGAACATTTTAACGAATCGGAAGAGTACATTTATTTTGTGCAAAATCGGGAAATAGCTGATCGGTTCAGAAAGTGGAGTAATGCAAACTTCGTTGAAATGGACAAGTATGGCTGTCCTTCACTGGACAAGTTGGGGGTGTTGTACCCGCGCGAACTCAGGTGTAGTGACCATCATATGCGTTGCGCTGTCAACCATGCATTGATGCTAAAAACGTGGTATCTCGTGCATAGATTAAAACTCGGGGGCTGTGATCGGGTATAAAAGGGCTGGAATTCAAGTCTTAAACATCAGTCTTCATTTCGCACTCGATGAGAACCATTCACAAGCAGCAGGAACTGAAACTGCGAATAGAACTACATTTGAAAAATATTGGCGACGTAAAAACTCTGATTCAGACTAAATTGGATCTGAATCATATTCTGAGAAAGTTGGGACGTATAAATCTGATATGAGTAACGCCATGGACTTGACTAAAATCAACAAGGTTGGACGCTGCGATGAATACCTTCCCACAAAGAAATTGTCAGATCTAGAAGTAAATAAACACTACCCCGTCACCAGCTTGCGGAAGGTTCAAACAAGATTCGGTACGAGGATTGCCATAGACTTGGAAAATACATTCTCGGCTTTTTTACCTGCGCGGATGTCGAAAGTATTGACCGATGATGAAGACTTATTCCAAAAAATGATACTGGCTGCCGATGAGAGTCGCCTTAACATGCATAACCTCGGGGGACTATACAACCGAGTTGAGTTCAACTATATGTGAATCTAAACCTTGTTAAATAAATGGATACATAAATATATTGTTCTGACAAGTCTACCTTTAGCCAACATCATTTTCCCACTTAAATATTAGTTCTCCACCTTTAGATAAGATTATTTCACTCTTAAATATTAGTTCAAAGCATCTGATGCTCATCATACCATCGAACTGTTCAGTTCAAACAATCTGACACCTGTACAACTGCTCAGTTCAAATCTGATACCTGTCGGATTTTCAGTTCAAAGACCTGTTCATAAGAAATTTTCATCACCGTCGTTGGGCTGATCAGTTTGATTTAATTAATTAATGGCTGAGATCTACTAATGGTAAGATTGATTAAAAGTATTTGAGCCGTGTGAAAACCGGTTTATCTAATCATTCCACACGTATGAATATGACTACATTTCGAGATCGGAGTTACTTGCTGTCTGAAGTCGGGAGGGTGAGCATCGAATAGAACTCTCAAGATTTGCAAAGTTTGTTGATAAAAAATGTTCAACGTCATGAGCCTTTCTGGGAACACTGATGTATCTGACGTCAACGTGTTCAACGCGAAGGAGTTGGTTGAGGACGCATCTACCCACAACTTCACCGACGAAGAGTTAGTTAAAATCGGTCAGTTGGGCTTATGCGGTGAACGTCTTCCCATGAGAAAATCGATTAGCGGTGTGCATATTATCATCGGATTACGGAAAATAACAGCATTATCGGGACGAAAAAACGTAGTAGCCGACATACTTGGTGGAGACGATCCGTATGAAACCTTTTCCGAAAATCTGCCACCACGCATGGCTGCAAGGCTACTGAGTGACGACCACCTATTCCAAAAATTGAAGATGGTTGCTGAAGATGGCGGCGTGTACTACCGTCATGTTTCTAAACGTATCCGCCCGATTCTATTCACTTTGCGGAGTATTCCCAACCTGGATGTATAATATTTTGAAATAATGTAGAAAGTATCCTAAGACCTGAATATGATGTTTTGAAATAAATCTTTAATAACATATCATGAATTGTTGTCAGTATCCTTCCCACATTTAAGAGGACAGTCAGTTGGTGAGGGTAAATCAATTAGCAATGAGCATGCAACGCTTGATATTAATCAGAATTCCTTTAATACATGGGTAAAATTGATTAACTCTTCCGAACGTATAATTACAGTGATTGTCGTAAACGCCAATTATATCATAGCCCCTCAGGCGGTTGCAAACTGATTGCAGACGTTAATCTTAAGCGGCGTGCAGAAGCTCGTTAAGATCGATCTGATGCACGATAATACGCAGTGGTGTATCGATCCCCGCTACAAAGTTGCAATATGACAGGTAAAAAAATTTAAGCATATGCATCCATTACACAAAGTACCTCTCAGTGTGAAACTCGATAGTAATCAGAAATAGATAGTGCGTGAAATTGATTTTATCCGTAGCCGCAGACGTTAATCTTAAGTGACGTGCAGATGCTCGTAAAGATAGATCTGATACACGATAATAACAAGTAGCGTAGTAATCCGTGCTACAAAGTTGCATTATGACAGGTGAAAAATTTCAGAGAGGCGGATCACGACACCTATCATGTAGTTTAATAAGTTGTGAAATTTTTACATTGACAAATCGATTAGCATTCAAGAATCGCCTCCCATGCGACGCTTGATAGCAATCAGAATTCCAATCATATTCAGAGAGGCGGATCACGACACCTATCATGTAGTTTAATAAGTTGTGAAATTTTTACATTGACAAATCGATTAGCATTCAAGAATCGCCTCCCATGCGACGCTTGATAGCAATCAGAATTCCAATCATATGCAGGTAAAATTGATTTACACAAAGTTAAGCGGTATCAGAATCATCCTCTTCCAACGTATAAATACAGTGCTACAGTTCCAAGATCCAACAGTCTAAGTTGTTTCTGATTTCGTATTCGAATAGCTTCGATACTCGAATCCTCTATTAAATGGCTGCATCAGCAAATAATTTTGAATCCCATGAGGAGCAATACCACACCGAAACGTGCGATGGAAACGCACATTGGTTGTTTTGTGCAAACCCTGGACCGTACGAGAGGTCGCAATCTTTGATTGCATGTAATACCAGCTGCAGGCGAGCTCAGCCTTCCCAGAGGGTTGATCCATGCAGTCCGAAGAAGCAGCGAACTGAATGCCGAAAACCAAGCCTCAAGAGAAATCGATCACAATTTCGAACAAAAAATATCGCCTTAACGAATCCGGATCGAGAACAGTAGAAATTGAACTCATCGTTCAAACATTAATAAAAAGGACAAATTATCACTAATTGATAAAGACTGAAAAATGTTGACATGTGATTTATTTTTCCCCATAAACTATTCTAGAAATACAATAAAGTATTTGAACTTTACTATTCTATAATTATAAGTACAACTACATTCAATACTACGAATACGATCAGCAAGAGGTTGATCACAGCTCGATGGCTGACTACTCTGTAACCAGACAAATAAAGCAATGGTAGTTAAAATTTTGATCATATTATTAAAGGTGGTTTACATACGTTCACAAATTTGCGAATATGAATAGAACCATGTAAACTTTATTTCCGTTTACCTTCATCCTTCCTACTAATCCAGCCGAATGAGGACTCAGGAGACTCCAACTCTTCCAAAACACTATAGTCCGGAGTTACGGGTGCTAAGAACAAATAAAACAAAGTTTGCTAAATTTCGAGATCATACATATGATTCGAATTTAAAGATGAGTCCGATAAACGCAAAATCTATCAAATTTCTGGACAAAGGTACCGCTCCGTGAAGTTTGAATTGGTCTTATTTTTAATAGGAGTCGGACAAAATATCTTCACAGTTAAATTTAATTGGAACTTACATACTGTACTCGTTGAGGAGCCTGCTGCACTCGATTCGATTCCGGGTCTTACCACAGCCGAGTGGTAAACGTTTAAAACGTTATTGTATGAGGTGCCCGTGAACTGCTGATGTCTTTGTAGCAGCGTTAGCGCGTCTGCTGTAGCGTTGATATATTCCAACGGCGGGAAGTGTTGCCGGTACGTCAGACTCGAATTCATCATAGACGCAGGGGACACGCCAATTTGCAAATCATGCATGTACGGTCTAGAGTTAATAGGGTATGCCGGCACGTTTATAGCAATGATGCTGCTTAGGATTGTTAAAATTATAATTTGCGCCATCACAGAGTATTTATATTCTAGTTTCAAACTGTGGATTTATATTTTAGTTAAAACTGGAGATTAATATCGTGAAACTTTCTGATCAACTTAGTTGAAACTGCAGATTTATGTGGATTTATATTTTAGTTAAACTGGGGATTTATATTGTGAAACTTTCTGGTCAACTTAGTTAAAACTGCGGAGTTAAACACACTGCGGATTGATATTTGAGTAAAATTGAAACTTCTGGTCAACTGTCGACTTCTGTCGATGATAAGATGGTGCTATCAGCCTCGCTGTCAATTAATATACTCGAGCTATTTCGTTAAAAATATTCATTTGCGTCATGAGCCAGGCCAAAGGTACAAACTTTGTTCGAATCGTGTGCAACTGTAACCATGTGGAAAACGCCAATTCAGCAAAATTCGGCGACTAGAACGTCTGATCGTCCAACCATTTGCGTCACGAGCTAAGTCCAAGGGCTTGAATTATTGCCGATCAGCAGAATTGTTCTGCATCGCGACGAGATTCGCCCTTGGCTCGATGAATATGCGAGGCATAGCAACAGAATTGCTGACGCCTCACGATCACGCTGACAAATTGTTGATATAAAATTCTGACGCCTCACGATCACGGTGCGTGTTATATACCTAATGTAGATAACTGAATTGTCGGTATCGAATTCTGACGCCTCACGATCACGGTGCCGGTTATATACCTACCGTAGATCACTGCTTAACCGGTATGACCTACCGTAAAAAATTCTGACGATTGCCGTCATTGCACTGGGAAACTTGCACTCACTGTACTGTAGATTTGCATCGGGGGGAACTTGCACTCGCTATACCGTAGATACGATACTGTGACATAAACGCAGGGTCACTCACCGCAGGGGACTGTAGAAAACCGGTAGGGGATAACCGTTAGGATTACCCCATAGAAAAAATCTGATGATTGATTGGCACAATTAATTATCACATAAAAATCGGACATAAAAATCGGACATAAAAGCGCGGCTTAGAACTTTCTGGAAAAAGGTAAAGGCGCGGTCCTGACTCCAGACAGGTGAACAGGGTGAATCTTGGCTCTCATGAATCTTGGCTGTCATAGCTACTCTACTATTGTTGCTGAATATCATCGTATTCAAAATACGAATACCATAGCATTAATACAGTCCAAGAAAAAATATATAGCAAAGATTTCGCCAAAGATTGACGAGCTAACCGAAAGTGATAGAAGAATGAATGCCGAATCGATCATTAAATGGTGCATTCGTGATAGAGATTTGAAAATAAAATCGATCAAGAAAACTTTACAAGTTGTAAATAAAAGAGCAGACATATATTTAACTAAGCTTGACAAATGCTCCAGTGATAAAATCGAAGATAAATTGAGCGTTCTTTGTGGTTCATCAAGGCACATCGCCTCAGCTGAATCGTTTTACGCGGAAGCTGGGTATGAGCTTGTTCAGTTTCACGAACCAATTGCGATTGATACAACAGGGCAAGCTGCCAACATTCTGCCATTGTTTAAAAAAATACAAAATAAAAGTGTAAAAAGCAAATGCAAGAGTTGGCCTTGTAACAAAATGTGTAAAACGAAAGATGTTACATTACTCGCGAAATACGTAGAGTTTCTTCGGATTATATCCACGTGCACGTTGCAATCTATACATAAGTTTCTATACAAGTTGGAGTGTACAGCTAGACACGCGAATGGTAAGCTAGGGCATTCGCAACTTTGTTATATGGACGATGCTACCTGCAAATCAATTTTCTTGCCTGTGCAAATGTTATCCGCACATTTTCCATCAGTTCGGTATACACAGAGGCTAGTATACAAATTGATGAATGGTTACGCGAAAATTTCCGTCATCGACAAGGCACTAAACGACGGTGATCTCGAGAAACTGAATGAAATTTCACAACTTGCGCAGCTAAATGCTAATAGCGTCGCTAATAATATCACGAATGATATTGAATTGGTTGAAGAAGAAATCAGAAAGAAGTATAAAAGTGCATTCAATGCTTTGACAAAACGTTCTATAGACATTCCCCGTTTAGTCTGTGTATCCTGTGGAAAACTTTGTTTCAAAAGAGAAGTCACAAGCGTGGACAAATTCAGAAAACCCATAACAACCAAAATTTGGACAGATTTGATGGAACATGTGGAATGTAAAGATGATGATTGCGAATATGTTTGCAACTATTGCCTTCCTAAGCTTAGACAAAACACCATGCCACCTAAGTGCATAATGAATAAACTTATTACCGAATCAGTACCGGAAATTATACAATCGTTGAATGATTTCGAACGAATTTTGATACAAAGAGCTAAAGCATTTCAAACTGTTCAAAGAATGAATACGGTAGCAAACAAGAAACTACCGCACAGAGAGATGGTACAAAAAGTAAAAGGCAGAACATTTCATCTGCCCTTACCTATGGAGGAAACTTTGAAGAAAATCTGTCCCCCTGCAGACCCAATTAATCTCGATCACGAGCTATACATATTAGTTCGCGGAATCCCAACAAAATCTAAGTTAGTGTGGGAACAATTGGTAGACATAAATAAAGTATGGGACGCATTAATATGGCTCAAGGCGAACAATCCTCAATATTCTGAAATTCAGATGCCAGCAACGGCTGATGCCTTGCTAGCTGATATAGAAGACATAGAGTTCCAATTAGTGGATGAAGATAACGATGAAAATGGAAATTCGAAGAAACGCGAAAGTTTTGATAGAATAGATTCCGCAAGTGAAATCGGAAATAATGACGATGAAAAGCGTGAATACCAGGATAATACAGTAGACGCAAACAGTAGAGTATCTATGGGGATACTGGACCAGTGGGGCTACTGGACCACTTAGGTCAGGTGAGTCATGACCCCGCCTTTACCTTTTCCCCGGAGTTCCTTTTTTCCCAGAGTTCTAACCCGCGCCTTTACGCTGTTGATGAGGCAATCAATTTGCATGACAGAATCGATTGAGTTAATTGAACCTCTGCATTTTTTATCTCATTAATGTGGCAACAAACTTCTGCATTTTTGATGAGACAATCGAGTCAATTTGCACGACAGAATCGATTGAGTTAATTGATGAAATAAACTTCCGCATTTTTTCGCCAGAATCGATTGAGTTAATTGATGAAATAAACTTCCGCATTTTTTCGCTAGTATTATAAAATGACTGCAATATCAGAATCGATTGAGATAAACAGGTTCAATCGATTTTTTCAATTTTCACGGTCGATTATTTATAGCACAGGTTTGAACCTGTCTGCATTTTTTATCTCATTAATGTGGCAACGAACTTTAGTTTACAAAAATTTTCATATTCAACCTAGTGGGGGGAGGGGTCCGTATCCTATAAACCGGTTTATCTAGCTGCTCACTATGAATATACCGGCATTTCCCGATCTGAGTTACTTGCATGCTAAATCCACAAGTGTGAACATCGAATAGAGCTCCATAGAAAATTTGCTAAGTTTTATTAAGAAGAATGGCCAACATCATGGACTTATGTGGTACCACCGATTTATCTGATGCCAACGTGTTCAACGCGGAGCAGTTAGTTGAGGACTCATCTACCCACAACTTCACTGATGCTGAATTATTCAAAATCGGTCAGTTGGGGTTATGTGGTGAACGACTCCCCATAAAAAAATCAACCAGTGGTGTACATATCATCATCAGTTTGCGAAAGATGACAACATTATCTGGGCGCACAAAAATAGTAGGTGACATAATTGGTGGAGACTCTCCTTACGAAACATTTACTGAGAATCTACCACCGCGTATAACTGCTAGACTGCTGAGTGACGACGCCTTATTCCAGAAATTAGAAACCGTTGCTGAAGATGGAGGCGTGTACTACCGTCATATTTCTAAACGGTTTCGCCCAATTTTATTCACCTTGAGAAGTATTCCCAACCTACCTGTATAATGTTTTTGAAATGTAACATGATTTGTCATCATATGCCTCGCAAAATATTTAAGAATTTGATGAGTATTTCCAACCTACCTGTATAATGTTGTTGTTGAAATAAATCTTTTGAAATATAACATGAATTGTCGTCATATGCCACCCCAATTTATTTAAGAACTTTATGTGCACTAGATTGACTAGTCGATGCAGAATCTTACTATCCGCAGATCCTAGATTGTAAATTATATGGACATGATGAACATGCAACCTATCGATGTTGATGGATATTTTCTCACGAACAGGCCATAGAACTGAAAGTTCGACTGGTTGATCAGACGTCAGATTTGTTTTCGAACTGCACAGTTCTATAAGTTCATCAGACATCAGATTTGGAACTGATAGGTACTAGGAGGGAACTGAATTAATGACTCGTCAGAACGATGCATATATGTGTACAATCATTTATTTGCAAAGGGGTACATTCAAAGTATTAGTTGAATTCACATATAGTTAAAATGGATATGCGTATAATTATTTATTTGCAAAACGGAGTACATTCAAACTATTGGTCGAATTCACATATAGTTAAATTCAACTCGGGTGTATAACCCTCCGAGATTATGCATGTGCAGCCGATTCTCATCAGCAGCTAGTATCATTTTTCCGAATAAGTCCTCATCATCAATCAACACTTTTGACATTCGTGCAGGTAGAAATGCAGAACAGGTGTTTTCCAAGTCGATTGTTATTCTTGTGCCGAATCTTGTTTGCACTCTCCGCAGACCGGTGACGGGGTAGTGCTTATTCACTTCAAGATCTGCCAATTTCTTCGTAGGGAGGTATTCGTCACATCGACCCACCTTGTTGATTTTAGTCAGGTCCATAGCGTTGTTCATATTAATTTTATATTCGGTAATATTTTCAAAATATAATTAAGATCTGATTTTGTCTGAATCAAGGCTTTCACTTCACCAATATTTTTCAAAAGCAGTTCGATTCGCAGTTTGAGTTCTTGTCGCTTGCGAATACTGCTCATGGAGTGCTAGTTGGAGACTGACTTTCAGATAATGAATTCATTACCTTTTATACCTCGCTGACATATGATTACAGCTCCAGCATTGGTTTATGCATTAGCGCCCACTTTTTTAGTAATAATACCCGGTTGACAGCACAATTCATAACATGATCGCTGCACCGCAGTTCGCGGGGGTACAAAACCCCCAGTCGCTCTAGTGAAGGACATCCGCACTTTTCCATGTCGACAAATTTAGCGGTACTCAACTTCGACAACTGAGCGGATGTATAGTAATTTTGCACATAGTACACATACTCTTCTGATTCTTTCAGATGTTTCAAAGTAAATTGTTCAAGATTGGCGTAAAGAGCCCAACCATTCCACCAGCTCATTCCATGCCACTCAGACTCCATTCTCACAGCCTCCCGCTGAAATTCAGACATTTCGTAAATATCGTAAGGCTCTTTAAACTTGAGGTGAATTATTTTTTCACTTTCAGCATCAATCAATGCAATTTCCTTGACTATGAATTCACCATTTTTTCCGTTAAAACCCAGCGCATCGATAAATATTTGGGGCATTTCAA
Organism: Tenthredo mesomela; assembly: GCA_943736025.1. Taxonomy (NCBI): domain Eukaryota; kingdom Metazoa; phylum Arthropoda; class Insecta; order Hymenoptera; family Tenthredinidae; genus Tenthredo; species Tenthredo mesomela. Next base: position 16,254,717 of record OX031019.1, read on the forward strand.
CGCTGTTACGAAATATATAGTGTTAACCTTGATCTTGGGATTGAACGACAGTTGGACACTGTGGATGAATACTGCTCCAGACGTTGATCACACAAGAAGTTGAAACGCGCTGTAGAACCGAATGCAGATGTTGAGGTCACTGGTGCAGTACATAATGAGGATCGTTAACTTTCTGCAGTTCCTTATGAAAAGTGTACGCAAGGTTATGAGGTGATTGGAAAAAAGTTCTGGTAAATGAGAGCTGTTGTTAACTCTAATTGATGTGATAATCTTCATACAAAGTTGCAATATCAAAGTTGTGATATCCGAGGTGTGAAGAATCTTTCAATCTTTCCACAATAATTGGACTGGGATTAATCGAAGTGATCTTTGCCGTCTGCTATTGATAAATAAAATCAGTTGAGATGAAAATCGTTTCGCAACGGATGACGATCAAAATGTAACACAATTCGGTGAACACCATTTTAAAATATTACGACTGACGTGGAAAACTTTGAAAATTCACTCGAATCTGTAAGATTTCGAATTTGACTGATGCTTCGGAAAATCAATGTCCGGGTTTATATACGTTCAGATGAATGTCTATCTGCGTCATAAGATAGGTCAAAGGTGCAAACTGCGCTCGAGTAGGGATGAAAGCAACTTTGTAAAACTGTTACATCTTAGTCAATTTGTATTGGTCGTAAAATTGTTGATTCAGCAAAAGTGTCTAAATCACCCGATGGGTAATTGTGCCGAAAAATTCATTTATCGCAAAGAATAGTTTCTCTGACGCGCGCTGCGAAGTTGTGCTGATTCAGCAAAAGCGTTAAATCATGTGATTTGAAATTGGGTTAAAAACTGTTGTTGTTGCCAGCGGCAACATTGTGTCGATTCAGCAGAAAGTTTAATCACAAGATGGGTAATTGTGTCGAAAAATTCGCTTATCGCAAAGAATAGTTTCCTAGTCGCGCGCTGCGAAGTTGTGCTGATTCAGCAACAGCGTTAAATCATGTGATTGGTAATTGGGGTAAAAAAATGTTGTTGTTTCCAGCAGCCTAATCACTCCCTTCCCTCAGATATCTCTAGAAAAATAGCATTCATTAAGGAGGGAAGAGGGGGGCTTTTATTTTTTTTTTTCGCGAAACGTTCAACTGCTGAGAATGGTTCATAGTCAGTCTGAATTTGGTTCGCGAAATTGAAGGTACGCATTGCTCCAAGTGAATTCGATTCTATCCGTAGCCTTTAACCCTAACTGTTTTACACTTGTTTCTTCTCTCAATTTAGTTTTGAAGTTACAATGGCTGCGAAAAACGTGGATCAACGAACAACGGGGGCGCCGGAACCTCAACACGATCCTTCTGATAAGCAGGTATGATTCGTAATTAACAATTACAAATTTCTTGTCAAATATGAATTTTATATTGAGAGAACTCAATTTTCAGTGATGTCTAATCTAATCTCTATTCTTTACTGGCAGAAAGAAACGGTAGTTCTGCAGCAGCAGCAGCAGCAGCCGAAGATTGAACTCCAAGGTATCCCCGCGGGGTCGGAAAGTGACGACGAGGATGAGTTATTCAAATTTATGACTTATGAGGTACATTTAAGTGAGTTAGATGAGATTTGGAGGGAGAATCGAAATATCAGCATCGATGAATGGGATATGGGGTTGAGATAGGATTTTAAATAATTAGTATTTATACGTAATAAATGTAGTTTATTAAGACATAAATTTGAAATGAACAGTATGTGTATTGAATATAATTTTTATTTTGGCACACAACATCGGTTATTCATTTGAAAAACATTTTCAATCGCACACTCGCCTGAATGGCTATTACACCTCGGCTGTTGCCCGGACGATTTTATTTCATCAGGTAAATATGCTGCATCAATATTAAACAATCGTTTTAAAATTAACTTAACAGACTTATTCATTACTAAAACTGACGGAGAATTTGTCAGATGTGGACGTACAAGATACATCAGCCCCGAGTAGGGTATAGATCCGTCGTTCCAGCTGAATCCGTGGTAAATTTTACTCTCAAGTGCTTGATGTTGGTTATCTTTTGGTAAAACTGACCAGGGATATGGAGGTTGAAATATGAAATGTTGAACATTAAAATTGTCTTTTAAAACTGCAATTTCTTTCACAATATATGTATCGTTGGAGCCTGCAAACCCCTGAATATCGACGAATGTGGGTCCCATGACTATCTGCACCTTTCTGCATATAAACTGATCGGTCAAGTATTTATAGGGTCGCGATCACCTTTGTTCAAATCATTTTTCGAACCACATTTGTCAGCGGACTGTATTCGATAATTTTATCATGGAAAATGAGACAATATGCAGTTGTTTCTGGGGGGGCATTGACGTTACACTGAAACTCGAGACGTATATCTACAGACGCACTTTTTAGAGATTCATTCTGGCGTGAACAATCTATTACGGCGATCGGAGCATGGCTTTTAAATGTATCTAAATCAAGCAATGGTTCCGGACTACCGGTCTCGCCGTAATACGATGCTCTGAATTTTGCATACATATTATAAAGCAAAGCGTAACGTTTTCGGGTGAAATCCAAATCTAAATTATCGTACGGATATGACTCAGAATTAAGGTATAGACGAATGTTTGTCAATTGACAATGGTCAAATACGCTCGGATCATGAGTAAGTTTATTTCTTCGTCCCGTCTGAAGCGCCAGTATCACGTAGCGAGGTTTCTCAAGTTGAACGGCCGTTTTCACGGACCAGGTATGGTGAGTAGTTTCTTGAAGCACTGGATACTCGTACAAATCCCACGAACGAAAACTAATTTGAATCGATATCCCACTCTCAAGAAGATGTAACAGCTCCAATTTTTGTAAATCTTCTACACTTATGTGAGGTATACGCCATTGTAATTTATTTAGCTTCAGCTTTACGCCAGCATCCGCGGCCCCCGCAAATATAGCATTTGAATCTGTCCTTGAACGGATTAAAACCAGTTCATGACGTGCGTTGGTAATAATTCTTTTATAATCTTCACAGAACCCGAGCAGGATGCGCAGTGGTAGGCAATAATTGAAATACCCCTCATCCAATTCAGCTAAATTTCCCGACAAGTTTCAATTTGCAACCTCCATGGCTTTACCGGCATTTACATTCAATGATAAATAATTTTTTATAGTAGTGGTAATTCCCACATTTTTGCATCGATCGATTTCAACCCCATTCAATTCATACCGAATTTCATCGCTAAGAAAGAAAAGCTATCGCATTATTGATGAGTTTTACATTTTTTACGGGTTTGTGGACACCATTTGCATCCGGTATAGAATTTAGTAGTGTGCCCTCAATGTATAAAAAACTGTCACACGGCAGTACATACAAATCTTGCTGCTGAATCGGAATTCGTATCTCGTCATTGTTTTGATATGATGTACTGGCGTAGGGCGCATGGGCATGAACTTCAACTCGAGTTATACTGTTATCAAATACTGGTCGGGCATTAATGTTTAGCAGATTTGCCATATCTATCTTTTACATGAAATCCCAAAGATTCTAAAAAGTTGACGTTATCAGACGTGAGCGACTGGCGTACTGCGTATGATGTTGTTTGTTTGACCAAACTTTGAATACTGAGTGATGGAGACATGGTGACCGCATATTTGTGCACGTTCTCGTATATCAGCATGATGAAAAAAATCACTGCACTTTCACATGCAAACGGATTGTTATCTCTTCTCCTCGAAAGTTCACCAGATTACCGTCTTGATCCACAACGCGAACTGTTATGTTGTCTATTACGCGGGGGCTCACGGGTAAGTAAATGACGTGGTAAGGGGACTCGGAGATTTTATACCCAGGTGGCATGTTTGCGGAGAATTCGTGGATCGTGTGTACTGGACGACCGTTACTATATGCACCCGCCGTGATGTTACACTCGACTCGTATAATATTAACTTTTAGAATGTTCACGGGTAGATCGGATTCATGCCAGACGTTAGCTTGAAGCTGCTGCCTTGTAAAACCAAGCAGGGAGCCGAGGTTATTTTCCCTACTGAAGTCAACGTCATACTTGCACTTTAACTCGCATTTTAATGTATTATTGTTCGGACGAAGTGTAATGGCGGCTGGTGATTCGGAATCATGGACCAGTTTTCTAGATAAATAGCTATTTAAATCATCAATTTCATAGGACCCATCGGGTATGATAATTCTTTTGTTACCATCGTAATAAAATGTATTGTTCGCTCCATCGACATTAGGTACTGAGTTGAAAGTTTCAAAATCTACTAATCCCAATACATATTGAGCATTCTCATTTAGCACAATCGGTGGAAAATGATTCGCACTCAGAACGGATGTTGACCCCGAAAGCGTGAGCGTCAGCGACATAGCGCAGTCACGTACACACTGAACTTTGAACGTCAATGTAATTTATGTATTATCACGTAAAAAATACAAACACAGTTGTCCACAGATTGCAGAATTATAATTCTGATACTGATCGTGATTGTATTCAATTTCCACATTATCTCCAAAATATTCGATGAATTCTTTGGGTGGGGGTAGATTTCCATAGCTATCATAATACTTGATTTTATGCCCACGTTTCACGTATGCAACCCAATGTGTGCCAGGACCGTGCAAACTATCCAAGTTGATGATTCCACACTCATTCGCTTGGATGGGATTTTCATTTTTACGTAGTTCAGATCGCATGAATACTCCTTTGAAATATGGAATACGCATGCGTTTTGCAAACGCGAGTAGCTCGATGTTAGTTGTCGGACCGTTTGGCAGAATGATTATTTCATTTTTGAAGTTTTTTTTTTTCTACATTTTCCCACCCCACTACCTTTTTTGTAGGGATTCAGATACAGTCCGCGACCACCCTGCTCCATAGCACGATTGTGACGCTCAGTTTCAGATATAAGTTTCCGAGCGTTAGCTGCTTGATTCACAGATTTTGCAATGCCCGCGGCTCCCCCCGCTAAACTTCCTACCGCTGACAATCCCGCAAGTAATGGAACCAAGAAAGTTAAAAATCCTCCACGTTTTCCAGACGGTAAAATTCGAGATTTTACTCGTTTTACCCTCTTCCTGCGACGTTGTGAAACATTCTTTTTATTTTTTTGCAATTGTCCACCTGCAATTTTTTTACCTTTACCACGCTTGAATCCCGCACCCATCTTCAATTTAACCTTCATAGCACGTAATACTACCCACGCGGCAGCTCTCTCAAGCAACGCTGCGTCTCCCGCAGTGACCCGGTGTGATGCCTGTTCTGCTAGCTTTCGGTCCGCGTTATGACGAGCTGCGAGGTCGCTACTTTTTGAATAGGTGATATCGTGCTCACGACAAGACTTGTCTAACGGGTTAATTCCTGCGTCACCTCGAGTCAGACGCTTAGCGAGATGTGTACCGGGGCCGCAGTACTGATAGCCCGGTATGTGTAGTTCAAAGGGTAACGAGTTGATAACACGGTTCAATATACCTTGTCCGCGCGACCGTGCTCTTGACATTTACCACAGTTTCTTATCTGCCGCGCGAGTCCATCAACGTGATCAAAGTCTTTATTGTAATGATTCAAACACAGGTGATATTGTGCAAGGTCTGGATCACTTGTTATGTGTATCGGAAGTTTATTCCACAGTTTAGGGATCAGATCACCATAATATTGTAACAATATAACTTCAGGAATATATTTTAAGTGTTCAGTGGTGAAGAATTGATCTAACGATGAGGCTGCGTTCATATACATTTCAGAACTGAGGTGAAAAAATACCTGCGTAATCTTTAAATACCCTTGACCTCATGCCCCTATTTCAATCACGAGCGAATAATGCATTTTATCAAGCAACCGTATTCGATTCGAGTCGTAAATATTGACAACAAAACAGAGGTGGACATTCCAAAGCGGCACGGTCCGCTACTACCCAATACAATTAGGTCCATAATTTGTGGACCCTCCAATTGTGGAAAGACAAATGTTGTGGTGAGTCTGCTGGAGAGTTGGAATGGAGTTCGTTTTGAGAATATATATATCTATTCAAAGTCGTTGGAACAACCCAAGTATAGATATCTGGAGAAACTCATATCAGATATTGAAGAAATTGGATTTTTCCCATTCTCAAACAATTGTGACGTAATACCTCCAAGCGAGTCATTACCCAACTCAGTATTTGTTTTTGACGATGTAGCCTGTGACAAGCAAAACGTGGTTCGAGAATATTTTTCCATGGGACGACATGCACACGTTGACTGTTTCTACTTGTGTCAAAGATACGCACGAGTTCCCAAATACCTGATTCGTGACAACGCGAACGTTCTTGTCCTATTCAAACAAGATAGTTTGAATTTACGTCATGTCTATAATGATCACGTGAACAACGATATGACTTACGAGGAATTTCAAAAACTGTGTGGAATCTGCTGGTCAAAAAAATATGGGTTTATTGCGATTGTTAAGGATAGCCCCCTTCACGAAGGTCGTTATCGCAGGGGGTTCGATGAATATGTTGTTTGGTGAGCGAAGACCTTCAGTCAGCTTTGAACTTTCGAAGCGTAACTATGTCGGAATTGGTCAATGAGTCTGCAACCTTCAATGAGAGCATGAAAACTAATTCCTCAAAAGTTGGTGATGAAAAAGTTAAAAAAGCGATTGCACGATCGAGTAAAGCAATTCGAGCAAAATACAAAGCATTAAAAGTTAATCAAGCAGAAGCTGTCGATGCCGTGGAAAGAAACCTAGCACCAATAGTGGCCCCATTAAAAATGTTAGCTGAGAGCAGCAACATTAAGACATCGTCCGAACGGAAATCAATGCTGAAACGAAAACTTGAGCTGGACGATGAAGATGAGGATGATGATTTCAAGCAACGGCAGCATATTCGTTATAAACCGTCGAGCACTCCCAACAAAACCTTTAACGCTACACTGCAGAATGCGCCTGCTTCGATGGAGATCGGTCCCGCGGTCGATAATGATAGCGTTTTTGTGAACTTAGAAACCGTTGCCCAATCTCACCCTGATCCATCGCCTGAAGATACTATGCGGTCAATTCTGGAAACCTCTGAGGGGCGGGATCGAGCTATTGAATATATTGTGAATAACTTTGGCGAATTGACTAAACCCTATTTTATGGGATTAATTTTTGACGCAAAAAATCATTATGATACGATTTATGGTGTTCGTTTTGCAGACGGATCCTGGTTGATGGGTGATTCCCCCTTTGATGTAGATATAAATGATAATATTTTAATCAATAATGTGACGTACAAAGGAACTCCAGGAGTGTTCGAGCTAAGTTTTAAAAGAGTTCCAGCCGAAGAAGACTTCAATGAACTTGATCTCTTAAAATATAAAAGTATATTGCATGCAACCAATGCTCACAAGCGTGGTTACAGTTCACGCGGATAGCTGAACGGAAGTAAAGGTTACAAATGGAAATATATAATTTCAAGATTATTTAATACCTCGGCTCGCGCCAAATCCTCTGGACATGGATTGATTCCGAACAGAATGGTTGTTACAAATCATCCTGTAGATTACGTCCATTGGGACAACCCAAATGAACTTGTTGAGAGATCACGGCTCTTAGTTGCTTCCAAAACTGCGGGGCACACAGGTCACGACAATGAGATAATGTCTATTATAGAGGAACTACGTGAGGCAGATATTATTCATAAATAGACAGAGCTCCTCCATCATTTGTCAGTGTAGACATGTCCGTTGATAAATTCGGTAGACATCTTGATTTCAAACGTGTCCCTGTATCCACTCATAATGGTGATAGGAATATTTTGCAAGTGAATGGAAATTTTGACTTTCGCGGTAAAAGGCTCACAAATGTGGCTCTTCCGATCGAATCGACCGACGTAGTGAGAAAGGATTACATCGACAATAATTTTTCAACTTCTGATCATGAAGAGCATTATAATTTGAAAAACAAGCGACTAAAACAAGTGCATGCACCACTGGCTGATAGCGATGCAGTGAACAAGCAATACATTGATGGGGTGAAAACCAGCGCACTGCAGCTCACCTAACACGACAACCTTACACCGACGCAGTTCGATGCAAAAACTTTTCGAATAGTTCAACTAGGTACACCTTTATCTAACGAAGACGCTGTTAACAAAAAATATGTCGACACACTTCAACAACATGTCTTACAACCTGGGTCCGATGAAACTTGGAATTTCAGGAACAAACGTGTGAAAAATGTTGGAAATCCTGTTGATGGACTTGATGCTGTGAATAAATCATATGTTGATAGAAAAAACCTCACACCGGATGGTCATTATAGTTTAGCCGGTAAACGACTCGTCAACGTGGGTGATCCAATTTTTGTCACAGACGTAGCCTCAAAATCATACGTTGACAGAGTAAATGCGCAGGCAATATATTATATTGATGCGAAACCGACTATTAAACGGGTAGGTCTTATGAGTGACTTTGATTTTGAAAAAAGGTTACTGCACAACGTGCAGACTCCCAGACAACCTTTCGATGGTGTAAACAAAGAGTACGTTGACCTGATACACGCTGGACTCAAAACACAAATTCAACTACTTACTGAGAACTTATCATCAAAATGAGTAAAGAAAAATTGCAGTTAGTGAAAGAGCTGCATGCACCCGCGCGACGTAATTATCCGCGTCGAAAGGTAATCACTCGCGGTTACGATGATTTATGGCAAGCGGATCTTGTCGATATGCAACCTTATGCAAAAGTTAACAAAGGATTCAAGTACATACTCACAGTAATTGATGTTCTATCTAAATATGGGTGGGCTGTACCACTCAAAAGTAAAAGCGCAAAAGATGTGTGTGAGGCATTTAGTACGATTATATCCGGCTTTCGAAATTCTACAAATCTTCAAACTGATAATGGCAAGGAATTTTACAACACATCGTTCAAGTCTCTTTTAACTAAACATGGAATCCATCACTATTTCACGTACAGCGTTATGAAGGCATCCGTAGTTGAGCGATGGAACAGAACCCTGAAAAACTCGATGTGGATGGCTTTTACCGCTAATGGTTCGTATGAATGGGTGAAAATGCTTCATCGATTGGTTGCAGACTACAATGAACGTGTGCACAGAACAATTGGGATGCAACCGCAAAAAGTTACACCAGCTATCGCCAAGAAACTTCTCAAAACCGTATACAGCAACATAAAAATAGCCGGTCCAGCAAAGATGAAAATCGGTGACTTTGTACGAATCAGTAAATACAAAACTGTGTTTGCTCGAGGATTTACACCTAATTGGTCCACGGAAGTATTCAAGATCATCAAAGTGAGAGTCACGAATCCAGTGACGTATTTGCTCGAAGATTCTCGTGGACGTCTATCAAGGGTGGATTTTATGAGCATGAATTAAAAATAGCTAAATATTCCGATGTACATCTAGTGGAAAAAATCTTACGTAGAAGAGGGAATCAGGTATATGTTAAATGGTTAGGGTTTGATTCATCACACAATTCATGGATAAATAAGAAAAATGCTTTATAATTGTAATAATGTATTTTTAACATTCAATAAATAAGAAGAATCAATTGCTGCAACCTTCTTCTTCTGAATCACTTTCCAACTCACTCGTTATACTATAATGACCCCACGGCAACGTGTCAGTAGAATTGGGAATTACATAACGTTATGTATCGTTGGAGCTCAAGGCTATTTTTGTTTCACATACTGAATATACCTTATGCAACTTTGAACGTATGGATTGCTGCTGTTTGTTCAAGTCACGGCTCGTATTTAAACAATCCAAATAATCGGCAAACGTTATTCCTCTTTGTACGACGCAATTTTTTACTCCCTTGGCTTTCTTAACCTCTTTTTCATTGATTCTGATTGAATACATTTTAGATCTCAAACCGACAAACTCAGTCATTATATCACCATTATTCTCATCTTTCATCAGTCCCGGCACTTTTTTATTTTTGAGGGGAATACCATACAAATTATTTGGATTATAGTCACTTGTGTCAAATCTTTCAATATTGCGCTTCATTATTTCATAAATATCATCATATTTTATTTCATATATTAAACTGTCAGTGTCAGTATAGAGTAGCTTGCACTGATCTTGGAATTGTGGTCTCATATATTCGTGGTGGAACGCATATAGGCAGGTTTTAGATAAATCTAAGATACACATCCCAACATAAATTGGTTTAAAGATTTTCACCTTCAACCTCCGCAATTCTATTGCAACGAAATTTTCAGTAAATATTGTTCGCCGATGAAAATTTGGTTTTGCAATCAATGATTTTGCTCCATATCGCCCCTCCCACTCACTGATCAATTTTATGTCCACATGATTTCGCACATTTTCCATTGTTTTACCAAATACTGCATTATTCATTAATTTGAATAAATTCTTTTCAAAATTATTCTTGGCACGTGTGCGCAAACTTGTATTTAAAGCAATATATGAACCGAGCCAAGCCGACTGCTCGAACTGTAAAATTCGATGTATTTTAGATAATTTCAGACCCTGGTTCAAACACTGTTCAAGATTTCTGTAGTGAATGATGTATCGTGTTTTATTATGCAAAGTTGCGAGCAGTTTAACATCCTTTGTATTTGGAGCGTTGCTATGGGTGGGGCAGAATGGTAAATCTTTATGAAGATCATGCAATTCCTTAGGGTATTCTAAATCAACTTCCAGAATATATCCTATTGAAGCGTCATCGGAAATCAGTAACGCTTCAAATTGCGATACATCTGCAAGCCATTCAAATGTACCAGTAGGCAAATGCTGAGACATCGCCCAACCATATAAATTATTCACATCAAAGTACATCAAATATTTCTGAGATGTATTTACGTCATAACTCTTCATATATCTATTATTAGCGCATGCATACCTATTTGAGCACTGACTCAAACCACCTCGTATACCTCGTTCTACAAATAATAACATATCTATATCGGTCAACAACTCTAAACGAATTTTCGTATACTTGAGCATTGCATCCCACGTCAGTCTTGGGAGTGTAAAATAGTATGCAGGATCCAAATCGTACGTCCTCATGCAACTTTTTCTGAAACTTTCAAATACGTCTGCCAATAGTAAAACATCTGTCTTTAAATACAAATCGCTGTATTCACCCAACGTCTTTATGTTGAATGATTCCCAAACATTAATAGCGTGTAAATGATCCTTATCCGAAATATCAGTATTTGTTAATCTGTTGTAAAATTCTCCCCGCAGTGGTAGAGTAGTATCAGCTAGCCTATCAAGTGAGTTTAGATAATCATAGGGGAACACACCTTTTCGCGTCAGGAGTTTAAATTTAGCTGAACTAATGTCACTGAAATTTCGTCTCAATATTTTCAGTTCATCAATTTCCAAATATGAACTAAGTTCGTCTAAGCTAGAATTCAAAAATTTGAATGAGTCAATGAATCTCAACTCAAAACTACTGTCCCTCCTAACCTCCTTTGTGAATGAAATGTACTTTTCTTTATTGAGTGCCAATGCCGTTACTTTTCCTTCAAATGTTGTCATGAGTTCTGTTATAATAAAATGTGCATCGTAGCCAGTCATATTATGGAGTACGATTGGAATAATCCGATCATCTTGATAATTCAAATTACACCTCCCGTGCGCGGGACCTCTATACCGACCAGTAAAGTGACAATGATCGCGAACACGTAGGGTTATATCAGTAAGCGGACCTCCGCAGATGTGACAGATTGTTGCATTACTATACTGCAAATTTTCTGTTTGAGTTAAATTATTCATTTTAACAGGATTTTGGTAGATTGTTTCCAGGTCAGTGGCCATTGTTTGCAGTTCCTTAACAAACCATCCTGATGGATGGGGGCCTCGATATGATTCGTACCTTGATTGCGAATCATCGAATGAACAATAAAAATAATATCCAACACTGAATGCTTCATGCTGTTGGTATGCATGGGACTTCCCATCAGTCAGCTCGTCGGTTGGTAGTTCATTCAGCAGACATTCAAAGTCTGCGTACACTATAAACGGCACAAACTCTTTCCGGATATAATTTTTGAACTGCAACTACTAAGTTTCGTCTGTAGGAAGCTCTATCGCACAGTTATTCAGTTCGGTGCAATCGACGCTGTGATCACTTAAGCGTACTTCACTATAAAACACGTGTAAACACCGATCACAGATGAATTTTTTACTTTTATGCTTTGATACCTGTGTCGACAGCAATCTAGAGAGATTTTTAATGCAACAAAAGTGCGATTTGCCACTTCTGTTTTGGATCATGAGTAAATTGATGTGTGTGACTTTTTTATCTCTAGTTAAGGGGGGAGTAGGGTCTAGCGGGTTAAAAGAAAGCATATTTTTGAGGTGCTTTTTTGAAGATACCAGTAAAGTAAATTCATTTGAATCTTTTGCATATAATGAAGTAACATTTGAATAACATCCTGTCCGAATTTCGAAAAAAAATATTGAGAAATGAGCCATTGACAGAGTGTTTGCGAAGACGTGTTTGAAAAAAGACGATTTGCGGTGTTATTCGTAGAAAATCACAGGATGATCTGAAAAAAAAAAATCAAAGAGACTTCGTTGAAAAATAAGTTTGGTCGGGCCCCAACGTGCTCCGTTTATTTTTTTCTTCGTTTTTCCATTTTTGGCGACTCTTGAAAGTCAAAATTTTGATTTTTACTAAAAAATTCCGCCATTTAGCTGCTGTAAAATCGGTTCCATGTAAAAAAAAAAAAAAAAAAGAACGTTGGGGCCTCGCAATTTATGTGTAAAAAGAGTGTGCCAAATTTCAAAATGATGGGTGCAATAGTTTTCGAATGAGAGATAACACCGATTTGAAAAAATGTAGTTTTGAGAAAAACGCGTTTGAAGTAAGTTCCGATAACAACTTCGTTTTTTACTGTGAAAGATAAAGAAAAAATTTTATTTCTCAAAATTATACAGAATCATCGATACCAGCACCATAAAGCAAAGTGCCTGCTGCTGCTGCTGCAAAAAAAAAAAAAAAAAAAAAAAAAAACTGCCGAGCCCGGCTTGCTGCACGCTGCCGCTCTCGGCCGAGTAGAAAGGACGTGTACTCAAAAGTCTGTAACTCCAAGAGTTTCGCTCCGATTGACTTTAAATTTTGAGACAATATTTCTGAGATCTTATTCTAGAAGAAAATGAAAAAAAAAAAAATTATTTTGGCAAAGTGGCCTGACCCTACTCCCCCCTTAAATACAATGGTACGATTCCGATGTATTTTCCACGTTTAAATTCTAGAATGAAAACATTTACGGACATTGTATTCATTTTCTCAAACTTTGGTATTTGTTTGAGTGTCATAGGAAATGAAATCCCATTCAACTCCAATATTCCTGAGAAATGTGGATACGAACTTAGTCGATCCGAATGATGCGTTGCGGGATGTAAAGCTGAAACGATTGCCCAGGCAAAGCATGCATCATCTCGCGAACGAACATTTATCACTGCTTTTCGAATTTTAACTGCAGCAGGTAATTCGACAAAACTCGACGCAATTATAGGTTCACATTGGTTCACATTGACTTCTAAATTAATAAGCCTACTCAGTACCCAGCCGCTATCCCTCTCCTGAAATTCCTCCATCTGAGTTATTATGGGTGTGACAACGTGGTTCGAATACCATTCCTGCAGATTTGTTGTTGGAAGCAGCTGTCTATTGGCTGTGTTGAAGCATTTTATCTCGTTTTTCTCTTTCAACAGAAAATCTCCGTTAAGCGCCGTATTTACTTTGATGCAGTTGTGCTTCCGTAGTGCATTTTTAATACGAATAATCACCAGATATTTAGCATCTTCTAAGAATTGTTTTGGATCTATGTGATGTATATTGATCACTAGTCCAGTGCGAATTCTTCCTTTGAATGCTGATTCAGTATCCTGCCAGCATATTCGACTGCTTCGCAGACGCGGTGTGGTGTTTCCAATTCCTCTACCCGCCCTGACCCGTTGCTGCACTAAAACTTTAAGACTCTTCAATCGACCAATTCTTGACTCCAAACTGTGTTTAAGTCCACATGATAAATTGGATTTCTTCAGTGCACTCTTCAACAAACGTATTGTAACACCGTAATGGTGAATCCATCTCTCAATCTTTTCAGCACTCCTCAAACTCGTTATCAGTCGAAACATATCAGTCAATTTATCTTCTATCTCAATCGATAAATCTAATATTGCAGCCATTTTATAATACTAGCGCGAGCGCTTATTTCTGAATGCGACTGTGTCCGACGAGTAATGCTGTATTTATCTCCAATGATTTTTCATATAGCAACTGAACCAGTATAGCAACTGAACCAGTATGGAACCTGTGCTATAAATAATCGACCGTGAAAATTGAAAAAATCGATTGAACCTGTTTATCTCAATCGATTCTGATATTGCAGTCATTTTATAATACTAGCGTATTTGGCGCGCTGCGCGCGCCTTAGCCCATACCGTATGGGACGTATCTCCATAAACCTTACAATAAAAATTAAAAATTGGGTTTAATAATCTGTGTATCTTCATTCATTTGTCGTGTCGAAATTTCGTTTTTTTCGATCCATATTTATTTACTCTCATTTTCAAATTTGTTGTCACTTCGAACTCTACACGACGAATAAGTGAAGTACACAGATTATTAAACCCAATTAAAATTTTTGATTTTCATTATAAGATTTATGGAGATACGTCCCATACTATAATATATATACTTATATCCATAAACACATATGTATATATGGATATGAGATAAGATGTGGATATTAAATTAGATGGATATATATATATATATATAATAATATATGTAATAATTGATATAACCATTTAACTATGTCTCAATGAAATCAATTATTTATTTATTCATTTCATTTAAAAAATAAAATCAGCGAAGGTTTTTTATATTTTTTTTTGAATATAAAAACAGTATTGCAGTTTTAATGTTTGTTGACAGTTTTGGGATAAGTATTTATTCAGGTAATTATGAATTGAATAATTCTTTATAAACATAATTTTTGACGGTTGTATTGTTTCGTTGACTTCCAAGGTAAATTTTCAATGATTGCCACGTGCGCACTCGCGATAGAGCTACATACAGTTGTCCGTGATTGAAAACATCTTTTCGTAAATCAATTCCAATTTTGTCAAAGGTTTGACCTTGTGATTTGTTGATCGTAATCGCGAAGGCTAATTTGATGGGGAATTGTCTTCGAGTGAAAGAAAATGGATATATATCTTCACACATCAAAGTAATTCTATTTAAGAATATTATATCTCCTGCTTTATCTCCAGTTAGAAGTTCACACAACAATAGATTTGTTCCAGCTTTTAGTAGTAATAATCTCGTGCCATTGACTAAACCTTCGTTGATACTCAAATTTCTGATCAACATGATTATCGAAAATTGTCGTAATCGTAATTCGTACGGTGGAAGACTATTCGGAGATAACGAATTTAAATATTCCGGTACCAAATCCCGATTGATTCTATTATTGTCGTTACAATTTTCTGCACTATCGACGCTCGTATAAATACGTTCAGTAGTCAAGTCCAATAAGTCGACGACTTGTCTATTAATTTCATTCACATCTAAATTTCTTGCTGCTAATACTGCATATTTTGAAGCTTCTTTGTATTGTTTTCTGCTGAGTATATCTTCATAAATATCTTTCGCTATATCGATGTCATCGTTGTACGTACAATTGGAGGGTAAATTTAAATTATCAACCTCATCATTCAAATCTCCAGTCCCAACTTGCAGTAAGAATTCAGAAAAATTCTTCTCTTCTTGTAGTGCACGCATATTGATAGTCAATTCGAATATTTTAAATAGTCGCCACAATGGACTGAATTTGATTGATAAGTTTACCGTTTCACTGCGAGTACCACGAATACTTACCGGAAGCAATTGTCTGAAATCCCCTCCCAATATTACTATTTTTCCTCCAAATGGTAACGTGTTATTCATTATATCCTGTAAAATCGTATTCATTATTTCTAATGCGTAGCGCGGTGCCATAGGTGCTTCATCCCAAATGAAAATCTTTGTTTCTTTCAAAATATTTGCTTCTTTTGAACCCACTTTAATTGTTGAAGTAGAATCAGCGTATAACGGAACAGGTAATCCTAATGTTTTGTGGACTGTTTTTCCATTTGGTAGTAATGTAGCAGCTATACCTGTGTAAGCCATAGTACTGATTTTTTCTTTTCGTCCAGTAAGTAAATGCCATAATGTAATGTACAGAAATGTTTTGCCTGATCCACCCGGTCCGTCAATATAGAATGTTTTATGTAATGTCGAATTGTTAATACTTTGAAGTATGGTATCAATTATAATTTTTTGTTGAACATTAAGTTTTTCATAGTTAGCCAATCCTACATCCATAATCTTCTCGTAATTTCTTTCATCTGTTATTTGACTCACATCAATTTTCGGAGGAATTGGCATTGACGGGAAATCAGTTCTGTTTTTTCCTTCTTCTTCTAAAAGATTGTAAATTTGTCGGAGAGCCTCGCCTTCTGCAGAAATTAAATCCATGTTACGAGAAAGATCTCCTGACATAGCTGTCTTGAATTCATCCCACAATTCTTCTGGATACAAAGGATTACAATGGAGTAATATGCGTGCGAATAATCTCCTCATTTGTAGAGGCATCATCCAAATTTCAGCTTCATGCATGGTTCTATGCCATTCAGAATCATCTGCTATCAAACCTCTTTTGAGACAAGCTTCTGTAAATGATGCCGCAAGTTCTCCATTCACTGTGCGTAGTTGTTCATAGCTTGTTGCCCCTCTAACAGTTAGTAACAATAACCGTAAATGAAATAATTCTTTTTGCGACGGATTCACCGAATACATTCTGCCGATAGTTTTGAACGAAGCTTTTCGTTTTCTCCAATTAGATACGTAGATATTATTGATTTTTTCCTTATGAAATACATAATGATATGGTATTTCGATGTAAAGATAATTGCGTGCATCGCTATCACGTTTATTCAATTCAAAATAATCAAGCAGCATATTCCGTTGTTCCAAGATATGATTGAGGGTGAATTCTTCGTCACCCGAATGAATCGTGATGTTTTGTTGATTCGGTAAATGTACGGGCATACGGATAACAGGATGACTTTTTTCGTGTAGTTTTTTACCCAATATTCTCCAACATGCTTCGACAGGGCCTACATATCGAGCTTCGATATGTTCATTTATCTCATCATGGATAATTTCTTCTATATTGGTTGCTTGTCCCCGCATAGTTATTGTAGCAGCATCATGTCCTTTATAGATGTATTTGAAAAGGTATTTCACTGATTTTATGCTAGAAACCAGTTCTGCATTACAATGACAATTGAATTTACGCAGTAGTATAGGTGAATATGGTACAACGTGGCGATTATTTACGACATATCCATGCGGTCGATTGTAATATTTTCCTGTATCTTTTCGTCGGTAACACGGATAACCATCTTCATCCATAGTAGTTGTTGATTGGAAGGGTTTTGGAAAATTTTTCGAACATTTTTTGTTTATCAGACACCAATCTCCACATGGGCCGTGTATCATATTATGCATCACAATATCATGTAATATAGGTTCTTCTTCTGGATCAGAAATTTCAGCACAAATCATAGCATCAACAATTTCCAGACATGTTACTTTGTAATTTCTACACAACGTTACTAAGAGATGTATATGCGGCAATCCTCTTTTTTGAAATTCTATGACATATACCCATGCTTCTACTTTTGCAAATATTTTATTTTCTATAATTGTGTTTAACAAAACATCCTTTTTTAAATTGAAAACCCGAGCTACGATATCTGGTCTATCTTGAGGTTGTTGGCTGAGCTTGAGATTTTCACGAATTTCTCTCCAATTGGGATTGCACGTCATAGTGATGAATAAATCCGTTTTGCCAAATTTTCTAACTATAGCCATAGCGTCTTGATAATTTTGAGCCATATTTCGAGGAGAACCAATGAAAGTGGATGGAAGTATTATCATGCGCCCAATTTTTGCATTGCGGTCTTCGGCTTGATTCGCCATATAATCAATAACGCCTTGATAACTTTCTGATCTTAATTCTTTTTGATGAGATCGACAGTACGTTATTCGATCTTTTTCGATTTTGACGTAATTATCCACCATCCACTGCTGAAATAATCGACCACCATGAAGGAATGGGTTGAATTCATCTCGAATAGCAATTAAATTTTTCAAATATGCTGATCTAGTGATTCTTCTCGTAGAGTTTAAACGCTGCATTTCATCATGCCAACCATCAGTTCCATGAGGATAGAAAAATGGATAAATCCATGGTTCAACTCTCCGATCCATCCAGCTTACGTATTCTAATTCACTTGTAGATTTATTGTGAATAGTCACATACGAATTCGGAATATCTCCATCGGCAGTCGTTGTGAAAATAGCTGCTATTTCGTTTGACCGCTGTGGATTGTAACGGCGGGCATCAAGTCCTGATCTAGGTATGAATGACATTATCACTTCTGGTATTATTGTTGACTTTCATTGTAAGCGACGTATTTCATCTTTCATCATTTTATAGGACTTGGCATATCTATTTTTTCTGCGAATTATTTTGTCTAAAATGTCTAGAAGTTCCCTATTCAATCCAGAAAATGTTCCAAGTCTGATTTGATTAGCTTCCGATGGATCTAATATGAATAATTGTCCGTAACTTGCATCGCGATTTGGTTCTGGATATAATGCGGTATTAATTTGATAGTAAATGTGACCTTTTACTTTGAAACAATATGGTCCGGCACGTCTTCCATGGAAATTCATGAGATTTGCATTGAACGACGCAAAAGAAAAACATGTATTATAAGCTCGAATATTATTTAAAAATTCATTCGAATATTCATGAGTTCTAGTGAATAGCGATTGAAGTATTTTTGGAAAATTACTGAATGAACATTCTGGAACACCTCCATGACTGCAGCAATCGTTGAATGACAAATCTTTTTTTCTGGCCAGTATTTCCCCAGAGAAATGTTTGGCATTGCAATGTCGACATCGAACATCCATTTTTCCTAAGTAATTTTCAGTTGATGTTTCGGTATAATATTTTTCTTTTAAGCGTCGTCGATGATTTTCTACTCTTTGGGATATGGTTTTTGCTTTTCTTTTAATGTGTTTATATCTCAAACGTCGTCGTCTCTGATTATTCGTATTCCGATTTATTTTATATATTCTATTACTTCTTTCGCTATTCACAGACCTACTTATTTTCCGACGTGCCATATTAATATAATTGAGACGATAAAGATCTTCACATTATTAATTTAAAAAAATCAACGTTTTTTGTTTTATATATTATTATGCAAAGTAGGTATGCATATATCATGGCGCAAAGCATCCATATTTTATAGCGCAAGGCAGCTGTATGTAATTGCGCACAGCAGCAATGTTTTACTATTTGCTTATTTATGTTGAGATTCTTACTTGGTAATAAGTGATAAATTCTCTTGAATTACTATTACTATTACTTATCTTGTCGATGTCGAGCTGATTGAATCAATTTTAGAATGTATTTCTTGTTTACATGGGATAAAATGGAATCCAATCTCTTTTTTCTTATAAATTGATGATCGTTATTCGAGATTCCTCTTCGCTGATTAATTGTGAATTTTTTTTTTTTCAAATGGGACAAACTGTGATTGGATTTTCTAGGAGTAAACGAAAATTTACTGAATTAATGGATGTTAAATTAGTTGAAAATGTCAGCAATATCCAAATGAAATACGTACCACTATCAGAACTATTCAAACATAACACATTTGAATTTTTTAATCAGAATTCAAAAAATAAATTCAAGATATCAATTCAATTTGCAGTTTATTTGATTATAACTGTAATTATAATTTATTATCATCAATCACTGTTTAATTTATTATGTTCCTACACATCTGTCAAATTAAATTATAATATGAAGGCAGGAGACGAATGCATAAAATTAAAGAAAAAGAATGTAACAAAAATCGAATCATTGAATTTAAGGCTACCTTCAAATAATCTTCATAGAACAATGTCAAATCTTTCGAACGATATTTTATTATTTTCATTCATTTATTGATTTTTTAATTTATTATGAAATCAATATAAACATTTACTATAATTGTAATGAGATTATTTATAAAGTGATTCAGATTCGGGTTCAGAGTTTCATTCGTCCAGATCTTCGTATTTTACGTATCTTATCCCCTCCGTTTTGTCGTTCAGATTTTTTATTTTATATATTATGATGTAAAGTATCATATATTATGGGCAAAGCATCCATATGTTATAGCGCAAGGCAGCCATATATTATTGCGCGCAGCAGCAATGTTTTATATATCGACGCCTGGGCGGAAGAAGATCGTATCTCAAAAAATCCGTGAAAAAGATTGTAACTCGAAAAATCAGCGAAGAAGATCGTAATTCGAAAAATCCGTGAAGAAGATCGTAACTCGAAAAATCCGCGAAGAAGATCTTTTCCGGAAAATTCGTGAAGAAGATTTACGATCTGCGAGAAGAGTTACGATCTTCTTCACGGGTTTTCCGAGTTACGATCTTTTTCATGAGTTTTTCGGGATACGATCTTCTTTGCGGATTTTTTGAGTTACGATCTTCTTCACGGGTTTTTCGAGCTACGATCTTTATCGCGGATTTTTCGAAATATGATCTTCTTCCGCCCGGCGTCGATATGTGAAAATCGAATCATTTATTTCAAAGCTATTTCAAATAATTTTCATAGAATGATGTCAAACTTTTCGAACAAATTTAGTTTGGCTTATTTAAAAAAGAATGTGGGATGTCAGCTGTAAATTTTCTTGGTCGGATCGATGTAATTAATTTAAAAATTTAGTTTGGCTTATTTAAAAAAGAATGTGGGATGTCAGCTGTAAATTTTCTTGGTCGGATCGATGTAATTAATTTAAAAATGTATTTCTTGTTCATATAGGATGAAATGGATTCATTTTCTTTGTAGTTGATTGGGATTTGGGTTTTCTCTTTTTGTATGATCTAGTTATTGTTCTACACTGGATCTGGAAAAAAAATTAGAGGAATATATATTTGCGGGAAGAGGAGAAGGGGTAGACGTAAGAAAGGTAAAATGACGATTGACTGAAGTGGACAATGGTTTTTTTTGACAGACTCATATCAATATTTGGAAAATAGGCCCCATTTCTTAATGAATCGATCTGAGATTTATTAAATCGAAATTTTTCAAGTTAATGAAATAATTCAGACTGATACATTAGGTTCCCCGCCTATTTTTGTGAAGTACAACCATTTAATTACTCCTCCATTAAAATATACCGCTTAATCAACATAAATTGAAATCATAATTGCGTTGAAAAAATTGAAATTTGGCAAAAAAATGAGATTTTTTTTTGTTTTTTTTTTAACTTAATAACAGTAATAATAGATTTTTTTGGTATAAATTTTACAGGATGTCTGTCATTGGGTAGAGTAGGTAATTCCGAATGGTACCAGATTTTGAAAAAAATTAGAGGAGTTGAAAAACAGAAGTAGCTTAATTCACACAGAATGCTTTAAACGTAAAACTACTCATCTTCTTCATCGGAGTCCGATTGTGATTGTTCTTTTTTTCGATGATTTTTTAAACATCCTGATGTTGAACATTCTGCGTCATTATCTAATTTTCGTTTTTTGTTTTGATGATGAGCAGTTGATGACGATGGAACAGGAATTTGTTGATTAGCCAGAGATAATTTCTTTCGAGCCATAGTTTTGTCGTCAATTTTTTTAATATTTTTGAAATTTGTAACAATAAACATGTAGTTATCTGTTTTAGAAATTAGATAATTTATAAATTTGTTAATGACTTATCATCATCTATTATTGAATTGTAATAACGTTGACGGATATTTTTATTACTTTCTAATTGAAATTTTCCTAACAGTTCAATGTGTTCTCCAACATTATAAGGACTGCTAAATTGTTTTGGGAAATTTCGAATCTTTATCGGTAATTTTGTTTTATTTTCAGCAATTGCACCAAAGCCAGAATTATTAGTGGGGTTGTTGTAGCTGATCATTATTGCAAAATTGGTTTTTATGTATCCAGTCACATCTAAAATGTGAGAGAGAAAATGTTCATGTTACAATTTTAAAGTTGGATTCTGTATGACCCTTAAGATTTCTGCATCTGCAAAAATGAACCTATTGTAAGCCGTATCTCACAAACTATAACTTTGAGACAAAAGTATCATTGGACTTTCTTCTGCCTTTTTCGATTATCTGGATGCGGATTTTTTCTAAAGAATTTTTACTTCCGAAATTCACGTAGTTTTCGTAGAATTACTGCTTTAGCACGCGGTAGCTTCCAGACGGTCGATCTGAGAAAAGTGATCATCTGAACTTTTTTCTTCCATTTTCGATTCCTCAGACGCGGATTTTCCGAAAATATTTTTCAAGTTCAAAATTGACGCAGGATCTGCAGAATTATTCCTTTAGCACGCGGTAGCTTGCAGATGGTCGATCCGAAAAGAGTGGTCATCTGAACTTTTTTCTTCTATTTTTGATTCCTCAGACGCGGATTTTTCGAAAATATTTCTTAAATGCAAAATTGACGCAGGATCTGTAGAACTACTACTTTAGCACGCGGTAGCTTCCAGATGGTCGATCCGAGAAGAATCGTCATCTGAACTTTTTTCTTCTATTTTTGATTCCTCAGACGCGGATTTTTCGAAAATATTTTTCAAGTGCAAAATCGACGCAGGATCTGTAGAACTACTACTTTAGCACGCGGTAGCTTCCAGACGGTCGATATGAGAAAAGTAGTCACCTGAACTTTTTTCTTCTGTTTTTGATTCCTCAGACGCGGATTTTTCGAAAATATTTTTTAAGTGCAAAATTGACGCAGGATCTGCAGGATTACTACTTTAGCACGTAGTAGCTTGCAGGCGGTCAGTCTGTGAGAAACGTTCATCTTAATCTTGTAAGAATTATGTTTGTTGTCACTACACGGGGGTTCTTGGAGTCGCTGCGGTATCCTGACTGTACAAAAGTAGCATGGTAATCGGTCTCTTGTTGGGGGCTGAAAATTTCGGAAACGAAAATTCATTCCAAAAAATCCGCACCAAGATAATGGAAAATGGAAGAAAAAAGTGCTTGTAAACATTTCTCTCAAGTCCACAGTTTGCGAGCTACCACGTGCTAAAGTATTAATTTTGCAGATCCTGCGTCAATTTTGCACTTGAAAAATATTTTCGCAAAATCCGCGTCTGAGGAATCAAAAATAGAAGAAAAAAGTTCAGATGACCACTCTTTTCGGATTGACCATCTGGAAGCTACCGCGTGCTAAAGGAATAATTCTGCAGATCCTGCGTCAATTTTGAACTTGAAAAATATTTTCAGGAAATCCGCGTCTGAGAAATCGAAAATGGAAGAAAAAAGTTCAGATGATCAGTTTTCTCAGATCGACCGTCTGGAAGCTACCGCGTGCTAAAGCAGTAATTCTACGAAAACTACGTGAATTTCGGAACTAAAAATTCTTTCGAAAAAATACGCATCCAGATAATCGAAAAAGGCAAAAGAAAGTCCAATGATACTTTTGTCTCAAAGTTATAGTTTGTGAGATACGGCTTACAATAGGTTCATTTTTGCAGATGCCGAAATCTTAAGGGTCACGGATTCTGTATGTAATGTAAAAACTATTTATCATTATCCCAAAGAAATTATGTAATTAAGATAGACGTTCAATTGTAGTGGAAATTGTAAATACATATACCGGGATGATTTCTTGATAGTATACAGGTGACTGCGCATGCGCGAGTTTCCTCGTATGCTGAGGCAGGCTGGCCTCAAATACCACTGCGTGACGACTTTACCGACCAATGAAAATGAATTATTTGGCGCATGCGCTGTCACCTGTATACTATCAAGAAATCATCCCGGTATACATATATATATTAGGGTGGTCGTTAATATAGCTATTTCGGAATTAGATTCATTCATACCCTTCATTCGAAAGTAAAAAAAAAAAAAAAAAATTTTGACCCCAAATTGAACCCTTTATCTCAATTAGAAAGGGTGCCTGTAAAGGCTTACTTTTTTGTATTGATTTTACATTACTTTCGGCTACTTTTTTGTAAAATAAATATTTCGGCACCTCTTAAACGGCTTAAAAATCCATCGATCATACAGATAGTTCATAAAAACAACAAAAAAAAAATACAAAAAAAAAAATAATACAAAAAAAAATAAAAAAATACAAAAAAAATAAAAAAATACAAAAAAGTAAGCCTTTACAGGCACCCTTTCTAATTGAGATAAAGGGTTCAATTTGGGGTCAAAATTTTTTTTTTTTTTTTTACTTTCGAATGAAGAGTATGAATGAATCTAATTCAGAAATAGCTATATTAACGACCACCCTAATATATATATATATATATATACCTATATCAATTAGGTATATATACCCATATACTTAATATATATATTACAGCACATATATACATATATACCTATATATATATATATATCTTGTAACGTGGCAAACGTTCGGACCTCCTCCATACCAGCTAAAACGAGCGTACACATTTCCTAGAGTACCGAGTCGGTACAGCTAATTTGAATATCTGCCGCCCTTCGTCCTAGCGCAGCCATATCGATCGTAGATCAGCGGATTGGTCTATCGATAACGGCTAGCGCTAACAGGACGAACGGCGAGGATAAGCAATTAGCGAAGCGGAAACGAAGCGTCATTCATTGTCTAGCCGTGCTATTGCTAACGTGCCATAATTCAGTGAATCGAGAGAGAGAGAGTATTTTGTTAGTTTTGAGGAGTTTATAGAGTTTGTGAGTGAGCCGAGTTATTGCTGTGACCTGTGCTTTGTTTATTGGACTTCGACTTTGGATTTTGGACTTGATTGTGTTACTGATTTGGATATTATACGACCCTCGCCTGTCCCCGGACTTGAACCGAACACGAGGCAGAGACATCGTCGCCTACCAGGTAGGACCTTTCCAGCCTAGAGTCAGATTCATATAACATCCTTCTCCTAGAGTCATTTAAAGTACAAGTCTCGAGTCATACATAAGAATTGCTCTTCGTTTCCCGTATACCACGAGAGTCCCGCTTTATATTATCGTTTCATAGTACCGCATGGTCGTTGAGAGCCGGCAAGTTTCGAACTTGTTGTTGTTCTCCGAGCCTGTCGACTCTGCGCATTCGCGTGCCGGGTTTCAACCGTGTTGCGCAGGATTTCGTGCATCCAGAGTCGGCGCCATATTGCCCGAGGTCTCTGACGTCACGCGTCGCAGCAGACTGCTGCGTGTCAGAGAGCTCTAGTGGCTGAGTAAGGAATTACTGAGTTCCGAATCCCTTCCCCTCCTAGCCGTAGAGCGCACAGCTGTCAGTCAGAGACTAGAGACCTCGCGTAAAGCGAGGTACTCGAATTCGACTCGACAGCCAGACCTCCAGCTGGTGGTAGCGAGGAAGAGACTGACTGTCTGTGATAATCGTCCACGATAACTGTACCTTTTTTTAGCTTTATTATTATTAGTAATTATTTCGAAATCATTTAGAGTCTTTATTATTATTATTTGGGAGATATTTAGCGTAGAGTCCTTTCGATATAGTAGAGTCCTTTATTTAATTTATTTCTTTACGCTTCTGTCTTCTAGTATTCTTTCCTTTAATTTAATTTATAAGCACAAAATAGCGGTGAGAAAGCCGAAGCCAGATAACAGGCTGAACAAATTAATGTTATCTTTTTCTTTTTTTCTTTTTACTTAATAAATAATCAATTTAAATATATTTCTTGTGTGTTGGTATTTTTATTTCTCGCCCCCACGAATATCCCTCTACCGACAGGCTAGCTGCGACGAGAGCGAGAGAGAGAGAGGACTTCTCTCAGAAGTCTGGCGCCCAACATCTACGTTGCTAGTCGGAGGAGGTTCAGCGTTGGTGTTCCAATTTTGTTTTTTTTTTTTTTTTTTTGATAATAGATCGTAGTTCCTGCGGGTAATACCCGAACCCGTGGGAATCGCTGTTACAAAATTGGCGCCCAACGTGGGGCCTGAAATAAAAATACTTCGGGTTATGGCCGAACTCACCCCTATTTTGTGTTTTCTTTTGATTTTTTTTTGGAATATTGTTGACTTTATCACAGTGGTTAAGTAAATAAGAGTTCCTATTATGGAGTGGTTCTTTTCGAACCGGTCTCGCGCGCCAGGGTCGAGGTCAGCTTCGCGAGAACCTCAGGATGAGGGTGAAAACGCACCTCAGACTCCCGGTCGAGGGCGATTTCCGACTATGGGGATACACCCCGATGACACCAGTGCGGTGGCCCGCTGGATTTGCGATCTATCGGATGAGGCGTTGAGAACGTTCTCCATAGGTACCATCTTAGCCCGGAAGGCTCGGGACAAGAGCTTCGTTGGAGGATGTTCAGGTACCATGAACGTTCTCGCCAACGTAACCTGACCTGGGTACCCGAGGAAGACGAGCTTCCTACCGGTCCGACCCGGTCTATTACCAGTCCCAGTCAACCGCCTCGGGTAGAAGCCGTTTCGCGTCCTAGCGCACCACCGCCGGGTGCATCGACAAGCAGAGAGACTCCGACACCGTCTCCGCGAAGGTTTACGCCCCAGCCGACAGTACAGACAACTCCCGTTCCCTCGCCGCGTAGAGGAAGTACGACACCTCCTCAAGGTTCGGCTCCAGGCCGGTCTACTAATAATAGTACGCCTATAGGACATAGAGCCGCGCCTCCGCCGAATTATGAGTCGACCGGTCGTACACTGGCTACAGGTCGCTCGCGAGTAAGGTTCCGAGAAGAACTCGCACGGGGCGAGACCGGAACCACCGAGCTTCTGCCGCAGCTAACTGGTCATCCGCTGTGTACGCCAGGGAACCCTCCGTATCCGAGAACCACGGAAGTACCGCGATTCATATCGTTAAATATCGAAGAGATTCCGAGAGAGCAGCGTTCAGAGGAACGAACACAGGGGCCGAGTGCCTTTGTTCCCATTCATAGGGTACCACGGACACCCTCGGTAACTCCGCTCATACAATCACCTATTCCAGAACCGCTCCGCACTCCGCGGAGAACCCAAGAGCGAATGAGAATAGTCGAGGTTTTCTCCCCAATCCCAGGGAGAATCCCAATCCAAGCTCCTATTCCAGAGAGAGCTCAAATCCAAACCCCTATCCAAGAGAGAGTCCCCACCCAAACCCCAATCCGAGAGAGTATTCCGTGCCAAACCGTGGCACTAGATCACCCAACGATGCAACAGAGTGTTGCAACCTCCCAACACACCACTAGGTCGTCTATTCCCTCTTCTGGCCGAACCAAGGATCCGAGCGAAATCATGCAGAGATGGAAAATATCCTTCTCAGGCGAAGGTGACGCTAGCGCGGACGAATTCCTGAGGCGTATAGAGGAAAGTCGTAGAGGAAGCCGCCTGAGCGATCAAGACATCCTCGGTGCCCTCCACGCCTTGCTGACGGATATCGCCCTGCAATGGTACCGCCTAACGTTCCACGAGTGGCATACCTGGTCTGATTTCACCACGGCGTTCCGAGAGAATTTCGGTGAAGTCAATTACGAGATCAGGGTGCGAGATGAAGCTCGGAGACGTACACAAGCGCCTATGGAGTCCATCACGCGTTATCTGACATGCTTGAGGATGATCCTCAAGAGTCTCCCTACTCCTTGGCCAGAAAAGGAGCAATTAGATTTAGCGTACGCGAACCTACATCCGGTGTACCGTACGGCAATTGCGCGTACCGACGTAGCGACGTTTGCGGAATTGCAAGAAGCCGGGAAGCAGTTAGAGTCGGTAAAGGCATTAGACAGAGTCTACGCACCACCTCCTACCCGCGAGAGCGCGTTACTGCCGGAGTTTGCGTACAAACCTCCGGTAGGTGGTCCTAAGACCTCGAAAGTCACGACCTTCGGAGTCGCAGCTGCACCCACAGCCGCTTTAGAGAGACCACCGACAACGTCGCGCCCTAGGAATAGGGGTACGAAGAAGTCGAGACCGCCTCCCCCTTCGCAACCGCCGCCGTCGCAACCAAACGCAATACCGCCGTTATTTAATGTACCGATCTCAAATCCAGCTAACTCTATCGCGGCTGACACTAGAGCAACGTACCAACCCCCTATCGACTACGCCGCGCGTAATGCGAATACAGGGTGGTCCGCGAGTTGTTTCAGGTGTTATGCCCCGGGACATTTTATAAGAGAGTGCCCTCACCCCCCGTCATACACTGCATGCTCACGCTGCAGGACCCCTGGAGTAACGGACGCGAGCTGCGGCCAATGTCCGAGACCCGCTCCGGGAAACGCCAACGGGAATCGTTAGATCGGGTCTCTACCGATTCCTCCGTTCAGCGCGTACCCAATCCAACCACAGAGATCTCGAGTAATCATACTCGAGAACCCAGAATAAGAGATCCCCGATATTATGTCGAATTAGAGATAGCTGGAAGGGCTCTTCAAGCCTTGTTTGATCCAGGATCGAGCCGAACGTACATCGGTGGACCAGCCATCGAACGGTTCCGCGAATTCGAGTCCAGACTAACTCCGATCCCGGGATGCAACGTAATGTATCCTAACGGCGCAGTAGAGACCATAACGGGAGAAATGGAACTGCCAGTATGTGTTGGCACGACTACCCTATCACTCCCAGTTCGTTTCGCACCGTCGTTTCACTACGCGTGTATCCTCGGGATGGATGCCTTGGACGCATTCGGTTTCGTAGTTGATTTCCGAACGCGAACCTGGCAAACCAACGTTGTAATACCGGCTGGATCCATAGAGAATAGAGAGAGAGAAACCCCAGTCGCGAATCCACCAGAAAACGAGTGTGCTGGCTTAAGCGAGCTCACGAGTCCTGAGAAGTCCCGGCTAGATAGTCTTCTAGCCCGGATTTTACCACCAACCAATCCACATCCCGGAACGACCGACCTAGCTATGCATCGAATCGACGTGCAAGGTCACCCGCCAATAAAGCAAAGGTACTACCAAGTATCGCCGAAAGTACGCGAGTACATGTACGCGGAGGTAGATTCCATGCTAGCGGGAGACGTCATGGAGCCGTCGAATAGCGAGTGGTCGAATCCGATTGTGATGATACGGAAACCCTCCGGGAAGTACCGTTTCTGTCTCGATTTTCGTAAGGTAAATCAGGTAGCTAAAAAGGATGCGTATCCTTTACCTCACATGAATAGCATCCTAGATAAACTCCGGGAAGCGAAGTACATTACCACGTTAGATCTGAGTCAGGCGTACTTCCAGGTACCGTTAGAGAGAGAAAGTCGGGAAATAACCGCGTTCACAGTTCCTGGTCGCGGTTTATTTCAATTTAAGCGAATGCCTTATGGCTTATCAGGCGCCCCCGCGACGTTTCAGCGCCTGATGGATCGTTTGATTGGACCCGAAATGGAACCTCACGTCTTCGTCTACCTAGACGACGTAATCATCGTAAATGAGACGTTTGAGGACCACCTAAAGTGGTTATCGAGAGTGCTGCGTAAAATCACGGAAGCAGGCCTTACTATCAACCCGGATAAATGCGAGTTTTGCAGGTCAGAGGTAAAATACTTAGGGTTCCGAGTCAACCGTGACGGCCTGCAAGCCGACCCGGACAAGGTAGACGCGATCGTAAACTACCCGGTTCCTAGTACCGTGAAACAAGTAAGGAGATTTCTCGGTATGGCATCGTGGTATCGGCGTTTTATACTCGACTTTGCGACGATAGCAGAGCCTCTGAATAGTCTGCTAAAGAAAGGCCGCCGATGGCAATGGGAGAACGAGCACCAATACGCGTTCGAAGCTCTTCAGGATGCTCTAGTCACGCCTCCGACCTTAGCTTGTCCGGATTTTACTAAACCCTTCACGTTACAGACCGACGCGAGCGATTTTGGCATCGGTGCGGTCCTTACTCAAGGTGTACAGGACGACGAGCACGTGATAGCTTACGCGAGTAGGTCGCTGACGGAAGCTGAGCGGAAATATACCGTAACAGAACGCGAATGTCTCGCCGTTTTATGGTCAGTCCGAAAGTTCCGTCCGTATCTTGAAGGATACCACTTTACCGTGATCACCGATCACAGTAGCCTACGGTGGCTACACAATCTGCACAATCCGACGGGTCGACTTGCTCGGTGGGCGTTGGAAATGCTTGAGTACGACTTTGAAATCGTACATCGCAAAGGAGCCTTGCACCACGTCCCCGACGCGTTAAGTCGTATACCCGAACCGGATCCGATTGCAATAGCTGCCGTAGAGGAAATCCTCGATCCGTGGTATCGAAGAAGAGTAGAGGCAGTAGAGAAAATGCCAGCCCAGTATCCGAACTGGAAGGTGGAAGAAGGCCGACTGTATCGTCACAAGGTTGATCCTTTGGCTGACCCCCTTCTACCTGATTTGGATCCCTGGAAACTGGTATTGCCTCTAGAAAAGCGGAATGAAGTGCTTGCAGAAGCTCATTCCTTGCCTACCTCAGGTCATCTTGGAGTTGAGAAGTCATACGCGCGTGTGGCTCTCCTCTATTATTGGCCAGGCATGTACCGAGATCTAGTACAGTTTATTCGCACCTGCGAGGAATGCCAACGGGGTAAGGTAGACCAGACCGGACCACGTGGTCTGATGGGTCGCCCAGTCACAGAGGCACCGTTCACGGCAATCGCGGCGGATATTATGGGTCCGTTCCCACCGAGTCGCCAAGGATTTGTCTATGTCTTGGTGATCCAGGATCTTTTCACCAAGTGGGTGGAATGCGTCCCGCTGCGTAAAGCCAACGGTCCGGCAATTCTCAAGGCGTTAGAAGAGCTAGTCTTCTACCGCTGGGGAATTCCAGAGGTCCTTCTGACCGACAACGGTACAGAATTTTCAAATAAAGTAATAACTGCCGCGTGTCAGGACCTAGGAATTTACCACACTACTATCCCGCCTTACCATGCCCAAGCGAACCCTGTCGAGCGAGTGAATCGAGTGATTAAAACAATGATCACCACCTTCTTGGAGGGCGATCATCGAGAGTGGGATAAACACCTGCCTGAGTTCCGTTTCGCGGTGAACTCAGCTGTGCACAGCTCGACAAAGGTCTCACCGGCGTTTCTGAACTTCGGACGAGAGTTAAGACCTCCGAAAACGGTGAGACGGGAAGTAGAAGGTCCCCCGGTGATTACCTTGCAGACGCCAGAAGAATGGGAAAGCAGAGTCCGGAGGCTAGATGCCTTACGAGATCTGGTGGCGCAGAACCTGGAGGACGCCACCGAACGCCAAGCACGGTATTTCAACCGTGGGCGTCGGGACTTCACGTTCAAGCCAGGCGATCTCGTGCTCCGCAGACAGCACATCCTGTCCTCAGCGGTGAACTACATCGCTGCCAAGTTGACAGCTAAGTTCAGCGGACCATTCCGGGTAAAACGTCGCAAAGGTCGGGGAGTTTATCTCCTGACCAACCTAGAAGGTAATCCCGCGGGAAAGGCCCACCTGGATGACCTCAAACCGTATCACCCAGCGCAAGTAGATCTGAATAACCTGCCAAATGACTCGAGACTACCCCCAGATCCCAATCCCGATATTCCTGATCCTCAGCCCTCCCGCCTTGTCGATAACATGCTAACGTCTGACCTTTCACAGAGAGACGAGAGGAGAGAGAGAGAGTCGTCAGACGACAAAAGTGCCGACAATGCGGAGGAGCCGCAGCCAAGGACCGCCCAGGCGGTTGATCGGGAGCTGGACGACTCCAGAGGACTGGAGAGCCAACCTGGCTCCGCCGGACCTCCAGGATCGCCACCCGGGTCTCGCGTGCCTGAGGCACGAACCCTTCGCCCGCGGGTCAACCCTCTCCCTGGAGATGGAGAGGACGAGCGAGGTCCCCTCCGACCGATCTGGCGAGCGTACCAGAGCCGATGGAGGAGGAAGAGGTCTCGGGACCTCCCGAAGACCGCGGGGAAGACCCCCGAGAACAGGTGGCATCCATGGCCGCGCGCGCGGTGGCTACCGCCGCCCCGAAGCCACCGGAGCCCCTGGAAACGGTCGTCACGATCGTGGCGACCACAGTACCGAGGGTAGAGGGGCGGGAGGAGAACCCCGGCCGTCAGGCCGTGGCGGGCTCCGACCCCCCGAACCCGTTCCGTCGACGAGTGCCGGTACGAGCACCGACACCAACCCCCTCCGGCCCTACCACTTCAGAGCCCGAGCCAGAGCGACGTAGCCGTCGCCGTCGCCGCAGAAACAGGCCGAGGAATCGTCGCCGACGAACCACCCGGCCGATATCGCCGTCAGTGGCTAGTGTGGCCAGCTCCGAGGAGCCAGCAGGCCTTCCACCACGCCAGCCGACTAGACCTCGGGAATTTATTCCCGAGGACTTCCTTCAGCCGGAGTTTTCGCCGACTAGAGAGGCACCAGGTCCCCTGAGACCGCTGGCTAGGGGAACTGGACGGAGTGACCGACCTTATCCCAACCCGGCCTCCTTCGTGGCTCCGATCAGCGAGGCATCTGCGGGTGCCTTAGCCACCAGAACCACCCGGCAGATAGAGCCGACCGCTTCGACCTCCAGGGCCCGGTCGCCACCACCCGATAACCGCCTCTGCTGGGCGTGTGACCAAAAGGGTCACAGATACTCGAGGTGCCCGGCACCCCAGCACACCCACTGTTTTATATGCGGGTGGCGGGGGTATACGGCGCGAACGTGCCCTACCCATAGGAGGACGTGGGAATTAGCCTACGCGGCCCACAGGCTCTCCACACCGACCCCACCACCGAGGAGAGGAGCCGGAAACCGGCCGGAACGGGGACAGACGTCGAGAGGACGAGCCTCGACCCCAACAGAGCCGAGAGGAGGACACCAGGCCGGAGGGAGGGCTAGGCATAGCCCTATCAGAGTGCCGGCGTCGAGAGACCCTGACCCCGAGCTCATAGCGGCGGTCATTGAGGTCCTCCGCCGCCTCCAGCGAGAGGACTAAGTCCTACCGCACGACGGAAAAGAGAGAGTACCGAGTAATAGTCCCGAGAGATATAGATAGATATAGATATAGTTTATTTATTATCCATTACAATGTTGGACAAATCCTACCTTGCATTTACAGTACAGTATGCAGGGTAGGCGGAGAGGAAGCTTATCTAACTTAACTAAGGTAGAGAGAGAGAGGGGTAGGTACATATAGTACAGAGCAAGCAGACAGGTTGTATATATAGGTATATCAATATACCTACATATATAGAAACACCCGCATTCGCACGAGGGACAAGGGAAACCGCCGGAAAAACCTTGTCCAGGTGTAGCCGGATCCGAGCTCAAACCACCGTGAGTCAAGTTTGCGCCTGAACGGCGTGACCCGTCTTACATTTTTTGCAGGCTGCCGCTCAGGCCTTCCTTGACTCGCTTGGGGATTTGAACTCAGGTCCTCCCGCTCCATAGTCTCGAGTGCTAGCACTACGCTACTACTACGGTAGAGAGAGAGAGTACCGAGTCTCGAGTGCTAGCACTACGCTACTACTGTCGGTAGAGAGAGAGAGTACCGAAAAGAGTCCCGATATATGAGTACCGAATCCCCATTCCTCAATCCCCATCCTTCCGAGACGTACCGCCCCTACTCCCAGCCTCAAGAGAGTACAAATTCAATAAGTCTGAGTAGATTAAGATAGAAAAGAGGCTGGTAGAGTCGGAGGTTGCGGAAGCGTCCGGTATCCCGTACGTTCCGTTTGGCGGAGGGGTGTTGTAACGTGGCAAACGTTCGGACCTCCTCCATACCAGCTAAAACGAGCGTACACATTTCCTAGAGTACCGAGTCGGTACAGCTAATTTGAATATCTGCCGCCCTTCGTCCTAGCGCAGCCATATCGATCGTAGATCAGCGGATTGGTCTATCGATAACGGCTAGCGCTAACAGGACGAACGGCGAGGATAAGCAATTAGCGAAGCGGAAACGAAGCGTCATTCATTGTCTAGCCGTGCTATTGCTAACGTGCCATAATTCAGTGAATCGAGAGAGAGAGAGTATTTTGTTAGTTTTGAGGAGTTTATAGAGTTTGTGAGTGAGCCGAGTTATTGCTGTGACCTGTGCTTTGTTTATTGGACTTCGACTTTGGATTTTGGACTTGATTGTGTTACGGATTTGGATATTATACGACCCTCGCCTGTCCCCGGACTTGAACCGAACACGAGGCAGAGACATCGTCGCCTACCAGGTAGGACCTTTCCAGCCTAGAGTCAGATTCATATAACATCCTTCTCCTAGAGTCATTTAAAGTACAAGTCTCGAGTCATACATAAGAATTGCTCTTCGTTTCCCGTATACCACGAGAGTCCCGCTTTATATTATCGTTTCATAGTACCGCATGGTCGTTGAGAGCCGGCAAGTTTCGAACTTGTTGTTGTTCTCCGAGCCTGTCGACTCTGCGCATCCGCGTGCCGGGTTTCAACCGTGTTGCGCAGGATTTCGTGCATCCAGAGTCGGCGCCATATTGCCCGAGGTCTCTGACGTCACGCGTCGCAGCAGACTGCTGCGTGTCAGAGAGCTCTAGTGGCTGAGTAAGGAATTACTGAGTTCCGAATCCCTTCCCCTCCTAGCCGTAGAGCGCACAGCTGTCAGTCAGAGACTAGAGACCTCGCGTAAAGCGAGGTACTCGAATTCGACTCGACAGCCAGACCTCCAGCTGGTGGTAGCGAGGAAGAGACTGACTGTCTGTGATAATCGTCCACGATAACTGTACCTTTTTCTAGCTTTATTATTATTAGTAATTATTTCGAAATCATTTAGAGTCTTTATTATTATTATTTGGGAGATATTTAGCGTAGAGTCCTTTATTTAATTTATTTCTTTACGCTTCTGTCTTCTAGTATTCTTTCCTTTAATTTAATTTATAAACACAAAATAGCGGTGAGAAAGCCGAAGCCAGATAACAGGCTGAACAAATTAATGTTATCTTTTTCTTTTTTTCTTTTTACTTAATAAATAATCAATTTAAATATATTTCTTGTGTGTTGGTATTTTTATTTCTCGCCCCCACGAATATCCCTCTACCGACAGGCTAGCTGCGACGAGAGCGAGAGAGAGAGAGGACTTCTCTCAGAAGTCTGGCGCCCAACATCTACGTTGCTAGTCGGAGGAGGTTCAGCGTTGGTGTTCCAATTTTGTTTTTTTTTTTTTTTTTTTGATAATAGATCGTAGTTCCTGCGGGTAATACCCGAACCCGTGGGAATCGCTGTTACAATCTATATATATATATATATATGAGCAAGTCTACCAATTCTAGACGTCGGATCCGGTCTCACCCTCTCGGATCTTTTTGTAACTTTACCAGCTGAAAGTTCACATCGCAAAACGAGTCCCGAATTTTTTTCAGAATTTTTCCTCTGTTACTTTCGCTGTTATTATATGGGGTATTTTGTGATTTTTTTTAATTGTTTTGTTTTTCATTCAGTTTTCCCGCTATTTGACGAGCATAAATAAATATATAAAACATAGGTTTTTCGTGTGAAAAAATCTCACCTTTCCGAAATTTTTATCGATTTTTCAGTTATCATTATGCAAGTCCCTTAAAATCAAGTTTAAATACTAAAAACCCGTTTTTCTGCCCTTGCCCAAATTTGGAAAAAAAAATCAATATTTTTTTCGAAAAGCTGAAAAAATTTCACATGAAATGTTTCATTTTCAGGATGGGTTCTTCGTAAATACTCCAGGAATTGAATTTGAAAAAAATAAAAATCGAGAAAATTCAAATTCAATTTTGTGTATTTTGTAATATTACATTCAATTTTCTTCTTCTGTCGTTAATATTAAAACGCACCCATAATATAAAAGACAAATGGAAAATATTGCGATATGAATTCTTTTTTTTTTTTTTGTTGAAAAAAGTTTGTTATCTGAGTTTTACAACTAAAAAATTTTCACTATTGAGAATTTCGAGGAAGTAGATACATGTTTAACTAGGATTGAACCTAGATTATTGGGGATTGGTGAAAAAAAATGCAATGATTGAGTCCCTCTGACGGTTTTGGATTGAGAAGCGCGAAGATCTGATTTTTGTTTCGATTTCAAATATTCAGTATTCGCAATAAATTCGAAATGAATATTCGGCAGAAATCTTTTCGCCCATTCGAAAAGTTCATTCGGTGTGAGAATTTGTGCTTTGGTTCCCATCTGCAATGAAGCTTTTCTGGCTAAGCGTTTAACTGTCGCTGCCAAACCATCGCAGGGTCCTTTGCCATGCGCCGTTGCAAAAAAATTCCATTCAGCTGCAATTTTGAAATCCTCCATGTGATAGCACAAATTCGTGAAAGCATTTTTATTCTTGAACTGCTGAGGAGCTCCGTCCGAAAAGTAATAGATTTTTTTTACTTCGGGGAATTCTGTTTTCAATAGATTCACCAACTTTTCTTGAAATAAATAAACCGATGTAAAATCGTGCTTCAAACAGTCAGTTATACCGACAAAGCTACGATGTTTGGTTTCATCACCTTCACGACAATATATTACGATAGGTAACAACGTAGCTTGGTCGTTATTGTAGTGGAAGGCCTGGGCAGCTTCTTGCACCACGAAGGCATAGTTTTCCGCAAAGTCCAAAGTTACTGCGAATTCACCTTCTTTTAAATTTTTTTTCGTATTTGAAAAGTATCGACTCTGAATTTTTGCAACATAGTCATGTTTTAAGAGACGTTGAAGTTGTCTAACAAGTGAATGAATAAAGTCCTCCACCTCACATGCCACATCCACGATTGTGCACCGATCAGTTGCTGTCCATTGTTTATATTTAACCTCATCGATATCGCGATCATCAAATACTTTTCGGAAAAATTCAATCAGTTCGTCAGTACCGGGGCATTTCTCACAAGTTCCGTCATAACAAGATTCATTTGGATCGTTACACACGAGTTTTTTCAGCAGATTATCGTATATCGGGCGTGAATCTTCAATATAATCGTTATTTTCAATCATTGATGAAAAGTCACAACCTGAAACCAACAAATTAAATTGAATTAAATTGAACAAACCATTTCTAAAAAATACGAATAGTTCATTGTAAGTTGAGACAAATTAACGATCAATCACCTTCTAGCATTAATTTGACATTTTGGTGAACAGTACACACGCATACCGTGTGTGTACCACTACTGCCAGCGATGACACAATGCTGCGGTCTTAACCTCGCAAATTTAGCGAATTCCAGCTTAACTGTGGGATATTCTATTTTGAAACTGGCATACAACTCACGTATGTTGCTCAGAATCAATTTTTTTTGGACTTTTTCGCGTGTACCATCATCTCTTTTCACCGATTTAACATCTCTCATGCCAGATAGTTGCCGAGAATTAATGTCATCCTCATAAAAATCTATAACTAACTTTTCAATTTTTGAGCTTAGTGGTTGATGCCCCGGCTTCTTGAAGGTAGATTGCTGAAGTTCATTATCACGTGAATTATCGCAATTTTGTTTCGCTGCTAAAGCAGTCAATCTCGAACAGTTAAATTCGGATTGTATCTTGGAGACACTCCAATCATCTGGTAATACAGAGAGTAATCTCAATCGAACTGACCTAGACAAATATAAAAATTCAGAAGTAAAAAGTAGAACGAAACCTAATCAGAGATAATTAAAATAGATTGAGAAAAAAAAAATACTTGTTTTCTTCAGCACTGTAAGCCCGTTTTAAATTAGCCAACATTGAATCATGATCCCTAATTAGTTTGTCAGACTTGGTTTCTGGTAACACTCCAAACTGAGAAAAATATTTCCGTTTGACGCAAGAATTTATTTCTTCAAGTTTTTCAGTTAGGTATGATGCAGTCGTGATTCTAGAATCGAAAATAGTGAATTATATAATCTATAATGTTGAAATTTCCTTCAATAATTGTGAATAGACGAACGAGAAACACTTTTACCGTGCTTTTTGGACAGGGCTAATGTTAAAAAACGTTTCCAGTGAATGATCATCATACACTTCCAATGAGTTGCTAAAATTACTGACAGTTGCCGACGAACCAGACGTTAGACCGACTGTTTGTTGTGACAAACTCAAATTTTCGACACTCACTTGAGTCAAAATATCATCTTCGATCGATGGGTTAAAATTTGCCACACTTTTTCTACACACGGAACACAACACACATGTCTCATCAGCTGTAGGAATTTTCTCGAGCTCTTGCTTCGAAAATTGACGTAAATCAGCAGTGGATTTGTTTTCTGGAAAAAAAGTTGAAAAATAGTATATTGTGTATCTAGGGGGGGGGGGGGATGCCCCCCCCCCCCCCCCCCTAGTTGCACACTGTACTTTTTATAATAAGGGCACGGTATGGGCCTTCTTTGATGCGCGTCGATCGGATGGGGAATGGCGCGTGTTGAGTCGTGTACCACACACTTATAGATATTTAAATTGAAAAAAAAAATAAAAGAATAAAAAAATTATTATTAATTAATAATAATTTATTTATAAAAAAAGAAAGATCCAAGATTTGCCGTTGGAGCGGGAGGGAATGTACATTCCCTCCCGCTGTTGGATATTCGATACTCACGGTCGAAACACGTCATTTCCCCCCTCCCGACAAGCACGAAAGAAGGCTCATTTCATGCCCGCGTTATGAAAAATAAATTATGTTTGCTATATGTATCGCTTAGAAGTATTTAATTTCAAAAACTTACGGCATGGAGCAGTATCTCTGAAGGGATTGAAACATGTTCGAGCCAGTCTTTTACGTTTGTTCATGTCGACAAAGATTTCAAGCCTATTCAAGTGTCTCAAATTGTTTGATAAATACTTCAACTTATTGTTCACGAATATATTTTTATTACCAAGAAAAAGAATATAGCCACTAGATATCACACTAGGTTGTCACATTACCCTACATAATATTAAGATATAATAAGCAATATTCAGTATTATTCGAATTTACGCTACTAACTCGCCCGCCATCTGTGGAAAAAAATCTAAGGCGCTACGGAACACCGCGCGGCGCGGGCTGCCCTCGCTTATTCAAATTCGAGCTACATCAAATACGAGTAGAAAGAAGACTCGTTTCCGAATAGATGAAAAAAGAAGTTAGCCGCGGGGACTGCATCGGTGAACATGACTGTACAATTGGAATTGTTTATATTCATCAAAATAATTGTAGTAACAAATCAGGTATTCAAAAATTCTCCAGGTGGAATTTTTGTTTTTTTTTATTAATTCCTGGAGTATTTACGAAGAACCCATCCTGAAAATGACACATTTCATGTGAAATTTTCTCAGCTTTTCGAAAAAAATATTGATTTTTTTTTCCAAATTTGGGCAAGGGCAGAAAAACGGGTTTTTAGTATTTAAACTTGATTTTAAGGGACTTGCATAATGATAACTGAAAAATCGATAAAAATTTCGGAAAGGTGAGATTTTTTCACACGAAAAACCTATGTTTTATATATTTATTTATGCTCGTCAAATAGCGGGAAAACTGAATGAAAAACAAAACAATTAAAAAAAATCACAAAATACCCCATATAATAACAGCGAAAGTAACAGAGGAAAAATTCTGAAAAAAATTCGGGACTCGTTTTGCGATGTGAACTTTCAGCTGGTAAAGTTACAAAAAGATCCGAGAGGGTGAGACCGGATCCGACGTCTAGAATTGGTAGACTTGCTCATATATATATCTTATATATATATATATATATATATATATATATATATATATATATATCTATATATATATATATATATATATATATATAATATATATATATATATAATATATATATGTATATATATACATATATATATATATATATAGGTATATATTGTAACAGCGATTCCTACGAGTTCGGGTATTACCCGCAGGAACTACGATCTATTATCAAAAACAAAATTGGAACACCAACGCTGAACCTCCTCCGACTAGCAACGTAGATGTTGGGCGCCAGACTTCTGAGAGAAGTCCTCTCTCTCTCTCTCTCGTCACAGCTAGCCTGTCGGTAGAGGGATATTCGTGGGGGCGAGAGATAAAAATACCAACACACAAGAAATATATTTAAATTGATTATTTATTATGTAAAAAGAAAAAAAGAAAAAGATAACATTAATTTGTTCAGCCTGT
This sequence comes from Tenthredo mesomela, assembly GCA_943736025.1. Lineage (NCBI taxonomy): Eukaryota > Metazoa > Arthropoda > Insecta > Hymenoptera > Tenthredinidae > Tenthredo > Tenthredo mesomela. The sequence goes on from OX031019.1 coordinate 16,294,738, forward strand.
TATCTGGCTTCGGCTTTCTCACCGCTAGTTTGTGTTTATAAATTAAATTAAAGAAAAGAATAACTAGAAGAAAGAAATAAATTAAATAAAGGACTCTACTATATCAAAAAGACTCTACGCTAAATATCTCCAAAAAATACTAATAATAACAGTGACTCTAAATTAATAGCAGTTGATTAACTAATAATAATAAAGCTAGAAAGAAAAGGTATCGTTGACAATTATCACAGAACAGTCCGGTAGTTAGCCTTCCTCACTACCACCAGCTGGAGATCCGGCTGTCAAGTCGATTTCGAGTACCTCACGTTCTACGCGAGGTCTCTAGTCTCCGACTGACAGCTGGTCGCTCTACGGCTAGGAGGGGAAGGGATTCGGAACTCAGTAATTCCGTACTCAGCCACTAGAGCCCTCTGACACGCAGCAGTCTGCTGCGACGCGTGACGTCAGAGACCTCGGGCAATATGGCGCCGACTCTGGATGCACGAAATCCTGCGCAGCGCGGTTGAAAACCGGCACGCGGATGCGCAGAGTCGACAGGCTCGGAGAACAACAACAAGTTCGAAACTTGCCGGCTCTCAACGACCACGCGATACTAATATGACGAAATATAAAGCGGGACTCTCCCCTACTGAAAAAGTTATTGTAAAATATTACATAAAAAAGTACATATAAAATCTTGTAATAAATTGTATAAAGTTATGATTGGATTCCACAGAAAATTCATTACGTGCATTATTACGTATTTTTTCATAAAATTCATCACATAATTCGTTACAATTCAATTAGTACGAATTTTATTACGTAAATTAACACAAAATTTCTTTTGAACCGTTAACCTGTTTCAAATTCAAACGCAACGAAGTGATTGTGGTACGGGATGGAAAAACAGGCAAATGATACACTGATAAATCATCGAGATTTTGGAAATAAAAGATTTATTCAAAATATTTGTACATTTTTTGTTAGATGTAAATAAGTGCTGAAAAGAAAAGCGATTTTGTTCTTCTTTTCTTCTTTTCTTTCAGCCTTCTGACAATGATTTTTGTACCACTAATCTAAACTTATCAAGGTAATGACTCCTAACACTATGTTCTAATCTAATCTAAACTAATTTGAACTTATCAAGGTAATGACTCCCAACACTATATTAATTGAATTTTAGTTTAAACGAAAGAAAGCGAAACAGATAATCATGCACTGTTTGCCAACAGCCTTTGGGTAAAGGTATATGCATACCATAATTAATATCACGACATCGATATCATGTTTAACAATAACATAAATAATAGCAATTAAATTGCACAGTTTGTTTTTATATTTCAAATGCAATATAGCCAACATCAGCTCGACTGAATGTTCATATAAAATAAAGTAAGACGCATACCTAAATATGCACTTTTTGCATCACTTTTTTATCACAGTGTATCATAACTTTTATCACAATTATGTGTATCATCGTAAGTTTTCTCACAAGATCAATTTCATATTTAATAAACTTAAAATAAAAATAATAAAAGCCATCAATTGCAATTGCATTGACATTTTTTTTAGACAAGTACGTTCCTCTCTTTCTAACAGCACACTTGACATGATTCGAGTACGGTTTATCACACCTCATAAACGGCAGGATCGTTGAAAACAGATCAATAGCACTTCCCTTGTTTCGCCTGAAAATGCTTGAAAGGGGTACATACACTCCAGAATTGAAAAAAAAAATCTTAAAAACGAAATGTGCCAAGTCCTGTTTCATACTTCAGAATGGTTTCGTCACACGATTTTAGGAACACATTTTTTTTTATTATAGGTACACGAAATAAAGTCTAGTAGTGAACCGATTCCAGTTTTTCGGGTCTCAAGCTGTTCGGCCTAAAGATGCCTTTTCAAAATGAATACAGAATTTTCTACAATAAAATAGCGTTTTTCTGTTTCCATACATTACTTTTCGTGGTAACTCGAGTACAAATGAGTTGATGAAAAAGTTCTCTTCCGTAAACAGTTTGAGACCAGTAAATCTAAAATCGGTCCGTTGGTAGTTTTCATTTTGTGCATATATACCCAATACATAATAGACATATAAAGTTGTTCATAAGATCGCGTGAAGCCCATTCGAAAGTGTGAAGAAGGACCTTTCGTACTTTAAAAATCGTAAGCTGTATACATATACCCTCTTAAGTGAATTTTTTAGGTAGCTTTTTCATAATATTTTGATCTCAGGTAGTTTATCTTTGTAGTGATCAAGTATGGGACCTTGCTGAGACATTGCATTTTCTCGGTTCCTTTGATTTTTTTCTTGTCCAGGTAATCCGAATACAAGCCTGAAAATGAAAGGAGAGAGTAATTTATCTCAAAGTATCGAAAATTTGAGAATCTATTTCGATGGATGAGTAAAATTTTACTTACTGAAGGATAGCCTTTTTTTACTTGGTGTAAGCACCTTCATTGGTGACCGGCCCTGAAGACGCGTAGTCACTTTGTCCATATTTTGGCAGCGATTTACTAAATTGCGATGTGTCCACAATAACTCCAGCATGCCTGAGAAAAATATTTGTGGTTTGTCCTGTTGGATCAGGAACCAGACAGGCGCCGAAACTTCCAGGCCTTCCCCTAGGTATATCTGTAAATTGACAATTCTGTACAGCTTTCCCATGTTTAAATTGTGAAATCAAAATACTTTTCACCATATTAGAGATTTTACCATGTTATTAGCAATCTCGTATCTTTTTCTCTCGCCAGGGGCGGCTTCTTGGTTTTCGTAATATTCTAAAGCCTCTAACAATTCTCTGTGTACTTTTTTCCTCGGTCCACCTGCATTATTCACTGGATGAAACAAAAATAATCATCATTTACTTGTTCTTCTTGGTATTTACTATGTTGAAGTTGTAACAGTGCCGATAGTGTAGGTGATTTTTTTATCAATAACACAGAGGTTGATATTGGGGTGGCATAAAGGTGCTTCTACGCTTTAGTCAACCGACTAAAACGTAGAATGTAACTTGGGTTGCCACGAACTGGTTCAAGGTTATCAAAAAGTGTCGTACTGTAAATATAGACTGAAGTTGAATGTATTTTATGAAAATTATGACGATTCGTATATCACGAAGGAACTTTGATATGAAAACACCTTGCACTGAAGAACGGAGCGTGAGTCATTTGTATAGGGAAACATATAATTCTTATCTCGCAAGGAATCAGATGCCGAACAATTTGCTCAGACTGACATTTCGTACGCACTAATATCAACAATTGTACCTTGGTTTCTCTTCTTTCCGCGAAGTGGAAGATGTTCTCTGACTGGCACTTGTTCAACATTGTCATCATCCTGTTGGTCATCACTTTCGTTTAACAGATCATCATCGTCGATTCTTGGATGTACTTCCACAGGTAGAGCTTCTGAACGGTTAGCATTATTAACTTTCCGATAGAAGACGTTAGTGACCATTCTCGTCGAACTTTGTTCGGTAGAACCACCTACGCGCATTATTACGTTGTTATTGTTGCGTCCAGTGTTTTCTGTGAATGTTGATAAATGAATATCTAAGTGCAATAAAAGTCGGAATAAATAAACTTCTTGAGAATTTATAAACATTGAAAAAAAGCTCTTTTCGGAGTAATTAAAGAAATACTACAGCAATCGCATGAAATAGAAACAAACTTTTTTCCACGTTACGTTCAGTAGACTTGTCATGATTGGTGTTGGATTTCTGTAACATCTTTAGATTCATATTTATAGGCTCGTTTCTTGTTATGATCGGTTTATTCATGGTGTGGCAAGTACTTGTTGTGCTGCATCCTGTACCTTCTTCGTGCGAAATGTCATTATTTACTGTAAATTTAGATAAACTAGTATGGTAACTCACACTATGTAATTGGATCGACCCAGTGACTCTTGTGAAGAATTGAATGAAATGCAAATAGGGGAAAATTATAGTTACCAAGGTCGGTCATAGCAATTATTTATTAACAAAGGTTAATGTGAGAATATTGGGGATATGCAGAGAGCAAATAAATTTAACACGAATAAATTGTCATCATAATTGACTTGGATTGAATTCATTATCATCAAATACATTAATAACCCTATCAAAATGTTCATCTCATAAAAAATATAATGTTATGAAAGAATGCAGTATGTCATTCACCCTGTGATTTATCTTGTGAATTCGATGAAATACATAATTCACATAATAAATAATGTAGGCATGAATTATTAGATATGATGTATCAAAAATCAAATGGTTAACCGTATAGAGTTGTTGATCATGTGATTTGTTTCATATTATATCTGATGATTTGTGCCTGTATGATTAATTATGTGGTTTCTGATATATTTATATCATCAAATTCTCAAGATAAATCATGTAATGAATGACATGCTGAATGCTTCAATAACGTCAGTGATTTATGATATCAAAATTTTTACTAGCGAAAGTATCCGAAGTTTGGAATAAGTAACTAATTGATCGCTTACGAATCGTTGATTGATACTCAATCTGAGACTTTGTCGTATGGACTCGTTGCTGATTGAACGGATGCCGCGCGAGGCTCGAAGCCAGCTCCGACGTCAGCTTTTCAGTGTCTTTGAGGGGTTCGGCACAAAACAATAGACACGATGTTAGACGTGAGATCTGACAGGCATCGAAACTCTAGCGTCGCAGATAATGGAGCTGCAGACGCTCAGAGCCCTTGAAGACACTGGAACGCTAACGTCAGACATGAGTCTTTAGGCTACGCAGCCTCCGTTCAACCAGCATCGAGTCTATACGAAAAACTCTCAGATTGACCGTCAATCAACGATTCGTAACTGATCAATTAAACTAAATTATCTCAAATCTCGGATATTTTATTCATTCATTTGACGGTCATAAAAATCCACACGCCGTCATGTTACAAAAAGGAAAAATTGAAGCATATTTACCTTGATCTGCTGTTTCTTCGAGAGAAACGTCTTTTTCGCCGAAAAGGTCTTTCCTTATCCTCAATTTTTCTTTGGCTCGAATTCTTTCGATTCCCTTCGAATTTTGTTCGTCTTCATCATCATTATCGACGTTCTCGCTTTCTAGAGGATCGGCTTTATTGTCGGAGTGATCGATCAATTTTTTTCTGGCTGATAAAAAGGTCTTAGTTTTGTGCTTTTGTAGTACTTCGCTATTTTTCTTTTTCAGTACCTCTTGTACTAAAGCATTCTGTTTTTGTCTCTGTAACAAAATAATAATAATAATAATAATAATAGTTATAATTGTATAACTGCAAGTCATGACTTTCAAGTGAGTCATTTCTGTTCTATGATGATTCTTTTAAGACTCATGAGTGAACTTACTCGTAATAATGGTTTGACAGGTTCGTCGGATTCCGAAGAAGGAACACCGTGTGGAACAATTATTCGACCTCCTTCCGAGAGTCGATTTTTTATATTCTCTACACTTTCTGAAAAAAAGACAAAAAATTTTTTGGTACGAACATAGGATGATTGAGGCATGCTTTGAACAATTCGATCGACTCAGATACATGCATCACTTAAAAGCAATAAGGTCATTCAAATTACAATAGAATCACACAAGTCATATCTGATATAATTTGAAAAACTGATGATGATTTACAAACGACATAATTTCCTATGATTCTAGAAACTCAGATGGAGTTTGATGAGATTTGAGAAGATTCGATAAAATTATTTACATATTGTATAATTTGTAAGATGCAAATAGAGATAATATAATTTTGTACAAAAGTCTATAAGTATTCAAGTATTCAGAAAGAAACTGTGCCGTTATATCTATTATTTCAAGTGTCTAGGTTAAGCGGTTTGGGCTGGGCCACGTGGGCTGGCCGTTAATGCCACTTTATAAACTCTATAATATATGTATATACATTAGGGTGGTCGTTAATATAGCTATTTCTGAATTAGATTCATTCATACCCTTCATTCGAAAGTAAAAAAAAAAAAAAAAATTTTGACCCCAAATTGAACCCTTTATCTCAATTAGAAAGGGTGCCTGTAAAGGCTTACTTTTTTTGTATTTTTGTATTTTTTTTTTGTATTTTTTTTTTTTTTTTTGTATTTTTCTTTGTTGTTTTTATGAACTATCTGTATGATCGATGGATTTTTAAGACGTTTAAGAGGTGCCGAAATATTTATTTTATAAAAAAGTAGCCGAAAGTAATGTAAAATCAATACAAAAAAGTAAGCCTTTACAGGCACCCTTTCTAATTGAGATAAAGGGTTCAATTTGGGGTCAAAATTTTTTTTTTTTTTTTTCACTTTCGAATGAAGGGTATGAATGAATCTAATTCAGAAATAGCTATATTAACGACCACCCTAATATACATAGGTATATAGATCGCGGTTAAACCTTCGGTGAATTCTCGCATAAGACAAAGACACCGATTTCAGGAAATGAGAATGACACAGGCTAACCGACACTATCTACCTGCAGTATAGCGCTGAAAGACATGCTGAAGTTGTTAGCCGCCTACATATTATTATTTGTAATTTTTATGCTTGGTTAGAATGTGATTTATATGAAGAATTATTGTTTACTTACCTCCTAGATAAATTATGTAGGCCGAATAATAGCCGAAATGTGCGTGGTCTTCGATGCACTCGGCATCACAGTCCGACCATTTCACGTAGTACCGTCTTCTTTTCTCGAAATCAGTATCGTTTTCGGGCTCAATATGTGTTTCAGAATTTTTGTTGAGCTTGATATTTGTTACAGGCACCGTGAAGAACTTTTTCGTGTCGTCGGTGTACGTAATGTACGCGTGTGTTATTCGACCCATGTTTTATTACCACCACGTGTTGACTGTTGAAATAATAACATGAGAACACGAGATCGACACTAACCGGCAAACTGTTGCGCAGGTATATTCGGGGCTTCGGGGAAGTAGCACGTGGGGGCACAGCTACACTCGTCAGTCTAAGACGGTGAATTTGATTGGTGGGGGCTGTGTGTGAGTGAACGTAGGTCTGTACGTGAACGCAGCTGCAGGACTCGTTGCTTCTCACAATCTTCGACGTGATTGGCGCATTTCAATTTTTAGCAGAGCCTAACCGTCAAACTGCCAGACGTCGTGGCAACGGCCTCTCCTCAGAGTTTGTCGTGTTATTTTTTGTCTCGGAGAAGAGAGTTTTCATTTTGTATACCATCGCGGAAAAGTATCAGCACGTTTAGCTGAAGTAAGACAAGTGTTTCAAAAATTATTCACGCAATGGACGGTATAAAGAGACGCAAACTGTATTTGGAAGGCATCGAAGACATCAACTACTCTGCAAGGTATAGAGCTAGAAGAAAAATTGAACGTGTCGGAGAAACTCCTGACGATCAAGTAAGTTCTCTTTCTCATTCTTCTCCATATTCCTTTTCTATTATATTGTAACGAAATTAGGTTCGTTGAGATTTTAAGTTAATTAAAGTAGGTTCTCCAAGAGAAATAAAGTGAATCGTAGAGGAAATTATATGAGTTTGCAATAAGTTTGTGTATTCAGAAAATACAGGTCTGCTTCAGTAGTAAGCTAAAGACAGACTGATTTGTTTTACAATAATCGTTGTTGACGTAGCAACCGAGATTCTTACATTTTAAAGGATATATCTTTTATCATATAGGCTACTAGATGGTGTTCATGAAATTAATAGTATATGGGTGATTTTACCCAACGTAACAATATCTTCGTAAGGTAATGAAGACGATGCAAGTAGCAAGGTAGCACGAAGTAAGTTTAATCACAAATAAGAGGTCTTTATTGGAGACATCGGCGTTGCCGGGTACCTGATGGTTCAAAAGAAAAAAAAAAGAATTCTCTGTATACCGTTGAGAATAATTTCAAATGCGAAAAGGGTATATCATAGTGCAATTGGTACAATGCTAGAGCGAGAGAAAATGACAGTGAACCTGTGCATCGGACAGTTTCGGAAATTGTGTGAAGCAAATTCATAAATATTATAATGTTTTTGGATAGATATTACGTAATAGTCATTTGTTCATTCATGCTTCATTATTGGGTATTTATTATTTATTTAATATTCGCGTAGATGTTCATTTTAATCATTCACTTCTCATAGATTTATTTTCCAATTAATTAATAGACACTATATTCCTGTATAATCTAGATAATAGATCACAAGGTTTTGTGATGATGTTTCTGAATGGTGATAATTCTAAAGAGGTAGACGACAGTTGTATTGAAGTCTGATGTTGCTGTCCAGTGGAGAAGACCGTGTTGTTTATGTCTTTCGTCACAGCTTTAGACCGATGGATCGAGGATTTTATTCATTTACCATGAACTTCAACATTATAGTCCTTGCACTCTAGAGTATGCAGTGGAGCGAGCCAAGAAGTGACAGTACGACTTGATGTTGTTATGGAGTGCGAGATCTGTCGTCGCAGTCTTTGGAGAAAGAAAATCCTTTGTCTTGTAGCGCAGCGGAAAATTGTCCAACGGTATATCTTTTACTCTGTAAGAGTGCAACGTTAGTCCCTGCACTTTTTATGACACCTTTTGGCTTGTTCTGCTATGCTACAAGACAAACAATTTTATTCTACATAGGACTGCAATGACAGATCTCGTACCTCTCGACGACGCCAGGTCATATTGTTGGCTCTTGGCCAGCTCCACTGCAATACACTATAATGCGAGGACTAATGTTGCCGCTTAACAGGCAAGGAGATGGAAGTTCTTTATCCATCAGCATAAAACTGTGACGGAGGACATGAACAGCCTTTACTTCCCCACTGAACAAGAAATTCAGTCTTCAATGTGTTCGTTGTCGGTGTCTCAGAAATTGGTAAGCGCTATTACACATTAGGAATATCAATAAAAATATTGTAATCTATTATCAGCTGCATAAAAAAACAATTATGACATTCATTATCCACTCATTGACAAATCCATTTATAAATTGAGTAAATAATGATTGATCACATGTATTTCACACGTACTTTTAAATGAATTTATTTTCAGGCTGCGGAATGTAAACATGACGAGACACAGGACAACCCTGTGCCGCTGGTAAATCCAAGCGAGGAACCCTGTGCGGTGAGTTCTTAGTTTCAATTATAGTTACGACACATAAGTGGATTGAACATTCCGGAGATATTTGATGGTGAAAAATTATGACTTCTTTTGAGTATTGTAATTTATCTGTCATCGCTGATCGAATAACAACGAAGTTTGATGCGTTTTAGGTGTCTGGCGAATAATAAAATCGAAAAGTACACTGATAGTGGGATCGCAGAGTAGCATATATTTTATAGATTTTCGTTAACGTTTTGTATTCGCTTTTAGTGGTCCAAGAAGCTTAAATGTTGGAGAGTAAAATTGACCATAATATAACAAAAACGATTTTTAGATTCACCATCTTTCAATCGAAAATTGTACATGGATTGCATACGTGAATAATGAATCTAACGATACAAAATAATTGTGTATTAATTCGTATTTATAGATTATGACGTCTGATGCTGAGGCCTCAAGTGAAAATGGGACAGACAGCGATGATGAAGAGTTTAATTCATCCCTAATCCATCACAGCCAAGCGAACAATCTTCAAGATTTATTACAATTTCCGGGGTTTTGCGATACTATAACAACGCCGGTGGAAAGAAGCCCTGCAGAGCTGCTTTTAATGGTCCTCAAGTTTTCAGTAGCTAACCAATCACCGTTAACGTCAACGTCGAATGTCATGAAGCTAATTAATAGTATATTTGCTATGCCAGTACTGCCAGAATCACGCTATTTGATCGACAAATTTTGCAATTTCAACAATAACGCGGAATTCCACGCAACGTGCCCGAATTGTACCATGTATATCGGTAAATTAATAGAGCTAAACGAAACGGCAAAATGCACGAATTGTAGCATGGTTATCAATGTAGCGAATTCATCTTTCACAAATTGTTTTGCTATTATTAATCCGTCAGATGCAGTAGCTGACTATTTGAATGCGTATGAAGACCACTACAGCTACGTTATGAAGGAAAGACGATTCGAAAAAGGACAATTCAAAGACGTATATGACGGAAAATTGTATAGGGATTTTGTCAGTAGTTTGCCTGAGGCTACGAAACAGCAGTACGTTACTGTGGCATTTAACACAGATGGCGCACCAGTATTTGAGTCGTCCACTTATTCGATCTGGCCTATATACATTATGATCAATGAATTGCCAGCTGAACGTAGATCCAAGCATTTGATAGTATGTGGCCTATGGTTTGGGAAAAGTAAACCTCAGATGAGTGTATTTCTAGATCCATTTGTTGAAAAAATTAACGAACTTTCAAGTACAGGAATACTTTGCTCTATCAGAGGAGAATCAGTGAACGTAAAATTGTATGCATTAATCTGCTGTGTAGACACCATTGCTCGATCACCTATGAACGGAACGATGCAATTTAACGCTTTCTTTGGGTGTGATTGGTGTCTGCACCCAGGGGAATGGATTGATGGGAGCATGAGATATCCTATTTTGAATTATAACGTTGAGAATAGAGACAGTAAAAGTACTATCAACCACATGAAAGAAGCAGTGCAAAGGGAACTCCCTATTGTTGGTGTCAGAAATGCTACCCCGCTAATAAACTTATGCTGTTTCGACTGTGTTGATGGTTTCGTTCCTGATCATTTACATTGTTGGCTTCTTGGCGTTGTGAAGCAGTTAACAGAAAGTTCAATTAAATCTATTTCTGCAGCTGCGTTCAAGATTCTTGAGCTACGCTTATCCCAAATCAGAGCGCCTAACCAGCTTGGTCGCTTGAGTAGGTCTTTAAAAGATAGAGCTCACTGGAAAGCACGGGAGTGGGAGAATTGGCTCCTATATTATAGTACACCGGTATTTGAATCAGTGATGAGTGGAAAGGTACTGAAACACTGGAGCCTACTTGTTGAAAGTTTACACATATTATTGAGAACTGACATAACATCTAAGGAATTGGATAATGCTGACCGAATGCTCCACGAATTTGTTTGCGGAGTAGAAGAAATTTATTCAAAAACTTCGATGACGTATAACGTTCATCAGCTATTGCATATATCGAGAAGTGTTTACAATTGGGGGCCATTATGGGCACACTCTACATTTCCATTCGAGTCTGGAAATCATCAATTGCTCAGTGCAATTCAGAGTGCCAGGGGAGTCAATCATCAAATACTCCGATACCTGAATATGCACCGGTCCATTGATGTTTTTGAAAGACACCTGTATCCACACTCTTCTGATACTGTTAAACAGTATTGTTCAGGCTTATCTAAACCGCAGACAAAAAAATGCCTTCAGATAGATGGCATAACATTTTTTGGAAGCACGAAGGTGGTAAACGAACAATTACTAAACGAGTTCCAATTATCGCCAAGCACATCCACCTTCAGGAGAATTGTAAAAAACGATTGTTTATATGCTTCTTGCCAAAAACAGAATCCACGTTCTTGCAATTCATTTGCACAACTGGCCAACAAGGAATACATACAAATTATCAAGTTCGTTGTTGACCAAGAGAGAAATAAACAATTAGTCTTATGCAATCTCGTACAAACCACATCGAGTGGATTTGCAGAAACATTGAAAAAAGTAACACGAATAAATACTGAGGTAATAGCTGTGAACACAAGCGATATTGACAAAGTTTGTGTATTGCTTCATGTTACAGATGTAAAGTATATTTCTTCGGTACCAAATTTATATAAATATTGACTTCGGAAACGTCCTATCTCGATTTTACACTTGAGATGTATTCCTTCGATAATTTTATTCTTGTACCTATCTATGCGACAAAATAGCAATTAAGGCTGTGTAGAATTATTCAGTATGCTCCAAATTGCTTCCTGAAAGTCTGATATCAGTACGAAAGGTATGAAGCCTCATACTTATGATCATTAATTTGACTGCCAGCGAAGTTTAATATGAAATATGAGTATCTTAACAATACTAACGTCACCATTTTCAACTTGTTTGTTAATAATCAGTTGGAAAAAATGAATTGTTAATTAGTTGGTACCTTTTTATTTCTCATGTCGCTTTGAAGTTTCTTAGATTGATAACAATGATACTAGACCAACAGGATCCTATTTATTTGCAAACTGTGCAAAATATATTCAATGAACCATGTAAGGAAAAAAATCCATCAAATTCAGAACCATGTATGTTGAAACACGCAAGTGAATGAGTCTCTGAATTTATAAGTAATCTATAAACACTCTGAGTTATCATGTCAAATATTCCGTTAGAAAATGCAAAAAGTGCATATCTCTTTTACGTTATTTTATTGATTACTGAAAACTGTTATCAATTCATAGTGATATAAGTGTTCTAATATTAATTTTTAATGAGTAGTACCTACGTTAATACAATGTTAGAATGAAAAAAAAATCAGTGCCGTAAGTTTGTATGAATCTGACAAATATCATGGTTAACATGCTGATGAAAGTACCATGCACTTTTCAAATTACCGACGGAAATGAAGAAAAATAATTTTGAGCGCGTTTATAATTAGATGAAACATTTAATAAACTAGTGTCATAAGTGAGCTTTATTGCAGTCAAAATAGAGATGAAGACTGCAATGTAATTGCTATTGTTGATTTTATTTTATTCTAGTTGAAAAGTAATTTTTATATGAATTACTAGAACCAAAAAAAATTGTAATCACTGGTCAATTCTTGGTGACTTACAGCTAACAAAAAAAAAAAAATTGTTGACCATTTTGAATAAATCTTTTATTTCCAAAATCTCGATGATTTATCAGTGTATCATTTGCCTGTTTTTCCATCCCGTACCACAATCACTTCGTTGCGTTTGAATTTGAAACAGGTTAACGGTTCAAAAGAAATTTTGTGTTAATTTACGTAATAAAATTCGTACTAATTGAATTGTAACGAATTATGTGATGAATTTTATGAAAAAATACGTAATACAGTAGAGTCTCCGTAATTTGACTACTCTCTAAATTCTCGCTTCCCCTCGATGGTCACGAACGCAAGAGGAGAACGTTCCCTCTCTCCTTGGTCTTTAGAATGGCGGTGCGCGCGCAGCGAATGTGTAGTATGTGTGTAGCTCCGCCGCCTCTCGCAGAGTGGGAGTACTCCGTAGATTCTCAATTCTGAGAATCCACAGCCCCGAGCCTGAGAATCTACGGAGACTCTACTGTAATGCACGTAATGAATTTTCTGTGGAATCCAATCATAACTTTATACAATTTATTACAAGATTTTATATGTACTTTTTTATGTAATATTTTACAATAACTTTTTCAGTAGGGTCACGGTACAAGGGAAACAAAAAGCAATTCTTATCGATAACTCGAGACTCTATTAATTTATGGGACTCAAGGAAACGAATTGAAGACGACTTGGCTGTATTTCAGAAAGATCCTACCTGATCGCCTACGTTTTCTCGGCCTCGTGTCCGACTCTCAGTCCGGGGATAGGCGAGGGTCGTATAACAGCGTAATCGGTAGAATTCCAAACAACAATCCAAATCACAAGTCCAATAAGAATAAGCACGGGTCACAGTATATCTCCAAGATCACACACAAAACTCTATAACAACTCAAAACTCTATAACAACTCTCTCTCTCGATTCAATGCAATAATGGCACGCTAAGTATTCCTTGACGGCTAGACAATGAATGGCTCTTCGTTTCCGCTTCGCTAATTGCTTATCCTCGCCGTTCGTCCTGTTAGCGCTAGCCGTTATCGATAGACCAATCCGCTGATCTACGATCGATATGGCTGCGCTAGGACGAAGGGCGGCAGATATTCAAATTAGCTATACCGACTCGGTACTCTAGGAAATGTGTACGCTCGTTTTAGCTGGTATGGAGGAGGTCCGAACGTTTGCCACGTTACAATATATATACCTATATATCTATATAGGTATATATATATATTAGACTGTGTCAAAAAAAAACAACATCTTCTTTTCGTTCGGGCCTTTTCAGAAATAGTTACTGCTTAATATAAGAAAAATTGTCCCCAAAGCTTAGCTATGTAGCTTGAGCACCGAATTAGCGCATTTGAAAATAAGATTTCCCATGTATTTCAAATGGGAAAATTTGTTTATCTTACTTTTATTTTTATAACTCTCTTTACTCAACTGAAAAGAATAAAGTAGATATACGGTTTTGTAGAGAATTTCATGATCTACAAAAATGGTCCTCTGGCCAAAGTTGCCCAATGAATCGTTAACAAGTTACAGTGGTTCAAAAGTCATATTTATATTTTATCACTACTTTTTTTCCACGAATTAACTTAAATTAATTTTTCATGTAAATTTTTTCAGATATTCAATTTCCTAGAAAAATAATCAACTCTGAAAAAGGCAAACATCAATAATATTAACTTTTGTAACCTTAAAAAAAAAAAAAAAAAAATGAAAGAAAATTCAAATATTTAATCTAACTTAGTTATAAATTCAGTAACAATTTTTTTTTCAATAAAGTTAACTCAAAATTTGGATTTCTTCTTTTCGATGAAATGGTGTCTAGACCTTTGATTTTGTTATGGTTAGTACACGCGTTTTTTTTTCGCTACACTGTGTACGGTACACTGTGTACGGTACACTGTGTACGGTACACTGTGTACGGTACACTGTGTACGGTACACTGTGTAGCGAAAAAAAAAACGTGTGTACTAACCATAACAAAACCAAAGGTCTAGACACCATTTAATCAAATAATTAGATTACAAAGAAGAAATCCAAATTTTGAGTTAACTTCATTGAAAAAAAATTGTTACTGAATTTATAACTAAGTTAGATTAAATATTTGAATTTTCTTTCATTTTTTTTTTTTTTTTTTAAGATTACAAAAGTTAATATTATTGATGTTTGCCTTTTTCAGAGTTGATTATTTTTCTAGGAAATTGAATATCTGAAAAAATTTACATGAAAAATTAATTTAAGTTAATTCGTGGAAAAAAAGTAGTGATAAAATATAAATATGACTTTTGAACCACTGGAACTTGTTAACGGTTCATTGGGCAACTTTGGCCAGAGGACCATTTTTGTAGATCATGAAATTCTCTACAAAACCGTATATCTACTTTATTCTTTTCAGTTGAGTAAAGAGAGTTATAAAAATAAAAGTAAGATAAACAAATTTTCCCATTTAAAATACATAGGAAATCTTATTTTCAAATGCGCTAATTCGGTGCTCAAGCTACATAGCTAAGCTTTGGGGACAATTTTTCTTATATTAAGCACTAACTATTTCTGAAAAGGCCCGAACGAAAAGAAGATGTTGTTTTTTTTTTGACACAGTCTAATATATATATATATTAGGGTGTCCCTTATTTTCATCATTTTTTGAAATTTCCGAGCACGCCTCCTAGATCGATTCTTCATTTGAAAATATGAATTTAGGCGCAAAAAAAAATGTTTTATCTTATTATTAACACGTGCGTGCAAGCACGAGATTTTTTAAATGCAATTAACACGGGATATCGCTGGATTCTCAATGATAATTTCTTTCAACATTACACGTTGAATATTTCCGAGTATAAACTATGGGATGTTGTTGAAGGACGATGCATTTACATGGAAAAATATTTATATCTGACATATGATGGGGTATGTCGGTGCAGTCGGGGGCAATATGAACCAATTAACGAAAACGCTTCAAATTCTTGAATTTTCTACATATTCGTATATATAGGGAAGAGCAGGGCAAAAGGGGCACCTCGGCCAAATTTTCGAAATTAAATTTAAATAAAAAAGAATTTCTTTGGGAAACAATTTTTATTGAAAAAAAAAAAAAAAATCCAAAATTTTCCAAGAATTTTTTTTTTTTCTCTTTGCCCCGCTCTCTCCTATATATACGAATATGTAGGAAATTTAAGAATTTGAAGTGTTTTAGTTAGTTGGTTCATATTGCCCCCGACTGCACCGTCATACCCCATCATATGTCAGATATAAATATTTTTCCATGTAAATGCATCGTCCTTCAACAACATCCCATAGTTTATACTCGGAAATATTCAACGTGTAATGTTGAAAGAAATTATCACTGAGAATCCAGCGATATCCCGTGTTAATTGCATTTAAAAAATCTCGTGCTTGCACGCACGTGTTAATAATAAGATAGAACATTTTTTTTTGCGCCTAAATTCATATTTTCAAATGAAGAATCGATCTAGGGGGCGTGCTCCGAAATTTCGAAAAATGATGAAAATAAGGGACACCCTAATATATATAGGTATATATATATACCTATATATCTATATATATATACATATATATACATATATATATATATATATATATATACAGGGTGTTACCACTAACTATGTCACCCCGACGGGTGGTGATAGGGGGGGACCTTAACTAACATTCTTGATATAGGAACCCATATCCGGAAAGTTGACGTTACCTTGATGAGAGGGATTCAAAATTTTCGGTGAACGCCTGCAACGCTTGTTCACAGGCGCGGCGAAATCGTCGAGGATTTAGAAATAATCTGAGTTTAATTCAACTATTTATTAACAACATAATGAATGTAACTCAGTGTTCCAAATATCACAGCGAAGAAAATTTTTCAACAAAACCTGTCGAGTCCTTCCTTTACGACGAAAATACCTATTTTCTGTGATATTTGGAACACTGTGTTAGATTCATTATGTTGTTAATAAATAGTTGAATTAGACACAGATTATTTCTAAATCCTCGACGATTTCGCCGCGCCTGTGAGCAAGCATTGCAGGCGTTCACCGAAAATTTTGAATCCCTCTCATCAAGGTAACGACGACTTTCCGGACATGGGTTCCTACGTCGAAAATGTTAGTTAAGGTCCCCCCTATCACCACCCGTCGGGGTGACATACTTAGTGGTAACACCCTGTATATATATATATAGGTATATATATATACCTATATATCTATATATTAGGGTGGGCCAAAAAAAACTTTTAATTTTTTTTTCTTTAGTTACCATGAAAATATTGCTCAAGATGATGAAAAAAAAGTCCTCTGAAAATTTGAGCTCTTAATATCAATATTAAGAGGTGCCTAATCGCGATTTTTGATTTCCCATTTAAATAACACAGGAAATTTTTTTTTTTTTATTTGGAATTTTATTCCGTTCCAACGAATCATCGTGTTATAAAAATCAATACATATTCTTGTAGGAAATTAAACGATCTCCAAAAAAGGTCTGATGTGATTTTTCGCTAAGTCGAAAAAAAAGTCGTCATATACCGTTTGAGGTTGAACTTTAACCTTGAATAACTTTGAAACGAGTGAACTTAGCGAAAAATTACATCAGACCTTTTTTGGAGATCGTTTAATTTCCTACAAGAATATGTATTGATTTTTATAACACGATGATTCGTTGGAACGGAATAAAATTCCAAATAAAAAAAAAAAAATTTCCTGTGTTATTTAAATGGGAAATCAAAAATCGCGATTAGGCACCTCTTAATATTGATATTAAGAGCTCAAATTTTCAGAGGACTTTTTTTTCATCATCTTGAGCAATATTTTCATGGTAACTAAAGAAAAAAAAATTAAAAGTTTTTTTTGGCCCACCCTACTATATATATATATATTATATATATACTATATATATATATGTATATATATATATTTTTCATATATATAGTATATATACTATATATACTATATATGGGGCATTCCACGCCAACTCGACCTGCCGCGGACCCTCACCATTTTTGATTTCTTTTTTCTTCGAGTATGATGGAAGAGAGGGCGAAAAATGAACGTCTGAATTATTTCAGATTTTTTGGGCCCCCGGTTCAAAAGTTGATTTTCTTTCAGGTAGAAATGTATTTGCGTATCCGTTAGTCGTACGAAAAAATCACCCAAATGAAAAAGTTTGCCAATAATATGAGGTGAAAAAAACTAATTTTTTTAGAATTTTGCAATATTCGTGGACGCTGTTTTTTCGATAAAACACTCTTAATTTGGGATTTCCACTGTGTTAGCCGTCATCGATGTTTGTTAAATTTTCATCATAAATTCTTTGTGAAAATACGAAACTTTTGAGACCATTTAGAAAGTGGTACTAGCTCTGGTTCAGATGCCAGAATTAAATGAATTTTGAATAAACTGAAAATACGAGTGAAATGGACGCACTGCAAAAACGATTTGAGCTATGTTTGACGTATTGCATTTGTATGATATTATATCGCGTGTCTAATGGTATAAGGTCGTATCCGCCAAAAAGGCGATTTTGGTGGTAAAAGGTCGTATACTTTTTTTTTTTTTTCGGCGTTCACTGTAAAAGTACCCAAAACATATGGATTCATAATTGAAATTACCTGCAAAAATAAATAAAGGTGAAAGGTCGTATGTTTGGTGGATCCACTCTTTTACCACCAACTTATTCTTTTTCATCACATTTATTAATGGTATAAGGTCGTATCCGCCATTTTTTTTTCTCTTTGCAATGGTCCAAAAACTTCTGAAACGCAAAAATACATCGATATTTCAGAGAAGTCGGAAATTGAGGGGAAAAAAAAAAGGGCGGATACGATCTTATACCATTAGACACGCGATATGGTACCATACAAATGCAATACGTCAAACATAGCTCAAATCGTTTTTGCAGTGCGTCCACTTCACTCGTATTTTCAGTTTAATCGAAATTCATTTGATTCTGGCATCTGAACCAGAGCTAGTACCACTTTTGGCATAGTCTCAAAAGTTTCGTATTTTCACAAAGAATTTGTGGTAAAAATTTGAAAAAAAAATCGATCACGGCTAACACAGTGGAAATTCCAAATTAAGAGTGTTTTATCGAAAAAACAGCGTCCATGAATATTGAAAAATTCTAAAAAAATTAGTTTTTTTCACCTCATATTATTGGCAAACTTTTTCATTTGGGTGATTTTTTCGTACGACTAACGGATCCGCAAATACATTTCTACCTGAAAGAAAATCAACTTTTGAACCGGGGGCCCAAAAAATCTGAAATAATTCAGACGTTCATTTTTCGCCCTCTCTTCCATCATACTCGAAGAAAAAAGAAATCAAAAATGGTGAGGGTCCGCGGCAGGTCGAGTTGGCGTGGAATGCCCCATATATATATATATATATATATATAGGTGTATATATTATATATATATATATATATATATATATATATATATAGTATATCTCTCTATATTATAAAGATATATCGCCGCCGCCGCCGCCGCCGCCGTGTCAGACTTTCCATGGCCTCCTCAACCCCGCTCGCTACCTCCCGCCCCCCCATTTCCATGGCCTCTTCGACCCCGCTCGGCTCTTTTCGCCCCTCCCCTCCCCCTTGCCCTTAGGATGGGTTAGGTCGTTTCAGGTTAGGTTAGGTTGCCTTGGTCAGGATAGAGTAGGTTAGGTTGGTAACCTAACCTAACCTGACCTGACCTTTGAGGTGTTAGGTAACCTAACCTAACTCAGCTAGGTTATGTCAGGTCAGGTTGGGTTAGGTTGCCATGGTCAGGATAGAGTAGGTTAGGTTGGTAACCTAACCTAACCTGACCTGACCTTTGAGGTGTTAGGTAACCTAACCTAACTCAGTTAGGTTAGGTCAGATCAGGTTGGGTTAGGTTGCTATGGTCAGGATAAAGTAGGTTAGGTTGGTAACCTAACCTAACCTGACCTGACCTTTGAGGTGTTAGGTAACCTAACCTAACTCAGCTAGGTTAGGTCAGGTCAGGTTGGGTTAGGTTGCCATGGTCAGGATAGAGTAGGTTAGGTTGGTAACCTAACCTAACCTGACCTGACCTTTGAGATGTTAGGTAACCTAACCTAACTCAGCTAGGTTAGGTCAGGTCAGGTTGGGTTAGGTTGCCATGGTCAGGATAGAGTAGGCTAGGTTAGGTTAGGATGGGTTAGGTTAGGTTGCCTTGGTTAGGATAGAGTAGGTTAGCTTAGTAACCTAACCTAACCTTACCTAACCTTACCTGACCTGACCTTTGAGGTGAGGTTAGTTCAGGTCAGGTTGGGTTGGGCTGCCTTAGTCAGGATAGAGTAGGTTAGGCTGGTAACCTAACCTAACCTAACCGTACCTGACCCCTAACCTTACCTGACCTGACCTTTGAGGTGAGGTTAGGTCAGGTCAGGTTGACTTAGGTTGCCATGGTCAAGATAGAGTGCGTTGGGTTGGGTTGGGTTAGGTTAGCTTAGGTTAGGTAATCTAACCTAACCTTTGTCAGTATCCCAGCGATCTCGGCTCCGCTCGGCTTTTGTTTATCCCTCCCTCCCCTACCTCTTGCCCTGGGCCTCCTCGACCCCGCTCAGATGTTTTCGCCCCATCCCCCCAGCCCATTCGGCTTCCCTATCGAAAACTATCCTGGATAGCCGAAGATAGCCGAGGACAGCCGAAGAGAGCCAAGGGGAGCTGAACCCGGTCCTCCCCTCGGTCCGAGCGCCCAGGAAAGGGAAAGGGGGAAGCAGAGCCGAGGAGAGTCGAAGAGAACCGAAGAGAGCCGAGGATGGCCGAAGACAGCCGAAGATAGCCGAGGATAGCCGAAGATAGCCGAAGATAGTCGAGGATAGCCGAGGAGAGCCAAGGGGAGCCGAACCCGGTCCTCCCCTCGGTCCAAGGGCCCAGGAAAGGGAAAGGGGGAAGCAGAGCCAAGGCAGCCGAGGAGAGCCGAAGAGAACCGGAGAGAGCCGAGGATAGCCCAAGATAGCCGGGGATAGCCAAGGATGGCCGAGGATAGCCGAAGATAGCTGAGGATAGCCGAAGATAGCCGAAGATAGTCGAGGATAGCCGAGGAGAGCCAAGGGGAGCCGAACCCGGTCCTCCCCTCGGTCTAAGGGCCCAGGAAAGGGAAAGGGGGAAGCAGAGCCAAGGCAGCCGAGGAGAGCCGAAGAGAACCGGAGAGAGCCGAGGATAGCCGAAGATAGCCGGGGATAGCCAAGGATGGCCGAGGATAGCCGAAGATAGCCGAGGATAGCCGAAGATAGCCGAAGATAGCCGAAGATAGCCGAGAGTAGTAGGTGCCAGCCATGGCGAGTCATAACAAATGACGTCACGAGGTCAGTGACCGGGAGGGAGTGGGGAGTTGGCGTCAAAACAATGAGAGACTGTCCGATCCAAGATGGCGGCGCCCATACACAATATTATAAACAAATATGGCGCCCGTTTTTACAAACCAATATGGCGGCTTTTTCCAAGATGGCTACTATTTTTTCTACATTCCAATATGGCGGCTGTTTTTAATTTCTCTCTCTCTCTTATACTAAATAATATCTAAATCTGAAATTCTTCAATATGGTGGGGTATATTCAGGAAATGACGCAAATTATATTAAAAAACGTATAAACTAATTTATTAAAAATTTAAAAACTATTTTACATTTCTTACAAACTAAAATAAATTAACTAAAAACTATTTACATTTTCTTACAATCTATAAAATAATTTATTAAATATTTAAAACTATTTTACATTTCTTACAAACTAAAATAAATTAACTAAAAAACTATTTAAAATCTAATCGTCTCGGGGTACCTCGTCTGAAACATACGGGAATTATTAGTACAATAACCGAACGAAATTCGACGAAAATTATATATATATATATATATATATATCAACTTACCGGATTGGTACCCCTCGTCTTCCGCCAGCAGCCACCACCGGTCCTCTTCCTCGTCTTCGTTCTCCTCCCGCAACCTCTCTTCCTCCCGCAACCTCTCTATCTCCCTCAGCTCTTCCTCGAAGTCCCTTTCCTCACCAGCATTCTCTTCTTCCTCGCCCTCGTCCCACCCTCGGCCCATCCAAATCTCCACATTTTCACGTACTTCTTCTTCCTCAATTGCGTTTTCTCTTATTATACCACCCCCGTGACCCCCGTAGACAATGTGCTCATTGTCCTCAGGGACGGTAGATGCGGCCGAGCTCAACGACGAGGCGCTTTCGGCAAAGTCGCTATCCCCGTCAAGGGCTAGCAACTCCGCCTCGCGCGCCTCGATCTCCCTGTCAATCTCGGCCAACATCGCGATCAAATGTTCCCTGAGGAACCACATGTCACGGGGGTCACCGTGGATCAGAACCGCAGCTACGAACTCGTCCATTTCTGCAACGAAAAAACTTTTTTAATCACAATCCTTTTCGCCAAAATTACCAGAGAACAATCACACTCACTTCTTAATCGATTCGACGGTTGAAGATGGAGTGACGACTCCTGCAGAGAAATATACCTCGCTGCATCGCGTACCTAGAGCAAGGGGGGAGATAGAGGCACATACTTATCAAGAAACGTCTCGATGTCCCGACGGGTATTAAATGACCATTCTCACCTCCAAAACTGCTGACGTTGCTGAAATACTGGTGGGATGCGCTCGCAATAAACGACACACGCTACTTCGTTACAAAATTTTCGCTTTATTCAATATTGCTTAAAACTAGCCTATAATTAACAACGTTTCCTTAAACATATCTGTACACAGGATAGACAAGAGGCGTCGAGTTTGTCGCAACTCTTAATTTTTTTAGCCACGCAATTGTAAAACGACGCGGCCATCGAATCATTTTTTACATAATCATCCGTAAAAATATCCACAAAAGCATCAAGCGTGTAACCAAAATGCATATAATAGAGAAACATGACACAAAACTGACCACACACGTCGGAAAATGCACTCTGGAGCTGGCGCGTGTTGCACCGGTAGCGCGGACAGTTTTTCCGCAGACGACGCACGTGGTGTGGGATGAAGGGTGCAACCCCGTAACTGTCAAAGTACACCCCGTTACCGGACTCGTCGTTGTAGAAAGCGACCCAGTGACTTCCTGGCTGTGTGTGGTCATCGGTATTTGCGATAAGGGCCGCGGGGCGGGACCACCGCAAAGGAATACGATCAGCCGCGTACACGCCACACGTAGCCGTCGGTATCAACGCCAAAACTCTCCTCAGTTCCAGACTGTTCATTGCACTCTTCGGATTCGGTTGTAGAAAACCCGCCACCGTCCACCTCGTCAGTCGCCCCTCTCCCCAGCAGCCAAGATTTCAGCACAGCCGCGCGATTCAACGAACAGACAAATTCCCCGGGGTTGGACAGAGCGTGATGCATGCAGTACGTATCCGATGGCGGCAACTTTCCGAATGCGGGGCAATCCTCGTCCTCCAGATTCGTCACTTGACGCGACATAACGCGCCGCAACAATTTCGCCTTTTCCGCACCGCGCGTATAAATCACGCGGGCCGAACGTGCCACGGCGCGCAGTTTTCTGTAGATTTGTTTGTCTTGAATATCACCGTCGAACCACTCTATACCGTGATGGCTGCGCGAAAGATAATTGTTCTGAGCACAAATATTCGCCGGGAGATCCGTGAAGGCGCAGGGTGGTGTGGCTACCCAGTGCCCGATGTGGTCGCGATTCAAAGCTAACACGGAAACCTCCTTGACAGCAAAACCGTTTTGAGCGTCTCGAAAACCCTGCACATCGACCACGTAGTCCACCATATTGCTATAAACGTGTTCGCGGGTATACGGAAAACTGGATACTGCGTGTTTCCTTCGACTTTAGCGACCTTTCCTCGATACGCAACGTCAGCTATTTTTTTTTTTTTCAATGGTGGGGGAGGTGGTTCAGGTTTCACCTCGCCGTCTATCCTCCAAAGTCCACTATAACCTGCCGCGCCGCGTCAATTTCCAAGACGTTGTCAAATTCCGCGTACACGATGCAATTTATCGTCGTTGCCAGGGCGGCCTCGAAGCGCACCTCGATTCTAACGCTGCCGTGTCTGACCAAATTCCAGTGGGTGCCGCTGTTTGCCGACAGATCGGGGGTGAGGTCGAAGGCCGTCAGGCAATACCCGTGGGGGAAATCTTCACGACCTATACCGTTCCCTTCGTTTAGAAAATGTATGCCTGTTCCGGAAAAAAGGGTGTGGTAGGCATCCACGTAGAGCTTGCTTCGCGTAAAGTCGGGCTGTAGCGGCTTCGAGGGGATCTGAGACCCGTCCACGTACAGCGACAGAAAGTTTATGTTGAAATGTTGAAAGTTGAAGGGGTTGTAGGCTTTATCACCGTTGAAGGCCTTGTTATCGACAAAACCCACAATCATTCTTTTAGGCAGTTGACCCAGAAATACATTGTCCAACGTATCACCCTGCACACCGCTGTGAATAGTCATAGCCTTCACCTCCACTCTGGTAAGAGGATACTTTGCCGTGCCTTTACCCAGAGCTCTGGCGTGAGCCAGCAGGACGCCGGGGTTTATCGTTACGCGTCGCACGAGCAGCGAGGCCTCTAGTATGTGTACGCCGTGTGTGTTGGTGCTCTCCATGAGGCAGAAGGCGTCCCGCGAGCGCACGAGCCGTACCCGTAACTCGACACCGTTTAGCAGAAACTTCTCCTGATTAAACACGTCGCAGTGAAGATGCCCAATCAAATCCACGCTGGTTTCACCGTTTAGAAGCTTTTGCCGCTGGGCAAACCCTTTGTTAGCCGATCCGATTTCATCCATCTTCCCCGCTGTATCCCCGTACCACAGGGTGGTGGTTAGGTGTGATTGTTTCGCAGCCGAATTGTAATTCAGCAACGACTCTATGTAGGCTCGGTAAGCGTACGCGTTGTTGGCCGGTGAAACTAGCTTCTGATTGAAGAACACGTCGGCCTGGCTGAACAGAGAGTGCAGCAGGTTGTTTACAGGGGCCACGACGGCCTTTGCAGCCCCCTTTGCCGCCGGCTCCCCGCTGAGCGTTTGTAGACTCACACGCAGGCTGAGCATAGTGTGGGAGAGGTCGAGATACTCGTCGCTGAGGCCGGGCACCATAAACTCTATGGGTGAGTCATCCGTGAGCGACGACACAGGCTTGTAGTGGACCCACTGCCCGCTCTCGATCGTGGTTTGCGTCGGTGGTAGAGAGAACAAATCCAGCTCCGATTTCAGACACTCGCAGGAGTGTGTGTGCAAGTACGCCATGGTCGATGTTTATTATTTTCGTTGTTAGCGAGCCTCGAAGATATCAGCCACGCTTCTTTTTTTACTCCCGCAACAGCTTTTCTTCTTCTTCTTCTTCTTGAGAGTTGTTTTTTTTCTTTTTTTAATTCCGGCAAGCCCCGGTTTCTTCTTCTTCTTTCTCGGTTTGCTTTTCTTGACACCTTTCCTACGCGACCCGATCGATCCTGCACCGCGACCCCGCAGCAACTGCCCCCTCGGTCCGCCGCGCAGCGTTTTATATCCGGACCCCTTCATCAGATTGCCCAATTTATCTGTAGCTTTTCGCCTCAGATTGTAACCCGACTCGACGACGCGTTTCTTGAGCGCCTCTTTGAAGGGTGTGTTGGCGTCCATATCTTCCACGACTCTCACACCGGTCCGCAGAGCCTCCTTCCCCAACACGCGCGCACCGCTCTTCAGAATGGGTATCACGCGCCGAAACAATCCCCCCAGAAAGCTACCGATTCCGCTACCACGCTGTAGCGGCGCACCGGAATAAACTCCACCTATACCACCACCACCCACCTGATCGTCGTAATGTTCAAGGTAGCGAGCCATCAGTGCGACCTCTTGAAGTGCAACGTAGCCGTCAACGTCCCGCGCGTGAATGGCATGGGTCTACCCTGAGAGTCCCTTATATCGATTTCAATGGTACGGAAATTGGTGAGAAGCAGAGGTACGTAGTGCGGGGGTGCCAGTGATTTGCTTTCCGAGACACCGTTGTGAAAATTTTTGCCCACCGTCCGCACTATACGCAGCAGCGGAGCGTAGACATCGCCCACTATTCTGGGCTCCGCGAGATCCGTGTAGACAAACATCTGCGAGGGTATCCCGCTTGGTAGGTTCAAAGGATGGTTGGCCACCACCCTGTCGCGTATGTTGGTCGTGAGCTTTGGAAATCCGAGTTGTTGACGAATGCCGTCGGAAAACGAGAGGTAGTGACCATCCTTGCAGCTGCATTTTCTGACCACGTCCAAACGATCGTCCGCGCTGTCGGCTCGTCCAAACTCCAAATGCTCCTTGATGGTCGGCAAACCGTTCAACGTTTGGGTAATTTCCCAAATATCCGTGTAAATACCGGGTTCGATGAGGAATTTACCATGCGCCACTCGTTTTTCCCCCGGCAACGATGAAATATCGTGAAAATTTTCCGCTGGAGTGTCCGACCGATGCACGTGAAATCCCACCGCGTTGTAGGGTTCGTTTATGTTTTGAAGCGTCAGCGGGTAGTGGATCTCCACCAGGGCGACTTCCCACTCTCCGACAAGCTCGATCCGTCGCGGTAGCTGGGTGGTGAATCGAGCCGTCGTGTTGTGGGGAAAAAATTTCATCGAGCTGTTGCTGGGCAGCGTGATGTAAAACTGATCCTTCATGCCTGTTTTCGCACGCTGCTCGCAGCGATCCAAGAGTTGAACTTTTCCGGATAACCGCGCCAGCTGACAAACAGCTTCTTACTGGCCCCCTTTCCCCGCGTCCGTATTATTTTATCCACAGTCATAACATCGTCCTTGATCACGCGTTGCAACTCAGCCTCGTAAAACAAGCCGTCTATCTCCTCCCCCTCCAAATCAACCAACAGGTAGACGATCGGCGCTCGGTGCAGAACGCGTCGAATCGCAAACACCTCCTCGGTCCAGTTGGCCTCGTAACCCTTCTTGAAGGCACCCTTAGCCTTACTGATGCGAACCCGCTCCCCCACTCGAAACCGTGGCTTTGCACCGGATCGCGGCGGGCCACCGCGTGCCTTTTCCATGTTGAAGCGGGCGGCTGCGGCATTTTCCAGCGTCACCATCGACGGAGCCATTTTAATGGTCGAGTGGGTGGTGGCGTTGTACGCCCCTACCAGCTGGCGCAGCACATCCAGGTAGCGATGGGTATTTTTGTGGGTGAAGTAACGCCACATTCTCTCCTTGAGAGTACGATTGAAGCGTTCCACAACGGCCGCCTTTATGTCGGGGTTTCGCGTGACTCTGTAGCGCACCCCTCTGGCAGCGAGCAGCTTCTGGAATTGAGCTCCGACAAACTCCTTGCCTTTGTCGGTCTGCAGCTGAATCGGGCAGCGTTCCGTGGAGGACAACACGCGCTCGAAAGCCCCGGCAACGGTAGCCGCGCTCTTGTCGGCGAGCGGCTCGACCCAGGCAAACTTGCTGAGCACGTCTATGATCACCAGCAGGTAGCCGTATCCGTCGTTGTACTGTTTGATCGATCTGAGATCCACCAGATCCGCTTCCCACAGGTCGTCTATATTCTGCACGTTGTATCTGGCTCGGGGAAATTTCCTACGTATCGACTTGTGCAGCGTGTACGCGTCCTGCGACGCCAACCATTCGACCACCGCGGCGCGAGGTATTTTTTTTTCCCCCTTTTTTCTTTCACCCGCGGATCGGGTCAAGTTCCTGGCACCCGCGTAACCCGCCTCGTTGGCCGGATCGTAGTACAGTCGTTCGAGGATCTTCATTTCAACCTGAGTCTCAACCAAGCACCGTTTCCGGTTTGCCCTGGTCGTTGTCTGTTCTTGGGTGTGGCAAATATCGAGTCCGAATCCGTATCCTCCTCCTCACCCGCCTCGTTCGTGTCAATGTCACCGTCCACACCCCAGTCCTCCTCCTCCTCGTTGATACGCCTCTGATGAGATGGGCCGACTGCCGATCGTGACGAGGCGTGACGCGTAGGTTTTTGAAAAACGGGATTACCTATGTACTCTTGCGGCGTGTTGATCGAGTGAAGGATCCTGGCGAACTGTTCCCTCCCCCTGGCCTGCATAGATTTTCTCTCGCGTACCGCGTCGTTTATCAGATCGATGATGTTTGTCCCGGCTATCCGAGTCCCCCTTACGGCTATCGTCCCCTTGTCGTCCCACGAGATCTCGGAGCGACCGTTGGTGGTCAGATAGTTCAGCAAGAGCTCCGCTTTCCGCCTAAACTTGTCCGGCACGCTCACCACGATATCCTGTATAGCTACGCCGCTGTTACCAGCTGCATTCCCCTCAGTCACCCCGTCCATCTCTTCCGCTTCTTCTTCTCCGCCAGCGGTATTACCACCAGCAGCAGCCTCGCCACCCACCCCTCGTATAGAGAATTGCAAAGGTTTTCGCGACTCGGCGGCAAAAAACAAGTAACGTCTCAGCACCTGTCTGTACAGCTTCCATTTTTCCCGATCGTTTTTCCCCGGATCGTTGAGAATAGCGTGCATCTCGCTGTCCAGCCGGCTCGCGGGATCCGTATCGGGTCGACGCTGCTGGATACGTTCGGCCGTCTCCTGCGGTATCAGGACCATTTTCTTGGCCCGCTCCATTGCCTCAATTTTCTTCACCCGCCAATCAGACTGTCTATAATCGGGGCGAGCAGCAAGGGTAGAAATCCACCCCGTTGAAGCAGCAAACGTTTCTTACTTTTCCAGCTGCCCGTGTCGCTGGCCAGGCGACGTAAAATTTTTCTGTGCTTGCTCAAACGTCTCCTCCGATCGGCGCTCAGGCTCACGTTACCCCTCAGAGTGTTCAGAGCGCACTCGCAAATGTTTTTCACCAGAGCGTCGTCGGCCGTGCGCAGCAGAGCCCGTCTCCGAGCGGGGTCCGATTTACAGATAGCGTGCAAGGCCGCGGCGTTGGAAGAGCTGAACCTGTTTGCCGAACCTCTTCTTCTTCTTCCTCCTCGTCTAGTTCCGGGCTTCATCACAGACGAAAGACTGGTGCCGCGTGCGATCCTCCACCCTTTATATCCCTGCGAGGCACGTAAACGTAGTGACGCGAATCCGAGGGAAATATATCGGTGCGAAAGCGACAATTCTCCGGGGTGGATTGTTTCAGATCGAGGAGCAGATAGCCGTGGGGGCGCGCTGTGGCGTCGTTGTAGGCCTCCTGCAGGAAGCGAGGGTCCTCGGGGTGTACCTGACGAGCCAGGTGACGTATCTGCGCGCGATCGCGCGGATTCTTGAAGAAAACTATATAATTGGCGTTCAGCGATATATCCCTCTGCCCCCGTCCCTGGTGAAACAGATTCTGCGTGATCAGGAACACGCTCATGTTCTTGTGGTGGCAACCCTTGGTGAAGAGATCGATGACAACGCCGTTGGACGACTCGCGCATCAGATCGTCGATGACGAGCAGTTTGGGTCGCGCGTCCGCGTCGTAGTCGGCCGGTTGCGGCAAACCCTCTCGATATTCCACCGAGCTCGATTCCCCGTACAAAGGTTGCCACTCGGCGTAGTGCCAGACCACCCTCGCAAACTCCGTGTCGCACATTTGGCTCGCGTGTTGCAGAAAGTTTTTCACAAAGTTGGATTTACCGCAACCGGAAGGCCCGGCTACGATGGCGGAAAAGGGATGTTTCCAGCGCGTGTCCATCCTCGCGACTCACAACCCCGTCCTATCTGCAATCGAATATATAGATATCATCGGTTTTGCGTCTACATCCCTGTCTCGAAGGCTTAACCGCGGTGGGGGGCCCGCGGGGTGCGCGCGTTACGTACAAGCTTTTGGGAACGCGCGCGCGCGTCCGGTGACGGCCCGTCTCTCTCTCTAAACAGCTGCGAGAGAGAGCGAGACGGGACGCCGGCTAGAAGCAGCTCGTCAAGCGGCTGAGGCAACCCGTGTCAGCTTACTCGGGGTTGCCTCGCGGCGTGCGGTGATCTCAGCTTCTCAGACCGCCGCACACACGCCCCGCACCAGCCGTTTTACGCTCGGGTTGATAAGCGAATACTACCGCTACTACTACTGACCTACTGAGCCGATGAGTCACCGCTGCACACTTGTGCTCTCCCCGTAGTCCGGCGAGTCGAGGTTTATCTCTGTTTATGCGCGTGTCGAATAACAGAGTATAAGAGTAGGTGAAGAGAGAGAGAGAGAGAGTCTAAGCCTCGCTGCGGAGCTCTATAGCCAAAGAGCGAGATGTACAGCGATTCAGCTGTGCGATTTGTAGCCAAAAGGAAGAGTGTCGTAGCCCGTGTCGCAGAGGCGTCTTTTCGTTTGAACGGGACGGCATATCTTGTTCACGCTGCGGGTGACGACCCGGTGCAACGCCGTACGCTGTATAGCTCTTCGCTCGACGCGAATAGGTTCGTCAGCCTCGACCACCATGCCCCGGATCGAATTAAAATTTATCCTCATTCGAGTCTGATAATTTAGAGTGACCCCCTTCACTTTGCAAACCTCAGCCACCTCCCCGTCTCCCTTTTGTACCAGGAACGCGTAAAATTTCGGACCACCGGAAACAAAGGCTTTTATGTAACTCCCCTCACCGTATTCCGCCAGCTCGTCCGTCAGATCGCCTAAAAAGTTACCCGTAGCCGGCTCCCATTCCCCGCTTCTACTCACGTAAATAACAGAGTCCGTATCGTAATACAACACCCGGCGCCCGAGCCTCTCGAGATAGCTGTACAGCTTGAGGCGAGCCTGAGCGGTGGTGTAGGCGGCCAGCACAACGTTGGCCAGGGGGGACGGTACGATGCTCTCTTCCGTATTAATCCACCGCGCGTAGAGTATTTGATCCGTCACCGGCAAGATATCGACCACCTCGTTCTCGGGATCCGTCAACAGTTCCAGCAGACGTTGACGCTCTCTGATCACCTCGGTACGCGGGAGGTTTTCGCGCTGGCCAAATTTACCCCAGAACGAGTTCAGGCAGAGCTTGGATACGGAACGAAGGCCGGCGTTCTTTGTTATCTTCTCCCGCTGCAACCTGATACCCTCCACCCGCTCGTACTCCGCGAGATAACGGTCGCGGGAAGCCTCGTCGGTGCACTCGCCGGGCCACCCGCTGGCTTCTTGCTTTATTTTCAGAAAAGTGTCTATATAGGGAGCAAAGAGTCCCCCCTGACCGCTGGCCGGATCGTACACCGTACTCTCGTATTGCCAGATCTCCGATACGTCGATCACGCTGTAGCCCACAGCCACGGCTTTCTGCAGCTCGGCAGACACCCAGGTACCCGCGAACCACCGATCGGCCTCCGACTCGTGCGGACAATCGATCTGCAGAGAAGCCTCGCAGCAGGAGCGACACAGGGGAAACATGAGTTTTCCCCGCATACGGACTGGCAACACGGGATGATAGAGATTCCTGGGTGGCAGGATAACGCATTTCACGAGACCCTCGAGGCCGGAGATGTCCGTGTTGTAAGGACCGGTCAACGCTCTGCACTCCCTACCTACGTAGACTCGCGGGTGGCCCACGGGGTAGCGACCGGTTTTGCACACCCAAGGGTACAGAGAGCATACGTCTACGTATCGGATCTCCTCCCCCGGGGCAGCCTCGTGATAACGCTTCGTGTTTCCCGTACGCCCTCCGAAAAACGCCTCTCGAGGATTCAACGAGTCGCGGGAGAGGACCAGCGGATGCTGTTCGACGTAATCGCGCATTTCAGGATCGGCATCCATCATCTGGTCGAACGCGCACTCCCACATCTCCGTGACCCTGTAACCCAGTTCGATCATGCGCGCCGTTTTTGCCCCAGTCTCTTGCCACCGTCTGTCCATCGTATCCCCGCACGATAACTCTTTGTCGCGATTGATCGTGTGACATCTAATACACCCGTGCCAGTAGCATCCGTGAAATTCCAACACGTGTCGCTCCCCAGCCGCGTCCGTGTAATACCCGTCGACAACCCGCCTCGTCTCGGGAATCCTGTACTCGCGACCTCGTCCGGCGTGCCTCACCTCTGTACCCAGCTCCCTCTCCATCCAAACGAGCCATTTGATCGCTTTCACCGATTGATTGTTGGCCAACCTGTACCCTGCGGCCGGCAACACTCCTATGGTGCGGGGTCTGAGGAAATTTTGTCGAAACACGACGGAACAGGCCGACGCTATGGTGGTGCTTCGCGAGAACGGGCAAACACCGCCGCAATTCAGAAAAATATCTCTAAACGCGACGCATGCTCGACGAAGGATGTCCACGTCGCTGCGGCAGTATTCCACCAGCTCGCGGTTGAAATCGAACACGTACCCGCAGGCTGTGGCTTCCCTGTACCATTTGTAGAAAGCGTCCCTGTCCGAGGTCTTCATACTGTCGGGGGAGTAGAATTCCGCGTCTGGCAACGGACCTATGTAATTCCGATTCTCCGGTGTATTGAACAGATGCGGAAAGATACCCTTGCGCGATTCCACAGGTAGGCCGAATGCCTTGGGCAGCGCGGCTAGAGCCATAGGCATGTAGGCCAAAGAGTCCAAGAAACGCGTGTGACCCGTCTCCATCAGTATGATCTTGGTACCGTTCAGGATCACCTGCGGCGGATCTCTGTTATTTTCTACCAGGTAACGCAGTATAAATTGAGAATCGAAACCGCTGGCGTTATGCGCTATACAGAAGATCTTTTTGAACCGACAAACGTCCCGCGTGACAAACTCCACCAGCTGTTTAACGGGGTTCTCTCGGAATACGAACTCGCGCACGAGCCCGCAACTAGGACAGGGTGTACTTATGTCCGGCTCGTGTATGCAGCTGGTGCACGCCTGCTGCGCCACGCACAGATTCGGCACGTGCAGATTGACATCTCCGCTGCCGGCTACCGGGGCGCACTGCTGGGTCTCAAAGTCATAAAACACGAATATATGCTCCGCGTTTCCGGTGGGTGGCTTCAGAGGCTGCATGTAACACTCGTGGTTTACCGCCTGCACGGATCCACACGTGTTGCAGTACGCGTTGCCGCAGGAGTGACCCTTTTTAGTACGATCGACGAACAGACCGCACCCGCTGCACATCTGCAGGGTATCGCAGACGCTTCTGCGAGGATCGAACGACCCCGCGACGCGATGTCTCCGCAGACATTCCTCCCCAAAGAACCACCGGCCGCAGGCAACGCACGGCATACGTACCCCCGATCTGTCACACTGTGGAACGGTGTTGCAGCCGGGACATCTGTTGGAGCACCTGTGATCGCCTGTATAACGATAGGCTACGTTGCAGGGCTCGCAGAAGCGTCTGTTGGCTGCTGCGGCGGTAAGATTCAATATAGGTTTGTAATGACCGCCGCGTGGAAAGTACAGTATGTTCAATGTGCCGCTGGAGCATTCACCCCGCTCGGCCAGTACGCGCGCCCCGTTGTAAACGGCCTCGCCTCCGCGTCCAAAGGTATTGAAATCGTATATTACGACGGCTAGACCCAGAGGAGCCAGATATTCTTGAAATCTAACGATCTCTCGCATACCACAGCCCTCTGGGGGGACTTCTACGCGCGCCTCTCTGCACAAAGCCAGGGCAGCCTCCCTCTGAAGTCTAGATTTCGCGTGACGCACGTCGGACCATCGAAGCGCGGGATCAGCTGCGTTACCCCCGATACCCTCTCTGTTCAGGTAGGCGCGAGCAGAAATTATAGCGCGCGGTAGACAAAGATTGTCGCGTTCGACCTCGAGAAGCGATCTTTTGCTCACCTCCTCGTGAGTGAGAGGTTTGCTCTTTCGCCCGCGACCCACCGGTACGCTGACCCGGTTAACGGTGATTCTGAACGCGTCATCCACACGAAATTCGGAGGCGCTTTGACTGAGACTGAACACGAGCCGCCAGAGATCCTCGTAGCGAGAGTCCCTGACCGGTCGAAACGACAAACCGGCCGTGCCCAGAGCAAACGAGGGGGTGTCTAGGCCGAATCCTATATAATCGTTAGCGGGATCATCTACAGAGTCCGGGGCAGTGGTCGTGGCGTAATTGTGAATATCCCTGACGGCTTCTTCGAGCCAGGTAACAGGGTCTACGGTTTCCGGGGGTGTGATGATTTTCAACGTCAAGACGCTCCCCGTTACGGCAAATCTACGATAATATTTACGACTCTCGTCTACAATCAGAAATCTGACACCCGGAGGACGCGCGATGTGGTCGTCCGCAGCTGTGCTAGCGGCTCTCTCTCTCTTTCCCCCGCCCTGCTCTATACCGGCGTCTTCGTTGATACCTCCGGCTCGTTTCATCGCAGCGTAGACAGCGTGGCGCCGCTCTGACGGCCAAGAGTAAAGTCCCGGTTACACGAGTCGTCTTGAAAATTAAAAAAGGAGAATGCGTACTCGGGGGTGTACTCACCGGAAGATTCGTCGGAAAACACCACCTCCATCTCATCGTCTGTCGAGGAATTTTCGGGAGACGGTGGCGGTGCTCTCTGTCTCTTACCCCCACCATACTGTATGCCCGATGTACCGGCACCCTCGTTGATACCACCGACGTAGACGGGTCGGCGTTGCTCTGATAACCAAGAGTTAAAGACCGGGTTACACGAGGTGTCTCAAAAATGCGTACTCGCTGGTACTCACCGGGGGAGTCGGGACACCGCGGTAGTGATTGTACCGCGATGGCAGTCGTTTTATCGCTCCGAACAGAAGGGTCATCTTGGAGGAGAGGTGTATCCGCGACAGCCTCGGCTTGCTCCGTCACCCTTATCAATTCTAGCTCTTCTTCCTCTTCCTCCCGCGCGGCAAGCTCGTAACGAGCCGCAGCGTCGTACAGGAGTTGATCTTCGTCGTCGAACTCATCCTCCTTTCCGTTCAACCACTCCGTCTCGGGTTCGCTACTCGCGTTGTCTGGTGCGAAAAAAACACCCGACAATACTATGAAGCGAGCCGTTGACAAAGAGTCCGTAGAACAGAGTTGTTACTTACCCTCGTGATCCGTGTACGCCCGTACCATTCTGGTGACTTCGGGGTATGACTGACCACCGCGTTGACGTACCACGTCGACGGCAATTTTCATACTTTCCCAAGACTCGTCAAACACATGCCGATCGTACATACGACCGATATCCGGCACGGTGCAACTCCATAAAAGACCTCTCAGGCGAAAGAGGAGCGCGGCTGCCGGAAGGTCCACCAGCTCGAGAAACCAATTTTCGTCAAACTCTCGCACGAATCGAGGGGCGAACCTCCTGGCGCAATACAGCACATCGCGTATCACGGTTCGAATCACGCTGCTCCGGTAAATCGCCCTGTTAGCGCCCGTTAATTCGCGTTGAAATTTATTATCTTCCATTTTTTAGCCTGTTTATACTCAAACTGAGCAAATTGAACAGGTGCAGCCAAATTTATAGATTTCGCTGATATTACACATCTACTACATCTGTCTCGTGTGTGTGAATCATAATCCCTCCCGTGCACGTGTGTGAGAGGCAGTGTGAATATATATATATATGCTCTGATGGCCGGTGTAGTTTTCATAAAAATTTTCTACATCCGAGGTATCACACACACACACACACACACACACACACACACACACACACACACACACACACACACACACACACACACACACACACACACACACACACACACACACACACACACACACACACACCTATAGCAGATCCTGCAGTATAGCGCAATAATTTGAATCCCCTCCATCGTCAGGTCGTACGAGCGTCTGTGTATAAATGAGAAAGAGAGAGAGAGACTACTGTATATAGGTATATATATATATATATATATATATCCTTCTATATTATATAATTCAATCGCCGCCGCCGCCGCCGCCGCCGCCGCCGCCGCCGCCGCCGTGTCGGATTCCAAGGCCTCCTCGACCCCGCTCGGCTCTCCCCCCCCCCCCCCCCCCCCCCCCTCGCCCGCCTCTTGCCCTGGGCCTCCTCGACCACGCTCGAATCGGCCGAAGGTAGCCGAGGATAGCCGAGGATAGCCGAGGATAGCCGAAGAGAACCGGAGAGAGCCGAGGATAGCCGAAGATAGCCGAAGATAGCCAAACATAGCCGAGGATAGCCGAGGAGAGCCGAGGAGAGCCCAAAATAATAATAATTATTAATAATTTCTACACACGACTTCAAGAGATACGAAGCCGAGGACCTGGACTACGAGAAATACTCAGTGAACGACCTGGACAACGAGAACTACGAAGCCGAAGACTTGGACACTGGAAATACTTGGCGAACGACCTGGACAACGAGGAATACGAAGCGAAGGACCTGGGCAACGAGAATTACGAAGCCGAGGACCTGGACTACGAGAAATACTTAGCGAGTGACCTGGACTAAGAGAACTACGAAGCCCAGGACCCGGACTACGAGAAATACTCACTGAACGACCTGGACAACGAGAACTACGAAGCCGAGGACCTGGACTACTAGAAATACTTGGCGAACGACCTGGAGTACGAGACCTGGACTACGAGAATTACGAAGCCCAGGACCCAGACTACGAGAAATACTCGCTGAACGATCTAGACAACGAGAACTACGAAGCCGAGGACCTGGACTACTAGAAATACTTGGCGAACGACCTGGAGTACGAGACCTGGACTACGAGAATTACGAAGCCCAGGACCCAGACTACGAGAAATATTCACTGAACGATCTAGACAACGAGAACTACGAAGCCGAGGACCTGGACTACTAGAAATACTTGGCGAACGACCTGGAGTACGAGACCTGGACTACGAGAATTACGAAGCCCAGGACCCGGACTACGAGAAATACTCACTGAACCATCTAGACAACGAGAACTACGAAGCCGAGGACCTGGACTACTAGAAATACTTGGCGAACGACCTGGACAACGAGGAATATGAAGAACATAAAATCCACGGATTATTCGGGTTTTAGAAACAACTGATACAAATTAGAATATGGGGGGTTGGCGCGCGTAGCGCGCAGGGGGGCGGAGCCCCCCTAGTATATATATATATATTTAAGATATAATACCCTACCGCTTATATACCAGATCTTGCCATATCCCCCCTACCTCCCGTGTACTTGCTATACATGCAGATGTTGTAAATATATATGTGAGGATGGTACGGGATAACAAATAACTGAGTCGGGTATATATATATATGAACGTGTATATATATATATATTTATTTGATACATTTTTTTTTTAAATTTAGATAATATAGGCTCTACATTTTTAATAAATCAATATATATATATATATAATATACATATGAACGTGTATATGTTTATTTGCTACATTTTTTTCTTAAATTTAGATAATATAGGTTCTACATTTTTTAATGAATCACTATATATTTATTTGGTACATTTTTTCTTAAATCTAGATAATATAGGTTCTACATTTTTAATAAATCAATATATATCGTCTCACTAAAGCCATAAGGTCGTAAGCGCCAAAAAATTTTTTTTGTGGATATATCCAAACGATGTTATATCGCACGAAAAAGATTTTGCCACCAAAAACATGAAATTTTTTATTTTTGGCAGTTACGACGTTATGGCATTAGTGACGCGATATATGTATATATATATATATCACATGTAAAAATTATAGCTACGGTTATTATTATTGAATTATATACTCTCTACATTTTTATTAAATCTATATTCGTGTAAAAAATTATACGTAAGATTATTAATATTATTAAATCAACGGCGGGTGATAAATAGGGGGGAAGGTGATCGGGGGGACTCTGGGGGTGGGGACGGGGAGCGAGGTAACGAGGCGGGGGATGGAGGTGGTGGTGATGGCGAACGATTTGGGACCACCTGGTCTTCCTCCTCTACTTCTTCTACTTCTTCTTCTTCTTCTTCTTCTTCTTCTTCTTCTTCTTCTTCCTGAATGCTCAGACCGTCGTGCTCGTCCAAATTTAGCGGGTCTCTTTCCTCCTCCTCCTCCTCCTCAGCGACGGTTGAAGAAATCTCCTCGCTCTGTACAGCCCCTGCAGCCTCCGCGGGGTTCGTACCGTAGACGAAAGAATCGTTGATTTCCCACTGCCTATTGAGATGGCTGAACATCTCATAATGGATATTATCGGTCTCGGCCACGAACCCCTCTGCGACATTGTTTACCCGCAGGAATTGCAAGAGCGCCCTCGCGTTGGTGAGATATCTCTCTCGCATCTCCCCCCTCAACCGCAGTACTCGAGCACGTCTTGCGATCCGTTCCATCTGAATTTTTTTAAACATTTTTTTGTTCAGAATCCTTCGGAATTAGAGGGTTGAACGAGGGAAAGAGTCGTAAAGACATACCTTTTCTGTTGTTGCTGTCGAGAAACACTTCTTCACTGGACTATCTGTTGGTTTGTAATGCGAGTCTCTCTATTCCCTTCATAAGGTTTTCGCTAGGACTAGTATGAAAAAAATGGTGTATGTGTATGTGTGTGTGTGTGTGTGTGTGTGTGTGTGCGTGCGTGGGTGTGCATACATCGCGAATATGCAGGACACCTGGAGTGGCGTGATGTGCCATCAGCGTTTTACGAAAGGCAGGGGTGACCGCTGTCGGCGTACGACTTTATTGTTGAAATATTACGAAGACCGTGTTGACGATGCCTGGAAGATAACGACGTCCGTTGCGCGTCGGATTACGTGGTTATAGAAAAATCATAGCTACAGTAATCCTCGCATGATCGGTATGAGGTTACATTTTCGCTGAAGCGCGCTGCGCGATGCTGCTGCGACTGTCGCGCGATTGTCACGTGGTGATGCGTATTTTTGCTGAGGTGTGTAGAATGGTGGGGTGGGTAGGCCTCGGTGAAGACTAGATCGGGTGTAGAGCTTTCAGTTGCAACCGAACAGTCAAGAACAATGGCCACACCGAAAACAGGCTCATTGAAAGACGGGTGTAGTCGATTGGCTAAGACCTTTGACATAGCGCTGAAGAAATCCGAGCGTAGCCTGCTACTGTCGAGGACGTACGGGCTGAACGGTTCGTGGTCGAAAAAGGTGAACGTCGGGCTTCGTCTCCGGTTGGATGGGACTTTCGAGCCTGTGGTGAAATTCGTAAATAATTACTCGAGCGGTGTATCCCTCACCGCCGAAGCATGGGCAGATCTGACTGAAAAGCTCGAGGATATCGAAAAGTATTTCGAGAAAAGCGAGCGTCCCGCCGGTAGTCTGAGTTCGTTGCTGAGCGATACCATCTCGCTAGCCGGAGGGTGTTCCTTGCGTTTAACATCGGCTCACGGTTCGAAAGTAGTTGCATTCTATGCGAGCAATCCTGACGCTGCCGAAAGTCAGCAGGGGTACGAGGAGGAGGAGGAGGGCGATAACACTGGTGAACCTGGATGGAAGAAACGAAAAACCTATTCGCCGGTAATTGTGATGCAGAAGGTTACATTTGACGGTCTGCGCCATATCGTTTGCTGTATAGACGAGTATATCATTCAACTGGAGGATATGGTGGATAATGTCGACAAGTGCAAGGAGTTGCTGGTTCGTCACTTTGCCGGCATCGTGCGATCCAGAAAGATGACGGCCCCCACTCTGCAGCAGATCGGTGTCGTGGTGTGCGAGGAGGCTGATGCGGCGAAGGATGCGCTCCACAGGGGCATGCTGGCTGCGGAATTCGGCCATATCCATTTAAATGTTGTGTTTCACGAGTTGACCCGTTTGTTTTTACCTTACATCATAGCCGACATACGCCAGAGTGTTATAATTGATAAGTGAAGTGTGTGTGTGCATTATTACCGGCATATGTCGGCGCGGTTTCATTGTTAAGTGGGTATGTGTGAGAGAAATAAACTGTCAGCCCGCGTTGACCCTGGGGTTTCATCCCCGCACGATTCGAATCACGAGACTTGAGCAAGCCCAAACATCGGTCATCCGTGGTGTACCGAGACGATAAATCTTCCCGCTCTCCTCCGCGCGAGCTCAGTATAGGCGTCCCGACACCATCCTGGGGTATTCATTCATGAATATGTCAAGATAGTCTCAGGACACCTGTACTGGGTTGACGCGGAGGAAGGCTGGTTGGTTCATCGTTTCGATACGTTTCCGATGACCGATGCGAGGATATGCTCTAGTCACGTGATTGCGAATGGCGGGTGATGCGAGCCCAGGGGCAGCGCGCTCTGTAGT
This sequence comes from Tenthredo mesomela, assembly GCA_943736025.1. NCBI lineage: Eukaryota > Metazoa > Arthropoda > Insecta > Hymenoptera > Tenthredinidae > Tenthredo > Tenthredo mesomela. The sequence goes on from OX031019.1 coordinate 16,334,347, forward strand.
TTAGTCTGTTCGATATAAGGGATGAATGTGAAAACTAGTCTTAATATGGGACCGAATTAGATCCCAATAAGAGGTCACCGCGATCTGCAGAATCGATGAATTAGGCTGCTGTCTTCCTCTTAATGTCGGTATGACTCTCCCGACGCTAGCCTGGGGTATTCATTCATGAATAGGCTAAGCTAGCGTCAGGAGGCTTGTAGCGGGATTACGAGGAAGATCGCAGTTTCGTTTCATCGATTCTGTAGGCCTCGGATGACCTCTTATCGGGATCTGATGCGGTCTTGCATGAATGTGACCCGTATTTCGGATCGTGAGACCAGATAGTACCCAAGCATCGGTCGTCCAAGATCTACCGGGCGATAGATCCGGCTGCTATCTTCCTCATAAGACTTGTATGATTCTCCCGACTCTATCCTGGGGTACTCATAGGTGTGAATGCGTCAAGATATAGTCAGGAGGATTGTACCGGAATTACGAGGAAGATCGCGGCTTGATTAATCGATTCGGTAGGTCTCGAATGACCGATGCGGGGGTGCGATCTTGTCTCACGATGGCGAATGACGGGTCAGCGCGCTCTGTTGTACCTACGTTAAAAAAAAAGATGCTTGTAAAAACTAGATTTAATAAAATATGCTTGTAAAAACTATATCTGATAAAATATGCTTGTAAAAAAAAAAAAAAAAATAGATTTGGTAAAATAATAAACGAATATTTGAAAATAATTTGTGTCAATCCCTGCATATACCCTGTCATTTTCTATCAATTTCAGCTAGTATAGATATATATATATAGGATAAGAATTTATTATTTCAGAGCCGGGATAGTAGCCATCTTGGATTTTGGAAACTAGTAGCCATCTTGGAAAAGCCGCCATATTGGTTTGTATGGGCGGGGCCATCTTAGATCAGACATCTTGGATTTTGAAAAATAGTAGCCATATTTGATTTTGAAAAAATAGTAGCCATCTTGGATTTTGAAAAAAAAATAGTAGCCATCTTGGATTTTGAAAAAATTGGAAAACGGGCGCCATATTTGTTTATAATATTGCGTATGGGCGCCGCCATCTTGGATCGGACAGTCTGCTGTCTCTCATTGTTTTGACGCCGAATCCCCACTCCCTCCCGGTCACTGACCTCGTGACGTCATTTGTTATGACTCGCCATGGCTGGCACCTACTACTGCCGAGGATAGCCGAAGATAGCCGAGGATAGCCGAAGATAGCCGAGGATGGCCGAGGATAGCCGAGGAGAGCACAAAATGTCTGACACGGCGGCGGCGATATATCCTAATAATCTATACACACGACTTCAAGAGATACGAATCCGAGGACCTGGACTACGAGAACTACGAAGCCGAAGACCTGGACACTGGAAATACTTAGCGAAAGACTTGGACAACGAGGAATACGAAACGAAGGACCTGGGCAACGAGAACTACGAGGCCGAGGACCTGGACTACAAGAAATACTTAGCGAGTGACCCGGACTAAGAGATCTACGAAGCCCAGGACCTGGACTACGAGATATACTCACTGAACGACCTGGACAACGAGGAATACGAAGAACATAAAATCCACGGATTATTTGAATTTTAGAAACAACTGATACAAATTAGAATATGGGGGGTTGGCGCGCGTAGCGCGCAGGGGGGCGAAGCCCCCCTAGTGTATATATATATGTATATATATATATATATACTAGGGTGATTCAAAAAAAAAAAAAAAAAATTATTTTTTTTTCCAAACAGGCTCAAAAGTTTCATTCCGGTCAAAAAGTATGCCTGTTAAAATTTGAGCTCTTAATATTAATATTGAGTTGCTCCTCATCGCACTTTTCGATTTTCCATAAGAATAACATGGGATAAAGCATTCTTGCTTCTTCTGATTTTTATAACTAGCAAATGATATGTCACACAGAGAATCTACAGACATATTTTTGTAGAGAATTGAACGCTCTACAAAAAAGTTCCGAGTTATTTTCCAATAAGTCTACTCGTTCAAAAGTTATTCAAGGTCAAAGTTTAATTTATTTTAATTGATTTAATTGATAATTTTTTCAATTTTAATTTTTTTGTTTTTTTGTATTTTTCGTTTTTCATTTTCCAACCAAAACATGTCTGTAGATTCTTTGTGTGACGTATCATTTGCTAGTTATAAGAATCAGAAGAGGCAAAAATAATTTATCCCATGTTATTCTTATGGAAAATCGAAAAGTGCGATGCGCCCACTCTTAATATTAATATTAAGAGCTCATATTTTAACAGGCATACTTTTTGACCTAAATGAAACTTTTGAGCCTGTTAGTGAAAGAAAAAAAAAAATTTTTTTTTTTTTTTAATCACCCTAATATATATATATATACTACATATAGCATATATATAAGCCTAGCTATGCGGCCTAAAAACGGTGACAAAAAACGTTACAACGCTTTTTTTTAAAGAGGACTAGCGAAAAAATGCGGAAGTTTATTTCATCAATTAACTCAATCGATTCTGTCGTGCAAATTGACTCGATTGTCTCATCAAAAATGCAGAAGTTTGTTGCCACATTAATGAGATAAAAAATGCAGAGGTTCAATCAACTCAATCGATTCTGTCATGCAAATTGATTGCCTCATCAACAGCGTAAAGGCGCGGGTTAGAACTCTGGGAAAAAAGGAACTCCGGGGAAAAGGTAAAGGCGGGGTCATGACTCACCTGACCTAAGTGGTCCAGTAGCCCCACTGATCCAGTATCCCCATAGATACTCTACTGCAAAAGAGGGCGCATTATTGACTCAAGTGTCTCAATCGGATGAAATTTACGAACAATTCACTATACATCCGATGTATGAAAAGAGGCCTAATGAAACTGTCACAGATCTTTATCAAATGTTGAAAATCCAAGACGTGCCATTAGATAATCGTCATAAAAGTCTGGATTTGCTATGCTTCCCGAATTTGTATCCGTATGGTTGCAATGGACAGCACGAGGATAGATCAACGCGTCTCACGCAAGCCGAATTTATTAAATCGAGACTCATGTCGAAGCATTCGCAATACCGGCTGGATCAGCAATACTTATTCTATCTATTGAATGATGCCAATATTCGGCAATTGAATAGTGGGATTTATTACAAACTTAATATCACCAATCCAAGCGAACGATTTACCGCCGCGAGTTATATAGAAAAACTTTCCAGGGAAGAATTGGAAGGGAATTTGAATGCAATATTTTCGAGGCTGCGCAACACGGCGCAATATTGGAGTCGGCCAAGAAATGATGTATCTTGTATGACACATCATTACGGTCCGGCAACATGGTTTCTCACCCTAAGTCCAAGCGAATGGTTATGGTCAGATATGACGGAATACCTTCACGAAGTCGGTGGCCCTGCTGCCGTTAAGATGTCTCCGAGTCAATTGGTCGCGGCGGATCCAGTGTCTGCATCTCGATTCATTGAAAACAAGTTTCGCGCTATGCTCGATTTCATAACATGCTCTCCCGATAACCCTATCGGAGAGGTGACCCATTATTTTTGGAGGCGCGAATACCAAGGCAGGGGAATGCAGCATTTCCACCTATTAATCTGGATCAAAGATGCTCCGGTTATTGGGAAATCTTCGAACGAAGAAATAGCGAGTTTTATTCTGAAATATGTAACTTGCAGAATGCCACCGAAACATGCTTCACCTGACTTGTATCGTCGCGTGAATACGCATCAACGGCACAAACACAATGCCTATTGCTTGCGAAGTAAGCGAAAAAAAGATGGTGGTTCGTCCAGAGCATGCCGATTCGGGTTTCCTCGTCCCGTAACGAATAACATTGTTATCAGGGACGTGGCTGTTTCAATAGCTGGCAGGCGGAAGCTAAAGTCTAGAAGTAGACTGTATGATCTCCCTCGAAATCAGAACGAGGTGGATATCAATGACTACAACCCAGCGATTCTTCATGCTTGGGAGGGCAATATGGACATACAGTTCATCGGTGAGCTCAGCGCTATACTCATGTGGTATATCACTAAGTACCTGTCAAAATGTGAGAAAAGCAACATGAACGAAGACATGGCAACACTGATCAGTTCGGCAAAATCGCTCTACAGTCGTCTGTGGAGTTTTGCTCAACGTATGTTAAGTCATAGAGAATGCGGAGCGTTGGAGGCCGCTGATACTCTGTTAGGAATCCCGTTGTACGGCATAGATCCACAAACAACTATTAAATGGATAGATGTGAATATAATAAGAAACAGAAAAGTCAAAACTCGTCGAGAAATTGAAGCCCTCGATGCGGATTCTACTGATATCTTCTGTGATTCAGTAGTTGATACGCATTATCCAGCTCGATCAGAGGAATTGGAATCAACTAACCTGTACGACTTCGTAAAATGGTACGAAGTTACCAAAGCCGAACCTAAAGCAAAGGATATTGAATATCACAAGATCGGAAAATCATTGTACCTGAAAAGAAGGAAACGTGGTCGTTTAATTAATCATTATAAAAATAATGTGAATAATCAGCCTGAACTATATTACTTTGCGCTACTGTTACTCTTTAAACCTTGGGGAGATACAAATGAGCTGCGGAATGGATGTGATACGTACGCAGAAGCATTCCAATCAGTCCAAACGGAGCTTGAAGATGCGTTAGAATATCACGAACGTATTGCGGAAATACAGAAAGGTTTTGAGCATATCAAAGAGGTAATCGAAAAACGTATGACAGAAGGAGCTCAATCCCAACAAAGCGACACTTCGGATGCGGTATCATTAGGTTGTGGGCCAATCGAAGCAGAAGGTGCGATGAAAAAATTTCAGGCACGCGTCCAAAAGGTCGACACGGTGAAGAGTTCGCAAATAATTGCGGATTTGAATTCTGATCAAAAACGGGTATTTGATACAACCACGGTTGCCGTGAGTTCAAACGATAGAATTCTACGACATTACGTCAGTGGAGAGGGTGGAACTGGTAAGAGTCATCTTATCGAAGCGCTCGTATGGTGGATCAAGCAACATGCTGGTAAAGATACCGCCGTAACAGCACCGACTGGAATAGCAGCATTCAATGTCAACGGTTTGACGATTCATAGGTTGTTTCAACTGCCTGTCGAGCACGGGGGCACTCCTAAATACAAGCAACTCTCTGATGCAGCTTTGAAAGTCATTCGAGAACAGCTTAGAAATGTCGCGCTTATTATCATTGACGAGGTCTCGATGATTTCTAATGTAACACGCATGTACATACATCTCCGATTGAGTGAAATATTTGATACCACCGATTGCGATGACGGTTGGTTCGGTAAAAAACATATTCTCCTGTTCGGCGACTTGTTGCAACTTCCACCCGTTCGAGAAGAACCTGCGTTCACTCAACTGTCGAGCGCAGTTTTGAATAAACTTCTGGGCGCAATGGGAAGTGTTAATCTGTGGAGTAAGTTATTCAGTTACGATGAATTAACGATTAACATGCGGCAAAAAAACGATGAGTCCTATCGCGAGATACTATCAAGAATACGCCTAGGAATTGTTATCGATTCAGACACAGAGATCCTAGCATCAAGGACAATCCGTTTCACAAACTTCACAACTTCAACCTTCAGTGAAAGGGTACGTGAACTATGTGCATACATAAATAACTTACCAAACGACGCAGTTTGTCTGCTTCCGACGTGTCGGATGTGTGATGTTCTGAATGAAGCTATGTTGGCCGAGATACGAAGCGAAGAAATAGAACTGATAGCCCACGATACAGTCGACTGCCCCACATATGTCAAAAAAAAAGTGCATAAAATTTTGGATATGGCAGATGAGGATTGTTCTCGAACTGCGGGCCTTGCCAAATTGATTACCATAAAAATTGGTGCAAAAGTAATGATCAGACGAAATATTGATGTTACTTTAGGTCTTGTGAATGGTACGATTGGTAAAATCACGTCGGTATCACGAGCTATTGATACGAAGGATGTTGAAGCGATACGAGTTGTCTTAGGGACAGGTGTCGAACACGTTATAGAGCGCGTAGACGTAAAATTTGAGGCAATGGAAGAGGCTTTCGTTATTCGAAGACAGTTTCCAATTTGCCTCAGTTATGGAATTACAATCCATAAAAGCCAAGGTCTCAGTTTGAAGAATGCCATGATCGATGCGGGTAATTCTATATTTTCTAGTGGACAAGTGTACGTTGCCCTCTCGCGGGTAACTTCCTTAGAAGGAGTCCACTTGATTAATTACGATCCGCATGCAGTATTTGCAGATAATTCCGCTATTTTGGAGTATAACAGGTTGAGAAAGCAATATCGACCGGACCTTATGGCGATGACCGTTTCAAAAAAACGGGCGAGAAAAGTTAACGACCGCAAATGGTCTTTACCGATAAATTTATCTACATGTCAGGAACCAATCGAGGAAAAACCATCCAGCGACACGTGGCGAGTGAAAGGTTTTCAGAATACAGATGATGTTTCTTGTTATGCTAACGCTACGATACAGTGTCTATTTCACAGTAGACCTATTAGAAACTGTTGGCTAAATCAACAAAATGACGACGTCATGAAAATCTTGATCGAAAATTATGTCAATTCATAATCACCAGGTGATGTTTTTCATGCGAGGAGACTTGCCGGTGAAGAGTTCACTTTGAACGTTCAGCAGGATGCGCCTGAATTTTTAACCAGTCTAATTTGGAAATACGACGACCTGAGAAATATCGTAAAACACGAGCTAACCTCTACAAGGCGTTGCAAGGATTGTGGTTTCACGAGCAAGACAATCGAAGCTGGTTACATTCTGTTACTTGCTTTGGCCCCAAGCAAGAAAAAGACTCACAGTTTAACAGAGATTATTAATTACAATTTTTCGCGTTGGAAGAACGTCGAAGATTCGTCCTGTCAAAATTGCGAGTCAAAAAATATACTCATCAAAACCGATGTATCATCGGCAAGCAGCTGTCTGATTTTACAGCTCTCATTGTTTCACGTACAAGATGGGAATATTACGAAGATAACGGATTACGGTATCAAAGCAGTTCCTACGGATCAACCCGTCTTTTGCGCGAAAAAATACAAAGTCAATAGCGCTGTATTCCATCATGGTCAGAATGTTGAAGAAGGACATTATACTTGCATGCTTCGAGACGGAACTTCTGCTTGGCAACATGTCAATGATTATGAAATTAGGAAGCAGAAATGGATAAAAAATGCCAAGGATGCATACATGTTCTTTTTGCAAAGGAGCTAACTGCGCTAACAAATGTGACGGAACAATTGTTATATACATATGGACATTTTTTAAGCATAAGGGTTTAAGTTTTTAATACATTTCAGGTTGTGGTAAATTTGGGTTTTACAATGCTATGCTATGCTATGAAAATACATGATGATTGACCTTTAAAAATAATCTTTCAAAAATGTTGGTCAGAACCTAATTGCTTATTGAAGTCCATATATAATAATATTCGAATTTTGAAAAACTATTATGATGAGTAACATATAACCCTGCGTGCAAGTAACTCCGCCATTGCCGGTCCCAAGCCCGGATGAGAAAGGAGGAGGGCTGCACGCAGGGTTCGATGTTGTGGGTATATAAAGAATTATTGTAATAGAACAATTTGTAAACGCCATGCAAGTATATTACGCGTCAGTCTATAAATTTTAGACTTGGGGAAAATTATGAGCACACGCGTGCTCGTTGCTGTTGATGTTCCTGCTTATCGAGGGACTTCGGGCGGTACGAAATAGTACAAAACAACCGAGCGAGCGTAGCGAGCGAGCACAATTATTAGATGGTCAAGCAAAATTTTACAAAAAGTAGTGAAATCAACCACAAAAAGCACCTTTGGTGCAAAAACATTTCGCCAAGTCCATTAATGTGTAGACCACCAAAAAATAATCAAAAGTTGTGCTCGTTCGCTCGCTCACTCGATAGATTGATGATTATCAACATACAAAAAGCATCGAAATCAGATACAACTGCCAAGTACCTGTAGAATAATAAAAGTTTGGAACTGAAAAATTTGTTCAAACTAAATAACGTTGTACTCGTTCGCTCGCTGCGCTCGCTCACTCGATTGGCTTATGATTATTGGTTGAAAAAACAATTCGGATGAAGAAATTGAAGACGTCAACATTTATCTGAAAATATTCATAACGAAAAAATAATTCAAACAAAATTAAAAAAAAAAAAAATTTGGAGGTAGTGGTACTTGGGGGGCCTTTTATAGAAAAAGAACTATGAAATATTGATCGCGAACCATGTCACTGTCATCTGATAGATATTTAAACGTTGGCCCGCCAACGTACCACGGACTCCAAATTTTTTTTTTTTTTAAATTTTGTTTGAATTATTTTTTCGTTATGAATATTTTCAGATAAATGTTGACGTCTTCAATTTCTTCATCCGAATTGTTTTTTCAACCAATAATCATAAGCCAATCGAGTGAGCGAGCGCAGCGAGCGAACGAGTACAACGTTATTTAGTTTGAACAAATTTTTCAGTTCCAAACTTTTATTATTCTACAGGTACTTGGCAGTTGTATCTGATTTCGATGCTTTTTGTATGTTGATAATCATCAACCTATCGAGTGAGCGAGCGTAGCGAGCGAACGAGCACAACTTTTGATTATTTTTTGGTGGTCTACACATTAATGGACTTGGCGAAATGTTTTTGCACCAAAGGTGCTTTTTGTGGTTGATTATTAAATACTAATTTGTTCATGATCTTACACTCATTTTATTTTATATTCTGAGTTAACCTGAAATTGAAAGAATATATTTGTTGTAGAAAAAATACATAAAAGCTGAATTTTTTTTTAGTTCACCATTTTTTTAATATTTGTTTCTAACAAAATGACAATTATTAAATGTTCTATGTATTCAATAATAATTTGATATCTGAAAAAACAAAATCAATTATCTATGACGACGCACTGCTACAATCCATTTTCTTTTCCTCTTTAATTCGTAAAAATGTCCAGGAAAACGGTAAAATTGTGATTCTGGACTTTCACCCTCTACATTTCCACAATTCACAACACAACACTTATGTCTTGATTGTTTCTTTTTCATTTTATTTAGTAACAAATCCTTATTGAAATCCATTCATAACATATGAGACTGAGGCTTTACTGAAAAAAAAGTATAAGTCCTATACGCATACTCAGTATCGCTGTAGGACTTATATTTTCCGTACGATACTATAGCAAGCCACCATCAGTGAGTATAGTAAAAAAGTTCCCGCGTATCTCTACCTTAGACTCACTCATATGTTCACGCTGCTATTTGGTGACATGTTAAATCAGCATTTAACGAATTATGAGTAAAAAAATCAATTTTTTTTATACGAATGGATTGCATTTAATTTAATGGTAAGAAGTAAATTGTAATATTTTCAATAACAAATAGTAATAACATGAAAGAGGTTATATTAGGTTATATTATTATTTTATTTATAATGACATTTATAGTTTAAGTGTATAGCCCTGCTAAAAATCTCTCATAAAAATTTATAGGAACGTGAATAATTTCTACAATATTCTATACGTCCAATTTGTGCCCGACAACTGCCCACATATAATGCGTATGACATTTTATGTGTTTCTATTATTTTTTTTTCTATACGACTTTCATGATAAAGGAGCAATGGGTTTCTACAAAGTATTGTACGCAATTCTTCAAGTATATTATCCTATAAGATATTTCACAATAGAAAATGCTTCGTTTTTTATATGTACAGATTTGATTTGATGGATATCAGGTCTTTATTGGAAATCCGTATTCTGAAATTTTCTGGAACTATTGTATTCTATACGTCGAATCCGGTTCAAGCTTCTATTCGACATTTGCATATCCAAAATATAGGTACGCTTCATTTACCCGAAAAGTTCCTTACCCGAACCAGTCATATGCCCGAATCGTCCAATGCCCGACCAGTCAGATACCCGAATTGCCGTTTACCCGAAGCCGTCATCTACCCGACTCGCTATATGCCCGACCAGTCAAATACCCGAGACGTCGTCGACCCGAAACCACCATTTACCCGACTCGCTATATGCCCGACCAATCGAATACTCGAATCTCCCTTTACCCGAACACGTAATTTACCCGACTCGCTATATACCCGACCAATCGAATACCCGAAACGCCATTCACCCGAACCCGCCTTTACCCGACTCGCTGTATGCCCGACCAATGGAATGCCCGACTCGGCGTTCGCCCGAACGTCACATGAACGGTTTCTATGCGCGCGACAAGCCGCACAAGAGCGTCCGGCGACATATCGCGCGGCGTGATCCACCACGGCGCGTGCGGATTCAAATTTCTTTATTCTCTCAAATCTTGTTCATCCGCCGACTGATTTTCTTGAATTGATTTTATTTTCATGATCACCTCACCAGACTAAACTCTCGATATGAGTAAAACCCCAAAAAGCACCCCTGGTGCAAAAGCTTTTCGACAAGTACAATAATGCGGTCACTACCCCAGAACAAATCTAGCAACAAAAAATCCTACTTAACAAAAGTGGTACTATACAAATGTCTACTTACAAAAGTAATGAAATCAGATACAATTGCCAAGTACATACATGTCTTCTGTATAATTATAAAACAGGAAACACAAAAAAATAAAAATTTGGAGTACGTCGTACTTGGCGGGGTTTTCTTTCGACGAAAACTCCCAAGCTAACGACCTGGACGACGAAAACTACGAAGCTCACGACCTAGATGATGAAAGCTACGATGCGAACGACCTGGACGACGAAGACGACGCCGAAATTGAAGCGATTCCAGAAAATCGCAAGCATTTCAGTAACAAGTTATGCAAAATGACTCCAAGAAATAATCTTATCGAAATGTCAATTGAAAATTGGGCCGGCCCTATCCTATAGTCACGTATGAGCTCTGAGATTGGTTCTACGAGATCTTCCGTAGCTCGAAGACTAGAGGTCCAACGGATTTTTGGTAAAGGAATTTTGGTCTCAGAATTTATTAAAGAATGCACTCTGTCAAAGTGGCCCGGTCAACTGAATCACCCTATATAAACAAAACATTCATTTCTTTTTTTCCCAACTATTTCCTCAATTTTTGTAATCGTTGCTCATTTAATGGTTTCGTTAAAATATCTGCTAATTGATCTTTTGTTCCAATTTTATATCTACATCAAATATTCTTTTTTCATATTTTTCTCGAATAAAGTGATATTTAATATCAATATGTTTGGTCTTTTTGTGATATTCCGGATTTTTTTTTTTTTTTTTCAAAATGAAAAGAATTTTTTGAATATGCGTCAGTAGGATTTATCGCCAATTCAACAAATGCATTGTTTTAATAAACAATAGTCATGTTTCAATCTGTGAATGACACACCGTCACAATTACTGTAAACCTGAGGTGGTGTAAAGATCTTTCGTTATATTAATGGCTTTATAGTTATAATCTAGAAACGTCAGAGACTAAAGTTACTCTCGTTTATGTAGAAATTTGTATTAGCAAAGTATCGAGGATTGGCTATTGAAATTTATTGACTAACGAGAATAACTTAGTCTATGTAGCACCGCTGTTGTTTGTTAAATACCATTTTCAAGTGTGAACTTTCAAATTAATATTCAATATTTGCTCTTAAAATTAGAAGAGTATAATCAACAGCCTGTTTCTTCTATCGTTGTTTATTTGAATAGTGATTTTACCGTTTAATCAATGGTTCGCACTTAAAGATCTAAATACCTACTATAATAATATCCCTATTATAACATACTATATCAGTTTAAGATAGCAGTATTGCATCCCATCCCATACTGCTGATCCAGTATTTGTATATGTATAATGTAAGTTTGAATCTAAGTTTATATTTATGGGTGAAGATCAATTATTTACAAAATATTTTATATTTTAGACATAACTGTGTTCTGGAAAAAAAAGAAGAACAAACAACAACAAACAAGATCACAATAATTACATAATCAATTTTGGTAAGCAGTATTATCGTAATAGGGATGGAAATAGACATCCAACACACACATCCCTGTACATGGATCTGTGTATTGGTACAACTCAACTCATGCGTATAGCATTTGCAATGCAAATTAATTCTTATTTTTTTTTTTTTTATCAAATTTTGATGAAAATTACTTTGCCCCCTCGCTATAAATTATATTGTTATTGAATTCGTTTTAATAATTAAATAGTAAAATAATAAAAAAAGAAAGTTTGAAATGGGTTATATGAATAAGGAACAATTTACAGTGCGACGTATGTAATTCTAATTTAGGTTTATCTGGTCTAGTAGCTACTGCTGAATACATTAAACTGTCAACTGCTTCTCTATATGGAGCATTTAAAATTTCTGTTCCTCCAGTTCTATCGATAAATCCAGTGTCTTGTAAGTCATATAACAAGATAATTTCCAAGTCGAATGCAGGGACACAGTGGTGCGAAAAATCAAAGCATTACAAGAGAACTAGCTCGCTATAGCATAAAGTGTCTTAACTAGTGCTAGTATCGCTACGGCAGCCAAATTAACATCAGATGATCTTAAATCATTATTTAGTTTGTAAAGGAAAATTAAATAGAACCGAATCGAATATTCATGCCTTACATTATGTCAAAGAAATAAAATAATAGTAGTAATAATAATAATAATAGTGTAGATCCATCCTTAGCTGAAATCATTTGGATTTTGAATAAGTGTTATATTTTGTAAGTGAATGTATTTGAATTAACTATTGTAAATCAGGGTATTTTGAGTCGATAGACCTATGAATAAGGAAAACTTTACAGTGCGACGTATGTGTATTCTAATTTATGTTTATCGAACAACTGAATGCATAGAAAAGTATAGCTCCATGAAGAAACAGGATGTTGTGTTTTTTCAGTGTCAAAATTTCTAACAAGATGTGATACATATCTCAAAGTTCCAACATCATCCGGTATTTGTAAACAATATTTCAATGTATAACATTGTTGTTCCTATCAATTTTCTGGGCATAGTTTTTGAGATAACGATTAACTATTCAATCATAATGGAACGTTTCCATTTTGATAGTATAGTAACATACTTCCTTGCATACTTCTTCGTTGGTATATGGGGAATTCCAGTTCATTTTGACCTGGTTCTGACCGTTGACCTCTCGGATTCGGCCCGCGATTTTTTATATGATTTTTTTCTCTAAAAAGCACTCATTATTTATTTTGGATTTTTTCGCCACGGTTTAAATTGGCTACAATTTTTGAAAACGAGTATATTGATCGACACAATTTGAAAATCTGAGAAAAATTCTGAAAATCCTGTATCAGATATCAACATTTTTAACCCCTTGACTGGTGAGCCCACCATATGGCGGGCTGTCGAAAAAATGAGTTTCTAATGACACAAAATGAAACCCACGAATATCAACTTTCAAGATGATAATAAGTAAGGTTTGGTCTACCAGAAATGTTCACCTCACTCTCAAATCGTTTACCAGTACTAAAGGGGTTAAGCCTAGGGCCGGAGTGGGGAGATTCTTCCTTCTTACTGTTTTTAAGCTTTTTCCAAAAAAAACTGTTAAAAAAAATTAGAAGCGGCAGTTATGTTACTATGGATGGTTGCTGAAACATTTCCATATATCACACCGCATTTTAGAAATTTTTTTGAGATTTTTCGGAGAACAGAAAAAAAAATTTCGGCGAAAAGATAAAAAAAAAATCTCGTGAAAAATCTCAAATTTTTTTTGTAAAATCCGGTAACACATGAAAATGTTTCAGCAACCATCCATACTAACATAACTCCTGCTTCTAATTTTTTTTAACGGTTTTTTCCGGAAAAAGCTTGACAACAGTAAGAAGGAAGAATCTCCCCACTCTGGCTCTGAGCTTTAAAATGTTGATATCTGATACAGAATTTTTCAGAATTTTTTCAGATTTTCAAGTTGTGTCGATCAATATATTCGTTTTTAAAAATTGTAGCAAATTTAAACCGTGGTGAAAAAATCCAAAATAAATAATGAGTGCTTTTTAGAGTGAGAACAATCATGCAAAAAATCGGGGGCCGAATCCGAGAGGTCAACCCTGTTGAAAATGTGGATAGAGTTCCGTTTGAAACCCATAGAAAACACGATCCAAACTTATCAGTACCTAATGGAATTCTATACGCATTACCCGCAAGAGATGGAGTAACGATTGCATGTCTATCCGTTTCTGTCGTATTTCTGTCGGCTCAACCATAACGTATTCGTTTCTATGAGAGATTATGTATCCGCGTCTGTCTGCAGTGTTGAACGCCACCAGATCCTATCCGCAACCTTGCGAGTAATTCTATCAGTTTCTGTCTGCATCCCGCACGCACTCGACACTCGTCCGTTTCTATACGTCATTTCCAATCGGGCACCTATCCGCGTCTACCTGCAGCCGACCGCCATATCGAACGCTACCTGATCCTATCCGCGACCTCATGGGTGATTCTATCAGTTTCTGTCTGCATCCCGCACGCACTCGACACTCGTCCGTTTCTACACGTCATTTCCAATCGGGCACCTATCCGCGTCTGCCTGCAGCCAACCGCCATATCGAACGCTACCTGATTCTATCCGCGACCTCGTGGGTGATTCTATCAGTTTCTGTCCGCATCCCGCACGCACTCGACACTCGTCCGTTTCTATACGTCATTTCCAATCGGGCACCTATCCGCGTCTACCTTCAGCCGATCGCCATATCGAACGCTACCCGATCCTATCCGCAAACTCACGGGTGATTCTATCAGTTTCTGTACGCATTGCACACGCGCTCGACACGCATCCGTTTCTATTGGCAGTTTAAAATTGCAATGCGAGACCTGGTGGTCGGCCCGTAAACTAATTGTAATGGCGGATGTAACAGTACGAACAGTACAAACGTCAATGTTTTTCTACGTAAACGAACTAATTCTACAATAATAATTACTGATAATTAAATATATTCAAAGTAGACTCGGAATAACTCGGAGAAATTTGTTCGGAAATATAGAGATTGTTGATAAACGATCTGAAAAACACGAAAAAACATACGTTCTATCCTTCGATCATATACCGTGACGACGGCGTAACCTTGGTGAAGGCACAAGGTGTGTTTAGTTTCGAAAACGGCATTATTCATGTGTCTGATTATTTATTATTCTCGGTTTTGTGTAGCACTCCCATACAGGGTGATTCAGGTTGGACGCAACATATCAGGTGAGTGTATTTCTCCCGAAAATCTTGGACTAACGTCTTTTTACCAAAACTTCCAGGGTCCAATAGTTTCGAAGCTACAATAGATCTTGGTCTACCAATCAGAGGGTTTATAAGTGCCCAAGACAGGGCCGGTTCAAGAGTTTAAGTTGAGCAGAGCCCGCGTCGGATCGATTCTTATCGATCGACGTTCCAGTCCGATTTCTAGACGAGTATGATGGCGTCGTCACCTGGAGATGTCTTCGTACGGCATAGGCATCCGTTCTCGTAGTCCAGGCCCTCGGCTTCGTGGTTCTCGTAGTCCAGGTCATCGGCGTCGTAGTTCTCGTAGTCCAGGTACTTCGCCTCGTTTTTCTCGTAGTCCAGGTCCTTCGTTTCGTATTTCTTGTAGTCCAGGTCCTCCGCCTCGTAGTTCTCGCAGTTCAGGTCCTCCTCTCTGTAGTTTTCGTAGTCCAGGTCATCAGCTTCATAAGTAATTATTGATGAATAATAGATATTGTAGGAACGAAGCGGAGGAGCTGGACTACGAGAACTACGAAGCCGAGGACTTTTACTACGAGAACGGATGCCTATGCCATACGAAGACATCTCCAGGTGACAACGCCATCATACTCATCCAGAAATCGGACTAAAATGTCGCCGTTCTGTACAGGTGCCTACGTATAGAAACCCATTCAAATCTGCTCATAATTTCGGATAAAGGATGCCTGCATCGTCTGCGTATAAGGACGTATAGAAACTCATTCGGATCTGCTCATAAGTACAGATGAAGAATGCCTGCGTATAGAACCAAACAGATGCCGATAGAATTTGTTTCCATATTACAGCAAGTGCGAGTAGAACCATACAAATGCAGATAGCATTCCTGTCCATGTTACACCGAGCTGCGTATACAATCATACAGACGCGGATAAAATTTTCATCCGCTGGTGCAGATAGATGCTTGTAGATGACAAGACGGTTTCCATACGTTTCTATTCGCGTTTCTATCTGGCAAAAAACGCATACGAAACGGATAGGATCGAACCTTCTATCCGTTTCTGACGGAATTCTATCCACATTTTTAACAGGGAAGGGTCAGAGCCAGGTCGAAATGAGCTGGAATTCCCCATAGGTATAAAAAAACATGTGTGATAATGATTTGAATGAAAATTTTAGAGCCTAAATTCATTTATTAGATTCGTTCGTTTTACACAAATCGGGCTCCACTGAACTGCACTGGGAGTTTTCGATTCGTGAAGACTAGTCTAAGCTTCAAGGTGATTGGTCCAGTGCAGCCCGATCTGTGTAAAACGAACGAATCTATTAACTACCCGTTATTTACTGCTGATTCACTTGAAGCTGAAGCTTATCCTTGCATTTCTTCATTCATTACGTGTCAACAGAAAAATAACAGAAGAATCATTTTTTTTCCCTCTTGCAGTAAGAAAAGCGTCAATTTTATTAGTTGATGGGGAAACTGAACCAACCAAATAAAAATTTTGTTCTATATCTTGTACGCTCAGGTTTTTTCGTTAATTCCTGCTTCTATAGTGCAGTAGCGCGAAAATCGAAATCTATTCTGCGTTGGTTTTCACCTGGCTACTTTGCCCATCGATGAACATATTATTCTGTAGCGTGATTTCCTCCATAGTTGAAGGGGATCTTATGTGCCTCTAATCAAATTCCTTTTGCTGTCAGACAAAGCAGCCAAAATGAAGGCAAATTCCTTTAAATTCAGGCGATGACAATTTAAACATGATTCAATCAAAAATCGCTCCGACTGCAGTTCATAAGCCATGATATTGTTGGGTACACTGACACTGAAAAAGAAAAAAAGACACGTAGACTGCAATGAGGGCCAATATGCATGAGAAACTTCGGATGAACATGCATGCCAATGCACATAAAAGAGAATTCCACAACTCTGGAAATATCCAACACGATGAGGTTATCTTTGCAGAAGTTTCAAGGCTAGTCTTAGGTCAAAGGCGTAATCTGTAGAAGAGCGAATCGATAAACGACAAAATTTTGAGTGGCACTGGTGTGTCCCCTTCCATAACGAAATAAGTATGTATTATAGGGTTACGCTGGGTGAAACGCCCTATAGTTAATATATCACCAATATATATAAATTGTCAGATAATCTAGTAGTTATGAGATAAATGAGGTACCTCAAAAACATACGAGATAGGTTTCCAGATAAATAACTATTATTGTAAAAGACAAATTAGTCTTGCTCTAGTCTTCGACTTGACAAGATCTGTATTCGATTTATTGAATATAAACCCATTTTTCACCACACCTGCACGGAAAGTACGACTTTCGCTCCCTTGCGTGAGAGGGAAGTCGTTCTTTCCGATGCAGGGGGTGGTGAAAAATAGTATACCTCACACGGGAGTGAAAAAGGCCATCCCAAACTGCGTTTTTGTCACCCTCGCCTTCGGCTCGGGTGTCAATCTCCCACGCAGTTTGGGTTAGCCTACTTTCCCTCCCTAGGTGAGTAATATACTATTACCTGATTCATTTAATTTCGCGTTTGGCTTACTTTATTGTTCTCGAGAATTCACAGCCCTTATTTTACTTGCGAACGTCCTTCGCAACACTGGTGTCAGAAGCGCGATCTTTTCGAGATCAATAAAGTTAAGGTAATACCGAAATAACTTGATAGAGAGATAAATAAAAAAAAAATAAATAAAAAAAAAAAAATAAAAAAAAAAGAGAGAAAATGACTTCACGACGACGAGCTAATGCTCCTTCAGAAGAATCTTCAGCTGGTTCCCAGCTACCCGAGGCTCCACAGGCTCAAGTCCAAATAGACTTGATGGACCGTTTTCTCCAAGCCTTTGCCGCCCAACAACAGGCCACCCTAGCCGCTCAGATCGCTCAACAACAGGCCAACTTAGAAGCTCAGAGAGAAGAACGCGAGGCCAACCGAGCCGAGCGAGAAAACCAACGACGAGCCCAACAGCAGAAAGAAGAACGACAGAGAGAAGCCTTACTTCTCTCTCAAAGGGAAGAACGAGAAGCCCGCCATCGAGAACACGAGGCCACCCTGTCTCTGCTACGAGAGGGGACTCCTCAGACGTCCAGCCGTCCCAGAAGTCCACGCTCCTGCTCCGACTCCTAGACGCTCCCCCGTCCTGGAAGTATCCCAACAATCACCCCCAATAACCATACGGTCTGTACCTGTTTATGAGGAGGGAGAACCCTCCTCAATCTTACGTAGACCACGTACAGGTGGAGCGGCGACTTTCACGCCGCACACCCGTACCCTAGAGCGAACCGACCGCATCGAACTAACGATGCGGGACGACCAGCTAGTAGAAAATTATCGCGATAACTTGGTGTCTGGCGACCAACACTCGCAAGAAAGAATTCCGAGCATCCCTCATAGAGATAACCTTATTCCCACCGATAAACCATGCGCCGAGAACAGACGCGAAACACAACTCGCGGACACGATTCAGAAAACCATTGAATTACATAGAGAGAATCGTACTGAGTCTGTCAGAAAGTTAACCAATCGTGTTAAAGTCAATCCTTACGACGAATCTTATCCATGGACAGAATACGAACGACAATTTAACATAGTAGCTAAAGTAAACGCTTGGTCTTCCACCGAAAAAGCCGGACATCTCGCGAGTAGTCTTAAAGGCCCGGCTCTGACAGTCCTAACCTCACTTGCCGATTCAGACTTGGAAGATTTTGACAAACTCAGCGCAGCACTCAGGTTAAGATTCGGAGGCCAAAATTTAGCCAAACTTTCTCTGACACAATTGACGTTGAAAAGACAAGCCAAAGATGAGGATCTTGCCACGCTGGGCTTAGATATAGAAAGGTTAACTAGAGTAGCGTTACCACAGTGCGACGAACCGACCAGAGAAGTTTGAGCTTGCGACAAATTCATTAATGCGATAACAGATATGGAACTTAAGCATACCCTCAGCCTGGCAGGACCCTCTACCCTCCAAGAAGCAATTACAAAGGGACTAGAAATCGACGCGATAAATAAACAATTTTCACGAGGTCCTCAAATCAGACGTGTAGAGACAGGAGAAAATAGCCGTTCCGCAGCGAATACCACCGACGCGTCGAATTCTGCTCTCCGGCAGCAACCGCGAGAATTCAATAATGATAGACGACCGTCCTCATACAATAACCGAGATCGTCCTCCGAATAAGTGTAGGTTCTGCGGAAGAATAGGTCACGATATGAATCGTTGTTTTTCATTGGAAGCTTTAATTAATCGCACAAAAGGGGATCAAGATCACAACAGATCTTGGCGACGTGACGAACAACGAAATACAGACGAAACTAACAGGCCAGTGACAGACAATTCAAAATCAAATAATCAAAAAAACTAGTCTCTGATGGTTCGACAGGGCGACAACCATCAAACACGCGACGCGAATACAGCCCTAACCCCACTCGGTATCTGATTAGGAGTCTTAGACAGACAGGATTGTACGCCCGTGGAACCGTCAACGGGATCGACTGCCTCTGGGTCATAGACACGGGGGCAGAAGTGACAGTTGTTCGGTCAGACCTCCTGGGGACCGGGGGGCTTCCTCCGCTGTCGTCGTCGCTGCGCACTGCCACGGGAGGAACGACTCCTGTTTTAGGAGAAACGTCTGTAAAAATATGTGTTAAGGGATGTATCGAATCAGAACATAAAGTATTTGTCGCGGATATTGAGGATGAAGGGATCCCAGGGATCGATTTTCTTTCAAACCACAATTGCATAATTTCCACAGAAGACAATTCTTTGATATCAGGTTCATACAAAATAGTTTTATCCACCAATAGGAATAAATCCCTCGAACATCCTCGAATTCGCACTTTACATTCTCCAGAAATAGAAACCACGAGTCCTTTCCCGACTCATTTACAGGCCCTGTTAGACCGAACCTCGACAAACCTAGATCCATCACAAGAAGCCGCTTCCAAAACACTATTAGAAAAATTTCAAGATACCTTTGCCAAGAGCGGTGAAGACAACGGTAGAAGCACTCTTACTAGACATACCATAGACGTAGGGAATCACGCTCCGATCAAACAAGCTGCTAGAAGACTACCTCTGAATGGACGGGAAGAAGTAGAAAAACTAGTCAGAGAGATGTTAGCCAATGATGTTATAGAACCCTCATCCAGCCCTTGGGCCTCACCGATCGTACTAGTAGAAAAGAAAGATGGCTCCAAAAGATTTTGCATAGACTACAGGAGGCTAAACGACATCACAAAGAAAGATTCATACCCCCTGCCAAAGATAGAAGAGACCCTGGACTTAATAGCCGGAGCCAAATGGTTCAGTACTATAGATCTTCAGAGTGGCTACTGGCAAGTCGAGATGGACCCCCAGGATAAAGAGAAGACAGCTTTTGTCACAGGGTTGGGAGGACTTTGGCAGTTCAAGGTAATGCCATTCGGACTATGTAATGCTCCGGCAACATTCGAACGGACCATGGAGACCATCCTACGAGGAATAAATGGAAAGATCTGTCTCGTATACTTGGATGACATAATCGTTTATGGAAAGACTTTCGACGAACAAATCAAGAATCTCTCAACAGTCTTTACCCGTCTGAGACAAGCAGGCCTCAAAATGAGCCCGAAAAAATGCTATTTATTCCAGAGAGAAGTAGGCTTCCTAGGCCACATCATCTCAGCAGAGGGAATAAAGACAGACCCAGCGAAGATAGAGAAGGTTTCGAATTGGCCCCGTCCTACAGATAAAGAAGGAATACAGAGTTTCATAGGTCTTTGCAAATACTACCGTCGTTTTGTGAAAGGTTTTGCCACTATAGCTAGGCCACTCCATCATCTATCAGGGAACAAGACCCCTTTTGAATGGAATACGGCTTGCGAAGAAGCTTTTATAAAATTAAAAACTTATTTAACTTCTTCACCTATTCTGGCTTACCCGCAGGCCGAATCCCCATTTATCTTAGATTCAGACGCGTCTCTTACAGGGATCGGTGGGGTGTTGTCACAGGTACATCAGGGAAGCGAGAGGGTGGTTAGCTTCTATAGTAGAGTCTTGAGTAAAACAGAAAAGAATTATTGTGTCACTCGGAGAGAACTTTTAGCTGTAGTCCAAACGGTTACTCATTTTCACCATTATCTGTATGTAAATAGATTCAGAATTCGCGGCATTCCAACACATATATATGTATGGTAATACATATACATTTTTAATTATTAGAAAACTCCATAGACACGAGCGAATGTTCTCATGTGCTATGTATAAATGAAACATGGTTCATTTTATTGAGTAATTATAATAATATAATTACGTGCCCTTATCGCCATGGCGGATCAATAAATGTGAATTAAACAAACTCAATTTTTATTGACAAGAAAAATTATCAGGCAGACCGGGAATCGAACCCGGATCTCTGGAAGCCTAACCGGGGACTTAATCCACTAGACCACCTAGCCGCCCACCGTATGCTACCTAATAATTAAAAATGTATATGTATTACCATACATATATATGTGTTGGAATGCCGCGAGTTCTGAATCTATTTAAATATCAACGACACAAGAAAAAGTAAACAAACGCAAGTATGACAAGAGAAGTTGGAAGGTAGCATACGTTGGGCGGCTAGGTGGTCTAGTGGATTAAGTCCCCGGTTAGGCTTCCAGAGATCCGGGTTCGATTCCCGGTCTGCCTGATAATTTTTCTTGTCAATAAAAATTGAGTTTGTTTAATTCACATTATCTGTATGGTAGGACATTTTTAATTCGCACCGATCACGCTTCCCTGAAGTGGCTGCTTTCGTTCAAATCTCCAGAAGGTCAAGTCGCTAGATGGATAGAAAGATTGGGCCAATACGACTTCGACATCCAACACCGGGCTGGGGTTCTACATAGAAACGCAGATGCCCTCTCAAGACGACCCTGCGAAGGAGTGATAGACTGCAAACAATGCTTGAGATTGGATAAACAAAAGGATGATTCTTATACGTTAAGATCGATCACTCTAGACGGAGATGTAAAAGACTGGCGAGAAGCACAACTAGGAGACGAAGTATTAACACAACTGAAGACATGGAAAGACGTGTCTCCTCATAACCAAGACGTGAAGATTTACTGGACCCAATGGGACTCCATTTATTTACTCAACGGCTTACTTTATCGCAAATGCGAATCCCCGAATATGAAGAATATCCACTGGCAACTACTGGTCCCAAAAGAAAAGACCGAAGAAATCCTCAAGGCATACCACGATTCCCCGACAGGAGGACACTTTGCTTCCAACAAGACGTTAGACAGAATTAGAGAACGGTATTTTTGGGCTAGGTGTCGTTTAGACGTTGAAAATTGGTGTAGAGTTTGTCCAGTATGTGTAGCCAAGAAAGGTCCGCGAAACAAGGGACATAGCCCTTTACAGGTGTATAATGTAGGCGCGCCTTTTGAGAGGATCGCTATGGACGTTCTCGGGCCTTTACCTCTCTCCCACTCTGGGAATCGCTACGCTTTAGTGATAGCAGATTATTTTACAAAGTGGCCCGAGGTCATCCCTATTCCCAATCAGGAGGCGAAAACAGTCGCTCGAGTCTTCGTAAAGGAATTTGTATGTCGGTATGGAACTCCTCTTGAACTCCATACCGACCAAGGACGTAATTTTGAATCCATTCTCATGGAAGAGATAACCAGACTTTTAGGTACCCGAAAAACTAGAACGACCCCCCTTCATCCTCAATCCGACGGTATGGTAGAACGACTCAATCGTACTCTTCTAGGATATTTATCTTCATTCGTAGAAAAAAGTCAGAAGGATTGGGACGAATGGATCCCTCTCTTTCTACTTTCCTATAGATCAGCTGTTCACGAGACCACGAAGCAAACCCCAGCTTCGATGTTGATGGGAAGAGATCTTCGACTACCCTCCGATCTGCAAAAAGGTCCTCTTCCCACTCAGAGCGTTCTTCAAACTGAGTTTGCTCCACATCTGAGGGATAGGTTAGACGAAATTCATAGGTTTGCTAGGGGGAGGTTTCAAATAGTTTCAGACCGAACAAAGGCTCGATACGACGTTAGAGCTAGGGATATTGAATTTAAAACTGGCGATTGGGTATGGTTATTTCAACCAAGGAGAGAGAAGGGGCGCTGCCCTAAGTTACAATCAAACTGGGAGGGACCTTATGCAGTGATAGACAAAATAAATGATGTGGTTTACCGGGTTCAACGTTCCATACGATCAACCCCTAGGGTTGTCTACTTGGATCGCCTGGCTCCATACGAGATAGAGGGACTTAGTCATAACGATGATAGAAGACGGTAGAAATCTCCGTTATTTGGAGCTAAGCGAAACATTGTCAGTTGGTGAAAGAATCACTGTAGAGTCACATGAAGAAAAATTTACTTTAAATTCTTCCAGGTGGTCCAAGAATCTACCCTACGGGATCCGTCGAAAAGCTAATCGCCTTTTAACAATCCTAATAGAAGGGAACATTGGATGCGGTAAAACTACATTTACTCAACGATTTCTAAAAGATCCAGATATACTCACATTATTAGAACCATTAGAAGAATATAGAAACGTTGCGGGAGAGAATTTGTTAGATAAAATGTATAAGGACCCTCGTCGGTACAGTTTTCATTTTCAACATCATGCAGCAATGGTCATGCAAAATCGACATTTAGTTCGGACCGAACTTCCTAATAAGGTTATGGAACGCTCCATTTATAGTTGTAGTTGTTTTGTAGAAGCACGTCGGAGAATGGGCGAATTCGAAGAATTAGAAGCACATCTATTGACAGAGAATATGAGAGTTTTGACACAAAATACGGCTGACTTTGAGGTCGATCTAATCATTTATCTGAAAGTATCTCCACACGGAGAGAAAAAACTGGCGATTAACGCGTGAACATTGGCCACGCTTCAATAGCAAGCATTTCTCTTGGAAATCGCAAGGAGCTTCACGGAAAAAGTCCGTGAGCTCTCTTGGAAATATCCCTCGGACAACTTCACGGTATTAGCGCAAGGCAGCATTACTATGAATCCAACTGATTCTTGGCATCCTCGCATGGGCGCTGGTGCATTCAGGGCAAAAGGGTATGTCGCGCATTAAACCCATGAGGTCCTCTAGCAAATTGAGCAAGAGACGCTTGCGGTGTTCGCATAACAAATACTCCGCGTGTGAATCCCATGAATTCTCTTGCATTAAACCCTAGATTTTTCTCTCCGTGCAGAAACATCATTTTCTAGAGTAAATTCACGGGCTCGGAGCGAAGAAGAAAACATTCCGCTCGAGTATTTAAAAACTTTGAATGAAGTTCATGACGATTGGCTAATTAAAGGAAAATTCTCATCTCTTCCCGCGCCAGTCTTGTTATTAGATGCAGAGGAGTCAGCCGACGAGGTTTATAACAATTTTTGTGAGGTTATGCAATAGGAGGTTAGGACACTGAGTAATTGACAGACGACTCTGAACTCTGAAGTCGGTCGAGATAGGTCGCGTAGTATTCGAGAGTAGTTTTCTGGGTAATCGGCAACAGAGAAACCTAACGGGAGATCTCTGAACCCCCGATTACGTCATCACTGTCTTCTCCCTTGGCGTGCCGGCGCTGGCGCGCGCTGTGGAGGTCCGGGCGAATAGTAATTATGAAAGGAGGATTCAGAATAAAGATAGCTCCGCGAATCGAATTAGTTATTGGCAATAGGTTAGTTTATAAGAAACTAATCTGAGTTTTTCAGCCCTTACTTACGATGAGAAGAAAAAGGTACTTCATTAAGGGGGTATATACACCTTTAAATTGGTTGAATTTCTGAAAAACAATTTCCCTTTTTTTTTCAACTTGAAGACTCTGATAAAATTCAAAAAAATCATCATGTTTGGGGAGGGTTTGACCTTCAGTATCCATATATTACATCATGTATTACTTTCAGCCTAATAGTGGCTGCGCTGAAGACAGGAAAATACAAAATCACTCGGTTGCCGTAAAGAATCAGACCCAGCGTTGGACCGATCTTGGAATTTTTGGTCCTCAATTGTTCATAAGACATGCCTCTATCAGATGAACAGAGAACTTTTTGATATTGCAAGAATTACTTGAGTTATTGAATTTTTTCGATTTTTTTTCTGAATTTGAAAAAAAATTTTGCTTATTTTTCTAATATTTCAACTAAAAATGGGTTTATCAAAAAGTTCTCTGTTCATCTGATAGAGGCATCTCTCTTGAATAATTCAGGACCTAAAAATCAAAGATCGGTCCAACGGTTGATTTTATTCTTTACGGCAACCGGTCAAAATAATGATTGTTCAGGAATCAGCTTTTAAACTTTTCATTTTTTTATTTTTTTTTTTATTTTCTACTTCTCCTAGAGAAGGAAATGTAGCTACAGAAAATCAAGTTCTAAGATTTTGCTAATGATTAATATGCTGGATCCACAGCTGCTCTCGCATCGATGTGTTATGAGTCGAGTCTAGACACATGTGCCAGGCGGAGGTTTGTAGTGAGTTTTGACCTGTTCTGTCCAACAGCAGTGTCCGGTAGGTGTCCAGTAAGACTGCTAGAAAAAGAATGAATTGCGTCAGGAAAAATCTGATCAAAATTTTTCAAAACATGAAAATCCTTCAAAATTCTTAAGGGGAAACTTCGGTGAAATTTTTGGCAAAAACAGGTTTTTTAATTCTGACAACTTTAAAAAGACGTGTATAAAGAAATCTCTGCAGCAGTTTTTGAATTATGTCAGTATAGATAGTGAAAAAAAAGTTTCAGCCTCCTGCGATGAAAGTGTAGACGCAAGGAATTTTTGACAGCGGTGAGAAAAATCTTCTTCGCAAGGTTCCTTGCGCTTACATTTTCATCGCAGGAGGCTGAAATTTTTTTTCACTGTCTATACTGACATGATTCAAAAACTGCTGGAAGGATTTTTTTATACAACCTCTAATAGCGATTTTCAAAATTTCACCGAAGTCTCCCCTTAATCTTCAATATTTTCGAGATTCAGAAAATGCTAGCACAATTTTTGTCAGTACTCCAAAAATTCTCCCATCTTTCATCAATCATACCTTTTTTTTAATAATATTTATCAAACTTTCGCAATTAATATATTATGGAAATACTCATCTTTTTAGAAATCTGAATGTGTAGTCTCCTGGCATCGATTTCAAATGCACTTTTTTGATGGATCATCTTCTTTCGATTCCGACGTCTCATCTCATCTCAGATATATACACTGTGTTCGTTCAATATTGAAAATTACTATTGGTTTGAATTCGCAATGACAGCACGACTATTTACAAACAAGTAGACACCTAACCTCGAAAAAATGTAGATCGCAGCCATGTGTTCTGTCAATTATCACAATTCAAAAGAATATTGAAAATTAAATATGTATAAAAATCATAATTACAAAGAATTGAAAAATCACAAAATAAAATTCAAAAGCAAAATATATAAAAACGTCAAAAAAAGCAAGACAGTGGTGTTGGCGGTACTGTACAATATTTACGGGACCAATATAAGCGTCCGCGCGCCGCGCGGCGGCGCTTTTTCGCAATTCGGGACTGTCATGGCTGTAACTTTTCAAATCCTCTAGATTTTCGGACGCCAATTTATTTGCAGGTAAAGTAGGTCACTAGCATTCCAAAAAAAATATAAAAACAAAAACGATTTTTTGAAGATTCAAAGGTGTATATACCCCCTTAAAGCTGTGACCGGTAATGTAGGACCCCGAACCACCACCGATTGAACTGACCGACCGGATGCTCTCATTAAATAAGATCGTTCTAATTTTTATCTGATTAATTCATTGTTTTAAAATTTTATTTTAAATATGACAAATATTATGAAAATACAACCCTATCATTGTTATGAGAGAATAATATCTGTCCTCCAATCTAGGTCGTTTTTTCTTCGAATTTCTGAAGAGGTTGGAATTGGATTTTCTTGGAGTCCTAACACCCCTACTTTCGGCCCTCCTGTCCCTTCCGCCGCTTCCTGTTTTAGTACGCAGTATTTTTCCCGTCTGTTTCCTGGTTCCCGTACTCTGGATCCTGATTCCTGGTTCCTGTTCCCTGTTTCCTGGTTCCTGGTTCCTGGTTCCTGTTACCTGGTTCCTGTTCCCTGGATCCTAGTTCCTGACTTTTGATCCTGGTTCTGGTTTCCGAAGATTTTTATACGCACCAACTGTGCACCATGTTTTGTTATTTAAGTAAACTCGACTATCTTCCTGTGGCTTTCTGTGGTTTACCCAGGAGTCGAAAGGTTAGACCGGATAGTGATAGGGAAATCGAACTAAATAATTTTCGAGCCACAGCTCAACTTTCCCTATGAGAGTTAAATGCGAACGACTCCTTCTTGCCAATATTTTAATTATTTCGAGAGTCGGGCCGACTTTTTTACTAAAGGGGGGGCAGTGTTACGCTGGGTGAAACGCCCTATAGTTAATATATCACCAATATATATAAATTGTCAGATAATCTAGTAGTTATGAGATAAATGAGGTACCTCAAAAACATACGAGATAGGTTTCCAGATAAATAACTATTATTGTAAAAGACAAATTAGTCTTGCTCTAGTCTTCGACTTGACAAGATCTGTATTCGATTTATTGAATATAAACCCATTTTACCTGATTCATTTAATTTCGTGTTTGGCTTACTTTATTGTTCTCGAGAATTCACAGCCCTTATTTTACTTGCGAACGTCCTTCGCAACAATATATATGGGGAGTTCCATATGAAATGTACAATTGGTTGTCCACACCCCTTTCGATTTGTCTCAAACTTAGTCAAGTTGAGTAATCGGTTGAAAAAAAATTCCTCTAAATAATGAAAATTCTACCTTTTACAGGTGCGGAGTAACAGCGATTCACAAATTTTGAATAATTTTTTTCAAATCGCTGTAACTCCCTAACTACATGTCCGCGCCTAAAGATCAAGCAGGTCAAAAGTTTTGTAATTTGATGTACTTTTCGATGTTGCCACGAGACAAAGTCGATTTTCAGTTAATGGTGAAAACAACGCGAAAAACGTGATATTGATCTCGTTCCCCAAACTTTTTTGGGGTCCATTTTTCATCATAAAATGCGGCTATTTTTTCCGCAAATTTTCGTGTAAAGAAAAGTCACGGGACTCAACTGGTTAAAGAGAAATGAGGGAAATTCCAGGAAAAACCGACCGGATTTGGACATTTTCTGACTTTAAATTTTTCAAAACTATTGAAACTTTTTTTTACGTGAAATAGACGTAAAAACAGCCAACACTGTCGGTTTTTTCACATCTATTTCACGTAAAAAAAAGTTTCAATAGTTTTGAAAAATTTAAAGTCAGAAAATGTCCAAATCCGGTCGGTTTTTCCTGGAATTTCCCTCATATCTCTTTAACCAGTTGAGTCCCGTGACTTTTCTTTACACGAAAATTTGCGGAAAAAATAGCCGCATTTTATGATGAAAAATGGACCCCAAAAAAGTTTGGGGAACGAGATCAATATCGCGTTTTTCGCGTTTTTTTCACCATTAACTGAAAATCGACTTTGTCTCGCGGCAACATCGAAAAGTACATCAAATTACAAAACTTTTGACCTACTTGATCTTCAGGCGCGGACATGTAGTTAGGGAGTTACAGCGATTTGAAAAAAATTATTCAAAATTTGTGAATCGCTGTTACTCGCGACCTGTAAAAGGTAGAATTTTCATTATTTAGAGGAATTTTTTTTTCAACCGATTACTCAACTTGACTAAGTTTGAGACAAATCGAAAGGGGTGTGGACAACCAATTGTACATTTCATATGGAACTCCCCATATATATATTGTTACGCTGGGTGAAACGCCCTATAGCTCTCAAATTATCAATATGTAATTCGTATAATCATCTAGTATAGCTATGAGATAAATGAGCTACTTCTTAAAACATAGGAGCTAGGTTTCTACATAAACAACGATTATTGTAAAAAGACAAGTCAGTCTTGCTCCAGACATAAACTCGAGCACCTGTACATCCAAATAAAACTAATTCGTTGAAACCGATTTATCAGTGTTCCATAAATCTCCTTATTTCGCTCGAGGACTCACGATTTCCCTTTTCCTGTTACTCATCGAGTAACATTTGGTGTCAGGAGTGTGATTTTCCCGAGCCCGATAAGTTGATTTAATCTGACACTTTTCTCTTGGTTTCTTCTAATTGATTCAATTTGAATTTACTAAACCCCTTGCCACTGTCCTTTGAGAATCAAACTTGAATTGAGCATTTGCCTTTGAGAATCAAACTCTTTCACGAAAAATGAGCACCCGAAGAAATATTCGCTCCCACCGCCAAGTCTCCCCTGATACTGACCAACCTCAGGCCGCTGAACCCGAAGCGACCCCGATTGCTGCATTAGTCCAACTCCTACAACAACAGGCCGCCCAACAAGCTGCCCAACAAGAGCGTCAGCAGGCCGCACAAGAGCGTCAACAGGCCGCACAAGAGCGACAGCAAGCTGCTCAACTCGAGCAGCAGCAGGCTTTGTTTCAGCTTCTCCAAGATCAACGCGACCGACACGAGCGATCTGAAGCACGCGTCTTAGAGGAACGACAACGATCTGAAGGACGACTGATCGGAGTCTTACAAGAGCAACAGCAGTCTTTCACGCAGCTGATTACATCGTTGCGAGATGACCGACGAGGATCCGGAGGCGAGCCCCACCGAATCCAGTCCTTTGACGACCCGATCCCTTCCACCTCCTCTTGCCGACCGACCCAGGTTTCCACAATCCTAAGGTCTGTACCAATTATAAGGGAAGAGACTCTCCCGAATTCAACTTTGCCTCAGGTGAATGAGGTGGTGACCATAATAGCACCACCTATTCAGCCTATTCCAGATATAGGAATAAATGTAAATCCAAATTCCCGAACCCAAACAGAACCCTTAAGAAATTCTTCGACGGTTAAAGTGGCTACTTTTGACGGCTCTGGTCCGTGGACTGATTATCAGAGACAGTTCCATTTAATCGCGAAAACCAATAACTGGAATAATTCAATTAAAGCGACAAATTTAGCCGGAAGCCTCAGAGGCCAGGCTCTTACAATCCTTTCCACTTTAGCCGATGAAGAAATCCAAGATTTCGATAAACTTAGTGCAGCCATTAACCTCAGATTCGGTAACGAACACATGGCGAATTTGTTCTTGACCCAATTTAATACTAGACGCCAACGTAGAGATGAAGACCTTGCCACCTTAGGGCATGATATAGAGCGATTGTCCCGAATCGCTATGCCTAATTGCCCAACTGAAATCCGCGAAAGTTTAGCTACCGACAGGTTCATAAACGCTATTTTAGACTCCGAATTGAGACATTCCTTAAGTGTGTCGGAGCCAACTTCTCTACGAGGGGCCATTATCAAAGCTCTTAAATTAGATGCCTTATCGAAACAACATTTAGGGTCAGGGCGCGTTCGCCAAGTGGAAGTTAAAAAACTTGTCCCCGAAAATCAAAAGGAAATCAATCAGGAACACCCTCCTCCCTGGCAAGATCATAAAAATAATTCAAATAGAGATTTTCAGAGAAATAACCTCGAATGTAGATATTGTAAAAAATCGGGGCACGACATCGACCATTGCATTTCATTACAAAATAAAAATCGATCTAGGAATAGTCAGAGGCCTTCAGAACAAACCTCGTGGAGAAATTTTAACGATAATCGCCGAAACGATAACCCTCACCAGGGAGAGAGGATGCTCCCTTTTAATAACTCTCGGTTGAACTCCGAACAAAAAAACTAGTTTCCGATGATTTTGGGGGGCGGGGATCATCGCGAATTTCGTCAGAGAAAAGCCCTATTAATGAACAGCTGTTAGTTAGAAGTCTAAGACAGTCCGGTCTTTATGCGCGGGGGACAGTCGATGGTATAGACTGCCTCTGGGTCATAGATACCGGAGCGGAAGTAACTGTGGTCCGTTCGGATCTCCTTAAGTCAATTCGAACAGATATTCCTTATACAACCCTAAGAACTGCGACAGGAGAGACCACCCCCGTGTTGCAAGAAGTTTCCGTACAAATAAATATTTCAGGCTGCATAAGTTCCCCTCATAAAATCTTTGTAGCCGACATCGAAGACGAAGGGATTTTAGGGATAGACTTCTTAACCAAACATCGATGTGTAATTTCAACTGTAGGCAATTCTTTAAGATCAGGGCGACACGAGATTCCACTTTTAACAACTAGAGATAAAATCCCAAACCCCTTCTCTTCTTCAGCTAGCCAGTCACAAGCGATTCGAGAAATAGAAATAGTAGATTTAGTTCACGAAGATATTTCAGAAAAGATGCCCGAACATCTTGAAGATCTTTTTATCAAATCCACAGTCGGATTAGGTCCTTCGCAAAAATCAGAGTTTGTATCGCTGCTACAAAACTTCCAGGACTCCTTCGCAAAAACCAGCGGAGACAAAGGTCGATGCACTCTAACACGTCATAGGATTGACGTAGGAACTAATTCCCCCATTAAACAGCATGCTCGACAAATTCCTTTCAACGGGAAAGAAGAGGTGCAAAAGATGGTCGACGACATGATTACTAACAACGTTATTGAACCGTCCTCCGGTCCTTGGGCCTCTCCGATCGTTATAGTACCTAAAAAAGACGGATCTAAAAGGTTTTGCATCGATTATCGGAAGGTCAATGATGTCACCAAGAAGGATTCATATCCCCTCCCACGAATTGAAGACACTCTTGATATGCTAACCGGTGCTCGATGGTACAGCACCATCGACCTCCAGAGCGGTTACTGGCAGATCGAAATGGACCCAGAAGACAAAGAGAAGACCGCCTTCGTCACCGGTCTGGGAGGACTTTGGCAATTTAAGGTTATGCCTTTTGGGCTGTGTAACGCTCCAGCCACATTCGAACGAGTGATGGAAGCTGCTCTTAAAGGGTTAACGGGTCAGATCTGTTTAGTGTACTTGGATGACATCATTGTCTTCGGAAAAACTTTTGAAGAAGAAATCCAGAATTTAAGAGAAGTCTTCAACCGGTTGAAAGAAGCAGGTTTGAAAATGAGCCCGAAGAAGTGTCATCTCCTGAAGCAAGAAGTGACTTTCCTCGGACACGTCGTCTCAACACAAGGAGTCGGAACAGATCCCTCTAAGGTCGAAAAAGTAGCAGATTGGCCCCGACCTTCGAATACAGAAGAAATTCAGAGCTTCATAGGTCTCTGCACGTATTATAGGCGTTTTGTTAAGGGTTTCGCTTCGATTTCTAGGCCCCTCCATAACCTCACGGGCACAACCACTCCTTTCGACTGGACCCCAGAGTGCGAAGAAGCCTTTACTCGATTAAAAGTTTGCCTGACTTCCTCCCCTATCTTAGCATATCCACAGATTGATGTTTCGTTCATCTTAGATACGGACGCTTCTCTTTCAGGTATAGGCGGGGTTTTATCTCAAATACAGGAGGGTCACGAACGAGTGATTTGTTATTTTAGTCGGGTCCTAAGGAAGCCTGAAAGGAACTATTGTGTTACACGTCGTGAATTATTAGGAATGGTAGAAGCAGTGGATCACTTTTGTCATTATTTAATAGGGAGAAAGTTTTTAATTCGCACAGATCATGCGTCTTTAAAGTGGTTACTTTCTTTCAAAGCCCCAGAAGGACAAGTAGCTCGTTGGATAGAGAGATTAGGTCAATACGATTTCGATATTCAGCATCGTGCCGGAATTCTTCACGGTAATACAGATGCTCTTTCTCGACGGCCTTGCAAAGAAGATGGAAACTGCAAACAGTGTACTCGGCTAGAACAACAACAAGATCCTCTAAAAATACGTGTAATTTCCATGGGAGGAAATTTAGAAGAATGGAGAACTGCTCAAGAACAAGATGCTACTTTGAGTTTATTCAAGTCTTGGAAAGAATCTGGAACTCGTCCCGAATGGCAAGACGTGTCTTCAAATGAACAACAACTTAAAATTTACTGGGCACAGTGGGACTCAATACATCTAGTAAATCAAGTTTTATATCGAAAATGGGAATCTCCGGACATGAGAGAAATAATCTGGCAATTATTAGTTCCGAAGAACAAAGTACATCAAGTTCTAGCCGAACATCATGACTCTCTAACAGGTGGACACTTTGCATCTAATAAAACTTTAGGAAGGATTCGAGAACGGTATTTTTGGGCACGCTGTCGTTCCGACGTTGACGATTGGTGCCGAGACTGTGAAATTTGTATTGCAAAGAAAGGTCCCCGTACTAAAGGACAGAGTTCCCTGCAAGTCTACAACGTCGGAGCTCCTTTCGAACGAGTAGCCATGGATATCCTAGGGCCTCTCCCTACATCTTCTTCTGGGAATCGTTATGCATTAGTCATTTCAGATTATTTTTCGAAGTGGCCTGAGGTTATTCCCATTCAGAATCAAGAAGCTAGAACAGTTGCCCAAGTTTTTGTTAGAGACTTCGTTTGTCGTTACGGATCACCTTTAGAGCTTCATACAGATCAGGGT
The DNA here is from genome assembly GCA_943736025.1 of Tenthredo mesomela. Classification (NCBI taxonomy): domain Eukaryota; kingdom Metazoa; phylum Arthropoda; class Insecta; order Hymenoptera; family Tenthredinidae; genus Tenthredo; species Tenthredo mesomela. Next base: position 16,367,907 of record OX031019.1, read on the forward strand.
AGAAATTTCGAATCAATTCTCATGAGCGAAATTGTACAGCTTTTAGGGATAAGAAAAACTCGTACCACTCCTCTGCATCCTCAGTCCGATGGCATGGTGGAACGTTTGAATCAAACTCTTTTAAAATATTCAACTTCTTTCATAGATAAAAATCAGAGAGATTGGGACGAGTGGATTCCCTTGTTCCTTTTGTCGTATAGGTCGGCGATCCATGAGACAACAAGACAGACTCCTGCTAAAATGCTTATGGTTAGAAATCTTAGACTTCCATCAGACTTAGAAAAAGGGCCGGTTCCTACTCAAGTTCTTCTTCAATCAGAAGCCGGTCAAAATCTGCAGGAAAAATTAGAAGAGATTCATAATTTTGCTAGAGGACGAATTCAATTAGCTTCAGATCGTACAAAGGCTCGTTACGACATCAGATCGCGAGATATTCAATTTTCAACAGGAGATATGGTTTGGCTTTTTCAGCCTAGGAGAAAAAAGGGTCGTTGTCCTAAGCTTCAGTCGAACGGGGAAGGTCCATACAGAGTGATAGATAAAATTAATGATGTGGTTTATAGAATTCAACTCTCTCTACGTACCAAACCTAGGGTAGTTCATTTAGATCGTTTAGCTCGATATGACACATCACGACTTTCCCATAGTGAAGAGGTTAGAAATGTTCGCTCCTTATCTACGAATAAGCAGATGTCGGTATCAAGGTTACGTAACGATGAATTTACTCTGTCTTCCGCTAGGTGGTCCAGAGACCTTCCATTTGGAATTAGGCGACGAAGTTCAAGGCCTCTCACTATCCTTGTAGAGGGAAATATCGGTTGTGGAAAAACCACCTTCACAAGGAGGTTCTTGAAAGACAAGGATATTTTGACTTTGTTAGAACCCCTAGACGAATACCGGGACGTAGCCGGAGTAAATCTATTAGAAAAAATGTATGGAGATCCGAGTCGGTATGCGTATCATTTTCAACATCACGCGTCGATGGTTATGCGGAACCGACATATGATACGAACGTCTCTACCGAATAAAATGATGGAACGATCAATTTATAGCACCAAGTGTTTCGTCGAAGCCCGGAGACGAATGAAGGATTTTGAAGATATTGAGATACATTTAATAAATGAGAACATTGATTTACTCATTGCTGGGTCCCCTGAGGATTTCGTAGTCGATTTAATTGTATATCTGAGGTTGTCACCGGAAGAATCTTACTCCCGTCTATGTGCTAGAGCTCGAGATTAAGAAGAAACCGTTTCTTTGGATTATCTTAGGGTTCTTCACGAGGTTCATGATGACTGGCTTATAAAAGGAAAATTTTCAGCTCTTCCAGCGCCGGTTCTACTTTTAGATGCCTCTGACTCGGCAGAAAGGGTTTACGAGAATTTTTGCGGGGTTATGGGACCCAATGACGATTAGGTTATAAACTTTGACAGCTCGTCTCTTTCTTTTTCTTTGGGGGAGAGAGGGACAAGAGGTTCGTTGCGTTGTGCCGGTGTGGCGCTTGCGGTGCCGATCGTGAGCGTTTTGGATTCTGAGTTCCGCGCTCCTTTGAATGTCCTTCTTATTTTATTCTTTTGTTTAGATTTTCAACCTTTCAATGTTCTCTCCTGTCAGCAGTTCATTCAGATCTTTTTCTTTTACTTTTTAAACTAGCGAGATCCGACCCGTCCTTTTTCCTTTAATATTTAGGCTTAAGGTTTAATGAATTTTGAGTTTTACAGATTTTTCTGATTTATTTGAGAAAAAGATCAGCGAAAATTTGAAATATGACACAGAGTCCTCAGTTCGTCCCTACTTCCTGAAGAAACTTCAAAAGATTCTGATCAGATAAGACCGTTCCAATTTTATCCTTTCTTCTTTCATTTAACTATAGATTTTGTTAATTTTTATGTAACTTATCCTTCAAAGAAACTTTCAATTATAAATTCAGGCCTTCAGCTAACCAATATTTCGATCTCTTTTCCTCAACATGAAACTAACATTTGTCCTCCAATCTAGGTCGTTTAATCAAACTTTTTGAAGAGGTTTGGAGCCCGGTTCTTCAGTCCTTGGCCCCTTTTCCCTCCAGCCGCTTCCCATTACAATACGTAGGACTCGACTCTTTTCATCCTGATCTTCATTCCTGTTCCTGATCTTCATTCCTGTTCCTGATCTTCATTCCTGTTCCTGACCTACATTCCTGTTCCTGATCTTCATTCCTGTTCCTGATCCTCATTCCTGTTCCTGATCTTCATCCCTGTTCCTGGTTCCTGTTTTTGAAGATTTTTATATGCACCGACCGTGCACCATGTTGTGATATTTAAGTAAACTCGACTATCTTCCTGTGGCTTTCTGTGGTTTACCCAGGAGACCAAAGGTTAGACCGGATAGTGATAGGGAAATCATACTGATTAATTTTCGAGCCACAGCTCAACTTTCCCTATGAGAGTAAAATGCTAAATTCCCTTTTTGCCAACATTTTAATTATTTCAAGAGTCGGGACGACTCTTTTGCTAGGGAGGGAGCAGTGTTACGCTGGGTGAAACGCCCTATAGCTCTCAAATTATCAATATGTAATTCGTATAATCATCTAGTATAGCTATGAGATAAATGAGCTACTTCTTAAAACATAGGAGCTAGGTTTCTACATAAACAACGATTATTGTAAAAAGACAAGTCAGTCTTGCTCCAGACATAAACTCGAGCACCTGTACATCCAAATAAAACTAATTCGTTGAAACCGATTTATCAGTGTTCCATAAATCTCCTTATTTCGCTCGAGGACTCACGATTTCCCTTTTCCTGTTACTCATCGAGTAACATTTGGTGTCAGGAGTGTGATTTTCCCGAGCCCGATAAGTTGATTTAAGGTGGTTCTTTACCTACTTCCCACCAAACTTGGATTTCAGAGAAGATTTTGAATACTTCTCGATGGGCAAAAAATCTGAAAAAAATCAAGCATGTAGAAGATCCTCGAGAGATTGATTTTGCATAATAATAATTCAAAAAAGTTATTAACAAATTGATGGAAAAAAAAAACTGTTCAAGAAATTAGCCGATGACCCAACTTTTTTTTTAGGTGAAAATTATTTTTTAATTTTTCTGAATACGTATGATTTTTTTCAGAATTTTGTTAAATCTTTGAAAATCGCGTTTTGTCAGGTATGAAAAACCCAATTTTCAAAGATTTAACAAAATTCTGAAAAAAATCATACGTATTCAGAAAAATTAAAAAAGAATTTTCACCTAAAAAAAAAGTTGGGTCATCGGCTAATTGCTTGAACAGTTTTTTTTTCCATCTATTTGTTAATAACTTTTTTGAATTATTATTATGCAAAATCAATCTCTCGAGGATCTTCTACATGCTTGATTTTTTTCAGATTTTTCCCCCATCGATAAGTATTCAAAATCTGCTCTGAAACCCACGTTTGGTGGGAAGTAGGTAAAGAACCACCTTAATCTGACACTTTTCTCTTGGTTTCTTCTAATTGATTCAATTTGAATTTACTAAACCCCTTGCCACTGTCCTTTGAGAATCAAACTTGAATTGAGCATTTGCCTTTGAGAATCAAACTCTTTCACGAAAAATGAGCACCCGAAGAAATATTCGCTCCCACCGCCAAGTCTCCCCTGATACTGACCAACCTCAGGCCGCTGAACCCGAAGCGACCCCGATTGCTGCATTAGTCCAACTCCTACAACAACAGGCCGCCCAACAAGCTGCCCAACAAGAGCGTCAGCAGGCCGCACAAGAGCGTCAACAGGCCGCACAAGAGCGACAGCAAGCTGCTCAACTCGAGCAGCAGCAGGCTTTGTTTCAGCTTCTCCAAGATCAACGCGACCGACACGAGCGATCTGAAGCACGCGTCTTAGAGGAACGACAACGATCTGAAGGACGACTGATCGGAGTCTTACAAGAGCAACAGCAGTCTTTCACGCAGCTGATTACATCGTTGCGAGATGACCGACGAGGATCCGGAGGCGAGCCCCACCGAATCCAGTCCTTTGACGACCCGATCCCTTCCACCTCCTCTTGCCGACCGACCCAGGTTTCCACAATCCTAAGGTCTGTACCAATTATAAGGGAAGAGACTCTCCCGAATTCACCTTTGCCTCAGGCAAATGAGGTGGTGACCATAATAGCACCACCTATTCAGCCTATTCCAGATATAGGCAACATCGAAAAGTACATCAAATTACAAAACTTTTGACCTACTTGATCTTCAGGCGCGGACATGTAGTTAGGGAGTTACAGCGATTTGAAAAAAATTATTCAAAATTTGTGAATCGCTGTTACTCGCGACCTGTAAAAGGTAGAATTTTCATTATTTAGAGGAATTTTTTTTTCAACCGATTACTCAACTTGACTAAGTTTGAGACAAATCGAAAGGGGTGTGGACAACCAATTGTACATTTCATATGGAACTCCCCATATATATATTGTTACGCTGGGTGAAACGCCCTATAGCTCTCAAATTATCAATATGTAATTCGTATAATCATCTAGTATAGCTATGAGATAAATGAGCTACTTCTTAAAACATAGGAGCTAGGTTTCTACATAAACAACGATTATTGTAAAAAGACAAGTCAGTCTTGCTCCAGACATAAACTCGAGCACCTGTACATCCAAATAAAACTAATTCGTTGAAACCGATTTATCAGTGTTCCATAAATTTCCTTATTTCGCTCGAGGACTCACGATTTCCCTTTTCCTGTTACTCATCAAGTAACAATATATGTCATAAGAACTTGACCCTTCACATGAGTTTAACTCCACTGTCTTAATTTCGTAGCTCTTTCTATTCTTTGCCGTAAGCGAGCCGAAAATGTTGAAGTTTTCGGGAGAATTCGTATCTTCTTCTTCTTCTTCTTCTTCTTCTTCTTCTTGCCTTTGTTTGGCTATCTGGGTTAAATTAACACCATGTGCCACGAATTCGTATCTTCGGACTCGCACTTCCATTGGTTAAGGGTATAATACGTATGATAATACATATATTTAATCCATCATATTATCTCGACTGTATAAGCTGAAGTATTTGAGGTTATGAGAATTGTGTGTAGATTGATCGCGATTATTCATTCAAGCTATTCATTCGTAACATGTTAGGCAAATCAACTTTCGATGAATAACCCTTGCTTCGACAATAAAACGCCTTGATCCCTAAGATATCACATTGCTGTTTGTCAGCGGTTCTTCTTCTTCTTCTTTGCCTTTAATTGGCTATCTGGACTATTATAATAGTACCATGTGCCACTTCTAAATGTTTTTATGTATTCTTCTTTATTTTAATTTCATGACTTGCAGTTGGCAAGCTCTTTTAAGCGGGGGGATCCGGCAGATTAAAGAGCGGGAAATCAAAACCAGGACCCTCTTCTCTTCTACTTCTTCACCTTTGTGTTGGCTATCGGAGCTTGAAAAGCTCCATGTGCCACTTCTAAATTTTTAATTACTTTTTAATTTTTAATTTTCTTCTTTTTATTATGCTATTTTATATTTTTATTTCAATTTGGTTGTTTATTTCTTTGTACTTGCGTACTTCCTATTTTGACCGATTCTCGCGGTATATATCTCAGATATTATATTATAGCTTAGTTTATATGCGCGCGCCGAACTGGGTTTTTTGAATAGCTGGACTTTGAAACTGTACGGGAAGGATTAGCCGCATATATACTCGCCGGACGGGGATTATATCTTGAGCCTGCCTTTGTATTCGAGTTGTTATTAGACCTCAAGTTGCCCTTGGACCTATCTGTTCGAACTTTCTTCGTTTGCCTTGTCCATTTTCAATACGTGATGGAGCCCATTAAATTTTATTTATTTATATGTCATAGGCCGTAAAACCGCGATTTTAACCTCGCTTCGCTCGGTTTAAACGCGGTTTTTGGCCTGGACACATAAAATTCTATATGCCATACGGCCCAAAAAGTATTTTCTGACGAATATCATCATAATCCTCACCTTCGGCTCGGATTATAAGCTCAAATTCGTCGGAAAATACTTATTCGGCCTAGTGACATAATGTACTATTATTTGTTCTAGAGGCAGCATTATTCAAATATATGTATTTATTTCTTTATTACTTTATTTAAAATTTTTTTTTCTTTTTCCCTTGTAGATCTTTGCTATCCCGAACTCTTCTCGGTATTATATTTTATGTTTTTAGGCTTTTTACTTGTATTACTTAAATTTTCCCTAGTCCTCTTCAATTTAGTCTTTTAGTTCAACATCACTTTGCGAGTTGATCGCGATTATATATGAACAGTACATTACACTTATACAGAACAGAACACTTATTCGTCAGCCATCGTAATCGCCCCGAAAATGAACTAGCAAAAATAGCGAGCTTTCTGGATCAGCGACTACGATGGTGGCGTGTCCGGCTCGCTCAACGGCCGCCACTGGACTAGGGATGTTCGATTCTGAATCGATCTTCAGGAGAATCGATCTTTTCGACGCGAAAAATCGATTTTTTGTATCGATTCTCTGGCGTCCGATTTTTTTGGGAATCGATTTTTCTAGACCAGAATCGATTTTTTGTCTTTGAGTCGTATCTGGGTTCCGGCTTCCAGTTTCCAGCAGAAAAAAAATCACTCATCAGCTCAGAAACTTTTGTTTTCACCAGAAAAGAGGCTTCGGCCTTGAAGGGTTGAATATGTACGCCTTTTTTCACTCAGAAAGTGCAGTTTAGTTCATCGGCGTACGCTTGAGATTTTTCGTTTTTTTTTTAGACACCGGATAATACAAAAAAAATCGATTTTCGCAAGATCGATCTTTCATGTTCCGATTTTTTGCAGAATCGATTCTCAGACATCCGATTCAGAATCGATCCCGAAATCGATTTTTTTCGGAAGATCGAACATCCCTACACTGGACTCCCTTTGTCAGCGGTTCTGAGGAATAATCGAAGAATTATCCAGCTTGCGCGGGGACGACAATGACTATGTTTCCACCGGGTCGGAGTCGAATGGGGCTAGCCAATCGGGAATAAGATTTGAAGAGAGATTCCCTATTTTCTTCTCGAATATCGTTCCTGATTGGCTTACCCCATTTGAACTCTGCCCCGGTGGAAACGTAGTCATTGGACGACAACCACATGCGAGTGGTTCGCCGTCGCGGCTCAGGCTGAATTTTCATGCGCAGTAAATTGCTGCTGCAGCAGAATTTAGCTGTAAAGCCTGGCGCACAAACCTATCCGTAGTACGGAGTCGGAGTCGGAGTCGTAACGCGTACAAAGCGAAGCGCGTCGTTAGCGCTCGCACACATAGCGCCAGCCAATCACACGCGCGACGATGCATCGACTTCGTACTACGAATAACTTTGTGCGCCAGGCTTAACGCTATTCGTTGTTGATCATGTGGTTACCTACAACCACGTGATCAACAACGAATAGCGTTACAGAAATTTTGCAGCAGCAGCAATTTACTGCGCATGAAAATTCAGCCCAGGTCTACTGGCAGTCTGAGAAATTGTCGAAAATTTGAAAAGATAAAATGCATGCTGGAGAAACTGTTCGAATATGGATTCAACATCAATGACTACAGATGTATGTTGTGAAATTTTTATTTCAGTACGTAGTTTCAGCGGAGTCCTCAAAAATTCGCGACCAATATGAGCTATTGTTTAAAAATTAGGAAACCAATCGAGGCATATCGCAGTGGAATTATTAGATAAGTATTCTTTATTCGCAAAATATATCTTCCTCGCCTGTATTTCAGCAAAATCGTTAATAATGTCATAGATGTAAGAAACGTCACCAGTTTTTTTTTTTTTTTTTCAATAACTTATCAATCAATTGCAATAAATAATGGCAATGGATAAATGTTATTCGTTTTGAGGCTTTTGGGTTAGCCAATTCCACCGCTTATTAGCCGCGGGCTTCAACTCATTATTGGCTATATGTCCCTTTTTTCACTGTCAGTATTGCGAGTTTTCCTTGCCTCTTTCTCGCGCCGGTGAGTTCGTCAATACAGCTATCTCTAAAATAGGAACAATAGCCTATAACTGTTTGAAAAAATTGACCAACGAACAAAAGCCGATCAAACAAACGACGAGAAAACAGAAGACAATCGGAGTGACGCTACATTCGCGCCATTCAGTTCAGACGCTTCGTTTTGTGCATCCAGAGCGGATCTAGTTTTCGGAGCAGAATAGAGTAAGAAAGTAAAAGGCAAATGGGCAATTCCACCTCAAATCGGCCAATTTTGGGTGTTTTTTGACCTCGTATTTTTTGAATCGACTTAAACTTTTTTTACGTGTCATCTACGTCAAAAAAGTAGACCCGTATTTTTTCGTTGGTCCAAAAAGTTTTTTTTACGCCAGTTATGAATTATCGAATTTTACTGTGAAAGTAGCGCGAGGGCGGCTTTAAGAATAAATATCTCGGGTCCCTTTCACCGTAAAGAGATGTTTAAAAAAGCGTTTTGAAGGCGACGAAAGACACTTTTCGATAAAATTTTTCAACTTTTCGAAAAATATGGTTTTGTTATTTTTATGAGCAATCAAAATGTTTATAGATTTTTTTCGCAATCTAAGGCAATTTTTAAAATTCTAAAAAAAATATGATCGCATTCCTTATTCAATTCTGAAGATAAACATTTTTTACAAAAGATGGAGCTATTTTTTTAAGTATTTTTTTAACAATTATTTGTCCGGCGTTGCGTGAGATTGGCGCGCCACGCGCCTCTCGACTACCGCGTCGCGTCGTACGGGGCTCGGCAAATGGCGTGGCGCGCGGCTTTCCATATTTTATTCTTTGCATTTCCAATGCGATATTTCAACGGATTTTGAACGAAATTTGCAATTGCGACAAACATTCGACGAATATTTTCATTAGTATGGACAACCGATGAATTCCAAGAATCTCATAAGCGGCCCCAGGTATAGTTCTTAGTGATCAGGCTTACAGCCCTCGTAAGTAGACTGGTCATACTTGGTGCTCTCGGTCATACTTGTGTGCACTCGGTCACTGGCTTTGCATAGGTACGTGCATGCCTCAGTGGCGTCATTCGGAGAACCAGGCATTGGTTTGGGAAAATAATATAACAAAAGGTGTTTTGAAAAATTTCAAATTACCACTAGGTAAAAGCTGATGCGATTGGCTCGGGAAGGGTTTCACATTCGGATATATAACCGTGGATTTTCATAGGTAAGCTCAGTCAAAAATCGTCTGCATATTGAGTAATAACTCATTTGCATTAAGAAATCGAAGTCATACCAGCAAATCTCTGTACAAATTAGTATACAGAAATAGTTTGTTTTTCTGGAAGAAAATTGAATATTTGTGAGTTTGAAGTAGAAATGTCTGAATCCAACTCGTACTTCAAGTGTTTTAATCGTTTCGAATTGGAGAACCATCGAGTGCGGGATAAAGATAAGCTTCGAAGGGTCACAGAATTCCAGCTAACTTTGCTCAACCAAGATAGAATATTGGACAACTTATTCGTTTGTAATAACTGTCGAATTAGAATTACAAAAATGGATAAAAACGATAATGTGGTTCCATCAACATCTACACATCAAGCCACTGCACAACGTAACCCTGTTAAAAATTCCAACAAAAATCCGTCAGAAGCTCACAGAATCCTCATGTCAAACTTATGAGAATTTAACAGAATCCTATCCGTTCCATCTGCGAGAAATAACCGATGATTGCATTTCAATCCGTGTCTATACGTCTAATATTTGCACAGCCATATATCTTTAACGTAAGCTATCTGAATTCTATTGGCCCATCTGTATCTGTCCGTGATAACGTATATGAATGTTAGAGATTTTTGTCCGCTTTTCTGTACGCACCCTAAGGTGTACGCTTCTGCCAGGAGTTTCAGATAGAATACGTATCCGTCTCTGTACGCGTCGCTTTTGGTCATCAGATATTATCCGTAATTCCGCGATACAATCTAACAGCTGGAGACCGCAACTCCGTGAGTATCGAACTCGTTTCATTTATTACTGCAATGTCGTATACCAGATCTATCCGTGTCAATACGTATATGCAAACGGGTTTGGATCTAACTGCAATTTCATTTCTTGAAGTAACGGTTGCTGTCCGCATTGTTCGTGCAATAAAATTTTATTGCTTCTGACTGCGACTTCGGCTACTGAATCTATGAGCATATACACGCATCTTTGAACCTCACCGGATCGGATCTGCAATCCCTCCTTAGAATAAGTCGATTCTTGTATGCATTGCTCACGTACTAAACTTCGATCGCTACTGACTGCAACTTCGGCTACCAGATCTATCCGGATCCACACGCATCCTCAAACTTTATCGGATTTGCTGTGCAATCCCGCTCTATCATGTAACGGTTCCTATTCGCATTGCTCGCGCGTCTGATTTTATCGCTCCTGTCTGTGACTTCCGCGATCATATTCATCTGCATGTGCACGCATCTTCGAACTTCATTGGATCAGATCTGTAATTCCGTCATAAAATGTTACGCTTCTTATCCGCATTGCTCATATGCAGTCGAAATCGTCGCTTCTGACTGCGACTTCGGCATCAGGATCTATGAGCATGTATACGCATCTTTGGACCTCACCGAATCGAATCTGCAAGCCCGCTGTGAATGGAACCGATTCGTGTACGCATTGCTCACATATTCGAATTTATCACCGCAAAGCTAAATGTGTTACAGCGTTTGTGAATTAAACACACAACACGCACTTCTGGTATGTGATTTGACTTGAAGTTTAAAACTAACACCGCGAACATGTGTTGTGTTCAGAATTTACAAAGATGGTGTGTAGTTTACACGCACACGCTGCATCTGTGTAATGATCATAACACGCGATAAGATCTAAACAATTAAATTTTTTTTGTTTTACACGATTTTCATGAATTTACAACTTAAATTGTACTCGCGTTACGTTCGGGGTAATGTAGTTGGGGTAAAGTGGCCATTCCAACGCATGCGCTGTTAGCCGCCGAGCGCCGACTTAACCTCATTTTGGCCGACCGGTGGTCCGCAGCCTCGCGGATGTGTTTTATGTTAGATATCTCCGTTCTAACTAAATAGTATACGTTTTCAGAGTAATATACATTTCTAAAAACCAGATTAAAGAGTTTTATGTATTTGCAATAGTTTTGTCACTATTCTCATCATGGTAAGAATAATAATATGTAATGTAATGTATATAGCTACTGATTATAACCTATAACAAAACGTTTCTGTCAGATATCTTATGTATATTCGTATTAGAAATATGAAAGCACAAGTTGTGAATTAGTAATATTAGGTCGATATTATATACTCAAATGACCAGAGTACTGTTTAGGTTGCGGAAGAAACACATTAGGCTACGAAGTATGGTATGTTCTTACTTTCAGATTTCTACGACCACTGCTTTCATCAGAGAGAAGTTATAAAATATATTAAGAATGTGAAAAGTGTTAATGAAATGTGAAAAGTGTTAAATATCACAGATATATGACTTTGGTGTATGATCCATTGTTTTAAACAAGAATATTTCATATTAATGAAATCAGAAAGACAAAAGTCCGACGAGGCACCTCTAAATCTTTGAGGACAGGGCTCATTCTTCCCGCAGGTTGTTTTCTCATCTCAAAGTATAGTTTGAGGTAGTTTGAAGTGAAAAAAAAATTATGGATTTTTTTTAAACGGTCTAATATATATATATATATATGGGGCATTCCCTACCAAAGCGACCTGGCCGAGACCCTCACCATTTTTAATTTCTTTTCCCTACTAGTATGTTGTTCGACATCACAAAAAAGCCCGCCACACCAAGTTTCAGATTCTTTGAAAAATTTATCTGATCGTTATAATTTCAAAAAGCGAAACACTGTCCAACCAATCCGATTCTAATGAAATTTGGAGAGATGAGTCTCTGCGAGAAAACTAATTTTATGTGTCTAGGCCCGAAAAACCGCGATTCTAACCGCGCTTCGCTCGGTTTAAACGTGGTTTTTGACCTAGAAACATAAAATTGTGTATGCCATACAGCCCATAAAGTATTTTCTGATGAATTTCATTGTAATCCTCGCCTTCGGCTCGGATTATAAACTCAAATTCGTCGGAAAATACTTCATCGGCCTAATGACATAATGTACTATTTTTAGCCATTAGCGAATAAGGTAGGCGTGGATCTGGTTTGGGAGATACAGGGAAATGATTTGTTTTTATTGTTTGATATAAATTTTCCATCTCCAGGCTACTATACGACCAATAACATTCACTTATATGAAATTTTTTTTTTTTTTTCTTTTTATGAGAAAAATTAACGGACGATCCGGCAATCGAACCGAGGAACCACGGAAGCCTATCCGGGGACTTACACCCGTGACCACCTAGCTCGCCCACAGATCGCCGCAATTTTTCTCATCGTATTCTTGTGTTCGTGTATGTTTTGAAATTGAAGTTATGATCTTGAGATTGTAACATCGATATCCGCAAGGCAAAGTTGTATACATTAGTTGTACCTGCATGACGGGATGTGTCACCACCAGGTTGAGATGTTTATGTATACCACGGCCTTTAAATGTTGTGTACTATTTTCATTAAATAATTAATTGCAGTCAATTAATTAGTTAACATTTTTTTCTCCTCCGAGTATTTTATTTGAAAAATTTTGATGAGAAAAATTAACGGACGATCCGGGAATCGAACCCAGGAACCACGGAAGCTACTAATGTATACAACTTTGCCTTGCGGATATCGGTGTTATAATCTCAAGATCATAACTTCAATTTCAAATCATTCACTTATATGGTTCGAGCTGAACGGATTGTGAGTATACCAGAAAAAAAATGTAGTACATCTGAAATAAAACAAAGTTTGATTCCCTGTATATACCTCCCAAACTATATCCACACCCACCTTCGCTGATGGCTTCAAAATTTAGTTTTCCCACAGAAATAAATAAAACCCAATCGTCGATGTTTGATCTGCTCAATCAGGTGTTTCCCGTTAGCCTACCGTTAGGCGCGTGATTATCCACAGAATCGCTCTGTATATACCACCTTGTTGATACTGCAGTATTTAGGTTTCGAGGAATCCGCAGTTTTTTGGGAATTTCTCACAAAATATGCAGATTTGATGAAAAACCAATGGAAAACCGAAAAAAAATTGTTCATTTTTTTTTTCAATTCTGAAAATTTTAAAGAATTTTTTTTCCGTTTTACATCAGTTTTCCATCAATTCTGCACCTTTTGTAAGACGTTTCCAAAAAACAGATTCATTAGAACAAAAACTTTGATCGTCTCGCGGCACGTTTCATTCTTTTTTCGCAAAAAAAAAAAAAATTTCCCTCAAGTTTTTACACGAAAAGGGAACTTTAGGGGGCGCCTGGAAAAATTTAATTTTTAACAACCACCCTAATATGTACGTATAGCGACGAATACAGTTGGGGCGGATAAAAAAATACTGTGTTCTGTCTGCCATTGCGCATACAAACAGACAGTAGTACTGAGCCAATATATCAGCGGATATATTTGTATCCGGTGCTCCGAACAAATACGATTAGAGTCCTCGTAGATAAATGCGGATAGGTTTCCTGTTTGTATTTGCTCATTATTACGGCTGTCTATGCATCCGTCAAGAACCACATAGATTCGGATCTCGTTTCTATACGTTGTTGTACGAAAATGCATGTATAATAGTTTTAATCTGCTTCTGTCGGTAAAAGCAGTGATAAAAACACATACTAAAACGATAGTAAACGGATAGAATTCACATCCTATCCGTTTCTAATGGAATTTTTAACAGGGAAGGACGAGTCTTCCACATCAGAGAGTAACAATATCCTGGAAACATCAGCTTCGACGCTTGTAGATGTTCCAAATTTGCCAAACGATATCTTTACTGAGGAATCTTCGTCCGTGTCAAGTCCGAAGTTTGAAGCAGCGGTAGAAACATTAAATCAAGCTCTCATTTCGCTGCCCTAGTAGCGAAATGAAATAAGTCTGCACACAGGCTAAGTGAAGATCTGCTGCAGATCTTGCACAAGACACATACGGTCTACTTCCACATTTGAGTGCGGGTCTGACATAAGATTCTTTAGTGCAGAATCTTGACACAAGATGACATGAAGATTTTTATAACGATACTGAAAGATTAAGGCAGACTTAGTGCAGACTAAAATAAGAATCTTCAGTTTCAGCAACCCCCTTGGCTTCGTGAAATGGGTATCTAAATCTATATTATAAATAATATGGAGATGTTATAAAAAAGATGAAGTAGGTCATATTGTATTTCTTATTTTTATTACAAGTTGTATCAGGTACAGAAAATCTTTTTGCGACTAGTTCACTTTATGACGCATAAACGTACACATAAAATAATGAATATTATCGTTAATAATTTAGGCACATCAAATCCAATACATCTTACTGAAAAACACTCACGAAGTGTACAGAAAGAGAGATAAAGCAGCTTATGAAATAATGAAATATGATCATCTCTATCACTTGTAACGTGGATATATTGAAAAAATAAATGAAAATGACCACTATCGTCGGATAGATTTTACGTATAGGTCAACTTAAAAAATAAATTAGGAAAATTGTTCAAAACCTATGACTAAACTTCACCCATAATGGACCATGTCACATACTATACTATAACAGGCTTCTCTACGTATATAAAGTACACAAAATGAAATATAAAAATATTCAAATGATCATCGCTGCGATTTGAGTACGTCTCTTTGGACTTTTTTTCTAACTTTAAAAAACTTAAAACGAACGAGGAACATTTTTCACAACCTGTAGCTAGACTACACCTATAATAGACCGTATCACGGTATATGAAGTACACACAATGAAATATAAAAATATTCAAATGATCATCGCTGCGATTTGAGTACGTCTCTTTGGACTTTTTTTCTAACTTTAATAAACTTAAAACGAATGAGGAACATTTTTCACAACCTGTAGCTAGACTACACCTATAATAGACCATATCACGGTATATGAAGTACACACAATGAAATATAAAAATATTCAAATGATCATCGCTGCGATTTGAGTACGTCTCTTTGGACTTTTTTTCTAACTTTAATAAACTTAAAACGAATGAGGAACATTTTTCACAACCTGTAGCTAGACTACACCTATAATAGACCGTATCACGGTATATGAAGTACACACAATGAAATATAAAAATATTCAAATGATCATCGCTGCGATTTGAGTACGTCTCTTTGGACTTTTTTTCTAACTTTAATAAACTTAAAACGAATGAGGAACATTTTTCACAACCTGTAGCTAGACTACACCTATAATAAACCGTATCACGGTATATGAAGTACACACAATTAAATAGAAAATATTAAAAGAAACATTGCTGCAATTTGAGAACCGACGGAGTATGATTATTGTCAGCGTTAGTAAACATGGATATCGTCTAAGGCCTATCGTTTTCTGCAGTCGATTGTTGCTAAAATCATTTTACAGTTCTCCATTGTCTTCATCTTCCTCACTACGTATTTCTTCATCATCGAGTCTTCCGTCACGACTATCATTCATCACCTCTTCGTGCTCTTGTCCGGCATCTCGGTCATCTTGAACCACTTCGTCATCCATACTGTCATTTTGACACCGCTGTTGTGTCTCTCGGTGCACTTGATTTCCATTTCGCTCATTTCCATTAAGCTCGTCATCCTCCGTACTTTCATCCGTATCATCCAATCTACGAACCCTTCTGCAGGGCCGTGCTCGATCACGATCACGAACACGCTGCTTTGCGACGTGCAAGACGTGCTGCATTTCACTACCGAACTCCGCTCTGTTCAGGTTTGGCAAATTATGGCATGCTGACAGCGCTGCTGTAAGGAAAATCACATTGAAAATGATCAGTGCGACTTGTTCCAGAGAATTATTCACAAAGAAAGCAAATTTTCTAATCAAATTTAAAAAATGATGTAAGAAGCTATTTCGAGCTGTAATTTTGTAGGATATGAAACTCACCATGCATCATCATTGCAAAATTAGTGTCTTTCAATTTGCGTTTTTCTTTTGTTCCCTCCCAGGTGAAATGATTTACTAAATCGTCAGTCATCATTTCCTTAAAAAATTGGTTCAGAGCATCTTTGACATTGAGCCCTCCGCGGAATTCAAGGTAAGCTTTCTGTAAATTGGCGGAACATGAATTTAAATAGGACAACATTATTAATTCAAAGTACACTATCCTAAAGAAGCTTTATGTTTCTATATATTTCTTCATGTGTACCAATCGATTAAAGTGACTGTTCTTGAAAGACGAGCCAAGTGGCATGTGTTCATTAATTATTTTGATAACAATTAAATTTTAAGACAGAAAACTTAAAATTTTTTTGACGAGAAAAATTTATCCGGCGTCTCGGGAATCGAACCCGAGCCTACTGGCTGCCAATCCGGGGGCTTATACCCACTAGACCACCTGGCCGCCTTCAGGTATAAAAGGTATAAAAGACGTAAGTCTTACCTTACAAGTGTTAGTGAGCCCGTGTGCTCACTCACTAACTCAAAGTCAATACATGTGCTTAAGCGACGAAATTCATAACGGATAACAATTAAACTTATTGAAAATATTCACAAAGGCTTGATGACGTGTTTCATCCGCTGCTTCAAAACGTTTGAAATCCTTGACAGTTTGTAGAGGAAATCCATCTGGCTTTTGATATCGCTCCTCCACATTATGGCGTGGATTGATTCGTCTGTGAAAAACACATTTGTTGATACAATATAGGGCATATTATGATCAGAAATGTAAGATCACGTTTGAAACTTAATGTTGAAAGATGCATCTGCCATTTTATATTGGTACCATTATATCTCAGGTTGAAATATATTTGATTAGAAGAAATGTGATTTATAAATGACGATTGAAGTAACGTACGTTGCTCAGAAATCAAACAAGTAGAACAGAATTGTTTTTATCACCTCAATATGTATAATGTATATTATCAAGTGTTTAGTAAACGTTGTAAAGCTTAATATTGCAGTAATAATATGTTAGAAGTTAATACTCGACATCTTGTATTTCAAGATGTCAGATAATATTGCAGTGTTTCATGTACCTTAGTGTACGCTCCAGCTTGTTGAACTGCTCAAGCCAAAGGTCATATACAGTTTGTAGATCTTGTCGATAATTTTCAAGTACATGATCCATCAGATTTTTTACAGTTGTTTCGCTGTGCTGTTTCAAGTTTCGTTCAAGATTTTGCAGGTGTTCTGACATGCTATCATACTCTTTCGAAATACTCGAGATAGTTTTAGTGACTTCATAGTTTTCCTTGTTATGGCTGCCCATTCTGTTATTTATGTCAGCCAGCTCCATTCGATTGTCGGACCGAAAGTGATCATTGGTTAAAAGTTGTGCGTGACAAGGAGATGCGTCATTGTAGGATTGTTGTTGCGACGAACCAATCTCGCTGCCAGCACATAACTCCAAAGATATTGCTGCCCTTTCTTCGGATCTATTTGAAACTCTCTCAGGCGAGTTGTTACGTGAAGAACTGTTTGGTGGTATGAGTGAGTTGAATGATTTCAAAGAATTTTGGACCCGGTTGTGTGATGATCTATTAAGTATTATTTGTGATGAAGTTTTATTTTTATGTCCCATGCCAGACTTATTAATTTTAGCGTCATTGTAGGATTGTTGTTGCGACGAACCAATCTTGCTGCCAGCACATAGCTCCAAAGGTATTGCTGCCCTTTCTCCGGATCTATTTGAAACTACCTCAGGCGAGTTGTTACGTGAAGAACTGTTTGGTGGTATGAATGAGTTGAATGATTTCAAAGAATTTTGGACCCGGTTGTGTGATGATCTATCAAGTATTGTTTGTGATGAAGTTTTATTTTTGTGTCCCATGCCAGACTTATTAATTTTAGCGTCATTGTAGGATTTTTGTTGCGACGAACCAATCTCGCTGCCAGCACATAGCTCCAAAGATACTGCTGCCCTTTCTTCGGATCTATTTGAAACTACCTCAGGCGAGTTGTTACGTGAAGAACTGTTTGGTGGTATGAGTGAGTTGAATGATTTCAAAGAATTTTGGACCTGGTTGTGTGATGATCTGTCAAGTATTGTTTGTGATGAAGTTTTATTTTTGTGTCCCATGCCAGACTTATTAATTTTAGCGTCAAAATGGCTGTACGACTTGCTCGGATGTAGCTGTGACAGCCTACGTTGATCAAGACGAAAGTCTTCGGATATCAATTCTGTTATTCGAATCTTAGGACGAGTCAAGTCGGACTTAGATGAGTGTATCAACTCGCTAATCGAAGACTGACTTGATTTGAGATTTGGAGTTGTTTTGGTCGACGTACTGGCAGACCTATGAATCAACTGTGCTCTTTCACTAGCGGATGCTGATTTCCCGTTCTTAGAATTGCTCTGCGTCTTTGATATTTCAAGATCAGCGTCACCCATCATTTTTTTGATGCGGCCTCTAAGGGATTGATTTTCTTGCCGGGAAGCTCTGCGTAGTATTTCTCCTTCGTCAGTTGATGTCGAACAATATTTTGAAGGTCTTTTTAAGGTACGCCCGTTCCGTCCTGTGCCTGTGACTTTTGATGGTTTCGACATAACTGTCAACGAAAAATACATGAAATAGAAAAAGACGGCACTACACGAGCTACTCAAATTACGAATGGACATAATAAATACATATTTCATATGAAACGGAGAATACCGATACTAGAAAAGATTGGTCAATAATAGTCAAGTGTGTGGGGTAATTTGAAAAAAGCTACATCAAAGGCATTTTTATTTCTCTGCCACAAAAAGAATTTGGGAAAAAGTTTATTGTTAATCGAAGATGTCGCAATGTGGGTCACCTCAAGTTTTTTATAACTAATATTGATCAATTTACAATTACTGGGACATATGATGATGCAGTAGAATCACAAGTATGTGCTCGCCTGGTAAACAACACGAGAGATAATTGTTACGTGTATTCCACGACTTCATGACATAACATTTTGATATGACATCAGTGACAGGGATGACTTCCAAATTTATGGACAACTGAACACTTTTAAATACTCCAACTGTATCCGATGTTATTCCGCAGTTGTAGAACTGCTGGAGGTCATGATACCGTCTAATAACAAAGTAGTAACAACCATCATTCTCTAGAATATTCATAATTTTGCACATTCTTTTGTCGCGTAATACACAAGAGTTATTGCGCTTTAGAATGCTGTAACGTGTGTTTCCTATTTGCAATTGTTTATGTCTGCATGGTATTTGCAATTGTTTATATCTGCAATTGTTACTCTCTGCATGGAGTAGGCATGTTATTCGGAACAAGTCCACCATAATACGGCATTGAAGGTTTCACATCGTGGCTCAAAAGGTCATGTTTCTTAGGATAGAGGTAATTTCGCTCCATAAGCCTTAAGGCAAATTGTTATAGAGGTAAATAATGAGTCCGCGCGAACTTTTTGAACATTGGCATATTGTTTTCATACGGGAATGCTGCATAGCAATCTAGTGAACCTAGATTTCTGACATCTTCCACCAAGTGAAGCAGCCCGTGTAAGTTATATGAAAGAAAGGAAGCCCCGTACAAACATCTAGCAGAACTGACGAATAGTTTTAGAGCGTTTTCCGCATACTTTAGAAGGTGCTGGGAAGGATTTGGCGAAAGAAGTATACGGATGCTACTGTGCAGCAATAAAAAATGAAGATAATAATCTTCTTCGAGAATACCTTGCAAAACTACAGGTCCAGTATAAAGAAGGAATTGTCGAAATTCTGTGGCTTTGTAATTTTTATATTGAGTAGCTGTGCGAGGTTGTCATTGGATTCGCTGGGGCATGACTTTGCCAGCTTTTCTAAGCGAAGACAAATAATCTTGATAGCGCGTGCAGAAAGTTTAGCTCTCAGAGAAAATTTTCCACCGAACCATGCTTCAAAAAGTTTTTTCACTATGCCAAGACAAACAAGATGCATATACTCGAACGGTACATGACTAACTAGATTTATTAATCCCGCTAAAGGACTTTATCCTTCTAAATGATGATCTTCATCAGATTGACAAGCGTATTCATCATTGGTTCGAAGTTGAAATTCAGTGCCGACGAAAGCTGTTCCAGTACGAACTTTTCGGTAGTGCATTTCCCGAAAACGAGTACCGGTCACCTTGCACTTTGAGCAAGGTTTTGTTCCGTTATGTCCACGATGTCTCAATACATATGCTCTTGCGGGTGCATCGGCAATGAATGCACGGAATTCGATTGGAATAATTCGACCACAGAACAGAATACCACCGACTGCTTTCACCTGTTGAACTTCATCAGTAAAACATTTAAAAAAATCATTAACGTCAGACGGTTTGCCTTTACCACGGTATACCCCAACTATCATAGGTCTACAACTCGGCAAGTTCACTATTCTAATTTGGATTGGCCAGAATTGAACGCAGCCACGCTGATCTGCAGAAGCTCCATCGGTACTAATGTCAATTATGACCGTCTCGGGAATGTACTGTTGGCGAGAGAGTTCTGAAGTTATTACGTTCAAAAATCCTGCATGCCAATACTGTCCGGGATCAACGTTAATCACTTTTGTTGAAAACTTTGCCGAGCGCAAAAGCGTTCTACTTTGACTGGGTAGATAACTCAGAAAAGGTTGCGTTTTTAAAACACGAAGAATTGCATTGGCTTGACAATGTGAGAGATTGATGGCCTTGAAACAATCAGCTAAATTATTCGCGAACTGCTCTTCAGAAGTATGTTCAATATTGTCACTTCTCTCGCCAGAAGAGCTATCATCAATAGGCTCTGTGTCACCTGATAGCACACTTGTATTCCTTGCTTGTGGTTCAATTATATTTTCATTTTCCACGCAATCGTTCATAGAAAGCAATGACTGATTATTATGGTCATTATCAACTGGCTTGATTCCTATATTTTGAGCCTGTTGCAATAGCACGTGTTCGTCTTTCGTCAGTTGATTATTGGCCGTATCTTCAACTGATAAGGTTACAGCGCTTCTTTGTTCCCTTAGCCGGGTACGCTTCTGTCTTTCTGATAACTCCTCAAACCTTTTACGCTTACCCATGATTCCCACCGATACAGACTATGGATATATGAATATAATCTGCAGGGGAGAGTTATGAATTGCGGCAAAAAAAAATGTGAGAACTGAGTGAAAATTTCATTCAATTAGCAAAATTGTCATTTCAGTCTAGTCAGTACGAACGCGCTGATGAATTATTACCTAATTTAATCGAATAAATTATATCTAGAACAAAAACCAAATAATTATAATAGCTCAAGATATTAGTGAGGTTAAATTCAGAAATACCATACGATTTCAAGTGCGGAAAAACCGACATTTACAGCATAACTAACCGATTAGAAGTTTCAACTTAGCTCGAAGTGTGAGATCACAATTCTTACTTGACAATTTATTCTTGTCACGTACTTCGCAATGCTGGACGGCTGGCAAGATCATGCAGGTTTATTCTTCAACAATAAATATGAAATATGTTGTTAGATACCATGTCACACAAAATATGAACATAGGGAGGATATACACTATAGTTTAAATTTACATATTTTGTACTCACCGGAATGATTGTGTCCTGAGAAGTGTATTTCTAGTTGTTTCGCCAGTGTTCACGTGTTACGTACGATCACGTAGAATCGGACGCCATTTACACCATTAGCCAAACTCGTGAAACAAGGCGCCCGAAGCTACAAGGCTGTGCCGTGGTGTGGAGCTCGTATAAACTCGGCGCATGCGCACTTCGAGCTTGCTGTTTTAATGTGAACCGCGCGTAAATTTGAACACGTGTAGAAAAATACAAGTCTACGGCGTTGTATAAGTTAATATTACATATGCTTACGGGGATTATCTGTCCGCTTAG
Organism: Tenthredo mesomela; assembly: GCA_943736025.1. Lineage (NCBI taxonomy): Eukaryota > Metazoa > Arthropoda > Insecta > Hymenoptera > Tenthredinidae > Tenthredo > Tenthredo mesomela. Next base: position 16,389,715 of record OX031019.1, read on the forward strand.
GAACGCCTATTTAGGGCCACCCAGATAACAATAGCTTCGATATAGCTGCGGCTTATGCGCGTCTAATACGGACAGCCCTATTAGAATCGCCAAGTATACTATAATAAAGAATAAAGCATATAAATATATATATATGTATACAATTACACCCGAGGTAAGTCTGTCTTAAGACTTATATCAGCACATGCGAACGTCCTACATAAACCGAACGTTCACTATTGAACGTATACCCTATATTCCCTAGTAAAACAATACATTGAATAATGCACGTCATATTATTTATGGCATACTCAAAAATGAAATATAACCGCACACTAGTATACTTGAAGTAGATAAGTCTGATTTCAATGGATTTATAAGTGATAAGTGTATATTTTACGATAATTATGTATTAAAAAAAAACCTATTATGATAAAGGACATATGGAAATGGTTTTAGGCAACTAGCTAGGTGAAAACTTCATTGAACTAGTTTGTTGTCCGGATTATAACTCTATGACCACAAATAAGATTTATTTAGATTTAGGACAAACCTGAAATGTGATATAAAAGTCACTAAGGGGCCGTTCAGAAATCACGTGAGACGTTTTGGAATAGTGCGTGCACGGCGTTCCCTATACTACATTGTAGCATTTTGTCTCACGTGATTTCTGAACGGCCCCTAAAGAAAAATAAGATAAAAGAATAATAACAGATAAAGAGTAATAGGGATCATGAAGTAGGAACTTGATAGATCTAGAAGTAGAATATTTTAGGCCTGATTAGAAAATAATAAAGTGTAGAAAATAATAGAAATTAGGTAGGTAATCTTAAGGGCCCTTTGTATAACGAACCAAACCTTCTTTGTGGCTGTGATAAGTCTGCGTGCAGAGGGCTACTAAAGAATAATACAGAGAAAAACAAGTTCCTGCTGAATCATCTTCAGCCAGGCTGCTATCAGTCAACATGAAGATACCAGTGGTGAAAGTTCTGTACTCAGTCTGCATTAACTCTGCCTGAAAATTCTGACTGCAGAATCTTATGAACTCTGCAACTTAAGGCCACGCTACTACCCTCACGAAAAAAAACCCCGAACTTTGGGTGTTAAACCCCGAAATTCCGAGGTAAACCCTCAACTTTGAGGGTTAACACTCAACGGTGTGGGTATACCCCTAACATTACGGGGTGTTCCCTCAAACATTTTGGGGTTAACACCTAACGTTGGGGGTATACCCTTAACCTTACGGGGTTAACCTTCACATTTCAGGGTTGAGCTTCAGATTTGAGGGTTTACCCCTAAATTTGAGGGTTTACACCCAACGGTTTTTCAGGGTATACCCTCAGATATGAGGGTAAATCCTAAATTTGAGGGTTACACCCAACGGTCTTTGGGGGTATACCCTCAGACTTGAGGGTAACCCCTAAATTTGAGGGTTACACCCAACGGTCATTCACGGTATAATACCCTCAGATTTGAGGTTGTTACAAAAAGTAAATTATATACATAGTTACAGAAAAAAAAAAAAAACGGTCAGTGTATAAAAATGTCAAAAATCGTTGTTTCGCAAGAAATAATATATTTTTTGCTCTGTCAGAAAATATAAAATGATAGTATAAGTATAAAATAGCGCGCGCGCTGTGATATAGTATACCTATACAGTTATTAACCCTCAATTTGAAGAAACCCCGGAATCCAGGGTTAACCGGGGACTGAGGGTTAACCCTCAATTGGGGGTGAATTCGCACCCCGAACGAGGGGTCTGAGGGTAAACCCTCAAGTTGAAGAAACCCCGAAATTCAGGGTTTACCGCGAAGTTGGGGGTGAACCCTCAATTGGGGGTGCGAAATCACCCCCAACATTGAGGGTATACTTGGGGGTTATTTTGAAGGTAAATTTGAAGGTTTTTTTTCGTGCGGGTAGGGTGGGAGAATCGCCAATAAAGAAACGAAGATTATCTCAACAATCATATCCTGCTGAGAAGTTTGAAAAAATCAATAAGATTATTGGTGAAAAAATTTTCTCTGTAAATGTTACGAAGCCAACAACAGACGACGACAAGAAGAGGGCCGTTTTTGAAAAACTGAAGCAAGCATTTCGTGAAACGAATGACAAGAATTTGAAAATCAGAATCTTGACTGCTGTGGCAGATTGGTCAACTATGGAAATCCAAGCTCACTTTGACGCATCTAAACACATGATTACTGTCGCACGAAAAGTGAAAGAAGAAAAGGGGATCTTGTCATGTGCGAATTCGAAAATGGGCAAGCAATTGGATGATGGGTTGATCCGGGAAATCGTCGATTTTTATGAGTCAGACGAAATAAGTCGTATAATGCCAGGGAAAAAGGACTACGTCACCGTGGTTGAGAATGGCGAGAAAATCCAAAAGCAGAAGCGATTGGTATTATGCAATCTCAAGGAAGCATACCGGGAATTCAGGCAAAAATTTCCAGATAAAAAACATAGTAGCTTCAGTAAATTTGCGGAATTAAGACCCAAGAATTGTATTCTGGCTGGAGCAGCAGGCACACACACCGTTTGCGTTTGCATGGTACATCAAAATGTGAAATTGATGGTAGAAGGTGCAAAAATACCAAAAATATCCAGAACGATGCCGGATCGTATAGAAACATACCACGATTGCTTGAAGCAAATGATTTGCAATCCTCCAACTGACGATTGTCACTTGAATAAGTGCGGAAAATGTCCAGGGGCAATTAATCTTATCGATTCATTGCAGTCGGCATTTGATGAAGAAATGATAGAGATGGTGAAATACAAGCATTGGGTGACTGTGGATCGAGCAACGCTAGAAACTATTGAAGCTCCTGTACAAGATTTCTTACAAAAACTATCATCTGCTTTGCAAAATTTGTTACCGCATGCTTTTATTGCTGAGAAACAATCAGGCTTTTTGGAAACGGTGAAAGCAAATTTGACGAACGAGGAGTGTATCGTCACTGGGGATTTCGCCGAAAACTATGCATTTGTATTTCAAGATGCAATTCAAGGAGTACATTGGAACAACGACCAAGCAACTATACACCCATTCGTGATCTATTATAAAGAAGATTCAATATTAAAACACAAAAGTTTTGCTGCGATTTCGGACTGCTTAAAGCATGACACTGTTGCTGTAAATTTGTTTCAAGGAAAAGTTATTGAGGTCATCAAAAATACGTTAAAAGATGTCAAGAAACTCATTTATTTTACCGATGGTGCTACAGCTCAATATAAGAATAAAAAGAATTTCATCAATCTCTCCCACCATTACAATGACTACGGCCTCGACGCAGAATGGCATTTCTTTGCAACATCCCACGGGAAAGGACCATGCGATGGTATTGGTGGAACGATCAAAAGATTAGCAGCAAGAGCTAGTCTCCAAAAACCAGATCAGATCATAAAGACTCCGAAAGATTTATTTCAGTGGGCAAAAACAAACGTTCCTAGTGTAGAATGCCTGTATTTCGATAAAATACAGTACAGCGCTCACGAGAATACCTTAAGGTCACATTTTGAGTCTGCTAAGCCCATAACGGGTACCAGAAAATTTCACTCATTTGTACCAATTAATAAAAAACAGATCGAAGTGAAGGAGTTTTCGACTTCAGCGAAATATTCTCTAGTTAATGTATTAAAATAAAGTATTATTATCAATTCTAATTATAAACGACTCAATTATTACCCCTAATCCTAATCACACATGCTTTAGAGGCTAGATTTGTGCCTATCACGAAATATTCAATCTTGAAATGTGAAAATCCGCGCGCCACGCCATTTGCCGAGCCCCGTACGACGCGACGCGGTAGTCGTGAGGCGCGTGGCGCGCCAATCTCACGCAACGCCGGACAAATAATTGTAAAAAAAATACTTAGAAAAATAGCTCCATCTTTTGTAAAAAATGGTTATCTTCAGAATTGAATAAGGAATGCGATCATATTTTTTTTAGAATTTTAAAAATGGCCTTAGATTGCGAAAAAAATCGATAAACATTTTGATTGCTCATAAAAATAACAAAACCATATTTTTCGAAAAGTTGAAAAATTTTATCGGAAAGTGTCTTTCGTCACCTTCAAAACGCTTTTTTAAACATCTCTCTACGGTGAAAGGGACCCGAGATATTAATTCTCAAAGCCGCCCTCGCGCTACTTTCACAGTAAAATTCGATAATTCATAACTGGCGTAAAAAAAACTTTTTGGACCAACGAAAAAATACGGGTCTACTTTTTTGACGTAGATGACACGTAAAAAAAGTTTAAGTCGATTCAAAAAATACGAGGTCATTTCTCGGCCGATTTGAGGTGGAATTGCCCAAATTTGAAGAATAAATTAATTAAAAAGAGAATTTAGATTTTCTATAAGAGCATATAATATCAATTGAATATGGAGCCGGGCGAGGATCGGATCCACGACGGGTTCACCTACGTGATGGACAAGAGGAAGAACAACATAGCGTGAGTGTTAATTTTATTTGTATAATTCGTAGATGTACTAAAAATGAAACTGTGCGGTGCGTTACAGTCATTCGGACGGTGAAATTCGATCGCTCGTTATATAAATTTGAACGTCAAGATTGAATGCGTGCCCGCGAAAAAACCTGAGGGCTCGTTTGGCGATTATGTAGCTATTCGTACCGGAAAAAATAGCGAGGCTTTAAAAGAGCAGCAGCGGGATTAGATTGGAAACAGCAGATGGTGGGTTACTGTTCCTTGGGGGGTAGAGTAGTTATGTGGAATAATGCTAATCGTTTTAATTCATAACTTTGCCCCTATAGGGCTGTTGTCATCGGCGGCCAACAATGTTTTTCGGGAATTCGTGGGCATCGCAAAACAATTGAATTCACCCAAGCCGCGACTTCATTTGGCTGTAGTGTCTTTATCGTTACGAATAAAATGACAGTTATTCTGCCGAGTTTCCCAATAGAATCAATTGTATTATTATATACTTCAATTCCTTTCATTGGTTCACGATATTTCTTTGAATCTAAATAAAACGAAACAAGGATTCCGCGATTTATATCGCACCAACGAAATAGTATATTATGTCATAAGGCCGGTAAGCGGAGGTTTGCGAGGAGTGTGAAGTTTGCAGCATGAGGCGTGGTATAGTCGGAGACTACCACGACTCATGCTGCAAACTTCACACGACTTGCAAACCAACGCAACCGGCTTAATGCTATATACTATTTTTCGTCATGAAGGCCCGAGAAGTGGGGTTTCATCAGGCCTAGGCCTGCTAAATGTATTTACCGGGACTAGTCCTCACTAGAGTCCCTAGAATAAACAGAGTCTAGCAAACGCGACGCCATGTTTGAGCGAGTTGTACGCGCGAAGTTTAAATGTTCGCGCGCATTGCGGGTAGGGTATTGTAGAAATAAATATTGAACACGAAACCACTTAGGGGCCATTCAACAAATACGTTCGCTTTTTTGGACGATTTGAGACCCCCCCCCCCTCCCCTATGTAACAATGGTTCGTTTGACTAGACCCCCCCAAAATAATACGTCACAAATCTCGACCCCCCCCCCCCCCCCCCCCCGGCCTTTATTGCCTTTTTTGGTCTATCGATCCATAATTCGATCTATTTCTAAGATTTGCCTTTCGACGTCACTTGGCATTAAATAGAGATAAAAGAGATAATTAAAAGCAGTCCTTTATTTCTCACTTCACTTTAACAAAATTCTCGTGCCAAAACATGAATTCTATACATACACTGAGAGAAAAATCTGGTACAGTCAACCATAATCTAATCATTTTTAATAGTTAAATAAGGCCTCAACCTTTCGAACATGGTTGGGCACACTAAAATTATAATAGTTTCGGGAACCATATAAAATAGTTATTCGAACTACTTACAACCACTAAGCCTGGTTGGAAAATGTTCACAACCTTGCAATTATAGGTCAACTAACCATGATGAAAATAAGTTGAGCCAACTATTTCAAATTTTCTACGAGTTTTTATATGGTTGCAAGATGTTTCAACATTGAAATTATGGTTAAATAAACCACCAATGATGGTTATGTGAACAACCAAACTAAACGGTTAAATAAGGCCCCTGCTGTGCAGAAAAAATAAATTCAGCTCGTTACAATGAATTTATAACATTGTATGATGCGCTGAGAAACACCTACTAATTGTAATCAACCGCATATTAATACAAAGTAAGGATTTTTAGATTAGAAAAACATCGCATTATTCGGGGCCGGGATTCGATCCGGGACGCATGGATTCGCTCGCATTACTAGTCGCACGCTCTACCGACTACGCTAAACTATTTCTTGAAATCATTAATCACTTTTTCCTATTTATTTTGAACTCAGCATCTGTCTCAATGATATCAATGTTTTAATGCGGCTAAGATATCTGATTAACTGAACATCTGAGTTCCAAATATCTTTTTAATTGAATTTCTTTCCTGGAGTTCCAAAAGTTATCACTCACTGTAACGTATTAAGTATTGGGTTGTCTTGACTAAAATACGTAAACTAAAATAATATAGTACCCCCAACCAGATTATTTCTCTCATGGTGCATGGTTGAATGAAAGTGTCTTCAACCTTATAATTATTATGCTTGAAGTGCCCATGAACAAAATCAGTTGCATCAACTATTTACAATCAGATGACATTGTCAGAGCTCAGTTTTGAATGTAGTATACCATATCTATGGTTTCATCAACAATAATTTGCTGAACATTCATAAGCTCAAATTAACAATATCCAATTGTTACGTATAATCACTGATATGGTAGGATTACTGCCGAATTTATAGTCAAATCGACTTTAATTCGGGTCAACATATAACTTCATGTGAGGTGACATCTCAGTTTTGCTAAGTTCATAAGTCAACCTATTGGCCTGTGGTTTGTTTTACTATAATTATGGCTTACCCACCACTTCAACATGGTAGTTATAACAATGAATTCACGGTTGCATTTACTGACTTGAACAAGTGGTATACGCAACCATTATCTTGTCCACCATGTTTCTATTCATATAATAACCACATGTAAATGGTGAAATGTACCATAAATAAGGTGACTCTAACTAAAAATATTTTAACCTTGCACTTATGGTCAATTCAGGAAGAGCTTTTTCTCTCAGTGTAAAAACCGAACGTCACATTTTGCCCCCCCCCCCCCCCCCCCCGTGACTTGTAACGTCACATCAACCTCGACCCCCTCCCCCCCCTAAAAGCGAACGTATTTGTTGAATGGCCCCTTATATAGTTGTTGTCAAAGCTGCAGGAGTATGTAAAAGAACGCGCTAGCTTTGGTTTGGATTTCAAATGAAAAATTATGAAAATGTATGAGGCTGAAAATAAAAATGCATCAACATATCGACGCTTCTTACGAAGACTAGCACGTTTCAGATTTCTTACGAAAACTAGCACGTTTCGGCTTCTCACGAAGACTAGCATGTTTCGGCTTTCGCCGCGAAAACTAGCACGTTTCGGATTTCGCCGCGAAGACTAGCACGTTTCAGTTATTGCTACGGAAGCTAGCATGCTTCGGTTATCCTTGCGAAAATGATTATTTTTAGATCGATGCAACAAGGATTTTCTGAAGATTATTATGCGGTGTCCGGTAATTAAATTTATAGTTAATTCGCGAATGCAGGAGTGCGTTTTTCGCGGTGAAAACCGAAACGTGCTAGTCTTCGTGGTGAATATCGAAACGTGCTAGTCTTCGTGGTGAAAATTGAAACGTGCTAGTTTTCGTAAGAAATCTGAAACGTGCTAGTCTTCGTAAGAAGCATCGATATATGAGACCATTATTAATTCAGACAGTTCTATCAATTGATATGTGTGTGAAGTCAATATTTTACAATAGTCATCATGTGTATGTGTGAAAGGATTACGAATTACGTTTAATTTCAGATTCAACCAACAGTTTTAGTGTCAATACTATAAAGCTCCATCTTTTATAAAAGAATTTTTTTTTAGATCAACGTTTTCTGCGATGACGAATTTAATAGGCACTCCGCTATGCGATCGTGCCTAATCACCTTACAAAAATTCATACCAATCGAATGAATGTTGTTCCATGACCTAAAGATAAAAAAGTGTGAGAATAATAAAAGGTCAATTAAAAATAAAGATGTGGACCAGCCTACAGCATCCGATAGCTAACGAAAAATTCGTTTATATTCGGATCGCTTCCGATGCCTTCGCCGCGCTTCCGATGCCTTCGCCGCGCTTCGCTTCCGATACCTTCCCCGCGCTTCGCTTCGCTTCGCTTCCGCGTAGTGCGCGTTGGCCTTAATGCGTTTGCTAGACTCTGTTTATTCTAGGGACTCTAGTCCTCACTTTACGGGACAGAACTGCTAACCGCCATCTATCGGTCCGAAAATAGACCCATAAACGCCACTTATCGGGCCTCAATGACGAAAAGATTATTACGGGATTTTGGATAACTTTATTCAACTGAAATAGAACAGAAAAACAAAAAATAAAAAAAAATAAACAAACTGCTATTTTATTGTAAACAGAATAGATTTTTCAAAAAAATTCTATGAAACACTTTCCAGGATATGTTTACTTTATTACATTATCTCATTTGAAAACGAGGGTGACGGGCTGTATGTACTAGGGTGGTCCTTATATGGGGTGTTTTTGAATTTTTACGCTCCCAAGGGTTCAAACGGATCCTTTTCAAGAAAAAAAATTTGTCCTAAAGTTTTAATGCTCTATCTCGATTTTAACATCCCGCGCACGACCGCCAAAGTATATGTATTTTTTTTCAATTTCCTACAAAAAACATGTACTATGACCCAACTTTGTCAAGTCATTAGCGTCGATTTTAACATCTTGCGCACGACCGCCAATTTTTTTTTTTTTTTTTTTTATCTGCTAAAAAAAAAAAAAACTGTCAAGTTACTAACGTCGAAGTTAAAGCTATTTAAATGACATAATTTTTATTGAAATGGGTTCTTTTTTTTTCCGAATAACAGCAGTGCCGTCTTTATCGACCTCGGGGCTCTAGGCCTGATGGGCCGGGGCGGGGCCCTCTTAAGGCGGCGAAAATCTCATGAAATGAATATGTAATGTAAATTTTTACGAAACGATGGCTTAATTTTAACTCTAGTTTTTTTAGTTAGTTTGAATCAAAGAGAACATTTCCGATATTCGATATTTCTGTAGATATATTGAAAATTATTTTTGTATTCAATACAGTTTTCGGAATTTTTTTTCGAAATTTTTATATCTTTCTCAAAATTTTAGCAAGTACTCCTTGGCAGGGGGCCCTTGGGGATGCCTGGGGCCCTAGGCCCGGGCCTTTCAGGCCTGTGCATAAAGACGGCACTGAATAACAGCGTGCGTATTGGGACCGTGCATACCAATACACACTCACCAAAGTAAGAATGTGTAGTCATGTACATGCATACTAGTGGCGACGCCTATAGAGGAGATCGGCATTTTGGGGCGAAAAAAAACAATGAAGAAAACAATGTATGTACACGAATACACATTCTCACTTTGGTGAGTGTGTAAGGTGTGCACGGAGCGAATACGTGATAGGGTCAACTGAATTGAAATTGAAATAAAAAAAATAAAATTAATATTCAATGCTAACTTTATTCCGATCAAAATATTCAGTAATTTTATGCAATAAATAATTTTTTAAGAAATATTAAAACCTTAGTATTTTTATTTAAGAGTCAATTTTTAAATCGGCGTAACAACAATTGATCTTCGTTTAATTTCGAATGAAAATTACCGTGTTAGATGGGGAATTTTTTGCTTTTTATCCTGCATGCCTCAAAATAACCCCATATCGAGCGTGTCTTACGGGACAGAAGACGCACATATCTCCCTCGGCCGCCATATGTTGTCGACGCATGCGCAGTCACGCGATTTGGTTACTTATCAACCCTAGGGAGCATAAGTGCGCGTCATAGGCATGATATGAACGCATTACATGAAGCTGTCAGGGAGACAGGCGCGATTTTGATTCGGGTGTAGCTGCCCTCGCTTCGCTCGGGCAGCAAACTTCACCCGAATCAAAATCGCGTATGTCACCCTGACAGCATCATGTACTAATGCGTTCATATTATCATGCCTACGCGCACTTTTGCTTCTTAGGCTTCATACCTAACCAAATCGCGTGAAAGCGCATGCGACGACCACATATTACGGCCGAATGAGATATGTGAGTCTTCTCTCTCGTAAGACATGCTTGAAATGGGGTTAGTTTGATGCGAGTATGAGAAAAAGTATCGTAAGTCGTTCGGGAGAGAGGCGCGATTTTGATTCGGGTGAAGCTGCCCTCGCTTCGCTCGTGCAGCAAACTTCACCCTCATCAAAATCGCTCACCTCTCTCCCTAACAGCTTAATGTACTATAACACGTTTTCAATTTCAATTCAGTTGACCCAATCACTTATATATGCATGCTGTTATTTGAAAAAAAAAAAGAACCCATTTCAATAAAAGTTATGTCATTTCAATACAGTAGAACCTCGTTTATCCGAGGTAATGTGGGGAGGAGGTACCTCGGATGAGCGAAAACTCGGATAACACGATAGCTGTGAAAAATTCGAAAATTTAAATCATTTTTTATATATTTGAAGCTGTAGAATGAAATTTAATCACAAAAGTATATACATATGTTTTAGGGTGGTCCTTATTTGGGGGTCGGACGAATTTCAATTCAAACGCCCCCTAAAACGGTTCTAAATAATGAAAAAAAAAAGTGTTAAATTTTCAATTTTTTATTTCAATGGGAACACATGCCCCAACGAGCTTTTGATTTTTTAATTTTTTTTTTCTCGTCAAATTGCTGACGGATAGAAATTCTTAGAAAAAAATTACATTTGTGGTTGAAAAAAGGAGTAAAAAAAAAAAAATCAACAACAAAAACAGTTTATTATGCGAATTGTTTCGGAACATAGGAAAATGTATCCACATTTCCGTAAACAAACCTTTCGCAAAAATCTGTAAACCCGTCTGTATAATTTGCTGTCATTCAACTGATCTTGATCATTTGCTTATTTTATCAATAAAATAGTATATTGCGTACCAAGAGCGTAAAGTGGGCTTTTTTAGACCGAGTGTGGAGTTTGCGGTACGAGTCGGAGGTGAGCTAGCACGAGTCGAAGACGAGTGCATCTGAGCCATTCCACGTCAGACCGGACAAAATAAATCAAAAAATGACCTCGATGTTACCGATTTCGCAATGATTTTTTTTACGGGTTCTATGGAACAAATAAATGCATCAAACAATTTTTTGTTTTTTTTTTTGGCCCCTATTTTCCAAGATACACGGGGGTGAAATTCGGGAAAAATAGCCAAAAATCGAAAACATACTCCTCTTCAAACGGTCATATCTTTGATTGTATTCATCCTAGAGACTTCATCCAAGAACCATTTCAAAGCTATTGAATGACACTATTATAATATATTCATTTAATTTTGCGGTAACAAACAATTCTATTTGTTATAAACAAATATATTATTCAAACGTGATTTTCAAACAAAGGCCACGCGATATCATTCTCAAAAAAATATGAGCGTATTCCTTGATCAATTCTCTACAAAATCGTTAAGTCAATTTTATGGAGAAACGATGGACACTATATGAAAACGATTTATTTATAAGCGACGGCGCGCGCTGCCACCCGAAAACCCGGCTCAGGTACGTGTGGCTAGCATGAGAAAGCATCGGTGGGCATGTTTACGGTCATATCTTTGGTTGTTTTCATCCGAGAGACTTCTTCCTAGAACCATTTCAAAGCTATTGAATGACACTATTTATATATATTTATTTAATTCTGTGGTAACAAACAATTCTATTTGTTATAAACAAATATATTATTCAAACGTGATTTTCAAAGCAAGGGCCACGCGATAACATTCTCAAAAAAATATAAGCGTATTCCTTGATCAATTCTCTACAGAATCGTTAAGTCAATTTTTTGGAGAAACGATGGAAACCATGTGAAAACGATTTATTTATAAGCGACGGCGCGCGCTGCCGCTGAAAGACTCGGCTCGGGTACGGTTTTTGGGTGGCAGCGCGCGCCGTCGCTTATAAATAAATCGTTTTCATATAGTGTCCATGGTTTCTCCATAAAATTGACTTAACGATTTTGTAGAGAATTGATCAAGGAATACGCTCATATTTTTTTGAGAATGATATCGCGTGGCCTTTGTTTGAAAATCACGTTTGAATAATATATTTGTTTATAACAAATAGAATTGTTTGTTACCGCAAAATTAAATAAATATATTATAATAGTGTCATTCAATAGCTTTAAAATGGTTCTTGGATGAAGACTTTAGGATGAATACAATCAAAGATATGACCGTTTGAAGAGGAGTATGTTTTCGATTTTTGGCTCTTTTTCCCGAATTTCACCCCCGTGTAACTTGGAAAATAGGGGCCAAAAAAAAAAAAAAAATTGTTTGATGCATTTATTTGTTCCATAGAACCCGTAAAAAAAATCATTGCGAAATCGGTAACATCGAGGTCAGAAAGCTGTCCGGTCTGACGTGGAATTGCTCATCTGCGAGCCGAAGACGAGTCCTTGATGCACACCATATTTTTTGTAACAGCACGATTTTCGCGTTTTTTTCTTCATTGTTGATCATTCTTTTGAGAATATTGAAAAATAATTTAGCTTGCGTTTCAGTTTATTATTGCCTGTTTATGCTTGAGTAGCGGGCGATAAAAACTCAAAAACGCCCGCTGCTCGACTTAGCAAAAAAACGCGAAAATCGTGCATGTGTTCCAAAAAGGAATTTGTGTGCTGGAAAATATTATTCGTGGCTAGATTCGAATTTTTCGTACAAAAATATAAATAATTTGCTACTAAAAATTTAGTTTTCTCCATGGTTTTTGATCAATTCTGTTGTAGAATGTGACAAAAATGTCTGACCTGCCAATTGTTTATATTTTTACATAACCGATTTGCATTTCAGAGCATATATCATTTATTCCCATGAATTTCTATCCGTCAGCAATGAATTTGACGAGAAAAAAAAATTAAAAAATCTAAAGCTCGTTGGGACATGTGTTCCCATTAAAATAAAAAATTGAAAATTTAACACATTTTTTTTTCATTATTTGGAACCGTTTCAGGGGGCGTTTGAATTGAAATTCGTCCGACCCCCAATAAGGACCACCCTAATATGAAGGATTCTTTCTCAAGTGGGCCACCCATTTTCGTCGTGGTCTCGAATTAATTTGATTATTTCCTCCAATGATTACCCTACTTTTTAGGAGTTTTGCTGAATTTTTGCAGATTTTTAGCACTGAGATATACGAAATATCTGGATAATCTGTTTATTCTACGTATTTATAAATTACTGATAATGAAAGAAAAATCAAAATACATGAAAGTTATGTTTTTTCATCAGCTTTCCAGTAAAAGTATTTTCAATTTTAATAGAATGACAGTTAGGGCTAAGAATGCCAAAAAACCCAGAAAAAATGCGAAAAAAGGTGGTTTCAAGTTTTCGGGCCGCTTTGATTTTGATGAAAAAATTCGAGAAAGAGTCTCTCATTGCACAGTAAACTCTGAGTTTACTGTGTAAATTTTATTATGGGACCGCCACTCCTTCCTAAGAACAAAACATCCGAATATAGCCCAATGATTGTTTTTGTTCGTATGACAACTTGGAACGCTTTAGGAAGGATGGCGGTCCCATAATAAGATTTACACAGTAGACTCTGAGCAATGAGAGAGTCTTTCTCGAATTTTTTCATCAAAATCAAAGCGGCCAGAAAACTTGAAACCACCTTTTTTCGCATTTTTTCTGGGTTTTTTGGCATTTTTAGCCCTAACTGTCATTCTATTAAAATTGAAAATATTTTTACTGGAAAGCTGATGAAAAAACATAACTTTCATGTATTTTGATTTTTCTTTCATTATCAGTAATTTATAAATACGTAAAATAAATAGATTATCCAGATATTTCATATATCTACGCTCCTGCCAGTGCTAAAAATCTGCAAAAATTCAGCAAAACTCCTGAAAAGGAGGGTAATCATTGGAGGAAGTAACGAAATTAATTCGAGACCACGACGAAAATGGGTGGCCCACTTGAGAAAGAATCCTTCATATGTATAAGCACCATACTAGCGATCGCAAAATACTTCGCGCGTACAGCATAGGCATAGCGGCTCCATCCGTTTTATTCGAGTTTTTCCGTATTCTCGGATAACGCGGAGACTCGGTTGATCGAAGGCCGGATAAACGAGATTCTACTGTAGCTATAACTTCGACGTTGGTGACTTGATAAAGTTTGTTTTTTTTTTAGCAAATTAAAAAAAAAAAAAAAATTGGCGGTCGTGCGCAGGATGTTAAAATCGACGCTAATGACTTGATAAAGTTGAGTCATACATGTTTTTTGTAGGAAATTGAAAAAAAATATATATACTTTGGCGGTCGTGCGCGGGATGTTAAAATCGAGATAGAGCATTAAAACTTTAGGACAAATTTTTTTTCTTGAAAAGGATCCGTTTGAACCCTTGGGGGCGTAAAAATTCAAAAACACCCCACATAAGGACACCCTAATATGTACGTATGTATGTCGGCGTATTGATGATTTTAGAAGAATTTTAGAAGAAACACCCTGTGCAGGAAAGGACAGAGTGATCCCTGCATGCTGGGAGCGCTCGTACAGAGCCGTGTATTGTTGTCGGTTGTTTTAGACGCAACGCGGTTGTTTCTAAAGGATTTTGAATTTGAAATCTAACACGGAACTGTTCGTCCTTTTCTGCATCAAAATATATAAATTAAATTAAAGAGATTTATTAAAAGATAATTTTGAAGAAAGTTGTTAAATAAATATTGTTCGTGTTCCAAAGAGTTAATTTTGTGTTTGAGTTCATTTTATTGAAAATAAGAATGGACTCTCCAGGTCCATTCAGATATCTGCTCGACGATCCGACATCAGAAGTGGGATACATGCCCAACGATGCAGAAATAAGAGGACGACCAGAAACTGCAGAACGGACATATCCAAACGCTAATGAAAATCGATGGCGAGCTTTGATGGATTCTCAGGATCGAAATATGAGAGATCTTATAGAGGCGATTCGGAGACCCGTAAAAGTTACTCTTCCTGAGTTCAATCCTGAAAAAGAAGGTACTAATGCAAGAGCATGGTGTAGAACAGTGGATCTATGCATGCAAGAGGAAATGCTTTTTGGGAGTACTCTGATTATGGCAATCAGTCGAGCGATGAAAGGAACAGCAGCTTCATGGTTTCCATTGGTCAGTTTTGTTGATATGACTTGGGACCAATTTAGGGATATTTTTCTTGCTCGATACGACGTTCTTGAGACTGCAGCGGCAACACTTCTACGAGTAAATTCTGGGAAGTTGAAAGAAGGAGAATGTATAGCTGCATATTGTGGGAGAATTTACAGTTCGTTGATAAGTCAGTGGCAGACAATGTCCATGGAGGAGATCGCTGTGTCGACGGTTCTTGCACATGCAGCACAGATAGAACCGAGGGTACAGAATCTTGTTTTCACCAAAGACATCAAAACGCGAGCTAAGATGCAACAGGAATTATTGGCACATTCTTATCGAAAACGAGTTGCTCCTTCTCCTTTGAATAAAGCAAGTTTATCAAATAATGATTCGAAGAAGCCAAGATTCAACGATCCCATGATAAAGTGTTTCGGTTGCGGGAAAATGGGACACAAAATTGCGGAATGTCGTAGTCAATCTTCAACATCGAGTACTAAAGAAAGATCATTCAATGAAGGAAGGAATCAACAGAAGAAGAGACCACCACCTACGTGTTATAGCTGTGGAGAGGTAGGACACATTGCACCGAAATGTAAGAAGTCGAAATCTGGTCCTAGTACGACTCAAGTTGCGCGACGAGTTGATACCTGTTCTATCAAACCAACTACAGGACAGATGATACACTCGGGTGAGAAGTTTTCATTTAGTTTTGATTCGGGAGCTGAATGCTCTCTGATTAAGCAAACTCTAGCGAGTAAATTTTCAGGCAAACGTCAGCATATTTCGGTTGTTTTATTCGGAATTGGGAAATCAAATGTATTCAGTACTACTCAAATTTTATCTAGCGTAGTTATTGATCAATATTGTATTGAAATTTTATTTCACGTGATTCCCTATGATCATCTTGCTTGTGGTATTTTAGTAGGTCGTGAAATTTTAGCTTTGGGATATCTCATTGAAATGACATCTGACAGTATAATTTTAAAAAGATTATCGACCATAAACATGTATGATGTTGGAATCAAATCTCGAAATTTTGATAGTATCGATATAGATGTTCTTTCAACTGATAAAAGTCGGCTTCTTTCTGTTTTGCAAAGTTTTGCTTCTTCTTTTGTGGAACTGTACAAAGACGACCTTATAGACTTAGTCCGATTGAACGACAAATAGTGCGTGACAAAATTACCGAGTTAATAACAGCAAATATCATTCGACCAAGTTGTTCTCCGTTTGCCAGTCCAATTTTATTAGTTAAAAAGAAAGACGGATCAGATCGTATGTGTGTCGATTATCGAGAGTTAAATAGTAATACTGTCCCTGACAGGTATCCGTTGCCTCTAATCGCTGATCAAATTGAAAGGTTAGGAGGAGCTCATTATTTCACGTCTCTAGATATGGCCAGTGGATTTCATCAAATCCCTGTTCATTCGGATTCAATAGAACGAACCGCGTTTGTAACGCCCGATGGACAATATGAGTACCTGTCTATGCCTTTTGGATTGCGAAATGCACCTTCTGTTCTTCAACGTGCTATAAATAAAGCTCTTGGTGATCTTGTACATACGTTTGCTATTTGTTATATTGATGATGTTTTAATACCGTCACGTACTATTTCCGAAGGAATTGATAGATTGGAAATCGTTTTAAAAGCTTTAATGAAAGCAGGATTTTCGATAAATTTAAAGAAATGTGCATTTTTGAAAATTCGTGTAGAATACTTTGGGTATGAAGTTTCAGCTGGTGAAATTAGACCAAACTCGCGAAAAATTAAAGCCTTGATCGATTTACCACCTCCTCAGACAGTTACGCAGCTACGACAGTTTATTGGATTAGCTTCGTATTTTCGACAGTTTATTGCGAAATTTTCTCAGCTTGCTAACCCTTTGTACAATTTAACTTCTGGTAAAGGAAAAATCGACTGGAAACCGCAGCATGAAAATATTCGTCAACAAATAATATCAAAATTAATAACTACTCCTATTTTGCTGATTTTTGATCCGACTTATCCAATTGAGCTTCATACTGATGCCAGTGCAATTGGATACGGTGCTGTTTTCATACAGAAAATTGATGGCAAATCACATGTGGTGGCCTATTTCAGTAAGAGAACGACAGAAGTAGAGTCTAGATATCATTCTTATGAGCTAGAAACTTTAGCAGTAGTCAATGCTGTAAAGAATTTTCGACACTTTTTACAGGGTAGAAGTTTTACAGTTGTTACTGACTGTAATTCTCTCAAAGCCTCTCGGAGTAAAATAGATTTAACCCCTAGAGTACATAGGTGGTGGGCGTTTTTACAAGCGTTCGATTTTGATATCGTTTATCGTGAAGGAAAACGTATGGCTCATGCTGATTTCTTTTCGCGGAATCCTTTACCCGAGGTACAGGTTGATCAACATTCTGAATCATCTTTACAAAGACGAATTGATTTGACTGAAATTTCGGATAATTGGTTACTTGCTGAACAACAGAAAGACGCGGAAATTACGAGTATTATTTCTTCATTGGAGAATAATGAACTAGACAATGATATTTCACGTACATACGAGCTAAAGTCAGGAATTTTACATCGTAAAATACAGAGAAATAATTGTACTTGTTGTTTACCGATTGTACCGAGATCTTTTCAATGGTCGGTCATTAATCACGTACATAATGCAGTAATGCATTTAGGCTGGAAGAAAACATTAGAGAAGGTGTACGAACATTATTGGTTTCCCAAAATGTCCAAATTTGTTCGTAAATTTGTAGACAACTGTGTTACATGTAAAATGTCAAAGTCAGCTTCTGGTAAAGTTCAGGTTGAGTTACATCCGATTCCTAAAGTGAGCATACCGTGGCATACTGTGCATATGGATGTCACTGGAAAGCTCTCTGGGAAAAGTAATATCAAAGAATATGTTTTTGTATTAATTGACGCGTTCACAAAATTTGTTGTTCTTCGTCATTCTTTACATATTGATACCATAAATGTCATTCAAGCTTTGAAATTCACTGTCTCTTTGTTTGGTGTACCTACACGTTTAATTGCAGACCGGGGTGGATGTTTTGCAAATAAAAATTTTCGCGAATTTTGTGAGACTCATAATATTGCTCTTCATTTAATTGCTACTGGTACTTCTCGTGGAAATGGTCAAGTAGAGCGTGTTATGGGAACTCTTAAAAATATGTTGGCAGCCGTTGAAGTAAGTAGCGAAATATCGTGGCAAGATTCTTTACCCGATGTTCAATTGGCTATTAATTGCACTATGCAGAGAACAACTTGGGCTAGTCCTCTAGAACTTTTGATTGGAAGAGTCGCGAGACCTTTGAGTTTATTATCTTCCTCTGATACTGATAGACAGGTGGACTTGACCGAAGTCAGAGAGCAGGCTGTGACCCGAATTAACAAAAGTGCTTTAGTGGAAAAAGCCAGATTTGACAAAGATAAAGCGAAAATTTGTAAATTTTCGTTAGGAGATTTTGTTTTGATTCAAAATCATGAACGGCATCAAACTAAATTGGATCCAAAATTTAAAGGCCCTTTCAAAATTGTTGAGGTTTTACACAATGATAGGTATCTTTTGAGAAGTTTAAATTCAAGTCATATTTATAAATATGCTTATGATCGTCTTCGGGCTATGCCTAGATGTACTGTTCCCACTGATCTGGATGTGTGTAGTGATTTTGTGGAGGCGTCTGGATCTGCCAGTGTCGGCGATTGATTGTTTAAGAAAAGATTGAGATTGGAGGTTATAATGAAATTGATGAGTGTGAGGAGAATGAAATTGACAAGTTGATAATTGAAAGTTTGTTACAAATGAGCACTCAGTATAACAATATGTTTTGTTTGGAAGACACATACTCACTGTGCTTAATAGTCGCAAGTCATAAAGATCCAAACCCACTATTTATAGTGGACGGAGACGGCGCGATGTAACGGCAAGTGGTATGGTGTGGTTACATGATTAGTAGACTTGGTTACATGGGTGATTGCAAGAGTGCAAGTTGCCGTGGTAACGGGTTGCTGATATGTTTCCTGAGGAAGCCGGTAGACTTGGTTACATGGGTGACTGCAAGAGTGCAGGTTGCCGTGGTGACAGGTTACCGCCGTGGTTCAAGAGGACCCACGAAGAGTGCTTAGTTTATGTTGTGTATGTTTTGAGGAGTGTCTGTTCATGAAAGGAAATTTGTAACTAAAATATGTAACAAAAAGTATTTTGGGAACAAGACATTTATTCATTCGAAGAATTTTGATTTATGTTATTAAAAAGGTCAGAAAGGCCGAGTGTTTGAAATAAAAAGTAATTCTCTGTTTTCAGATGAATAATTAAAAGCACACGAGGACGTGTGATGAGCCAGTTTGGCCGTGTCGGCGTATTGATAATTTTAGAAGAATTTTAGAAGAAACACCCTGTGCAGGAAAGGACAGAGTGATCCCTGCATGCTGGGAGCGCTCGTACAGAGCCGTGTATTGTTGTCGGTTGTTTTAGACGCAACGCGGTTGTTTCTAAAGGATTTTGAATTTGAAATCTAACACGGAACTGTTCGTCCTTTTCTGCGTCAAAATATATAAATTAAATTAAAGAGATTTATTAAAAGATAATTTTGAAGAAAGTTGTTAAATAAATATTGTTCGTGTTCCAAAGAGTTAATTTTGTGTTTGAGTTCATTTTATTGAAAATAAGAATGGACTCTCCAGGTCCATTCAGATATCTGCTCGACGATCCGACATGTATACATTAGGGTGGTTCTTATTTAGGGCTTGGTGGAATTTAAATCGTTGCCCTCCTAATCGATCATGAATAATTTAAAAAATATCACTGCAAAATTTGAGCTCGTAATTTCAACTTCAAAGCATGCCTCCAAAGATTTGTGTATTTTTTTTTTTTTCTCTCAATTTTGTCTAAGCAAAGATATAATATTAGGTTTTATGCACTTCTAGATCTTTTTTTTTTCTGCGGCGCTAAAAATCTTGTGAAATACTGATGCTTTTCATTGTAAAAACATGCGTAAATCTCCGATTTTTTTTAACTTTAATTAACAATTAGCTATTTAACTATAATAAAATATTGAAATGGTATATTTTTGAACACATCAAATTTTTACATGATTGTTTTCTTATTGTTTGGTTTATTCTAAATCGACAGGTTTCCGATTAGGTTTTACAAAAAAAAAACAACGTTAATCCAATGTTGCTTGAAGTTCAATCAATTTTCTGTTTCCCGTTGAAACACACCGAAGACTTCACCCAATAATTATTTTGGCACTCGACTGATGAAGCGTTGTCTCTTTTTCATTTTTAATTCATTTTCTGGGCAATATGTAGTTGAAAATCACAATCAACAACAGATATTGTGGTTACAAATTTACTGAAGACAACCTTTTGAATTCTATTCAGGTACCTGAAATGCATAGAGACGCGGTTGCACCACTGCAAAGGACGTGCTAAAATTGTCGCAGGTGCCTTTCATCTCACTGCAGAGCACAATCATGCGGCTGACGAAAACGCAGAGATGATTCAAATATTCAGGCATGAATTGCGCCAGGCGTGCATGAGGTGATTCGATCGGCAAAAAGACATATACGACGAGATAAAGATGCTGTAAGTACCAAAACTCGTTGTAGCTTTTCGGAGATTAGCATTTCATCAACTGTAGGCAATAATTTTAGCATAATTTATTTTCCCATAATCATTCATACGTATTGCAAGAACAATAAATACTGCAATTTTTATAAAAAATCAAAAATATCAAATTCTAAAATCCTAAAAATAAACATAAAAACATAAACACGCTTTCAGTGAAACATTCATTCCAAAGAGCCACACTCAACAATTTGAATGAAAATATAGAAATATAAACATGTTAATAGTTCAACATTTACTCTGAAGACCCACTCAAAAAATTATTAATAGCAATAAAGAAATGATCAAAACTCATGTACACAAAACAAAATGATGCAGAAAATGGCTAATAATGGAAAATTGACTCCAAAACAACAGACATGAGCAGGCCGCGGTCATTGTGACCTACCCGAGCATTGAATCGACGATGCGTTGCTGGCGCAAGACTGCCCAACCACCGATTCCGCAGACACTGAGGGAATACGGGCACATCCTTGCCGACCCTCAGTGGCACGGGCTATTGGCATATAACCGGGGTACGGTGCGAGCCACAACGCTGAGTGCCACGGACCTGAGCGTCTCCGTGGTTTTCGGTGATGATAATTTCATCACCCATCTACATTGGCGTAGCCAGCATTTTTTGCTGGGGTGGGCCTGGGGGGGAGGGGGGGGGGGGGGGGGACTACCTTGACAAAAAAAAAAAAAAAAAAATCCGTCACATATTTATTTTATGATAATATTATCGATAATCATAATCGATTATTTGAATTCAAGTACTATCGTTTTTTTTTCTGGGGTGGGCACCGGGACTTCTGGGGTGGGCCGTGCCCACCCCTGCCCCATCCTGGCTACGCCACTGCCCATCTATCAGATTGCACAGAGGTGTTCGTCGATGCCACCTACAAAGTGGTGCCATCCATAAATGGAGCTTATCAACTCCTCACCATCATGGCCACGAAATATGACCATGTAAGTATACCGGCCTAGACGTTTGGAGCAATATAAGGATCAGAAATCAAATCAAATCTTTTTCGCCAGAAATCAGCTTGTTTTCAAATGTGTTCAGATGACAGTATTATTTCGCCAATTATCCTATTTAGTTTTATTTTTGTATTTTGCAGGCTCTTGCCTGTTCTGCCGCGCCTGAGGGAATTTTATCCCAGGGCGCTCAATAAATGTCTCTCCCTCAAGTAGTTTCAAGGTCATTGTAACCCTCTCTCGCAAGGGCACAGAGCAAGTTCTTTGTAATGCTCTGTGCATGTCTGTCCTTTAGTGGTCTGATATTGCAATAGACATAATAAATCTAATCTATTCATCTATATCTCTCTTTCTCTCTGTCTATCTTGTTTGCTTAGATATACTTTGATTTAGATTTGATTAGCTAGAGGCCCAGGTCAAGCTCTATCTCTGTCTTTCACTCACCTGATTTGGTGCATGTATTGTAACGTGCCAGGCTACCCATGCCTGTGCGTTTACATTTAAATCAGCAACGGTCGAGCGAACCGACTGGAAGAGTCTCGAAGCTTCGCACAACGACGAGCTGAGTGACGTCACGACAAGTATAAAAGGCGTGACGCCGCTCAGCTCACCAGCAATCTTCGGCAAAGCGACCGGGTTGACTCACCGCGCATCAACTCACCAGCTATTCTAGGGTAGACACCAGATAGACTCACAGTTACTTGCTGGTCATCACGAGCATAGAGCTCTGATGAACCGTTAGAATCATCTATTCATATCAATATAATTTATAAATTCAACTTCACTCAGAAAATCAATTATCGAAAGTTAAGAGCATCAGCTAACAGAAAATACGTCAAAGAATATTATTAAACAAATTATAGAACAATCAGAGATAAAGTAAATGGTAATTTGATTAGGAAAAGAATAGCAAAGACATAATAAAAGATTGTATTAAAGTAAGTAAGACATAGGCAACGTGTAAAAATAGGTTAGGGTTTCAACCGTAGTTTCAGTCAATTAAATAAATAGATTTTTGAACGTTACAAAAAAGCAATTTAATCAGATGTCAAACCCCTTCCTCCGCCATTTCCAGGTTATAGTTTAAATCTAACAGAAAGCTAGATACAGCCTTGGTGGATCTCCGATCTACCCAGGTCTGGCACAGCTATTATTTGGGAATAAATTAACTTCATTAAATTAACATTTAACAGTTAAGAGGGTAGAGTGCAGCCTTAGTGCGTTATCGTACTCAGGTCTGTGGGGAGGCGGCTTCAGCTACACGGTAGTTCAAGTCCGTAATAGGCACGGCTAATAATTGATAGTAGAAGTCTGAAACAAAAATAAAAATCGAGTAAAGAAAACACAATAACCAACCGGTTCGCGTCACCTTCAGTGACGCTCACTATCCGTAAAGTTACAGTATACTTTTGGTTTGTTTACCTTGCATATTTAAACTGGTAAATGCAAGGTGTATTCTTGTCTAGTATGGTGATTAGGGTGGTTCAAAAAAGACTTAGGTTCTCAGATGCTGCTGCTCATCCGTGACTATGTTATGTGTGATTTTGAACAAATATTCCATTCTTTTGAGCTCTGTAGGACAATATTCACTACTCCCTCATTGAAGTTGAAATTTCGAAATTTTGCAATTTTTGGCAATTTCAAATTACTCAGATCAAAGTGCTCATCCGGCTACCTCTAGGCTCTCATTCAATGAGTATTTTGGTTCAAGATGAGCCTCGGAGACATTGGAGTTTTTTCAATATTTAGTGTTTTTTTCCGAGATTCGATCGCCAGGTGTTGCACATAAGATAGTTTTTTTTTCACCATTATACATTATAAGGAAGAAATACCTGCAGTTTGCAGTCTGTGGGACTATTTTTACTAGTGCTTCATTTTGCTCATTTCACTTGAAGGAAAGTCGCTCTCAATGAGGGAGTAGTAAAAATGGTCCCGCAGACTGCAAACTGCTTGTATTTCTTTCTTATAATGGTAAGAAAAAACTGTCTCATGAGCAACACCTGGCGATCGAATCTCGGAAAAAAAAACACTAAATATTGAAAGAACTGTTACTATTGGAGGTAGGAGAGGGGATGGAGGGAGGGGGGGCCACCCGCCCACCCGCCCACCCACTTCCCCCCCTTCCTCCAGGGGGTTACTTGGACTAGTTCCACTGCTTATAAGATTATTCATCTTCGACGTTTCGGGCGCTGATATCTGCTCCCGTCCTCAGGAAAGGTTGTCTGGCGACTTCCCATCAAAGAGTGATCAAATTCCGCGCTCACCGGTATATATAGGTTGTTTGTAGGTGGCGCCAGCTACGACTGGTGGCGCCGCCTTGGCCTGCTCATGGCTTCCCTCACCTCATCCCTGTAAAAAGGTAACCATAATTTGCTAAGTTCTATGCTGGGTTGACTTACAGCATTTGGTGTCACTGCTATGCACGCTGATTCCTTCAGCTTCCGTTTGATAGGATTGGATTCCTTCAACAATATCCGAGCATCATCCCACTGGAAGTGGTGTTCATTTTCCCAGGCGTGATCGGCCAATCTCGATTTCGATCGTTCGCACATTTTAACGTTTTTTCGGTGTTCCCGGATGCGGACGTTCAAGGGCCTTCCTGTTTCGCCGATGTACACGTCCCCACATTGGCATGGGATTCCGTATACACACTCCTTGCTTTCTTGCGCAGCATGTCGGGGCTTGGTTTCTGTCAACAAGCCACGCAAAGTGGACGTTGATTTGAACCGTACTTCAATGTCATATGCTCTGCATATGCGGCGGATCTTCTCTGCAGTCCCCGCTACATAGGGAATCGTCATGGCGAAACTCGGAGTGCCAACGTCCACAGGGTGTTCTGACCTCATTCTTTGTGTAGTGTTGGTCCGGTGTTGCGCTTTTTGCTGCGTTTTTTGAATGACCCTCTCAGGATAGCCGTTATTACGTAGAGTTTTTCGCACTATTTCTAGTTCCTTCCTTAGGCCTTCTGGCGTCGTACTGATCTGGAACGCGCGATCCATAAGACAGTGCGCCACACCTTTCTTCGTGCTACCTGAGTGGTTCGACTGGTAATCTAGGTATTTTCCCGTGTGCGTGGGTTTCCGGTAAACGCTTGTTTGTAAGGTATTTTCCCAGCCTCTCTCTACTAGTGCATTGGCTAAGTATCTCGTACCAATTATAAGACCACTCATTGGAAAGAGCCCGTCGTACGTTAAAAATTCCTTGCATTTTGTAGAACTGATGCGTATCCAAAGAGTACAACCCGGAGACGTCTTGGTGAGCTTTGATGTTGAAAGTTTGTTTACTAATGTCCCTACCGTAGAAGCTCTGCAAGTTGCCAGAGAAAGGTTGGAACAGGACCTGACGTTGAAGGAGAGAACGGAACTGAGCGTAGAAGGTATTATCGAACTACTCGGTCTGTGTTTAAACACCACCTACTTTCAGGTATCGGACAAGTTCTACAGCCAGGACGAAGGTATGGCAATGGGTTCCCCTTTGTCACCTGTGATGGCGAATCTATACATGGAACATTTCGAAGAACTGGCCTTACGGACGGCAAAACTCCAACCATCTCTGTGGGTCCGATATGTTGACGATACCTTCGCGATCTGGCCGCATGGAAAAGAAGAGTTACAGGTTTTCAGAGACCACATAAACAGCGTAAGGGAGTCGATCCATTTTACAATGGAAGTCGAAGATAACAATACGCTCCCATTTCTGGATACACTAGTAGAGAGAGGCTGGGAAAATACCTTACAAACAAGCGTTTACCGGAAACCCACGCACACGGGAAAATACCTAGATTACCAGTCGAACCACTCAGGTAGCACGAAGAAAGGTGTGGCGCACTGTCTTATGGATCGCGCGTTCCAGATCAGTACGACGCCAGAAGGCCTAAGGAAGGAACTAGAAATAGTGCGAAAAACTCTACGTAATAACGGCTATCCTGAGAGGGTCATTCAAAAAGCGCAGCAAAAAGCGCAACACCGGACCAACACTACACAAAGAATGAGGTCAGAACACCCTGTGGACGTTGGCACTCCGAGTTTCGCCATGACGATTCCCTATGTAGCGGGGACTGCAGAGAAGATCCGCCGCATATGCAGAGCATATGACATTGAAGTACGGTTCAAATCAACGTCCACTTTGCGTGGCTTGTTGACAGAAACCAAGCCCCGACATGCTGCGCAAGAAAGCAAGGAGTGTGTATACGGAATCCCATGCCAATGTGGGGACGTGTACATCGGCGAAACAGGAAGGCCCTTGAACGTCCGCATCCGGGAACACCGAAAAAACGTTAAAATGTGCGAACGATCGAAATCGAGATTGGCCGATCACGCCTGGGAAAATGAACACCACTTCCAGTGGGATGATGCTCGGATATTGTTGAAGGAATCCAATCCTATCAAACGGAAGCTGAAGGAATCAGCGTGCATAGCAGTGACACCAAATGCTGTAAGTCAACCCAGCATAGAACTTAGCAAATTATGGTTACCTTTGTACAGGGATGAGGTGAGGGAAGCCATGAGCAGGCCAAGGCGGCGCCACCAGTCGTAGCTGGCGCCACCTACAAACAACCTATATATACCGGTGAGCGCGGAATTTGATCACTCTTTGATGGGAAGTCGCCAGACAACCTTTCCTGAGGACGGGAGCAGATATCAGCGCCCGAAACGTCGAAGATGAATAATCTTATAAGCAGTGGAACTAGTCCAAGT
Source organism: Tenthredo mesomela (assembly GCA_943736025.1). Taxonomy (NCBI): domain Eukaryota; kingdom Metazoa; phylum Arthropoda; class Insecta; order Hymenoptera; family Tenthredinidae; genus Tenthredo; species Tenthredo mesomela. Next base: position 16,416,179 of record OX031019.1, read on the forward strand.
AACCCCCTGGAGGAAGGGGGGGAAGTGGGTGGGCGGGTGGCCCCCCCTCCCTCCATCCCCTCTCCTACCTCCAATAGTAACAGTTCATTACCAGTGCTATTATCTTTCAGTCAACAATTGAAAGAACTCCAATGTCTCCAAGGCAGTACTAAATATTATCGTACGAGTCTCATTTTGAACCGAAATGCTCATTGAATGAGAGGCTAGAAGTAGTCGGATGAGCACTTTGATCTGAGCAATTTGAAATTGCCAAGAATAGCAAAATTTCGAAATTTCAACTCCAATGAGGCATTAGTGAATATTGTCCTATAGAGCTAAAAAAAATTGAATATTTTTTCAAAATTACAAACAACATATTCACGGATGAGTAGCAACATTTGAGAACTTGGGTCTTTCTTGAACCACCCTAATGGTGATAGATGAATAAAAACTATATTTTTTTCTTTTTAATTCAATTTAATTCTATTCTATTCTATTCTATTCTATTTTCTACTTCTACTTCCCTGTTTTGTTATCTATTATTGGATCCTCAACTTCTTATTGGTAAATAGTTACCTTCGACTAACTCAAATTGTTTTAAAATCACTCTTCGCAGACATTGCCTTTTGCGTGGGCACTGATGAGCCGGAAGAGCAAGTCTGCATACGATTGTGTGCTAACCTATGTGCAAACGGTGCTAGCACCTGCGATGGCGCCAGCATCTTTTATGACGGACTTTGAGAGCGGGCTTCAGAAGTCGCTGAAAGAAGTGTTCGTTCACGCCACACCGCACGGATGTTTCTTTCATTATTGCCAGGTTTGAGAACTACTAGTTAATCAAAACTTCACACATCTCTTGGAGCGATCCGCAAGTGGCAATTATAAATGAATATTGTTCTTTCTCTCTTCAGGCTCTGTACCGAAAAATGAGGAGTCTGCACCTCGACGAATATATGGCAAACAATGCGGAAGCGGCAAAACTTTTGCGCAAATTGATGGCTCTGGCTTTGCTCCCAGCCGACCATATAGTCGCGGCTTTTCACAATATGCGGCATAACGCAAATGCCGCGGTCCAACGAAGGCTCGCGGAGTTATTCGATTATTACGATCGGCAATGGGTGCACAGAGTAACACCCGAGCTATTTTCGGTCCATGGACTCGTCCGGCGGACTAATAATTGCGTCGAGTCCTACCACAAAGTCCTGCTTGACAAAATGTCGCCGCACCCGAACATCTGGGACTTTACCAGTAAGAAAGAAACCAGGAAAACCAATAACTGGATGGTTTAGAAAAAAAAAATCATTTACTCTCGCGTTGTTTTCCGGATCTTATATCAAAAGTATTTACAGTAACTAATCTCTATTTACTCATCTCCATCTATTTGATCCATATTTAATAACGTATACCCGGTGATTTATGTCTAATAACCTACGTTTAATGATCTACATCTACTAATTCTATATCTACATCTGCTAATCTGCATATACTAATCCTATATCTTATGATCTACATCTAATACCGTGTTGGCCTGAATATAAGTCGAGGTTTTTGGTCACCAATTTTACCCTCAAAAACCGTATACGACCTATATTCTGGCTCAACTTACATTCGGGACTTTTGAGGGATCTGCCCGAATATAGTTCGAGCCCGAAAATAAATCGAGTACGGTTTTTGAGGGTGAAATCGGTTACCAAAGACCTCGACTTATATTCAGGCCAATACGGTAATTTAAATCGAAGAAGCTACATCTAATACTCTACAACTTATAATCTATATCTACTAATCTATAGCTAATAATTTATGCCTAATAATTTATATCAAATATTCTACACCTAATAACTAGCTCGTGGTTTCATTGTTTCCATCAGAAAAGCTGATGAACATCCAGGCTGGGGCCCATTCTGATTTTTTGAGCCTACAGCAAGGCAGAAGGGTGACGCGGTCACCGAAATTTGCCTACGTTTTTAACCATGGCCAAATTTTGAGGACATGGCAGAAGTTCCAAGAGGGCAGGTTAACAACTCCCGAGTTTCTGGAGCAGGCGTCGAATTTCGTCTCGAAATTGGTCCGCAATTTGGGGCAGGCCCGAGGCGCCGATGAATATGGGGAGCCGGACCTGATCGAAGCAGAGGTCGAGGATGCTCAGGTTGTTGTGGCGGAAGATCATCCTGATGTGGCAGAAGATCACCTTAATGTATCTGGTAAAGTAGGATCTATCAACATAGGTTGACGGGTCCTAATGAAACAGCGCTATTGCGCCGTGCTGGTTAAAAAAGGTGGGCTAAAATAGCGAGATAGCGCTCTTCTAACCAGCTGGCGAGATAGCGCTGTTTCATTGGGACTCGTTGACTGGTATACGGGCTGTAATCAATGAGAAATCTGTTCGATGTTTATGAAAAATTATCTCACCTGATGTAAAAATTTCCTTTGTACTCAATGGTCCGGTTCTTGTGTCTCAGCCATTGTTTTCCGCTGCTGAAAAAGAATATTTTCCTGATTACCTAAATGCGAAAAAATAAAGAGTAGCTCAAGTGTGAGAAGAAGAAAAATGTGACTGGAATCGAGATAAATAATTACGTCCGAATAGAAGATTGATGGAATTGCAATATGTCCTGCATCGACGTTTTTAAATCTTTTCAGAAGAACCTGAGATAGTCCCGGAAGCCTTCATCAGGCACGACAACCCCGAACATGGTACGAATTGAATAGAAAAAAAGTGTCAAAATTCGAGTCGAAATTAAATTGAGCGTGGAAATAAGTTTGCCCAGTTGATTAAAATTTGCTATCATAAATCTTTCCAGAAGAACCTGAGATAGTCCCGGAAGCCTTCATCGGGCACGACAACCCCGAACATGGTACGAATTTATTAGATAAAAAGTGGCTTTCGAGTCAAAATTAAATTGAGCGTAGAAATACACTCAGAGAAATATTTAGTTACAGTAACTATAAGTCCTCAACAATAGCAAATATGGTTTGGGCAACTATTTTTTTTCAGTTAGGTCAACCAATTTATGGTTATCGGTACCAAGCAAATAGTAAACGGAACTAAAAAAATAGTTGCGCGAACTATATTTCATATCGTTGAGGTCTTTTAGTTGTGTTTACTATTCAGATTTCTCTCAGTGTAGGTTTGCCAAGTTGATTAAAATTTGCTATCATAAACTCAAAGACTTTAAGCGCAAGAGGCTTGAAAGAACACAATGTATCCTGCTCATTTATAATTAACACTTTCAGGAGAACCTGTGCTGGACCCGGAAGAAAGTATCCTAATTTCGGATGAGGAAGACGAAATACAGGGGATTCCTCCCGATGCGGAAAACGGAGGAGTACAGGGGATTCCTCCTGACGAGGAAGAAGGTATGTGACACTTACATTATTTTAGGTACGACGGAAAATTTCAAGTGAGAGCGTGGTGAAGTATAGGAATACTAGGGCAATTCCAAGTGAAACCGATGATTCTTCCGTGTAGAGTATCCAATTTTGCTGAGAAATTATGCCTTCCCGATCTATGTTGAGACAGTTAGTCTTGCTCGATATTATGAAGTTATTTCGGCTAAAGAAAATAAGGCAACGAAATTTTTCACCTACATATTTTGAGAACGATACGTAAAATTATTAATTGTAGACATACTCGTTGGGGAAAAATTAATATATTTGATCGAGGGAATGAATGGATTTACATGGATTTACATGGATAGCGATTCTGGATCTTTGGGAGTTAACATAGCGCCGACGTTAACTCTTAGTGCCCGTGCTATCGTTGAGCTTTCCAGCGAGTTCCCTTTCACCTCCGCTACCGCCTATATGCTTTGTTTCTGTGTGGCAAATACAAGGTCGCTAAGCAACTTGAACGTTTTTTATCGACAATCAACAATTGAACTCAAGCAGAACTCGACTCGGTGATGACGCTAACTAGCAAACCTGATTACGGACTCAGCCCAAACGAATTGGTCGGCATTACGGCGGGCGCTGAAAACTCTCGTCAGCAGCGCCTGATCGGTAGATAGCTTTATCACTGAGTCAAAATTTCCTTGTCTTCAATTGCAGATTGTCATAACATATAGGGCTAGCAGGGGTAAAAGGGTGCTAGCAGGGAAATGCAACAATAGCACGAGTGCTCAAGAGCTAAGGCCGACGCCCGCTAGACCGCACCAAATTTCATTGTTTAAACAATAAAATTTGGCGCGGAACGCTTCGGTGCGGACTAGTTGGCGTCGGCCTTTAACGTCAGAGCTACGTTACCGCTCAGAGATCCGAGATCGCTGTCCTGTGTAAGATATCAAGAGCATTTGATAAAAGTTAACAGAAGTCAAAGCCAACTCGGCAGACTCCATCTTTTGCGGCTGTTTATAGCCGGCTGGCCATTAGGGTGGTAAAAAAAAAAAAGTTTTTTCCTTATCATCTCAAAAGTTTCTTTTAGGTATATAGTAAAACAAATTCTCCTAAAAGCGCAGCTCGATATCTCAACTCTATGAGACACTCAACGATTTTCCGTTTTCCCATATTATTAAATAACACATGAAAAATTTACTTTTTCGTTTTTTCTGCATAAAACGAAGAAAAAAAAATTTATTCCAATTTTGATGCACATATTCTTGTAGAAAATTTAATTATTCAATTTTTTTTTATTTTTATTTATTTATTTAAAATTTTAAAATTCTCTTTTTTTTTCAAAGCCTGGGCCCCTATTCAGTAACTTTTCGCTAACGAAACGATCGGTTCAGCTTCTTTTGTCTTGTTTTTTATTGGGTAGATTTGTCTTTCTTGAAACCTTATTGGTCGCTGACGTCACACTCGATCGTAAACTCATCGATACGATCGTAATCGAAGTTAGTGAATACGGGTCCTGATAACTTTTTATCTGTTAAAATTACGAGAAAAATATATAAACACTTTTTTGTAGAGAATTAAATTTCCTACGAAAGTATGTGGATCAAAATTGAAATAACATTTTTTTTCTGAGTTTTATGCAGAAAAAACGAAAAATAAATTTTCCATGTATCATTTATATGGGAAAACGGAAAATCGTTGAGCGTCTCGTAGAGTTGAGATATCGAGATGCGCTTTTCGGAGAATTTGTTTCATACCTGGAAGAAACATTTGAGATGATAAGACTTTGAAGAAAATAAAAAAACATTTTTTTTGGACCACCCTACTGGCCATCCACTTTTCTTTCTTTTTTTCGAATTGATGTTTATAAAAACCTGGAGTATGTCGAGTTGGCTGTGACTTGGGTTAACTTTCACCAAATGCTCTCGGTAGGTAAAAAACAATGTTTCCATACAACTTACCGCTCTTTAGATATGGAGATCGAAAAAGCTGTTATCCTATTTTATCGGGTCGCAGCAATCGGATAACTGATTAATATTTCATTGCAATATTAAAAAAAAACTTGTTTCTACATAAAAAATAAGAGTACGTATCATCTGATTCCAAAACCCCATCGGTCTGACTTGGACTTACTTCCTTCAACTGATAATACATTAGTTCGTTTTACACAAACCGGGCTGCACTGGGAATTTTTGATTGGTGAATACTAGTTTAAGCTTCGAGGTGATTGGTTCAGTGCAGTCCAGTGCAGCCCGATTGATGTAAAACGAACGAATCTAATACAAATCGTTGCATGGTAGCTCGACAGATCCTTTTCCTTCGTTGAATCGCTTCGATACACCTGTTGAGAGGTGGCTAGTAACTCGACATATTTACAGTTGTAGGCAATTGGCAATGTTAGTAAACAACGATAGTGTTACTTTAAGTAAGGGTCCGTTTACTGGTATCACCTGAATTAGACAGATCTCTTCATAGAGTAGCGCTGTCATTTGTCACTCAATGTCGTCCGTTGCCTGTGAATAAAACAGAGTGAACGCCACCAATAAAGATGAATTTTAAATGCTAGGCTCAAAGGATTTTCATCGATAACTTACAAATTATATTTCCATGTTAGAAATTTCACAGGTCAGGTGAAGATGAACATATTCGTTTTCGAAACAACCGAATCGTTAATCCTATTTGCAACTGTTTGAAACCATAACTGAAACTAACCTCTTTTTCCTTATGACCCAGATAACGAACCCATCCCACACCATATACCCCTCATGAATCTCGCGCCCGATGAGCCAGAATATGACATGCTGTGCTGCGTTTGTCGAGAATCCCGATGTACTGTCCTTAGCCTTCCTTGCTTCCACCTCGTCCTATGCGGATCATGCACCAATCAGATTCTGATCACAGCGAGAAGATAGATAGATAGATAGATATTTATTATCATGTCTATGGCAATGCTAGACAAGTACATGTGCATGTAGGTTTTACAAGAACATATAAAGAAGACAGGAAATACAAACGTGAAGAGTAACACTAACAGACAGCAGTCCAGAGCAGAATATGAGAGGCAGATTGTAATATAGGAGAGCATAATATAAGATAATATAAAAGACAAGTTGTAATATAAGATAACATAAGATGATGTAAGATAAGATAAGATAAGATACAGTAGGATCTGGTAGAGCAAGACACTATACAGCAAAGATAAAAGATGAGAGAAAACAGGATAAAATTTCAGAACTTAAAGTAAGCAGTAACCTAAAGTAAAATAAAATTTCAAAACTTAAAGTAAGCAGTAACCTAGAGTAAAATAAAATTTCAAAACTTAAAGTAAGCAGTAACCTAGAGTAAAATAAGAGTAAGTTAGGAGTAAAAATGGCGCAGCGTAGGGCAGAGTAGGATGGGTAAAATAGAGTAAAATAGAGTAAGAGTAAGATAGAATAAAACAGAGGAGCGTAAAGTACGATAAAATTACGTGAGACAAGATAAGATAAAATAACATAAAGAGAATAGCACGTGGTAAGGTAAAATTAAAATTGCATGAGATGAAGTAACGTAAAGAGACATAACCTGAGATCAAGTAACATAAAGTAACATAGGCTAAAAAGTAAGTTAAGAGGTGAAATGAAACGGACTAGATAGAATAACACGAAATAAGATAAGATAAGATAAAAAGATAACGCAGAGTATCACCGGCTGAAAGTGGAGGGGCACACTCTCAAAAGAACAACGCCCCCCCTCGCATATCCTCCGACTCGAGGAGGTACCTATACACCCTAGCTTTGAAGGCAGCAATAGTGGGTGCGCTCCTGATAGCAGCCGGGAGCACTTCCCAGGCTTTAACTGCCTGCACCGCGAACGCGCGGCGACGCGCCTCCGTGGAGAAATTCGGGAGAACAAAGTCCCCATGCTCTCGGCGCTGGGATCCGCGGGCCCCAGGCAGACGCTCGGTAAAGAGCTCACGCAGGTAGTCGGGGCGGCCTGTGCGCACGACGGTGTAAAACAGCGTAAGCAGGAAGTACAGGCGCCTGTCACTAACCAGTAGCCAGCCTAACTCTCGCCTGAAGGGTGTTATGTGTTGGTCCCTAGGCACTCCGCAGACGAATCGCACACAACAGTTGAGGAGCCTTTGCAGCTTAGTGTTCAGCACACCGGTGACGTCGTTGTAGACAACGCAGCAATAGTCGAATATCGGCAGGATGAGTGTCGCGACGAGCCTTTTACGCAGATCCCGGCGAAAACACGCCCTGGAGGTGGGTGGACGGCGAGAACCCTCTTTTTGGGCAAATGAGGTGTCCATACTGCAACCTCCCAGTCACGGAGTTCAAAAAAGCTGTCATGCCACAGGCGTAATTTCAGTCATTAACACGATGGCTTTCTATCGTCTCGGTTAACACAATGTTCACTTTTACTTCTTCCTATTCTTATTCTACTTTTTTTCTCTGCCAGGAACCACGTACCACGCAATTTATTATTTGTTGTCGGCTGACAATAAATAATACAGTTTTAATCTTCTTGCCATAATTTTAATTTTTTTTTTCTTAGCGCTATGGTCCACGTACTTGATTTTATTTTTCAGTCTTTGATTAATCAGTCCTCATTAATTTAGTATTCCTCTTATTCTTGGACTGAAACCTTGATCCTTCAACCCTACCAACCACGTGTACGTAATTTTATGTTTTATCACACCATAAACCATAAATGAAAGCCATAAACTGAAATGTATATACATACCCAGTAGATATACAAGCTTCCACAGCGACAAACTGGACATTCGCGTAATTTGACTTGACTGTTCTGAATAAAATGAGACGCTCTGTACATATTTTTCACAACACGTCGTATTTGTTCGTAACATAGTATATAACTTCGATAACTCTATTCATGTAATGTCTACTTATGTTTATTTCCACACTTTCGCAACGCATTCATACAAACAGTTGACTCCTGTTAAGGTCAGCTGTTTTGAATGAGATGCCGTATGCTTTATTGTTGTTTATGAATTATACGTTCGGATCCTGCATGTTTGCGTCTGTATCCTTACATGAACATCATTTAGTATCATATTTTCCTCATGTGAAGCACAAATACACGTCAATTGAGTACTAAATATCAGCTGTATATTATTTTCACATGCCTTAACCAACCCACAAATTATTATGGTATATAAATATTATTATGGTATATATTAGTCAAGTAGCAGAAACATTGTCTAATTATTCGAAACTTTAATGTATGCTCGTCATAATCAAGCCGTTTCAAATATTTATCTATACCGAGAGTTTAGTCTGGTGAGGTGATCATGAAAATAAAATCAATTCAAGAAAATCAGTCGGCGGATGAACAAGATTTGAGAGAATAAAGAAATTTGAATCCGCACGCGCCGTGGTGGATCACGCCGCGCGATATGTCGCCGGACGCTCTTGTGCGGCTTGTCGCGCGCATAGAAACCGTTCATGTGACGTTCGGGCGAACACCGAGTCGGGCATTCCATTGGTCGGGCATACAGCGAGTCGGGTGAAGGCGGGTTCGGGTGAATGGCGTTTCGCGTATTCGATTGGTCGGGTATATAGCGAGTCGGGTAAATTACGGGTTCGGGTAAAGGGAGATTCGGGTATTCGATTGGTCGGGCATATAGCGAGTCGGGTAAATGGTGGTTTCGGGTCGACGACGTCTCGGGTATTTGACTGGTCGGGCATATAGCGAGTCGGGTAGATGACGGCTTCGGGTAAACGGCGATTCGGGTATCTGACTGGTCGGGCATTGGACGATTCGGGCATATGACTGGTTCAGGTAAGGAACTTTTCGGGTAAATGATAGCGTCCCCCAAAATATATTGGTTCCTATGAAAAGCTTATTGTTGCACAGCGCATCGTTTTCCTACCGAATCGCCAACAATCATATGTAATAGACTCTATGCGTAAGATAGTGATATAAGTTTTGATTCGTTATTCACAAATTAAAATTCTATTTGTTACTGTGAGATTCTATGAGCTGTGAATTCTATCCGCTTTCATCCGTATTTGCGACTGTAGAATCGAAGAGCTGAATGAATATATCAGTTTTCATTCGTATTTGAACGCTCATGATTCTATTTGTTACTGTAACATTCTATGAGCTGTGAATTCCATCCGCTTCCATCCGTATTTGCTACTGTAGAAATATAGAGCTGAATGACTATATCGGTTTTTATCCGTATTTGAACGCTCATGATTTTATTTATTACTGTAACATTCTATAAGCTGTGAATTCTATCCGCTTCCATCCGTATTTGTGACTGTAGAATTGTAGAGCTGATTACTATATCGGTTTTTATCCGTATTTGAACGCTCATGATTCTATTTGTTACTGTAACATTCTATGAGCTGTGAATTCTATCCGCTTCCATCCGTATTTTCCACTGTAGAATTAAAAAGCTGAATGACGATATCGGTTTTCATCTGTATTTGAAGGCTCATGATCCTATTTGTTACTGTGACATTGTATGAGCTGTGAATTCTATCCGCTTCCATCCGTATTTGCTCCTGTAGAAATATAGCGCTGAATGACTATATCGGTTTTTATCCGTATTTGAACGCTCATGATTCTATTTGTTACTGTAACATTCTATGAGCTGTGAATTCTATCCGCTTCCATCCTTATTCGCGACTGTAGAATTGTAGAGCTGAATGACTATATCGGTTTTTATCCGTATTTGAACGCTCATGATTCTATTTGTTACTGTAACATTCTATGAGCTGTGAATTCCATCCGCTTCCATCCGTATTTGCTACTGTAGAAATATAGAGCTGAATGACTATATCGGTTTTTATCCGTATTTGAACGCTCATGATTTTATTTATTACTGTAACATTCTATAAGCTGTGAATTCTATCCGCTTCCATCCGTATTTGTGACTGTAGAATTGTAGAGCTGATTACTATATCGGTTTTTATCCGTATTTGAACGCTCATGATTCTATTTGTTACTGTAACATTCTATGAGCTGTGAATTCTATCCGCTTCCATCCGTATTTTCCACTGTAGAATTAAAAAGCTGAATGACGATATCGGTTTTCATCTGTATTTGAAGGCTCATGATCCTATTTGTTACTGTGACATTGTATGAGCTATGAATTCTATCCGCTTCCATCTGTATTTGCGACTGAATAGAATTGGCGAGCTGAATGACCATATTAGTTTTCATCTGTATTTAAACACTTATTATTCTATAAGTTACTGTAAAGTTCTATGAGCTCTGCTAAAAATCTTTCATAGAAATTTATAGATACGTGAATAATTTCTATAATATTCTATACGTCCAATCTGTACCCCACAACTATCCTCGCATATATTATGTGTGACATTTTAGGTGTTTCTATCATTTGTTTTTTTCAAGAACCGATAGACTTACTTGCAGATACTTCTCATAGAATCATGTGAATGTCATTTTGTGTTCGCGGTCAGGAACCGATAGACTTATTTGCAGATACTGCTCATAGAATCATGTGGATGTAATTTCGTGTTTGCGGTCAAGAACCGATAGACTTATTTGCAGATACTGCTCATAGAATCACGTGGATGTAATGTCGTGGTGCGGTCAAAAACCGATAGGCTTTTCTGCGGATACTGCTCATAGAATGACGTGAATGTAATTCTGTGTTCGCGGTCAAGAACCGATAACATTATTGGTGGATACTGCTCATAAAATCACGTGGATGTAATTTCGTGTTCGCGGTCAAGAACCGATAGACTTATTTGCAGATACTGCGCAAAGACTCATGTGGATGTAATTTCGTGTTTGCGGTCAAGAACCGATAGCATTATTGGCGGATACTGCGCATAAAATCACGTGGATGTAATTTCGTGTTCGCGGTCAAGAACCGATAGCATTATTGGCGGATACTGCTCATAGAATCACGTGGATGTAATTTCGTGTTCACGGTAAAAGAACCGATAGACTTATTTGCAGATACGTCTCATAGAATCATGTGAATAGGCTACCGACCTTTATAGGGGATAAGCCAAAGGTTATAAAAAAAAAAAAAAAAAAAAAGAATCATGTGGATGTAATTTCGTGTTCGCGGTCAAGAACCGATAGACTCATTTGCAGATACTGCTCATAGAATCATGTGGATGTAATTTCGCGTTCGCGGGCAAGAACCGATAGACTTATTTGCAGATACTTCTCATAGAATCATGTGAATGTAATTTTGTGTTCGCGGTCAGGAACCGATAGACTTATTTGCAGATACTGCTCATAGAATCATGTGGATGTAATTTCGTGTTCGCGGTTAAGAACCGATAGACTTATTTGCAGATACTGCTCAAAGAATCATGTGAATGTAATTTCGTGTTCGCGGTCAGGAACCGATAGACTTATTTGCAGATGCTGCTCATAGAATCATGTGGATGTAATTTCGTGTTCGCGGTCAAGAACCGATAGACTTATTTGCAGATACTGCTCATAGAATCACGTGGATGTAATGTCGTGGTTGCGGTTAAAAACCGATAGGCTTTTCTGCGGAAACTGCTCATAGAATGACGCGAAGGTAATTCTGTGTTCGCGGTCAAGAACCGATAACATTATTGGTGGATACTGCTCATAAAATCACGTGGATGTAATTTCGTGTTCGCGGTCAAGAACCGATAGACTTATTTGCAGATACTGCGCAGAGACTCATGTGGATGTAATTTCGTGTTTGCGGTCAAGAACCGATAGCATTATTGGCGGCTACTGCGCATAAAATCACATGGATGTAATTTCGTGTTCGCGGTCAAGAACCGATAGCATTATTGGCGGATACTGCTCATAGAATCACGTGGATGTAATTTCGTGTTCACGGTAAAAGAACCGATAGACTTATTTGCAGATACGTCTCATAGAATCATGTGAATAGGCTACCTACCTTTATAGGGGATAAGCCAAAGGTTATAAAAAAAAAAAAAAAAAAAAAAAAAGAATCATGTGGATGTAATTTCGTGTTCGCGGTCAAGAACCGAGGGACTTATTCGCAGATACTGCTCATAGAATCACGTGGATGTAATGTTGTGGTTGCGGTCAAAAACCGATAGGCTTTTTTGCGGATACTGCTCATAGAATGACGTGGATGTAATTTCGTGTTCGCGGTCAAGAACCGATAGACTCATTTGCAGATACTGCTCATAGAATCACGTGGATGTAATTTTGTGTTCGCGGTCAAGAACCGATAGCATTACTGGCTGATGCCGCTGAAAGAATCATGTGGATGTAATTTCGTGTTCGCAGTCAAGAACCGATAGACTCATTTGCAGATACTGCTCATAGAATCATGTGGATGTAATTTCGTGTTCGCGGTCAAGAACCGATAGACTTATTCGCAGATACTGCTCATAGAATCACGTGGATGTAATGTTGTGGTTGCGGTCAAAAACCGATAGGCTTTTTTGCGGATACTGCTCATAGAATGACGTGAATGTAATTTCGTGTTCGCGGTCAAGACCCGATATACGTATTTGCAGATACTGCTCATAGAATCATGATGAATGTCGTGTTTGCGGTCAAGAACCGATAGGCTTATTTGTGGATACTGCGAAAGCCAGTGCTTTTTTGAGAGTTTTGAATTTTACGGGTTTCACTTCGCCGATAGGTGGCGACGGACGAGAAAATATTTCTCACTAGCACTACACTGGATCAACGTTTGTATATAAGGAGGAGGCGAAACCATTCCAACATGTCACTGCGTTGCGTCCGGACTTGCGAGCGAATAATTAACATAAGTAATAGAATGTCTAAGGTTAGGATAGATTAAGTCAGCCGAGAGAAGATGTATACGTATTAACCAACGAATCAGCGTCATCATTAATAAATAATATGTTGTATGAAATACTTAAACCCGTATGTAATTGATGAGTAATTCAATGTCGGTCTATTGACTCATAAGAATGATCACTTGATACTTTATAAGTGCTCATTTTACCCCATATAGGTATATAATTTCGTTATTGCCGTCAAGAACCGATAGACTTATTTGCGGATACTGCTCATAGAATCATGTGGATGTAATTTTGTGTTCGCGGTCAAGAACCGATAGCATTACTGGCTGATGCCGCTGAAAGAATCATGTGGATGTAATTTCGTGTTCGCAGTCAAGAACCGATAGACTTATTCGCGGATACTGCTCATAGAATCATGTGGATGTCATTTCGTGTTCGCGGTCAAGAACCGATAGACTTATTTGCAGGTTCTGCTCATACAATCATGTGGATCTAACTTCGTGTTCACGGTCAAGAACCGATAGCATTACTGGCGGATACTGCTCATAGGATCTTAACAAGATTATAAACTGGCTGCCCGAAGAAACTGATAAAAACGTATACAATCCGTACGGTGCGGTACGCAACGGATACAAATATCAGTACAAATCGTTTATACACTCCGATAACAATTACCTCCGTATAGAATACCTGAGGTGGTAATTCTTATAAGAACCGATACAGCTTGAATATGAGTCAACATATTCAAAAACATTGAATTTATTTGCACATTGACTGCAACTCGTTGATAGAAAATCTACTCGGGGTTGCGGTATTGACACCGATATCGCATTCACTGCAGTCATACTTCTGTGAATACGGAGACAAAACACAGATAGAAGGCAGATACATTTTTTATTATTAGTCTCTATCGGAGATTTTTAGCAGGGAGCTCATACGAGTATCGGTGTGGTACCGAAAAATATCGTGATAGGACTAAAACGTCGTTTTAGTGTATAAGCTAGCTGCGTACCTCTACATGCATAGAATCAAGCTTGTATCGTTGTATACATACACATAAATTGTTTCCCAGTTACGCCTCAGCCCCAAATAGGTGGCGCTGACGGGCGTATATGTGCACAAGAAACACACACACTAGTAGCGTGCTTGTATGTTACGCAGCTAGCCTATAGCTTATACGAGTATATTGCTATAGTACCGAAATGTATCGCTGTAGGACTTATACTTTTTTTTCAGTGTTCGACTTAATCGAAGTTTGAAAAAAGAGACATGAGATGGCGCAAAGGCTGCGCGCCAAAGATATATTACTAGCGTATACGACGTTGTACTCTAATATTTCGTGATTTTTCGAGATTCACACCGCTAAAATATACGCCATAGAGTGTTAAACGGTTCTTGGCCATCAAAAGCTGAGCTTATTCTAACTAATTTTAACGCAAAAAAAAATCATGATTTCCGAGTGCGTCACCCCTCGAATCGACCCCTAATTTGTTTCGATGAAAATCGAAAATAATGAAAACTCTAAAATGGAAAATCACCAGACAAAGTCTTTCAATAAATTGGAGATGTATTTTCAACGTCACAGTACTAAATGTATAAAAAAGTAGACAATAGTAATCAAGCTGAAGAATAACAAGAATATTAGTTGCTTGTGACTTTAGTAGAAAAAGTAGATCAGGGTTGCGATTCTGTAACTTTCCGCTAACTCGCTTACTCGCTAACTGTTCGCTCTAAGACCGTTGGTTGGCTGAGGAGCGTCCAATCGGAGATCGTTACGGGCCGCAACGATCTGCGATTGGACGAAGTTGGCGAGTTAGCGGAAAGTTACAGAATCGCAACCCTGAGCAGTGTTTTGGAATGATTGTGTTCAGAATCCCTCACAGAATCGGGCTACAGAGCCCGATTTTGCATTTTTGATGCGTGGGCTTTCATATAAGTCGCAATAAATGGCACGCCCACACTTTTGGATTGATAAAAAAAAATAATAAATCCCGATTTCATCCGATCAAACGTACTTGATTACCCCGTTTCGGAGATATTCGAGAAAATAGACGGGCCGGAAATAATTAAAATTATCAAAATTGATATTATCTATAATAAAATGAATAAAAAAAATTTTAATTTAAAATTATAATACCAGTTAAAAAAGTAAAAACTAATCGTATTATATTAAAAATGAATAAAAATATAGTTTAAAATTTAAGAAATAATTAAAATTATTAAAATTAATATTATCTATAATAAAATAAATAAAAAAAAAAAAAAAATTTAATTCAAAATTATAATCCTAGTTAAAAAAGTTGAAACTAATCGTAGGTAACCCCCCCCCCCCCCCCCTTAAAAATGAAATATAATGAGTGATTCCATTAAAAATGTTATCAGTGACACGCAACACTGGATTTAAGTAAATCGCTACATAATTCATACCCTACAAAGTAGTTCGGGTCTTTCTTTCTTAGGATCCACTTTCCACCACTTCACACACTGAGAAAAGAGTTTATTTATTCACTGTTATCAAACTTGTCAAAATGATTACCCGTCAAAAAATTCTTTGAGAATTCAAGGAATTCCAAGTTTATTACTGCAGAGATGGGCACGTCTAATTACTTTTTCGAAGATTATTCTCCTGATATTATATACGTCGATAATCATTATTTTTATGTCGAAATTTGAAAAATCTGTAGCTTATCGTCTTACCCTTTAGTACCTAACGAAGAAAGACTGATCTTGGTTCGAAAAAGGATGAAAAAAAAAAACAGAAGATTGAAAGTAATTGGCAAAAGTAATTAGCTAAATACTTTTCATAATTACTTTCGATCTCCTGGTTTTTTCCATATTTTTTCGAACAAAAATCAGTCTTTTTTCGTTTGGTACTAAAGGATGAGACAATAGGCTACAGATTTTTCGAATCGTGATTGTAGAATAATGATTACTGACGAATAATAACTTGGACAGTAATTAGGCGTGCCGATCTCTGCCGAGTAGTAGAACCCTAGTTGATTATACGTATGTTTCGCGTGTACAAAGTTGATTACACGTGTTTCGCGTTATAACGTTGATTTCACGTGTATTTCGCGTGCATAGCGTTGATTTCACGTATAATTCTTGTACTCGCGAAAGGTTATAAATACTTGTTCACAAATGCAGAAAGTGGAGGCGAGGTTTAACAACGATGTAATAACGTTTGAAGGTTATTTACGATTGGACAAGGTTTCTCAATATTTTCAGTGACTTCGATCTCATCGACAAAAAAAAGATTTCAATTTTGAGAAATAATAAAAAAAATAAAATAAAAAGCAATTGTCTTCTTATTTTTGAGAAAGTAATGTATTACGAAGATTATCATAGCCATCATGTAAAATTATGAATCTCCTTACCTGAGGTAGTTTATTGATGATACAGCCTTTGAGGTACTTTGAGGTTACACACGCGACACGTGCCCAAGCTGGGTCTCGTTGTATATACCGGCCGGGCGGCGTGGCAGCCGGAAACGGTTTCCACCCCATTAATGGCCCGTCGCGAAGCCGAAGAGAACCGAATAGAGGCGCCACGATCGCTCACACATGGCTGTGATTGGTCGGGGCGGCGTGTGAGTGGCTGTACACTGGTCACGATCTCCGTAGGTAAGCCGTCACGAAGAGTTTGTGCTCCTAGCTTTATGAGGAAGCCGAACGATGGCCGCACTATAGTTCGACCAACACACGCTCGCGTTGCGTACGTGAGCTTCTACTCGCTGCCAGTGACTACCAACTCGATTTACCTGGCGCCCGGCGCCTGTCGCCGAGGCCACGCTCATCCATTGTGTGATGGATCGAGATGGCACTGGCCCCGAGTAGAAACTCACGTACGCAACGCGAGCGTGTGTTGGTCGAGCTATAGTACGACCATCGTTCGGCTTCCTCATAACTTCACGGTATCAAGAGACTCGGTAGAGTCTCGCGCCAAGTACAATAAAAAAAAAAAAATTGTCATAAGGTAAATATATCTGTATACGCCGCGCGAGACTCAACGAGTCTATATACCCGTACGGGAGCTATTCGTAGGAGTGGGGAGACCGTATTTTCCTAATTTCTTCAGTTTCGCGATATCCCGGGGATTGAAATAATTATCTCAGGATGTAGGCCCAAAGAGCCCTTCATTTGAGTCCAACTTTAATTGAATCACGCCACGGAAAGCTGAGATATGATTAACCTAAGTTTCTGAGTACCCGTTTCGTCTGAAAATATATCGTCTCCTTTTTCTTCTTCTTCCTTTCGTGACCTAACGCTCGTTTGAGCATGTGGTCTGGTCATATCGTCTCCTTCTCCTTCAGACCAAATCATCCTTAAACCTATCTGTCTGAGAATTAGGAAAGAGCGGCCACCACTAAATAGCAGAGATATACTAAGTACTCGACATCAGCTGCCACGTGGCGCTCTTGTCGACGCTGTTGACGTCATGATCGCGAATCGATTGCAGACCTTAGACCACGGAGTACGGACTGTCAGACTCCCGAGACACAGCTGAGAGCTGTCAGTTCTGTTCATATTCGTACATCTGATCATTTTGCAAATTTCATTCTCTTTTATGCTTCCTATACTTACTTATTATGATAAAATTCACATTTAAAGTGGAGAGCAAAATTATAACAATCTGTCATGAAATGACGAAGCGCGCAATTTTGAGGTTGGGTTATAGGTACAGTTATTGAATCGCACAAAGTTTAGTCTACAACATAAATTAATAAGTGACGAAGCTTTCAATCAACGTGGCAGGTCTTCAATATATTATTATTAATTTCCAAATATTTTCGTATATTCAATGAGTCAAATACATCATATTTAGTACATGCACACAAGAACATATCGACGGCAGTATGGAAGAACGTGCTATCTCAGGTTATGCCCGAAAAACGTGCTATCTCAAATTGTGCTAGAAGAACGTGCTATCTCGAATGATGCTCGAAGAACGTGCTATCTCAAACTATGCTTGAAGAACGTGCTATCTCCAATTATGCTAGAAGAACGTGCTATCTCAAATTATGCTGGAAGAACGTGCTATCTCCAATTATGCTAGAAGAACGTGCTATCTCAAATTATGCTGGAAGAACGTGCTATCTCCAATTATGCTAGAAGAACGTGCTATCTCAAATTGTGTATGAAGAACGTGCAATCTCGATGGAAGGATAAAATTCCATTGATACGGCACTGGTATTTGGGGTGCAATGGAGTATAAAAGGCACTGGTTTTCAATAAATCAATCAATTGTTTCAATTTTTCTTACGTATTTAGCTCCTTTAATACCGGGATAGAAAATTCAAGATAAGTTCGAATCAACATTTTTATTTTTATTTCCGATGTATGTTGTTTAAATCGAATTTTCAGAACGGTCAAACTAATGTTTAAATGAAGGTTTCAAAAACCTTACGCGAAACTGAACATCAGAAGTATCAACTGTATGCGTGGAACTACACTCAATGTGTATCACACATGTCCCATTTTCTTCCTTTTTTAGTAGTTTAGAAATCAAATTCTCCATAAAAATCATGCACTATTAAAAATAAAGTGTTAAAGTAACGTTAAAGGGAAGAGATAGGTAGCCCCGGACGGCGGGTTAGTTTTGGACTTACGCGAATGAATTTGGGAAAAAAAAGCGTGAAAATTAGGGCAACGATCTTGGTCATATTGGTCAACACTTGGCCACCTTCACCCTAAGTGTTTTTTCTTTTTCTTTTCCATACAATACCATTTTCATTCAATTCAAATTCAAAGGGATTTCATAAATTTATATCATACGATCATCGCGGGTTCAACGCGAATGAATCGATTACATTACGAATGAAGCAGCTTTAACAAGGTGTTCAAACCTTTATACAATATGTTATCAATGAGATTAAACATAACAAAAATATACTTCAATATATCATTTTACTTGAGGTAGTAGTCTCGTGAACACTTTTTGAGATAGATTTTCATGCGAATTTTTATAGATGATCTTTGGAGTGCTGTAATAACATTGAATTAATTTGGAGGGGCTGTACCGTTTAGAAGTCAAGATATTATATTTATTAAAAAATCGCTGTTTCACACGCGCTTTTATGGCCGAAATCGGACTTTCGGCTATAAAAAAAAAACGACGAGATAGATTTTGAAAAAACTTAGCCCAATGGTAAAATAATCCTTTCCACATGTTTAAAAATAAAAATGATGTGTTTTTACTGTTCTAAACAAGAAATAGAAGCTTGAAAATTATGAAAATAATTAATAAAATAATAATAATAATAATAATAATAATAATAATAATAATAATAATAATAATAATAATAATAATAATAATAATAATAATAATAATAATAATAATAATAATAATAATAATAATAATAATAATAATAATAATAATAATATGTATGTTTATTTAATGTTCCCCGTAGGGTTACATGGCGTGTCGCCTTTGCCTTTTACATCCACATTTTACATTATATATTTTTTTTTTTCTTTTACATTATATTTCTATCTTATATTTTATACTATTTTTACTCTCTGTATGCCTTTTTTTCATATTACATTATCTTACTCTAACTTAATGCTACCTTAGCTCTTTATTTTGTTTCTTATATCTATATCTATATCACTTTTCTCTTTCCCCGTTCACTTCTTTCTTCCTTTTCCTTTCTCCCCTCTCCCCTCTTC
Source organism: Tenthredo mesomela (assembly GCA_943736025.1). Classification (NCBI taxonomy): domain Eukaryota; kingdom Metazoa; phylum Arthropoda; class Insecta; order Hymenoptera; family Tenthredinidae; genus Tenthredo; species Tenthredo mesomela. The sequence goes on from OX031019.1 coordinate 16,435,884, forward strand.
TTCCTGCTTTCATTCTTCTCCCTTCTACTCACTCTCCGCCTTTTTTACTTTCCACCCCCATCTTCCCCTTAGCCTCTCCGCTTTTTCCTTTATCCTTTCTTTCCTCTGCTTACTCCCTGTTTTCACCGTTATCTTTCCCCCTCCCTCCTTCCTCGATTCCATCTGGACTATCCTCACCTCGATCCTCTCTCTTGCCGCCTCACTTAGTGCTGCCTGTATTTGCGTTATCTCAGGCCTATTTACGTTTTCCTCCCACTCAATTTCCACCTCGTCGTCTTCCTCCTTTTCCTTACTTGTCTCTCTCATTTCCTCTTGCTCTTCCCGCACACCTTTTACCGCCCTGCGTCCCCCGATTTCCTCTCGCGAGGGGGTCGACCCCTCGGCCTCGCTCGAGTCTGACGTCTCCTGTGTTGGTGGTGGCGTTCCTTGCGGCGTTTGTGGAGTCCAGTCAAATTCTACCGATTCCTCCTCCTCTGTTTCCTCCTCACGCTCTTGCCCCGTACCTGTTGTACTTTCGTCTTCATTTGTCCCTTCTTCACCTCGCCATAGTGTCCTCAGCATTTCTATATCCTCTCTCCTCTCTCTTTTCCTTGTTTCCTCCCTTTCCCTCGCGTCATCCCTTATCTCCTTTAGTATCTCTACTAGTCTTTCTTCCGATTTTCTGTCCATTTTCCTTTTCCTCCCACTGTTTTTCTTTACCTTTTACTTTTTCTTTCCCTTTTTCCTCTATTTCTATGTTGTCGCCGTCTGACAGGTTGTCGTGTACTGATGCTCGCTGTCTTCACACGTTTACTTCCCCTCTAGTTTGCCCTTGTTGCTGCCGTGCTCTGTCTAGTAAACCTTCTGTTGTTTTCATGTCCTTTCCTGACCTCTTGTCTCTTTGTATTATACTTGTATTCTTTTGGCGCCTCGTCTCGCGGCCTCCGGCTGCACCGCTTTACTCAGAGATGCCGCCACCTTCTCTTCTCTCTCGACTTCCCTAATTTAGCATTTCCTTCTTACCGACTGGTCTGTGCCTGCCCGGTTACCTGTTCTTTCGGCGCGTTCGATTCCGTCCTTGCTCTTTCTCTTGCTCTCTCTATTTCCTTCATCCATTCTATTCCTTCTCCATCTTCCCCTAGTACTCTTTGCACCGCTTCTTGCCAGCCTTCGTTGTTTTCCGCTGCTCCTCCGCACTCCTCCCAGATGTGCTCCCATGTTTCTACCTTCCAGTTGCACACTCTGCACTTTCTTTTTTCTTCTCCCTCCCAGTATCTAGACTCCTTGACCTCTCCTCCCATTCTGAACCTCGCGATTCTCGCCCAACTATTTTCACTCCACCCTTTCTTCATGTACTCTGGGACGCCTTCTTTTTTTATCATTTTATACCATTTATTGTATCTGGATTCGTTTATTTTCTCCCATCTTTCTTTCTTTTGTTCTTTCCTCTCTCTTCTTTCTATGCCTTCGTATGTTTCTTCTTGCTCTCTCTCATCTCCTACTCTTGCCTCCGCTTCTCCTCTCCACTTTGCTTTTCTCTTCCTTCTCTCTCTTTCCCATTCAGCTAGTTCTTCTGTCTTTTTTTCCGCTCTAGCTACTACCTGTTCCCAGCAGATTCTTGCCAGCTCACTTCCTTTTCCTTCTCTCAGCCTTTTCTCAAAGCTCCATGCTCTTTTCCCTGCTCTCGTCTTTAGCTTGCTTCTCATCATTTCCTCCCTCACCATGTATCCTGGTGTACTCCTGTCCACCCCTAGCACCCATTTTATGTATCTTTCCTGCATCGCCTCAACACTCTTCCATTCTCTCCATCCCCAAATTTCCGCCGCATATTCTATTACCGTCCATACTAGCCTGTCGAATATCCACATTCTTCTTTCCCAGTCTTTTCCAAATCTTCTTTTGCCTATACCCCACGCTTGCTTCATGACTACTCCGGCTTTCCTCACCCTGTCTTTCACATGTGCGTCTTGCTTTCCGTTCTTGGTTATCACGTATCCCAAGTACTTGAACTCTTTTACCTCTTCTACCTTTTCTCCTTTCCATTCCCAGCTGGTCTTCTTGTATCTTCCTCCTGCCTTTCTGCATCTCATTATCTTAGTCTTTTTTGCATTTAGCGTGAGCTTCTTGCTATCCAGGTATTTTTCTAGCCTTCTTATGAGAGCCTCCATCCCCTTCTCTTCTTCCGCTATCACCGCTACGTCGTCCGCGTATGCTAGCGTGTATATTCTTCCGTTTCCTAGTTTGGCTCCTCCTGTTTCTCCTGCCTTGCTCATTTCTTCTTCCATGTCTGCTGTTAGTAGGTTGAATAGGTACGAGCTCAGCGGGCACCCCTGCCTTACTCCGTTCACGGTCCAGAATTCTTCGCCTGTCTCTCCTCCTATTCTCACTCGGTTTTTCGTTTCCTTATATATCTCCTTTACTCTGGCTATTAGTTCCTGTCTTACTCCCCTCTTTCTCATTGCCTCCCATAGCTTTTCTCTGTTAACCGAGTCGAACGCTGCCTTCAGGTCTATGAACATCACAATTAGTCCGCCCCCTTTCCTGTTAATCCTTCTATTGACTAGATAATTTAATACGTATATGTTGTCTAATGTCCCCATGCCTTTTCTGAACCCTGTCTGATTTTGCGGGATCATTTTCTTCTCTTCCATCTCCTCTTCCAGCCTTCCTGCCAGTACGGTTCCGTATATCTTATACAATGTCGGCATTAGTGTCACCCCTCTGTATTCTTCTACTTTTCTCCCTTCCCCTGATTTCACTATCGGTATTATGAGCCCTTCTTTCCAGCCTTCCGGCCACCCTTCCCCTTTCCATACTCTGTTACATACATTCCATACCCACTCTTCTGCACCCTCTCCTCCATATTTCCATATTTCATTTGGTATCTCGTCACCTCCTGGCGCTTTTCCTTCTTTTAGCTTTCTTATTGCCTTCCTTATCTCGTCTCTTGTTATCCCACCCTCAGCGTCCTCCTCCCTCGTTGTATTGCTACTCCCTGCCGTGGCTTTGCTTTCTGTTCCTCCCAGTAGTCTCATGAAATGTTCCTTCCACTCACTCATCTTTATGTTTTCATTCACTCTCTTTCTCCTTCTTCTTTCCCTATTCAGGATTTCCCATACTTTGCTTTCTGTTCTGGCTTCCTCCGCCTCTCTTATGAACCTTTCGTTTTCTTCTCTTTTTTTTTTCTCACATAGTTGGCTGTATCCCCTTTTCATTTCCTTGTACGTTTCTTTCTCACCACTGCCTTCTCTCCACTCTCTCAATGCTCTTCTTACTTTTCTTTTTTCTCCTTTCGTTTCCTCGTCCCACCACCCTCTCTTTCTTTTCTCTTGCGTTTCTTCCTTTTTCATCTCTTCTTCCATTATTTCCCTTATCTCTTTTGCTCTTTCTGCTATTTCCTCATTTATTCCTCTGTTCTCTTCTCTCCTCCATCCTACGTCCCTTGCGAGCTTTTCCTTTCCTTCTCTTGACCATTTCCCTTTTGCCGCTCTCTTCATTTTCTTCTCCTCCTTCCTTTCCCACACCTCTGCTCTTATCTCTACCGTTACCTGGTGGTGGTCTGAGTCTATTCTATCTCCCACCTCCAGTCCTCTCACTTTCTCTTTCGCTTCTGCTCCTCCGATCACATAGTCTATGACCGTATCCCCTCTCCCCCCTGTGAACGTATACTCCCCTTCTTCATCTCCTTTCGTGTTACCGTTCATTATCGCCCATCCCAGCTCCTCTGTGACCTCCAACATCTTTTTCCCCTCGTTATTTATTACTTTATCTTTCGACCTTCTATTTCTTTCTTCCTTTTGGTCTTCTCCGTTATACTCCCCCCCTCTCTCCCCCGTTCTCGCGTTGAAGTCTCCTCCTACTATTATTGTCCTCTTTTGTCCTTCCTTTTCCTCCACTTCTCTTATCTTTTCCATCTTTTCCTCTATGTCATCTCTTACGTACAGGCCGATTACCGTCCATCTGTCTCTTCCTACCTTTACCCTTCCTATCATCCACCCGTCTACTATGTCTTCTGCCTTGTCCTCTTCTTTTCCTTCCACTTCTTCTTTTATTTCCTTCCTTATTCCCATCAACATACCTCCTATCGCTCTCCCCTTCTTGTGCTCTTTCCTCGCATGCTGCACCTGCCAGTCATATCCCTTTGGCAGCTTGTTTTTTACTTTTTCCCAGGTTTTTTCCTCCACCCATGTTTCCGATAGGACCAGTACATCTGTTTCTTTCAGCCCTTTCCAAAACTCTTCATCTTTTCTAGCTAGACCTGCTACATTCCAGAACGTTACCCTCCAACTCTCTCTTCCTTCCTTTTCTTTCTCTTCTTTTTCCTTTCTTCTATCTCTCTTGGCCTTTTTCTTTTTCTCCTCCTTTCCTCTTTCTGTTTCTTTTCTTTCTACTCCTTCTCTTTCTCTGTCCTCACCCTATTGCTCCATCTCCTCGTGCGATTCTCTTTGCTGTTGGTATCTATATCCTCCCGTTTCACCTCTCCCCCTACCTCTTCCCCTTCCCCTTCCACTCGTTTCGGCTCTCTCGTACGTCGCTTCCCATTCCTTCCTCTTCAGCTTTTGCCCCTCTTCGTCCCATTCCCATGTGCTGTTCCCTATCGCTATCCTTCTATGTCCCACTTTTGTTCTGTTTCCCTTTGCTCTTTCTGCTCTTGCTCTTTCCCATATTATATCTTGTATTTCCCTCTCTTTTCTCGTGAGGTCCCCTTCTATGTTGATTTTCGTTCCTTTAAGCTTTCCTTTTTTCTCCATTATCGCTTTCTTATCCTCCCAACTGCTTAACTTGACTAATATTGCACTTCTCGTTCTTCCAATTTCCCTTGCCTCTGTCCACATTACCGCTTTTTCTGCGACTCTGTCTATTATCTCTTTTACTTGTTGTGGGGTCTCTATTCCTTCTTCCGCTTCCATTCCTCTTATAATTATATTGTTTCTTCTATCCGTTCTGTCTCTCCTTTCTAGTTCGTCTTCTAGCTCTTTTATTCTTTTATCGGACTTCTCCTTCCCTGCCAGCAGCTTTGCCTCTAATGCCGCCATTCTTTGGTCTAGCTTCTTTTCCATTTCCTCCTCGCTCCTCTTCCTTTCCTCTTGCCCTCTCTTCAGTTCCTCCATTACTTCTTCTTTTATTTTCCCCAATTCGTTTCTCATTTCCTCTTTGTCCTTCCCCCTCTCAGCCCTCATTTCTTTTATATCCCCCATCATTATTTTTATCATCTCTCTTATACTTGCTTCCTCT